>OY728130.1:2042201122-2043646869 GCA_963277665.1 Viscum album | reverse complement strand
TAAATTGGATTTCTATCCTTAGTATGAGAAACATACATCGCTTCAGCCACAAGTGTAACTCTACTATTTTGGATGGTACTGCCTTCATCATATTCATTTGTATAGGATGTATAACTATTAATTACATAACCATTTTAAGATAATACATACACAATTGGTCCTCCAACTATCCATCAAAGTCGTTCTGAAGTTGAATCCATATTTTCATCTGACTCCTTAAAAATATGGTCCCGAAACCATCTTATAAATTTTTGATTATGTGTATTTGATATCCATCTTTCATCCCCTGATGGATTCAAATGCCTAAGAATTTCTTTTTGGGTTTCAACATATAGGTAAACCTCCAAACTTTTATGAAAAACATAAAAGTGGGCCTGCTCCCAATAATATTGATTGTGACAACATCTTTTCTAGAAATTCCTTCACTCGCAAGCCACCCAATGCAACGAGATTTCAGTAGACCAATGATTTCCACACCAAAAAGGTTTTTGGTATAGAATTCAATGGCTTCATCAACAATATATTGATCCACAATACAACCCTATTGATAACTTTGATTTTTGACATACCCTTTCAAAATATTTATATATCGTTCAATGGGGTATATCCTTCTATAGTGTACACAACCACATAGTCTAATCTCTCTCACCAAGTGAACCATAAAGTGAACCATTATATCAAAGAATGTTAGTATGAAGAACATTTCAAATTCATATAATATGATGGAATTTTCTCTTTCCATAGTCAGAAATTTCACCGGATCTATAAATTTGATACATATATATTTGAAGAAGAAACAAATCTTGGTTAATATATAACAAACATTCTTGGAAAAAATGCAACATAAATCTACAAGAATTATATCTTACATCAAAACATGACAGTCATGTGATTTCAGACCCTTTATCTTTAAATCGTTTATTGACACAATATTCTTGATATTTGATGAATACCCATCTAGAACCTTTAAATCATTAAATAAGTTGAAAAATTGATATCTCTCTTGACTATAAAGAGTGTAAGTAGTTAGAGGAAGAAAAGTTCATTTTTCACCCTTTAATGGAACTAACTCTTCTCATATTCCCATGTCAGCCACGTCTAACCTAGCCTTAATTACATCCTTTGTTTTTTTGGGTGCATTTAGCAACATGCCGATGACAATATCACATTTTTTTTCAACATGCATAACTTCAATAAAATTTCTGATGTATAGAAAATTCCATTATGTTAATTCAAAAAAAAAAAAAACTGATCTCTTTTACCAGACAGTTTTCATAAGATTTTTTGAAAACAATTTACTAAAAGCAGTGTCCACATATTTTACTTATCTCACATAGTTGATCACTTGTTAGTGGAGATAGTGCTGTATGTTCTTTTGAACTTATGTCAAATGATTTCATCCAAGATCAGTACTTATTATGTTAGGGTAGAAATCCATGATGTACTCGAAACAAAGTCTTTGATGAATGTTTTAACCTAATTGACTGTGTACCTTGTTTGAAAATGGGAAACCCTTGAGTTCCTTTAGTGCTATATCTTGATAAATTTTCATAAGAAGGAAAGTCATTTATCATCCCATACAACATGGATCTCAATGTGAAATCTTCGTTTTTGTAAGCATTATACAACATAACACTTGAATCCCACAATAATTTCAAATCATTGATCAATGGATCCAAATAAACATCAATATCATTACCTTGTTTTTTTGGTCCTGATATAAGCATAGATAACATGTTGTATTTTTATTTCATGCGTAACCACGATGGAAAGTTATAATTTACCAACATAATAGGCCATGTATTGTGAGTGCTTATTTGAAAACCAAAAGGACTCACTCCATCTATAGATAACGAAAAATGAGGGTTTCTTGGCTCATTTCCAAATTTAGGATACTCACAATCAATTCTCTTCCACTGAGGAGAGTCTATCAGGTGATGTAGTTTCCCATATTTATTTATTGAATCTACGTGCCACATAAATTTCCTTGCAGTATCCTAACTTCCACATATGCACCTGAACCTTGGAATGATTGGAAAGTACCATAAAACTTTTCTAGGACCAGATTCATCTTTCTTATATCGAGAAACACCACACTTTGATCATTTTGTAAGTGATTTGTGGTCCTTGTGAAATAGTATAGAGTCATTCGAGTATACATGTATTATTTCATATATCATACCCATCGAGCATAGCATTCTTTTGGCATCATCTACTCAGTTAGGAAGCTCATTATCTTTTGGGAGCATGTCATTCAAGAGAGAAAGTAGTTCCGTAAAACTATCATCACTCCATCCATTACCTACTTTCAAATTATGCAGCTTCAGTATGACTGAAAATGCTTTATATTTAGTGCAACAAGCATATAATGGCGTCTTTTCACAAATCTTTAACTTATTAAAAAATTTGGGACAATCATGAAGTTCATATTAAACTGTCCTTGTCATTTACTCAATACGATCTTCATTATCATTCATATCTGTAATCACATTTTCGATATAGTCTTCTTCATTGTCCATACTTGTAATCATTTAATATGATCCATAAAAAACAATGTTATCCCAAACACTTACTACATTCACTTTTTACCCATGTTTATTCCAACATTTATAAATTTGATTTATTCAATGATAGATCAAGTGCTCTTACAACTCCTCTTGACTAATTAGTCTTGAATAAAAACAACATAAACATGGACAAAGGATTTGATAAGGGTCATATGCATGATCTTTTGAAAACTTGATGAACTCTTTCACTCCATATTCATACTCTTTTGTGAGACGATTGGAATCCATCCATTATTTATTCATATCCATCCTATTTGATTCAATAATATTAATAAACAGAATGGTGCAGACCATGGGTTATTATCCCATGATCTCAAAGGAAGAAAAACAAGTTGGAAGAAACCCGAACCTATAAAATATAGGTGTGATCTAAAAGTCTAGTATCTCACCGAAACCTACCAAATCTAAGAGATCACTTTCATATTACATCCTAAAAAATATAGTTTTAAATAAATTAGAAAAAATAAACATTTTATATAAAGTTTTACCAAATAAGTAGTAACACATAAAATTTTGTTAAATTTTTTTTCTAAGATTTTCATTAAATGAAAACAGTCACTTGGAAAACATTTTTCTTCAGCCAATACCTCTTAGTAAAATAAACTTTTTAAAATCTGACTTTAAACTATTTCATCAACTCCCATTTTTTAAATACACATTTCAAAACTCAAAGTGGTTTCCAATTATAAAACAGTTTTCTAAAACATGTTTGAAAACCAACCATTTCCATAAAACTAAGAATGGTGGCCTAAAACCCCATTTTCAAAACTCACACATTCTTGGCATTTCAAATACAAACCATTTTAACTTTTCTCATTTGAGAAAACTTTTCAAACTCATTATTAAAATAGTTTGAAAACACTTCAAAATCACGATTTCCTTTTTTCCTTCTTTAAAAAACTTTCATAACCCCTTTTCAAAAAATCTAAAAAGAAAACCATACAAAGAAGGAAGATAGAACACGATCAAGCACCTTTATATCAAGTCACACAATAAGGGTAAAATAATAAGAAAAAATTTTCCAACCAATAATATAAATAGAAGTGGATACAATATAAGTAGAGAGATAAAACCCCTAAATGATCATAAAAATGATTCTAGTGTCATGGGCATCTTCACTAGGCTATATTAATAAAAGGACTTGAACTGGAGATAAGAAAACTAGGGCATTACTACTAAACCTATCCAAACCCCTAGAAGTCACTTCAAACTAGGTCATCAATAATAAACATCCACACATGGGATTACAAGTTACAATGTTCATACAAGAATCAAATGGGATTAAGAGGGTATCACACATTTTATGAAAACTAATTTTTTATAAAATTTTAAATGTGCCTTATCTTTTCAAAACATGCTTGGAATTCCAATCCATTTTATCATTTATAAAAGTCATCTCAATCTAATCTTCAAACCAATTTTATCAAAACCCATTTGAAACTCAGATGAGAATTCACACTACCCTTTAAATGACCATTGAAAAAAATTCAAAGACACAATAAGTTTTAAAATATAACCCACATGGGAAAATACACCCTTTTTAAACAATCCATCTCATTTAGAAATATTAAAATCTTTAAACACCCCAAAGCATTGATATAAAAATTAACCAAGGCTAAAAAAGTGATTTTAAATATAGATCACAAGGGTTAACTCACCACTTTAAAAATAAAACAACATTTTACAACATTTTAACACTTTCAAATCACCCAAACTCTTGGTTTGAAATCCAATTTAAAAAGGGGTGTTCTCACATTTTAGGAAGATAGTTTCATGAACTCTATGAATATGAATCTTGGAAATGTATAGATCCCATGAAGCATTTTAAAATATAAAAATTTTTAATTTGAAAAATATGAATTTAATAGGAGGAATACCATTTCACTCCCCTACTAATCTAGAAGCCTTAGAGACTCTCCTAATATCAACCACCCCTTCCCTCCCCCTTATCTCAACTTTAATCTTGGTGATTCTATATTAAAACTCAAGGTATGCATTAACTAAGCGGTCCTTATCTCTTCTTTCCACCTTATTTATCCCTCTTTCTCCATTATCTTTCTCTCTTATGGTCATGGTATCCATGTGTTCAAAATTTTATGGGATTTACTTGGGGATAAATTTTTCTAGGGAATTTTGTAAATCATTAGAAACCTTTCCTCTTCTCTTTTGGTATTTTAACAACCATTGAAAACAAATTCAATGATTATCGATGTGTCCCTTTGTTAATTATTTAACTTTATAAACCAATAAATCTCATGATGCAATCAATTTTTATTGGTTCACACAAATTAAGCTAAATCTAAGGAGTATATATAAGTGATTTATTGATTTACTAAAATCCACCAAGTTCACCGATTGTATAAGGTTTAAAATAGAATCATTATCCATTTTTGTTTACAAATACACATAAAGATAAATGTTTACTTCTTTATTATAGAATAGAGACTCCCTACCCCTCAAGTGTATGAATTTAATCCTTACTAATCAAAAAACAAAAAACAAAAATACTCTATTGGTAGCCATTTTTACTACATATTCATGAAATCTGATGAACTCCTTATTCCTCCTCTTCTTTAGCTTTATTGATCAATAATAACCAAATCCTCACTGAATTCATAGAATGTTTCTCTTTATATTCCTCTATAAATTCTATATAATTCCACACTCTTCATCAAATAATATCCAAACTCTTTACCCTCACGTCATAAGAATTTATCAATGGTCATGATCTATCCAAGTTTTTCATAGCCACCATGATCATGATACTTTTCCATCCACCATATTATATTTTAAAAGAAAACCAATAGGGTGAAACTATATCTTCTATTCTCACTTTACAACCTCCAAGTTTGAAGGATTATGAATTCTTTAAATTTAATAGATATAACCTTTATTATGGTGTAACATAAAGAAATATAATAAAATCCATTAAAAATTTATATTCTTCTAAAAAACACAACACAATCCATCTAACTCTAAATAGTGTGGCATGACCAATTCTAAATTTATATCTATAAAACTTCTTATAACTTAATGAATAATATCACAATATAGTCAACATTTCATGACATTAATTTATAGTGTAATACATAATCCACAATTCATAGTACTAAACACTTTTTTTAATAAAAATATTCTTTAACAAAACACATGGTTATTACATCTCAAGAATTATCTTCATAATGAATACAATAAACTGAAAATCATTCACCCTAATCTCAAATGATTCAAGATTGTCAATAACCTAACATTCAATAAATTATGAGAACATACCATTCCATGAACTGTACCTTTGGGGGAACAAGTGGCGGTGAAGGAAAGGGTAGTATAGGCGGCAACGGGGGCAGCGGAGGCAGCGGGGGACATGCTGTTGGGGGAGAGCAGGACTAAGGCAGTGCTGCTGGGGGAGAGCGGCGTGTGACGACAGTGGGGTTCGGTAAGAGCGGTGGTGCAACGACGCGGTGGATTTGTGGTAGTGTTGTTGGGCGAGAGCAGAGGAGCGGCGACATCGGGGTTCAACAAGAGTAGTGGCGTGATGACAGTTGGCTTCCGTGAGAGTTTGAAGGCGTGTGAGAGAAGAATCTGACTGTAATGGTTCATTTATAAAATCAGGTAATGTTTTTATTAGCACTACTTAAAAAGCACTGATAAATGTATGTTTTATCAGTACTAAAATAGAAAACGTTGATAAAACCTACATTTATTAGCGCTAAAAAAACACTGATAAAGATATAATGCTAATAATTTATTTATATTATTATATATATTTATAAAATTATATATATAATAAATATATATATTTATTTATAATTATAACTATAAATAAATAAATATTTATTTATATTTATATTCATAAAAAATATATTTATATAATTATATATATTTATAAAATTATAAATATTATAAATAAATAAATAAAAATTTATAATTATAAAATTATAATAAATAAATATAATAAATATAATAATTATAAATAATTATTGATAAATATTTATTTATATTTATAACTATAGATTTATATATATTTATTTATAATTATAAATATTAATAAATAAATAATTATTTATAATTTACAACTTAATAAATATATATTTATTTATAGTTATAATTATAAATAAATATATTTATTTAAATAATTATAAAATTACAATAATTGTATTTATTATATTTATAATTTTATAATTATTTAAATATATCTATATTTATTGATAATTATAATTATAAATATTTGTATTTATTTATAAATATTTGTATGTATTTATAAATATATTTATTTAATTATATATATTTATAACATTATAAGTATAATAAATATATTTTTTATAATTTTATAATTATTTAAATAAATAAATAAATAAATATTTATAATTATAACTATAAATAAATAAATATATATGTGTAATTAAGAAATTATAATATATATATATATATATATATATTTATAGTTATAATTATAAATAAATAAATATATATATATATAAATAATTATAAAATTTTAACAAATATATTTATTATAATTTTATAATTATTTAAATATATCTATATTTATTTAGAATTATAATTATAAATATTTGTATTTATTTATAAATATTTGTATATATTTATAAATATATTTATTTAATTATATATATTTATAACTTTATAAGTATAATAAATACATTTATTATAATTTTATAATTATTTACACACATATATATATATTTATAATTATAAGTATAAATAAATATATTTATAAATATTTGTATATAATTATAAATATAAATATATATATTTATAAAATTATAATATATGTAGCTATTGTAATTTTATAATTATATATATATATATACTTATACTTATAATTATAAATAAATATATTTTAAAAGTATTTATATATAATTAAAAATTTATAATTATAAATATAATAAATATATTTATTATTTAATTATATTTATTTTAATTTTAATGTTATTTATCAGAACATAATAGATTCATGGGTATAAGAATGAATCATATACCTAGTAAAGTATAAATTATAAAAAAATGAGTCCTCACATATATGGACAACATCAATAATAATAAGGGTGTAATGTATAAATAAACATTCATGATGAATACATAACAGATGCACTTCAATTATACTCACACATCAATATATTTATTGACCAAATTCATTCGAAACATATATTTATTTAAATAAATATATTTATTTATAATTATTATTATAAATATTTATATTTAAAAAGTATTTATATATAATTATAAATATAATAAATATATTTATTATTTAATAAAGTTTATTATAATATTATAATTATTTAAATATATATTTATTTAATTATAATCTTATAAATACTGTGTTAAAGCATTATATATATATTTGAATTATTAAAAAATATATATCAATTATAAACATGTATTTTTTATTTAATGTATATAAATAACCATTATTTTTGAATATAAATATAATAATTTTATATAAATTAATAATATTTCCATTAAAAAACTTTTATCAGTATTGATAATAGTGCAGATAAATCTACCCTTTATCAGCGTTAAAAAAACAATGATAAAGGGTACACCTTTATCAGCATTTTTTTTGAGCACTGATAAAGCGTAGATTTATCAGCGCTTTTAACTAACGCTGATAAAGACCCCTCTTTCATCGAAACATTTTTCTTAGTGTTGATAAAAGCCGATGCTGCCCTTGCGCTGATCTGTGGTAGTGAAAAAAATGTAAAAAATATCACAAGCAACTCCTATGACACCGACCCATTAATAACAACAAACCTAGAACAACCTCTACAAGCTAGTAAGGCTCTGTTTAATCCCCAACTCCCGCTACTAAGAATCGCACGTATTCAACCTTTATCTTTATTAATGCTTTAAAAAAGATGATAAAGAGGGGCGGTTTTATCAGTATAAGCTAAAAGCTCTAATAAAGACCCCTTTTATCAACGTTAAAAAAACAATTATAAAAACATCTTTATCAACGCTTTTTCTTAAAGCAGATAAAATGGTTTTTATCAGCATTTTTCTTAGTGCTACTAAAAGGTGATATTCATAAAGAAATATATACTATTAAAAATCAAAATTTAATGTATAAATACATTTGTATTGATATATATAAAATATATTTTCCTAAATATGATTTATATAATACTAAATATGTTTTTAAAATTAATATATAATATATTTAGTGAAAAATAGTTTAAAAATAATTAAAAAATTAATAATAAATAGTAATTTTCTCATTAGTATTGAGTAATAGACATTTAATAAATTGTGATAGGAGAGATTTAAAGATAAATTAATATACTTTGATAAGTTGAAAAAAGGACTTGAACTTCAAATGACCATAACTTTTAATTCGGGTGTTCGTTTAGGCTCCATGAGATATCAAATTTATGTTTGTGAAGATATCTACGCCATGTTGATTGAGGAGACCTTAGTGAATATTTATCGAGATAAAAAAGAACCAAAAGGTCTCCAAAAATGAGTTTTTATTTGGGATACCCTATTTTTTTAATATTTGATGAGATTTTAGTTTCATTTAAGAGGGTATTCTTGCCTTTTTTTGGTGGAGACTGAATTTATTCCTGATACATACACTCATATCAATATCATGGTGTTGAAATTTTACCTTTTTTCATAATGTAGTGTTATTTATAATTAAAAATATGCACATATATATATATACACATATTTTTATATATTTATATATAAATATTTAATTATATAGCTAAATATTTAAACATATTTACATATAAAATATCTTTTTAAATATACAAACCATATGTAAATAAATATTTATTATCCATTTTCTTTAAACTAAAAATGTATTAATGTGTATATATCTATACAAATGTATATATAATGTTTATATATAAATATATGCATGTGTCTTTATTAACATACATATATATATATTCATACATATATTTAATAAATATAAATATTTATTAATATATAATAAATGTAAATAAATATAAATATAAATATAAATATAAATATAAATATATTTATATTTATATATATGGACACACATATATAAACACATAAACACAAACATATTTTAAAAATATATTTAAAAGTAATAACACACATTGTTGGGTCCTAAAAATAATGCATTCAAGATGAAGAAAATTCCATCAAACTCGACAAAGGATAGAAATAAAATACTAAAGAAGATTGAAGAAAAGTTATAAAAGGAAGGGAAGTTATGAAATGAAAATCCCTTCACAAATTTCCACTACGCATGGTGGTCCGTAGCTTTGCAAAGCTGCCTGTGAACAGAGTAGTTAGTGGAATGGAGGTGACAGTGTCGGCTCCCACAAAAGGTGTCATTGATGAAATGGAGGCAAATAATCCTGCCCCCACGTATGATGCCCCCCATGTAAAATATCCCTTGTGAACTAGGTAGTTCGCAACATGAGGTGCCATACCCAATGCCCACAAATAATGCCCTTGCTGACAAAGTCATCCATGGATCAAGGAGTTCTCCATGGGATTTCGTAAAAGGTGTTGTGAAATCCATAGATCAAGCTTCCTTGACACTCTATAAAAGGACCCCGAGGAGAGCCAAGAAAAGGACTAGATTTTAAAGGATTATATAGAATTTTTGAGGTGAATTTTCTAAAGAGATCCATCGATGAGTTGTAGACCTCTTCCGACGAATTCCTGCAGGTATAAACTAGCCACATAGAGTAAAAATAAAGAAGGAAACATAATAACTAACAGACCATAGACCACAAACTATATCTCCTTTATGGATGAAATTATTGCAAGGCACTGAACCAATTCCCCTTCTTCACTCTGGTGCCCTGTGTAGCACTACACTACGCAGGTGGAACCCTACACCGCATAGCACCACGCTACACGGATGGAACTCGGCACCGCGTAGCAATATGCTACGCGAACAGAACTTGGTCCCGCATAGAAAAACACTATGTGGACCACATACAAGTCCATGTACCATTATGCTATGCAGACAATCCCTCCTCCCACATAGCAACATGCTATGTGGGGAGGCCCCCATCCCGCATGAAAAAACAGTACACGAAATGGGGTACTCTTGGATGTTTCACTCTCCAGATTCAATCATCTCCTTCTATTTTCATCGCCTCATCTACAGTCCCTCTATGAACCAGTATAATGAAATTAGGCTAAAGCCTCTTCCAAAGCCACTATACCTGTATGATAAAACCACCAGGTGCATCAGTGCACCCTTTTGAGTTTACATACCCATGGTAAGCAGGTTCACATAGGTAATCCCCAAAACAGTGCGGACCCCCAGAATGTCCATAATTTTACATTCCCATGGAAACCCAGGGTCCAACCATGGGATAATAACATGAAATTCCCCATTCTATGGATCAAGGGTAATCAATTACATTTTCCTTCAATGAGGGTCAGTGATATACAAAGGAAATCATGCTTGATTTTCCCATTGACAAGAAGCATCATTCCTCCCCTCTCCCAGAACCAATTTCAGGGCACTCCCATTGAGGTAAGCCCCTAGATTTTCTTTCAAGAGGTTTCATCAGTGCTCCTCTATACCTCCTCCCAAGGCATACCTAGATAGGTTAATCTAACTATCCAGGGTATAAAAAAACAAGGGAGAAAATGGACACATTTATGACTCCTCTCTCTCTCCCTTTGGGCTCCAGTATAATATATTAGCATGTGATGTGGGATGTACGATTATCAAATACACTAACTCCTATTGTTTCTCACATAGATCACGACTCACATGGTCTTAGAGGTTGGCAGCGATCATGAAATCCTCATAATGCCAATGCATGAGTCTTCTAGAAGGTGAAATCCCTAAAAAAATTAACTATGAGAACTCTATTTCCTACTCTGATCAGAATACGTAGGATGCCTACCTAAGGCCTGAGCTCAAGGTAAATTCTCCTTAGAATTCAGTCCTAATGAAATTACCTCAAACTCACTAGGGAACCCTCTTAAGGAGTAAGCCCCAACTTATTGGGAATCTCCCATGTGTAAGCGCCAATCATGCCCCCACAAATGGGCCGCCTCAAGGGTGTAAGTCCCAACCCAAACTGAACTATGAGGGATTTGATTCCCAACCAATCAGGATACGTAGGAAGCCTCCATGAAGTCCAAACTTATTATCCATATCACTATACTATTCTTTAGGCCATGTCTCTAGTAGGTTCATATCCACCTTGGAGATTACGCCTCTTCTAAGCATGTTGGGCTGCCTCGGCGTAAGTCCCACATGAAATATTGACTAGGCATCTTCCGCCTATAAATCCTCACCACATGATGTTAAATTTCATGGATGGGTCCTTGATACATGACCTTAAAAGATGACATGTCCAATAAAGTGACATTGAACTATGTGAAATCTGATTCCTCTCATGAGGATACATAGAAAGCCCATCTCGTGGGTTCAATCTCGATATCGAAATGATCTCCATCCACCCTGGATGATGATAAACTCCAGATCACCTCATCACATGGCTTAAATCATCGTTGTCTCGATAAAAGACTAGAGAATCATTAATGTGTCCATAAAAGGGTAATATTGATAAATAACCTCAGACACACCCAGATGTATTCTTTAGTAAATAACCTCATATACATATAGATGATTTCGAACCCATGCATATTTTTTATTGATCTTGTGACCTAGGGGTAATCTATAGACACATGCTTGGGAATGAACCAAGGATTCACAAACATATGGACATTTCTTAAATCTTTAAGAGAGTCCCAAAATGGGAAATAATTCCACCCAAAAGGGTGTGATGAGCTCAACCTCCCATCCTCTCAACCAATGGAGTCCTTAAGTGTCATTGTCCAAATTACCCAATGATCACCTACCTTTGGAAAGTAGGTCCATGAATCATGGATAAAAGGGTCATTGGGTGTTTCTAGCTCTGTGAATAAAACCACTGGAGACCATCCTAGGACATCGTACCCAACGTGGGATGATTGTAAAAACAATAAACCCCTTGTAATCACCCATAGAGACCACTCAACTATGGAACCTCCTTTATAATACAAGAAGTATATACTTCCCAATCCTAGTACGACCATCTCACTCACCAAAAACGGACACGATACACCTCAAGCTGAAACAAAAATGGTGAACCCAACCTGAATCCTTAACCAAGGTGGTGGGTTACCTTACCTCAAGCACCTTTCACATTCAAAAGGAAGATGGAAAAGTAAGATCATCAATTATACATGTGATCATGAGATACTACTTTGATGGGGTTTTTGTCTAATATTTCATATCTATTTTAGGTATTACGCAGAGCTGGATTCAAACTAATGACATCCCAATAGTTTTCTCAGACACACGTGTCAACTCCCACATAGGTGACTGGGTCCCCAATGAAGAACATGAATCCCTTTCCAACCCAACATCTTCAATGCTGGGTTTCAAACATGATGATCAAAGAGTACCAACAAAATAGTACTCTCCCCACAGTGGAGGCTATAAGGTAGAACCTCAAATTGGTGAAAGCTCACCAGATACCTCTTCAGCTAAGACTGTAAATCTAGCACAGGACTACCCCACTGTCCTTTTAAAATCATTTCAGGAGTCTATACCCTGAATGTTACAATGAGTACCTCCCTTACCTTAGAGAGTCAAATGATGCCGACACCAATGAATTTATCCCAGATTCATAGGAATGCCACTTGAGGGCTCCTATTAAAGGATGTTTCCACCAGCGGTGTGCAACCCAATATCCTTGCTTTGAAGAGAATCTCATGCCAAGGTCACCTGCTGAAGTAAAACAGACACATGCCCCTTGGGCTACCCACCAAGGGCGGAAAAAACATAATCGAGAGCATTTCATTACCCTGGTTCTTGATGAGGAGATCCACCGTACAAACATGGCGTCATACCATGGTCAGACATACAACTCTGACTCCTCTTATGAAGCCCACCACAAATATACAGTGACACAATATGAGCCGATGAAAATTCCCTCCAATGATCTCCAGTCCTGCCATGTAGAAAGGGCATAAAATTATAAGCAGATGAAAATACATGCAGATGTGCAAGAATCCTACCATCTAAATAGGGTGGAAACAAGTTACAAGCAAGTGAAAATTCCTACTAACACATATCAATACCTCCATCTAAATAGGGTGGAAAACTATGGGTAGTCATACGACATTGCCAATGCATATGGATCACACCAGTCAAATATAGTGGAAATCAATAGGCAGATGAAAATCATTGCCTACTAATATCAAGACCACCAGTCTAATACAATGGTAAGAAAATAAAAGTAGAGTCAAATTACTATGGATGCACATCAAGATCATGAGACAAATATAATGGAAAACAAGTAGATAAAAATTCCTTCTCAAAAATATAAAGCTCACCAATCAAATACAATGGAAACCAGAGAAAGTAGTCAGCGTATCCTGACTACAAGTTAGGGGAAGAATCGTTCCTCTGACCTAACATAGGAGAACTGCTAGTACCCACTGGAAACACATGGAGGACTAGATCATGAAAAAATATTATTTCGACATCCGAATGGGAATTCATACCCATTCCAGCCAAAGACGTATCTCACTACATCCTAGAAATAATAAAGGATCAAACATCAATTCCATACATATCCTCCAAACCTATCAAGAAATCCTCACATCTATAGAAAAAGAGAAGAGTCGGGATCATGATCCCATTTCCCTAGGCGGGGTGATTCATCCAAAAAATAAGATGGTTACTCTGGAGAAAACTTCCATCCCTACTCCAGTCTAGGAGGGTCGAAAACTATATTCCATGATACTAGGACAACCATACCAGGAAAAAACACCCATTCTAACTAGGGGACACCGGTCAAACATGGTGAATTCTCTAGAGTAGGCATATATCCCTGTTAGAACTCAATATGCTTGTCGGCATATCCCGAAGACATCACAGGAACCAACCAAACAGGGACCCATATATGAAGTCCATTACTAACAACAAGAGGTCCCAATTGCTTATAAGAGAGCACCCAAAAATGAAGGGTTCCAAAGGTAGATATAAAATGAAGATCACATTCATGATTCTTATCTACTAGAAGCTAGATTTCATGATTCCATAAAACATCTATCAATAGAGTCTAAAGATTCTGTTGAATCATTACCAAATTATAGAAGCGACAGTAGCAGTTGAAAAGGTCCTCCCTGCAATGTTACTACCAACATCTTTCATGGTCATCCTCAGAGAACCTGTGGGGGCTTAATCTGTGGGATAGAAATGATCGATTGTGAGATCTTATCTCTTGATACATGTTAGGGTAGCCTTACCATTTACTAGAAGATCGAACAACAAGAATGCCCCCACCTTGCTGTCATACACCCTGATGGTTCTCCCTAGGGTATATGCTACAAATATTATTCTACCTGTAGTCAGACATCAAGCTATGATGGTAGTCCTTGACATGATGGCAGTCACTGAAAAGGCCCTCCCCGTAGTGGAATCAAGCAATGAGAAGGTCCTCCCCTCATTATAGTATGTTTTGAAGGTCCTCCCCGGTATGCACACTACATATATTCTCCATACAGTCAGTCATCAATCTATAATGGTAAGCCTCACCATTATAGTAATCATTGAAAAGATCCTCCCTACAATGAAAAAAAACAACAAGAGGGTCCTCCCTTTACTATAGTATACCCTGAAGGTCCTCCCCAGGGTACACACCATGGAAAATATCCCTACGGTCGGACGTTAACTTATGATGGTAGTACTTTCCACCAAATCCTCAGTTGAGAAGGTCCTACCCACATCCCAAATTCACATCGGTAAGAAGTTCCTACCCCTACCGGTCCAAATATGAGAAATCCCTCATATTCTAAGGTGCTTGGAAGGATAGGGTCAGATACACTAGAAACCCTATCAATGACAAGTGACATCTTTTCTCAGCTAGGAGACGACCTTGGGCCACGCTCATCCTCTGATCCACCCCCGCACCATTCATGTATCATTGAAATCCCTACTAACCCCACTACTCTGGATTAAATCATCACAAAGCATTCAAGTTGGGCACAATAGGTAGAGGGATACTTGGAAGAATAATAGCATAACATGTTGCTCGTGAGAAGACAACTATCCAGGGATGACATACCAGTTATGTTCTGTCTCACATCCACTTCTCAATTCAGCATTCCAAAAGAGTTATCAGAAGAATGTATAAAAAACATTCACCTTAATGTCTGTACAAATCTCTTCCAGTTGAAAATGAAATTTCTACCCTATGATGGGTATGCAGACCATGTCATTATATTGGGGGAGCTTCATCGGCAAATTGACCTATAAGCCCTTTTTTTGCATGATAGGCATGATCAGAAAGGAAAAATAAAAACTTGAGTTTTCTTTCCTTCATGCACTACATAAATTGTATCTCCTCATAGGTGATGCCCTGTCTGGTGTTCACATCCAAGGGTGGGGAGAACACTAAGCTCTACACTTCACCCCATGTCCTGCCTAGTAGAACCCACTAGATATAGAATCCTGCAATGTCATCATCCCAGGACAATATCCAAATTAATAACTATTCAGGAAAATTGGGCCACTCAACAAGAATTGGCCTTGAGTAATTCTCAAAAGCATCAAGCCTGATGAGAGAAAACAATCAAGAAGCTCCTAAATCAGGCCACTGAGAACATTCAATAGGCTTCTCACCTAAAGGAATCCAACCAATGAGCACTGATCATGTCCTCAGAAGAAAATAATTCATGTGTATATCCAGAACCATATCCATCTCACGCCCTCATTGGAATGCGCGAGATCGAGAAGGCTGTGATATCAACAATGACCACCGCAGTACGGGAGAAACCCCAGCCCATAGGGCTGGGGAAATTTTTAACAGAAAGTGCCCCCATAAGACTAACAAATATGGTTCAAGAAACATAAACAAGAGAATGGGATAAACCAAATCTCATAGGTCTGAGGTCATTTTTACCTCAACCACCCACCCAGTAGAATTTAGTCTTTTCCCACCTAGGGAGGAAAACAAATAGAGAGGTTACTCGTTCTATCCCATTTCATGACTCATGTCCCCCGGGGTAGAGGTGTACTTCCAAGTGACATCAAGGATCCCTTTAATTCATTATTTTCCAAGAAACTCAAAGATGATCCCAGAATGGAAGGAGAAGATCTGACAAGGGATGCATGACACCCTCCTACCATTCAGAACCCAATACGCCACCCCTAATGCGGTATGCATTGTTGAACATCATGGATTTCAATCCCATAGAACTTATTGAAGACAATACAAATGAGAAGGATTCAAGAGAATATGGTTCCCTTCAAGAGGTGGTCTACACAAATCATGAAGGTGTGCATACTCGAAACCAATGGGCCACCTTAAATTTGGGTGTTCTCTCAACTAATCCATCATTGCCTACTTTGTGAATCCCCAATAAGAAGAAGAATAATAACAAGGTTTCCTACAACCCACCACCTCATTCCAATTTGAATTATTCCCTCATGCTTGAGGATATATTCTCTCAACATGAGGAAGAAATGAAAGTGATAAGGAGAATCAATGATGAGCTACTACGAGAAATCTGTCCCATCGGGTATGTTCCCTAGGTGGAGTGTCAACATACACTTCCATTATATGTACATATTCCCCATGGGCTCATCCCGAAAGATGAAGCAAAGATAGAAATATCATTCAAGGTAGTTCTAAGACCATCAATATACATGAACCCAATCCTGAAAGGATACAAAATTTTCCCTCTATTGGGAAGAAACCATAAGAGATTCAGCTGAATCCACAAAGGATTCCCCTGACCGAGTATCTGCCTCAAGTTCCAACAGTGCTGACATGTAAAATCTTTCCCCCTGCTATACCCTCTAATGCTCAAGTTCAACATTACATGCACCAAGGGCTCATTAATACCATCAAGTCATTGAAGACTCTATTAGAATCCATGGAAGGGTAGCGTGCTCTAATACAACCAAAATGTAAACCTTAATCCGAATGGGTAAGCAACGTTACCCCACTACCAAATTTTGGGAACCCTATATTCTGAGTATTCAATGGATCAGGGGACCCAAAGAAACATCTAATTCACTATGAATCTTGTTGTGATCCCATTATGGGAACCCCAGAGAAACAAGAAGCTGTGAAGATTAGATGCTTTGTGTGAACCCTGCAAGGTTCAGCCTTTTTGTGGTACACTAGTTCTCCAGATAACTCAATAATAGGATGGGAGGATATAGGGTATCAGTTCTTGTTCTATTTTAGATCGATGTTGACAAAAACAATAGTCGGTGACCTCATGAATTGCAAACAGTGAGAGAATGAGAGAGTTTTAGACTTTATTACCAGATAGAAAGGTCTGACTTACTCTTTAAACCGAACACTCTCCCAATATGAGATGTTGGCCATGTGCATCAACAACTACCATGATGAGCTACAAACACAACTTATTCCAGTGAAATATACAAGTGGGTTCCAGGACTTCTCCACCATCGCTCAAAGGATATAAGATTTCTTGCAATTGACTAATCTCAAGTTCCGAGCAGCACCATCAGCCCCAGTCAAAAGAGTGGGAAAAGATGAAGCAGCTTATATCATGCTTAAGCCACCCCCTGTGCTGGTTTTGGATCCCAGGACCGTACCAAATCATGTGGCCCCCCTAGACGTCAACAATCACCCCCACCTTGATAATATGAGCTAAGGGGGACTAAGAGAAATCAATTCAAGGAATGAAGAAATAAATTTAACTAATTCTGGGATGACCAAGTCTGTGGATACTTTGTAGCCGCCATGAATTGCACCTTTCTTCAACTTCTGGAGCCAAAGAGGGCTGATAATGTAGGACTTGATGACTGAACAGATTACCGTCCCTTCTATTGAATATTGGGACATGACATCCAAGAGTGATTTTTATTTAAGGACCTCCTAAAATGAATGATAGATTCTAGAAAAGTCAAGATGGGACCACCACCAGTGTAAGTGACATATGTTTCCACTACTAACTTGGATGAAGGAGGGGATTGAAAAAGAGTTATTAATAAAAAGTAGAAAAAGTTTGATAGTTTGATGACTCATAAAAAAATCAACTGATCCCATGGTATCCTACAAGAACAATTAAAGAAACCAACTATGCCTATAACATATCTTTATACAACACAGTTGACATCCTCAGCCCCAAAATCCTCCAAAGGTTGACCATCTAAAAATCATCTCAATTAGAAGGGAGAAAAGAAAGTACAAGAAGTTGAACTTTCACCAGAGACAAAGTTTGATTTGACACTCTAAAATTTTATGCTAGAAGATATGAAGATACGGGCACCCCTACCAAACAAAACAATGGGTACTGCCCCAATAAACGACACAACAGGCACCGTCCTGCCAAACAACACAATGGCCACCACCCTGCCAAATGGCACCACCAGAGGTAGATGATGAGGAAAAGTCATCGTCAGAAGAAGAGCTTATTTTTGGATCCATTAATGTCATCCACTTAATGGATACCTTCTCTAATGATGAATATGGTTATAAACCATAATTCCCCACACCTAATTGGGGGGCTAGAAGAAGAAGTCCTAGAAGACAGGGATATCAAGGGAGACACAACCATGGCAGAACTCAAGCTTATAGCCACACCCCCACTCAAACCGTCAGTGTTGCAAAAACCCATGGAAGAACCCTCCAGTAGATCCAATAGGGACAAAAAAAATTCTCCTGCCCCCACAATAAGACACCCCAGTATAATACTTCTAGAATATCCATTAGAGGAAGAATAAGTGGATAATTTCCCTCAGCAAGTGAGCAGACCTGCCCAACCCAATTCACAAATGACAAAAGATCCTATGGCTCTGATCCCAAGGGCCGACCCATCATCATCAAATGATCAAGACCCTAAAGCACCTGTCATATAGAATCCCTAATCTAGGAAGCGTCAACTTTTAGATTAGAAATATAAAATTCTAAAACAGTTATCTTTAGTACCAGTCAATATATCAATCATAGATGCACTAAATCTATCAGCAGATCTTAGGGAAGCACTCATCAAAGCTTTGATAAGTCCCCAAGAGTTTGAATCCAAGGTAGCATCCACTAAAGTCTACCGGATAGAGACCAATCCTTCTAAATGACACACAATTATCTCTTTCATAGATCAAGATAAATACACCATCATGAAAGGACACATCAAACCCTTATATGTGTTTGGTAGTATAAATGTTGTCGATATCCAAAAAGTATTCATTAATAATGGATCTGGAGTTAATCTCCTCCCACTGCCAACACTTCATTGGCTATGCCACAATGAGGATGATTTGGCTCCCTACACCACGACTTTGTTGGGTTATAAAAAAGTGACCAAAATCTATTAGCTCAAATCAAGCTCGAAACCCAGTTTGGTGAACTCGTAGTTCACCCATAATTTTTGGTGGTCCAAAATAATGCAACCTTTAACGCCCTGCTAGAAAGTCCATAGATGTATCAACATGCGACAATCCCCTCCTCTTACCATAATTGACTCAAATATATCATTAATGTAAAGAGTGGGACACTACATGCCGATAAGGCCCCATTCAACCTCTTTGAATCACACTATATTGATGTAGGGTTCTACGAGATGATGGGGAAGTGAATTTTGGTTGACGGTTTTGATTGGATTGCCACCCCAAATGGTTTAGAAATGGTTCCCGCTGATCCCCCTCAAGCAGCTCAGGGAAGAATACGCACTGACCATCAATTAGATTGAGTACACAAGTCTAAATTCAGATGCATATTCAGCAGTACTCATGATTTCAATCATGGACTCTGAGCCTGATAATGTTGAAAAGCTCACTAAATCCCAAGATAATGGTGGGGGTTTAGATAAAAATGCCCCAAATCATCATCAAAACTCCATAAAATCCCTACCTCACCCATTAAGGTAGGAGGAAGTGTATTTTCACTCAAAGAAGATGAGGAAACTCTTTTAACCCTCACTAAATCTTCTTTTAAGAAGCCCTTGTCGACGATTGAGGTTGAAGAGGTAGTTTCACCTTTGAGACACCAAAATTACAACTCTTCCCTAAACTATGGAACAATCATCTAAAGAATTGTTTCCCTGTTAGAAGACGAAGAGGAAGTGATGAGAATGAAGAGGAGGAAGAAGAATACCTAAGGGATTCCCCTCCAGAATTTGAGGAAGGCATCTCTACCACTATTGATGAACTCAAGGAAATCAACTTGGGTATGGAAGAAGACCCACAACCCACTCTGATTTGTGCATACATGTATTTCAAATAGAAAGAGTTATACACCTCTTTCTTGAATCAGAATTGATGTGTTTTCATCTGAAATTATACAATAATTATAGGCCTTGATCTAGAAGTGGCCACTCACCACCTGGGCTTGCCAGTAGACCACCGTGGTAACAACCAAGTTTCCAGAAGGATGCACCTAACACATGATACCAAAATAGAGACTGAAGTCGACAAGACCATTAGAGCCAAATTCAATAGGGAAGTCCAATAACCTATATGGATAGAAAATATTGTCCTCATTAAAAATAAAAATGGGCAGATTAGTGTCTGTATCATTTTTAGGGATCTCAATCGGCACTGCCCGAAAGATATTTTTACAATCCCGATCATAGAATTACTGATCGATGAAAATACCAGATATGAGGATCTATATTTCATGGATGACTATTTAGGACATAATCAAATCCAAATGTCCTAGGAATATAAATAATCCACCACCTTTAGGGCTCCCCAAGGAGTGTATTTCCATAAAGTAATTCCCTTAGGTTTGAAAAATGTTGGAGCCACATATAAACGCTCCATGCAACGCATCTTTAAACCCTTCCTGGGAAATTTCATCAAATTTGATGTGGATGATTTGGTGTTTAAGTCGAGACAATGCTCAGATCACCTATCAAATCTTGAAACAATTTTCAACAAACTACGACAACACAAACTGAAAATGAACCCCTTAAAGTGTTATTTCGGTGTTACCTCAGGAAAATTCCTTGGCTTCATCATACACACCATGACATTGAAGTTGACCCTGAGAAGACAAAGTCCATCCTTAGAATGTCACCTCATTACAAACTCACTAAGTTGATAAGACTCTAAGGAAACCTAGCCTACATTCAGTGCTTCATAGACAAAATCGTAGGAAATTTTTTACCCTTCACCAAGTTGATAAAGAAAGGGGTAGAATATGAATGGATTGATGATTTTTAGGAAGAATTCGACAATATAAAGATATATTTATCCAGGCCACTAGTACCAATGCTTCCTGTTGAAGGAAGACCACTCATTTTGTATGTGATTTCCATAGAGAAATTCGTAGGTGCCTTCCTCACACATAAGAATGATGCTGGCAATGAGAATAGTCTATATTAACTCAGCCGAACCATGATTGATGCTAAGACTCATTATTCAAATATTGAGAAGAGCTACCTTGCATTAATATTTGTGGTCCAAAAGATGAGGAATTGCTTATAGCACCACAAATTCCATTTGGTCTCATGCAACAACCCGATCAAGTATATTCTCAGCTATCCAATGTTAGCTAGATGCCTGTCATAGTGGGCGATCATTCTGTAGTAGTTAAATATATGGTTCATACTGTAGAAAGCCATTAATGTCTAGGAATTATCATATTTCCTGGTGAAGCATCCCTCAATGGAGGTGGTACCATTAGATGCTAAGCTAACTAATGAGGAAGTGTTCTCTATTCAAGAGAACTCCCATATGTGGGAAATTAACTTCGATGGTGCCTCTAGAAGCCCAACTGGAAAAAGAATAGAATAACCCAGACTCAACAAATTGGGACTAGGAGTCATACTCATATCTCTAGAAAAGGAAATCCTGACTTAATCCTTCCTACTATTCGAAGGGTGCACAAACAATGAAGCAGAATACCAATACCTTATCGCAGGCTTGGAGTTATCACTCCAAGTGCAAGTTGAACACCTGAAGATAAAATGTGATTCAAAACTAGCAATCAAGAAAGTCAATGGTGACTATGTTATCAAGAAAGAGGAGATGATCCCTTTGATGAACCATTTCCGAGAACTGATGGTAGAATTCCCATCACAGCTAACATTGAATTATGTCCCCCAGTCGCAAAATGCACAAACTGATGCATTGGAAAATGCATCCATAACTCTAGACGACCCAGATCAGAATGAAACGGTCATCAATATTTCTCACTGATGGATGGTCTTACCATTAATTCTGGCCAACATAGAAGAAATCAATTAAATCAATTCCATATCAGATCCGTATAGTCCTACCACCGACTGGATGACTCCCATTGCAGATTACCTTCAAAGGAGAGAGCTCCCACCAGATAGGGCTAGAAGGGAATAGATTCGAAGACAGGAAACCAAATTCCTCATATACAATGGCACAAACTAGCCAAAGGATCTCTACAAGAGAGCCCTCGATGAAGTCCTTCTTAGGTGCATTGATGGATAAGAGAATGTTGCCGTCATGAAAGAAGTGCATACTGGAGTTTGTGGAGTGCATCAATCAGCATCCAAGCTCTCAAAACATATTCAAAGATTCAGGTACTATTGGACCACAATGATGTATCATTACACCATATTCATCAAGAAGTTCCATTACTTCCAATTTAATGAAAATTTCACCCACCAACCCCTAGAGTTACTTCACACAACCAAGTAATTTTAGCTATTTCCCATATGGGGAATAGATATCGTGGGAACATACCCTCTCGACATGGCCAACCAATTCAAATATATTCTCACAGAAACCTACTTCTTTTCAAAATAGAAAAAAGCTATACCCCTTAAAGAGGATTAGTCAAGAAGCATTTTCATATTTGTGAAATCCAACATCATCACTAGATTTGGTGTCCCTTATACAATACTGATGGACAATGAAACCAATTTCTACTCTGTGGAATTAGACAAGCTATATCAGGAGTATGGCATAAAATCCAACCATTAATACCACTACCATGGAGAATAAAATAGGTAGATAGAGGACTTAAATAAGACCTTATCTAATATTCCATAGAATACGGTAGACAAAGACAAGAAATCATGGTTAGACAAGATCCTCCAAGCTTTATGGGCTTACCAGACCACAAATCGCACTGCCACTCAAGCAACCCCGTATTCATTAGTATACGGGATAACGGAAGTTCTACCCATTGAATTTCAATTATAATCACTCCACATTACCATATGTGATCAAATGTCTATAGATGAACAATCCCAGAAGAAATTCAAAGAGTTGGAGAAAATGGACAAGAAAAGATTGCATACCTTGTACCATTTGAAAGTTTACTAGAATCGGATCATATGATCCTTCAACAAAAAGGTTCTCCTTTATATTTTCTTGAAGGAGAGATGGTGTTGGTCCTCAAAAATCTGATGATACTCGGAAAGAAACCTCCGAAATTGGAGCCAAAATGGGAAGGACCATATGTTATACAAAAGGTCTACTATAATGGAGCACATGACTTAATTTCAATGGAAGGACATATCACTATTGCTCCCACCAGTGCGATGTTACTAAAGAAATAATTTGTTTAATTATACAACGATCTTCTTAGTTGCACGATTTTAAGATTCATAGAACCACCTACGTCCATGCTACATGTTGTTAAACAGTATGGAAATCGTCTTAACTGCACAAAATTAAAATTAATATCACCACATACATCCATGATACATGACGTTAAACTATATGGAAATCATCTTAGATGCATGATGTTAAAATGAGTAGCACCACCTTTATCCTAACCGTATGATGTTAAACTGCTCGACACCTTCATCCTAACCACATGACATTAAACTGTGTGACCAAATCATCCTAACCACACGAAGTTAAACTGTGTGGACAAATTTTCCTAACCACATGACATTAAACTGTACAAAGATCACTGTGTTATGAATAGTGATTCATCATGCATGATTCAAATTCATAAGATAAAAAATGACCCCTTCCTATGTATGGGTCAGAACAACATAGGGAGTGTATCTAAGAAATAAATGTGGATTGATTCCCATTTGTTAATGGGATGTGTAGTGGAACATGGACCCTACATCCTAGTCCAACCACCAACATCAGGAAAAAAATTGATGACCCCCTTCCCTATGCACAGTTCAGAATGGTATAGGGATCATATTTTCAAGAACTATGTATGGCTTGATTCCATCCCTCATAAGATTTGTAGTGATTCCCATATTCCACATCCTGGTCTAGCCACCACCCAAAAAAAAATGCTCCCCCTCCTTGCGTATGGCCTAAGCCTATGTAGGGAGAGATTTTACTAAACTACGTATGGCTTGATTCTGATCATCATAGGATACTTAGATATTCCTAGACCCTAGATATTGGTCCAACCATCACATAACACAAAATGCTTATATTATATCCTCTATTTCCCCTACACTATAGGGGAAATCCTCTTCGCTCCTTGTTTCTCACACCGAGTATAAATCACACGATCTTAAGAATGGTGGTAAGGGTTTTCCCGCATGGACAAAGCATATCAGTATATGATAAGCCCATTATCTTGAAAGAATAATACAAATGCCCCCCACTCTATGCATAGGTTAGAATGGCATAGAGAGTTCTCAAGAACTATGTATGGCTTAGTTCCTACCCTCATGAGATACGTAATGATGCCCAGATTCATCATCCTGGTCCAACCACCATTCAAAAAAAATCCTCCTCCCTCTACACAGGTCAGATCAGTACATGGAAAATGTTGTCAGAACTACACAAACTTTGTTTCCCAACTAATTGGGATACATACGAAAAATCCCTAAGGTTCAATCCCAACACCTCACCCACCTCATCCTTTTCACATTGGTTCACTCTTGTACTTACCGTATGACATTAAACTACAGGGGATACCAGAACTACGTGTGGATCGATTCCTACCTTTGTAGGATACATAGTGATGCCCAGATCCCATATCATGGTCTATCCACCATAGAAAAAATGCCTCCCCTTGCTTATAATTCAGAATTGTGTAGATAAATTCATGATTCCTAACCACACGATGTTAAATTGCATGGCCAAACAAATCCTAGCCACACATCATTAAACCGTAAGGTATCTCAAGAACTACATGTGGCTTGATTCTTGTTATTAAGAGATACACAGTGACACCTGGGCCTTCCCAGGTCCATCCGCGTGAAAAAAATGCCTCCATTTCTTACATGAGAATGTAAATCTGTGTGGAATATTGTAAACCTCTACCCCTATAACAAGGATTAGTCAAAAGATCATGCCCCCTTTACATATGAATCAAATCTATGTAGAGGATCTTATACCTCATAACTAATCGTAGTATGGATATTTCTCACACACCTAGATATCCCCTTTTTTATCCATCAGACTCAATACCTTGGGAAATTTAGAATCCACATAATCACCCATGGCTATCGGAAATGGACGGTTAGTGTCCTACAGACACATTCGTTTGACTATGTACATAATGCCCTGGCGAATCTGTATATGTTTCCCACAAATGGGCCTGTCAACCAAAGGAAAATTAATCCTTAGGAGAGACTTTTCCTACTTCTTTATTCCCATTGGCTCCTAATCCTTGCATCATTCCCCCTAATATGAGGGCTCTTAGATTCATGGTTTACACTTTCTCCCCTCGCTCACATTCAGGGTGTACCGGGGATATCCTGGTCTGATTAGCCCAATATTTACACATGATTCCTTTGATATTTCATCCCTACAACAAAATGGTAAACTGTGTTGTCAATTTCCTTTCTACAAGACTTAAAACTACATGGATCCACAATAGCTATCGCGTTCACATCGAGTCACCCACATCCTCACCGCATGATGTTAAATAGCATGGACCAACAATGCTCCCTTCTTTGATCCAACCATCCTTAGGTGGTGGAGTGAAACCCTTGCCTCCCCTTGTTTCTCATACCAAGCATAGAACACATGGGATTAGGAATTTTGGAAGGGGATTCCCCATAGATCTAGGGAAAATCAATCCATAATGACTAATCTCGCTGGAACAACTTTAAAATGAATATTAGAGTTTTCCTCTCCATGTTGGGAAACCTAAAGTCTTAACCATATGAAATTAAAATACAAGGTACCCAAAATATATCTAATATTACCTACTCCCTACACATGGGACAAAAATATGTAGGGATCCTAATTTTGGGACACTTAGATCTTTAGAACCAGGCCTCGCTATAGCAAGAGAATCAAAATGACTCACCCTACGTGCGACCTATATCTATATAGAAGAGTTCCCAACTCTATGGTTGATCATGGCCTAAACGTTTCTAATATATCTTGACACATATTTTACATCTATCATACTCCAAGGTTTGAGAAATTTTATATCCTTATATACCTCCTCGACCATCATATATGGGAGGCTAGTGTATTGTGGACACCTTTGTTTGACTATGCACACAATGCCCCGATGGCTCTATATATGTTGCCCACAAAAATGGCCTATCAACCAAAGGAAAATTCATCCTCAGGAGAGGATTTTACTATTCTTGTATTCTCAATGGATTTTATGCCCCATACCATCTTTCCTGATCCAAAATCCCTCGAAACTGTGACTTAGACTTTCCTCCCTATCCATGTCTTGAACATGTTGGAAAACCTTGGCCTGACCATCCTGTGGTTAATCAGGGCTTATACATTAATTTCCTAATCACATGACATTAAAAATTCATGATTCTTGATAATAAATGTTCATTCTTGTGCCCTGACATGCCAAATAATTTTCTCCCTCATGTTCCTATGCATGTAAAGAATCCACATAGTAACGTTCAACTTGGGTCCTGCTTTATTGGTAACCCCATGTGCAAAAAAAAGGTGCCCCATTCATAGGTGTAAACTATATCCACATATGGATGAACCTTAAAAGAACTACATCCTACTTGATTCCTATCATCATATGATACATAGTGATATCTGATCCTCATATTTCAGGTCCATCCATGAAATATAATTTTCCCATCCCTACCTGTGAAAGGGTCAGACCTGTGTAAGGAAACAACTCACATGGATGGGATAAAAATGTCTCCACTTATTCCTGGTATTCCTGGGAAATTTCAACATCAAATTCTCCCTTTTCATGATCAAGATTCCCTCTTCATACACTATAATCTATGTCCAGAAAGGTCCAAATCCCCATAATCCTCCATGGCCATCAGAAATGGGTGACCAATGTCCTATGGAAACCTTTGTTTGACTAGGAACATAATTCCCCATTGGCTTCACATATTTTTCCCACAAATAGTCCTATCAACCAAAGGAAAATTAGTTCTTAGGATAGGATTTTCCTACCCCGTGTACCCCTATAACGTTTACGTCTCACCTAACCCCCCAAATTAAATTTTACATCCTCTCTCCCCTCTCATGCCTGAAGGTGATAGAACATTTCTGTTCATCCCACCATGAGAAAGTAAGACCATTTATCACCTAGTTATATTAAAATGAATTCAAATCATAAGTCTCAAATTTCCCATTTGTATGACGTTAAACTACACCATGCATCAACCCTCCTTTACACAAGACAAATTACTGTGGGATCGGTTTATCAACCAAAGACAATATAAATGCCCCTATTAATTCCAGACATCGTTCCCCAACAAGACACCTACTGTGGTATTACAAGCATAAAACAAGTCTAAATTTCCATAAAACTTCCTGGCCATCGGATATGGAAGGCCAATGTCCTACATACACCTTTGTTTGACTATGCGCATAATGCCCCGACATCTCTGCATATGTTTCCCACAAAATGGCCTATTATCCAAAGGAAAATTCTTCCTTAGGAGAGTTTTTTTCTATATTTTTATTCCCCATGACTTACATTCCACATGTAATATCCCATTCTCTAGAAAATACAAGTCAGGGTCAAGAAAAATCCCTTATCCATGTCTGAAAGTTTTTGGGACATTCTCGGTTAATGAGTCCTAAATTGGGAACCTTGTCCCACAAATCATGGTCCAAACTATTCAACCTAAAACATTAGTCATGGTCAAATCTATTCAACCCAAAAACAACAGTCATGATAGTCCAGTTTTAAAGACTTTAAACTACCAACCAAAAGAGACACGAAAATCTCCATGATGAAAACCCACAAAGGGAACCCTGGAAAAAAGTTGAGTACCAGCTCACTAAACCTATGCTGCATATAGTTTAGAAAAAATACCAAGTAATCAAGAATTAAAATAGACATAAATATTTTTAGGTTGAAAACTCGCAAAGGGAATCCCAAGAAAAATTAAAGTTACACCTGCTAATCCCACACCAAATTGGGTTTCAGAAAAACTTAGGGTAATAACAAAAAAGACACAATGTTTTAAGGGTTTTAAAAATAACCCAAAAAATAGTCAAACAATGATCACTGAGTCCCTTGACTCAGGTAGAAATTGCATCATTATTTGGTCATTAAAATTGGGAGCGTTTCTACATTGAAATAGCCTTCTCTTCATCCTAATAAAATCCCATTTTGATGGGGGGAATTTGTTGGGTCCTGAAAATTCATCATTCAAGATGAATAAAATTCCATCAAACTCGGAAAAGGATAGAAATAAAATGATGAATAATATTGAAGAAAATTTCTAAAAGGAAGGTCAAACTAAAAATGAAAATTCTTTCATGGACTGCCACTCTTCGACTTAGCAAAGCCATCCATGAACCGAGAAGTTCGCGGAATGGAGGTGTTGGTGTTGGCTCCCACGAATGGTTTCGTTGATGAAATGGAGGAATAAAATTCCTCCCCTGAGTATGATGTCCCCAATGTACAATATTCCCTACAAACTAAGTAGTTTTTGGGATGAGGTGCCATCCCCAACGCATGTAAATAATTCCCCCGCTGACAAAGTCATTCACGAATCATGAATTTCTCCATGGTCTTCTATAAAAGGTGTTGTGAGATCCATAGATCTAGCTTCCCCAACACTCTATAAAAGGACCCTGAGGGGATCCAAGAAAAGGGTTGGATTTTAGAGGATTGGATATACTTTTTGAGATGAATTTTCTGAAGATATCCATCGACTAGGTGTATACCTCTTCCAATGAATTCCCGCAGGTATAAACTAGCTGTATAGAGGAAAAATAAAGAAAGAAACGTAATAACTAGAAGACCAAAAACCATATATCCTTCATGGATGAAATTCCCACTAGGTGCTGAACCAATTCCCCTTCTTCACTCCAATGCCCCATGTAGTACCACGCTACGTGGGTGGAACCCTGTTCCGCATAACACCATGCTACATGGATGGAACTCAGCACCATGTAGTAATATGATATGCAGCCGGAACCTGGTCCTGCATAGAAAAACACTATGCATACCACATACAAGTCTACGTACCATTATGGTATGCATATGGTCCCTCCTCCCACATAGCAACATGCTATATGGGGAGGGCCCCATCCCTCATGAAGAAATGGTACATGGAATGGGGTACTCTCAGATGTTTCACTCTCCGTCTTCAACCATATCCTTCAATTTCCATCACCTCATCTGCAGTCCATCCACAAACTAGTCTAAAGACATTAGGCCAAAGCAACTAGACCCATATGATAAAACCACTGGGCACATCAGTACGCCCTTTTGAGTTTACATACCCATGGTAAGTTGAGTCGCGTAGGTAATCCACTCAACAATGAGAACCCCCAGAATGTTCATAAGTTTATATTCCCATGGTAACACGGGATCCAAACTTTGGATACTAATGTGAACCTCCCCATTATAAGGATCAAGGGTAATCGCCGACCTTTCCCTTCAATGAGGATCAGTGATATACAAGGGAAATCACACTTGATTTTACCTTTTACAAGAAGCAACATTCATCCCCTTTTCCAGAACCAATTTTAGGGAACTACCCCTGAGGTAAGACCCTAGATTTTCTTTCAAGAGGTCACATCAGTGATCCTATCTACCTTTGTCTAGGGAATACTTGGAGAGGTTAATCTAACTATCCAGGGTATGAAAATACAAGGTAGAAAATGGAAACATTGAGTAATCCTATCTCTCTACCTTTGGGCTCCAGCACCATATATTAGCAGATGATGTGGGATGTGAAAACTTTAGATCCACTTCCTCCTCTTGTTTCTCACACAGAGCATGACTCATGTGGGCTTAGAGGTTGGATATGATCATGACATCTACATAATCTCAAAGCATGGGCCTCCTAGAAGGTGTAAGCCCCAAATAAAATGAAATAAAATAAATTTGATTCCTACTCTGATCAGGATACATAGGACGCCTGCCTAAGGCCCAAGATCAAGGGACATTATCCTTAGAAGTCAGTCACAATAAAATTACCTCAAACTCTCTAGGGAACCCTATTCAAGAGTAAGCCCCAACTTATTGGGAAGCTCCCATGTATAAACCCCAATCATGCCCCCACAAATGGGCCGCCTCAAGGGTGTAAGTCCCAACCCAAATCGAACTAAGAGGTATTTGATTCCCAACCAATTGGGATATGTATAAATCCTCCTTGATGTCCAAACTCATTACCCATATCACCCTACTATTCTTTGGTCCATGTCCTAGGTAGGGTCATATCCACCCAATAGATTATGCCTCTTCTGAGCATCTTAGGATGCCTCGGTGTAAGACCCACACGAAATCTTGACTAGGAATCTTCTGCATAGACATCCTCACCACATGACATTAAAATACATGGATGGGTCCTTATCACAAGACCTTGAAAGGTGATGTGTACAGTAAAGATATACTGAACTACATGGAATATTATTCCTCTCACAAGGATATGTATAAATCCCATCTTGTGGGTTCGATCCCGATATAAAAACGATCTCCACCCCCTGGATGATGATAAACTCCAAAGTGCCTTATCACATGGATTAAATCATCATTATCTCAGTAAAATACTATAGAATCATTAATGTGTCCATAAAAGGGTAACATTAATAAAGAACCTCAAACACACACATATGACTTCATCAGTAAAGAACCTCAGATACATAGAGATGATTCTTAACCCATGTATATTTCTTATTGATCTTGTGACCTAGGGGTAATCCGTAGACACATTATTGGGAATGAACCAAGGATTCACAAACATATGAACATTAATTAAATATATAAGAGAGTCTCATAATAGGCAATAATTTCCCTTAAAAGAGTGTGATGAGCCCAAAATACCATCCTCTTGACCAATGGATTTTTAAGTGTCATTGGCCAAATCATCCAACGAGTGCCTACCTTTGGAAATAAGGTTCATGAATCATGGATAAAAGGGTCGTTGGGTGTTTTTGGATCCACGAATAAACCTACTGGAGACCATCTGAGGAGATCATACCCGACGTGGGATGATTGAAAAAACACTAAACCCCCTACAATCACCCACTGAGACCACTCAACTGTAGCATCTCCTTCATAATACAAGAAGTATATACTACCTAGTCGTAGTGTGGCAATATCACTCACCAAAAAGGGACATGACGCACCTCTAACAAAAAAACACACACAAACACATGATGTATCTAAATATATATAAATAAATAGATATATCATAAAATATAGAAGAAAATAACATGAATTATTGGTAAGACAAATGCGTGAGAAGGTATAGGTCAAAAGTTCAAATCTAGGAAAGAGTACATAGGTGTTAGGGCTAGTTAGCTCTAATTAATGCATGAGTGGGCATTGGGATGGGGGAGTGCTGATAAAGGGGTCTGGTGAGCATTGATAAAGGCAATGACAGGTGGGGTGGTAGGGGAGAACTGATAAAGGGGTTTGGAAATTGTAGATAAAGGTAGTGGTGGGAAGGGTGGTGAACCATAAAAAAATATTAGCACTGATAAACCCAAGTTTTATCGGTGTTTTTTAGCATTGATAAAGGGTGAATTTATCAATGCTAAAAAAGAGCTGATAAAACTAATTCTGTGAAAGAAACCCTTTATTAGTGATAAAAAATCATCGATAAAGACCCCATTTATCAGCATTTTTTCAAGCATTAATAAAAGAGAATGACTTTTAAAGGTGTTTATAATATCATTTATTTTTTAGAACTGATAAAACCATTTTTTCATGCTGATAAAAAGAGGATCTATAGTAGTGTACCGCCTGAAAACCTAAAAATTAGATGTATATATATAGGGGTGTGCATACAAGTACACTTAATAAGATACTACCAAAAACTTCTCATGAAAATATGGAATAGGAAAACAAAAACCCCAATGAACAAAGAGGGGAATAAAATCATTACCTACATTAGGCCATCTAGGTCCTAAACCTCACTAAGGATCACTAACCAGATATCACAAATTAGTAAGTAACATATCATTGGAAATATATATATAATGAAGGGTACTTTTCTTCCACTTTCTCAATAAACCAGACACCCTAAACCCTAACATCACACATCCTGGTGCTATAATTCCCTCCATAAGTTAGAAAACACATCCATGTAACACATCAAAACCATATCCACATAATCACAGCCACATCCACACATCACAACCACACCACCGTAACCTACTTATATTGACATAGTAAAACCTAGAGCCATTATAGCCTGTATAAATACATACTGCACTGTAATCCATTATAACCCATGTATAAATACACATGTAATAACCTTAAGCCATTAAAACCTTGATACATGTATGCACTATAACATTAAGCTGCTACAACTCGTATATTCATGTATGTCATAACCATAATCCATCACCGCCTGTACGAGTACACATATTATACCTATAAGATATCATTTTTTTTGACATTCAAATGCACCATACCATGTTTGGAAGAGAGAGATGGGTAGGAGAGTAGTCAACCATACGTAACCTTGATAACTAGGATGTTGATAAAACACCTAAAACCCTAGGATAAATTGTTGGGTTGTGTGGAAATTATTCTATTTTACTAGAGAGAGTTTTCTAGACAGAGATCATCAGAAAAATATGATTGGACGGAGTCCACTAGAAAGAATCTATCAGAAGAATCTCCCACATGTGGTGTTCACCTCCAAATCCTTTTTTTTCATTTTAAAAAACAAACCACTTTTTCGGATAATGGGAACCTTACAAACACCTCAAAAAAATATTCAAACACATCCATATAGAAATACAAAATCATGAAAAGGCACATTCAAAATTGAAAATTCAAATTCAAAAAATGAAAACTCAAACTGCGGGAAAAACAAGCCGCCTGAAAAACCCAAAATGAGAGAATCCACATCACCGGAGCCACCATCATCACCTCTCCGAACTTATTGATTCATCACCATCACTGCCTTCACATCGGCTCATCACCATCAAAACTTCATTAGTGGCTCGTCACCGTCGGCTACACTTCACCACCGCCAGCACCGAACCCCATCTTCATCACCGACTGATCACCGTCGAGGATCCGATGACCGAAACGAACACAGATGAGTCATCACCATCAATGTCCTGGAGCTGTATGATCGAACTCACATCCCAAGGAACTGAGAAGAATGCCGCCCGTATCTGCCTCAGAGAGGGTGGTGATGTCCTGGATCAAGAGCAGAGAAACGAGCAGACAGTGCCAGGACAGAACGCTGGTGAGACCCAATGGAATCCATCGTCGTTGAGACATCGGCCATCATACATCTTGTCCCATCACAACCCCATTGTTTCTTCAGATCAAATCACCGTATAGCACTTCCACCAGAGTCTTTCATCACCATCGCAAAATTTTCATCGTCTCCACCTTTAACTGGGTTCCAAAACCAGTCAAAAAACCCATATCAGCGTCGCTCCACCTTCACCATCACCATCAACACCAGTGGAAAACACCACCGAGAACTATCAACTACACCAGAAGATGAATTCTAAACATCCAAAACATCATCTAATTCTTTGAAGAAGAAACACAAATAATAAATAACATGATACCACCGACAAAAATAAACCTCCATCTAGAAGGAAAACAAAAAATTGAAACCCGTAACTGTTGAAAAACCCTAAAGAAGGGTCGGTAATGAGACCCTAAATAAGGCCGAGGATGTAACCCTAAAAGGAAGATTGATGACTATAAACCGTATGGTCCAAAATCTTGTGTACCCATCGCTCCAACTCCAACCTGGAGAGTAGTGGTGGAACCCTAGATCAGAGTAGGTTTGGGCGGCAAAGAATGAGATGCCGACTCTGGTAGTGGATGTAAACCCAACGTCCACCGAACCATGATCCCAAATTCTCTAGGTTAACTCCATACCATCCCTAACTCAGAGAGGCACAAATGAACTTGATACCAGAGCAGGTAAAGTCGACGGAGGGCATCCAGAACACATGCCTTCACCAGATGAACAAGAATAGCAGTAGAAATAATGGCAAGCAAGGGAGAGGAAAATTAGAATCCGAGAGCCAAGGGGTGGAGCCAAGATCCAAGGGGAGAAGTGAAGGACAGACTCTGAAACCATAGAGGAGCAGAGAAGATGAGCGTGGAGAGCTCTCTCTATAGATAACGCCCTGAAACAAAGATGGTTACCCACATGTGGTGTTCACTAAGGCAGAGACTCAATGCATGGGCCATGATCATGGGTACCAATTGTTGGAAGTTTCATCAGAAGATTCAATAATGCATCATAGGTTTCCCAAGTCAACGATAGGTTGATCAAAAATCTCATAAGTCAGTAGAACCTATTCACTAGGTGAAGACATTTATATATATAGGTGGTTTCCCATCTATGTTTTGTATGTGAAGTTGTTGTGACTTTCTAATGTAATTTTCTAGGAATTTGTAAAGTATAGAGGAAGTGATAAACGTGTTTTATCTTTTCTTATATCTCTTTAATGAAAAAATTTGGGGTGTTATTCTATGGATATAGGATGTATGTCCAAACCACATAGGTTTTATTTGCCTATTTTTTTTTCTATTTTCATGAAGTGTGATCATTGAGTTTGTGTAGGGATTAGGTGGGATATTATCCTATTTCCCATTCATGGACCTAAGAGGGGTAGTTTACTGGAATAACCTTTGTCTGGTGGTTTCGCTGATTTCCTTCTAGAGGTGTTTGTAGATTTTCTGCTATCCAGGATAAGACAATATAAAGGAAGTCCATCTAGTGTACAAAGTGCTTACCATGTCCATTAATTATAATAGAAAGTGTGATCCTGAATACCTATTCATCCTTATAAGTGGTATTAAAGGGAACATTATACTTCAGTCACTACATTTAGGTTTCTACTCTCCTTATATTTCAAGTTATTTAATTTCATTTGGTCATACTATTATTAGATCAATGAATTTAGAGGAAGGGAAGATTCACATCATAAATTTTGATGGAATGCATTTTTCCTTTTAGAGGATAAAACTGGAGGATCTTATGATATAGAAAGACTTGGATTCTCATCTATCTAGTGAATGTCCTGAGTTAATGGATAAGAAGAAATTGGGTGGTTGGACTGGAATACCTTATCCTTGATAAGGATGTCATTATCTTGAAATGTTTATTTTAACATTAGAGGGAATAAAACTATTTAAGAAGTTGTAAAAGTATTATAAAACATGTTTGAGAAACCAATGACTCTCAAAAAAGATTTTATAATGTGAAGGTTGTTTAACTTAAGGTTGTGGAGTGGAAGACCTATAACAGTTCACATTAATTACTTTAATATGATCTGATGGTTGTTAGGATTAATAAAAGAAACTTTTATAAATGATTTATGATATTTTTTTCTCTATCTTCACTCTAAAAAATCTATGATTCCATCGTGAAAGCAGTGAGAAAATCCAGTTTAAATACATATATCATGTTTGATGACATTCAAAACTTGATCTTGAATAAGGAGTTAAGAAATAAAGAAGTCCAAGATCTGTTAATAAGTTATCTCAATAATATCAGATGAGGATGTTTACCCCAATACAAGGACCATCGAAAGAATAAATATTCAGATGATAAGCCCTAGAAAATAAGTTTAGGTAAATCGATTGTTCTAGGTCCTATATGTTGGCCTTGTGTGAAGAATGAAAATATTAAGAAATATTGTAGGAATCATTTAGAGGCTTCAACTTCCATATATATGAACTCATTAATTGTAACATATGGAGGCATTGGTCTGTTACTAAGTGTGATTATTCCAAAAATATTCATGAGTTATTGAATCAGGTGTATCATTTTATTCTACTGGTGAGTGAGGGTATATGATAGATTATGTACTAATAATCTCAAACAATGAACAACTCATAGACAATGAGTCTTTATATATGGCTGGGAAATGAGATGTTAATTTTCAAAATAAACAATTAAAGTGTCTTAAGATTGAAAGATGTTATACACATTTCAATTCTACGAAAGAACCTTATATTAGTGGGATAACTTGATGATGCTAGTTTAAGAATGATTTTTTCAAATGGAGTCTAGAAAATCAATAGAGGGTCTATGGTGATTTCTCACGAAGTAAAAAAATGGAACCTTATACTTGATTGTGCACATATATCAAGTTGTAGTGATAATAATCACTTCATCAGATGGTATGGAAATGTGGAAAGGTTGGTTTGGTCACTTCAGTGAAAATAACCTGAATGTTCTAGTATTAAAAGGCATACTTAAACTTGATCACATGGAACTTGAAAGATGTGAAAGTTTTATGCTAGGGAAACATAAATGAGTTTCCTTTAACTTGGATGGTATAAATCCAAGGAATCAAAATTTGGAACTTATTCATTCTAATGTTTGGGGACTAGAAACTATCCAATCCAAAAAAGGAGCACAATACTTTTTAGCCTTCATTGATGATGCCACTCAATAGGTCTGGGTTTACTTTATGAAGAATACATATTATTTCTTTCATGTGTTTATTCAGTGGAAGGTTTTCATTGAGAGTGAGTGTGAATGAATATTGGATTGTCTCTAGACAGACAGTGGTGGAGAGTACACCAGAAAAAACTTTCATAACTTTTTTTGAAGGAATATAATCAAACATGAGAACAATGTTCTAGGAAATCTATAGAATAATCGAACAACTAAAAATATAAATTGAATTTTACAAGATAAATATCAATGTATGAGATTTAAATCTAGAATTCATAATTGAATTTAGGCTGAATCTATAAATAGAACACCATATTTGGTGAAAAAAAGTCCAAATTCATCTATGGGATAAGATTTACCAAAAGAGATATGGTCTGGTAAGATACCATAGGTAAACCATATCAAAGTTTTGGAAGTATCACATATGTTCATATCAATGATAAAGACATAGATAAGTTGGATTTGAAATCCAAGGTGTGTTTTATTGTCAGATATGGAGATGAGAAATTTGGATATCACTTACGGGATGATGAAAAGAAACAAATCATCTAGAGAAAATATGTTGTTTTAAAATCATGACTTATGTGGAAATATAAAAAATTATATTATAAGGAAGTTGAGATTAGGTTAAATGTTGAAGTTAAAAACAATAGAAGAGATATTATCAGACAGAATTTTTGTCCATAAACTACAGGGTAAATTTTAAAGGCCGACACACTAACAATCAGTCTACCTGATGGAGAATGTTCAGAAAGAAATATACCAGATGGAGAAAGTTTGGATGGATGAATACAAGAAAAATAGGTTCCATCCTATGAACCCAAGGTTTTTATCAGAAGATTATATCATATTAAGAAACTAGTTTAAAGGTTTATAATTGATATAAACTTTCTAATTCTAATGGATATAGGTTAACCAAAATTCATATAAGAATATTCCACTCTCAGAGACTTGAAGTAGTGGGAGTCAGTCATAGAAGGGGGAATGAATTCTATAAATCTCAAAAATTCATGGGATTTGGATAAACTACTATAAGGAAAACAAGATCTAAAAAACAAATAGGATTTTTTTGAAATAGGAAGATGATTAAAGTAATAGATACAAATCAAGGATGTTGGTGAATGGTTTTAATGAAAAATAATGGAGTAATTTTTTTGAAATTTTCTCACTAGTGGTGAAACAAAAAACCATTCAAAAAATGATCAATTTTTTTTATTATGGTTATTTATAATTATAATATATATAAATTAATACAAATTTTATACATGGGGATTTAGAGGAATAAATTTACATGGTTCAACCCAAGGGATATGAAGTTCATTGGAAGGAGGATTTGGTTTGTAAGTTAAAATGAAGTGTTTATGGATTGAAGTAAAGTCCATGAAAGTTGAATTAGAGGTTGGAAACTTTCATTCTTAAGGAAATTTTTAGTTTATGTGATTCTAATCATTGTTTTTACCAAAATCAATGGGACTATGAAACATGTATCTAACTGTTGTTGTATGTTGATGATATGTTGATTGTAGGTTTGGAGTTCTATCATATTGAAGAACTAAAGAGGAAGTTGTCCAAAATGTTTGATATATAAAACCTAAAACATTATAATAAGATATTTTTATGATAATCGAGAGGGATAGGAAAATTTGATCTTTGGTTTTATATAAGAAGGAATATATACGAAAGGTCATCAAAAGATTTATAATGACTAGTTATAAACCTATCTCAATTTATCATACACATATAAATTTCTAGAGCATAAGAAAAATCAATAAACTATGAATTCTATAACATGGAAAAGGTTACTTTTTCCTTAACTGTTAGAAGTTTTATGTATGTAATGTTTTGTACATGATTATACATTTATTTTTTAAGTGAGAGTTGTTAGACACTTCATGTCTAATCCTGGAAGGAAACATTTGGATGTTGTGAAATAGATCATTCATTACATGAAGGGGTAAGAGGATGTGACTTTATTTTTTGGATATAATGATCAATTTAAGGGTTTTTTTAATTCATATTTTTCTAGAGACATGGACTCATGGAAAATTAAAATTGGTTTTGTGTTTATTTTTAGTGGAAGAGTGGTCAGATGGATTTCTCAATTATAGCTAGTTGTTACTTTATCTACAATAGAATTAGGGTATGTTGTTACTACTGAAGCAGGGAAAAATTTTATATGGTTTATGAATTTTTAGAATAAACTTGGAAAGGGTTTTGACATAGAAAATTAATTCTATGATAGTCAGAGTTCCATTCATCATTACCAAAATCTATCATTTCATGCAAGATCAAGACACATTGATATGAAATATCACTTTATTCAAAGCCTACTAAAATATTAAGTGCTGGAGCTATAGAAGATTTATGGGAAGTAAAATATGATAGATATGTTTATAAAGGTTATTATCCAAAAAAATAAGGAAATGATTTTCCTCAGTTAGAATTGTCCAATCAAATGGAAACGAGAACACTATATGTATCAAATAGAGGATAAACTTAGGTGGGTGGTTGAAGAAGGTTGAAATCATAAAGTAATTTTCAAGTGGGAGATTATTGGGATTTGTGGAAATTCTTAAATTTCATTGGACATATTTTTCTAGATGGAGACTATTAGAAATAAATGATAGGAAAATGTCCATCAGATGGAGTCCATCAAATAGAGTCCATTGGATAGAATCCATCAGATGGAGCTCCCATATACGGTGTTCACCGAGGTGAAAACTTAATGTATGGGTTGTGAGAATGGGTACCGGATATTAGAGGTTTCATTAGATGCTTTAAAAATGTATTGGAGGTTTTCTAAGTCAATAAAAGGTTGACCAAGAATCCCAGAAGTCATTAAAAAATGTTCACTAGGTGAAGACCTATATATATAGAGGTGGTTTCCTAACTATGTTTTGTATGCTCAATTATTGTGAGTTTTTGACTTCATTATCTAAGACTTTGTACAGTGGAGAGAAAGTGTGAAATGTGTTTTATATTTTCTTGTATCCACTTAATAAAAAAGTTTACAGTGTTCTCCCATGGATATAGGATATTTTCCTAAACCACATAAATATTGTTTGTCCAATTTTTGTTGTTATTTGTATGAAGTGTGTTCATCATGTTTGTGTGGTGATTAGGTGGGATATTATTCTAGTTCCAATAAATAGACTTGATAGGGGGAAGTAATTGGACAAAACTTTGTCTGGTGGTTCCACTGGTGTCCGTCCATAGGTTTTTGGAGTTTTTCTACTCCGCAGGATGAGATGAACAAAAGGAAATCCATCTAGTGTATGAAGTTATTTTCATGTCTATCTATTGTAATGGAAAAAGTGATCTTGAAAACCTCTTCCTCCCTATAAAAATATGGTCTTAGGTTACATTATTCAACTCATGTGGTGGATCATATGAAATAACAAAACATAATGGATACTTAATAATAAAAAACCATTATATAGGAACCTATCCAACCTATGGCTCAAACAATGACTAAAGCACCACATGAAAACCCAGTCATCGACACTAACCACTAAAAAACTAATAATCTCCAAAGAACACAAAAATAATAAATATTAATCACCATTACATCATTTACTATTAACTATTAACCAACCATTTCATAATATACCATCATCAATCCTAGATTAATATTCAAATTCATAATATAAATTGAATGTACTTTAATTAAAAATCTTAATTTGTAGTTACTACATTCCAAGATAATTACCTCTATTATTCACCTTTTTGACATAATCACATACCAATTCTATTGGAATCCTTATGTGTTAATCATGTTTTAATGATCATAAATCCTGTACATGTTGTAAAGCTTGTTAATTCTGTTTAATCTGTCTCAAATCATGTGTATATATGGTTGGTTTCTTTATGCTTTAAATAAACCTATCCAAGATCTTCACTGCTATGTTTGATTATTGTAAACTATATTTTTAATTAGTGTTATAATGGATTTACTTAATAAATGATTAAGTCTAATCCATTCTATGAATATCACTGCTTAAGTTTGTATACAAATATTTGGCTAAGTCTGAGATACCGTGCGTCTACCACCGGTTATGTTTTTCTGGAAAAGGACCTAGACACCATGACCAGACACCGTGACCCAGAAACTGTGACCTAGACACCGTGACCAGACACCGTGACTATAACAACCTGACATTTTATAAGATATATTCTTGTTAATCTCTTTCATATCTTCTACTGTATGCTATACCAAGATTATCTTGCGCTATACGCGACACCGTATTAGCTTGTAGTATATGCAACACTAATCTTGGATCGTGTTACACACAATTTCAAGTTTGTTTGATAGTAGTTATTCTACGCAACATTGAGTATATATATATATTCAATGTATTAATGAAATATTGTTTGATTTTTTTATACGAAACAAAAAAGGAGTCATGCACTAAACTCAACCCTGACTTGTCTTGCATTACACGCAATCGCGACCTTCCTCGATAGCGTGTGTTGTACGCAATACCGGGTTTTACTAAACAATGATATATTGTTATAATATTATTATGAACTAGCCGTTATAAATAGTATTAACTATATTTTGAATTTTATAACATTATTATTCATCTTACACATTTTCTAGAACATGGTATAAGAACAAAATAAAATTTTCAGGAAAAATAAGTATTTTTCAAAAAATGCAGTTTTGCCGCCTTTTAATGACGCACCCACTTTAAATATAGTTTTTGACATGTTTATAAGTTCAATTTGACAAAATAAAATTCTTATTTGGAATAAAGAAATAAAAATTTACTTTGGATAAAATTTTCATATTATTCTTGTAACTTTCATATTTTGATGAATAGTAAAAACACGCTGTATTTTAATTAAAAACAACTTTTTTCATCGCAATAATTTATATGGTTAAATTATAATATTGAATGTTTTTAAAGTATAAATAGAATATATTTTTACCATTTAATATAATGTATTTCATTAACATTAATTTTACATTGAATTCATAGGTAAAAACATTTCAATCTTTTGCAATGTTATAACTTTTAAAACACGTTTTCTTAACAACGAGATTATTTTTAAATTAATTTCTGCAACTTTTGTGTATTGAATTTAGAAAAATGGATTCCATATTTGGAATCAGTGGGTCCAAATTTTGTTAATAAGCTACTTTTTATTTTTGGGCATTATGAATAGTAACTACGGTAAATTTTATTTACCATAGTAAAAGGTAAATCGGGTAATTAAGGGTAAATATAATATTATAAAATTATCCTAACACTTGTATTAATATAATTGGATGCTTATATTTTGTCCTAAGGCATATTTGGGTCGAAATGGAATCCATTTGAACCCACTTGGAGGTGATTAAGACCTTTAGTTTATTTTATTTAAAGGAAAGTGAAATATGTCTCACTCAACTTTAATAATTAAAGTATTTTTAATATAAATTTATATAGAATATAAATTCGGTTAAAAATAATAAATTAAAGATAAAATGTTTTTATTTATCATGGTAATTTATTTGTAATTTTTAAGAGTTATTTAATTACCTTATTTTTTTATACATTAATGATGCATAAATTATTTATTTAGTGAAAAATCAATAATATAGTTTTTATTGAAATAGTAATACATATCAAAAGGCCCAAAAATCTTCACAAAACTTATTATTAGTGTATATATAAACCCTAATCATCTAATGGCCGAATTGTTGACCATTTGGATACTTATTAAGGTGATTATGACACTTATAATATTTTATTTTAAATGATTCCAAAGTTGTCACTTTCATAATTTAGTAAAGATAAAAATTTACATGTTGTTATTTTAAGATGATAAATTAGAGTAAAATTACTATTATAAAAGCTTTGATATTTATATTCATCAAAGGATTTTATTTTTAATTTTTATGAAACAAATAATTATATTAAATAATTATACAAAAATGTTGTACTAATTATTTTATTAATAGATATACCAAATAAATGATTTTAAAAATATTAAAATAAATATTATATGAACAATTTAATGTGCTCCACAAATTTTATAGACAAATTTGACATGTTAGTAATCTAATAAATATTTTAGTTCGAATATATCCTCTGTGTAGATTTTATTTAAATTCAAATAAATGAATAGTGTCAAAATTGACACTATTGTTATTTTATAAAAATAACATATTATTAAATTGTTTAAAAATCAAAAAAATATTTAAAAATTATAAATTGAAATTTATATAGTCTAAAATGGCATAAAGTATCCAATTATGGAAAATTAACAACACATAAGTGATTATTTATAACCATTTAAAATTTATAATTTTATTACCACAAATAAACTTAAATAGATTAAATAAGGATAAATCAAAATTATAAGGATTAAAATACGATCAAAACATGTCTAAATTTGATTTTTAGATGATATTAAAACCCTATATCATCTAATATTCGAATTTAGTCATTTTTGGAGGTTTTTATGTGGGGTTTGAATTTATATTAAACTAATATTTTTGAGGATTCCAAAGGCGCCCCTCTCCTCCCTTATAAAAGGGCACCTAATCTCTCTCCTCCTTAAACAAATTTGAGCCTTCAAGCTCGGCCAAACCCTGCCCATTTCACTTATCCACTTCCTTAGAAACCTACTAGAGGTACTGGTCTTCTCAAAAGACCAACTCTAGTGCCCTAAGAGAAAGTTTAAAGGAGGCACTTTGAGAAAGAGGTAATACCTTCTACCATTTTCTTCAAGTTCCATTCTTCTTATAATCCCTATTCTTTAGTTGTTTCATTAAGAGGTAATAACATAAGTATCCCTCATATAATGATATGTTATTATAAATATGAAACAACCCTATTTCACCTTCTATCCATCCTATGGAAAACAAAATCACCGCGCGTGCGTACGTACGGAATACCGTCTCCACGCCGTGGTGTAATCTATTTTTCCACCAACACCTTACATGGAAGGGTATAATGGTGTAAATAATAACTATATATGGTTATTATAACATCATAATGATTCTGATATATTATACCATCCACTCCAATTCTATTCAATAATTATGGGAACAGTATCATCGCTCGTTCGTACGTACGGACTACCGTCTCCACGACGCGATGAGATTCATTCTCCATGTTAACCATACATGAATGATCATAAAGTTTATATAATGAATAATAATGAAATATATGAAATAATATTTCTACTGTATTTATGTATATATATATGTATGTAATCTATTTAGTTTCATTCAATTCAATAAGGAAACGAAAACAGCGTTCATGCGTACGTACGACCAACCGTCTCCATGAACGGTGTATTTCATTCCTTTTATCGATCTATAATATATATGTATATGATGAATATATATTATATATAAATCATGTTTTACATTATGGAATTATTTAAATCAGGATATATGTAATAATATCAAGAAGGACAAGTCGAAACACATACGATAAATGAAATGATTTTACCCAAAACGCTGCTTTAACATGGAATTTACAAAAGAACGGGTAATATAAAGTCATAAGTGAAACATATATGATATCATAACAATGAATATTATTATGTAATAAGTCAATGACATTATTTAAATAATTATATAGGAGGTTCAGATCCATACGAAGCATATCGGACCTAAGTTAAGGGATAATGTTGCAATCTCAATTGTTTTCTATCCGAGATTGCTTATACGTAAGTATTTACTGGGGTTATATTTATCATCCATGTACAAGTTTTATAAAAGTGTTTTAATTTATATTTAAAGTCCTTTTTACCCATTTTTACATTTACCCCATGGTATGGAAGGAATCTTTCTTTTATTTACCCTACAAGGTACTTTTTTGACTTTTCCGACAAAAGTACGAGAAGAATGTTTTTTTAACGTATACGGAATGAAAGGATTTTTATGGTTTTATAAAGCCTTATTTTCATGAAGCTTCCTACAAAATATTTCATGACTATTTTCAACAAAATCCTTTTCTTTTAAAATTTCATGACTTTTTTTGAAAAGAAAATGATTTTGAAGAAGAAATGATATTTTCCTCAAGAATTCATTTCAAGTGTTTTATCAAAACCATTTTTCATCTACGATGAAATTATTTAATATGTGTATGTTTCAAGTATCATGTCTCTATGATTTACTTGGTTTCACTTTTCTTATTATGAAATGATATACATTTCTTTTATATGGATTATGTGATGATGACATGATGTTTATGAAACCCATTTTATTCGTTGGGTTATTATGAATGATGTATGTTTATTTTGTGGCACAAGTAAGAATGATTTCATTATGATATTGGTGGGACCTATATCTACCTCCAATGCATTGGGTAAAGATTTATATCTCATGAGATAGACATGGCTGGAACGTTAAGTTAATCCGGTTCAGTGTTACAGGACTGAAATGAGGAGTGAACTCGATTCAGAAAGGGACTTTGTCCACTAAGATGATCATGGCAGAAATGCCTTGGCTACTATGGAAATCATGTCATGTGCTTAATGGTTGCCACAATTACATGTTTTTTATTCCCATTATATTTTATCATGGTTGATGTTCCATTATGATATATGCCTTACTTACTTCCATGATTTATGTCTTTGCTCAAGATTTTGATGTTTAAATTTCATGTTCAAGTTTTTTCTTTCAAATGTTTATGGATTGTTTTATGTTCTATATATTTTCCCTCACTAAGCATTTGAGCTCACCCTTTTTATGTTTTACTTTCCCCAGGAAATAAAGAAAGGTTTTAGGTAAGGAAACAAAAATGGGAAGATCGTTATGAGAGTTGTTGAAGATCTTTCAACATGATTAGAAGTTTATATTCTAAGTTTCCAAAGACACTAAACTATTACGATCCTTGTGTGTATGTTTTTGTTATGTATTAAGTATTCCACAAAAGTAATGTAATGTCCATGTACGTTAACATTTAGGTCTCTATAGTTGGTATCAGAGGAAAGGTTTAGTCAACCTTTGGAAACTAGGATGCGAAAACATTAGTGAGATCCCTAGATATATTTCTAAGGTATGTCTAGGGATGTCCCTAAGGATAAGTATACGTATAGTATATAGTCCTAGAAATACGGTAACGATCTTAGAATTTAACCTAAGATTTTATATATTGAGGGTACTCTCCCTTTATTATGTTGTTTTCCCTAGCATGATTTTTTCTTCTCACACTATTCTTTTTGGGTTTTAGAAAATGGCTGGAAACAGGAATATTCACGATAATGGAGGATATGACGGACAATGGAATGATATTCTTCATGAGCAACCAAATGAAACTAGATTTGGAAGTCCAAACATCGTTATTATTCCTAATCATAAATCTCATAATATGATCAATAATCTCAACTTTGGTAAGTTTCCCGACTCAGATAATAAGATAAAGATGGAGTTTAACGATGATCATAGAGGAAAGAAAGTTCAATTTCTCTCATGTAAATCATGTGGGAAGAGGCATCAGGGAGATTGTTTCAAAGGAACTAGAAGATGCTTTGGGTGTGGAAAAGAAGGACACAAATCCAGTAAGTGAAAAGGAAAAGGTTCAGTTAACACCATGGATAAGGATAATGGTATTGATACGACATCAACAATGATTAGATGTTTTAAATGTGGAATGTATGGGCATTATGCAAACAAATTCCCTAAGAGAAAATCTCATGAAGAGAATTAGCATGGTCATATGAGTAGTATTTATGTGGATGATGATGAAGAGACTAAAAATGAAATATGAGATGAAATAAATGATGAAGCTCAGTCAGTGGTTTAAGAAGTTAGTGGAATGATTGTATGTTTATAAAGAATAATGTATGGTACTATGGAATAAAGAATCATCTAAAGATTGTTACACTATTGTTTTTCCTAAAGTATTTGAAAGTATATGTTGAATGGTACCGGTAAACATGGAAGGTTATTCAGATATTTTTGGAAAGTAGATGATATGCACATAATGAAGGGATAAGAAGATAATGAGATGTTTGATTGTATTCATGAGCTCATGACTGATATAAGGACTAAGTGATATTATGGTTTGATTATATAGATTTTTTGGGATTTTGGTATGTGGAAAGAGTTACCTTTTGACAATATTCATGTTTTCACTATGGTTCTATGGTAATTTTTGTTTCAAGAGAATATATGACTAAGGTATTCATGTGTTTGTAATGCAACCAACATGATATATCTTATGATATATGTGGGATAAATGCTTGTATTCTCATTCTTGGTAGATAACCTTTCTAGTAATTGTTTTCTTTATACTATGAGATTGGACCGAAGTATTTTAGATAAGCCTAAAGATTTGAATGGATTATGTTGGACATAAGTTCGTATTGTTTAAGGATAGAACATTTTTCGATATTATTGATGGGATGTTATAGTAATGTTGTTTTAGAAAAAGGACAACCTGCAGGACGGGTGACAGCCCATCACGTCGGACAAGGCTGTGGGAATCGAACCCACAACTGAAGTGCGACTGGACTTTATCGCATACCAATGGCCTACAGTAAGTCTCTGGTTATTAGAAACTATTTTTATTTTATTAAGCGGCATGATAGATGAAGTATAAGTTCATTTTTGGAATCGTATACGATTAACCTCACCATAGATGGACTTATGTATATTTGATAACTTTTGCTAACCTTTTGTTTGAAACAAATGGAATGACCCATCATTCTATCACATGATCTGTTAACACTTCACTAATAAAAAATTCAACTTCATTTCTTTAAGAGATGAAGTGGAAATTGTTCAAAGCACAAACAATAGTGAGATTGTACCAAAATCAAGTAAGTATTTCTTCTAATTCAAAATTTTCAACTTTAGGGAAATGATATTGAAAACAAAGAATGTTTTCCTAGTGCTCTTATATCTGATGAATCAGATGGTACCTTAGATCATCACAAATTTATGTCTTTGTGATTGATGGCTTTCTCATAGCCATGTTCTCTACCACTCTCCATCAGAACTTGATGGTTAGATTTTTCTTCCATATCCATATTTTAACCTATTTTCTCCTATATAGAAACCCAGTGATGAGTTACTTTGGGTAATCGTTATGTTTTATACTTTAGTTTTTAAAATTAAGTTTTAGTATTCCTTTTTACGATGTGGGTTTCTATGAATAGTAAACGATTTATAACCCCGACGAATTTCGAGGGCGAAATTCATTTTAAGGGGGGTAGAATGTAACAACCTGAGATTTTATAAGATATATTCTTTTTAATCTCTTTAATATCTTCTACTGTACGCTACACCAAGATTATCTTGCGCTATACGCGACACCATATTAGCTTGCAGTATATGCAATACTAATCTTGGATCATGTTACACACAATTTCAAGTTTGTTTGATAGTAGTTATTCTACGCAACATTGAGTATATGTATATATATTAAATGTATTAATGAAATATTGTTTGATTTTTTTATACACAACAACAAAGGAGTCATGCACTAAACGCAACCCTGACTTGGCATGCATTACATGCAATCACGACCTTCCTCGATAGCGTGTGTTGTACGCAATACTGAGTTTTACTAAACAACGATATATTGTTATAATATTATTATGAACTAGCCGTTATAAATAGTATTAACTATATTTTGAATTTTATAACATTATTATTCATCTTACACATTTTCTAGAACATGGTATAAGAACAAAATAAATTTTTCGGGAAAAATAAGTATTTTTCAAAAAATGCAGTTTTGCCGCCTTTTGATGGCGCACCCACTTTAAATCTAGTTTTTGACATGTTTATAAGTTTAATTTGAAAAAATAAAATTCTTCTTTGGAATCAAGAAATAAAAATTTACTTTGGATAAAATTTTCATATTATTCTGGTAACTTTCATATTTTGATGAATAGTAAAAACACGCTATATTTTAATTAAAAAAACTTTTTTCATCGCAATAATTTATACGGTTAAATTATAATATTGAATGGTTTTAAAGTATAAATAGAATATATTTTTACCATTTAATATAATTTATTTCATTAACATTAATTTTACATTGAATTCATAGGTAAAAACATTTCAATCTTTTGCAATGTTATAACTTTTAAAACACGTTTTCTTAACAACGAGATTAATTTTAAATTAATTTATGAAACTTTTGTGTATTTAATTTAGAAAAATTGATTCCATATTTGGAATCAGTTGGTCCAAATTGTGTTAATAAGCTACTTTTTATTTTTGGGCATTATGAATAGTAACTACGGTAAATTTTATTTACCATAGTAAAAGGTAAATCGGGTAATTAAGGGTAAATATAATATTATAAAATTACCATAACACTTGTATTAATATAATTTGATGCTTATATTTTGTCCTAAGGCATATTTGGGTCGAAATGGAATCCATTGGAACCCACTTGGAGGTGATTAAGACCTTTAGTTTTTTTATTTAAAGGAAAGTGAAATATGTCTCACTCAACTTTAATAATTAAAGTATTTTTAATATAAATTTATACAGAATATAAATTCGGTTATAAATACTCATTTGAAAGATAAAATGTTTTTCTTTATCATGGTAATTTATTTGTAATTTTTAAGAGTTATTTAATTACCTTATTATCTTATACATTAATGATGCAGAAATTATTTATTTAGTGAAAAATCAATAATATAGTTTTTATTGAAATAGTAATACATATCAAAAGGCCCAAAAATCTGAAAAAAACTTATTATTAGTGTATATATAAACCCTAATCATCCACTGGCCGAATTGTTGACCATTTGGATCCTTACTAAGGCGATTATGACACTTATAATATTTTATTTTAAATGATTCCAAAGTTGTCACTTTCATAATTTAGTAAAGATAACAATTTACATGTTGTTATTTTAAGATTCTAAATTCAAGTAAAATTATTATTATAAAATATTTGATATTTATATTCATTAAAGGATTTTTTTTAATTTTTATGCAACAAATAAGTATATTAAATAATTATACAAAAATGTTGTACTAATTATTTTATTAAAAGATATACCAAATAAATGGTTTTAAAAATATTAAAATAAATATTATATGAAATATTTAATGTGCTCCATTAATTTTATAGACAAATTTGACATGTTAGGAATCTAATAAATATTTTAGTTCGAATATATCCTCTGTGTAGATTTTATTTAAATTCAAATAAATGAATAGTGTCAAAGTTGACACTATTGTTATTTTATAAAAATAACATATTATTAAATTGTTTAAAAATCACAAAAATATTTAAAAATTATAAATTGAAATTTATATAGTCTAAAATGGAATAAAGTATCCAATTATGTAAAATTAACAACACATAAGTGATTATTTATAACCATTTAAAATTTAGAATTTTATTACCACAAATAAACTTAAATAGATTAAATAAGGATAAATCAAAATTATAAGGATTAAAATACGATCAAAACATGTCTAAATTTGATTGGTTGATGATATTACAACCCTATATCATCTAATATTTGAATTGAGTTATTTTGGGAGGATTTTATGTGGGGTTTGAATTTATATTAAACTAATATTTTTGAGGATTCCAAATGTTCCCCTCTCCTCCCTTATAAAAGGGCACCTCCTCCCTCTCCTCTTTACACCAATTTGAGCCTTCAAGTTCAGCCAAACCCTGACCATTTCACTTCCCCACTTCCTTAGAAACCTACTAGAGGTACTAGTCTTCTCAAAAGACCAACTCTAGTGCCCTAAGAGAATGTTTAAAGGAGGCATTTCGAGAAAGAGGTAATACCTTCTACCGTTTTCTTCAAGTTCCATTCTTCTTCTAATACATCTTCTTTAGTAGTTTCATTATGAGGTAATAACATCAGTATCCCTCATATACTGATATTTTATTATAAATATTAAACAACCATATTTCACCTTCTATCTATCCTACGGAAAACAAAATCACCGCGCGTGCGTACGTACGGAATACCGTCTCCACGCCGTGGTGTAATCTATTTTTCCACCAAAACCTTACATGGAAGGGTATAATGGTGTAAATAATAACTATATATGGTTATTATAACATCATAATAATTCTGATATATTATACCATCCACTCCAATTCTATTCAATAATTATGGGAACGGTATCATCGCTCGTGCGTACGTACGGACTACCGTCTCCACGACGCGATGAGATTCATTCTCCATGTTAACCATACATGAATGATTATAAAGTTTATATAATGAATAATAATGAAATATATTAAATAATATTGCTACTGGATTTATGTATATATATATGTATGTAATCTATTTAGTTTCATTCAATTCAATAAGGAAACGAAAACAGCGTTCATGCGTACGTACGACCAACCGTCTCCATGAACGGTGTATTTAATTCCTTTTATCGATCTATAATATATATGTATATGATGAATATATATTATATATAAATCATATTTTACATTATGGAATTATGTAAATCAGGATATAAGTAATAATATCAAGAACGACAAGTCGAAACACATACGATAAATGAAATGATTTTACCCAAAACGCTGCTTTAACATGGAATTTACAAAAGAACTGGTAATATAAAGTCATAAGTGAAACATATATGATATCATAAAAATGAATATGATTATGTAATAAGTCAATGAAATTATTTAAATCATTATACAGGAGGTTCGGATCCATACGAAGTATATCAGACCTAAGGTAAGGGATAATGTTGCAATCTCAATCGTTTTCTATCCGAGATTGCTTATACGTAAGTATTTACTGGGGTTATATTTATCATCCATGTCCAAGTTTTATAAAAGTGTTTTCATGTATATTTAAAGTCATTTTTACCCATTTTGACATTTACCCCATGGTATGGAAGGAATCTTTCTTTTATTTACCCTACAAGGTACTTTTTTGACTTTTCTGACAAAAGTATGAGAAGAATGTTTTTTTTAACGTATACGGAAGGAAATGATTTTTACGGTTTTATAAAGCCTTGTTTTCATGAAGATTCCTCCAAAAGATTTCATGACTATTTTCAACAAAATCCCTTTCTTTTAAAATTGAAAGACATTTTGTGAAAAGAAAATGATTTTGAAGAAGAAAGGATATTTTCCTCAAGAATTCATTTCAAGTGTTTTATCAAAACCATTTTTCATCTAAGATGACATTATTTAATATGTGTATGTTTCAAGTTTCATGTCTCTATGATTTAATTGGTTTCACTTTTCTTATTATGAAATGATATCCATTTCTCTTATATGGATTATGTGATGATGGGATGATGTTTATGAAACCCATTTTATTCGTTGGGTTATTATGAATGATGTATGTTTATTTTGTAGCACAAGTAATAATGATTTAATTATGAGATGGGTAGGACCTACATCTCCCTCCAATGCATTGGGTAAAGATTTATATCTTATGAGATAGACATGGATGAAATGGTAAGTTAATCCGGTTCAGTGTTACAGGATTGAAACGAGGAGTGAACTCGATTCAAAAAGGGACTTTGTCCACTAAGATGGTCATGACAGAAATGCCTTGGCTACTATGGAAATCATATCATGTGCTTAATGGTTGCCACAATTACATGTTTTTTATTCCCATTATATTTTATCATGGTTGATGTTCCATTATGATATATGCCTTACTTACTTCCACAATTTATGTCTTTGCTCAAGATTTTGATGTTTAAATTTCATGTTCAAGTTTTTTCTTTCAAATGTTTATGGATTGTTTTATGTTCTATATGTTTGACATTACTGAGCATTTGAGCTCACCCTTTTTATGTTTTATTTTCCCCAGGAAATAAAGAAAGGTTTTAGGTAAGGAAACAAAAAGGGTAAGATCATTATGGGAGTTGTTGAAGATCTTTAAACATGATTAGAAGTTTATATTCCAAGTTTCCAAAGACACTAAACTATTACGATCCTTGTGTGTATGTTTTTGTTATGTATTAAGTATTCGGAAAAAGTAATGTAATGTCCATGTACATCAATCTTTGGGTCTCTACAGTGGCCCAGACACTATGACCCAGTCACTATGACCAGACACCATAACCCATACACCGTGACCCAAACATTGTGAACCAGACACCAAAACCAGTTTTAGATCTGTTGAAGTCTGTGACACCATTTCCTTGCTGAGATGCCGTTTGAAGTTTGAAAAAGGACCAGACACTATGATCCTAACACCGCATCTGTGCTACTGGTTCCTGATCTCTATACAACTATACCATCATAACTATCTCACCACTCAAAGGCAAAGAAGGAGACACCATTTCATGGAGACACCATTTCATGGAGACACCATTTCATGGAGACACCATTTCATGGAGACACCATTTCATGGAGACACCATTTCATGGAGACACCATTTCATGGAGACACCATTTCATGGAGACACCATTTCATGGAGACACCTATTTTTGGAGACAACATTTCCAAGTGACACCATTTCCAGACAAATTGTGACACCATTCTTTAATCTATTTTGTCATTTTCAATTTAATTTATAACAATCATATTTAAGTCTTTTAAATGAACTGACATAATTAATATTTCTTTTTAGACATATCACCTGATATTATGAGGTACGAGGTGTATAATACATGCATCCTGTCAGCTTCAACACATTCACTCCAAGAATAAAAAGAAAAGCGTGGCCCAAAAACTAACATGCATGATAAAAGAGAAGCATGAGAATTCTTGAAAAAAGAATCGACACATGAATCAATACACATATGAATAACAAACGAATAATTCACAAATCAAAAAGATAGAATACCATAGATCATAGTCACAAACATCTTCATAATACCAACTCCACAAAGAACATGAGATAGATCTAACTGGAAACCAGAGCATCGGACTTGTGATACTCCGTTTCTTGCAAGAGGACTCGATTCTTACATCTGCTTCATCCTAAAAGTCTAGAGATACATAAAATAACACTCAGAGCACTTATAAACTTATCTCATCATCTTTTCTATATTGTGTATTGTTTTTAGATTTCGAGTAGTGTGTGTGTGTGTCTGTATAAAAACACGCACTGTCTCCTACACTAAAATGAAGGATACAAGATATCCTTCCTCTCATATTTGTTTACACTTGTTTACTCCCACGAATAAGTGTGTGAGAGGTCCCTGTGTGACCTGGTTGTTCATACCCATGAAGAACTGTGGAAGAGGTTTTGTGACCTGGATAGTCCCGTGCACTGTTATTTACCCCGATCCAGGGTCTGGATCAAGTTTATTAATATAAATTTCTTGGTGGTAGGTGATCACCAGGTGGAGTGGATTAGGTCTCGACTTGATACTTAACCACTTGTTTTATATCCGCAGTTTTGTTTAATTTAGTGTTTATCTGTTTTATTTCCTAATTCAGAAATAACTAGATTTACTGTGATAGTTAATCTTGTCAAGAAGTTATAATTATTTTGCCTTACTATAATAGCTTCAAAAGTAATATTAATAAATGATATTAAGATTACAGAGAATTAATCAATCTTCTGAGAAGTTATTTAAACATTCAAACTTTCATAACTGTATTAATTTGATTAAATGGGCTATATTTATTTTTATTAGAGAACCTTTTAAGAATACTTTTCAAACATAAATTTTTATAGATACTCAATTCAACCCCCTCTTGAGTACTCTACTCCAACCAACATTTGGTATTAGAGGAGATTGTTATTCCTGATAAACCTTTTTTTGAAACTATTAAACTATGATTTTAGTTTTACTTTAAAGATATGTGAATTTTTTTTAATTCTAAATTTCTATCTCTTTCAAATTATTTATTTACTATGGATAATAGACTAGAAGGTGCTTCAATAAAAAAACCACCATTCATTAATTAAACCAATTATGCACAATGGAAAATTAAAATGAAAATACATTTAGAAAGTATGGGTTTTGAAATTTGGTCTTTAATTATAGATGAGTATAAGATTACTGCTACTGATTGAATCACTTGGGATGAACCAAAAAAGACTGCCTACAATAAAAATCACAAATCCATGAATTATCTATATTTCTCTTTAGGAGATAAAGAATTTAACATAATTTCTACATGTAAATCTGCTCATAAAATTTGGGATACTTTATCTGTTTCACATGAAGGGACTTCTAGTGTGAAAGAAATGAGACTTAATACTTATAATATTAAATATGATAACTTAAAAATGAAACCTGATGATCCTATTTCTGACATGTATCTCAGGTTCAATGAAATTTTCAACACAATGATTTCTCTTGGAAGAGAAGTTACTGCCAAAGAACAAATCATGAGGATTCTCAGATGCCTACCTGATAGATGAAGAGGAACCTTTGTCTCTATTAGAGAGCCATGAAACATTAGCAAGTTACCTGTAAAATAACTCATTGGGAAACTAATGATGTATGAAGAGGAGCCGAAAGACAACAAATAAGAGGAGGATGAACCCAAAACGAAATCTGTTGCATTTAAGACCACCACCTATAAACACAAATAAAAAGGGAAATTGGAATCCTCTGTAGAAAGTTCCAGTAGTGAACAATCATCACCTAATAGTGATGAGGAGATAGATCAATTATCCAAAAGGTTTAAGAGATTTTATAAGAAGAAGAAATTTTTTAGAAAGCATAACTTCAAAGGAAGACATGATCAAAAAGGAAGCTGGAAGAAAGATTGAAAAAAAAGTGATAAGTCTGATGAGATAACATGCTATGAATGTAAGTGAAAGGGATATATAAAGGCTGACTCTCCCAATATCATGTACAAAAATAAATATGAGGACAAATATATAAAGTATAAAAAGGAAATTAAAGAAACATGGATTGATTTTAAGGACAATTCAAGTGACTCAAAATCTTCACATGATGAACAGGATAACAAAGCCAATATGTGTTTTATGACAAACACATTTGAGGTAACACTAGAATATCTTGTACACAATTCCTATTATTCTTGAGATAAAAGTGATTCTGAGAATATATCTAATGAAGAAATTTTTGAGTACTATAATATTCTTAAAGAGATATGCAATGAAATAAAAGATAAATACAAATCTTTAAATAAACAACATGCTCTTACCTCAACTATTAAAACTGAACTTACTATAGAATGGGATAAAAATGTTTAATTAATCAAAGAAAACAATGAAATAAATCTATCTAATGAGAAATTGAAAAAGGACCTTGAAAAGTTTACTAATGGTAAAGATACTTTGGTACAAATTCTAGGTAAACATATTTATCCTAAATACACTACTGGTATTGGCTATCAACCTACTAAAAGAAATTTTGGAAGAACTAACTTTGTTTCTAAATCTAGGACATACAACTTTACTTCTAGTTCTGAAAATCATTTAGCTAGTTTAAGTTATGATACACTCTCTACCGTTTCAAGCTTTTCTGGACCAAATAAAGTTTATTTTTCAAGTACTTTACATAATTCTTATAGGAAACCTCTGAGGCAGATGTGGGTTCCTAAAGCACTAGTCACTAATATTACTGGACCCAAACAAATATGGGTACCAAAGTCTATTTTTATTTGACTATTTTGTAGGAAAGTTGTTTAAAGAGCTCCTGTAAAATCATATGGTACCTAGACAGTGGATGTTCAAGAAACATGACAAGGGACTATTCATGCTTTAAGAACTTAATAAAAATTGATGGTGGACATGTCACCTTTGGTGACAATTCCAAAAGAAAAATCATTAGCCTTAGCCAAATCAGTAACTCTAACTCAGTTTTAATTTCCAAATTAATTTTTGTTGATAGATTGAAATATAATATGCTTAGTATTTTACAACTATGTGATAATTTATTTCATGTTAAATTTAAAAATGATGCTTTTCATGTTTTTAATTCTAAAAATGAGTTAGTGTTTTCCGCATTGAGAAATGAAAATGTATACTCTCTTAACTTAGATTCTTTAGTCTCTCCAAATGATTAATTTTTAAGTGTATTTCACAAAGAGTCTTGGATTTGGAATAGGAGACTAAGACACTGTAATATTCACTCCCTTAGAAAGATAACTAGAAAAATCTTAGTCAAATACCTACCCAAACTTGAGTTTCCAAATGATAAAGTCTGTAATCCTTATCAAAAGGGAAAGAAACACAAAATTTCCTTCAAACCAAATAAATAAGTTTCAACTTCTCAACCTCTCAAACTGGTTCACATGGATTTGTTTAGACCATATAGAGTTTCTAGTTTAAATGGGAAGAACTATGTTTATGTTCTTGTAGATGAATTTTGTAGATATACTTGGAATTTATTTTTGGCTCACAAAAGTGAAGCCTACTCTCATTTCACCAAATATGCCAAAACTGTAGAAAATATTAGTGGACTTAGAATTAAATACTTAAGTAGTGAATATGACTTACCTATTTATTTTTGGGTTGAAACTGTAAATACAACATGCTATATTATTAATAGAGTGACGATTAGACCTATTCTTAAAAGAACTCCATATGAATTATGGAACAATAGAAAACCCAAAGTAATATACTTCAAATTTGTTGGTTGCAAAGTCTATATCCTTAATACTAAGGAAAATATTGAAAAATTTGCATCCATGAGTGATGAAGGAATATTTATAGGATATTTAATCTCTAGTAAATCCTATAGAGTGTTTAATAAAAGAACTAAATGTGTGGAAGAATCTGTCCATGTCAAATTTGATGAAACAAATCCACATGATCCTAAGAAAACTCTAGAGAACCTGGAGGATGATGTGTCAAATATGGACATCAATACAAAATCCTCTAAACATCCTATAAAAGAATTTTTGAAAACTTCCAGTTCTGGAAATTCTTCAGATTTTGGTCATAATGAACCCGAACCCATTGAAGAACTTGAAATCACCATTCCTTCTTTTTTTAAAGATATTAGAACTCTTAAGAATCATCCTTTAGATGCTGTTGTAGGTGATTTAGATAAAGTAACTCAAACTAGAGCTTCTCTTATAAATAAGGTTGAACATCAAGTCTTCTTGTCACAACTTGAACTTAAAAACATTAATGTTGCTATCAATGATAAATTTTGGGTGATGTCTATCCAAGAAGAACTTAATCAGTTTGAAAGGAACAAAGTTTGGAAACTTGTTGACAGACCCAAAGACACATTCACCATAGGCACTAAGTGGGTGTTTAGAAATAAAGTATATGAAACTAGTAACATATTTATAAACAAGGATAGATTGGTTGTACAAGGCTATAGTCAATAAGAAGGAATTGTCTATGAAAAAACCTTTTCACCAGTAGCTAGACTTAAAGCCATCAGAATTATGCTTGCTTATGTTGCACATATTAATTTCAAAATATATCAAATGGATGTTAAAAGTGTATTCCTAAATGGGTATATATCTATGGATGTATTTTTTGAGAAACCCCCTGGTTTTATAAATCCTCACTTTCCAAATCACGTCTTTAAATTATCAAAATATTTATATGGTTTAAAACAAGCTCCAAGAGCTTGGTATGATAGATTAAGTAATTTTCTTATTTCCAAAGGTTTTACAAAAGGAATAGATGATCCTACCCTTTTTATAAAACAAATTTCCAATGATGTTTTAGTAGTTCAAATTTATATAGATGATATCATCTTTGGATCTTCAAGAAATTCTTTATGTATTGAATTTTATAAAATGATGCAAAACAAATTTGAAATGAGTTTGATGGGTGAACTAAAATTCTTTATTGGATTTAAAATCTTTCAAAATAATGTTGGTATTATTTTAAATCAAATCAAATATACTTGAGATCTTCTAAAATGTTTTGGCTTAGATAGCACTAAAAGTATTGATACTCTAATGTGTACTACTTGTAAGTTAGATCTTGATAGAGATGGAAAATATGTTTATCAAACCACTTACAGAGGAATGATTGGAAGCTTACTCTACTTAACTACTAGACGACCTGACATTATGTTTAATCTATATATGTGTGCTCATTTTCAAGAAAACCCTAAGGAATCTCATTTAAATGCTATTAAGAGAATTTTCAAATACCTCAAGCATACACACAATCTAGGACTATTCTATCCCAGAGGAAAATCATTTGAGTTAGTTAGTTTTTCTGATGCTAACTTAGATGGTTGTAAGTTAGATAGAAAAATCACCTTTGGAACATGTCACTTTTTAGGAAAGTCACTAGTATCATGGTGTAGTAAGAAACAAAATTCTGTTGCATTATCTACTGCCAAAGATGAGTACATAGCTGCTGGTAGTCGTTGTTCACATATTTTGTGGATGAAATGAACATTACTAGATTATGGAGATCAATTCAAGCATGTACCTATAAATTGTAACAATACAAGTTCTATTAACATTTCAAAAAAATCCTGTTTCACACTCTAGGACAAAACATATTGATGTAAGACATCACTTTTTCAGAGACCATTATCAAAAAGGTGATATCACTTTAGAATTTATTGGAACTAAATATCATCTCACTGATATATTCACCAAACCATTAAATTCTAAAAGAATATATTAAATAATACATCAATTGGGAATGATAAATCTTAAGTAGTAAGTGTACTGTTTCACAACTTACTATTTTACAGTTTACGGTTTCACAAGTCGATGTCTTAAGATTAATGTATAACTCTTACAGCTCTATAGTTTAATATATTAAAAGTTTTTGTTTCATGTTTATGGTCTCATAGTTATTATCTCTCAGATATGGTCTGGCACATACTGTTTCAAACAATACAGTCACACCGTTTTAAAGTCACGCAGTTGAGATCTCACCGTGAAAGCCTATTACGGTCTCACCATGAAAGTCTGTTCCGGTCTCACTGTAAATACAATTTATCATTTTATTTACATATTATAACTAGTATCATGGTAATTAATTATTTTATTATTTTACTTTTTTGTGTTTTTGATTTTGCGATGCTTGATATCCCTAAATGATAAAAACGAAAGAAGTTTCACTCCTTTCTTCACCCGAGCTTTCTTCTCTCAAACTGTAACCCCTCCTTCAACATTTATCTCTATCTCAAACCTTTATTGAATGCCCAGAATGAAACTCCCATAGTTATAAACTCTTGAGAAGCAAATATCAAATAAGAAGACGAAAATAGCACCGAAGATAGCGCCTGGAGGTCCTTTGAATCCGAACATGGTGAATAAAATAATGGTACCCGAAAAGGAAATTTTCCCCAAGTGGATACTGTCAAGTAAGACTTTAGTACTGAAAGTACTAAAAGACCAAGGATGATTGGATTGGTTCACAAAAGAGAAAAGGATGATATGCCCAAAGCTATTCGCTCAGTTTTATCAGTTTTTTCAATTCTCTTTTGATACAGAAGATGGTTTTGTTCTGAGAAGCTGGATCAATGGGAAAATATGTACCTTTTTTTCGAGGTTATGGGATTCTTGCCTAAGGATACCTCATGAGGTTATTTTTGAGGACTATCAGAGAGGTACTCCACCTCAAAGTGAGATCTTTATTTTAGAAGAATCCTTGGGAAGCTTGATTGGTAATAAAACTAAGAGAAGAGATATTCCTACCGAGATAGATGGTGAAACCAAACTTTTGTTTAAGTTTGTTCAGAATCTGATTAGTCCAAGAAAAGGTGATTTTGCTACAATCATGTATCAGGATGTATTTTTGATACATCTTATGAAGAATGGACACAAGATAAACCTATTCAAGTATGTTATACTTCATATGTGTGAGTTGATAAAGACAACCTCAAATTCAACCTCCTTGTTCTACTCAAAGTTAATCTCTACTATGATTCATGCCAAAGGGTTAGTTGGACCAGATGAAGAATTCATTAAGGACTATGAATTTTTTATCTCAAAGGTTACAGTGAAAAGAATGAAAATTAGTTTGAATCCAGGGATAAAAGCATGGGTATAAGATAATGAGAGGGTCTATGAAAAGTTCAACCTAGTTGAGTATTTTTCAAGACCTAGGTACATTTCTGATCCTAATTTGGAGCCAAATGAGATTACTGACTATTCTGAATAGGAAGAAGAAGAAGAGGTTTTTGCACCTACATGGAAAACTATACTAGATGAGGAAGGCAGTTAAACTTCTCCTCAAGTATTAATTGAGAAGGAATTACCTATTCTTGAAGAAATTGTTGATCTAGAAGAAGAACCTACTTATAAAGAAGAGTATGTTGTTAGTGTAAGGGAAAAGGTTGTTCTGGAAAAACATTTAGAATAAGATCTTTCTCTTGAGAAAGAAGCTGCTTTTGAGGAACACCTAGAAAAACAATCTGTTCCTAATATTATCCCATCTATTGAAGAAAGAATGGAGCAAACCTTTCAATTGTCTAGAAAAGAAACGGGTGAGGCTATTATGGATAAAGTCTTGGAAATAGATCAAGGATCTAAATCTATTAGTCCTGTAAAAGATGAACCTATTGAGGGGGAGAAGTGCCCCAATATGGAAAGTGTTGATATGCCTAATCCAATTAATCCAAGCTCTGTGGATACATGGTATAAATTCCCTTGCTAATTTGATGTAAATGATTCCCAAGAAACTTCAATTAAAGGTATAGATCTGTCTACTATGTTTCAATTGAAACTTGTATCTGCTCTTGATGTTATATCTATAATGGAACCTGAGCCTGTCTCAGCTTCAATTTCTAAACCTTCATAAGAAATTTCTACCTTAGTGATTAAAGATGATTTGAAATCCTTTGGAGCTACCTTATTGGCTGGAGTTAAAAATATCATGAACACTCAAGCTGCTCCTGTGAACAACCTGAGTGAAAGAGATGCTGCCCTATTGTTAGAGAATATCATTTGGAAGATTCATCAAAAAATTCTTCATAAAATTCAAGAATTCAGAGTTGAGAACAAATAGTTAAGTGATGAAGTGAATTATCTCAGAGGTATGGTTGAAGATATGTAGAGAGTGCTAAAATCAAGACCATAACCTGTTTCTTATCCTGTTGAGGATGTTAGTGGTAAGATTCCACAGGAAGTTTCATCCCTAATTCAACTGAACCTAACTTCCTTAGCTGATAAGGTGGATGAAATAAACAAGAAAATAGTTCAAGAAATGAATGAGATTGTTATTGGTATTAACAAGTTAACTGATTAGTATAAGGGTTGTCTCTAGAAAGTTCTGAATCAACTGAAGTCTCTTACTTCAGCTGTTATAGCTTCTAGTGCCTCTGGACAGTCATCTCAACCCTCCTTGGACAGTGATCTGCTTAGAATAGTTTTTTAAAGAAGATATTTAATCATTGCTTAGTGGATTTGACAAAGAGTCTCTATCTGTGGTTTTCAAGAATAGTGATAGAGTTCTTGATCTTCTAATAATAAATTCCAAGATTTACAATGATGCTCAAGAAGAAATTACAAAGAAGGTGGATTTCTACTTCAATAGGATTTTCTATAAGCATGAGATGACAAACCATTTCAAGTACCTTGTAGAGAATTTGAAAATCCCTCCTGTCACTCAAGCTTTCAAAAATCATTTTTAAAAGCTGAAAGATTTCACTCCTCTGTTGGAAAATTTCATGGATAACAAGGATGACTTTTAGAAAGCAATGTAGTATGGTGGTGATATTATTGTTGACTTCATCAAGCTATTGAGGCCTTATCTTCATGTGTAGAGCACTGCTATTGTGACTCCTACAACTGCACCCTTGCAACCTGGTTTGCCTCCTGCCTCATTCAATACCTTCCCCTCTACTTCAATGTATGTCTCTCAGGCTTTGAGTCAGATCAGATCTATTATCCTTGATCAACAATTGCCTTAGTCTTCCACTACACCTACCTTGGACCCCTCTATTTTTGAAGGTATCCCTATACCTTCTCTGTTTGTTGGTTCACTTCCTTCTTCAACTTCTACCTCTACTCCTATGGCTTATGGTGATGTTGCTGCCAAGGGAAAAGAGAAGACAACCGATGTTGAAGAAAAGTGAACACTATCTTTTGATAGGGATATTTTTTGTTTTTTTATTTCTTACTGATTTTAATGACACCTCTTTCTTAATCTAACGCACTGTGAACTTTTATTATCTCCTCTATTATTTAATTTTGCACTCTTTTTGATAATTCCAAAAGGGTAAGAGACATTCACTCTAAATTCACACTAAGGGAGATACACATCCACTAAGAACAGATATCTCACTCACATGATTTGTGATCATCAAAAAGAGGAAGATTGTTGGACACCTCATGTGTTAATCATGTTTTAGTGATCAAAAATCCTGTACATTCTATAAAGAATTTTAATCTTGTTTAATCTGTCTCAAATCATGTGTACAGATGATTAGTTTCTTTAAGATTTAAATAAACCTATCCAAGATCTTCACTGCTATGTTTGATTATTGTAAACTATATTTTTAATTTGTGTTATAATGGATTTCATTGATAAATGATTATGTCTAATCCATTCTATGAATATCACTACTTAAGATTGTATACAGATATTTGGCTAAGTCTGAGAAACCGCGAGTCTACCACTGGTTATGTTTTTCTGGAAAAGGACCCGGACACCATGACCAGACATCGTGACCCAGACACTGTGACCTAGACACTGTGACCAGACACCATGACCCAGACACCATGACCAGACACCGTGACCAAGAAACCATGGCCCATACACCATGAACTAGACACCAAAACCAATTTCAGATCTATTGAAGTCTGTGACACCCTTTCCTTGCTGAGACTCCGTTTGAAGTTTGGAAAAGGACCAAACATTGTGATCCTACCACCACATCTGTGCTACTGGTTCTTGATCTCTATAAAACTATGCCATTATAACTATCTCACAGATCAAATTCAAAGAAGGAAACACTATTTCATAGAGACACCATTTCATGGAGACACCATTTCCAAGTGACACCATTTCCAAATAGACTGTGACACCATTCTTTAATCTATTTTGTTATTTTAAATTTAATTTCTAACGATAATATTTGAGTCTTTTAAATGCACTGACATAATTAATATTTCTTTGTAAACATATCACCTCACAATATGAGGCACGAGGTGTAGAATACATGCATCTTATTGGCTCCAACACATGCACTCCAAGAATAAAAAGAAAAGCATGGCCCAGAAACTAACATGCGTGATAGTGGAGAAGCATGAGCATTCTTAAGAAAAGAACCAACACATGCAACAAGAAACATCTAAAGAACACACAAAGCATTCACGAATAAAAAATATAGAATAAAATAGATCATAGTTAAGAACATCTTCACAATAAAAACTCCACGAAGAACACAAGCCATATCTAACTGGAAACTAGAGCACCAGACTTTCGATACTTTGTTCCTTGAAAGAGGACTTAATTCTTACATCTGCTTAATCCTAGAAGTCCAGAGCTCCGTAGAATAACACTCAGATCACTTCTAACCTTATCTCATGATCTTTTCTCAGTTGTTTATTGTGTTTATCTTTCGATTAGTGTGTGTGTCTGTATAAAAACATGCACTGTCTCCTGCACTAAACTGAAGGTTACAAGATATCATTCCTATCATATCTTTTTACACTTTTTTACTCCAATGGATAAGTGTGGAAGAGGTCCCTGTGTGACCTGGTAGTTCATACCCATGAAGAACCCTAGAAGAGGTCATGTGACCTGAACAGTCCTATGCACTGTTGTTTACCCCGATCCAGGGTGTGGATCAAGTTTATTAATATAAACTGCTTGGTGGCAGGTGATCCCCAAGTGTATTGAATTAGGTCTCGACTTGAGACTGAACCACTTGTTTTATATCCGCTGTGTTGTTTAATTTAGTGTTCTCTGTTTTACTGCATAATTCATAAATCACTAGATTTAATTTGATAGTTAATCTTAGAAAGAAGTTATAATTGATTTTCCTTACTCGAATAGCTTCAAAAGTAATATTAATAACTGATATTAAGATTACTGAGAATTAATCAATCTTTAGAGAAGTTATTTAAATAGTCAAACTTTCATAACCGTATTACTTTGATTAACTAGGTTGTATTTATTTTTATTAGGGAACCTTTTAAGAATACTTTTTAAACAGAAATTTTTATAGATACTCAATTCACCCCCTATTGAGTACTCTACTATAACCAAAAAATTCATTATTAAATAATCATAAACCATCCCTATTGATTACTTAATTAGTTATTTTACCATATCATAACTATAGGGTACCAAGGAAAAACTATTCAGCTATGAAGTAAGGCAACACCATGGATTACCCGAGTAAAAAACATCAAACAAATGAGAAACCAATAGCTATCCACCACCTCCAACTCAAGACAACCTCCAAAAATTTATCTATAACCATTTCCTATTCCAACCATAACTTCCCACTATCAACCACAATAGTACATTACCACAATTACATCAAAACTGCTCAAAACATTCCTTATAATATAACAACACCTAGTGTAAAATTAGAATCTTAGTGAGGGAACTGGTATAATATATATACCTCAACGAGAACTAATAATTATTGTAGATAATGAAAATTAATAAAATTTAAACACAACTTGAACCAAAATTAAAAATCCTAAAACATGAAAGGGATAAACATGATATTTTAGTAATATTAATCCTAGAAAATAAAGCCTATTCTCACCATCTCGATTAATTCAATTCATAATGAGAATGTTGAGACCAAGGTCTGTTTGGTAGTATTTGAATATTTGAGGAGTTTATTAAAGACTTGGGATAAAGTTGTTGTGTTGTGAGTTTGAAGAGTTCCTCTAGAATGTGGGGTTTATCCAGAGAATAAGGTTTGGATTATTTTGAAGTGGTTATGATGGCTTTGTTTCCTTTTTTTTCAACACATAAATCATGTTCAAACTCAAGTTTTGTTTGGAAATTAATTTGAGGTGATGGACATTCTAAAATTCTAAAGTATTTGAAGATTATTAGAATTATTATTTAAAGAGTTTTGGTCAAATATGGATTTCTATGAATAAGATTGAGAGTTTAGATATGTACTAGAGTTTTCATAAGCATCATTTTATCCATGGAGATATCAGAAAAATGAAAAAGGGGTGGTTATATAAGCATGGATCACTACCCTGTATAACCATAATCTACCCCTATGTAACCATCATCTGATCTACGTAGACATCATGTTTATTCTATATAAGCATCATCTGGTCTGCATAGGCATCATTACTTGACCACATAAGCATCATTACAAGTGCTATATAAACATAATTTATGTACACATCAGTCTGCATATACATCATTTGATCTGTTTATTGATATTTGTAACCATCAAAAATTAGTGAAAATTTGAATATGTTTCATAATTAAAATTTAAGTTTCCAAAATTTAATATTTTTAAGAATAAAATATAATATGATGATGAATGGTGATTTTTTATTTATGGAAATAAAAATCATAATTAAATATTGTGTTTCATACCATTGTTTTATATTTTTATTTAGAAATGCATGGTGCACTATTCTTCTCAAAGATTAAAACATCATGTACTTTGGTTTATCCATGATTCAAGATAGTGTTTTTTTATGATGAAAGTGTAAGAAATCATGGAATAGAATGAAATATTATGTTGTGATTGAATTAGAATTTACAAAAATAGTTGGTGGTTTCACTTATTTCCTCTACAATTATTATAAGAATTTCTACATGGCACTTTAAAGAGGAAGGAGTGACCATGATAACTCAAATATCATAAAGTACATTTGGTTGAGTCTTCGAGATAATTCAAATTTCAATATTTATAAATGGTTTATTCAATATTAAATATCAAAAAAAAAGGATAAATTTGTGGGAATATATTATTCCCGTGGGTTTTTGGCTAAATATTTGAAGAAGAAGAATAAATATGTGTGTCAAAAAAATTAGTGAATAAATCCTACATAATTTGATAGATAATTTTTTTAAGAATATCAGGTGAGTTGGTCATGAAGTTCATAAAAGGAAGAGATATAGAAGAAGTTATTGCTGTTATATATTTTGAAGCATCTTTTTCATGATGAAGATGAAAACAATGACTAAATATGTTTCCTATAGCGTTTTACATTCAAATTGAAGTGATGTCTTTTTATTGTATAAGAACAAAAGAGGAAAAAGAAATTGACACACTTTACAAATCGATAAAAATTTATTGGTGGAATACATATCATTTGTCACCAATATTTACTATTATTTTAAATTGTGGGATCCAATTGTGTGTGGGATGGATTGAATCATATCCAAGAGACGTGAAAATGTGAATTTCAAGGATATATCCTACTCGCTTATACATATAAGATTATTCTAGTGGATAATGTGATCTTGGAGAAATCCATATTACACCAATGACTTTCCTTATCACATTCAGAGACAAACCTTGTAAATTATTGTGTTCCTTATGTTTATGTGTGTTGGATGAGAGTAGACTACAAAATATCAATCATATTAATAGGCGATGAATGTTTTTTGAATATAAACTTAAAAATAATCAAGATCATTGAATCAACTCCTCTCAAGGATTTATTAAGGATTATGTAGGTGGTTCTAAAAGTGGTATAAAATCTGGGTTACCTTCATTTGTGATTGGTTGTTTAAAGTTTAGAGTTTGAAGTCTCTCTAAGGAACAAAAAGTTTTCACTGATTTCTATTATCTACAATGGATAATTTAAATTCAGTGAATAACAAGGATATTCCTATATTTTATGGGAAATTTTATCATATATGGAAATATAGAATGTTTTAATACCTTATTTTTATCAGTTATAATGTATTGAAAACTAAAATTGATGGATTTTCCCAACATACTAGAGGTGATTACATAACAGTGGTAGACAAGAGAAATATAAAGAATTATGTTCATGATTGAAATCCCATTTTTTATTCTCCTTCTAATAGTGAATTTGTGAATTTCAAATAAATCAAATAGAAAAAGGAATTTGGAAAAATTATAGAATATATTTGAAGGAAACACTACAAAAAGGTCATTATCATCAGTTTTTGTGTGGACTAGTGGTGGTTTAAACTGCCACCTAATAGTATAGCGACAGTTATTAAAACTGTAGTGTGTTGTATGATTGCTAGTCATTTAGCAGCAGTTTCTTTAATTTCATGGTCATTTTGTTATGTGTCATTTTTGGAGCATTTAGCGGTGGTTTCATGTTTATTTAGTGGAGGTTATTTTATTAAAAAAACATCTAGGGGAAATATAAATAAAATGAAACTGACCACCACTGAACATATTAGCAGTGGTTTAAATTGCTGCCTAATAGTATAGTAGTGGTCATTAAAATCGCTGTGTATTGTACGGTTGCTAGTCATTTAGTGGTGGTTTCTTTAATTTCATAGCAGTTTTATTATGTATCATTTTTGGAGCATTTAGCAATGGTTTCATGTTTATTTACTGGCTGTTATTTTATTAAAAAAAATATCCAAGGGAAATATAAATAAAATGAAACTGACTGCCGCTGAACATATTAGCGGTGGTTAATCGTAACCATCATGAAACATATTTTATTTAAGGTATTTAGTGATAGTTACTAAAAACTTCCACTAAATCATATTTTTTTTAAATATTTAATAAAAAACTATAAATATAAAAAAACTGATATTAAATAAACTAAAACATGAATATATGATAAACCAATCATACATACGTTATAAATCCAAAATTATATATACAATCATCCACAATTATCATAACCTCAGTCTCGGTGAACCCGTACAACTCTCAAAAAAATACCTCAGTCATCAATATATATCTATAAAATATGTACAATGACCCATGACCAATATAAATCCACTTCACGACCTCTACTATATCTCTCTACCTCCACATCATCTCATCAACTGAAACTGACCACATCATCTCATCAACTATAAAAAAAAAACTAAACATAATAAATCAAAATTATAGTAGAATAATTGATAAAATTTTAACATACAATGGAAACTAATAACTATAATGATTTCCTTATGAAGAATGTCATGGATTGAAACAGTCAACCTCCCGCCTACTTCTAGCATCTGCCACCTATAATGAAAACCAGAACATTTAAGAAAAGAAATTCGAAAGTGAAAAGACATAGAATATATTCATAATGATGAAAATAAAATTGGATATTTTGTTAATCAAATAGAAGAAATTTTAACATAAAAAAATAATATATAATTAAAAAAACTTTGAAAACATAAAATTACCTATTTAAGATAATATTCAACACTTGAAATAGAAAAAATATAAGTAAATATTTTAATTTATTATTAAAGAGATGTGCGATGTTCTTGAAATTTACTTAATAAACAAATTTTAAATATTTTTATATCACAACATTTCCTATATTTGAAAAACAACTTAGCGGTGGTTGTCCCAAGATACTATGTCAATTTGAAGTCGTTTTATATGGTTTGGACCATTCCACACACATTTTAGTGTTTTAAAACACTAAAAACAAATTTACAAATATCCTAGGAAAACCATAATTCAGAATGACATGTCACTACAAAAGTTACCCAATTAGAAGGAGTTATAACCCCTTTTAAACACATTAGTAGTGGTAACGAGGAACCACCGCTAATGTGCCCGCCTACTCTTGTTAGAGGTAGTTTTGAGGAAACGCTGGTAAAGTAGTGTAAAATTTAGAGGTGGTTAAAACCGACTCTAATTTAATCGTAGAATATCAATTTAGAGGGGGGTTTTAACCCATATAAATTATTGATCAAACTAGGGGTGATTTCCAACCGCCGCTAGTTGAGTTGCATGAGACATAATAGAGGCAGTACTAAGAACCACCTCTATTTTAATACTTATTTAGAGGGGTTTTTTAACCCCCTCTAAATGAATCATATTAGAGGTAGTTCTTAGGACCGCCTCTAAATAATATATATTCTTTAAAAATACTACCATGCCACCCCCACCCCACTCCCTCCAGTTCACAAGTCCCTCTCTGTTCACATGCGACCCACCTCCAGTTCATGCGTCCCTCCCCTCTAGTTCACACGAGGCCAACTATCCCCTCCGGTTCACCACCGTCTCACCCCCCTCCGGTTCTCCAACGTCACACCCGCACTACCCCCCTCTAATTCTCCACCTGCACAACCAATCCCCCCAGTTCACCGCTGAACCCCAACACCCCTCCGCATAGTATAATTTTTTTTGAGGTGTGGCGGGATTCGAAACCCGAATCTCCAGTATGAAAAACAAAATTCATACCACTATGAAGATACGATTTTACTAATATGTTTACATATCATTAAATTTATATATATGATGAAACTAATGAAAATAAATATTATTTCAATAAAATTTAAATACATATATAATTATTTAAATTAATATATACATTTTCATATTATAAATTTATGTGTTTATATTATAATGCATTTATATTATATTAAATTTACACATTTCTATAAACAATATATTGTATATTTGTATTTACATACATTTGAGTATATATTTTATAATTCTATTTATATTATGTCTATATACACATATATTTATATATTTATAAATATATTTATGTAAATTATTTATATACTTAAATACGTATTTATATATTATGTACATGTTTATTTATACTTTATATATATGTATTTATTTAATATTTTTATATTATGTCTTTAAAAATATATTTATATAATGTATTTCAATACATATATTTATTATTATGTAATTTTTTTAAAGGTTGGGGCTGAAGCCTCATTTATTATTAAATTTATTATTATATAAATTAATATATATTTATTTGTATAAATTGTATTATATTATATTTAGGTAAAACTGCCAACATATAAATAGTATTATATTATGTATAATTAATATTACATGAAATACAATTTAGACAAATATTATATATGAAATAAAATTTATACAAAAATTTATACAATGTTATATTAAATAAAATTTATATAAATATTTATATAATGTATTTAAATACATATATTTATTATTATGCACATTAATATATATTTATTTAAATAAATATAACTGTGTAATATTATCTACATTAATATATATGTATTTCAATAAATATAGTTGTATAATATTGAGTACATTTATATATATTTATTTGTATAAATTGTATATCATATAGTATTAATTATATATAATATAAAATCATAAACATAGTATTTAAAAATATATTTATTATTATTGTAATATAAATTATAAAAACTATAAGCTTGAGTTTTTATATGATTTGTTTTTTAAATAAATTATATATATATATATATATATTTATATAATATATTTATGATTTTATTTTATATATAATTAATATTATATGAAACACAATTTATAAAAATAAATATATATTAATGTACATAAAATTATACAATTATATTGATGTATACATATAAATACAATTAAATACATTCATATAATTATAAATATATAATATAATTAAATGATATATATATATATATAAACTAAATCAATTTATAATTAATATGGTATACTGAAATATATATAAAATAATTATATAATATATATAAATTTATATATAATAAAATATTTATAATATAATATATATATATATATATAATATAAATATATAATATGTATATTTATATTTATATTTAATTTTGTCTATATTTTATTTTTTTGTATACATAATATTATATAAATTTATTTATACACAAATATACAATAAAAATTTATTTAAAATAACATATATATAATATAAATCATAATATAATTGTATGATATTTATAAAACCATATATAAATTTTATATATTTGAATAAATATATTTATAATTACATTTATATTATGTATGCCAATATTTATATATGTATACATGTAATGTCTTGGAACTTTCGTATATATATTTTTTATTTATATAGAATTATTTCAAGACCGCAAAATTTGACGGCACGTAATTCTGAGGTCCGGAGATCCCGAAACATAATTTTGAACTTTTTTTAAGGTACGTTCAGTAAACGTGTGAGCAAGATTTTATATCTTTTGAACCATCACTCAGATAAAAAATATGAGGGCACCGTTGAATTCAGAACACTGGGATTCACCTAGAAATGACTTAACTTCGGCCGACAAGGGTCAAGCAGAAAAGTTATTTTTCAGAATTTTTGAGAAAAATAATAAAATAATTTAAATGAATTATTTTATTTTCGTTCTCACTTTGGAGTTCCAGACGAAAACATTGTAAAGCAGTGACAGGGCAGTGATGATGCGCATCAATGAGGCTCATTAATGGCTCGTTAAACTCGCAGCTTAACGACACTTTAATGATGCATAACAACTGCGATGTTTCTTAAATAAAATAGTGTAACGAAGTGACGCCACATCATAATGGGAAGGCTGCGACGTGATCGTATTTATAATTCGACGCACTGGGAAAACATGGATTAAATAAATTGGAGGATTCTCTGGCGAACCTTTGATAGACTTCCACCCCATCAAAGAACGAAGAACACCGACGTAACTTCATCTTCTTCATCAAGCCTTTCAGAGATCGGAGCCGAGAAGAAACATCAACTTCTTAACCCCTCAAGGACGAACGTGCAACAATAAACTTCAAAGTGGTAGTGGTTTTTGATTCGTTGTTCTTCCTCATCCATTTCTAAATGACGAATGCGTATTAACCCATGAACAGGTTAACCCGCGAACCGTGCATTTTTGCAGGAGGGTGACTTCTTTGGGGTTTCTTTATCCGAGATTTAATTATCTTTGTGGTTCAAATTAAAATCCCCAAAATCCCTTGTTCTGTAAACTTCTAACGTGGAGGGCCCAGGCCAACACGAACAAGGCCCGAGACCCTCTTTCATGGGTGTTCTTCATGGCCAAACGACGACAAGACAATTTTGAGATCGTCGCGGTGGAGAGGACGATCCCTGGAAAACGCAGGTGCAAGCAGCATGAAGAATGGACCACCGGTGGGGACATGGTGTTCCGCGGAAGAATCCTCCAGCGCGCTAGCACCGACAGTGGCACCAACGACTGCAGGTGGTGGCCCGCAGTGGAGACCGCGGGTGGGAGGCGACACGCCACGACGATGTGCTGGACAAAAGGCCGCAGCCGGAATGATCCACGACATAGTAGGAGTAGCCGTCGGTTGAGCCAGTGGACGCGGTCACTTGAATGTGTTAGAGGGAAGTGGACGCAGCACCAAGCTGCGCCCCATGCAATGGGCCGCAATCGCTTGACCGCGGCAGAGGAGGCCCCCGCGACGACCCGCGGGGTGATGGCGAGGCACGAACAAGGATCCTGAGTGCGTCCAGTGAGTCAGACCAGAAAGGGCGCGAACCCCCAGAGGGATGGACCTGCACCTAGCAGGATGCACCCACACCGGTGGGCTAGACCCACACCCTCTTTGGGCCGAACCGGACTAGGCCGGGTTGCTGGGTGACTCGGCAGGCTGGACCCTCCGCCAACTAGGCTGGGTCCAGCGAGGCCTATTGGGCCTGGTCCACTGGCCAGGCCGGACCATACCAACCCCGACCCACACCAAGTCAAGTCAGGTTCGTCAAAATGAACCGGGGTATGTGGAACCCCCGAGCCGGGTTGGTCGGGTTGGTCCGACTGGGTCGGACCCGGACCCATCGCAACTGGTCCCTGGTTACTAAAACGCCCGTATCTTGCAAACCGCACGTCCGATTGACGGGTTGTTTGCGGCGTTGGGACCCTCTTGAGAAGGTGGATCTTTAGAAATGCTTTGTGGTGACATTAATGTATTAAAAAAAGCGAAAAATGACTTAATGAGAGGTTCTCCAAGCACGCTACCTACAAAACCCTACGGTTGGATGAGACCTGAAGACTGCTGGAGGATAGCCTAGTGAGAAGCGGCTCTGTGTGACCCAGCAGACCCATGGTGGGGAGTGGATCTGTGTGACCTAGAAGAACCATGATAATTGACAAGAGGAGTACCTTAGTTCGACCAAGGTGAGAAGCGGCTCTGTGTGACCTGGCAGACCCATGGTGGGGATCAGCTCTGTGTGACCCAGCATACCCACGGTACTCATCAGGGATGAGTACCACAACAGTTCAAGGTTAGTTGGAAGTGGCTCTATGTGACCCAATAGGCCCACTGTACTTGATAGAGGAGGAGTTCTCCAGCGGCTGAGGAGTTCAACATTTGTGACTGACGATGCTACTGTTACTACCCTAGAATAAACCTTGTGTGAGCTACCTTGTGTTTCGTGCTTTACTTTGAAAAATTACTTTGTGTTATTTCTTTTTCTTTTGGGGTCCCTACTAAATACTATGTTACTCACCCCTGCACGGGCTTCACCCACACATGTTGTGTCTGGTGCAGACGACCGACGTTTCAACATGGATGCTTTGGGAGACGGGATGGACAGACGTTACGCCAGTGGACTTGGTGGCCTAGAACCAGGAGGGGGCCAGTAGGAATGGGCGGACAAGACATAATACTTTAGCTTCTAGTAGATTCACTACTCTCATGATTAGGTGGGGGTTACAGTAGTTTTCCATCAGATCACTTTTCATACTTTACAGTTTTCATTACTTTTTCTTCTGTTTGTATTCTGTCCCACTTTCTTTCAGCTATACTTGCACTCAATTTATTCCATGGTATGTTGTTTCTATTTTGTGAGTTGGGACTTGGTTGGGCATGTGTGTGCATATAGGTATCCAGGATAATGTCTCCCACTTGCAGGTTGATGCCTTCGGTGCTAGTCGCGAGCCTCTGGCCTTCGGGAGGCGGGCTTTGGGTAGTCACATCACGGGCCCCGGGGGACGGGTTGTGAAAAAGTGGTATCCAAGGGAGGTAGGTTCCCCCTCAAATATCGGAAGTCTGATGTTTTTTGGGAAACAATGTTAAGTGTTACAAGTTTTACTTTTAGATTCAGGGAGTCGAGTGTTGGTGCGGCGACCGACGTATCCATACACCAGGATCTTGAATTCTATTTTCGGCTCAATACATGAAAACACCGGTTGTATAAGTTGATCCTTATTTTTGAATTAGAGTCAGCTCACTAGGTATAAACTTCTAACCATGGTACATCTTGATCTATCTCAGGATTACTTCACACGAAAAACCATCCAGGACCTCGATACAAGGTCGTGAGGACAGCCCGCCTAGCGACGAGGCGTCCATTCAGGGACCAATTCTAGAGATGGCCCCACTGGGTGGTGCACTAGTTCTACCACCACTCGATGTTAAGCATCTATTGACAGCGGTTATGGCATAGGAAGTTTATAGGCTCAGTTCCCTACTTGATTTTCAGAGACAAAGACCTCCCAGGTTCAGGGGAGAGACGGATCCTCAGGTCATAGAGGACTGGCTGGAGGAAATAATGTGGGTCTTCTTCTTAGTGAGGAAATCACCTGACCAAATTTCAATCTTGGCATCGAGCCTTCTATAGGGATTGACAGAGAGATGGTGGAGTTTGACCATCCAAACTCACAATGAGGTGACCCTCACTTGGGTTGACTTTGAAAGGCTTTTCTGGGAGGAGTTTTCCCTGAGACCTTGTGGTCTGTGCGCATCCAGGAGCTGCTTCACCTACAACAGGACAACATGATAGTGGATGAGTACTCAGTGAGGTTTATAGATATTTCCTGCTACTCCATATATATGGTTCAAGACCCTTTCTTTAGGGATCGAGCCTTTGAGTAGGGACTCAGGTGGGAAATCAGGGCTTCAGTGGTGTCTCTCAGCATCCCTACCCAGGCCAGGGTGTTGGAGCGATCCCTTCTGATGGAGAGTTTCTTGGCAGAGCAAGTGCCCGCAGCTAGAAATACCAGCAGACCCCAGGTGGTGGATTATTTGGAAGGCAGCAGATAGCAGACGTGTGGGCGCAAGTGAGATTGATCTTTCATAGGATAACCCCAGGACTCAGGGTCAGTGGTGTGGGGTTCCTTGTCCAGAGGGATTCATCAGGGAGCCAGGTAGTTCTATGTGTGCGGAAGGCAGGGAAACATGGCACGTGGCTTCCGGACCTTCCATACAGATGACTGGCAAAGGGTCGAGGGGCCACCGAGGTAGAAGAAGCGGTTCGAGTGAGGAGGTCCATAGGGTGGAAAATGTGGTGGGGGAGCTGGCCGAGCGGCAGGTGGTGGATGACAGTTTGAGATGTTACCGCCACCACCCCCAGGTGGTCCACACCGACCTTAGGAAGCATGTGAACAGAGGGGCGAGCTCAGCTCCAGGAAGTAGAGGCTTACGACCACAATGCTCTAGATATGATCTGAGGTATGATCTATGTCTTCTACATCCTAGCTGCAGTACTTATATACACAGGTGCTAGTCCCTCCTTCCTTTCCATGACTCTCGTTTGGAGCTCAGAGATTCCGGTGGAGCCGTTGACTCGATCCTTATGGCTAGAGACTCCTACGGGAGACGATTCAATGATTACACACTGGTGTCAGTAGTGTGAGATTACCCTAGGAGGTGAGAGCTTCGGATAGGATCTCATAGTAGCACCGTCGAGGCCTTACGACATCATCTTGGGTATAGACTAGTTATCCATAGTCCATGATCAAATCGATTGTTTTAGGCGTACAGTGCAGTGTGTCCATGAAGATGGGACCATGCTTTCATTCATCGGCGAGAAGGAAACCCTTGCAGTGTAGGACATACTCTCTTGGAGGAGGGTGCTGCTGATCACTCACTAGTTGGATACCCTCACCCTCGGTGTAGTAGAGAAGAGGAGTCTAAGCTTCCCTGTAGTGGTGGACGAGTATGAAGATGTTTTTCCTAACGAGGTTCTAGGGATACCTACTCATAGAGAGGTAGAATTCTGTATTTACCTATACCCCGGGATGACAACAACATCCACACCAACATATCAAATGGTGCTCGTAGAGCTTCGTGAGCTAAGGGTACAACTAGAGGACTTGTAGGAGAAGGGGTTCGTAAGGCCCAGCGTTTCACCATGGGTATCCCCGATGCTTTTTTCCAAGAAGGAAGATGGGAGTTTGAGGTTGTGCATAGACTTCTGATGCCTGAATCAGGAAACTATGAAGAACAAGTACCCACTTCTGAGAATTTATGACCTCTTCGAGCAACTGAAGGGAGAGACGTGGTTCTCAAAGATAGACCTCAGATCAGGATATCCCCAGCTTTAGGTACGAGATAAGGATGTACTGAAGACAGCCTTTAGGTGCTGATATGGCCACTATGAGTTCCTGGTAATGAATTTTAGCATGAAAAATTCCCCAGAAGATTTTATGGGCCTCATAAACACGATATTCCATCCCTACCTTGACTGGTTAGTCATGGTATTCATCGGTGAAATCTTGGTGTATTCAGCGTCAGAGGAGCAACACGCTACACACCTGTGAATAGTCCTGGATACACACTGAGAGCAATAGCTTTACAGTAAGCTCTCTAAGTGTCAGTTCTGGATACAAGAGGTCCAATTTCTGGGACACATCATCTCAAAGGCTAGAGTTGTAGTAGATCTGAAAAAGATAGAGGCAGTGCTTGCTTGGGAGCTGACCAGGAGCGTGACTGAGGTGCGGAGCTTCTTGGGGATGGATGGTTACTATCAGAGGTTTGTACAAAAATTTTCTAGAGTAGCATCAACCTTATCGGAATTAACATGGAAGGGAAAACCCTTTGTGTGGATAGAGAAATGCCAACAGAGTTTCGAGGTTCTAAGGTAGAGACTAACTAGTGCCCCAATATTGAGACTACCAGATGAGGGCGTTGGGTATGTAGTTTAATGCTACGCATCAGGGATCGATCTTGATTGTGTCCTAATATAGAAGTAAGTGGTGATTGACTAAAACTCATGACAGTTGAGGAAGCATGAGGAGAACTGCGTAACCCATGACCTGGAGTTGTTAGTAGTGGTCTTTTCATTGAAGATGTGGCAGAACTACTTGATGGGCGAGCAATTTATAGTTTACTCTAAAAACAAGAGTCTCAGGTTTATCTTCTCCTAGAAGGTCATGAACTTGAGACAACAATGATGTCTAGAGTTTCTCCAGGACTATGATTTTGAGATAGTTTATACTCCTAGAAAGGGGAACGTGGTGGAAGATGCGCTCAGCAGGAGGACCGAGTTGTAGCTACTGAGTGAGGCGACATAGTAGTTAGCTGCGATACAGGTATCCCTCATGGATGATGGTGAAGTTTTTTACCTCCAATAAATGGTTGTTACTCCCCCACTCATATAGTGGGTCAGGGAGGAACAACTAGGGGATGTTGACTGTGAGGCCCGTTGTTCTCAGATATCCTCAGGATGGGATCCTGATGGATTTTTGATAGGTGGGGAGCACATCATCCTTTTTAGAGGGCGCACCTTAGTACCAGTGGTGTTGTAGGAGGAGTTGTTGAGTAAGTTCCATACTTTCCTTCTGGAAGTACATCCTAGAGTGTAAAAGATGTACCAGGACCTTAGACATCAGTACTGGTGGCCAGATATGAAGAAAGTAGTGGCTGAGTTTGTTTCACGATGCCTTTTCAGCAAGTGAAGGCTGAGCACCATGTTTGAGTAGGCTTGACTCAGCCACTCGAGATTCCAGAGAGGAAATGGGATGGTATCTCGATGGACTTAGTGATGGGGTTACCATGTATGTCTAGAGGTCATGACTCTATTTGGGTGATTGTTGACCGACTCATCAAGTCGGCTCACTTATTACCCATTCGGGAGCAGGGAACGATAGAGGGCTTGGGATGCCTCTACATCTAGGAGATAGCACGGCTTCACGGGGTGACTTCAACTATCGTATCAAATCGCAATGCCCGCTTTACATCCCAGTTGTGGAAGGGATTACAGGAGACATTTGGGATGTAGCTACGCTTGAGAACAAATTTTCATACCTATATGGATGGTTAAACGGAGTGGACCATACAAACCTTGGAGGATATGTTTCGTGCTTGCATCCTTGACTTTGGTCATGGTTGGTAGGACCACCTTCCACTGGTGGAGTTTTCATATAATAATAGCTACCACTCCACCATTGGCATGACACCATTTGAGGCCTTGTACGAGCGGCCTTGCAGATCACCCATATGTTGGACACAGATAGGGGAGTCGACACTCATGGGTCCAGAGTTGGTACGAGCTACAACCAAGAAGGTGCAGATCATCCTAGAGCAGATGAGGACTATACAAAGTAGGTATAATTATTTTTCCGATAGAAGATAGAGACCCTTGGATTTCGAGGAGGGAGATCATGTGTTCCTTTGGGTCTCACCCCGATGAGGATTGTGGAGATTTTTCTAGGGCGGTAAGCTATCCTTAAAGTTCATCGATCCTTTTCAGATCCTGAGAAGAGTTGGAGAGGCGGCGTACCACCTAGATCTTCCCCCACAGATGCACCAGGTGCATGATGTTTTCCATGTGTCGCAGCTGAGGAGGTATGTACATGATCCATCACATTTCATCGATTAGGGTGAGATGAACATTAACGATGGGGAGACATTTGCAGAGTTCCAAGTGGATATAGAGTATCAACAAGAGCTGGTCCTATGTGTATGATCGATTCCTCTAGTGCATGTCTGATGGCAGCATGAAAATCTCTAGGAGAGCACATGGGAGCGGGAGGTTTAGATTCGTGCTCAGTACCCCCTCTTATTATTTAGTTGTTGTTTTGGATTTGGGGGATGTAAAGTCTTAATGAGGGGAGAATGTAACATCTAAGAACTTCTAGGTAAATTTTTATTTATTTATATGGAATTATCTTGAGACCGCGGAATTTGATGCCATGTAATTCCGAGGTCTAAATAGCCCGGAACCGAATTTTGAACTTTTTTAAGGTACGTTCAGTAAACGTGCGAGGGAGATATTAAATATTTTGAATCGTCACTCAGATAAAAAATATGAGCGAACCGTTGAATTCAAAATGCCAAAATCACCTAGAAATGACTTAACTTTGACCGACAAGGGCCGAGTAGAAAATTTATTTTTCAGAATTTTCGAGAAAAATAATAAATTAATTTAAATGAATTATTTTATTTTATTTCTTACTTAGGAGTGGCGGATGAAGATGTTGTGGGGAAGTGACAAGGCGAAGATGGTTCACATCAAATAGGATCATTAATGGCTTGTTAAACTCATAGTGTAACAATGCTTTAATGATGCGTAATAGTGACGCTGTTTCTTAAATAAAACAGTGTAACTGTGCGACATCACATCGTAATGGGAAAGCTGTGATATGCTCCTATTTATAATTTGACGCACTGAGAAAATATGGATTAAAGAAATTGGAGGATTATCTAGAAAACCTCTGACAGACTTCCACCCCATCAAAGAATGAAGAATGCCGGTGGAACTTCATCTTCTTCGTCACGCCTTTCGGAGATCAGAGACGAGAAGTGATATCAATGTCTTAAACCCTCAAGGACGAATGTGCGATAATGAGATTCAAAGAGGTAGGGATTTTTGATTCATTGTTCGTCCCCATCTATTTCTAAATGACCAATGTGGATTAACCCACAAATAGGTTAATCCACAGACCGTTCATTCTTATGGGAGGGTGACTTCTTTGGGGTTTCTTTATTTGGGATTTAATTATCTTTGTTGTTTAAATTAAAATCCCCAGACCTCTCTTGTTTTGTAGACTTATAACGTGAAGGTCCCAGGCCAACACGAACAAGGACCGAACCCCTCCACCAAGGGTGTTCTTTGTGGCCAAACTTTTGAATCAATGACAAGGTAGTTTTGAGATCGTCGCGGTGGAGAGGACGATCCACAAAAAATGTAGGTGGCATGAAGAACAGACCACCGGTGCGGACCCGGTTTTCCGTGGAAGATTCTGCACGTGCGTTGGTGCCAAAAGTGGCATTGGTGACTACCAACAGGGGCTCGCGGTGGCATTCATGGGTGGGAGGCAGCATGCCATGATGGCGTGCTGGACGAAAGGCCGTGGTTGGACTAGGTTGCGGCGTAGTAAGAGAAGCCGCTGGCCGAGCCGGCGACTGGAGGAATCAGACGCGGTCGCTTTATAGTATTAGAGGGCAGAAGACACGACACCAATCCGCATCCCATGCAATGGGCTGTGGTCTCTTGATCGTGGGGGAGGAGGCGCCCCGTGGCGACCCGCAGGGTGATGATGGGGCACCGACGTGGCTCTCGACCGCGTCTAGCGAGGTGGACCGGATGAGGCGCAAACCCCCAGTGGTCCAGACCACAGCCCACCAGACCGGACTTACACCTAGAGGGCTGGACCCGCACCATCGGGCTGGACCTGCACCCTCTTCGGGCCGACCCGGACTAGGTCAGGTCTCTAGGAAACTCAGCAGGCTGGACCCTCGACCAACCGGGCCGGGTCCAGCGAGGCCTATTGGGCCTGACCCACTGGCCAGGTCAGAACAGACCGACCTAACCCACACCATGTCAGGTCAGGTCCATCAGAATAAACCAAGGTATGTGGAACCCCTGAGCTGGGTTGGTCAGGTCAGTTCGACCAAGCCCCATCACAACCAGTCCCCTAGTTACGAAAACACCCGTATCTTGCAAACTACGCGTTCAATTGACAGGCCATTTGCGGCGTTGGGACCTTCTCGAGGAGGCATATCTTTCAGAATTATTTTTCGTGACTTTCATAGATTCCAGGAAGTGAAAAATGTCTTGAGGAGCAGTTTTACCAAGCACGCTATGTACAGAATCTGCAGTTGGCTGTGACCCGAAGATTTCTCGAGGATGGACCAGTGGGAAGCGACTCTGTGTGACCCAGTAGGCCCATGGTGGGGAGTGGCTCTATGTGACCCAGTAGACCCATGATACTCGACAGGAGGATTGCCTACGTTCAGCCAAGGTGAGAAATGGATCTGTGTGACCTGACAGGCCCACAGTGGGGAGAGGCTCTGTATGACCCATCATACCCACAGTACTCATCAGGGATGAGTACCAAAACAGTTCAAGGTTAGTGGGAAGCAGCTCTGTGTGACCCGATAGGCCCACTGTACTCGATAGAGGAGGAGTTCTCTAACAGCCAAGGATTTTGATGTTTGTGACTGATGATGCTACTGTTACTACCCTAGAATATACCTGGTGTGAGTTGCCTTGTGTTTTGTGCTTCACTTTGAGGAATTGTTGTGTGTTCTTTATTTTTGTTTTTGGGTCCCTACTGAGTAATGTGTTACTCACCCCTACACGGTCTTCGCCTACACGTGTTGTGTATGGTGCAGACGACCTACGTTTCAACAGGGGTGCTCAGGGAGACGGGACAGACAGATGCTGTGACGGTGGACTTGGTGGCCTAGGACCAGGAGAGGCCCAGTAGGACCATGCATACAAGACATACTACTTAGGATTCCAATAGCTTCACTACTCTCATGATCAGGTGGGGTTTACAATAGATGGACATCAAATCACTTTTCGTACTTTACAGTTTTCAATACTTTTTCTTAGGTTTGTATTCTGGCCCATTTTTTTTAGCTGTACTTGCACTCAGTTTATTTAGTGGTATGATGTTTCCCTTTTGTGAGTTGGGACTTGGTTGGGTGTGTGTGTGCATATAGGTATCCAGGCTAATGCCTCCCACTTGCAGGTTGATGCCTTCGACACTATTTTCCATCCCCTGGCCTTCGGGAGGTGGGTTTGGGGTAGTCACGACACGGGCCCTGGGGGACAGGTTGTGACAATACATTTTTTTATATTTTCAAGTATTTATTTAAAATATTTATATAATGTCTTTATATATATATATTTTTAATGAATTTAAATACATTTAAATAATGTTTTTATGTAATATATATATATATGTGTGTGTGTGTGTGTGTGTGTGTTTGTGTGAGTGTGTGTACACACACACATGCGCACCCACATATATATTATAAAATTTGAATATATATGAGATTTATTTTAAAAATTAAATAAAAACTAAGAGGGGGTTAAAAAACCCCTCTAATCAAAAGGATTAGTGATGGTTCATGAACTCCCTCTAATTAATTGAATTAACAGGGGATTAAAAACCCCCTTTAATGTCATAAATTATAGGAGGTTCACAACCCCCTATAATATCATAAATTAGAGGGGGTTAACAACCCCCTCTAATTTCATAAATTAGAAGGGTTCAAAACCCCCTATAATCTAAGGGATTAACAGTAGTTCATGAACACCCTTTAATTTAAGAGATTATAAGGTGTTGTGAACCCCCACTATTTCCTTTAAAAAACAAATTCCATGTTATGTATATATATCCAAATGAACACACACACACACACACACACATATATATATAGCACCTTTAAAATCCAACCGAACATATAGATCCACTAATTATTAAATTTGTGGTGGTTTTGACACAACTACATCTAAAATCTAACCAAATATTATAAAGAAAAAATGATAAAAATTTAGAGGGGGTTGTGAAACCCCCTCTAAATTTGATGATTATAGAGGGTTGTGCATAAACCCCTCTAAAATGAATTTAGAGGGGGTTGTGCATAACCCCTTATAAAAAATCACCACTAATATATTGTTTTTTTATAGTGTGTCTTCAGTTCCTACATTTTACAATTCAATCTATGGTCATTTCCCCCTAATTTTAAGGCAATTTGACATTGTTTTCCGGGTTTTAACCCCCCCAATACTTGTTTTTAAAGGCATTTGTACCTTTAAGAACTGTTTACCAAGTAATTTTGACCGCACCACAGACTGAATTGATATGTTGTCTATGAGTACATATCAAAATTAACTCAGTAGTGGTTTTCCCAAGATTCCACATCAATCTAAGGTCATTTTCTATGCCTTTGACCATTCCACACATGTTTTAGTATTTTAAAACACTAAAAATGTGTTTATGAACCTCCTGGGAAAATCGTAATTCAGAATGACATGTCTTTGGTTCTCACATTTCATAATTCAATCTATGGTCATTTCCCATGATTTTAGGTAAATCCAACATCATTTTCCAAGTTTTAACCCCCTAACACTTGTTTTTAAAGGCTTTTATACCTTTAGGAAGTGTTTACTAAGTAATTATGATCACACCACATGTAAAATTTACGTTTTTTCTACACATACACATAAAAAATAACTCAATAGTGGGTTTTCCAATGATTCCACATAAATATGATGTCGTTTTCTATGGTTTTGACCATTCCACGCATATTTTAGTGTTTTAAAACACTAAAAACATGTTTACGACCATCTTAGAAAAAATATAATTTAGAATGAAAATCCATCATTTAATATATTTAAAAATTCAACATTTAATCATTGTCTCTTGATTTCAAGGCAATCGAACATCATTTTTATGGTTTTGACCCCCCTGACACTTATTTTTAATGGTTTTTGTACCTTTAAGAAGTGTTTAATGAGTAATTTCAACCACACGACACATCATATTGATGTGTTGTCTACGTGTACACATCAAAAATAACTCATTGGTGGTTGTTACATGATTTCACATCAATATGAGGTTGTTTTCTATTCTTTATACTATTCTATGCTTTTTTTAGTGTTTTAAAACACTAAAAATGTGTTTACAACCATCCCAGGAAAATCGTAATTTTGAATTATTTTACATTGTTTCCTACTTTTCAGAATTCAATCTATGGTAATTTTCCCTCGATTTTAGGGAAATATGATATCTTTTGTCTATTTTTGAACCCTGGACATTTTTAAAGGCTTTTATACCTTTAAGAAGTGTTTACCGAGTAATTTAGACCACACCGTATGCTGGATTGACATGTTTTCTACCCATACACCTTAAAAAGAACTTATTTTTTGTTTTTCCATGATTTCAAATAAATATGAGGTCATTTTTTATGATTTATACCATTCCATGCACGTTTTAGTGTTTTAAAACACTAAAAATGAGTTTACAACCATCCTGTAAAAACTGCAATTCAGAAAGACATGCCGTCAGATCCTACATTTATTAATTAAATCTATGGTAATTTTCCCTTGATTTTAGGGAAATATGATGTTGTTTCCTTGGTTTTGACTCCACATAACTTGTTTTTAAAGGATTTTGTACCTTTAAGAAGTGTTTAACGAGTAATTACAACCACACCACATGTCAAATTGATGTGTTGTCTACGTGTACATGTCAAAATTAACTCATAGGTGGTTTTACAATGATTTCACATCAATATGATGTCTTTTTCTATACTTTATACTATTCTATGCATGTTTTAGTGTTTTAAAACACTAAAAATGCATTTACGTCCATCTTGGGAAAATAGTAATTTAGAATGACGTGTTGTTGGTTCCTATTTTTAAAAATTCAATCTATAGTCATTTACCTCTGATTCTAGGGAATCTGACATCGTTTTCCTAGTTTTGACCCCCTGAAACTTGTTTTTAAAGGTTTTTGTACCTTTAAAATGTGTTTACTGAGTAATTCCGACCACACCTCTTGTCATATTGACATGTTGTCTATGCATACACATCAAAAAGAACTTAGTAGTGGTTTTCCCATGATTTAACATCAATCTAAGGTTGTTTTGTATGCTTTAGACCATTCCATGAACGTTTTAGTGTTTTAAAACACTAAAAACATGTGTATGGAGATCCCTGAAAAAATGTAATTAAAAATGACAAGTCATCAGTTATTATATTTCAAAATTCAATCTAAATGAATTTTACCCTAATTTTAGGGAAACCTGACATCATTTTCCTAGTTTTAACCCCTAACATTTGTTTTTAAAGGCTTTTATACATTTAAGAAGTGTTTACTGAGTAATTATGATGATAACGAATGTTAGATTGATGTGTTATCTGCACGTACACATAAAAAAGAACTCAATAACAATTTTCCATGATTTCACATTAATATGTGGCTGTTTTATATGATTCAAACCATTCCACACTTGTTTTAGTGTTTAAAACACTAAAAAAACGTTTATGTCCATCCTAGGAAAACTGTAATTTGGAATGATGTGTCATCGGTTCCTACATTTCACAATTTAATATATGGTCCTATTCCTTTAATTTTGGGGAAATACGACATATTTTTCTTGGTTTTTACCCCCTACACTTGTTTTTAAAGGCTTTTGTACCATTAATAAGCGTTTACCGAGTAATTCTGACCACACTGAATGTCAAATTGATGTTTTGTCTACGTATAGACATAAAAATTAACTCATAGTTAGTTTTTCAATGATTTTACATCAATCTGAGGTTGTTTTCTATACTTAAGAATGTCCCATGCATGTTTTAGTGTTTTAAAACATTAAAAACCCATTTACAGCTATCTTGGAAAAACCATAATTTAGAATTATGTCACGACCTGAACTATGCTGGGGCTCAACCCACAATTACCCCAATCCCACCTCCATAGGACAAGGGCTGGCAAAAAGCGCTGAAGGCATAACAAACTTAGGAAGGCCTGTTCCTAAGTACCTATACACACACACACACAACCAACTCAATTCAAAAGTGTATAAGAAAAGGAAAAGATACAACACTACTATATATAAACCACAAATATGCATCGACCTCTAAAGAGTACAAGTATAAGTGCTCTAAAGTAAACTGAAAGGTAAAGGGAAAAAATACACGCTCAACCAGAAGAGTGCCACAACCCGACAACAAGTGGAAAAGTAAATTAGCTAAGAGAGCCCCACTCCTGGATCCCAATATACGACCACCACATGCAGTTTAAGCACCCCGTATCCCTAAGATCCTCTGAAGTCATGATCAACCTGTCTGTCACCTGTAAGGGAACACCAAGTGCATGAAAATCCCAAGAAGGGGGGAGTATAAAAATACTAAGCAGGTTGACTCGAAGGATCAAGGGAGCAACAAAAGATGTATTGAAGATGGGATCAGTTAATAGAACAAGGTACAATAAAAGGAGTGCAGCTCAACCCAACAAGGGAGTGAAGTAAACTCATCCAAACATAAGGAGATAGAAACGGTGAGAAGATGAACTTCTCATCGAGTATTTGCTACCTATATTAGGAGAGTAGAATCATCCAACCATGAGAAGCTAGAGAAGGAAAACACGTGGCATACCCTGCGCATCTTTGCCTCTCCTGGAAGGAGAGTAACCAAAACCTAGGGAGTGGGTACTGGAAATAGAATATATATATGCTTAATCAAAGAAACTCAAATGAGGGAGATTAAGGGGATCTCCATCTTATAGATCATATTAGGAAAAGAGTCTCCAATAGTTCCATAAGTAACAACCATCAATTCCTAGAATCCCTCATGTCTACCCTGAACTATGAGTCAAAGGGGCTCAAATCACAACACCTTGATACTATCTACTTTAGGCAGCACTGACTCACCTTCACGGTTTTAGGTCGCATCATAAGGATGCATCTCGGTGGGGAAAGTGACCCTCTTACTCATGAGTTCAAGGTTATGTCAAATCATGTCTTGTCACTAATCCACAACCAAAAAGAGTAAACTCAAAGTAGAGGACCCACACCCTAGTGTGTTAGGGGGATTATCCTATAATAGTCATCATAGAAGACCCACACCTTGATGAGTTATGGTGATTCCATTCTTGTTCATTGAGGACCCTCACCCTTGCATGTTAGGGGGATTCCACTCAGAAGTAACTGGTAGAGGACCCAAGCCCATACCGATGGGGGATTCCACTCTCATAGTAGTTTTAGAGGAACCACACCCATGCTGATGGGGGATTCCACTATAGGTCATCGATGAACCACACCCTTCCTATTAGGGGTATTCCACTTATAAGGTATCAAGGAACTACACAAGCCATCCCTACTGGATGATACCTCTCAAAAAGCACTGATATGACAATGTATGATCATTATCATCATAAAAAATCACCTGAATATGTGTCAAATTTGGAACATATCACATAATATCTCAAAAGTCACTACGGAGGGAACCATCATGTTCTACGCAGAAAAATACTCAGGATAGGCTTATCGCAGGCCAAAATATGACTTCAACAGAAGGAGGTATGGGAGATAGAATATTCATAAAGTGGTAGACAGTGCGTGTGGGGATCAGGCGATGTGTGTCCCTACCTTATCACCTATCCATGTACCTAGACATAATCATGTACTAAACTAAGATCAAGTACCCCTAGGAATTCCAGTGTAATACCATAGTACATTACACCTCTATCCAAAAATGATGGTGAGCGCACATTGCTCGTTGTTGATCAGAAGGGTGAAAACGTAACTTTATTGACCTGCCTCCATAGACGGACCCAGATAACCAAAAAGATCACACTTTCACAATCCTTGTGGAAAAAATGCACAGGATCATCTATTCATTTGCTTGAACCAGAATCCTAATGATTAAGTTTCATCTCTCAGCATCGTACTCGAATGATGCTTCATAGGGCCCATTTCTCGAACCCAAAACACATCATATGGATCATACCATTGCAATTATCATGAAAAAACACATAGGATTGGATATTAATTTCTCCAAAATAGACACCCAGTGAAAAAATTCACATTTCACCGCAACACATACGTACTGGGCCTCATGGGGCTCACACCTCAATTTAGGTTTAAGCACCAAAAATTGGTCTTCAAACATCTTCTTCAATTACAGGGTCACAATGCTGCTGACGGTGCATCAATCGGACACCAGATGCAGGATATACATTTGATACAAGAATCTTCAAATAATAATAAATATATTATTATTATTTTAATTTAATGTTTCATTCCACTGAGTCTCGAGCATGAATTAAAAAAAAATCCCAAAATAGACTCAAAAGATCCATCTCGAAGCAAGGGTTGTGTTTCCATAGATAGCATGTGAATATGACACCCAGATTGAGAGTTATGGGGGTTTAAAACACCCCGACCTGAAGGCCTTCCTGGAATGGCCTGTTCTCGCCAGTTTGGCATGATCCACCAGACTAGACATGGTAGCCTGAACCCCCCATCACCGCCCCACCCCACACGGGCGCTGCCGCCCCACCCTACAGTGACCATGTCGCCTGAACCGCCGCGCTGCCGCCTCGTCGAAGCCACCTCACCGGAGTCGCTTCTGAAAACCACTGAGACCACTCTAGTGGTCCAAAAATTAGTCTGAGACCAGATATAGGATCCTTGGATCCCGATCTACACTACCGCATACTTCGCTCCAAGTTTTGTCCAAGTTTCAACATGATGAAAAGTTGGAGGATCTTCTACTCACAGCTACACCTCCTCTGATACCCGAAACTCTAATCTGAGTATAGATCAGGACTCCTCAAGTCCATAGATTTAGATATATGTGTGTTTCTCCAAGACCAGAGGCCATTTGAGCATGACGAAATCGAATAATAATGAAGAACACAGAGAACATGTGATCCCGAATCAAAACAAACGATGACTGTTGTTAGTTTGGCCATCAACAAAGGATTTTAAAGCATTGAATTATAATATAAATTGAAATCAGCAACAAAGGATTCAATCTGGGAGATACATAATCCAAAATAAAAAATCCTACATCTATTTTGGATCTACTGTTGTGTTTTCTATGCTCCGATCTACTAGCGCCTACATTTTTGTCACAATCGTATGAAGATTAGACGTCAAATTTCCATTGAAAGTAGATGGTAAGAGCTCCAATATCCATGATAGAAATGAGATAACTCTAGATCATTTATCTAAACTCCTATTTATAGGAAACTACCAGTGGTCGAGATTAAATAATTTAATTTAATTATTTTATTTACGATTACATCCTCCATGGAGTTTTCTACAGAAGGCCCACGTCGACAAAAGTTATGTCTTACCTAGGGTAAACACCATGCTACAAACTTAACCATGGCCTCATATTTTTGATCCAAGCTACCATTTGAGAGATATAACACTTCCATCATCTTCATAGTATAAAATATTCTAAATATTGTTGTATAATTAATTTTGGGTGCACCGGGAATTAGAATCACACATCGTCTCATCACCAAGCTGTAGAAATATATGTAGAAATATTATAAATTCTTACAAGGAAAAAACCAGGTTTCTACATCATTCCATACTTAAATATTTTTATCCCCTAAAAGAAAAACTAAAAAAACAACTTGGGATACTGAGCTCACACCCGGCTCTTCCACTCCTAGGAAAACTTGTGCATTTCTGTACTGCCACAATACACGAACCAAAGAGATTGTTCATCCTCATATGGTCTGCTCCTATCGATGACATGCATAGGAAAACATGAAAGCATATCCTCAGATGTGACACATGGTATACATTGTGATCCCACTTTAGCTATTGGGGAGGAGAGGTAGGGAAAGATGGTACGAAATCTCACCAACCCTCTGAACGATCTCGAATGACCCGATGAATGTTAGGGATTTATTTCCTTCATGGCTGAAAACCAACACGCAAGCCCTCTACATATCCTCCAACACCTAGATAGTATGCTTGGTCTTCCCATCGCTCTAGGGGTGAAAGGATGTACTCACCCACAACTGGGTCTCGAATGCCTCCTATATGACTCTCTATAATCATGATGTAAACCGCGTGTCATGATCGGAGAAAATCATCGAGGGCACCCTGTGAAGGCCGACGATCTCCCGTACCTATACCTTCCCCAAACACTCCACCAAACTCTGTTTCTTGATAGAAAGAAAGTACATTGACTTCATGAGTTGGTCTAATATTACCCAGATGCCTTTATGACCATTTGATATTCATGGAAGTTCGGTGGTAAAGTCCATGGATATGTCATCCCACTTCACACTGGGATTTCAAGAGGCTGCAACAACCCATTGAAACTTGGTACTCAACCTACACTTGATGATAGAAGATGCATCATGAGATGGACTCAGATAAGCTTCATCACATGCTAGACCACCAAATATTTCATTAAATATCCCTATATATCTTTCCCACACCAGGATATACAACTTAGGTATAAGTGTGGAACTCTTGCATCACCTCCTCTCACATCACAACCAGAACCACTATTTACCCCTGGAATAAGGTCTCGTGATTACCTCCTTCAGAATATCCATCTGGTGCATCGCCTATTGATATATGATCATTAATAACTTCACAACTAGTATCTCATTGTTGGGACTCTCTTACATGCTCAAGAAGTGAAGGATTCAACACCATCGACTGAAGAAAATTTGTACCCTCCTACTCCACTAGGGTTAGCTTTCATGAAGCTAACTTCTCTGAAAATTCCCGCACTTAGCAAGCATGGGACTTCCTACTAAGGAATATACAATGATGTTTCCCTTCCTTGGAGTATAGACTATCTCAAAGTCATAGTCTTGCAAGAATTTCAACTAGTGTCACCACCTCAGGTTCAAGTCTCTCAGAGTGAAGACGTACCTAAGACTATGGTGGTCTGAGTAAACCACAAAACATTCTCCCAGGAGGTAGTGCCTCCACATCCTCAAATAGAAGGCTACCACTACCAGAACTAGGTAGCGAGTCACGTAGTACTATTAATGGGTCTCCATCACCTTGACCTATATTTGATAACTGATGTATCAAGGTTGACGTTGAGCAGAAAAATGTACCAACGTATAGGGAAGGTGAGTAAACTCATCCAACCTCAAGAAGCTATACATGGAAAGCACATGGTATAACCCATGCATCTTCGCTTATCTTATAAGGAGAGTAATCCCAAAACTAGGTACTCCTCTACACCCACTAGTGGCATCCTAAGTGAAATAATTTCAAGCAGAAAAACTTAAATAGAAATTATAGGACCTACTGTGACACTCCACCACACAACCCTGCCATGAATGTACAAGTTAGAGGGACTCATCCACCACACCTTGATACTATCCACTTCAGATGACACTAAATCACCCTAAAATTTTTTCTTACATCACAAAAACATGTCTTGGTGGGGGAAGGACCCCTATTCCTTGTGCATTCAAAGATACATCGAACAATACTGACACAGGGTTACGCCAACGCCCCGAGTCACCTTGGTAAAACCTCAAGCAAGAAGAAAGGAGAAAAGAGTACCTCACCCAGTGCCTAACAAGTTATAATGAAAAAGGTATAAAATAAACATGGTATATATCTTATCATATCAAGTGATAAAAGATTGTAGACTTCCATAACATGCAGCTTCCCTTGACCGCTAGCTCCCTGAGCTTGACGTGGGCCTCCTGATGGTGGTGGAAGGAGTTCATAGAGTCGTCCACCAACCACAGTTCTTTCCTCTCTTCTACCAGCATCACCTCTATATGGAACACCCTATCCCCACAGGGGAGATTCCTAATCACGACGTTGTCTCTTCCATGGTGTTCCATCTACCATCTTCCTGTGAAGCTCATCACATTTGGCCGGTCAGTCTCATGCCATGTGACCTCACTCGTCATAAGAATAACACTAGCCCATCCCAGGATTCCCCATCTCCCTACACTGTCCTATACCATGTGCCTGAGTCTGATCATATGAAGACCTCCTATGTTGAGGCCCTAAAAACTGATATCCCTCTGACAGAAATCTCTCTTTCACCAGTGCTCATTCCCCCACCCTGACAAAGGTGGGGATGCACAAGAGAACTACGTTGACACAAATATCTCTATAGAGTACCTGCTCAAACTTACGTGCTTAGAAGTATCCATCATAAATCATGTCTGAAGAGTAGTGTGTAAGGTATACAAACCGAGTTTCATAATCATCCACTTTCATCTTTCCCAATTGAATCTCAAGATGCTCCCTGAATCTGAATGAAGCGTAAGAAGGAGGGGTTGAACTCCTCATGGAACAGCTGCTGGAAGTCATCCCATGAGAGTAACAAATCATCATGAATCTAAGTAACCAGGATACACCAATTCCCAACTACTTTGTGGAAAATGTTGGCTTCCAAATCCACCATCTGATCCATCGGTGTTTGAAAAATCTTGAAAAGGTAGACCACCAACTATAGCCAATCCTCTACTGCCTGAGGATTTGGATCACTGTGGAACCTTAGTGGTATTTGGTGCTGGAACTCATGGAGTGAACTAAACCTATGCACATCCTTATCTTGATCTATTGGGAATATATGCTTCTCAATAGGTGGAGGTTCTGCCACCTTCCCACCTAGAGGAAGGGGGATCACATGATGGATCCTAAACTAAGGCCTCATCGCTCATGAGATCATCATCACAAACCTGAGGTGGTATTCTAGCAGGCTGTCATCACGGAGGCATCCTGAATCCATGAAGGAGTACCATAGTCAAATGAGAATATATATATATATATATATCAACAATAAAGGAGATCCGACTCAATAAGGACAATTTAGGACTCAATCCAAGAGGATACATGTACCAAAGTTCCCTTCAACAAATGTCTCAGCTTTCTGAGTTGATAAGTGGGTAATCAGGGTCCTGGTGAATGGATATGTCAGCCTCCGCACCATCACTAGACTCCTTGGCCTGAGATCCGCTCTTGAGACATGTTGACACTATTTCCCTAAACCCAACCAAGATCTTTTTAGGGAAACATCCACACAACCTACCAAGGGTTGAACCACCTCTAATACCACTTTTTCATGATCTGACCCATTCTAAGGCTTAAGCCACAACTACCCCAAGCCCAACTCTATAGGCCAGTGACTAGTGACAAGTGCCAAAGGCATAACAAACTCAGGGAGTGCTTTTCCTAAGTACCTACACACACACACAAAACCAACTAATTGAAAAAGTGCAGAGGAAAAGGAAAATATACAACACTGCTATAGATAAACCACAAATATGAATCAACCTCTAAACAGTACAAGTACATGTGCTGTAAAGTAAAATGAAAGGTAAAGGGAAAAAATGCATGCACAACTATAAGAGTTACACAACCAAGAAATAATTAGAAAAGTAAAATAGCTGATAGATCCCCACTCTCAGATCCTAAGCTACGACCACCACATGCGGTCCAAGCACCCCGTATCCTAAAGCTCCTCTGAAGTCATGATCAACCTATCTGTCTTCTGCAAGGGAACACCAAGTGCGGGAAAATACCAATTAGGTGTGAGTATAAAAATACTTAGTAGGATTTCTTAAAGGCTCAACAGAGTAGAAAAATATGTACTAAAGAGGGGAGTAGTAGATAGAACAAGTTACAGTAAAAGGAATACAACTCAACCCAACAAGAGAGTGAAGTAAACTCATTAAAAAATATGGAGATATAAATGGTGAGATGATGAGCTTCTCATTAAGTCTTTTATACCTATAGTAGGAGAGTATAATCATCCAACCATGAGAAGATGGACAAGGAAAGCACGTGGAATACCCTGCATGTATTCACCTCTACTCGAAGGAGAGTAACCAAAACCCAGGGAGTTGCTACTGAAAATAGAATATATATATATATATATATATATATATATATATATATATATCTGACCAGTCAAAGAAACCCAAATGAAAGAGAGTAAGGGGATATCCATCTCACAACTTAGCCTATGAAAAGAGTTTCCAACAGTTCCTTAAGAAACCACCATCAATTCCCAACATCCCTTACGTCTTCCCTGAACTATGAGTCAAAGGGGATCAAATCACCACACCTTGATACTATCAACTTTTGGTGGCACTGAATCGACCGTACGATTTTATGTCACATCACATAGACACATATTGGTTGGGAAATTGACCCTCTTACTCATGAGTACAAGGTTACGTCAAAGTATGTCTCATCACTGATCCAAAGCTGGAAAGAGTTAACCCAAATTAGAGGACCCACACCTCAGTGTGTTAGGGGGATTACACTCTAATAGTTTTTGTAGAGGACCCACACCCTGATGCGTCGGGGGGATTCTACTCTAATAGTCATTGTAGAGGACCCACACCCTGATGCGTCAGGGGGATTACACTCTTGTTCATCGAGGACCCTCACCCTAGTGCATTAGGGGGATTCCACTTGGAAGTAGATGGTAGAGGAACCACACCCATACCGATTGGGGATTCCACTATCATAGTATTCATAGATGACCCACACCCATGACGATGGGGGATTATACTCTAGGTCATCGAGGACCCACACCCTACTCGGTAAAGGGATTCCACTCAAAAGGTATTGAGGAACTACACTGGTCATCCCTGCTAGATGATACCTCTCAGAAAGCATTGAAATGCTAATGCTTGATCAATACCATCATCAGACATCACCAAAATAATAATTACATCAATAATATCTCACATTGTGTCTCAAAAGCCGATATAGAGGGCACTATCACATTATACGTGAAAAAACACTCAAGATAGGCTACTCACGGGCCAAAATCTGAGTCCAATAGAAGAAGGTATGAGAGAAAGAAGATTCATAAAGCTGTAAACAATGCATGTGGGGACCACATGATGTGTGACCATGCCTCATCACTTGGCCGTGTACCTATCCATACTCAGGTACTAAACTTCGATCAAGTACCCCTATGCATACCAGTGTACTCCCATAGTACGTTACACCTCTAGCCAAAAAGGGCGATGAGCGCATGTTGCTCGTTGATGATCTGAAGGGATAAAATGTAACTTTACTGACCTTCCTTCTAAGATAGCCCTAAATAACAAAAAATATCACATCATCACTATCCCTGTGAAAAAATGCACAGGATTGACTATTCATTCACCTAAATTAGACTCCCTGTGAAGAAGTTACATCTCTTAGTATTGTACATAAAAGGTGCTTTGTAGGGACCATACATAGATCTCGAAACACATCATATAGATCACACCATTGCGATCCTCATAGAAAAACACATAGGATTTGATATCTATTTTTCTGAAATGGACACCCTGTGAAAAATTCACATTTCACTGCAACATGCCCGAACTGGGCCTCATGGGGATCACATCTCGATTTTGGGTTAAGTGCCCGAAATCGATCTTGAAACTTCCACCTCAATTATAGGGTCTCAACATCGCTCATGGTGTATCAATAGGACACCAGATATAGGAGATATGGCCGATACAATAATCTCTAAATAATAATAAATATATTATTATTATTTTAACTGAATGTTTCGTTCCACTGAACCTCAAGCATGAATTATAAAAATAAAAAAATCACCTCAAAAAATCAGCCTTGAATCAAGGGTCTCGATGCCATAGATAGATTGTGAATCAGACACCCAGATTGAGAGTTATGGGGGTTTAAAACTCCTCAGCCCGAAGTCCTACTCGGACTGGCCTGGTTTGCCCGGTCTGACCCGTTCTGCCCGGTCAGACCCATTCGGCCAGCCCAACCATTGTAGCCCAACCCACCGACCCTCCACCGATCTACCCTGCGGCCACCGCCATGCTGCCTTGCAGCCACCGCCGCGCTGCCCTGCAGCCACCACCGTGCTGCCCTGCGACCACCGTCCTGCCACCTTGCCAGAGCTGCCTCGCAAGAGCTACGCCGCCACCACCTTCGGTGGACCATTGGGACCACTCCGGTGGTCCATAAATTAATCCAAGATCAGATCCGGGATCCTCAGATCCCAATCTACACTAACTCATGCTCTACTTGAAGTTTTTTCCACGTTTCAACGTGATGAAAAGTTGGAAGATCTTCTGATCACCATCGCACCTCCTCCAGTGCCCGAAACTTGAATCCAAGCATAAATCAGGACTCCTCATGTCAATAATTTAAAAGATATGTGTCTTTCTCCAAGATTAGAGGTCATTTGAGCATGAAAAAAAGCTATCATCGAAGAACAATGAAGAATGTGATGAACATGAAATACCGAATCAAAACAGATGATGGCTGTTGATAGTTTGGCCATCAACAAAGGATTATAAATGAGTGAATTCTAACATAACTAGAAACCAACAACAAAGGATTTAATTGGGGACCTGTAGAATCCGAAATAGAAATCCTACCTTGATTTTGGATCCGTTATTGTGTTTTCTGCGCTCTGATAAACTAGCGCCTACATTTTGCTCGTGATCTGATGAAGATCGAATATAGAATTACCATCAAAAGAAGATGGCCAGAGCTCCACCATTTGCAATAGAAATGAGCTAACTCTAGCTCATTTCTCTAAACTCTTATTTATAGGAAACTCCCAGTAGTTGTGGAATCTGAACCTCTAATGCCCTCTCACCTGAGGAAGCCCCTAGAGTAAGTACCCCATTACGAACTCAATGACGATATCAAATTTTCAATCTGAGTCCTCATTCAAGATTTATTCGAATTAACGCTTGAGAAAAGTAATTTAATTTAATTATTTTATTTATTGTTACGTCCTCCATGGAATTTTCTATAGAAGGCCCGCACTGAAAAAAGTTATGTCCTACCTAGGGTAAATGCCATGCTCCATTCTCAACTGTGGCCTCAGATTTCTGATCATAGCTACCTTTTGAGAGATATCCTGTTTCCGTTTCATGCATAGTATAAAATATTCTAAGTATTTTTGTATAATTTATTCTGGGCATACCGGGCCACGTAATTGCACACTGTCTCAACACCTAGATATGGAAATAGATATAGAAATATTCCCAATCCTTACAAGGCACAAACCAGGTCTCTACAAATGATGTCACTACTACAAAACTAGCATTTAACAACACTGGTATTTATCAGCACTAGAAAAAACTGCTGATATATGGAATCTTTATCAATGCTAAATAAAATGCTGACAAATTTAACACTTTATCAGTGCTTTATTTTTAGCGCTAATAAAAACTACCATTTATCACCATTTTTTAGCACTGATAAAGGGTATCCTTTATCAACACTATATTTTTAACACTCATAAAGGAGTCCTTTATCGGTTTTTTAGCACTAATAAAGGCCCGAATAAATAAAATGAAATAATTAAATAAATAAAAATAAAAAATGAGTTTATTAAAAAAGCATTACAAATTTTATTAATTAAAAATTATTGATAAAAATAAATAAATTGATTATACTATATATAAATTATAAATACTAATAAATAGCATGTATTAAATATATAGATATGAAAAATGAAAATTAAACAAATTAAAATTTAAAATATGTAAATTGAGAAAAATAATAAAATTTTATTAATTAGATTATTATTGGTAATGTTAATAAATAGTATCTATTATATATATATATATATATATATTAATGTATATAAATACGATTTATATATTACAAAATATTTATGCACAATATTTAGTGAATAATGGTTTATAATTATAAATTAATATAAATTAAAAATATTGACTAATTGCATAGAGTAATCAACTTATAATTGAACGTCGTTCAATTTTTCAATTTAACATAGATCAAATGTGTGTTATATTAATTTCACATACACCTAATTAATGCATTTTTATATAAAATGCACACACACAAAACTTATCAATTTTTTCAATATTATTAAAGTGTACTTATTTTTAATTTATTCAATTTCACTAATTTTTAACACGCATGCACTTAAAATTATATATTCATTCATAATATTATTAAAATATATGTAAAAAAATATTTATAAAAAATATTTATAAAAAATATTTAAAAATAAATATATTTAAAAATGTATATACTATATTTATAAAATTATATATTAATAATTATAAATAAATAATTTTTTAAAAGTATTTATATAATTATAAATAAATAGTTATATATATTTAAATAATTATAAATAAATAATTATATATATTTAAATAATTATTAAATTTATAATAAATTTACTTAAATAATGAATATATTTACTATATATATATATATTTATTATATATATATATATAATTATATAAAAATATAAAATGATATAAATATAAATAATGGTATAAATATCAATTTTTAAAAATATTTATATTATTATAATAAATTATTTATATATTTAAATAATTATAAAATTATAATAAATATAATTAAATAAGGAATATATTTACTATATTATATTTATATATATTGATTAAGTATATATATATATTTATAATTTTTTATTTATAATTATAAATATAAATCATTTATCAGCACCTAAGTAATAAGCGTTGATAAAAGAAATCTTTATCAATGATTTTCTTAGCGCAGATAAATATGGATTTTATTAGTGCTTTTTTAGTACTAATAAAGACCTACCTTTATCTGTGCTAAAAAGTCATTGATAAATATGTCTTTTATCACTGCTTAAATAATAAGAACTGATAAAAGGACTCTTTATCAGCACTTTTTAAAAGCGCTCATAAAAGTATCCCGATCTAATTAAAAAAACCTAACCTATTGATAACCCTTTAAGGGTACTTATTGTTCATTCTCCCCTTTCTTCAAACCTGATTTTCTCCCACCTTTCCCCCAATCGCTTCACCTTAAGGTCCCAGATCTATTCAATGGTGTTCCAAATCTTTCGATCTTGACCTCAGAGTACAACGAGCATTTTGTATTCTTAATATCACCTTGATTGTGTGGTTTAAGAAGTGTCACCCTTCGGTGGACACCTTCAATAGGTTAATATTTGAGTCTTAAGGGTTGCAAGATCAAGCAATGGTAGGTCTGCTCGACAAAAGGAACATCATGATTCGGTTTGCTTTGGAGGAAGATCTGGTCAGGGCTTTGTCCAGTGCCCCCCCGTAGCTGTAACGGTTTCTAGTTCTATCTCTTTCGGTGGTCATATGACTTCCATATGAAGCGCGACATTCCAAAAATAGTGATTTGGGTTAGTTTCCCCAATCTCCATTTACCTTTTCAAAATCTAGCGATTATACGCATTCTAGGGAATCTCTTTGGAAAATATTTATGTTCTGGTAGTAGAACTCAAAAAATTTCTCACCTTGTTTCTCCTCAAATTTTCTTGGAAGTTGATTTCTATGAATTATATTTAGATTATAGTGGGGAAATAATTTTTATGCAAGCAGGTTGTGTGGTTTGAATAATGGGTTGATTTCTGTAGTTCCAGTAAGAAATTGGGTCATTCAACATCTGCCTGTAGGCGAGGGACCAAGAACCACAAAAAATAGCAGGTTGTAGTTTTTAGAAATAATAACAAGGGATTGAAGCCTGGTGTTGGTGAAGGGCCGATGGGGCAGAGTCAGTTGGACATTTCTACCATCCCATACAATGCAAAGGATGTTCAATGCGAGTCTTAGGGGGACGCGTCTCCTCAGTGAATGGAAGTTATCAAATTCTATATATTAGAAATTATTTTTAGGTATTCATTATTTTAGGTCAATATATACATTTAATTACCAAAAATATAATTTATACTTAAATAACCAGTAAAATATTGTAAACTCATGTTACTTTAAAAATAATAAAATTAGGTAACTATATATACATTTTTTTGAAATAATTAAACTTTCAAAAATTTAAATAATTATATTTTATACACAATTACCCATAATAATAATTAATTATTGTTAATATAATTAAAAATTATTATCAATAGTATTTTTTAGTTTTATTAGAAAAAATAGTATTATATATATAAATATTTCGAATAATATTTTGTATATTTAAATAAATTTAAATATGATAAATAATATACATACACACACATATATATATAATTATATTCAAATAAAGTTACCAATATAATACATATATATATATATATAACATATATATATAACATATATATAAAATATTTAGGTAGATTCACTTTATTTATCTATGTATCAAATGAGGAGTGACCTCTATTTTATAGTTTTTGACTGTGGAAGGTGTGTACCCCATTCAGGTTTATTACCTATCTAGGTAAATGTGAACGACATACACGCCTCCATCGACCTATTTTTCCAATCATATAAAACCCTATCATTTTTTAATAAAATAAAACCTATTAAAAAATCCAAGTTTTATAAAAAAAACATAAAAAAATCCTCAACCCATTATTTTATTAAAGTTTTCTTCGGATCCTTGTGGATAATTTTTAGGATAAAAATGAAAGTAATTAATCATTAACTCTACCTCCACAACAAATTAAATAAATTAATTTTAGTAACATACACTCTTCAGCTAAAAATACACTATTGCAACCCAAGACCCCCGGGCTGCGCAACACTGCAATTGCGTATTCTGATTCTTCAGTCTCTACCCTCTCCACTTCTTTCCCACCCTCCACTCTATCATTTCTCTAGTAATGTGAAGCTTTTATCTGGATAGAGTTAGTGGAAATGGAGGTGTTGAGTTAATAACTAGTTTCAATGGTTTAATTCTCACAAATGGGAGGCATTTCCCATTTTAAAGAACATAATGAAGTACAATTATCATCCTCACCAGTTTCATCTCCCAAATAGTTATTATTGCATTTTCTTTCCTTGAGAATCATACCCCCTCTATTTTATGTTTCTTTTACTACTTTGAGCATTAGTCCTCCCATGGATGACTACTGCTTAGTGTATTTAAAGAAACATAGGTGCATGTCCACAAGAGGTGGAGAATGTGTGTCAAACAACAAAATGCAATGATAACTTTTCAGAAAATGAGCTGATGAGGATGAAAATTATACTTCATTGTGTTCTATAAAAGGGGTAATTCCTCCCATTTGTGAGAATTACACCATTTTCACTAGTTATTAAATCGACACATCCATTGCCAAAAACTCCTTCTACATCAAAGCTCCACAAAACTAGAGAAACAATAGAGTGAAGGGTGGGAAAGAAATGGAGAAGATAGAGACCGAAGAATTAGAATACACAACTGTAGTGCTACACAGCCTGGGGGTATTGGGTTACTACAGTGTAATTTTAGCTAATGAGTGTATGTTATTGAAATTAATTTATTTTATTTAACGTGGAGGTAGGGTTAATGATTAATTACTTTAATTTTTATCCTAAAAAATTATCCACAAGGATCTAAATAAAACTTTAATAAAATAATTGGTTGGGGATTTTTTTAATGTTTTTTTTGAAAAATCTTTGATTTTTTATAGGTTTTATTTTATTAAAAAATGATAGGGTTTTATATGATTGGAAAAAGAGGTCGATGGAGGCATGTACTTCATTTACACTTACCTCGATAAAAAATAAACCTGAACGGGGTTCACGCCTTCCATCATCAAAACCTATAAAATGGAGGTCACTCCTCATTCGATACATAGATAAATAAATTAAATCTACCTAAATTATATATATATATATATATTATATGTATTATATTAAAAACTTTATTTGAATATAATTATAATTATATATATGTATATTATTTATCATATTTAAATTTATTTAAATATACAATATATTATTCAATATATATATAATACTATTTTTTCTAAAGAAAATAAAAAAATACTATTAATAATAATTTTTAAATTATATTATTTATAAATTATTTTTATTCTGGGTAATTGTGTTTGTTATTAGTTTAAAATTGACAGTTTAGTTCAAAAAATTCTACTCACTGAAAACAAATAAAGTACGCTCAGATTGTCTTGATAATTTAGGACATTGATTCATAATTACTTTGCGATGTGTAGGAATTAGTATCACTTCAAACTGATACATGATGTGATCGGTATGGGTCAAAGTGTGTGTTTAGAGTTTAAAATGACATTTTAGTAAAAAGGACAACTCACCTACTCAAAACTGAGCAAACACATTCATATTTTTTTGATAATTTAGGAAAATAATCCTTAAGTCATTTGAGATGTTAAAGAATCAGCCGTACCTCAATCCGATGCACAATGTAACCAATATGACTCCAAGTGCATATTTTTATTTAAAAATGACATCAATTTTAATAAAAGGACAACTGACCTACTCAAAAATGAGAAAAAACATTCATACTATTTTGATACTTTAGGTAAATTATCCATTAGTCATTTTTGACATGTAGAAATCAGTTTCACCTCAATCTGACACATGGTGTGCCTGATATGACTCAATGTGTCTGTTATCAGTTTAAAATTGACAGTTTAGTTAAAAAAATGCCACTCATTGAAAACTGAGAAATCACACTTGTATTTTCTTGATAATTTAATAAATTTATTCATAAGTCATTTTTGATGTGTAGGAATTGGTATCACATCAAACTGATACACGGTGGGATCAGTATGAGTCAAAGTGTGCATTTCCATTATAAAATGATATTTTAGTCAAAAAGACATGTGACATACTCAAAATTGAGTAAACACATTCCAAATATTTTTATACTTTATGAAAACAATACATAATCCATTTGGGATGTGTAATAATTATCTGTACCTCAATTTGATGCATAGTATGACCGATATGACTGAAAGTGTGTCTTTTTATTTAAAATTAACATCTATTTTAGTAAAAATTATAACTCACCTACTCAATACCAAGAAAAAACATTTTTATTGTTTTGATACTTTAGAAAAATTATCTATATGTAATTTTATATGTGTAGGAATCAGCCGTATCTCAATCCGATACACGGTGTGACCGATATGACTCCCAGTGTGTCTTTTTATTTAAAAATGTCATCAATTTTAATAAAAAGGAAAACTGACCTATTGAAAACCAAGAAAATGCATTCATATTGTTTTTATACTTCAGGTAAATTATTCATATGTCATTTTTGATGTGTATGATTCAACTTTACCTCAATCTGACGCACGGTGTTCCTAGTATAACTCAATGTGTCTGTTATCGGTTTAAAATCGACAGTTTAGTTCAAAAAATGTCACTCACTGAAAACCAAGAAAACAAACTTCTATTTTCTTTATAATTTATAAAATTTATTCATAAGTAATTTTTGACATATAGGAATTAGTCTCATGTCAAACCGATACACGATGCGATCGATATGAGTTAAAGTGCGTGTTTTCAGTTTAAAATGAAATTTAAGTAAAAATGACATGTGACATACTAAAAACCAAGTAAATGAATTCATATTATTTTTATACTTTATTAAAATTATCCATAGGACATTTGGGACATGTATGAATTATTCACACCTCAATCCGATGTATAGTGTGATCGATATGACTCAAAGTGCATCTTTTTATTTAAAATTGACATCAATTTTAGTAAAAAGGACAACACACCTACTCAAAATTGAGAAAAAACATTTTTATTTTATTAATAATTTAGAAAAAATAATCTATAATTCATTTGAGATGTGTAGGAATCATCCATACCTCAATCCGATGCATGGTGTGACCAGTATGACTCCAAGTGCGTCTTTTTATTTAAAAATGACATCAATTTTAATAAAAAGGAAAATTGACCTACTCAAAACTAATAAAATGAATTCACATTGTTTTTATAATTTATTTAAATGATAATTAAGTCATTTTTTATGTATATAAATCAGATTTATCTCAATCCGACACACTGTGTACCCAATATGACTAAATGTGTCTGTTATCAGTTTAAAATCGATAGTTTAGTTCAAAAAATGGCACTCACTAAAAACTAAGCAAAACACAGTTAGATTTTCTTAATAATGTAGGAAATTGATTAATAAGTAATTTGTGACATATAGGAACTAGTCTCACATCAAACCAAAACACGATGTGATCAGTATGAGTCGAAGCACATTTTTCAAGTTTAAAATCACATTTTAGTTAAAAAGGAACGTGACATACTCAAAACCAAGTTAACACATTCATTTTATTTTTATACTTTATAGAAATGATCCATAAGACATTTGGGACATGTAAGAATTATCCTCACCTCAATCTGACATATGGTGTGACCGATATGACTCAAAGTGCGTCTTTTTATTTAAAATTGACATCAATTTTAGTAAAAAGGACAACTCACCTACTCAAAACTGAGAAAACACATTAATATTTTTTTTGATACTTTAGTAAAATGATCCATAAGTCATTTTTTATGTATAGGAATAATCCACACCTTGATCTGATACATGATGTGTCTGGTATGACTTAATGTGTCTGTTATCTTTTTGAAATCAACATTTTAGATAAAAAACTGCCACTCATTGAAAATTTAGAAAATGCACTCAAATTGTATTTATAATTTAGGGAAACAATTCATAAGTAATTTTTGATGTGTAGGAATTGGTATAACATCAAACTAACACATGATATGACCGGTATGAGTCAAAGTGCGTGTTTTTAGTTTAAAATGACATTTTAATAAAAAAAGACAAGCGACGTACTCAAAACCAGGAAAAAACATTCGAATTGTTTTGATACTTTTGGAAAATGTTCCAGAAGTAATTTGGGGAATTTAAAAATTATCCTCAACTCAATTAGACACATGGTGTGACTGGTATGATTCCAAGTTCACTTTTTCAATAGAAAAGTATCATTTTAGTTTAAAACACACATCATATCACCAAAATCGAGAAAACGAGCCAAGATTGTTTTCTCTTCATTTAAATTATATATTCATACTTCATTTTGTTGATTTTGTGGTGTTTTTGGTGTAGCTTTGTTCTATTAAAACACACTACAGTATTCCCATTTATCATCTCTTTTAAAAGCACTGATAAATGGTCATTTATCAACACTTTTTAGCGCTAATAAAAGACTAGGGATTTTAACCTCGCTCTAATTGTCAACGCTTATTTAGTGCTAATAACAAATATTTTTAGAACTGTTAAAGGCCTATTTTGTAGTAGTGTGTTCCGTCAGTTCCTAAATCTCAAAATTAAATGAACAATCATTTTACCCTGATTTCAAGGCAATCCGATGTCGTTTTCCAAGTTTTGACCCCTGACACTTGTTTGTAAAGGCTGTTGTACCTTTAAGAAGTGTTTACCAAGTAATTACAACAAAAACTCATGTCACATTGACATGTTTTATATATGTACATATTGAAAAGAACTTATAGGTGGTTGTACCATGTTTTCACATTAATCTAAGGTCATTTTCTATGCTTTAGACCATTCCACACACGTTTTAGTGTTTTAAAACACTAAAAAAATGTTTATGGCCATACTAGGAAAACAGTAATTTGAAATTATGTGCCATCAGTTCCTAAATTTCACAATTCAATATATGGTCATTTTACCCTGATTTTAGAGAAATCTGACATCATTTTCCTATTTTGACCCCCCAACACTTGTTTTTAAAGGCTTTTGTACAGTTAAGAAGTGTTTACCGGGTAATTCCAACCACATAGAAAGTTAGATTGACATGTTATCTATGAGTTCACATAAAAATTTAATAAATAGTGGTTTTATACTGATTTTTTATTAATAAAATGGTGTTTTCTATGTTTTTGACCATTCCATGCATGTTTTTTGTGTTTTAAAACACTAAAAACGTGTTTTTATCCATCCTGGGAAAACTATATTTTTGAATGACGTTCCATCAGTTCCTAAATTTTAAAATTCAATCTACTATCATTGTCCCCTGATTTTAGGGTAATCTGATGTTATTTTCCTAGTTTTGACCCATGACACTTGTTTTAAAGGATTTTTTACCTTTAAAAAGTGTTTATCAAGTAATTATGACCACACCACACATCATATTGATGTGTTGTCTATGTGTAGACTTCAAAAATGACTCAACGGTGGTTTTCCTAGGATTTTACATCAATATGAGCCCTTTTTCTATGGTTTTGTCTATTCCACACATGTTTTAGTGTTTTAAAACACTAAAAACTTTTTTACATCCATATAGGGAAAAAAATAATTCAGAATGACGTGTAATTGGTTCCTATATTTCAAAATTAAATCTATGGTCGATGTCCCATGATTTTCGGGAAATCCAATGCCATTTTCTAGGTTCTGACCCCTCGACACTTGTTTTTTAAGGATTTTCTACCTTTAATAAGTTTTTACCGAGTCAAAACTAATAAAACAAGCTTTTATTTCTTTAAAACATGTAGATAATGATCTATAATTTATTTTTGACATTTAGAAATCAACCACACGTCAATCTAGCATAAGATGTGGTCAGTATGACTCAAAATGTGTGTTTTCTATATAAAGGTGTCAATTATTTTATTTATGGATGTTGTATGTGTTCTTTGAAAACATGTGAATGATTAATGGAATTTATAATTTATATATGCCAAATGAGCTATAAGGCTGGAAATTTCCTTGGAAATTATGCCGGTCATCTGTTGAAATATAGAAACTAAAGCATTTTCCATTTGCAACCACCACTAATCATGCGTTTTCCTGTAAGAGTCTTGTTCTTTCATTTTTTATTTCAATGATGTAATTTCTCTTTGTTATTCCCAATAAAAGACACTACGCAAACCCACATTGGGTGTAGTAGTAACGAATGACGCCGCCTTACTAAAGACAACTAATGAAGTAGACCCATAACCCATCTCTCGTACTTGTTTGGGATGCTTCTTCCCTAAAAATATTCCAACTGGATCATTCTGGGAAACTGATAATGATTGTGAAGGGATAACATCCCATAATTCTTGAATTTTAACATGTTTTTATAAAAATATTAACAATTATTTTTTAAAATATATGAACTTCATAATATTATCTAATTAATAATATGAAATGGAAATGAAAATTACTCACTCCAATGTCTTTGGTAGGGTGATTTACAAAACTACCATCGGGTTTTCTATGCACTTTAAACCACATATTTGTTCAACCAATAGAGTGACCTAATTCATTATCCTTTATAAAAAAATATAAACAAGTTAGAAAAAACCTTGATTTATAATAAAATGATATAAATAATAATGAATAAAATACAAACCAAAATGGTTCTTTTTCTAGAAAAACTATGAGACCCCGTGATGTGAGGAATGACTCGCTTCTCACAATTCATAGTATTCTTTATATAATTACTAAAAAATGAGAAACATTAATAAAAACTATAATTTTATTATGTTTATTTTGTTAAGATGCTGTAAAATATGTAGTTACCTCATGAGATGCATCTATGTTGATATAAAAAAATAGCTTCCATTGCTCACGAGAAATTCCTTTAGGAACTTTTTCATATATCTATCTTGATCTTAGAGAAGTGTCATTAAACTCTTTCCACAATCTCTATTTAAAATATATCTATTTATTGCCCAATTTTTTCATAGTCCATGGGAATCAAACAAAGTTGGGGACATCAAAATGAAAAATATCTAGAAATAAAAAACATAACAATTTATAAGTATATTTCAAAATTTTACTCATGTATTTTAAATTAGTTATCACAAAATATTAAATTAATACTACCTTTACTTGAGTATCAAAGACCTCATTCTTTCAAAATATAGGAATATGACTCTAATCTTTATAATTAATGGGAAAGCTCACTGTCTCTCAAGAAATCTTCCCAAGAATCTGCCTGTAGATTTCGGTAGAATCACCAGCAGGCACCCTAAACTCATAAAATGGAATTATAATATTGAATTCCTTTAAGTACAATACATTTTCCATGTTCATATTTTCATCCATTCTATGGTTGTTTTTATCTATTTGAAAAATACATTAAACAATTAATAAAATGTAAAGTTTTTAAAAAAAATGACATACATACCAGTAATGGTAACTCGCCAATATCCCCTAGATGGTGGGGTGACCAACTAATCCATCACTAAAGGTAAATTAGGCAGTGGGATACCAATTAAATCTAGAGAAAATTTTCTCTCTCTAATATTCATGGGTACAATGAAATCACTAGGATCCACAAAAGATGATGGTAGTGGTGGCGTGATCTGACATACTGATCTACTAGGATTATGAAAGTTTTTTGTTCTCAGAATTCCTAAATTTCGAATGGTTAAGGTATATTAAATGTATAAAAAATTCAAAACTAATTTTTTTTAAAAAGAAAAAAGGAAAAATGGAACAATATACATATGTAATAAACACTTATTAATGTGAAATTGTAATATATTTTCATTACCAATTTATACATTCAATTATATTCAACTTCATTATCTTCATTATTATCAACCTCCATTATGACGAGTCCTTTATTTTCACTCTCTCTTACAAGTTCTACTATTTTGATATTATCAGGAAAATACTATTCAATTTTTTGTGGTTGACAAGGTTCGCCGTCACAAAGAACCAATTTATCTTCATCACCCATATCATATAATTCTATCTGATTTAATTGTACAAAACACTCCAACCTTCATGTATTTCATCATCCACATAATAAAACTTTTTCACTTTTGAAACCAAGAAAAATGGATCATGCTCCACACACTCACCAGTATCCATAAATCGAGTGAAGTTGAAATAAGAAAAATGTAACAAATCTTTCATTATAATCCTATCAATGTTGACCCACTTTTATTTGAATAAGACAACTAAAAACTGGCCATGATTGTTTAATTCAATTATATCATTCATATTCCCATAGTATCTCACCTCTACAAGTGTAAATACACCACTATTTTGATTTTTCAATTCTTCTTCATGATAAATTATATGAAACATTAATCCATGAATATTTTAGGCATTGAATCTCTTAGTATTCCTTATAGGAACTCGAGCAAAAAAATTCAAATCATTTGATATTTTAGTTCGATTGTCAACTTTAATTATCTAGATAAAAAGATATAAGGTGTTACTTTTAACAATGAAAAAATAATTACACTTAAATAATATGAATATGAGTATATACATACATGATGGGTGAACCATTCGACAAGCTCCTTATTAACAAATTTTGTTAATTCCATCTCATTTCAAGCTCGAACCCTTAGTCACCTGTTTGTTTTAAGTTACAATTATTCAATAAATGGATCTATAATAACACTATTTAGTAACACATATCTATATTCTTATAGCAACTCCAATTCACCCAGTGTAAAATTTGACCCCTTTCCAACTAGTTTTCCAATATTTGGAAATAATGATAAATGATTTTCAGAACAAGAATTAGTGGAGATGTCATTAGAATTTCCCGCATGATTGAATCTAGTCCCAATCCCATCCAAATACCTAGAATAGAAGGTCAATAACTCTTTGGCTATATAAACTTTAGCAATATAGCCTTTTGGTTGAGATTTATTCGTCACATATGATTTCAAATGACCTAAATACCAAATGAAAAAAATAAGAAACATATTAAAAAATTTTACGCAATGATTTGATAAAATAAATTTCACCAATGAAAATAAAAATAATATCATCATACCTCTCAATTAGATACATCCATAAATAGTGTACTGGTATACCAAGTTTAGTTTCTTCAACCAAATGAATATTCAAATGAATCATGATCCTGAATAATGAAGGGTAAATAACATCTCTAAATGACATAATGTCAAAAAATCCTTTCTTGAAGTTTATAAAGCTCAATTGAATATTTTTTTTACAAAGCTCTCTAAAAAAGGATCATAACTCAACTAGAACTACAATTACTTTTTTAGGTAAATTATTATGTAAATACAAAAAACAACTTATCCATAAAAATATACGAGTCATGACTTTTCAATCCATGTAACTTTCAATGATTTAAGTCAATGCACCTTGATATGTTACTTGAATATCCATCTAGCACTTTTACATTATTTAAAGTTTGAATGAATATGTATTTTTCATGATTTTTCATTATAAAAATAGCCAAAGGATACTTGTAATTATCAATTTCCCACAAACCATGATTTATATTCATTGAATATAAATACTTATGAGAATTAAGGTGATCCTTTGATTTACCCTACTCATTAATCACTGTAAAAATCACATTGTCATAGATGTTATTCTTAATAAGAATTATGTCAAGATCATGACGTATAAAATTAAACTCCCAATAAGGAAGTTTAAAAAATATACTCTTTTTATTCCATTTTTTCATTCCATCTTCTTTGGATACTGTACCTCATTCCCTTTCCCCCTTATTTAAATTGATTAAATTTTCCAAATTCTTCAGCAATATTCATTAATTGTTTCAAGATTTTTAAACCAGATAACACCTTCGGTTCCTTTTTAATTTCAATATCTATATTGAATCACATCATGTTAAACTTTAATTTATAATAAGCATTAATAAATCAATGATTACACATAGAAAACCATTTCTTGTTATGAGGTAATCATTGAGGTTTAAAATCAAAATTACTATTGAGAAAATCCAAACCAGTATGGTTGTTACAACTAGATAAATTTTCTAGTATAGGAAATTCACTAATTTTACACATTAAAGCAGTATGAATTTTGAATATTTGTCTCATTAAAGCATCATATGTTTCCACGCCATCATATCATAATTATCATAATTCTTTGATTATAAGTTAAAGGTATATATCAATGTCATTTACAAGAATTTTATTTCTAGGAACAATATTTTAAATAATTAAAGAAGTATTCTTCATACACATCAATATAGGTATATTATAAGGGATAAAAACAATTGGCCAAATGTTATAATTAGTACATAATGTACCAAAAGTGTTAAAACCATTAGAAGCCAATACCAAACGTACATTCCTAGGATCTAAAGAAAAATATAATCATAGAGAATCAAACATCTTCCATGACATTGAATATTTTGGATGTTTCATCAATCCATAATTACTATCTTAAGCATTCAACTTCATGTCATATGAATTATTAGATGACATGAATAATATTTTCAAGTGTGGTTTCAGAGGAAAGTAACACAATACCTTTACATGGGTTTTATTCTTATATTTCTTCTCAGGGTTTCATTTATTTATGTTCTCATTGTTTTTCATTGAATTCCATATTCTTGTATAAAATCTTGTGAATTCTTTTTTATTAGACTCTTCTCCCTATTAAAGCATGCAATCATTAGGGTGTGCATGTATATTTGTATAATCAACTCCAAATTTGTTGATGAGTTTATTCATCTCATAGAATTATGCAGGGATCTTAACTTCACTAAATGCATCAGGAATAAACTCTAAAATCATAGAAATTTCTTTGTTGGAAATTCAATAGAGACACTTGATATGATACAACTTAAGTATAAAAGAAAACTTTGAATACTTGGAGCACCCTTCATACAGTTCTTTCTATCCATCTTCAACTAATTCATAAAACTATTTTTTTGGTTACTAATGTTTTGAGATAGATTAACCTTATTAAGATCAAATGAAGGTTCTTTTGATCTATTAAAATCTTAGAAATTATATTCTTCAAAACCAAATGCACCATTTAACAAATTTCGAACCGAATTCTCCTCTACTGGGTCACTTTGTATTTTGTTGGTAGTATTGTCATTGTTTTGACATTCCAAAACATTTGATTCACCATGAAAAATACAATATACACATCAAGAAGACAACTTTTTCAATATCAAATGCTCATATAATTCATTTTTATTCAGCCATTTCTTGAATTTACAATCAGGACACATACATTTTATTCTACCATCCATTGATTGGTTTGGAATTGCATAATCTAAAAATTATTCCAAACCCTTATCATACTGATGTGTATTTTGAGGTAAATTAATCCAACTTTTATACACAGGTATCAGATTGTATTCTATATGTACATTCAGATATAAAGATATAAATATTTAATCAAACAATTACAATTAAAATTAAATATCACCCAACTTCACCATTGACTCTTTCATAAAAACTATAAAGGAAAATGGGATAAATAAAATAATGAAAATTTTATTACTAAACTTATAATATAAAAACATGAATTAGATAAATTATTATTTATCACAAACATAGATGAATAATGAAATAAATTAGATAACTAACACATTTTAGCAAAAAGGAAACCCATGAACATTCTAAAAGATATCAAATATATCTTCCTAAATTGAGAGTTAGAAGATGAATTTTCTTTCTCAGTAAAGATAAAATTATTTTTTCTTATATATTTACTTTTTATTTTTTTTATTTTTACTATAGAAACATTTTTACATATATAAATTATGTTTTACTAAATATATAAAATAACCCATCTAACTAATTTTGTGTGTGTTAATCATTCAGTTTTATGAATTTAATGTAATGAAATTTATAATCATGGTAAAAAAACTTTTAAAATAAAACATTTTATATATTTGAAAATTATTTTCTATAGAAAAATGATATTTTTTTATTTCTTTTATAATGAATTGATTACCAATAAAATGTCTATTAATATAATCATATATGTTTTTTAACATAATTATAGTTTCATTATTTTAAATAGATCAATCTAATTTATTAGTTAAATGTTACAAAAGATTAATAAAACAATTCATTGAAAATAATATTTTTATCATTATCATGGTCATCAAAATTAATCATTGTAATTATAAATTAATTCCTAAAAATGAAACTGGAATTTTTATATAATATAATAATATTGATCTAAAATAAAATGTACATTTTGTGGATATAATTTCAATCGGTGAATAAAACTAAATTATTAATTTAATTGACTAAATCGATATTTTGATTAAAATATTACATATGTTTGAAAAATTATATGCAAGTGTTTTATAAATACAAAAAATTATATTTTTTGATTTATCATATATATCTTTATAATATAAAAAGGCTTCAAAAAAAATTTAATCCTTTCTTCCATTATAGAAATTTAATGAAAGTAAATTTTTTAGAAAATTTAGTATTTTTCACTATTTATCTACAAAAAAATTATTTATGAAATTATGAAAAAATATTCATAAGATAATATTGGCATGTTGAATTAAAAAAGGATTTTTATTTTATAAAATTGAAATTAATAATCCTTATAATAAAAAATTATATATATAATGAAATGTATTTTCATAGGAAAATTATTATTACAAAAATATTCAACTCTATATGAGATCACGATATGTTATGCATACCAAAAATATTCAACTCTATATGTCCACCATGGTTGTAAATGATAACACCCCCTTTTACCACTATAGAGAATGAACCTGAGAGAACACCATCTGTTCAGGCTATATGTATTGTTTCTATTTCCAATTTTAAAGATTTCATATATTCATTAGAAGAATTATGATGAAATTATGATGAGTTATAATTAGGGTAAATTATATTGTAACTAAATATTCCAAATTTATTAATATTTTAGTTGTATAATCAACATTTTTTTCTATTATATGGAAGCATATATAAAATTATATATATCTAATTAATCCAGGGAATGAATAGCCTATAAGTGTGATAACCAAGGACATACCCAAAACACCTTTAAGCACCATACCAAATTCTGTATAGAAATAAACTCCCCGTGAGGGAGTTTTATAGGATAAACTACAATAGGACACAACTACAATTATCTATTCACCAACCGATAAAGTGTAATCTAATACCATGCATACATAAAATTGAAACTCTAGAGATAAATTACAAGAAAATAACCCCTTGAAGAATAATAGATTTAGGGTGATCATGGGAATGATGATACAACCTTTAAGGGGTGGGGGGGGGGGGTCAGTGTTGCTGCTGAGGAGGGGATCCAAGCTGATAGGAGGGACGTTAAGGGGGGAGGTCCGCGTCACTACTGAGGAGGGGAATCATGAGGGACGAGGGTCACAGAGGTTGGGGTCACTACTGAGGACAAATATAGGTCGGATGGGTGGGGGAATGGGGGTCGCCGACATGGTGTCCGGGTCAGGGTCTCCACCGGGGAGGGGAGAAGAGGAGGTTCAGGGGGGGGGTCAGGGTCAGGGTCATGCAGACAGAGGGTAGAGGTGGTGGAATTAGGTATTTTTTTATAACATTTAGTGGTGGTTCAATTTAAAAAACCACTAATTGTTAAAATAAAAAAATATATCATCATTTTGATTAAACAACCGCTATATTGTATTTTTAACTGGATTTATTTAATATAAGTTACAATAATCACTACTAATAAATCATCAATGAGGAGTGATTTTTTGGTAGGGAAATACCAAATTTAAGTGGGAAAATTCCTAGGTTTAGAGACTTAAGTATGAAGATATACGTTTGCATGATGATGATACTATCAATAGCTTCTTAATAAGGGTAAATGAGGTTTTGAGCATGACTATAGGTTTTAGTGAGAAATTAAAAGATTATTTTGTAGTTCAAAGGATCTTGCATATTCTTCTTGAAAAGTTTGATGCTAAAGTCTCTACTTTAGAAGGTAAAAATATAAGTGATATCCTTATAGAGGAATTACATAATATTATTATATCTTAAGAATTTATAAAAGTTAATGTTTCCAAGAAGAATGTGAAAGATGAAAAGGAAATTTATTTTAAAGCCTCAAAACGCGAGAAGTCTAAGAAGATTTTTTAGAAGAAGAAGATACAAAAAATTAATATTTTTATGAAGATTTAAATGAGAGTTTTGATGAAGTAATGATTCTAATATCAAGAAAAATGAGAATAGGTAAATGAATAAACAAGGTAAATCTTTCATTAAAGTGTTTTAGGTGTGGATATATTGGGAATTTTATAGAAAACTGTTTAAAAGAAAAAGTTGAAGAAGATAATAAAGAATAATAATAAGAAGAAAATACTCAAATACTCTTTAATAAGAAAGAAAAAACATCATATTTTTCTTCAAAATAGAAGGGAAAGAAGTTATAAATATTTAAAATGAGAAAATTATTGTCTAAAGAAAGTAAATGTAGTGGAGGTGGAGATAAAGTGGTGTCATATAATGATGAAGATAGTGAAAAATAGTTTAAATAAAATGTAAATGATAAAAATGATATAAGTGATGAAATTAGTTTTGAAATTGATGAGGAGGATATTGAAATGGTGTTCATTCTGAATATATAATTAAAAAAATAAATCTCAAAGATCTCTAGACTGGAGAAAGAGAGTAAAAAGATTAAGAAGAATGATCAGTATTCCAATAGAAAAGAATATATATTTACATAAGAAAAGTAAAAATTAATAATAGAGATTGATAATTTGAATAATATTCTTGATTATGAAAATAATATTTAAATCAAGATGGAATAACATTTACAAGATAAAGTGAATGAGTGTGACTATAAAATTGGTCAAAATAGAAGAAGAATTGAACAAATGTAGATCCAAAATTTAGAATTATTCTTTAGAATTTGGATAATTTTCAATGAAGAGAGAGGATTAATAGGCTAAAAAAATCCTTATTGGAATTAAATAAGTATGAAATTTTTGGTGAAGATTCAAAGAAGAAGAATAAATTTATAAAGTCTAAATTTATAGCAAAATCCGATGATACTAAAAAATTTGGAAAATATGGGAACACCAAAATGAAGTTAAAAACTAATACAATGAGTGACTCTAAGAAATTATATTATTAAGAAGAATATTTCAAGAGTTCCCAATAATTTTGGTTTGAAAAAATAATCCAAGATCGGTGAATCAATTTTGGAATAAATATAATCACTATATTTTAGACAATATGCTGTATACAAATGAAAATATGCTTTCTATGGTTTTTGTTGGTACTACAGATACTTTGGATATACAGGAAAGATGTGTGATTAATCAAACATCACATAACATGAATATGAGGATCATGAGCCATGTTTTTATGGGGATTCATTCCCTTCAATGTAGTGAAGAATAATTTTTTTTATAAATTTTGGACAGATTTCTGAGAACATGTTTGAATCTCTTGAAGAAGTCTGTGGAAGATGTGACTAGTTTATTCAATATAAAAATGAATGCCACATCATTCTACCATCCTAGTAAAATTTTAGTTTTAACACTCAAAATCCTCAAGATTAGAAGATCAAATGTAAAAAGAAATCTTTAGTTGTTGATATTTCACTTAAATCCGACATTTAAAATAAAGTCAATTAACGAAATATTTTAGACATTTTTTTAAAAACGTGGCTAGTTTAGCAGTGTTTTAAAACATTGATAATTTTTAATTTATCCACGATTTAAAATTCGGTTAATTTAACCATGTTTTAAAATATGTTTCATTTTTATTTTAAATGATTTTTAAATGTGACAATACTAAATAAAAAATCAAAAGTTATTATGTGTGTATATATTTATAATAACATTACATAACATCAAAAATAAATGTTATCAATATAAAATTAATATAGACACACACACATACAGGGAGACAAACATAGATACAGATTCATACATATAAACACACACATACAAGCATGTCAAAACATAGTTACAAATAATTAATAATAACTAAATATATGATCATTAATAATAAATTATTAAAGATTTTAATGTATATGTAATCATATTACAAATTAAAAATTATATATATATATATAAATATATATAAATTTATAAGTATATTTATAATAATTTATATATATAAATATATTAGAAAATATATGTATACATATATTTACACACACACACACATATTAATTTATAATATATATATATAAATATATTAAATTATATATATAAATAAATATATAAATTTATAAGTACACACACCCACACAAACATATATATTAATATATATATAAATATAATATGTATATATACTTAAAATATATGTAAATTTATAAATATAATTATATTAATTTATAAATATATAAATAATATATATAGATATATATTAATTTTTATTTATATGTAGATATATTATCATATATATAATTATATAGTAATACTATTATATAACATAAATTATGTACGAACTAAGCTGTGCGATCACTCAGTCCTAATATTCAGGTTTCGAGTTTGAACTCCTGTGGTTGCTAAATTTTACCGGTTAACAGGGTGGAGTCCCACGAGGGACTAGTTTGGGGGTGCACATGCACACAAAAAATCATACATATATGCATATATACATACATACATATATACAGACAAACACACACACACACACACACTGTAGTTATAAGTAATTAATAGCAACTATATAAATAATCGTTATTACAACACACACACACATACATATATATTAATCTATAAGTATATTTATATTAACACACACACAAACATATATTAATATTGATAATATCACACATATAATTGTATTATATAGAAATAAAAATAAATGTTATTTATATAAAATTAATATATACATACATACATACATATAAAAATACAAACAAATAAGTTAAAACATTATTATAAGAAATTAATAATAATTGAATAAATGATTATTAATATATATATAATTATATTCATATTAAGTTATTTATATTTAGGTTAATATATATATTAATATATATATATATATAATAACAAGAATATTAATTTATATATTTGTAATATAACATAAATATTAATATATAATAACTTATGATTACACACACATATATATATATACAACATATAATAACATATATATTAATATTAATATAAATATATAGTAAAAATTATATTAATTTATAGTAACATATATAAATAATAACATATATTTTAATTTATGTATAAAAATATTTACATACAGTCCATGGAGGGGAGGAAATACAAAGATAAAACACAATACACACATGTAGGAAGCCGAAAAAACTACAAATTAAGACCTCTCCAACACCCCACAGGGCCTGCTACCATTGAGTCACACCCAGTGTGCTTATATATAAATATAAAATAACATATAATAACACATATATATGTAACATATAATAACATATATGCTAATAGATAATAGAAAACATATTAATTAATATATAAATATATAACATAATTAATATATACATTAAATTATATATAAATAAATATATAAAGTATTCACACATATAGAAAAATATATATTAAAAAACACACGCACACACATATAAATTTATAAATTTATAATTATAATTACACTAATTTACACACACACATAATAATATATATATATATATATATGTATATTAATATATATAATTATATATTTATGTATGAATATATATTAATTATTATTTATAAAAATATATATTAATATATGTATAAATATAGTGCAATACAAAAATTAAACAGATTAAATAGTTAACTGGGTTAGTCCATGTGGTTGTTCGCATCATGCAGGTCACAAGTTTTACTCCCATAGCTTGTGTAATTCATTTATGTAGGGTTTGGGGAAGATGATGATAATGAGGGTGCGTGAGGGTGAAATCGGGTAGATGATTTCATCAGTTGGGGTGAGAAAGGTCATAGGCAAGGGGTACACAGATAACATCGGTGGGAGTGCGTGAGAGGGTGGGGTGAGGTTTATTTTAAAAAAAAACTTATATCAAATATTTACAAAAAATAAATTTCCACTTTATAGAAAACATGACTATTTATTTACTCATTTACCCACATTTAGATAAAACATAGGAAAAATTTGTGGGACTAATTTATCTACATTTATAATCATGGATAAATTTCCCACACACCATTTACTGACATTTTTATACAACACAAGCAAATGAATTATCCACATTTATAAATGTGGCTAAATGTAAAACCAAAATGTGTCTAAATACAATTTTCCTTATAGTGCTAATTGATAAGGTTCATGGATATTGGATAGTGGATGTTCCACTCAAATTAAAGAAAATTTAAAACTCTTGAAAGATGTTAAAAAGTGTAATGGTGGTTCAATGACTATTGGAAACTATGGGTCACTAAAGGTTAAAGGTGTTGGCTCAATAGTGATTAGGAAAGAAAATCTAAAATCCAAAAACACTTTGTTAGTGGATTAAAACATAACCTATTAATTGTTTCACAAATTTTTGATAAAGGAGATGAAGTGGTATTTAGTAAGTAGGGTTCTTGTTCAAAAACTATGAAAATGGAAGAGTTGTGATAAGAGGATAACAGACTAAATGTAATTTATCTCAAGTAGGTGATGTAGAAAATTAATGCTATCTAAGTATGAAAGAAGAGAATAATTCATGGCATTGAATACTTTATCAACTTTTCCTAAATAACACGAAAAATATCACCTAATGAGATAATGTTTGTTATGTTCCTTTTCTAAAAATAGAAAGAGATTTAATAAGATCAACTTTCCAAAAAGGGGGAAATTGTAATTTATTTACAGAATACGGTATAGATTCAATCTATTCAACCTTTGAAGCTAATTAATTTAGATATGTATGGGTCCATGTGGTTAAAATAAACTAGTGGAGATAAGTAATTTTTTACTTTTATCGATTAAAACACTCACATTACTTGTGTTATGTTTATGAAACAAAATTTTGAGGCCTCAAGAATGGTTAAAAGTTTTTAAAGGAGTACATAAAAGGAATAAAATTTTTCTCTTAAGAAAATTTGAAAAAAGGAACCGAGTTTACAAATAGTAAGTTTGAAGCTTATACGAAGAATCATTGAATACAACATGAACTTAGTACACCATACACAACACACCAAAATGGTTTGTCTGAGTGAAAGAAAAAATGTCTGGTGGAGATGGCTAGAAATTTTTTATTTAAGTATGAAACATCTTGATATTTTTAGAGGCAAGATATTAGTGAAGCGGTTCACATTCAAAATCATTGTTTATACATACAAAATTTAGACATGAGACCTTATTATATGTATTATAATAATTATATATACTTGAAGTATCTTTGTGTTTTTGTAAGCCTTTGTGTTATCAAGGTAAATTATGAAAATCTTGATAAATTTGAAAATCAAAGATTTTATGGGATATTTCAAGGATACCCTTTAAATAGAATATGTTGTTAATAATACTAAAATAAAGAAAGTGAAAGGATTATTTATATTTTTTATGTAAATATCTTGGATCTTTAAAAGAATTTTTACATGATGAAGTAAGTTCCAGATGTGACGATGATTCCATTTTTGTTAAACAAACTAATTTAAAAAAAATGAAACTATTGAAGAAGAACATGTTGAAGAAGAGTATTCAACCATTTCATGTGATAAAAATCACATTAACTTTATATAAGTTTGATAAGGAATGTGAAAATCCAAAACATCATTGTAGAGTAAATATAACAAGTATAAACTAGGAGAAATTTGAAGATAACAACTCATACTTCATTATTTTCTCAAGTTTAAGCAAAATATATCGGTGAAGTAATGAATACTCAATAGTGGGATGATGTTATGAGTAAATAATTAGAACAAATATAGAACAATGAAACTTGGGAGTCTGCACCCAAGCCTAAAGAGAATAATTTCATTAGAAAAAATGTATTTTCTTAAATAGGTAGAATAAAAAATGTGAAGTGGAAATAAATAAAGAAAATTAGTGTGTAAAGGATATTCATAGGCTGAAGGAGTTGACTTTTATGAGACCTTTATATCATTTTTAGGAATTGAAACCATTAGTATCATTTTTTAGGATAATATAAAAGAAATATATGATATTCTAAATGGATTTAAAGCCCATAATATTAAATTTTGAGTTGTAAGAGGAAGCTTATATTGAGAAACCATGAATTTTATTTCTTAAAAAATAAAATAATTATGTTTCTAGGTTAAAGAAGGATTTATATGGGATGAAACATTCCCCAAGAGTTTGATATTTTAAGTTAGACACCTGCTTGAATATGTTAAATTTTAGAAATAGAAGAGTGTACAACATTCTCTACATTAAAGATGACATAGTGGTATATTTTATAGTTATTATTTATGTAGATGATATCATATTTTTTTTGTAAATGATAATGAAGTTCTTGTAAAATTTTCCAAGGATATGAATAAATTATTCGAAATTACCATGCTTAGAGAGATAAGGTACTTTCTTGGCCTACAAATTTCTCAAGATAAAGATCAAAATTTTCTTTCTCAAGAGAATTATTATAGGGAACTCTTAAAATAGTTTAGCATGGAAGATTAAAATCTAGTTTCCACCCTAATTTCAATGGGAATAAATCTATCCAAATATTAACCTGGAAAAAAAGTTAATCTAAGGGTGTTTTAAAATATGATTAGAAGTTTACTATACTTGAAATAATCATGATTAGATATAATGTTTTCTTTTACTCTATATAACAGGTACCAAAGTGCCCATAAAAAGTCCCATTTTAGACTAAAAATAGGATTATGTGGTATATTAAAGGTATATCAGGTTTTTTTAATAAAATATGATAAGAAGGGTGTGCTTAATTTTCTAGAATACATAGATGCAGATTGGGTAGGTAGTAATAATGACATGAGGTGAAAATATTGTGGAGTTTTATTCCTTATAAAATAGTTTGTTTTATAGAAAACTAAGATTTTTTTATGAATATAAGAACTCATGAAGCTAAGTATGTGGATTCCACTCAAGTTAAAAATCAAATAATACAGAAGAGAGCATAGTTGAAAGATCTTAAAGTTGAAGTGAAGATTCTAATTATCTTAGGATTTTATAATCAAAGTGTTATAAATTTATCAAAGAATCATGTTCAATATTCAATAATTTGGTAAATTTATATAAAGTATCATTATATTAAGGATCTTGTGGAGAGAAATGAATATAAGTTAGAATTAGTTCCTATGATGGAGAAACTTGAATATGTGTTCCCTAATCCATTGCCTAAAAAACAATTTTAATATTTGAGGTTCATGTTGGGACTTCAACCTCACCCATATCAATGCTAAGGTATGGTGTTTCAATTCACTCTCTCATCTTTTTTTGGATATTTCTTTCAAAGGGATATAAAAATTGGAAACATAAATTCTCCCATGTTTTTTCAAAAGTGGGAGAATATAATACATATGGAGTTTCCTTGGATACATGTTATGTATTGGGGGAGTAATCTCTTATGGGGAGCATATATTTATCATGATGAAGATGCTGGGGAGGAGCAGTTCCTAGTTGTTAGTCTGGGTTGTATGTAATGTTTGTGCCTACGAGAAATGAATTCCTCTATGGCCTATGGGCATGTAATCATTCACCTACGGGCATTGTAGGGTTCCATATCATCCCTTGAAAGGTGGATTATCAAAAAATCAATAAAAAATAAAGCCCTTCGGGCCATTAGAGGAGGGGAGCATATATTTAGAAATAGTTTTTAAAAGTGTTAATATATGATTTTATCATGTTTCATGTGTGAACTCTTTAAATAGTTTTGTTAAAGTGAATGTAGGAATTATATTTTTAGATGTGATAATGAGATTTTGATTAAAGAAATATTAACTCTCAAATTTATTCTCAAGGGTTGTATTTTCATCAAGGAGAATCAATTTAATCAAGTTTGAATATATGGAACATTTATCACTATTTTTTATGGACAATATGATTTTATTACTCAATATTCATATTTTTTAAAATTATTTTTCTTAGGTAGGCTTAGAATTACTGGAAGATGTATCATTTCTAAGTTTGTTGAGTTAGCTAGTGATTTATGATCCTTGGTTTCCAATAAAATCCAAAGGGGGATGTAACACCCTGAGATTTTATGAGAATTTTTTTATGTCTTATGTTATACGCAACACCAAAGGAATCTTTCACTACACACAACACTGGCTTGGCTTGCGTTACACGCAATCGTGACCTTCCTCGATAGCATGTGTAGTACTCAATACCGGGTTTCACTAAACAATGATATGTTATTAAATTATTATTAAAACTAGCCGTTATGAATAGTAATACCCAATTTTTGAAACTTTATAAATTTTATCTTTCAAAATGGACTTCATTTTTTGATTTGGAATATCAAAATTAGCCTAGGGTGAATTTTTGGTATTTTTCTGAAAACTTTCAATTTTGGATGAATAGTTAAAAACACTGAGTTATAGTTTAAAACCAAATTTTTATTTAAATAATTATTTATTTTATTTAAATTTATTTTAGGTCAAAATAGATACATAATACCTATATAAGTTCAATGCAATTCATTTGAGTCATTTTATAATAATATAGATATATAAAAATTTTATTGAACTTTTTGACCGTCTTTTACCCACCTCCTAGGAGCATTGGTAATTGTACATAAAACTTAATTTTACCGCTTCTGTGAGTTGAATTTAAAAAATCCGAGAGAGAAAGTTAATATCAAGGAGTAAAATTTTGTTCAATAAGATAAAAATAATTTATGGTGAATAGTAACTTTTTACTTTTATTTACCACGATTAAAAGTAAATAGGGTAATTAAGGGTAAAAATGATATTATTATTAACCTAACACATGTCCTAATTCTATTGGATAAGTGTAATTCGACCAAACACAACCTTATGTATAACAAATTATCCTTTAGGTCCACTTGGGTTAGATTAGGACATTTATTATTATTTTATTTAAAGAAGAGTTAAAAGAGTTAAAATCAAAGTTTAATTACTAAAACATTTTTAATATAGGGTTATACATAAGATAAATTCAACTATAAACATTAATTAGAAATATAAAAATATTTCCTACATAATGGTATTTTATTTATAATTTTTAGACATTAAATAATTTAATTTATTTATGACACAATGATGATGTAGTAATTACCTTATTAATGAAATATTAACATAATTGATATTATAAATACCCAAATAAATGTAATTTTAGACTTTTTATGAATTAAAATAATTTTATAGGTTAATATGACATGTTAGTATTGATTTAATCAACTTTTTTCTATCTGATAATGCTGTTATAATTTTCAAAAAAATCAATTACCAAATAGTGTCGAAATTGGGATAAAATAGTTTTTAAAACAAATATTATATTATTAATTGTTATTTTATTCCTAAAAATATAAGGTTCGTCCAAATGACTTAGATAAGGTTATATATATTAATAATGAACAAATTGGTGTTTTTTTGTCTTGTTATAGTAAGTTTATTAACCATATAGTGTAAGAAAACAAGAAGACATGGTAAAAGTAAAATTATTTAACTTAGAGTTAAATCTAAATGATAAGGTTAAAATAGTAACCTAAACTTGTATAAAATATATTGGTTGAGAGGTTTTCAACACATACCCACCTTATCTTTTAAATAAATCAATTTTGAGCTATTAAAAACCAAATATGACTTTATTATAAAATAATATTTTATATATTTCCTAAGGTGCCCCTCTCCTCCCTTATAAAAGGGAACCTCCTCCCTCTCCTCTTTACACAACTTTGAGCCTTCAAGCTGGGCCGAACCCTGCCCATTTACCTGATAAACATCCATAGAAACATATTAGAGGTTCTGGTCTTCTCAAAAGACCAACTCTAGTCCCTTAAGTGGAAGTTTAAAGGAGGCACGTCGAGGAAGAGGTAATTTCTTCTACCTATTATTTCAAGTTTCTTCCTTCTTGTACTTACTCTTATTTAGTCGTTTCATTTTAAAGTAATAATATCAGTATCACTAATATACTTATATTTTATTATAAATACAAAACAACCCTATTTCACCTTCTATCCATCCTACAGAAAATGAAATCACCGCGCGTGCGTACGTACATAATACCATCTCCACACTGTGGTGTAATCTGTTTTCCACCACCACCTTACTTGGATGGGTATAATGGTGTAAATAATAAGCATATTTGATTATTATAACATTATACTAATTATGAGACATTCCATATTCCACTCCAATACCATTCAACAGTTATGGGAACAATATCATCGCTCGTGCGTACTTACAGCCTACCGTCTCCACGATGTGATGCGACTCGTTCTACATGATCTTCATTGAATAATGATTATATAAATGAATTGAATGAATAAATATGATATATTTTACACTAATAACATTCTGTAAATAAGGTATCTATAACCTAAAAAGGGTAATAATAATTTATTCGACAAGACATGCATAAGAACATAAAGCAATGAACACCTGAATAACAAGTAACAATTAAATATTACTAATAAGAATATAAGAATATGACCATATATGATATCATAACAATTAATATGATTATGTAATAAGTAAATAAAATTATTTAAATCATTATACAGGAGGTTCAGATATGTACTAAGCATATTGGACCTAAGGTAAGGGAAAATATCGCAATCTCATTTTTATCCGAGATTGTTTATACTTCAAAATTTACTAGGTAATATTTATCATCCACATCCCATGTTTCCTAAATATGTAATATTATTTCTATCCTCCTAAAATTGTTTAAATCTAATTTTACCCATTGGTGAGTTTTTCAGTAAAAGATATGAAATGAATCTTTTGTCGTTTTCAGTAAAAGATACTTTTTGACTTTTTCGGCCAAAGTATGAGAAGAATGTTTTTTTAACTTATACGACATGAATGGATTTTATGATTTCATAGAACATTATTTCCATGAAGCTTACTTTACAAGTTTTCAAGTTTATTTTTAATCAACTTCTTTTAGTTTAAAATTGTATGAAATGTTAAGAAAGGAAAAATGTTTTTGAAGTAGAAAGGATATTTTCCTCAAGAATTGAGTTCAAGCGTTTTATCAAAATTATTTTCCATCTAAGATAATATAGGGTTCTGTTTTTATCCCGATTTTTACATTGATTTGATTATGTTATGATGGAATTATTTTTATGATGTCCTTTTATCTTATATGGATTATGTTATAATAACATGATGTTTAAGAATCCCATTTTTATTACATGGGTTATGCTATAATGTATGATTTATGATATTGTGAAACACATAAGAATGGTATAATTATGAGATTGTGGGACCTATATCTCCCTCCAATGTATTGGGTAAAGATTTATATCTCATGATATAGACATGGCTGGAACGACAGGTTAATCCGGTTCAATGATACATGACTGAAATGAGGAGTGAACTCGGTTCAGAAATGAAATTTGTCCACTAGGATATTCTTGGAAATGAGTCTTGACTACTAAGAAATGATTATATATGATTATGTGTGTATGTCACAAAGTTTCATGTTATGATTATTGGGATTACATTTCACTACCATGATTTATCCCTAATTATGATATTATGATCTCTTTTGCAGGTTAAGATTTTCAAAATGTTATGTTCTTATGAATATGATATGATTGATATTTCTTTTATTTACCTTACTGAGAATTTGAGCTCACCCTTTTGTATGTTTTCTTTTCCCCAGGTCAGGAAGAAGGGTATTAAGTAAGATATGCCAAAAGGGACTCTAGATATGATAAAATAAAAGGGAGATAATGTAGATGATTTATGAACTAGTTGTTTATGTTTTCTAGTTTCTAAAGATACTATACCTATACGGTCCTTTCATGGTTTTGTTATATGTTGTAATAAGTGTGATTAAATTTTGAAGTGTTAAAAATGTATGTAATGTATGGTTCATTATAGTTGGTATCAGAGGAAAGGTATAGTAAACCTTTGGAAACTAGGATGTGAAATCCTTAGTAAGAACCCTAAGGATAAGTCTAAGCATAGAACAAAATCTTAGTGTTTTAGAAATGGCCATGAATAACCTATGATAAGACCTTAAGTGTGAAATTTTATGCTTGATTATGTGGTTTTCCTATTATGATTAGTGTTTCTAACACCATGCTTATTGGTTTTAGTCAATGGCTGGAACCCGAAGGAACCGTGTTAATGCTGAATACGACGGGAAATTCAATGATTGTCCCCCTGAGCAACCAAAAATTATGGGAGCTAGAATGGAAAATATTGTAGCAATGCTCACACAACTTTATCAGGCTATGAATCATGCAGGACTTCCAAACGAGAAAAGGAAGGAGCAACATTCTGTTGAATCCTTCACAAGGCAGCGTCCACCCTCATTCAGCAGGTCTATTGATCCATTAGTTGATGAACAATGGACCAGTACTACTGAAAAGATATTTTCAGTTCTTCAGTGTTCTGAACATGATAAAGTCATCTTAGCAGTATATCGTTTGGAAGGTGAAGCTGATCAATGGTGGAATCTTATCAAGAATATGAGGCAAAGGGTTGAAATTGAGTCCATAGAATGGGATGAGTTCAAGAACTTATTTTTCAGTAAGTACTTCCCTCGTATTCTTCGAACAAAGACTGAGAAGGAGTTTCTTGAACTGAAGCAAAAGGATGATGAATCTGTTGGTACCTATGAAGAAAATATTACAAGACTTTCAAGGTACGCTTCCAGAATTATTATACAACCTGAGAGTAAGATCGATCGATTCTTTAGTGGCTTAAAACCAAGTCTTCGAAGGGAGTTAGCCATAAGGGACTTCAATAGCTATGAGGAAATTTTTCGATGTTCTCTCAAGGTTGAGATGGAGATTGGGGTAACCCATCAATCATATGGGTTTGATAAGAAGATGAAAATGGAATTCAAAGGAAAATATAAAGACCACATTGAAAATAATATGAGTTTTCCCTTATGCTCAAATTTTGGAAAGAAACATGAAGGGAATTGTCTTAAAGGGACAAGTAAATGTTTTAAGTGTGGAAAATAAGGTCATCAGGCATTTGAATGTCAAAATAATGGGAAGAAGATGTCTAATGATGTGAACAAAGAAAGAGATACATATAACGCACCTCCTATACTTCAATGTTTCAAGTTCAAGGAAATGGGGCATTATGACAATCAATGACCTAATCCAAGGGTTGTTGATGATGGTCGACATCAAAAAACTCTTAAGGCCAAAGAGAAAGGAAAGTCACATGCAATTTCTATCGGTGATGTGGAGTATGATAACGAAGTGGTGAAAGGTACAATTACCATCCACTCTAAAGTAGAAAATGTTTTATTTGATTCTGGATCCACCCACTCTTTTATTTTTGAATAATTTTCTAAGGGTATCGTCGTATTACCTCAATAATTAGATGTTGAGTTAGCTGTGAAAAACCCTAATGGCACAATAGTCGCATCAAAAGTTTACAATTATTCTCCGATTGAAGTTTGTGGGAAAGTGCTTCCTGCAAATCTTGTGATCCTTCCTATAGTGGAATTTGATGTGATTCTTGGCATGGATTGGCTTTATTTATATGGATCTCATATCAATTTCCAAATAAGGGAAGTCACATTTCATATTCCAAATCAATCTATGATCGTCTATTGATGCAAGGATGAACATAACCTTCCAGTGGAAATTTATTCCATATTATGAGTCTTGATTCTAATAAATGAAGGTTATTTATCTCAAATGGTTGGAGAGAAACTCATGATTAAGAATATTACCATTGTACGGGAGTTTGATGATGTCTTTCTAGAGGAATTTCCAGGTCTTCCACCAAATCGTGAAGTTGAGTTTTCAATAGAACTCATACCGGGTACTATGCCCAGTTCAAAGACACCTTATAGAATGGACCCAATTGAGTTGCAGGAATTGAAGAAGCAACTACAAGAGAATCTTGATAAGGGATTCATACGCCCTAGTGCATCACCTTGGGGAGCACCTATTCTTTTTGTTAAGAAGAAATATGGATCAATGAGACTCTGCATTGATTATCGAGAACTTAACAAGATCACTATCAAGAAAAAATATCCTCTCCCACGCATTGATTACTTATTTGAACAACTACGTGGAGCTCAATACTTTACCAAGATTGATCTTCATTCAGGGTATCATCAATTAAGGGTCAAAAGGGAGGATATACCAAAGACGGCTTTCCGTACAAGGTATGGACACTAGGAATTTATAGTGATTCCATTTGGTCTTACTAATTCCCTTGCTATCTTCATGGATATGATGAATAGAGTATTTAGAGACTATCTTGATCAGTTTGTGGTAGTCTTTATAGACGATATTCTTGTCTATTCAAAGAGAAAGGAAGAACATGAAGATCACTTGAGAATTGTATTAAAGACCCTAAGAAAGGAGAATCTTTATGCCAAATTTACCAAGTGTAAATTTTGGCTTCACAAAGTTTCATTTTTGGGTCATATAATCTCAAAAGAGGGGATATCTGTGGATCCAGCAAAAAGAGAGGTTATAGAAAGATGGTCGAGACCAACAACAATAACTGAGATCCGAAGTATTTTTGGTTTGGCTGGATCTTACCGACGTTTTTTGAAATATTTTTCATGGTTATCTAATCCACTCACCAGGTTGACTTGAAAAGGAGTTAAGTTCATTTGGATGGAGGAGTGTGAAGAGAATTTCAAGGAGTTAAAAAGAAGGTTAACTAGTGCACCTGTGCTCACACTGACTTGTAGTGGAGAAAGGTTTGTGATCTATAATGATGCATCCAAGAAGGGATTGGGTTGTGTTCTCATGAAAAATGATATGGTGATAGCTTATGCCTCACAATAGTTGAAAATTCATGAGCAAAATTACCCAACTCATGATTTGGAATTAGCTGCGGTAATCTTTGTATTAAAGATTTGGATGCATTATCTTTATGGTGAAAGGTGTGATATTTATACTGATCATAAAAGTTAAAGTATATTTTCACACAAAAGGAGCTGAATATGCACCAAAGAAGATGGTTGGAGCTGATTAAGGGTTATGGATACTCAATTCATTATCACCCTGGTAAAGAAAACAAGGTGGCAGATGGATTAAGTCGACAAGACCATGCTAGCTTATCCATGATAAGGATCACAAAAGATCCAATATTTATAGATTTACAAAGGATGGATCTTGGAATTATAATGTAAGGGGAAAAATCTTATCTTTCTCAAATGAATGTTCAACCATCTATACATGAAAAGATTAAAGAGGCACAGAAAGAAGTTGTAGAGTTACAAAAGAAGGTGAGAAATGTTCCTGAATTTCACTTTGATTGTGATGAAATAATAAGGTTCAAGAATCGGGTTTGTGTTCCTCCCATCCCAGAATTAAAGAAGGAAATACTGGATGAAGCTCATAGTTCTTCATTATCTATTCACCTTGGAAGCACGAAGATGTATAGGGACCTGAAGGAGTACTTCTGGTGGGATGGCATGAAAAGAGATGTTGCTAAATATGTCTCTCGATGCTTGGTTTGTCAGCAAGTTAAAGCTGAGAGACAGAAGTCTAAGAGGATGTTACAACCATTACCCGTACCAAAATGGAAATGGGAAAACATCACTATGGACTTTGTCACTGGACTTCCTAAAACATCCAAAGGCAATAATGCTATATGGGTTATAGTTGATCATCTTATGAAGTTGGCACACTTAATTGCTATTAGAGAAGATTTCTCTCTTGATCATCTTGCTAGGATATATGTAAAGGAAGTGGTAAGATTACATGTAGTACCACTTTCCATTATATCTGATCAGGATCCGAGGTTTACCTCGAAGTTCTGGCGAAGTCTTCAGCATACTTTAGATACAGAGTTGAGTTTCAACACTGCTTATCATCCTCAGACAGATGGTCAGTCTGAGAAAATAATTCAAACTCTAGAAGATATGTTGAGAGCTTGATCTATGGATTTCAAAGGTGGTTGGGATCAACACCTACCTTTTCTGTAATTCTATTATAATAATAGCTTTCACTCCAGTATTTAGATAGCTCCTTATGAATCTCTCTATGGAAAGAAATGCAGGACTCCAACTTGCTGGGATGAAGTTGGGGAAAGAAAGCTATTAGGACCTGATCTTGTTGATGAGATGGTAGAAAAGGTCAGATATATTCAACAACACATAAGAGCATCTCAAAGTCGACAACAAAATTATGCTGATAACTAAAGAAAATACCTAGAGTTTGAAGTGGGTGATAAAGTTTTCTTATGAATATCTCATTGGAAAAGAGTAATGAGATTTGGAAAGAAGGGTAAGCTAATCCCTAGGTATATTGGTCCTTTTGAAATATTGGATCGTGTTGGGAAGGTAGCTTACCAATTGGCGCTTCTACCGAATCTCTCTCAAGTTAATGATGTTTTTCATGTATCTCTCTTGAGAAAGTACATACCCGATCCTTCACATGTACTCAGCTCAGAAGTTGTACCGCTGGAGCAAGATCTTTCTTATGAAGAACAACCGATAGAGATTTTGGATTGTAGCAAAAAAGTCCTAAGGAACAAGACCACTCGCTTGGTGAAAGTTTTATGGAGGAACTACCAATTAGAAGAAGCTACATGGGAACTTGAGGATATGATGAGGGAGAGGTATCCTCATCTGTTTGTTACGAAATGACGAATTTCGAGGGTGAAATTCATTTTAAGTGGGGTAGAATGTAACACCCTGAGATTTTATGAGATTTTTTTAATGTCTTATGTTATACGCAACATCAAAGGAATCTTTCACTACACACAACACTAGCTTTGCTTGTGTTACACGCAATCACGACCTTCCTCGATAGCATGTGTAGTACGTAATACTGGGTTTCACTAAACAATGATATGTTATTAAAATATTATTAAAACTAGCCGTTAGGAATAGTAATACCCACTTTTTGAAACTTTATAAATTTTATCTTTCAAAATGGACTTCATTTTTTGATTCGGAATATCGAAATTATCCTAGGGTGAATTTTTGGTATTTTTCTGAAAAACTTTCAATTTTTGATGAATAGTGAAAAACACTGAGTTATAGTTTAAAACCGAATTTTTATTTAAATAATTATTTATTTTATTTAAATTTATTTTAGGTCAAAATATATACATAATACCTATATAAGTTCAATGTAATTCATTGGATTCATTTTATAATAATATAGATATATAAAAATTTTATTGAACTTTTTGACCGTCTTTTACCCACCTCCTAGGAGCATTTGTAATTGTACATAAAACTTAATTTTTCCGCTTTTGTGAGTTGAATTTAGAAAATCCGAGAGACATAGTTAATATCAAGGAGTAAAATGTGGTTCAATAAGATAAAAATAATTTTTTGTGAATAGTAACTTTTTACTTTTATTTACCATGGTTAAAAGTAAATAGGGTAATTAAGGGTAAAAATGATATTATTATTACCCTAACACATCTCCGAATTCTATTGGATAAGTGAAATTCGACCAAAAACAACCTTAGGGATAAAATATTACCCTTTAGGTCCACTTGGATTGGATTATGACATTTATTATTATTTTATTTAAAGAATAGTTAAAAGAGTTAAAATCAAAGTTTAATAACTAAAACATTTTTAATATAGGGTTATACATAAGATAAATTTGACTATAAATATTCATTAGAAAGATAAAATGATTTCATACATAATGGTATTTTTTTATTATTTTTAGACATTAAATAATTTAATTTATTTATGACAGAATGATGATGCAGTAATTACCTTATTAATGAAATATTAATATAATTGATATTATAAATACCTAAATAAATGTAATTTGAGACTTTTTATGAATTAAACTAATTTTATAGGTTAATATGACATGTTAGTATTTATTTAATTAACTTTTTTTGAACTAATCATGCTGTTATGAGTTTCACAAAAATTAATTACCTAATAGTGTCAAAATTGACATAAAATAGTTTTTAAAAAACATATTATATTATTAATTGTTATTTTATTCATAAAAATCTAAGGATTGGAAAAATGACTCAGATAAGGTTATATATATTAATAATTAACAACTTGGGGTTCGTTTGGCTTCTTATAGTAAGTTTATTAACCATATAGTGTAAGAAAACAAGAAGACACGATAAAAGTAAAATTATTTAACTTAGAGTGAAATCTAAATGATAAGGTTAAAATAGTAATCTAAACTTTTCTAAAATCTATTGGTTGAGAGGGTTTCAATCCATACCTACCTTATCTTCGAAATAAATCAATTTTGGGCTATTAAAAACCGAATATGACTTTATTATAAAATAATATTTTAAGTTTTTCCTAAGGTGCCCCTCTCCTCCCTTATAAAAGGGAACCTCCTCCCTCTCCTATTTACACAAATTTGAGACTTCAAGCTCGGAAAAACCCTGAAAATTTCCCTTATAAACATCCCTAGAAACATATTATAGGTTCTGGTATTCTCAAAAGACCAACTCTAGTCCCTTAATTGGAAGTTTAAAGGAGGCACGTCGAGGAAGAGGTAATTTCTTCTACCGATTCTTTCAAGTTTCTTCCTTCTTATACTTACTCTTATTTAGTTGTTTCATTATAAATTAATAACATACATATCACTAATAAACTGATATGTTATTATTAATATGAAACAACCCTATTTAACCTTCTATCCATTCTATGGAAAATGAAATCACCGCGCATGCGTACGTACGGAATACCGTCTCCATGCCGTGGTGTAATCTGCTTTCCACCACCACCTTACTTGGATGGGTATAATGGTGTAAAGAATAACCATATATTATTTTTATAACATGATAATAATTCTGAGACATTCCATCTTCCACTCCAATACCATTCAAAAGTTATGGGAACGATATCATCGCTCGTGCGTACGTACGACCTACCGTCTCCACGATGTGATGCGAATAATTCTACATGATATTCATTGAATAATGATTATATAAATGAATTGAATGAATAAATATGATATATATTACATTAATAACATTATTTAAATAAGTTATCTATAACCTAAAAATAGGAATAATAATTTATTCAACAAGACATGCATAAGAACATAAAGCAATGAACACCTGAATAACAAGTAGCAATGAAATATTACTAATAATAATATAAGAATATGACCATATATGATATAATAACAATGAATATGATTCTTTAATTAGTCAATGACATTATTTAAATCATTATACAGGAGTTTTGGATATGTACGAAGCATATCAGAACTAAGGTAAGGGAAAATCTCGCAATCTCATTTTTATCCGAGATTGTTTATAATTCAGAATTTACTAGGGAATATTTATCATACACATCCATGTTTCCTGAATATTTAATATTATTTATATCTTCCTACAATTTTTTAAAATCCATTTTTACCCATTGGTGAGTTTTTTAGTAAAAGATATGAAAGGAATCTTTTTCTGTTTTCAGTAAAAGATACTTTTTGACTTTTTCGGCCAAAGTACGAGAAAAATATTTTTTTAACTTATACGAAATGAATGGATTTTATGATTTCATAGAACATTATTTCCATGTAGCTTCCTTTACAAGTTTTCAATTTTATTTTTAATCAACTTCTTTTAGTTTAAAATTTTATGACATGTTAAGAAAGGAAAATGTTTTTGAAGTAGAAAGGATATTTTCCTCAAGAATGGAGTTCAAGAGTTTTATCAAAATTATTTTCCATATAAGATAATATAGTGTTATGTTTCTATCCCTATTTTTACATTTATTTGATTATGTTATGATGTAGTTATTTTTATGATGTCCTTTTATCTTATATGGATTATGTTATGATGGCATGATGTTTAAGAATCCCATTTTTATTACATGGGTTATGCTATGATGTATGATTTATGATATTGTGGAACACATAAGAATGACATCATTATGAGATGGGTGGGACCTATATCTCCCTCCAATTCATTGGGAAAAGATTTATATCTCACGAGATAGACTTGGATTGAACGACATGTTAATTCGGTTTAATGATACAGGACTGAAATGAGGAGTGAACTCTGTTTAGAAATGGACTTTGTCCACTAGGATAGTCTTGGCAATGAGTCTTGACTACTAAGAAATGATTCTCTATGATTATGTGTATATTCCACAAAGTTTCATGTTATGATTATTGGGATTACATTTCACTACCATGATTTATCCCATGTTATGATATTATGATCTCTTTTGCAGGTTAAGATTTTCAAAATGTTATGTTCTTAGGAATATGATATGATTGATATTTCTTTTGTTTACCTTACTGAGAATTTGAGCTCACCCTTTTGTATTTTTTCTTTTCCCCAGGTCAGGAAGAAGGGTATTAAGTAAGATATGCCAAAAGGGACTCTATCTATGATAAAATAAAAGAGATACAGTGTAGATGATTTATGAACCAGTTGTTTATGTTTCCCAATTTCTAAAGATACTATACCTATACGGTCCTTTCATGGTTTTGTTATATGTTGTAATAAGTGTGCTTAAATTTTGAAGTGATAACAATGTATGTAATGCATGGGTCGTTATAGGGGAGATATTAGATCCTAGGAGATGTTTGGTAGTAGTTGAATATTTTGGGAGGTTATTAAATACCCAAGATGAAGATGTTGTGTTGTGAGTTTGAAGGTGTTACTATAGAATATATGGTTTTTATATAGATATCAAGGTCTGGAGTATACTGAAATGGATATGACGGTTGTCTTTATTTTTGTTATCAACACATAAATCATCTTCCAACTCAAGTGATGTGTGGTAATTAATTTGAGGTGAAGGTCAATGTAAAATTATGGAGTATTTTAAAATTATTGGAATAAGTGTATAAATAGTTTTGGTAAAAAATATATATTTTTGAATGAGGATGATATTTTGGATAAGTCTTATAGTTTGAGTAAGATTCATTTTAGCCCTGGTGATATCAGAAAAATAGAAAAGGGATGGCTATATAAGCATAAATCACTTCCCTACCTAATCATCATCTTCCCCTATGAAACCATTATCTAATAAATGTAGGTATCATGTAAGGTCTTTATAAACATCATCTAGTCTATGTAGGAATCATTCCTTGCATACATAAGTATCATTTTCGGTTCTGTCTAAACATCATTTGTGTGCACATCATTCTGTGTAAACATCATCTGATTTTCATATACATAATATAATCTGTGTAACCATTAACACTTAATAAAAATTCAAATAATGTGAAGGCTAAAAATTATGGTTTTTAGAATTTAATATTTTTAAGAATATAATTAAATAAAATAATTTAAGGTGATATGTTCTTCATGGAAATAAACATCACAATTAAATATTGTGATTTATTATGTTATTTTAGATTTTTATCAAGCGATTCATGGTGAACTATTATTCTCAAAAATGAAATATCATGTGCTTTGTTTAATACATGTTTTTAGATTCTTGTTACTTATGATGAAAGTGTAAGAATTCATGAAATAGAATAAAAACTTGTGTTGTGATTGAATTAGAAGTTACATGAATAGTTGAAAGCTATATTCATTCCTATATAATTATTATAAGAATTTATATATGAAATTTTTAAGAGGAAAAAGAGACCATAATAACTAAAATATCTTGAAATACATCTGGTCATGTCTTAAAAAGAATTAAAATTCAAATATTTATAACTATTATTTTACAGGTTGAAGAGAAAAAAATAAGGAGAAATTTGCAGGAATATATTTGTAGAGACCAAGTTTTTTCCTTGTATGTATTTGAAATATTTCTATATATATTTATAGTGATAGGAACTTAGACGACATGCGATTCTAAGGCCAAGAATTAATTTTATAAAAATACTAAATATATTTTATATTGTGCATGCACATCTTCATATAGAAAATAGGTTAACTCTTAAATGGTTGATTGAATCAGAAATCTGAAACTACAGTTTGGTCCAGAACATGGTATTTACCCTACCCGTGACATAAAGTGAGTCGGCACATGACATTCAGACCCCTCATTTGTTGGAAGTACATTAAGTGAATTTAATTAAATAAATTAATTCATTTAACCTTAAGCTAAAAAATTATAAATATATCATTATATCGATTTTTCTAGGGTTGGAATCACAATCCTATGATCTCCGGTGAAGCTCTCTCCCTCCTCTATTGAAGAATTCTTGGAAAATGACGATGGGATCAGATTGGATCAGATCAGATCAGGATGTAATGAACACATCTAATTCCTTAAAACCATTTAAATTTGTGTTCCTCACCAGTAATCAATCTAAAACTGAGGTAGGAATCATCAATTGGTGTTTTTATTACATTAACTAAACAATTGAGTAGATCATTAGTTTTTCTTTGATCTATGCCCCTGTTTTAGCCTCTACATGCACCTAAGTATTGAAATCTCAATTTTTGTCAGTTGTTTTCTAATACAAAATCCAAAATCAGGGTTTTTGGCCAAGAACACTTGGAAAATGAAATTTAGACTTTGGTTTATGGGGATGTTCTCCCTTTATTCTTTACATTCTTCACCAGTTAGATCCCTACAGTCCTGACTCGAATTTTTTGAGAGGTATCGAGCGTGACTGGACCAACAGATTCACTGTTAATCAATGAAATGAATTTTTTTGAAGAAATGAGAATAGATATATAATTTTCATAGTTCAAGGATGCACTATCTATTGGTTTGAGGTCAATGAATCACGGATCAGAGCTGCAGTGGCATGAAGAACAAACGGTGGTTCACTGAATCTTCATCAAAGTCGATTTTTGGTGAAAGATGACAGAAAAGCATGAGATCTGGTCAGATATAAAGATTTCAAGCTGATTACAAGAAATATCTATGGTGGATAGAGAATATTTGTGCACTAATATCAGATCTGAGTTTTCTAAAAAAATCACGACTACATGCCATGTTCAATAAAGAACACATGGCGTGTAACATCTTAGGTAATTATAAAATAAGAAATTTTAATATCTATTAATATTTTAGAATTATATATTAAGTTTAATTAAAAGGGGATTCTATGTATGATATCCTACTTGACACACAACAATGGGTTTCTTCTAAATCTTATGTTGCACACAAGACTAAGTTATACTGAAAAATAATGCATTATTAGTATTATTATTTTAAATGGTAGTTATTGCCTCACTGTTGTATTATTGAGAATGAACATAACTAACTATATTACATTTAATTTTTTTTATTAAGTGTTTTTAAATTTCATTTAACAAATTTTAAAGGCTTAAGATGAGAATAAATCCAGTTTTAAGCATAAAATCCTCTAATATTTTTAAAAGGTAGTTTTACAACCTTTTGATGGAGAACCCCTTTTAAATTTATTTTTCATCAATTTTATATTTTATATTTGTAAAAATAAATTTATTATTTATAATTGGGACATAAAAATTTACTTTGGTTGATTTTTTGTATTTTTATGATAAAATTCATTTTTTAATGAATAGTGAAAATATTGCATTTTAACTCAAAACTGCATTTTCATCTTATTTATTTATATAGTTAGATTATCCTTTTAATTAGTTTTAAAGTTTAATTAGACTAAGTTTTTATCATTTAATACAATTTTGGTCATTGGAAGTAATTTCACATTGAAATTTGATATAAACACATGTTAATCTTTTGATGGTTTTTACTTGAAAAAAATCATTTTCTCGTTTTGACAACGGGGATTAATTTTACATTAATTACTGAAACTTATGTGTTTTTAATTTGAAAAAATGGATTCCATATTTTTAATAAAATGGTAAAAATCATTTAAATAGGTCCCTTTTATTTTTGGACATTATGAATAGTAACTTTAGTAATTATGTTTATTTACCACGGTTAAAGGGTAAATTAGGTAAATAAGGGTAAAAAATATATTATAATAATATAAAACTACCCCAAAACTTGTCCTAATTCTATTGGATGAGATATGGATGACCAAGATAGCCCTTGGGACAAAAATGTTTCCTTTGGAAGCCAGTTGGGTGTGATCATGACACTTATAACTTTAAATTTAAAGTAATGGAAAATATGTTATAAACATATATCTTCCTTATAAAAAAATTTTAATATGGGTTTATATAAGTGATATATTAAAATATAAATATTAATTATAAAAATTAAAAATATTTCCTACATCATGGTATTTTATTTATAATTTTTATACATTAAATAATTAAATTTAATTATGACACAATGATGATGCAGTGATTACTTTATTAAAGAAGGAATCAAATAAATGATATTATAAATATTAAAATAAATATTATTCAACCTAATTTCGGTCATAAAAGATTTTTATAGGTGATTATTACATCAAATAAGACTATTAAATGGTTTGGTTATAATTTATCTCTCTGTTTGTATTTTATTTAAATTCAATAAAGTGAATAGTGTAAAAATTGACATAATAGATATTTTATAAAAATAGTAATTTATTAAATTATTTAAAAATAATAAAATTATTTTAAAATTCAAAAGTGGATACTATAAGGTCTATAATTTCATTATTTGTACAATTATGAGAAATTAACCTCATATAATTAAAATTTATAGCCTCTTAATACTTAAAATGTTGTTACCACAACTAAAATTAAAAGAGAATATTTAAGGGTAAACCGAAAAGATAAGAATTAAAATAAAATCAATAAATGTATAAAAATTATTGGAGTTAATAATTTAAAACTATACTAATATTATCTTTGACATATTTCAATTTTGAATCATTTTGATTAAAAAATTAATTTATATTAATTTAATATTTTAAGAATTTTTAAGGGTGCCCCTCCCCTCTCGTATAAAAAGTTACCCTATCTTCTCTAATACTCACACTTTCAAATCCCTTTGGTTTATCCAAGTTTGACCCAAAAATATTCCTATAATACCTAACCACATTATTGAGGCCTTATTTTAGGTAGAACACACTTCTTAGATGTGTTAAGGTGTTCTTCAAAGGTGATTAACTAAAGAAGAGGTATCATTTTTTTAAGAGTTTCAATTTTATTCTTCTTCCACTTCCTTTAAATATTCTTCTTCAAATATGAAATAATAAATCCAGTATCCTTAATATAATTAGATTTTATTATGTTAATATCATCCCCTAAATACATCTCTACTTCCATCAAATGGGAAAGGAATTAATCGTTCGTGCGTACGTGTGAATTATGACCTTGACAAACTTATTTAGTTCATTTTCCATTTCCATCTATCAAGATAGGTTATAGTGATGTAATTAGTATTCATATGTGATATTAATGAAAGATTTTTCATTTTAAAAGAATAATATTTCAATTATGTTCTTACCTTCCATGCATGTAAAAACAATAACATCGTTCATGCGTACATGTGAACTATCAGCTTCACAAAGCGATGCTAATCATTTTTATTAACCACATCACTTGTATAATATATATATATATATGTGTGTGTGTATATTTAAATTATTATTATGATGATAATATTATTATGATCATTATTGAAATATAAAATAATAATTACCTTATTTCCATAATGATCAATGATAAATGAAAATGCTACTCAGGCGTACGTATGACCTACCATCTCCATGAATATAATGTTGTTCATTTTTCATAACCATAATTAAAGGTTTGATTCAAAAAATATTATTAATTTATAAAAGTAATTATCATGTCATTAAAAATATTATATAGATAATGGACTTATGACCACATGGACTAGTGACATCAAAACCATGTTCATTTTTGACTCAAGTACCGAATATCGACAAAATATCCGATATGGACTTAAATAATTATATCATTTTTATAACATGGTAATAAGTGATATAAAAGAAATAATAAATTTGAAAAAGTTTCTTAATCATGTATAAATTATTCTAAGTTTATTATTCAAGAATATAAAGATTGTACTTGATGAGTCGGACTCACGGTAAGTGACTTCATGTCAATCTCCTTTCATTGAGGCATATTTTGATGTTATACACCACTTTATTTTATATGGTGTATAATCAAACCATTTGAATTTTAATTTCATTCAATGATTTTCAGAACAAATATTTTTTATACGAAGTGTTTTACTAAATAACAAAACAAATTTTTTTTAACATATGCGTCGACAACAACCTTTCCACCACCATTACCATTTTTTAGTATTTGGAATCCTCTAAAAGCTGTAATTTTTCTAAAATAAATGTAAATACCATATTCCCTTTTTTGGTATTTTGGTATTGAAAATGGTTTTGAGAATGAATTTATTATATCTAGAAATTATATCTTATAATTTGAATGTGGAAATGTTATTTTTTCCTTTATGCATGGTTTTTGTGTTATGACTTTGTTATGGTACTTGGTCATTACTTATGTATACAGGTGGTTCCATTTAAAACCTAGGGAAGGTGAGCCTGTGATAACTCTACAATGCATTGTTTAATGAGATAGAGTTAAACAATAGGGTTTAACCAAATATATTTAGTGAATATACTGTGATGGGTATTCCAAACGTAACTATGAAGGTTACTCCCTAGGTAGTTATGAAATCTACAATGTAAGTATGATATAGATTCCACAAGTTACCATTAGGATTTATGATTTCTATGAAGTTTTTAAGGATTCTTCTGATATCATGGGTTTATAAATATTCATGTACTAATGGTTTATTTCCTTATTTTATATCACTTACTAATATTTTTGTGCTCATAACACATTTTTAAAATGTTTTCTCAGGGTATAAGGATTGGTAAGAGAAAGGAAGAAGTCAAGAATATTTTTATCAATAAAAATAAATCATGTTTAATTTTAAAAGTTTTATATTGTGGAATAAATGGATACTATTGTAGTGGTATACAATTTGTATAAATTTGATTTATTATGTATTAGTTGTAATGCCCTGACCCCAGAAGCCCAGAGTCGGTGAATTATTACATATCATTGTCATGATCATAAAAGATCAATTCTTGAAGGACCGATTAGTTTAGTAGCATTGGAGGTACTAGATACATTCATAAGGTTTACATGACATCATAAAATGAAAAAATACAACAAAATTGTTTCCATAGACAACACTGAGATCCCATAGACTATCCCTGCAGGTAATTCATAATATACTTCTTTACATCCTTGGAAAAATAAAACATATAAATGGGTGAGATCAGATGCTCAGTAAGGATAAAATTATAGTGGAAACTTTCATAAATAAGAATAAACATATAAGTCAGTGTATAAGAATAAAAAAAATCCTTTTAAACTTGAACTTCAGCATAATATGGAAAAGATAAAATCAAATAATGTCATTTACTTATTCACATGGATATTCTACTAGTCTAATAAATAAATGCAATATCAATAGCCACTTTCATAATGATGAAATGCATAATTCCAGACTTTCATAACCACATAGTCAAGGCGTTGTTCCAAGACTACAAATAATATTTTGTCAAGTAATTATGCCAATACACTAGTTTGACTTATGAGACCTACCGATGCATTGAGAAGCTATAGCGGGCTCCACCCATCACTTACTAAGTCCAATGCATTCCTCATATGAAAAGTTTGAAACATAACATAAACATTCGTATTAAAACTAGCATACGAAATGTCAATACTTTATACTAAAACCATGAATGGTATAAAAATAACACATCCATGGTCAAACATAACTCATTAAATACAATATGAAAGATTGTATTATAATAAATGAACCTTAATCGAGAATAATGAATGATATTGACATAGATGAAGATAATCATCAAAACTATTTGAGAGAAATATCCCCCTTTTTTCTTGAAAACATTTAAAAGTCACACTATTTGTCAAGAATCCGTTTAAAATAGAATTTTGAATCAAAGTGTCCCATAACAATTTGAAACTATTAAAAGGAATTTTAATTTTAAAACATTAATGTCCATATAAATAAATCTTTAAAACCATTTTTAAAACATGGACATTAATGAGAAAGATTTAGAATAATAAATCTTTAAAACATTTAAAATGATATTTTAGTTAGAGTTCCTAACCAAAAGAGAGACACTTGAATACAAATAATTGAGGTAATAAAAACTTTATAATATCATGATAATAAAGGGATTCAGGATATACTATGTCAGAGTACAATATATACACCATATAAAAGTGATTTGGTGTATAACAAGAAAGAAGTCTCAATGGAATGTAAATTGAGATGAAATATATTATAAAGACCGTATCCTTATGTTAAGGATAAATCGACGACATAATTATGTGTGAAAAATATAAATACACTCAATATTATTGGATATTCAGTGTAAATAAATCAGAGGACATTCACACATATTCTTGTAAAAACAACACCAATGAATTAGATGTTTAACTCAACAAATGAAGATTGAGTTAAAATTACTCTTATCAAGTTCATATTGATGACTTGAGAATTTATAAATGGAATGATTATGTGTATAAAATGTATATCCACATAAAGGGGAGTGTGAATTATGATATAAGAAAATGAATAGTTATTCCACACATAATCTTGGAGTAAAATAATCAATGAAGTATGCCTAAAGCCAAATGAGTGGAAATTGAAATTTGTAATTCCCTTACCAATTTGGTAACTTACGAAACATATATCCCATGAAATATGGATCATAAAATGATGATGTAAATATACATAAATTAAAGTATATTACACAATGAATACAATCATGGACAGTACACACACCACATGCAATAAATAAGTGGTGAACAATGGAAATCTCACGAAATTAAAAGTGAGATAAGAAACCCATTACATTGTAATTTTTCCTTGGTAGAGGGTAGGTTAAAATCCTATATAATAGTGAAATAATTGTTATTAAATTATACAAGAATCATATACATTAATATTGTATCGTATATGATCTTTTAACATTGCTTTGTTAATAATATCTTAGTATTATCATCGTTTCGGGTGTTAACGGATTCGTTTTCCTTTATATTATTTGTTATGTGAGTCATATTTGTTATGGATGGGATGTATCTTATTCATATCCATAATGATATCATGTCTCTAAAAATTATTTTTAATCATAAAATGAAATTTATTCTTGAATGGATACGATGAGGAATGAATCTCATCGCGTTCGTGGAGACGGTAATCCGTATGTACGCACGACCGACAATATCATTCTTTTAATATTAAAATAATATATAATTGGATGGTATATAATATATGAAGAATCATTATCATGTTATATTTATTATTTACATCAATTAAATATCATTATTATACCCATCCAAATAATAATGTATTGAATAAAAATTACACCACGACGTGGAGACAGTAAGCTGTACGTACGCACATATGGTGACATATCATTCAATGGATGGATAGAATAATGAATATGGTTGTACTATATTAATAATTACATCACAGTATATAGAAGATACTAGAGTTATTATTTTAGAATGGAAACAACAAAGAAAGAGGAAGTGGAAGAACAAAGGAACTTGAAAGAGGTGATGGGATATTTACCTCTTCTTCGGGTTATTGTTTTTGATTTGATCAAAAGGGATCCTTAGGTTGGCTTTGTGACTAAATTATGGCCTCTAGTATGAAGTTAGAAAAGTTTAGAGGGTATTTGGGAAGAGTTTTTCCAAGCCACAAGGCTTTGATGGTGTGAATTTTAGGGAAGGGGGAGTGCCCTTTTATAAGAGGGGTGAGGGGCACCTTAGAAAAAACTAGAAATATTATTTTATAATAAAATAAATTTCAGTTTCTAATGGCTAAAAAATGTATTATTTAAAGTATAATGTGGGGATGGGTCGAAAACCACTCAACCATAAGGTTTTAGACAGGTTTGGGTTACTATATTAACCTTATCTTATAGATTTAACTCTTAGTTAAATAGTTTGACATTTACCATGTCTCTTTATATTTTTATATTATATGGATAATAAACTTACTATATACTTACAAGAGAACCCCAAGTGGTTCATTAATGATACCCCTATCATTATATAAGTCTTTTGTCCTAACCTTATATTTTTAGGAATATAATATCAATTAATAATATAATATTTGTTTTAAAAACTCTTTTATGTCAATTTTGACACTATTTGGTATTTTGTTTTTTCTAAATTTATATCAACATTATTACCTAGAAAAAAATTCATCTAACCAACCCTAATATTCCATATTAACCTATAAAAGTAGTGGAATTCATAAAAAGTCTCAAATTACATTTATTTGGATATTTATAGTACCAATTAGTTTAAAATTTCATTAATTAGGTAATTACTGCATCATCATTGTGTCATTAATAAATTAAAATATTTAATGTCTAAAAAATATAAATAAAATACCATTACGCAGAAAATATTTTTATATTTATAATTAATATTTATAGTCTAATTTATTTTATGTGTAACCCTATATTAAAAATGTTTTAGTTATTGAACTTTGAGTTTAACTCTTTTAACTCTTCTTTGAATTAAATAGTAATAAATATCCTAATCTAATCCAAGTGGACCAAAGAGGTTCATATTTTATTCCTAAGGTTGTTTTTCGTTGAATTATACTTATCCAATAGAATTAGGACATGTGTTAGGGTAATAATAATATCATTTTTACCCTTAATTACCCTATTTAATTTTAACCGTGGTAAATAAAAGCAAAAAGTTACTATTCACCAAAAATTATTTTCATCTTATTGTGTAACACCCTGAGCTTCCACGACATGCTTCTCTTTCAATAATGCAATAGCTTGCATTGTACGCAAGTTCGAGATTCTAACACACCGCGACCAATCAAAGTAGCAGTTATGAATAGTAATACCCAATTTTTGAAATTATATATATTTTATATTTCAAAATGGACTTCATTTATGGATTCAGAATATCAAAATTAGCCTATGTTGAATTTTTGGTATTTTTCTGAGAACTTCCAATTTGTTTTGAATAGTGAAAATTACTTAATTTTTTTTTTAATCAAAATAATTAATAGTGATTAATTATACTATTGAGTGGTTTTAAAGTATAATTAGAATATATTTTTACCATTTTATCCAATGGTGGTTATTAGAATTAATTTCACTTTGAAATTGGACATAAACAATTGTCAATCTTTTGATATATATTGTTTCTTAAAAACATGCTATTTGTTGTGACACCAGGAATTAATTATAAAATTAATTAATGAAACTTATATGTTTGGAATTTTGTAAAATAGAAATCATTTTTGAATTCTGAATATCAATTATATCTTAGGATGAAATTTTGGCATTGTTCTGAAAAACTTCAATTTTTGATGAATAGTGAAACCACTAAGTGGTAGTTAAAAAACTGATTTTTCGTTTAAATGAAACATTACCACTTCTGTGATTTGATTTTAAAAAATATGACATACATGGTTGTCATTAGAAAGTAAAATATGGTTCAATGGGATTAAAATAATTTTTTGGTGAATAGTAACTTTTAAGTTTAATTAATCGCGATTAAAGGTAATTAGTGAAATTTAAGGTAAAAATGGTATTATAAAAATATGAAATGACCTTTACACTTGTCCTACCCCTATTGGATGTGTCATGGCCGACCAAGAAAATCCATGTGTCAACTTGGGGACCCCATGGAGCCACTTTGGTAGGAAAATGACATAAATAACTTTTTATTTAATGTTAAAATAAAAATGTCACAAACAAGAGTTGTTTTACTATATAATTTTTTAAATGGGGTTGTACAAGTCATATTTTTGACTATAAATATTCATTATAAAGATAAAAATATTTCCTACATCATGATATTTTTTTATAATTTTTAAACATTAAATAAATTAAATTATTTATGACACCATGATGATGCAGCGATTACCTCATTAATTAACAATTTAAATAAAATGAAAAGATAATGTAAAATCCAAGGCTTACACTTGTCAAAAACCTATTGGATGAGTATATTTTAAACCCTTATCACCTTATCCTCGAATTATATAAGTGTGAGACCTTTAAAATCCGAAACTCATTATATAATAAAGTAACATTTCATTACTTTCCAAGAGTGCCCCTCCTCTCCACTTATAAAAGGCCCCCACCACTACCACCTTACTCACACTTTCAAAGCCTTTTGGCTCGGCCAAACTCTACCAAAATACTCTCCCAACTTTCCTCCCTTACTCCTAGAAGCCTCACTTTGGGCATAATTCTTCCCAAGGAAGCCTTTGGCTCAAATCAAAAGAGTTACCCGATTTTAAGGTAATGTCTTCTCTTATGTTATTTTGTTTTATTTTGCTTATCCAACCCCCTAAACTCTTTTTATTCATTTCTTTTGTAACAACACCAGTATCCTCAACATACTAGGATGATGTTATAAGAATTATTCGAGCTACACTTACACACACCTACATCTAATGGTTAAAGAACATACTGTTTCTGTGGATGGCTAATTTCTACCTCATGAAACGATGATTGTTCAACACTCATATAACACCTTCAAAGGTGGCCATTAAGATGTCACTATATTTATATATATGATATATAATATGTTTATGTTTTACTTAAGGTTATGTATTTTTTATTTATGGCATAACTTTATTGTTTCCATTATGGGTAAACGCGATATTTTCATTTTAGGAAGTGCGGACTACCGCCCCCTCAAAGTGATTTGAATCATTAATGCCATATGTGGGATGTATAAAGGATGGAGTAAATGATATTATATATGATATTATAATGGAATTATAATACACCTTTATACTATTATGATTTCATTCCATTAAATACGAAATAGAAATGAAAGTAGCGTTCATGCGTACGTACGGCTTACCGTCTCAATGAACGGTGCATTTCATTTCTTACCTCTAAATGTTATATAATATTATAAATGAATGTGTATACTGGATATATATGATATATATGATATCTACATCATGAATATAATTCTGGATATAATGGATATTTCACCACATGAACAACTTGTAATTATAAGAAGTTTATTTTTGACTCAAGTACCAAAGATCGACAAAATGACCGTTATTAACTTAAATAATTACATAATGTTCATAACATGGTAATAAGTGATATAAAATGAATAATGAATATGAAAAATGTTCTTAAGTAAATATAAGTTAACTCTATTTTATTATTCAGGAGGTTAAAGAACGATCGAGTCAAGTCGGACACGAGGTAAGGGAACTTCTTAACCCAATTTCTATTCTTTGGGTTAATCTCTTACTTTCAAATTATGTCATGATATTATTATATCCTATCTTGTATTTGTAATTTCATTATGTTTACTTATAGTGAATACACATAATATATCTATTTTATTTAAAAAAAATGATCTTTGTAAGGTACTTTGTCTCAATCTTCATTCATTGAGGCATATTTTGTTTTATACACAAATTTCTTTTATACGGTGTATAAACCCCTTTGAATTTTACGTTTATTCAAAAGGAATATTTTTATACGAAGCGTTTTACTAAAGGACAAAAGGAATGTTTTTCTTGTCGTACGTATGCGGCGACAATGACTTCTCCGCCGCTGTGACCATTATTTGAGTTTCGGCTTCCCCTACAAGCCATAACTTTTTTTAAATGAAAAATAAAAAAACCAAGTTTTAACTTTGATTTATTTTGGTATTGAAAATGGTTTTGATAAGGTTTTTATTATATCAATGTGTTGTATTGATATCTTGTGATTAAAATGTGTAAATTTTATGTTTCCTTTATGCATGTTTTATGTGATACAATTATGTTATGGTTTATGATATGTTTAAACCTGTTCATATGAGGAATGCATTGGACTTAATAAGTGACGGGTGGAGCCCGCTATATCTCCTCGATGCATCGGTAGGTCTCATGAGACAAACTAGTGTCTTGGCATGAGGCCTTGAGAAAATATTATTTGTGGTCTTGGCACGAGGCCTTGGCTACGTGGTTATGATAGTCTGGCATTATGCATTCCATCATTATAAAAGGGGTTATTGATATTGCATGTGATTATTCGACTAGTAGAATATCCATGTGAGTAAGTAAATGGCATTATTTAATTTATTTTTTCCATATTATGCTGAAGTTAAAGTTTAAAAAGGCTTTTGTTTTAGTTATACATTGTCTTAAATGTTAATGTTTATTTATGAAAGCTTCCTCTATATTGTTATCCTTACTAAGAATCTGAGCTCACCCCTTTCAATGTTTTAATATTTTCCAGGATGTGAAGAAGTATTTTATGAATGACCTACAGGGATAGTCAGAAGAGGATATGAGTGTGGACTATGGATACTTTGTTATTTTAGTTTTACACTTTATGATGTAATGTAACATTTATGAATGTATCTAGTGTTTCCAAGGCTACTAAACTAATCGGTCTTCCGAGACTTGATCATTTGTGATCATGCCAATGTTATGAAGTAATGCACCGACTCTAGGTAACTGGGGTCGGGGCGTTACATATTGAACCAAATTTTACTTACTGATATCAACCGTGTCTCTCGAAATTTTGAAATTCCATTCACAGAAGCGGTAAAATTAAGTTTTATGTGAATTTGTGAATTCTCCTAGGAGGTGGGTAAAAGACAGTGAAAAGTTCAATAAAATTTATATATATATAAAATTATTATAAACTGACTCCAATGAATTGCATTGAACTTATATAGGTATTATGTATCTATTTTGACTTAAAATAAATTTAAATAAAATAAATAATTATTTAGATAAAAATTCAGTTTTAAACTATAACTCAGTGTTTTTTACTATTAATCTAAAATTAAAGGTTTTCAGAAACATACCAAAAATTCACCCTAAGCTAATTTTGATATTATAAAATCAAAAATAAAGTCTATTTTACCAAATTAAAAACATAGAAATTGTATTTATTAGTTTAAAATTAATTCCCGTTGTCAATACTAAAAAGCGCATTTTTATGAAATAATAACCACCAAAAGATTGACATTTGTTTATGTCTAATTTCAAAGTGAAATTACTTCCACTAACCAACATTGGATTAAATGGTAAAAATATAATCTAATTATACATCCAAAAAATTCATTTGTATAGTTGAACATTATAAATTATTTTGATTAAAAAAGTTGTTTTCGATTAAATTATATTATTTTTCACTATTCACCCAAATATGAAAGTTATCAGAAAAACACCACAAATTTATTGAAATTAAATTCTTATGTCCCGATCCCAAATAAGAAGTTTATTTTGTCAAATTTAATATATACAAGTTTCAAATATTGTATTTAAAAAGGGTTCTCCATTAAAAGGCAGTAAAATTGCATTTTTTGAAAAATACTTCTTTTATCTGAAAAAATGAATTTGTCCTTATATTATGTATAAGAAACTCATAATATGGATTCTAAAATTATAAGGGTTATATAAAGTTCAAAATTCTGTTAATACTATTCATAACGCTTTTGAATGCCTAGTTTGGTAAGTCGTGGTGTGCTTGAACTCGATATTACGTGTAGTGTAAGTTATTGAATTACTTTGAAGAATTAACGTACTATGAAATATTGGGGTGTTACATTAGTTATGTCCTAATTTTCTAAAACTCTAAACCTAAAAATATCCTCAATATGAATTCTTGACTTAACTCAAGATTAGGAAATGTTTAGGGATGGGGCCTTATAGTTGGTATTAAAGGTTGGTTTAGATAACTTTATGGGTTAGGATATTGTTAATATAATACCCATAAATTATTTTTACTTTATGGTAAAATTGAAATGATATAGAATTTAAAGATTACCATGTTTATTTGTCTATGATATGTTTGTTTAGAATGGTTTTCCATAGAGGAAATAATGCAACTATACTGGGATGACATCCAGAAGAAAACAACCTTCCAAATCAACAACCTCAGATGACTGGAATAAGAACTAAAAAATTTGTTGTAGTGATAGCATAGTTGACTCAGGCTATAAATAGTGGTGGTATCCATGCATGAGATCAACCAAATAAACCATAGAGGAACAGGTCAGTATTGAAGCATTTCATGAGGAAACATCCTCCATCATTCAGAGGATCATCTGACTTAGTACTAGTTGAAGGGTGGATTAAAGCATTAGAACATATTTTTAATGTCATGGGGTGTTCAAACAATCCAAAGGTTAGTCTTTTTGTTTACCGTTTTGAAGGTGAAGCTGATCAGTGGCGGTCTATGGTTAAGAATATTAGGTATAGTAAGGATATTTATTCTCTTGATTGAGATGAATTCAAAGGCATGTTTCTTGAGAAATATTTTCCTAAGGTGGTTCAACTTAGGGTGGAAAAACAATTCTTGTAATTGAGGTAGGAGGATGAATCAGAGGCTACTTATGAAGCAAAACTCACTTGATTGGCAATGTATGCTCCAAATTTCATCAGATATATTAATTGTAAAATCAATAATTTTTACTCAGGGTTAAAGCCAATGTATCGAATGGCATTGGAATATCATGATTTAAAAAGTTATGAAAATCTTTTTCGATGAGCGGAGAAGGTGGAAATGGAGTTTTCTAATGATTAGGTGTTCTTTGAAATAAAACAGAATAAGAGGTCGAGGTGATAGGTAAAAGGGAATAATTATTTGAAAAAGTCTGATGATAAGAAAATTAAGATTATAGTTTGTGAAAATTGTGGTAAAAATCACACTGGAGAATGCCTTTTGAATTCTGGTAAGTTCTTCTGATGTGGTAAAATGGGACATAAGGCTCATAATTACTATAACAACCCTGATTTTTATTACACACTTAAACCTGATTTATTACATAAAATATTCAATTTATACAACATATAAGATCAAGAGGTCTAGTGTCTTTGGGGCTTAGGAACATTACATAACAACTTAGAACATAAAACACACAACATATTTATTGAAAACTTCCTTTACATGACCACTACATTCCCTCGTACTTATCATTGGATGAGATAACCTGAGGATATGCATAAGAAAAGGGTGATCTATAAATCCCAATAAGGGAATAAACATTGAATAACATGAGGAATACAATACATGTTAGATAATAGGCATATCAATGGAGCACAATAGAAACATGAACTTAAAGGCATGATAAAGCATGATAATCATAACATGGAAATGCGGCAACAACACTTAACATGGAATTAGTATAAGCCAAGGCTCATTGCACATGGAGCATGATTAAACCCTCATTTTACATGAAGCATGAATAAAACCTCGTTTCACTTTAATTATCATGAGTCAACACCCATTTCACATGATGTATCATGATACTATACTTTACCCAATGCATTAGAGCGTTATCAGGGCATACCCTTCTTAAACATTTCATTTCATGCATAAGTTTGCCACATAAATCTTATAACATGGAATAAATAAACATCATAAGTTATTCCAAAATTAAGTAATGCGGAATAAATACATGGAAGTACCATTAAATAGGTATATGTGCATAAAGGTGAATACCCTTGATAGAGACATGAGTATGTTATTCACTACACAATGATCTTGGCTTGGAAAAACGCGGTGCAATTTCGGCAGCATAATGGCGTGACATAAGGATTCATGAAAATATTTGATGAGATAGAAAAGGGTGTCTCATAATATGTACTTGAAATGGACAGTAAGGGGGTAATATGGATACATGTCCCAACAAACGTAATGGAATTTAGATGCATAATACAAAAGAATTACTTGGATGTAAAAGAGGAGAGAGAAACCCCTCACGGAATTTCAACATGGTAAATGTTGTACATGGGAGGCTTAAAATGAGAGATAAATGGGTCTCCCATCATCCGAACATAAATAAGATAGTATGGGGGATGTGCTAAATCATAACCCAACATTTGTAATTGAAAACAAAAGGGCATAACAACTTATTTAGATTTGGGACACCTCATATTAAACTAATCAATACCACAAACCAACCCATGGTTTTTGCCCATGATTTTTTCAAAAGGGGAGTGGAAAAAAATATCTTATAAGGCCAATGTCCTAACTTCTTAAAATAATAGGGTTGCTTATGTGAAGGTGAGTCACACTCTCAAGGAAAACAATTTAAAAACAAAAAATGTTTTATAAGTCTTGGAGGGTCCACAAAAGCTTTGTAAAATAAATAAAACAAATCTAAAATCACATTATTTTAATACTAAAACATATATTGGCCGAAAATAATGTTTATAGTATTTTATTACCTCACTATTGGGTCATTATTATGTCATAAAACACATTATATATTTAAACGATATTTAATTTTGACCCAAAAATTCGACTCTCAGAAAATTATGAAAAATTCACCGTTGGATAATTTTGACGTCCAGATTCCAAAAATAATATTCATTTTATCTAAATAATTTTATAAATATGTGAACTTTTACTTTTAAAATAAGAACCAACATTTACCCAAAATTCATGGGTTTTGATAAAAACAGTTTTCAAACCTTAATAAAAATTACAATTGCATTCATAAAATTATATGATCATTTATATTTAAAAAAATTAATTTAATAATAATATTTTATTAAAATATTATTTAATTAAAAAATCCATTAATTCATCAAAAAAGATTTCTTAGTTGAATATTAACTAAAAATACTATTTGTGCTTTAAAAACTATTTACAAAGTAACAATAATAAAATGAATGCACATTCTTTATACAAAAATAATGTACATTGTCATAGTGCTAGGGTCTTGTTACATAACCCCTTATAACACCTATATAAGACTGAAGGGTAAGGTGTGCGATGGTGACAGACTCTTGGGGTGGCTCGGATAATATCACTCGGGTGGTAATCTCTATTAACTTCCACTTCTCCCGTAGTCGGTTCCGCTCAAGCATAATGTGTTCAAGATCGGCTTGGGCTTGGTTAAGAGAAAATCCTAATGAAGCCACCTTCTTTCTGAGCTCTGAAAAATGGGCTTTATATGGGAAAGTCTACTAGATGAGGCCATCGCTTCCTTTTTCTAAGTAAATTGGATTTGTTAAAGTCCTATATTTATACTAATCATGTGATCACTGTTCAATGACTATATTAGCAATGGTAATAATTCATAACGGTATTTTAAAATCCAGAAACATAAAATCTGTGAATTTCACATTTTATATAACCATAATAAGACATTTAATTAGATCAAGAGGAATTTTCATTAATGAAAGTTTGGGTCGTTACAATTACACTGAAAAAGATGAGAGTAATGGTAAGAAAAAATATGGTTTACAATTACTAAAATGTTTTAAGTGAAATGAGATGGGTCATTATGAAAATGTGTGTTCTATGAAGAACTCAAATGATGGGAAGATTCTAGACTATAAGAATAAAGGTGTGGTGAAATCCTTTGAAACTACTTCAGTAGATGTTGGTCCATAAAATGAAATGGTATCAGGCATATTGTTTGTGTTTTAAGATTATGCCAATGTGATGTTTGACTTCAGATCTACACATTATTTCATTTATGAGAAATTTTCTTATAAATTGGGAATTCCACCTCAATAAATGAATCCATAACTTATGGTAAAAACACATAGGGTAAATGTAGAGACAAAAAGAAATTATAAGAATTTTTCTGACCTTGTCCGTGGGAAGAATCTACCTACAAACCTTATTTTTTTTCCTATAGTAGAGTTTGATATTATTTTTGGTATGGATTGGATTTCCATTTACTATGATAATATTGATTGTATAGATAAATAAGTTTCTTTACAAAAATACTTTCAGTTTGTCTATATGACCCTTACCTCTGATAAAATATCGGGTAGTTGAGAAACTACGAAAACATGGAAATGAATGATACCTTGCACATATTGTTAAAAAAAGGAATTGTTCAGATTAATGATGTTCTAGTGATAAATGAGTATCTTGATGTTTTTTGTTAATGAGTTGACTGGTATTATACCATATCGAGAAGTTAAATTCACTATTGACTTAGTGCCAGATGCTAAGACAATTTCAAAACCCCCTTATCAAATGGATCAAATTTATTTTTTAGAGTTAAATAAGAAATTGTAGGAGTTATTACATAATGGTTTTATTTAACCTATAACATCACTATGGGGTGATGCTTTCTTGTTTGTTAAAAAGAAATATGGTTCAATGATAATTTTCATTGATTATTGAGCCCTGAATAACATCACTGTTAAGAAAAAGTATCATTTTCCTCATATTGATGATTTGTTTGATCAGATCCATGGAGCTCATTATTTTTCGAAGGTTGACTTGAGGTTGGGGTACCATCATTTGAAATTAAAGGAAACAGACATTCTGAAGACTGTGTTTTGTACTAGATATGGATATTATTAATTTTTATTTATTCCATTTGAGTTTACTAATTCACCTTCTGTATTCATGGATCTTATGAATAGAATATTTTGTGAGTTATTGGATAAGTTTGTGGTTGTGTTTATTGATTAAAATTTTCTATATTCTTAAATTAAAGAGGATCACAAAATTCATTTAAGGGTTTTGTTTCAAACATTAAAATAAAATAAATTATATGAGAAATTCAGAAAGTGTGAGTTTTCGTTACAAAAAATTTCTTTCCTTAGTCACATTGATTCTAAATATGGCATAACTGTTGATCCTGTAAAAACAAGAGTTGTTGAAGAATGTAAAAGACCCACAAATATAACCGAGATTCATAGTTTTCTTGGTTTAGTAGGCTATCATTAGAGTTTTTTTTAAAAATTTTCACATTTATCTAGCTTACTGACTAAGTTAACTTGAAAAGGTGTTAAGTTCATCTGAAAAAAAGAATGTGATGATTGTTTTCAGGAATTGAAAAGTAGATTGGTGAATGATCCAGTTTGGTAATTACATTCCAATAATGGTAAATTTTTTATCTACAATGATTATTAGTTGAAAGGACTTGGTTGTGTCCTAATGGAGAATGATAAGGTAATTTTTTATGCTTCACGTCAGTAGAAAAATTATGAGTTAAATTACCCCACACATTATTTGGAATTATCTATTGTTGTTTTTGCTTAATAAATTTGGATCCATCATCTATATGGAGTAAAATATGAAATATATACTGACCAAAAAAGTTTGAAGGATATATTCACTTAGAAATAATTGAACATGAGACATAGAAGATAGTTGTAACTAATCAAGGATTATGATTGATCGAATTCATTACCATCCTAGAAATTTAAATAAAGTGTATGATGATTTGAGCTTAAAATATAATGATACATTAGCTATGATATATTTAGAAAATGATCCTTTAGTTAATGATTTGATGAATTTTGGCTTGGAAGTTGTTGGTGCGAGAAATTCCTCTATTTTGTTTTAGGTGTCAGTGAAATAATCTATATAAAAAAAAATTAAGTAAGTAAAGAAGGAAGATAATGAGTTGTAGAAAAAGGTAGAATTAGTTTAGAGGATAATTTTCCTAAATTTAACATTGAAAATTATTGTGTGTTGAGATTTGGGAAGAGGTTATATGTGCCTTATTATTCACAACTGAAGAAAGAGTTTTTATGTGAATCTCATAGTTCCCAGTTTTCAGTTCATCCTGGCAGTAATAATATGTATAAATACCTTCAAGAGTATTATTGGTGGGATGGAATGAAAAGATATATTTCTGACTTTACTATGAAGTGTTTGACTTGTCAGTAGGTGAAAGAAGAATGAAAGTTTCCAAAAGGGATTATTCATCCTTTTCCAGTAACAGATTGCAAATGAGAAAATATATCCATGTATTTTGTAGGGGGATTACCAAAGTCTTATTGAGGTAACAATACGATTTGGGTTACTGTTCATAAATTGATTAAAGCTTCTCTTTTTCTTCCTATTTTAGATACACTATCTCTAGATAAAATTTCTCAGTTTTATCTAAAGGAGATAACCGGGTTACATGGAGTTACTCTCTCCATTGTATCTGATCGTGATCCTAGGTTCACTTATAACTTTTGTAAAGGTATTTAGAAGTCATTGGATACTGAATTAAATTTTAGTACAACTTTTCATCCTCAAATTTATGGGTAGATAGAACAAATAATTCAGACATTGGAGGATATGCTACATGATTGTTCAATGGATTACTAGGGAAGTTAGAACCAATATCATTCTTTGGTTGTGTTTTCTTATAATAACAGTTTTCATTCTAGTATATAGATGGATCCATTTGCGGAATTATATGGAAATCGATGTCGAACTCCAGCTTTTTGGGATGAAGTAGGTGAAAGGAAGTTGATGGGACCAGAATTGGTAGAAGAGATGACAGAAAAAGTTCAATTGATTCAAAAACACATGAGGATAACTTAGAGCAGGTGTAAAATTTATGCGGATAACTGGAGGAAGGATATTTTTTTAGAGGTAGGTGATCATGTATTTCTCAATGATTCACTATGGAAAAGTGTGATGTGTTTTGGTAAGAAGGGAAAGCTGGATATGTGGTTCATTGGACCCTATGAAATCCTAGATAAGGTCGGGTCAGTTGCCTATAGAGTGGACTTACCTTTGAGTTTATCCTAGGTACATATTTTTTTTTTCATTTTTCAATGTTGAGAAATTATTTTTGGACCCATCTTATGTTTTGAGTCCAGAATTATTTCAGTTGGAAGAGAATATTTCTTATGAGGAACAATGAGTCCAAATTCTTGACCATAAAGAAAAAGTGTTGCAAAATAAGGTGATTAATCAGGTTAAGGTTTTTTGAAAAAACCATATGGTTGAAGAGGCAACATGGGAATATGAAAATGATATGAGGGAGAAATACCCCCATTAATTTGATAAGTGAATAAAATTATGAGGATGCAATTTCAAAAAGGGGGAAGGATGTAACATCATAGGTAATTATAAAATAAGACATTTTTATATCTATTAATATTTATGAATTAGATATTAAGTTTACTTAAAATGGGATTCTATGTATGATAGTGCACTCGACACGTAACAATGAGTTTCTCTGAAATCTTATTTTGCACACAAGAATGAGTTATACTGAAAAAATAATACATTATTAGTATTATTATTTTTAATGGTAGTTATCACCTAGCTATTTTATTGAAGGGAATGAACAAAACTCACTAAATTATGTTTAGACATGTTTATTAAATGTTTTTCCTTTCATCTAATATATTTTAGAGGCTTAAAATAAAAATAAATCCAGTTTTAAGCATAAAATAATCTAATATTTTTAGAAAGTAGTTTTACCACCTTTTGATGGTGAGCCCTTTTTAAATATTTTTTTTCACTTTTATAAGTTTTATTTGTCAAAATAAAATTCTTATTTATAAACAGGACATAAAAATTCATTTTGGTTGATTTTTTTTATTTTTATGATAAAATTTATTTTTTAATGAATAGTGAAAATACTGCATTTTAATTCAAAACTTCCTTTTAGTATAATTTATTTCTATAGTTATGTTATCCTTTTAAATAGTTTTAATGTTATATTGTACTAAGTTTTTATCATTTAATATAATTTTGTTCATTGGAAGTAATTTTACATTTAAATTTGACATAAACACATGTCAATCTTTTGATGGTTTTTACTATTTAAAAATAACATGTTTCCTTATTTTGACAACGAGGATTAATTTTTCATTAATTACTGCAACTTCTATGTTTTAAAATTATAAAAATTGATTCCATATTTGGAATCATAAGGTTCAAATAATGTAAATTGTTCCCCTTTATTTTTGGATATTATGAATAGTAACTTCATTAATTATTTTTATTTACCTTGGTTAAAGGGTAAATCAGGTAAATAAGGGTAAAAATAATAATATTTTTTTATTTACCATGGATTAAAATATTAATTTATATTTCTTTAATATTTTAAAAATTTCCAAGGGTTCCCCTCCCCTCTCCTATAAAAGGTACCCTATGTTCTCTAAAAATCACACTTCCAAAGCCTTTTGGTTTGGACAATATCTTCCCAAAACTCTTCCTAGAATACCTACTCTCATTATTGAGGCCTTATTTTGGGCATAACACCCTTCTTAGATTTGTTAAGGTGTTCTTCAAAGGTGATCAACCGAAGAAGAGGTATCGTTTTTTACGAGTTTCTACTTTATATCTTCTTCCACTTCATTTAAATCATCTTCTTCCATGATTAAATAGTAACTCCAGTATCCTAAATATACTGAGATGTTATTATGTTAATATCATCCCATAAATCTATCTCTACTTTCATAAAATTTGAAATGAATTAATCATTCGTGCGTACGTATGAATTATCACCTCCACAAACCGATTTAGTTCATTTTCCATTACTATCTATCAAGATCAATTATAATGATGGAATTAATATTCATATGTTATATTCATGGAATATTTATAATTTTAAATGAATAATATTTCAATTATTTACTTACCTTCCATGTACATAAAAACAATAACTTTGTTCGTGTGTACGTGTGAACAATCACCTCCATGAAGCGATGTAAATCATTTCTATTCACCACATCACTTGTATGATATATATAAGTAAATTTAAATTATTATTATGATTCTAATAATATTATTATCATTCTGGAAATATAAAATAATAATTACTTTATTTACATAATGATCGATGAAAAATGAAAAATTTACTGATGCGTACGTATGACCTACCGTCTTGATGAGTATAACCTTGTTAATTTTTCATAACCATAATTAACAGTTTGATTTAAAAATTATGATTAATATATAAAAGTGATTATTATTTCATGAATACTATTATGGATATGATAGAATTATGACTATATGGACTAGTGACATTAAAACCATGCTCATTTTCAACTCAAGTACCGAATATCGACAAAACACCTGATATGAATTTAAATAATTATATGATTTTTATAACATAGTAATAAATGATATAAAAGAAATAATAAACTTGAAAAAAGTTCTCAAGTAAGTAGAAATTAGTATAATTTTATTATTCAGGAATATAAAGATTGTACTTGATGAGTCAGACTCACGGTAAGGGACTTCATCTCAATCTCCTTTCATTGAGACATATTTTGATGTTATACACCACTTTATTTTATATGGTGTATAATAAACCCATTTGAATTTTAATTTAATTAAGAGGTTTTAAAAAGGAATTTTTTTTGGTATGAATCATTTTACTAAATGACAAAAAGAATGTTTTTTTAACATATGGGGTGACAACATCTTTTCTACCGCTGTGACCATTATTTAGTATTTGGATTCCTCTACAATCCATAATGTTTTTAAAATAAAATTAAACACCATATTCATTTTTAGGTATTTTGGTATTTAAAATGGTTTTGATAATGAATTGATTATATCTTGAAATGATATCGTATGATTTAAATGTGTAAATATTATTTTTCTTTTTTGTAAGGTTTATGTGTTATGATTATGTTATGGTTCTTGGGAATTGTTTATGTATATAGGCCGTTCCATGATAAACTAAGGGTGGGTGATCCCGTGATAGCTCTCCATTGCATTGGGTAATGATATAGAGTTTAATAATAAGGCTTCTCCAAAGATATTTATGAAATATACTATGATGGGTATTATAAACTTAACCATGAAGGTTACTCCCTATGTAGCTATGAAAGCTACAATGTAAGTATGATATGGATGCCATTGGTTACCCTTATGATTTATGATTTATATGAAGTTTTTTAGAATTCTTATGATTTCATGGGTTTATAAATATTCATGGACTACCATTTTCTTTCCTTATTTTATATCCCTTATTGATATTTTTGTGCTCATACCAAGTTTTTAAAATTCTTTCTTAGGGTATAAGGATGGGTAAGAAAAATGAAGAAGTCAATAAATTTTTTATCACGAAAAAGAAACCTTTTTTACTTTTAAAAGTTTTATATTGAGGAAGAAATGGATACTATTGTAGTGGTATCCAATTTGTTTAAATTTGAGTTATTATGTATTAGTTATTTCATAATTATATAAAACTCTAAACCTAAAAAGATCCTTAATGTGAATTATTGACTTAACTCAAGATTATGTATTGTTTAAGACTGGGACCTTATATGGTGTGTATCTTCCCTCAACAATGATGCTAGGGTTTCAAATAAATTAAGGGTAACATGAAATATAGTCCCTCTTACACACCGTATACCCCCTTCCTTTTTGGATATCCCATGTGAAGGGTTACATGGATGAAAACCTGTGTAGAAATACATGGGGTTCGATACATGGCTGTGTACCCTAGTACACAGACACAACATGCAGCACATGACCCTGGTCCTGTTTAGTCAGAACATACCATGTAGTCCACATACACAACATGTACTTCTATATGGGATGAAGTCACATATTATTCGGTGACACGACCAAGCTGTGAAGTGGGGCCACACATCGTGATCCCCCTCACACGTTATGTACCACTTGGTTCATTTTCAAGAAATTTTAAAGCCTATTATCTCCTTTATTTGAACTTAGATTTTGGACCATGAGTAGACTATCTTGAGTGTTTCTCCAGGTAAAATGAACCTCAGTGGTGGATTTTGAGATACAATGTGAAATTTTCCAATCTTGGAACACACTAATGAGACACCTGTTGATGGCTGTGATTGTGTAGGATCACTAGATATTTCTAGGAATTACCCTCTAGTAAGGTTGGGCATTAGAGTTCCCCAATTATTGTTTTGGGCATTACCTTATAGCAGGACTGGGCAATGGAGTTACTCGATGAATTTTCTGGGTGTTACCCTCTAGCAGGGCTTGGTAGTGGAGTTTCCCGTTTTCCTTTCTAGGACTTACCCTCCAGCAGGGATGGACATTGGATTTCTTTGATGAACTTTCCAGGCATTAGCCTCTAGTAGGGTTAGGCAGTGAAGTTCCCCAAGGACTTTCTTGAGCGTTACCATCCAATGGGACTAGGCTATGGATTTTCTCAGTGACTAGTAGAGTAGGACCCACCTATCATTCCAGGGCATGAGATCCTTAACTGGAGTTTGAGCCCCCTTTACTATGTGATATAGTGGAGAGGCATGGTTTGATGTAGTTTTTGACTCATAAGAAAGTGGGATGATTTCCCCACCGAGATGAGTTTTTTGTGATGTGACCTAAAACCATGCAGGCGAGTTAGTGCCACCTAAAGCGGATAATATCAAGGTGTGGATAATGAGTCCCTTAAACTTGGGTTTTCATGGAAGACATGTGATATGATGGGCATTGTTTTAGGACTTTTGGAACTGTTGGAGACTCTTCTTCTTAGGATTAGCTATGAGATAGAGATTCCCTTACTCTCTCATTTGGGCTTCATTGACTAGGCATAGATATATATAATGTACTTCTGTATGCACCCCTTGTATTTGGATACTCTCCCTCCATTAGAGGCAAATACACATGGTTTATGACACATAATTTTTGTGTTTATATTCTCATGGTTGGATGAGTCTACTTTCCTACTATAGTAGGTACTGTTTGGCACTACAACAGCCAGAAATTTTCCCCAGTTTGGGCCTTCGGGCCACCGGTTTGGTCCCCAAGTCCTTTAAGGCCTTCAAGCCACACAAGACTTCGGGCCAGTAAGGACTTCAGGCCACCTCAAGGCCTTTGGGTCAACTTAAGTGAAAATGAAAACTAGAAAACCTACAAGGAATAAGATCTATAAGAGGATGAGAAAGGAGCTTTCACCACAGAAGAAGCTACATAGATTGCAAGAATGATATGGTATGAAACCTTCCATCGGAACAAGCCTGTGTATGCATTGGATAGCCTAGCCGAACAACCATGTGAAGGTGGAGAGCTGATTTCATGATGAAGATGTTGGGGAGGAGCAGTTCCAAGTAGCTAGTCTGGGTTGTATGTAATGTTTGATCCTACGGGCAATGAATTGCTCTAAGGCCTACAGGACATGTATTACTTACTGTTACATGCCTTGTAAGGGTTCCACCTCACCCCTTGAAGGGTAGATTATCAAAAATAAATAAAAAATGAAGGCCTTCGGGCCATTGGATGGATTGGATTGATATATAATATTTCACTATAACTTGTGCTATATACTGTCTTTCTCTTCCATTATATCTCTTAATGACCCCCCTTTACCCCTCTTGGGATTCAGGAGCTGGGATCTCTCAGTATTTACTTTACCAGTTTTCTATTAGGCTGGGACACTTTTCTGGTTGGGCATGTATTTTTCCTCTTTAACTTTCAGTTTACACTATCATACTTTTGTACTACCTAAAGGTTCATGCATGATTAGTTTACATTATAGCAGTGTTTCATATTTTACTTTCTCCCTCTTCACTTTTTTATTTAGTTGGATGTGTGTGTGTGTACAAGTTCTTAAGAAAAAGGACTCCCCATTTTAGTTATGCCTTTGGCACTTTTCACCACCCCTAGCCTATGGAGGTGGGCTTGGGGTCATTACGGCTCAAGCCCTGGCATGGGTTGAGTCATGAAAATATTGTTCATATTGTTCTATGAATAAATATTTGAAGAATATCAAACATGGGTGTGTGAACAAAAATGGTGAATGAAGCCAGTAAAATTTTATAGAGAATTTTTTTAAATAATATATTGAGAGTTTTCCATGTAGTTCATAGAAGGAATAAAGATAAAAGAAGTTTCTACTACCATATACTTTGAAGGATTATTTTCATGATGTATATGGTGACTGAAGATTTTGCATGCAATGCTGTACCTGTGAATTGAAGTGGTTTCTTACTACTTTTCAAGAAAGAAATAGAAAGAAGAACTAATTACACTCAAAAACTTGAGAAATGTATATTGGTAGTTGAGATATCAGTTGTTACCAACATTTACTATCATTGTAAAGTGTGGAATGAACATGTGTGTAGGATGTGCCAAATCATAGTTAAGAGACATGAAAATAAGATGTTCAAGGATATACCATTCTCACTTGTACCAAAAAGATTATTCTAGTGGGTAGAATGATCTTGGAGTAATCCTTATCATATAAAGGACTAGACCTCTCACGTTGATAGGTGAAACTTGTAAATCACTATGCTTCTTCTATTGATTTGTTTTGGATGTGAGTGGATAGAAAAAGTTCACTCATCTTAATAGGTGGTGAAGGTTGTTTGAGAAGAATCTAAAAAATAAGCAAGATTATTGATTCACCTCTCATCTTAGTGATCTCCCAAGGATGCTGTAGGTGGTTCTATTGAGAAGGTTTCATCAAGAAATAAAACCTAATATAACAACAACTAATAGCATAAAAAATGATAAAAAAATTCAATATAAATCTATATCATATTATTCAATTCCATGGGAAGAATGGGAACTCTGATGAATTTATAGTTCAATACATTCCTTGGATTACTATCTTTTAGTTGTATAAAAAGTTTTATGCATGAAAATTATACAAAGGGAACATTTAAGTAATAGAAATATCTATCATACTATCTTTAAAATATCATAATTTAGCAACATGGATAAAAGCATAAAATCATGAGAAGCTCTACTACCACCCATTTCAATTCCATTAATATTCAAGTTCATTATATTTATTAGGTTGATTATAAATATTTTACAATAAAAAACTAAATATTTAAATTTAACACTAACATATAATAAAATAGTATAAGTCTCATATACCTTACCATGATTGAAGATTCAAGGAACAACTTACAAGGACGGGATAAACCAATTGTCCAAAACACTCAAACTTGATATAAACCAGATCAAGAACTAACCAAAATGAACCATCATTAAACCACAACAAAATAATAACTAAAATAAAAAGAATAAAATATTTCAAAACCTCTTATAAGAATATATAATGTGGAAATATAAAAAAGAGTAGAAAAGAATCACCCTGGATCAATGATGAAATCACCATTTGATTAGGATGGTTATGATTCACCAAGGGATGAATTGGAGCACAAAGGGATGAATTAGAGTCATCTAGGGCTCTAGGTAATGGAATAAAAGTTTAAATAAGGAAATTTTTACCCCCATTTATAGAGAAAATATAACTAAACCATACTATACATAGTGTTGATACTTACAAAACAATCAGGATGGTCTCAGTAAAAGATGGATATGAAACTCTAATACTTAAAAATGGGAGTTCATTAATTTCTTATTAGATGTTACAACCATTTTAAAATGGGTTTTATAAACACCACAACATGTTATTACCCAAATAACAATCCCTTAATTTGATCTAGATACTTGTGATGAACCACTATGGCATAAAGTAACTTCCATCACCATTTCCAACATACATGTATAACCCAACCATTCCTAAGAAACCCCATAACCACAACATAAAACCACCTAAAATACTAAAAAAATAATTTCACCCTCACCAATTTACTAAATATATTCCACTTGAAACCTATAGGCACCATTCTCACCAAAACGACTATCACAATGGTGTGGAAAGCTCCTCACATAAGATTGAATTTTTAAGACCCAACCCTTATGTAGGATTAAACTAGAAACCATGTGAGATTAATTCAAGTAAGATTAAATCAAAACCCATATAATATAAAACCAACCCTCTCATAACACTTCTCATATCACCATGGTGTAGTTCCATTATTCTCAGATAAATAGGCATTATGCCTCTCCCCATTTTAAATATTGAATTTAACAAAATATTCCCAGGAATCATTCCCTTAAAAATAGACCAAATCAATTAAAATATACATATAAAATTTCAAATAACCCAAAATTATAAAAAATCCCTCAGTACTAGTGTTTTACACCATATATTTAACAAAAATAAAAAAGGAAACACTCCTTAATAGTATCCCTAAAGAGGTTTCCACCTCAGCCTCTATAATTGGTGTTTTGGAACTTAAAGATTCAAAACTCCACCCTATGTATCCATAACATGTTCAAAATTCATATCAACACCTCAAAATCCAAGAAAACACAAACTAAAAATCCATAAAAATCTAGGACATTACATTAGACACATCTCAAATGATTATTGTCCCTAAGAATCAAAACCAGCATAGAAGTAAAAGAATGATTGCCAAACCCAAACACCTATGAGATACCTCTAAAATAAGAATGAAACCATCACTAAAGTATAAATAATCACTTGAATAAAACAATAGCAATAAAATTATTACCAATCTAAACATTTCATCATCATAAAAAAACAAGGTTCAGAACAATTTAGGGCATAGAGATCGCATATGCGAATTATATTCCCATTTATATTCCTCTAAGACACCTTGCCTCCAAGATATGTGAACCAAAAAAATATGACACTAACTCAACACCTTATCTCGATGACCCTGAATCTAAACTAGTTTACCGACAAGAATTTCATCACTCTCAATATCCAAGAAACCATAATCAATGTAATGTGATTTATCATGAATATATTGATGAATTCAAAACATGTGGAAAACATTACAGATCTTGTCCAATAATGGAGGGAGTGCTAACCAATTCACCAACTCATTGATGTGCTCCAACATCACAAAATTACCAACAAATACTGATGAAATATTAATCTAATTAATAAACATTCACTTCCCCCAATAATAATACAGCTTAAAGAATAAATGATCTCTAATGATGAAATATAGAGGATTCCTATTACACTCAACATAGAAATTATTATGATCTTGATCTACCTTCTACCTCTCTCAAATCACCATAGTCTTCTCCATCGATATCTATACCAATTTTTGTTTGAGAATTGTAAACTCTCTAGCCTTAGTTCAACACAACAATGACTTGAAAGTTCAACCATAAAATTTTTTTAATGGATCCATACCAATGGTTGAGTGATAAATATTATTATAGGTGTATTCAACAAATAATAACTACCTTAAACATGAACCTTAAAAATCCATAATTAATGTACACACATATTTACTAGGCTAGAGGTATTAATGAACACACAAATTTCATTTTTAAATTTCTACACTACCATAATAGTGAAGGGTCAAATCCAAGTGAAGGTGGGTGAGTGTTCAATGGAATATTTAATTTTAACAAAGAAAAAGAAATAAAAATAAGTTTATGTTGATTAAATAAATTTTTATAATTAAAATGAATAAGTAAATTTGTGTGTGTGTTAGAAAAGGGTAAGGTTATAGAGTTATGGAGTAGAGTAAATGATGAAATATTCTTGACAGGAAGTTTAATTGAATCCCCTTGATAAAAATGTGATTTTCTTGAAAATGATTTAAACCGAACTTGCAACCGTAATCTCAAAAATGATTAAAAACATTATTGATAAATATAACTATTACTGTACTAAATATGATACCTATCAAGAATTTATTTTTCATAGAAGTAAGAAAAGATATTGATACGGGGTTACTCATAGATTTCAATTTCCTTTAACCATGAATGTTATTATTTCCTATTTCATTTTCTCAATCCATCAATGTTTTGAATTGGGTGAAATTATTTAAAAACAATCTTAGGATTATTTTTCAATTGTCATTACATCAACCATGATCAAGAAAAAATGATGAAATAAGGCATAGAAAGATGAATTTCAACTTAAAATGATAAAAAAAAGAACAATAATGATTTAAACATACTATAATGATTGAATTCCACTCTTCAAATTTAAACTACAACACATGATTATAAAAGGGGAATTAGATGAGAAACTAAAATAAAATATATAGTAAAATATAATTAAGATAGTAAAGGTTATTCTCTATCATGATAAAATCTTTCTCATTGCTCTATATTCCACCTTTTTCTTTGTTGAAGTGACAAATCATAACTCAAAAAATGGTCCTTCCCCTAGATATTAAACTTAATATCCTAACTATATAGGAAATTTGTTTCCATAATTAATTAATTAGTGTATTTATGAATAATTATCATGTCTCTATTTTTAAATATTTTTCTCCACCACCTCAGTTTCATCACAACTAAATGGGAGCATATCATTTGTCATCTTTTCACTACTATTGAATCTATAATAGAACCCTTCAACCAACTTTATCCACTTTCACATGAAATTTAATTAATATTTCTATATACCTCATTAAAAAGACATATTTTATATGAATTTTTAGCTTAACCCAATAATCAACGATATCCAGTTCTATCTATACATCGACTGACTTTAGAGTAGAGCCTCTATGGATAGTCTACCGAGATCCACTACTGAACTTGAATCAAGATTGAGTAACCATCTACAGTGGTTCTAAACAAACTCTTTATCCATAAGAACATGAACACAACCTTAGATCGAATTTCATACATGGAATTTAGTCTCATGCCTTTTTTATTTGGTAACCCTCTTCCATCGTGGCTAAATTAGTCAATGAGCTTTATCATCCAACTGGCTTGGATCCATCCCATCCAGATGAATCAATATTTATCTTCATTTAAACTAGCCTCAATGAATTGGATTAATACCTGAATACTTGTATTAAACACTTTACACACACTTTTGTTGTTTGGAATAAACTAATTCTTCATCTTTATTTGGTTTGAGTTCTCTGAAGAAAAGATCTTAAATGAAAAGCGACTCTTCATCTTCCTTCATTATGGCTCCCCATCCCACTCAAATAACTCATTTTATCATAGTCTCATCCACTTGTTTGGAATTAATTATGGAATTTCATTAAGCATTTGGAATTAAATCCTCTATGAATTAACAACCACATCACTGGGAAGTATTGAGGCCCCACTATTTTATTTAAATCAAACCTCTAATAAGGTATAAACCAAATGAACATAGACACTTAGACTTGATTTCAAGAAAGTATTCATCCTAAAATAATTATATTTTAAGCATATATCTAAAATTTATCTTTATTATGGTTCAATATCGACATATTCTTTTGAATTTAGTGGTTTCATATTTGACTGGTCACCTCAGTTTATCAATCTTTCCATTATATCAATGTTCTTCTATAGGTCATCAAGTCTAAAATTGTCCCGACCTGTCCCCTGGGTCCTGTTTTGTGACTACCCCAAGCCCGCCTCCCATAGGCCAAGGTCTGGAAACTAGCACTGAGTAGGTTTTTCCCATAATGGGGATTCATTTTCCTATAGACCTTCACACATGCACCCATCCCCAAGAAAAGTACTGAAACTAAAAACATCGAGTAAACATATATGAAACCCACTAAGACAACCACTAAGAGTAACAATACAAACTAAAAAGAAAAAAAAGGCTAGAATAAAATCCCAACTAAAATAGAAAAGTACAAGCTCCTAGATCTCATCTACATAAAACCCTACATGAAGGGTAGGTACAATAAGCTGTCCGAATGTCGCTGTAGCGTACCATATCCGCAGGGTCACCCTAAAGCCCCACCTGTCTCCGGCCCACCAAGTACTTCGTCAAAGATGTCGATTTTCTACACAAGACACAACACGTGTGGGTGAATCCCATGTAGGGGTGAGTAAAATAATACTCAGTAGGGATCCCAAACTATAAAGGTAAACAAAAAATAAATACCCAAGGAAGACTACCAAAGTGGTACAAAGAGTTTATCCTCTAAGAATTACAATCAAAAGAGTCACTATAGTCAGATCACAACAAGTATAGGTCTATGGTACATAAACAAGATCGTCATAAGAATCCACAGTACCCTCAAGTAGTAACAGGTAGAGAATTGGTAACAAACGGTGTGTAGGTAACACACGAAGTGTAGATAATACATGGAGTGTTGGAAATACACATAGTGTTGTTAACACACAGAGTGTTGGTAACACATGAGGAGTTTTCAAAGACTAGAGGACCCGCACCCTGGTGGGACATGGTAGTACCGAATCAGTCTTGGTTAGACACAAAGTCTAGATAAGAAAAATAGTCTAGGTAAGAAACACAATCTAAGTAATCACATATCTTCTAGGTTACAACTAGACCATGATTCCGTCCTTAGGAGGCTCGTTTTAGGAGAAAATCCTCCTAAATCTAATAGTCCATATGAAAAATTCCAAAAAAACCCACTTAGAGTATCTCAAAAGGAATGCCTCATCACAAGGCTCCCAAAACTCCAAATGGATCGTCAAACGGACACACAATTTGAGAGTTATGGGTTTTCTTTGTAAAAAGGGGCCGGTAGGGTCCGGGCCTAATCTGACCTAGCCAGACTGACCCGACCCAACGCAACCTGAGTCCCACCTGACCCAACCTATTGGGTCTGACCCAACCCACCAGGCCTGACTCGGCTTACCGGGTCTGGCTCACCCCGGCTGGGCCCGACCCGCTGCCGATCCGGTCTACTGACTCCAGCCCGGCCAGCTCGAACGAGACAGTTTGTTCACCTAGGATGTGACGGTTGTCACATCCCCACCCGGTCAACGTAGCTGAGCATCACATTCAATGCGGTCGGCCGCCACGTGACGTAGCCTCTTGTCACGTTCGATTGAATCCCTCCACTGGCCGTCGAGAAGGTAGACCTATCCGCTACCTATGATCACTGAACCATAGGGTCCTCCACCAATGGATGTAAATCCAGTGACCTCATGCTTTCGGGTGGCTGCGCCACCGCATGCCTCCGTCACCATCTCTCCTTCTATAGGTCGCCAGTCTCAATCTGATACTCCATTTTTCGAAACGGAAGCATGCCTGTGACCCTCGAGTTGTGTTCTTCACTACTGTGGACTCTAAATATTCTCACCATCACTATGGGGGGCTGGTAACATTCATAAGCACCTGAAAAACATTCCGTGACCATGAGGGTCCATTGATGAAGAACACAATAATGAGGAAGAGAGATAAGCACAAGAACACCCTTAGAATGGAACTTGGAATTTTTCGTGTTGGCCTTGGTCCATTAATGTCAGTGGAAATATAAAAGAGGAATAAGAGAATATTTAATAAGATTCACCCCCTTTAATCCCACTTTTTTAACCATGCCACAAGAACAATCAAACCCAGATCAACCTATTCATGGGTTTTTCCACATTCGTTGTTAAACATTAGAATGAAGAAAGAATTCACTTAGACAATAACTCCCTACCTAGAAGTTTGGATCTATCATTGTAGAATAATAAAGCTACACCACCATTATTTGTCGAAACTCTATCTTCGATTTGTGATCCATGATCGGTCATCATTTTTTGGCATTCGTCATTTGACAACATGATAAAATCACTAATCTACCGTCCAATGTTTAGAGGGAATGATCAATAATCCAAATCCTAAATCCCTACCAAAGGTAAAATACATGTTTCAATGTTACTGTTTCTCTTTGAAACAACATTGCCACACTATTTCATTTATGAAAGGAAACAACTACTTTTTCACTATGTTGTAGCATTTCTGCGTCATCACAAAATGTTAAAATGAAAATAAAATAATCTTTTTATGTTTATTTTTATTCTTCGTTAAAATGTCCAAAAAATATTTTCCACAGTCGACCCACACCGGTCAAAGTTAGGTCCTGCCTAAGTAAAACCCGCTGCTCTGAACACAACGGTGCCCTCAGATTTCAAATATAGTCACTCGTTTCAAAGTTACTAAAACCAAGCACATGTGTTATTTTTAATAAATTTAAAAATAATTCAAACATTTATTTTGGGCACCCTGGGCCTCAGAATTACATGACCTCTTAGTGCTTGGTCCTGAAATAATTACATATATTTTTTAAAAAATTTACATAGAAAATCTTGGACATTACATTCTCTCCATCATAGGGATTTACTTCCCCAAAAGGAAAAAAAAGGGATAAACAAAAAAATGGGGATACTGAGTATGAATATGATCCTTCCGCTCCCACATGATCTCTTAAATATTCCTATATTTCCATAGAATGTGCACTAGAAGAATCAATCACCCATAGAGGGTCCTCTCTTTTCAATCCTCGATCTCCACTGAGAACTCTGCAAAAGTTTCCCCCTCATCAACGTCCATCACTCCCTAGTCAATAAAATTTGAAGGGTCATGTATGTATCTACTCAGTTGGGATACATGAAATATGTTGTGCACCCACTCTAAATATGGAGGTAGAGCTAAGTGGTACACCACTATGATGACTCTACTCAGTATCTAGAAAGGTCCAATGAACCTCAGAGATAACTTGCCGCCCCAGCCAAATCTTCATATCCCTTATCGAGGAGAGACCCAAAGGAACATGTGGTCTCACTTTTCAAACTCTTAGGGTCTCTTTCTCCTATCATCATAGTAATTTTATCATCTCCGTGATGTCTTCATCCACTCCTGTATGACCTATACCTTTTTTGTAGTTACCTGCACCAACTCAGGGCCCATGAATTCTAACTCTCTTGGTCCAGTCCATCAAAGTGGGGACCTGTAGGGTCACCCATACGATGCCTCGAATAGTTCCATACCAATGGTGGATTGGTAGTAATTATTTTACGCAATCTCCACCAAGGGTAGGTGATCCTCCCAACTGTGGCCAAAATCGAGGATGTAAGAATGTAACATGTCCTCTAGGACCTGAATGGTTCACTTTATCTGACCATCTGTTTATGGGTGGAAAGCTGTGTTCAAGCGTAGATGATTCCCAAACAACTTATAAAATCCCTTCCAAAAACGGGATGAAAAGCATGAATCTCGATTTGAGACTATCATCAATGGGACTCTGTAGAGTCAAACTATCTCCTACACATAGAGGCGTACCAAGCTCTCTATGAGACTTTGATCCCGAATCTCTAGGAAGTGGGCCAACTTGGTGATTTAGTCAATGATAAAGCAGATGATATCATGCCCCTGGATATATATAGTAAACCGACACAAAGTACATCGATATTCCATACAAATTACACTCTGGCACTTCAAGGGGTTGAGTCAAACCCGCTGGAACCTAGTGCTCATCCTTCACTTTCTAAAAAGTGAGGCATCTAGAGACAAACTCTTCCACTTACTTATTCATCTCCAGCCCCCAAAACTGTTGGGAAAAAACCCATCAAGGTATCATTGAAGCATTTTTGAGGTGATTGTGTTTGTTGACAAAACGGGCCTTTGTGTTTTGTTTGTTCACAAAGTAGACCACGATGTATAATTTGTTGACAAAGGGGGTTTACATGGTGATTTTCAGGTTTAAGATATGTTATTGGATATCCATGTTTGATTAAAGAACCTTGAAAGAGGAATAGATGATCTGGAGGTGGTAAAAAAAGAGTAGATACAAGGTGGCACTGTTTTCCAGTGTTTTCCAAATTTTTGGGCCTAAAAATCAGAAAATGAAGAGATGTGTTTTTGGAAAATGAAGGTGCGTGAAAAAGGAAAGAGGTCCGTGAAAAATAATTTTAGAGTACGAAATATTTGTTTGGTGTGCGAAAAAGGAAAGTAGTGCGCGAAATATTTGCGTGGTGTGTGAAAAAGGAAAGTGGTACGTGAAATATTTTCATGGTGCAAAAAAAAGGAAAGTGATGCGTGAAATATTAGCATGGTGTGTGAAATAGAGGATTGGTGTTTTTCATGCAAAATGTGTTTCAAGATCAGAAGCTCAAAAACTGTCAAATTCATGAGGTGCGCGAAAAATTGGATCATGGCGCGAAATTCAGTGTTGCGCGGAAGATGTGTTTTTCACACTCAATGAGGATTACGCACGGAAGGAGGGTTTTTCGCATAGGAGTCGATTTTGCCTATAAATATGAAGTGATCCACCTCATTCAAAGAAGCTCAAGAATTAGAGAGTATCTGAGCTTTGATGCCCAAAATTGGATTGCACAAGATATTTTCTCAAAAACAACAATTTTGCATGTAAAAGAACTATTTGTGCGCAAAGTAGAGGTTGCACGTTAAAGAAGACTATTGCGTGAAAAGTGGATTGTGCGAAAAATCAGAAAATTCCACGCAAGGTAGTGTAGAGGATGTGCATAAAAGAAGTGGTTTCACGTAAAATAATTGGTTTTTCATAAATCAGGTGTTACAAAAAAAATTTATTTCGTGCAAGGCAAGGGAATTTCGCGCAAGGTGCATTAAGGGCTGCACATAAAAATTGGGGTTGCCCGATACACCCAGTGCAAAGAGAGATTCATCTGCGAGTGAAAATTGGACTTCAACAGAGCATCTATCAATAATTAAAGATGAAGATTTCATTAGTGATAATGAAGAGACCTATAAGTCTATAAACTGTGAGTGGATCCTTTCCTAAGTAGTGAGCAAAGGAAGAGGAAGAATGTGATCCTTTCTATCGATAGTGAGCCAGAGAGAGAGAGAGGAACAGGGAGTGACCCTTGGAAAAGCAGTGAGATAACCCTAAACATTGTAAAGGTAGTGATCTTGGGCATAGAAGTGATCTATACCAAACATTGTAAATTGGAAGTTAGATTTAGTGTATTTGGTGCAGCAGCACATTACCGTTGTATACTCGTTGGATGTAGCCCAGTGAGGGTGAACCAAGTAAAAATCTCTCTGTCTTACTTCTTGCTTCACTATATTGAATCCAAAGCATCATTATCAGATAAATAAAGAAATGAAAAGATAAATTTTTTCAACACAAGAGAAAACATAGTGACCCTTATAACATATAGGTCAAGATCTAGTGGGGCAGGATGAATTTGAAATAGAATATCCATAACCTGATTCACCCCCCTCTTAGGGTATCTAGGCCCCTCTTGTTCCTAACAATTGGTATCTGAGGAAAATTTTCTTTTATAAGATTTATTTACTCTGACTTGGGTTAGTCGATTTTTGTGATTAAATATTCAATATTCTCTTATCTTTGTGTGCCATGGAAAAGGGAATAACTTTAAAGAATAATCAGAAGTCTTGTGAAATTCCACAGTGTGGAAGTGTCAATGGAAAGAGTGTGATTCATTTAAAGGAATCATGTAGTGAATAGATGAATGATTTGGATGAATCATACAATGAAATTACATACTCATTCAATGATGCTGAAGGAATGAGTGAAGAACCTGATATTCCAAGTGATGTTGGAACTACTGATGATGAAGAAACTCTAATTAGGTCATTTGTAGATGATGTCGATATAACAAAGGAATTGGATCGGAAATTGGATGAAGAAGTCATATGTAAAGATATCTGGATCCAGGTACTGGAAATTGAGGTCAACAAGCTAAGAGGATTAAATCAAAGACTTATTAACATGGCTACTGATTTGAGGGAGAATAATGATTCCTAAGATAAAGAACTGAAAAAGTTTTCTATAAAGAGAGAAAATCTCAGTGGTGATGTTAAGGGAAAGAATATGAACTCAGATGAAATTCAAAATCTGAAATCCAGTAATGATGCTCTTGCTACACAGCTGTCTGAATTTGTTCAGAATAATCAAAGGCTATAGCAAGAGAATGCATCCATCTCTGATTATATTGCTGAAGAAAAATTGAAAATAAAAGATCAAAGTGATATGGAAGATAAGCTCACATGAGAACTGGAAGATGATATGAGTTTTGGAAAGAATCTCAGAATAAAACTCAATGCCCAACTTGAATCAAGAGATAAAAAGATTCTGCAACTAGAGGAAGATCTAGAGTTAGTCAAGAAAGAAATGAAGAAATCTAATTCCAAAGAGAATCCCAAGCTGAAGGATGCCTTACACTTATTATTTGATTATCCTTCGGCAGGTGATGATGAAATGAAAGCCAGATATGCTACTTTAGATGAGAATCATGAAAGGATTGTATCATCCCAAAGGCCATCCATTTTTGGAAAATCTAGAATTGGATATGATGATCCCACTCCTATGCCTGATAGGAAAAAAGAATTTAAAATCTCCAGAGTTAATAAAAACCATGTAGGTGCTGAAGATAGACCTAAAAATGCTTTTATAGGAAGTAATGATAGCATGTGCTATTTTTTTGGGATTCATGGTCATACATCAAGCTTCTTTTTAGAGGCTCAGGAATAAATTTTAGGTTGAAAAAATAGAAACTATAATAAATCTGATAATAAGAAGAAGCATTATGAGAAATCATAGAGAAGAGTCTCTCAAAAGAGAACATTCATCAGATTCTATTACTGTGGAAGAATTGGACACACTATGAGTATGTGTTAGGATTCTCAGGAGCTCAATGTTAGAAGAAGAACTCAAGATACATCAACATCTCGGCTGAAAAATGATTAAATGAGGTATGTCTTTTATGGAAGATGTTTTGTATGTTCTTATTATTGGCATTTGGAAATACATAGGAATAAGAAGAAATAATGAAAGGAAAAGGGACTCGAAAGGAGATTCTTGACTCCAGTGATGCATAATGAGAAATTATACACTAGGAGATAAAGTGGTAAATTGAAGAATAGGCTTAGAGTCTCAAGGGAATCACATGGAGATGAATGAAATGTGTATCAGTCACCTCCTCAGTCACACTCAAAACCTCTCTCTAAGAAATAACATGAAGAAATTTGGAATGAAAAGGGAGGAAACACTACAACTATGAGTAAGAAGAAAGTACGTTCAGTGGAGGACCTACCAAAAATGAAAAATAGTGTGGTGACTCAGAAATATGATTAAAGAAAAATATACAAAGAATGCATTGAAAAATCTGCATGTCTTGTGCCACAACAAGAAGTGGAGGAAAGAGGAATATCCCTTCAATGGTGGAAGAAGAAAGGGAATATGATAAGTAGAGAGACTCCTACTAAGATAAGGAATCATGATACATGACATATTGGTGGGACATCGATGAAGGAAATTTCTACTAGTAGGTTTAAACCCCAAAGTGTGAGAAAGGCCAAGCCTACAGAATCTACATATTAGGAAAAGGCTCAGCATGTGGGAAATGAATGCTTAGTCATATGGCTAGAGCAGTTGAAGTTGGAAATCCAATTGGAGAAGGCAACGAAGGAGTGTGATGATATGTAGGAAAGAATCAAAGGGTTTACCCATCAGGATGAAACACAATCCTCATCTTGAGGATTCTAGAAAAACCCCTCTCCCTATGTATATAAATGTTGTTAACTAATGATTTAGGTGTTTCAGGTTTTAGGGAGATACAATCCAAGGGGAAGTGGAATTTAAGGATGAGAAGTGATGTGGTGATATACTCCAGTGTTTCAATTGATTCAAATCAGGCACTAGACTTGAAGAAGAAAGGGGGAAACTGAGCACAATAGAAAGTGATTGTGTTATTAAATTTATCTCTTGTTTCCTACACTGAGTTCAAAATTAGTAGGCCTGGAGATTTTGTTGATGGCTCAATGCCAAGTGCTAGATGAGAATAAATGACATAGGAGGAGAAGAATGATTTTTGGGTCTAAGTAGTGGGCCTAACAACTAGAATAATTACATAACACAGGGGGAGTACTATATATCCTAATCAGATGCAATATCTCAATAGGATATAAAGGATGAATGTTCATGTTCATGAATAATGATTGGGGGACAAGCGGTAACACACAGGTTTTTCATAATTATCTATTTCGTTCTAACATTATGGTATTAGCTGACTGTTTTCAGGATTCCAAGAAGCTGCGAGAGAATATCAATGGTGTTTTAACAAGAATATGAGAAAATTAGTTGAAATAAATGATGTCATTGAAAAATGACACAATTAAAAGTTTTCTGTTGAGAGTGAGGAAGTGGTAAGAGGCTCAGGGGGAGTAGAAGTGGAAAATGATAATTCAGAATTAGACATTGACAATGACTATGGGGAAAGAAAATCCTTATCAGCATGAATGTCGAAGAGTTGATCTAAAATTGACTTGAAAGATATAATTGGTAATTAGACAATGCCAGTACAGACATAGAAGATGATGAATCTATAGAAAACATCGTACTTACCACAGGTAGAGCCTAATTGTTTTAGTGAAACGGTCAAAATGAGAACAAGATTTGTCAACTGAAGAATGTGTTGTATGGGCTGAAACAATCACAAAGAGCAGAGTACTCAATTCTTGATCTGTTTTTGAAGAATCTTAGTTTTCAACATGAAGTAATTAACTGCAATCTGTACGCCAACAATGATTGTAATCAAAAGATGATGGTGCTAGTTTATGTCGGTGACATAATATTTGGAAGATTAGATGAAGCATAGTGCATACAGTTTTCCAAATTCTTGAAGCATGAGTTCGAAATGTATATGATTTTTGAGATGGCGTTTTTCCATGGTTTACATGTGACACAAGGATGTAATGGCACATTCATTTGTCAATACAAATATTCCAAGGAGGTTATGAGTAGATTTGGAATGGACAATTCCAAGGTGAGGAAGACTCTGGTTGCAACCCAGATGAAATTATAAAGAGATGATAATGGCAAGGCAGTTAACATCATAGAATATAGGCATATTATTGGGAATTTACTACACCTGATAGCGATGAGACTTGATATTGTTTTCACCACCTAACAAGCAGCGCGATATCAAAGTAATACCAAGGAAAGACACATGATTACAGTGAAAATAATACTTTGGTATATCAAGGGAATGATGGATTTTGGCCTGATATATAGTGACAAATCTCAGTCAGAGTTATTGGGATATACTGATACAGATTGGGATGGTTTAGTAGATGACAGGAAATCCACATCAGGAGGTGCTTTATATCTTGGTGGATTTTGTATTTATTGGATAATAAAGAAGCAATATTTCATTTCACTGAGCATCGTAGAAGCTGATTATATTACAGCCACTCAAGCTTACACACATTTATTATGGATGAAGTAGGAACTTGAAGATTTGGGAGTTGAAATTAAGTCTCCTATCAGAGTTCATTGTGATAAATCAAGTGATATAAATCTTAGCAAAAATCCCATCTATCACTCAAGGATAAATCACGTTGAGATAAAGTATCATTTTATCAAGGATAAGGTTGAACAGGGAATCGTGAAGTTGGACTAAGTGCATACAGAGTTACAAGTTGTAGACATCCATACAAGGGCCTTACCCAAGGAAGCTTTTGAGAGGGATCGACTAGTTCTGAAAGTTCAGTCGACTCCCCGCACTTGAAAAAGTATAGCTGTGGGACCCCCTCTCCCTGATGTGTGGTGTATTTTTCTCTAATGTGCTGATATGTGTTCTCTACTCTATTTCAGACCACAAAGAAGCGACCTTTGGGTTTGTTGATAAAGGGGGAGAAATAATGACTCCTCAAGGGGGAGAAACTGTGGATAAAGAAGAGAGAAAATGTCTTAGTCTAAGACACAAGGAGAAGATGACAGGTGGAGTAGCAAGATAAGGGGAGAGCAATGAGATAGGGGGAGTTGAAATCTGAAGAGGAGTTGAAGCTGTAAGTAGACAGTAGGAGTTTTTAAATCTGACGATGCTAGAAGTGATCAATCAAAGAGTAGATATCATGATAGGTGAGGATAGTGATAAAATTAGAAGAGTGGTGTTGGAATGATGTCAGAAGGTTTCTAGATATCAATAACTGGTTTGAGAGTGGTATCAATAATTGGTAGCAGTTTGGAAATTGGTATCAGTTTGGTGTCAACATTAGGTGTTAGTATTGAAGTGATTCATTGATAAACTTTTCATGTACTCTTGTTTCACATTACAAGAATTACTCATGTGGGCTTAGAGTATGTTTTGAGTGAATCCTTGCTCGCTATCAGAATCGTAAGAGGCGAATGATGGTTTCAATTGGAAGAAGCGTTAATAAGGTATCAAAGTGCATATAATTTTTATGAGAAGAGTTGTCAACAAACCCAAAGGGAGAGATTGCTGGGAAAAAATCTCTCAAGGTATCATTGAAGAATTTTTGAGGTGATTGTGTTTATTGACAAAGTGGGCCTCCGTGTTGTGTTTGTTCAAAAAGCTAACCAGGATGTATAATTTGTTGACAAAGGGGGTTTACATGGTGATTTGTTGGGTTCAAGAGATGTTATTAGCAATCCATGTTTGATTGAAGAACCTCGACAAAGGAATGAATGATTTGGTGTATGTACAAAAATAGAAGATACTAGGTGATGCCTTTTTCTAGTGTTTGCCAAATTTTTGGGCATAAAAATCGGAAAATGAAGAGAAGTGTTTTTGGAAAAGGGAGGTGCATAAAAAGGAAAGATGTGTGTGAAAAAGAATTGTGCTCTGTGAAATATTTGCGTGGTGTACAAAAAAGGAAATTGGTGCGTGAAATATTTGAGTGGTTCATGAAAAAGGAAAGTGGTGTGCGAAATATTTGCGTGGTGCACAAAAAAGGAAAGTGGTGCGCAAAATATTAGCATGGTGCATGAAATAGAGGATTGGTGTTTTTCACGCAAAAGGTGTTTCGAGATCAGATGGTCGAAATCTAGAAAAGGCATGAGTTGCGCGAAAAATTGGAGCATGGCGGGAAATACGGTGTTATGCAAAAGATGTGTTTTTCGCGCTCAATGAGGATTACACGTGAAAGGAGGGTTTTTCGTGTAGGGGTAATTTTTTCCTATAAATATGAAGTGATCCCCCTCATTCAGAGAAGCTCAAGACTTAGAGAGTATATAAGCTCTGGTGCATGAAAATGGAGTGCACAAGAATAACTTCAAAAGTAATATTAATAACTGATAGAATAACTTCAAAAGTAATATTAATAATTGTTTTGCCTTACTAGAATAGCTTCAAAAGTAATATTAATAACTAATATTAAGATTAATGAGAATTAATCAATCTTCAGAGAAGTTATTTAAATAGTCAAACTTTCATAACTGTATTACATTGATTAACTGGGTTTTATTTATTTTTATTAGGGAACCTTTTAAGAATATTTTTTAAACAGAAATTTTTGTAGATACTCAATTCACCCCCCTCTTGAGTACTCTACTCCGACAAAAAAATTCATCATTAAATAACCATAAACCATACCTATTTATTACTTAATTAGCTGTTTTACCATCTCATATCTCTAGGGTACTAAGGAAAAACTATTCAGCTACAAAGGAAGGCAACACCATGGATTACCCAAGTACAAAACAATAAATAAATGAGAAACCAATAGCTAGCCACCACTTCCAACTCAAGACAACCTCCACAAATTTATCTATAACCCTTTAATATTACAACCATAACTTCCCACTATAAACCATAATAGTACATTGCTACAATTACATCAAAATTGCTCAAAACATTCCTTATAATACAACAAAACCCAGTGAAAAATTAGAATATCAGTGAGGGAACTGGTATAATATATATACCTCAATGGGAAATAATAATTATAGTAGATAATGAAAATTAATAAAATTTAAACACAACTTGAACCAAAATTAAAAATCCTAAAACATGAAAGGGATAAACATGATATTTCAGTAATATTAATCCTAGAAAATAAAACCTATTCTCACCATCTTGATTAATTCAATTCATAATGAGAATGTTGAGGCCAAGGTATGTTTGGTAGTATTTGAATATTTGGGGAGTTTCTTAAAGACTTGGGATAAAGTTGTTGTGTTTTGAGTTTGAAGAGTTTTTCTAGAATGTGGGGTTTATCCAGAGAATAAGGTTTGGATTAGGTTGAAGTGGTTATGATGGCTTTGTTTCCTTTTTCTTCAACACATAAATCATGTTCAAACTCAAGTGTTGTTTGGAAATTAATTTGAGGTGATGGAAATTCTAAAATTATAATGTATTTGAAGATGATTGGAATTAGTATTTAAACAGTTTTCGTTAAATATGTATTTCTATGAATAATATTGAGAGTTTAGATATGTCCTAGAGTTTTCATAAGCATCATTTTATCCATGGAGATATCAGAAAAATGAAAAAGGGGTGGTTATATAAGCATAGATCACTACCCTATATAACCATAATCTACCCCTACGTAACCATCATATGATCTATATAGACATCAGGTTTAGTCTACATAAACATCAGCAATATAAACATAATTTATGTACACATCAGTCTTCATATACATTATTTGATCTGTTTATTGATATGTGTAACCATCAACATTTAGTAAAAATTTGAGTATGTTTCATAATTAAAATTTAAGTTTCCAAAATTCAATATTTTGAAGAATAAAATATAATATTACGATGAATGGTGATTTTTTATCTATGGAAATAAAAATCATAATTAAATATTGTGTTTCATGCCATTGTTTTATTTTTTTATTTTGAAATGCATGGTGTACTATTCTTCTCAAAGATTAAAATATCATATACTTTGGTTTATCCATGATTTAAGATACTGGTTGTTTATGATGAAAGTGTAATCCATCATGGAATAGAATGAAATATTATGCTGTGATTTAATTAGAATTTACAAAAATAGATGGTGGTTTCACTTATTTCCTATACAATTATTATAATAATTTCTACATGGAACTTTGAAGAGGAAGGAGTGACCATGAAAACTCAAATATCATAAAGTACATTTGGTTTCCTCTTCAAGATAATTCAAATTTCAATATTTATAAATGGTCTATTCAATATTAAATATCAAAAAAGAATGATAAATTTGTGGGAATATATTATTCCTGTAGGTTTTTGGATAAATATTTGAAGAAGAAGAATAAATATGTGTGTCAAAAAAATTAGTGAATAAATCCTACATAATTTTATAGATAATTTTTGTAAGAATATCAGGTGAGTTGGTCATGAAGTTCCTAAAATGAAGAGAGATAGAAGAAGTTATTTATGATATATATTTTAAGCATATTTTTCATGATGAAGATGAAAAAAATGACTAAATATGTTTCCTATAGTGTTGTACATTCAAATTGAAGTGGTGTCTTTTTATTGTATAATAACAAAAGAGGAAAAAGAAATCGACACACTTGAAAAATAGTTAATAATCTATTGGCGGAATACATATCAGTTGTCACCAATATTTATTATTATTTTAAATTGTGGGATGCAATTGTGTGTGGGATGGATTGAAGCATATCCAGGAGATGTGAAAATGTGAATTTCAAGGGTATATCCTACTTGATTATACATATAAGATTATTCTGGTGGATAGTGTGATCTTGGAAAAATCCATATTACACTAATGACTTTCCTTCTCACATTGAGTGACATACCTTGTAAATTATTGTGTTCCTTATGTTTATGTGTGTTGGATGAGAGTGGACAACAAAATATCAATCATATTAATAGGCGGTGAAGGTTTTTTGAAAATAAACTTAAAAATAATCAAGATCACTGATTCACCTCCTCTCAAGGATTTATTAAGGATCATGTAGGTGGTTCTAAAAGTGGTATGAAATATTGGTTACCTTCATTTGTGATTGGTTGTTTAAAGTTTAGAGTTTGAAGTCTCTCTAAGGAAGAAAAAGTTTTCACTGATTTCTATTATCTACAAAGGATAATTTAAATTTAGTGAATAAAAAGGATATTCCTACATTTTATGGGAAATTTTATCATATATGGAAAGATAGAATATTTTCAGACATTCTTTTTATCAGTTATAATGTATTGAAAACTACAACTGATGGATTTCCCCAATATACTAGAGGTGATTCCATAACTGTGGTAGACAAGAGGAATATAAATAATTATGGTCATGATTGAAATCCCATTTTTTATTCTCCTTCTGAGAGTGAATTTGTTAATTTCAAAGAAATCAAATAGAAAAAGGAATTTGGATAAAATAGAGAATATATTTGAAGGAAACACTACAAAAAGTTCATTAGCAGCGGTTTTTGTGTGGACTAGTGGTGGTTTAAACTACCACCTAATAGTATAGCGACAATTATTAAAACCGTAGTGTGTTGCATGATTGCTAGTCATTTAGTAGCAGTTTCTTTAATTTCATGGACATTTTTTTATGTGTCATTTTTGGAGCATTTAGCGTTGGTTTCATGTTTATTTAGTGGAGGTTATTTTATTAAAAAAATCTGGGGGAAATATAAATAAAATGAAACTGACCACCACTGAACATATTAGCGGTGGTTAAAACTACCACCTAATAGTATAGTAGTGGTTATTAAAATCGCTGTGTATTGCACGGTTACTAGTCATTTAGCGATGGTTTCATTAATTTCATAGCAGTTTTGTTTTGTGTCATTTTTTGAGCATTTATCAGTGGTTTCATGTTTATTTAGTGGCTGTTATTTTATTAAAAAAATCCAAGGGAAATATAAATAAAATGAAACGGACCGCTGCTGGACATATTAGCCGTGGTTAATCGTAACCATCATGAAACATATTTTATTTAATGTATTTAGTGATGGTTACTAAAAACTGCCACTAAATCATATTTTTTTAAATATTTAATAAAAAACTGTAAATATAAAAAAACTGACACAAAATAAACTAAAACATGAATATATGATAAAACCATAATACATACATTATACATCCAAAATTATATATACAAACATCCATAGTTATCATAACCTCAGTCTCGGTGAACCCGTACAACTCTCAAACAATACCTCAATCATCAATATATATCTATAAAATATGTCCATTGATACATGACCAATATAAACCCACTTCACGACCTCCACTACATCTCTCTACCTCCACATCATCTCATCAACTGAAACTGACCACGTAATCTCATCAACTGTAACAAAAAAGAAAACAAAAATTAAAACTAAACATAATAAATCAGAATTACAGTAGAATAATTGATAAAATTTTAACATAAAATGGAAACTAAGAACCATCATGACTGCCTTATGAAGAATGTCGTGGATTGGAACGGTCAACCTCCCACCTACTTCCAACATCTGCCACCTATAATGAAAACCATAATATTTAAGAAAAGAAATTCGAATGTGAAAAGACATATAATATATTCATAATGATGAACATAAAATTGGATATTTTGTTAATAAAACTGAAGAAATTTTAACATAAAAAATAATATATAATTAAAAACACTTTAAAAACATAGAATTACCTATTTAAGATAATATTCCACACTTGGAACAGAAAAAATATAATTAAATATTCTAATTTATTTTTAAATCGATGTGCGATGTTCTTGAAATTTACTTAATAAACAAATTTTAAAGACATTGATATCACAAAATTTCCTGTTTTTTAAAAACAACTCAACGGTGGTTGTCCCAAGATACTATGTCAATTTGAAGTCATTTTCTATGGGTTGGACCATTCCACACACATTTTAGTGTTTTAAAACACTAAAAACAAATTTACAACTATCATAGGAAAACAATAATTTCGAATGACATGTCACTACAAAAGTTACCCAATTAGAAAAGGTTATAACCCATTCTAAACACATTATAAGTGGTTCTGAGGAACCACCACTAATGTGCCTGCCTACTCTTGTTAGATGCGGTTTTGAGGAACCATTGGTAAAGTAGTGTAAAATTTAGCGGCGGTTAAAACCACCTCTAATTTCATCGTAGAATCTCAATTTAGAGGGGGGTTTTAACCCCCTATAAATTATTAATCAAACTAGGGGCGGTTTCCAACCGCCACTAATTGAGTTGCATGAGACATAATAGAGGTGGTCCTAAGAACCACCTCTATTTTAATACTTATTTAGAGGGGGTTTTAACCCCCTCTAAATGAATCATATTAGAGGTGGTTCTTAGGACCGCCACTAAATAATATATATATATTTTTAAAAATACTACCGTTCCACCCCCACCCCACTCTCTCCAGTTCACGCGTCCCTCTCCATTCACATGCGGCCTACCTCCATTTCATGCGTCCCTCCCCTCCAATTCACATGAGGCCCACCATCCCCTCCGGTTCACCACCATCTCACCCCCTTCGGTTCTCCAACGTCACACCTGCGCTACCCTCCTTTAATTCACCACTCGCGCGACCAGTCCCCCCTGTTCACCGCCGAACCCCAACACCCCTACACATGGTATAATTTTTTTCGAGGTGTGGTGGGATTCGAAACCCGAATCTCCAGTATGCAAAACAACACCCATACCGTTATGAAGATACGATTTTACTAATATGTTTACATATCATTATATTTATATATATTATGAAACTAATGAAAACAAATATTATTTCAATAAAATTTAAATACATATATTATTATTTAAATTAATATATACATTTTCATATTATAAATTTATGTGTATTTATATTATAATGCATTTATATTATATTAAATTTATACATTTATATAAACAATATATTGTATATGTGTATTTACATACATTTGAGTATATATTTTATAATTCTATTCATATTATGTCTATATAAAAATATATTTATATATTTATAAATATATTTATGTAAATTATTTATATACTTAAAAACATATGTATATATTATGTACATGTTTATTTATACTATATATATATGTATTTATTTAATATATTTATATTATGTATTTAAAAATATATTTATATAATGTATTTCAATATATATATTTATTATTATGTAAATTAATATATATTTATTTGTATAAATTGTATTATATTATATTTAGGTACAACTGCCAACATATAAATAGTATTATATTATATATAATTAATATTTCATGAAATACAATTTAGATAAATATTATATATGAAATAAAATTTATACTAATATTTATATAATGTTATATTAAATAAAATTTATACAAATATTTATATAATGTATTTCAATACATATATTTATTATTATACACATTAATATATATGCATTTAAATAAATTTAACTGTGTAATATTATTTACATTAATATATATGTATTTCAATAAATATAGTTGTATAATATTGAGTACATTTATATATATATCTTTGTATAAATTGTATATCAAATAATGTTAATTATATATAATTTAAAATCATAAACATAGTATTTAAAAATATATTTATTATTACTATAATATAAATTATAAAAACTATAAGCTTGAGTTTTTATATGATTTGTTTTTTAAATAAATTATATTTATGTATATATTTATATAATATATTTATGATTTTACTTTATATATAATTAATATTATATGAAATACAATTTATAAAAATAAATATATATTAATGTACATAAAATTATACAATTATATTTATGTATACATATAAATACAAATAAATACATTCATATAATTGGAAATATAGAATATAATTAAAAGATATATATATATATATAAACTAAATCAATTTATAATTAATATGGTATAATGAAATATATATAAAATAATTATATAATATATATAAATTTATATATAATAAAATATTTATAATATAATATATATATATATATATATATATATATAATATAAATATATAATATGTATATTTATATATTTATTTAATTTTGTCTATATTTTATTTTTTTGTATACATAATATTATATAAATGTATTTATACACAAATATACAACAAAAATGTATTTAATATAATATATGTATAATATAAATCATAATATAATTGTATGGTATTTATAAAACCATATATAAATTTTATATATTTGAATAAATATATTTATAATTACATTTATATTATGTATGAAAATATTTATATATGTATACATGTAATGTCTTGGAACTTCCGTATAATTTTATTTATTTATATAGAATTATTTCAAGACTGCGAAATTCGACGACACGTAATTCTGAGGTTTGGAGAGCCCGGAACAAATTTTGAACTTTTTTTAAGGTACGTTCAGTAAACGTGTGAGCAAGATTTTCTATATTCTGAACCGTCACTCGGATCAAAAATCTGAGGGCACTGTTGAATTTAGAACACTTGGATTCGCCTATAAATGACTTAACTTTGGTCGGTAAGGGTCGAGCGGAAAAGTTATTTTTTAGAATTTTCGAGAAAAATAATAAAATAATTTAAATGAATTATTTTATTTTCGTTCTCACTTTGTAGTGGCGGACTAAAACATTGCATGGCAGTGATAGGGAGATGAAGATGTGCATCAATGAGGATCATTAATGACTCATTAAACTCGCAGTGTAACAACGTTTTAATGATGCGTATCAACGAAGCTGTTTCTTAAATAAAATAGCATAATGACGCGACACCACATCATAATGGGAACACTATGATGTGCTCGTATTTATAATTCAACACACTGGGAAAACATGGATTAAGAAAATTGGAGGATTCTCTGGCGAACCTCTGACGGACTTCCACCCCAGTAAAGAACGAAGAATGCCGACGTAACTTCATCTTCTTCGTCATGCGTTTTAGAGATCAGATCTGAGAAGCAACATCAACATCTTAACCCCTCAAGGATGAACGTGCAGTAATAAACTTCAAAGTGGTAGGGGTTTTTGATTCGTTGTTCTTCCCCGTCCATTTCTAAATGACGAATGTGTATTAACCTATGAACAAGTTAATCCGCGAACCATGCATTTTTGCAGGAGGGTGACCTCTTTGGGGGTTCTTTATCTGAGATTTAATTATGTTTGTTGTTCAAATTAAAATCCCCAAACATCCCTTCTTTTGTAAACTTCTAACATGAAGGGCCTGAGCCGACATGAACAAGGCCCGAGACCCTCCGCCGTGGGTGTTATTCATGGCCAAACATTCAAATCGATGACAAGAAAATTTTGAGACCGTCGCGGTGGAGAGGAGGATCCCTAGAAAATGAAGGTTCAAGAGGCACGAAGAACAGACCACTGGTGAGGACCCGATGGTCTACAGAAGAATCCGCCGGCACGGCAGCACCGGTGGTGGCACCAGCGACTGCAAGTGGTGGCCCGCAGTGGTGGCCGTGGGTGGGAGGTGGCGCACCATGACGACATGCTGGACAAAAGGCCGTAGCCGGACTGGGCCGTGACACAGTAGGAGAAGCCGTCGGCTGAGCCGATGGATGCGGTCGCTTGACCGCGTTAGAGGGTAGTGGATGCATCACCAAGCTACGCCCCACGCAATGGGCCGCGATTGCTTGACCTCAACAGAGGAGGCCCCCGCGATGAACCGTGGGGCAATGACGAGGCATGGACACAACTCCCAAGTGCATCTAGTGAGTCAGACCAGACAGGCCGCAGACCCCCAGCGGGCTGGACCCACACCTAGGAGGATGCACCCACACTGGTGGGCCGAACCCGGGTCTTCGGGCCGGACCTGACTAGGCCGGGTCGCCGGGCGATTCAGCAGGCTGGACCCTCGGCCAACTAGGCTGGGTCTAGCGAGGCCTATTGTGACTGGTCCACTAGCCAGGCCGAACCAGACCGACCCGACCCACACCAGGTCATTCCAGGTTCATCAGAATGAACCAGGGTATGTGGAACCCCCGAGCCGGGTTGGTTGGGTCGGTCTAACTAGGTCAGACCAGGCCCCATCGCAATTGCCCCCTGGTTACTAAAACGCTTGTATCTTGCAAACCGCGCATCCGATTGACGGGTTGTTTGCGGAGTTGGGACCCTATTGTAGAGGAGGATCATTATACATTCTTTGTGGTGACACTCATGGATTCCAAGAAGCGAAAAATGACTTGATGATAAGTTATCCCAAGCACGCTACGTATAAAACCCTATGGTTGGATGAGACCTGAAGACTGCTCGAGGATAGCCTAGTGAGAAGCGGCTCAGTGTGACCCAGCAGACCTATGATGGGGAGTGGCTCTATGTGACCCATAAAAACCAGGGTACTCGATAATAGGAGTAGCTCAGTTTGGCCAAGGTGAGAAGCAGCTCTGTGTGACCTGGCAGACCCATGGTGGGGAGCAGCTCTGTGTGACCCAACATACCCATGGTACTCATCAGGGATGAGTACCAAAACAGTTCAAGGTTAGTGGGAAGCGGCTTTATGTGACCCACTAGGCCCACTATACTCGATAGAAGAGGATTTCTCCAGTGGCTGAGGAGTTCAACGTTTGTGACTGACGATGCTACTGTTACTACCCTAGAATATACCTGGTGTGAGCTACCTTGTGTTTCGCGTTTTACTTTGAGTAATTACTGTGTGTTCTTTATTTTTGTTTTGGGGTCCCTACTAAGTACTGTGTTACTCACCCCTGCACGAGCTTCACCCACACGTGTTGTGTCTGGTGAAGACGATCGACGTTTCGACAGGGATGCTCAGGGAGACGGTACAGACGGACACTACGACGGTGGACTTGGTGGCCTAGGGCCAGGAGGGGGCCAGTAGGACTGGGTGGACAGAACATAATACTTTATCTTCCAGTATATTCACTACTCTCAAGATTAGGTGGGGTTTACAGTAGTTGGCTATCAGAGCACTTTTCATACTTTACAGTTTTCATTACTTTTTCTTCTGTTTGTATTCTAGGCCACTTTCATTCATTTATACTTGCACTCAATTTATTCAGTGGTATGATGTTTCCATTTTGTGAGTTGGGACTTTGTTGGGCGTGTGTGTGTGTACATGTATCTAGGATAATATCTCCCACTTGCAGTTTGACGCCTTCGATGCTAGTCACCAGCCCCTGGCTTTCGGGAGGCGGGCTTGGGGTAGTCACAACATGGGCCCTGGGGGATGGGTTGTGACAAAGTGGTATTAGAGGGAGGTAGGTTCCCTATCAAAGATTGGGAGTCTGATGATTTTTTTTTCTGGAAACAGTGTTAAGTGTTGCAAGTTTGACTTTCAGATTTAGGGAGTCGAGTGTTGGTGCGGCGACCGACATATCTATACACCAGGATCTTGAATTCTGTTTTCAGCTCAATACATGAAAACAACGGTTTCATAAGTGTATTCTTATTTTTGAATAAGAGATAGCTCACTAGGTATAACCTTCTAACCATGGTACATCTTGATCTATCTCAGGATGCCTTCACATGGACGACCTGCCAGGACCTTGATACGAGGTCATGAGGACATCCCACCCTCGCGACAAGGCGTCCGTTCAGGGACCAGTTCTAGAGATGACCTTACTGGGTGGTGCACTAGTGCTACCACCACTCGATGGTCAGCATCTACTGCTAGCTGTTTTAGAATAGTAAGTTCATAGGCTCAGTTCCCTACATGAGTTTCAGAGACAGATACCTCCCAGGTTCAGGGGAGAGACGGATCCTCAGGTCGTTGAGGACTGGCTGGAGGCAATAATGCAGGTCTTCTGCTTAGTGAGGAAACCGCTTGACCAGATTTCAATCTTGGCAGCGAGCCTTCTACAATAATTGATAGGGAGATAGTGGAGTATGATCATCCAAACTCACAATGAGGCGGCCCTCACTTGGGTTGACTTCTAGAGGCTTTTCTAGGAGGATTTTACCCTGCAACCTTGTGCTCTATCAGCATCCAGGAGCTGCTTAACCTACATCAGGACAACATAACGGTGGTCAAGTACTTAGTGAGGTTTATAGATATTTCCTACTACTTCAAAGATATGGTACGAGACCCTTTATTTAGGGCTTGAGCCTTTGAGTTGTTACTCATGCAGGAAATCAGGGCTTCAGTGGTGTGTCTCAGCATCCCTACCCAGGCCAGGGTGTTGGAGCGATCCCTTCTGATGGAGAGTTTTTTTTCAGAGCAAGTACCCGTAGCTAGAGATACCAGCAGACCCTTGGTGGTGGATTCTTCAGAAGGTAGCAGACAATAGACTTGTGGGCCCAAGTGGGATTAGTCTTTCAGAGGATAACCCCAGGACTCAGGGTCAGTGGTGCGGGGTTCCCAGTCTGAAGGGAATCATTAAAGAGCTAGGTAGTTATACGTGTACGGAAGGCAGAGACACATGTCACGTGGCTTCCTGACCTTCCATACAGATTATCGGCAGACAATTGAGGGGCCACCGATGCAGAAGTAGTGCTTTGAGTGAGGATGTCCGTAGGGTGGTGGACGTGGCGGGGGAGATGGCCAAGCAGCAAGTGGTGGGAGACAGTTTGAGATGTTACCGCCACCACCCCTAGGTGGTCCACAACGACCTCAGGGATTAGGTGGACAGGAGCAAGCTCAGCTCCAGGCAATAGAGGCTTATGACCATGACGTTCCAGAGATGATCCGAGGTATGATCAGTGTGTTCTGAATCCTAGATGCAGTACTTATAGACACAGGTTCTAGTCACTCCTTCTTTGCCATGACTCTCATTTAGAGCTCAGATATTCTGGTGGAGACGTTGGCTTGATCCTTATGTCTAGAGACTCCTACGGGAGATGATTCTATGATTACACACTAGTGTCCGTAGTGTGAGATTACCCTAGGAGGTGAGAGATTCAGCTAGGATCTCCTAGTAGCACCATCGATGCCTTATAATGTCATCTTGGGTATGGACTGGTTATCCATAGTCCATGCTCAAATCGACTGTTTTAGGCTACAGTGCATTGTGTCCGTGAAGATGGGACCAAGTTTTCCTTCACCGATGACAAGGAAACCCTTACAGTGTTGGACATACTTTCTTGGAGGAGGGTGCATCCGATCACTCACTAGTTGGCTACCCTCACCCTCGGTGCAGTAGAAGAGAGGAGTCCAATATTCCTCGTAGTGGTGAACTAGTATGAGGATGTTTTTTCTGATGAGGTTCCAGAGATACCTCCTTATAGAGAGGTAGAATCCTGTATTGACCTGTACCCCGAGACGACACTAATATCCACACCAACATATCGAATGGCTCCCACAGAGCTTCATGAGCTAAGGGTATAATTGGAGGACTTGTATGAGAAGGGGTTCGTAAGGCCCAGTTTTCACCATGGGCAGCCCCGATGCTTTTTTCCAATAAGGAAGATGGTAGTTTGAGGTTGGGTGTAGACTTACGATGCCTGAATCAGGCGACTATGAAGAATAAGTACCCACTGCCAAGAATTGATGACCTCTTTGAACAACTAAATGGAGAGAAGTGGTTCTCAAAGATAGACCTCAGATCAGGCTATCCCCAGCTTTAGGTACGAGACAAGGATGTATTGAAGATAGCCTTCCGGTACCGATATGGCCTCTATGAGTTCCTGGTGATGCCTTTTGGTGTGACCAATTCCCCAACAGTGTTTATGGGCCTCATAAACAAGATATTCCAGCCCTACATTGACTGGTTAGTCATGGTATTCATCGATGAAATCTTGGTGTATTCAGCATCAGAGGAGCAACACACTACACACCTGTGAATAGTCCTGGATACACTCTGAGAGAAACAGCTTTATGGTAAGCTCTTGAAGTGTCAGTTCTAGATACAAGAGGTCCACTTTCTGGGACACATCATCTCAAAGGCTAGAGTTGTAGTAGATTCGAAAAAGATAGAGGCAGTGCTTGCTTAGGATCTGACCAGGAACGTGATTGAGGTGCTGAGCTTCTAGGGGATGGATGGTTACTATCAGAGGTTTGTGAACAACTCTTCTTGAGTACCATCACCCTTATCTGAATTAACACGAAAGGTAAAACCCTTTGTGTGGACAAAGAAATACCAGCAGAGTTTCCAGGATCTGAGGTAGAGACTGACTAGTGCCCCAAACTTGAGACTACCAGAGGAGGGCGTTGGGTATGTAGTTTACTACTACGCATCAGGGATCGGTCTTAGTTGTTCCCTAATATTGGAGAAAGTGGTGATCGCCTACAATTCACGAAAGTTGAGGCAGTATAAGTAGAACTGCGTAACCCATGACCTAAAGTTGGTAGTAGTGGTCTTTACATTGAAGATGTGGCAGAACTACTTGATGGACGAGCAATTTATAGTTTACTCCAAACACAAGAGTCTTAGGTTTATCTTCTCCCAGAAGGTCCTGAACTTGAGACAACAACGATGTCTAGAGTTCCTCCAGGACTATGATTTTGAGATAGTTTATACTCCTAGAATGGGTAACGTGGTGGAAGACGTGCTCAGCTGGAGGACCAGGTTGTAGATGCTGAGTGAGGTGACATAACCGTTAGTTGCGATACAAGTATCCCTCATGGATGATGGTGAAGTTGTTTAACTCCAATCAATGGCTATTACCCCCCCACTCGTATAGTGAGTCAGGGAGGAACAACTGGGGGATGTTGACTGTTAGGCCCAACGTGCTCAGATATCCTCAGGATAGGCACCTGATGGATTTTTGATAGGTAGGGAGCACATCATCCTTCTTAGAGGGAACACCTTAGTACCAGTGTAGTTGTGGGAGGAGGTGTTGAGGAAGTTCCATACTTTCACTTTGGCAGTACATCCTAGAGTGGAAAAGATGTACCAGGACCTCCAACATCAGTACTGGTGGCTAGAGATGAAGAAAGTAGTGGTTGTGTTTGTTTCACGATGCCTCACTTGTCAGCAAGTTAAGGATGAGCACCAGGTTCCAGTAGGCTTTACTCATCCACTCAAGGTACTAGAGTGGAAATGGGATGGTATCTCGATGGACTTCATGATGGGGTTACCATGTATGTCTAGAGGTCATGACTCTATTTGAGTGATTGTTGACTGACCCATCAATTCGGCTCACTTCCAACCCATCCGGGAGCACGGAACGATAGAGGGCTTGGGATGCCTCTACATCTAGGAGATAACACGACTTCACGGGGTGCCTTCAACTATTGTATCAGATCGCAACGCCCTCTTTACATCCCTGTTGTAGAAGGGATTACAAGAGGAATTTGGAATGTAGCTATGCTTGAGCACAACTTTTCATCACTTTACATATGGTCAGACAGATTGGACCATACAAACCTTGGAGGACATGTTTTGTGCTTGTGTCCTTGACTTTGGTCATGGTTGGGAGGACCACTTGCCACTGGTGGAGTTTTTATATAACAACATCTACCACTCCAGCATTGGAATGTAACCATTATAGGACTTGTACGGGCAGCCTTGTAGATCACCCATATGTTGGACACACATAGGGGAGTCAACACTCATGGGTCTAGAGTTGGTACGGGAAACCCCCAAGAAGGTTTAGATCATCCTGGAGCAGATGAGGACTATACAGAGCAGGTAGAAGTCTTCTGGCGATAGAAGATAGAGGCCCTTGGAGTTCGAGGAGGGAGATCATGTGTTCCATTGGGTCTCACCCCGACGAGGATTGTGGAGATTTTGTCGGGGCGGTAATCTATCCCTGAAGTTCATCAATCCTTTTCAGATCCTGAGAAGAGTTGGAGAGGTGGCATACCACCTAGATCTTCCCCCAAAGATGTACTGGGTACATGATGTTTTCCATGTGTCGCAGCTGAGGAGGTATGTGCATGATTCATCACATGTCATCGATTAGGGTGAGATGGACATTGACAATGGAGAGACATTTGCAGAGTTCCCAGTGGAGATAGAGGATCGATAGGAGCGAGTCCTATGTGTATGATCGATTCCTCTAGTGCATGTCTGATGGAATCATGGAAATCTCCAGGAGAGCACATGGGAGTGGGATGTTCATATTCATGGACAATACCCCCATCTTTTTATTTAGTTGTTGTTTTGGCTTTTTGGGATGTAAAGTCCTAAGGTGGGGAGAATGTAACATATCAGAACTTCCAGGTAAATTTTTATTTATTTATATGGAATTATTTCAAGACCGAAAAATTTGACGGCATGTAATTCCAAGTTCCAAATAGCCCGGAACAGAATTTTGAACCTTTTAAAGTTACATTCAGTAAATGTGCGAGTGGGATTTTATATCTTTTGAACCGTCACTCAGAAAAAAAATATGAGGGAACCATTGAATTTAGAATGCTGGGATTCTTTTAGAAATTACTTAACTTTGACTAACAAAGGCCGAACATAAAATTTATTTTTCATACTTTTTAAGAAAAATAATAAATTAATTTAAATGAATTATTTTATTTTATTTCTTACTTAGGAGTGGTGGACGAAGATGCTGCAGGGCAGTGACAAGACGATGATGGTTTATATCAATGAGGCTCATTAATGGCTTGTTAAACTCATAGCATAATGATGCTTTAATGATGCATAACAGAAACACTGTTTCTTAAATAAAACAGTGTAATGGTGTGACATCACATCATAATGGGAAAGCTACGATGTGTTCCTATTTATAATTTAATGCACTGAGAAATTATGGATTAAAGAAATTGGAGGATTCTCTAGAAAACCTCTGACAGACTTCCACCCCATCAAATAATGAAGAATGCCAATGAAACTTTATCTTCTTTATCACACCTTTTGGAGATCAGAGCCGAGAAGTGATGTCAATGTATTAACCCCTCAAGGATGAACGTATGACAACAAACTTCAAATTGGTATGGGTTTTTGATTCGCTTTTCTTCCACATCTATTTCTAAATGACCAATGTGGATTAACCCACAAATAGGTTAATCCACGAACAGTGCATTCTTACGGGAGGTTGAATTCTTTGGGGTTTCTTTATCTGAGATTTAATTATATTTGTTGTTTAAATTAAAATCCCCAGACCTCCCTTGTTTTGTAGACTTATAATGCGAAGGGACCAGGCCAACAGGAACAGGGACCGATGTAACACCCCAAGATTTCATAGTACGTTATTTCTTCAAATTAATTCAATAAGTTTCACTACACGCAACACAGAGTTCTAGCACACCATGACTTACCAAACAAGCCGTTCAAAAGCAGCTATGACTAGTATTAACTGAATTTTGAACTTTATATAATCCTTATAATTTTAGAATCCATATTATGAGTTTCTTAGACATAATGTAAGAAAAAATATTTTTTTTTCAAATAAAAGAAGTATTTTTTTAAAAATGAAATTTTACCGCCTTTTAATGGAGAAGCCTTTTTAAATCCAATATTTGAAACTTTTATATATTCAATTTGACAAAATAAACTTCTTCTTTAGAATCGGGACATAAGAATTTAGTTTCAATAAAGTTTTGGTGTTTTTCTGATAACTTTCATATTTGGGTGAATAGTGAAAAATACTATATTTTAACTGAAAACAAGTTTTTTAATCAAAGTAATTTATATTGTTAAATTATATATTTTAATGGTATGAAAGTATAAATAGATTATATTTTTACTATTTAATCCAATTATGGTCATTTTAAGTAATTTCACTTTGAAATCGGACATAAACAAGTGTCAAACTTTTGATAGTTATTATTTCTTAAAAATACGCCTTTTGGTTTTAATAGCGGGAATTAATTTTAAATTAATAAATGTAACTTTTATGTTTTTAATTTGGTAAAATAGACTTAATTTTTGGATTTGTAATATTGAAATTAGCTTAGGGTGAAATTTTGGAACTTTTTTGATAACTTTCATATTTTGATGAATAGTGAAAATTACTAAATTTTAATTAAAAACAACTTTTTTAATAGAAATAATTAATAGTGATAAATTATGAATTTGAGTGATTTTAAAGTATAATTAGATTATAGTTTTACAATTTAATCCAATTTTGGTCATTGGACATAATTTCATATTTAAACTAGACATAAGAAAGTGTCAATCTTTTGATAGTTATTATTTGTTAAAAACATGTTTTTTGTTTCAACAACGGGAATTAATTTTAAATTAATCTCTTCCACTTATGTGTTTTGAATTTAGAAAAATGGATTCCATATTTAGAATTAGGAGGTCCAAATTGTGTAAATAGTTAACTTTTATTGTAAGACATTTTGAATAACTTCCTAGAATTCTGGTATTGTAGAGATTTTTTGAGTTTTCCAAGCAATACCTCCCTGTCTGGATACGATCAGGTAGAGGCGGCTCTGGCATAGATATACCTAGGGGTAAAACCCGAAAACACCACTTTGAGCTAGACTCGAACGAGAACTGGTGCATGAGAATGGGCCTTGCTGCACTCTTGGTTACGACACTCCCGGGGGATATGCTTAGGATAATTCTCATTTTATTTACAAACCATTATGAAGGGATTATGAGTATATACTTAGTCAAAGAAATTTTTATTATTATTATGGATTATATCCATAAACTGTTCAATTTACGTTAGGTATTTTACAAGTTTGGAATTATTCATTGCAATTCATAAACTGACCTAGTTTATGCTATTGTATAGAAATGGTGCCCAGTAGAAGAAATGTGAACTCTAGAAATACGTATGATACAAAGAGTAAGAAGGATCATATCTTTCACAGTATTAAGCCAACATTTAGAAGGGAAATAGTCTCCCATGTATTCTCAACATATGAAGAAATAGTATCATGTTTTAATAAGATAAGTAAATAATTATCTGAGTCCTATGGATTTGAAGGGAAGCAAGAGAAGAAAAGGTTGGAAGAGAGAAAGATGGATAAAGGGATGAGGGAAAAGAAGAATTTTCCCATATGTGAAAACTGTGGGAAGAAACACCCAGGAACATGCCTAAAAGGAATGAGAGTTTGTTATAAGTGTGGAGAAAAAGGACACCATGTACGTGACTGCAAGGGTAAGAAAAAGGTTTCAAATGTACAATGCTTCATCTGCGAGGAGTTGGGACACTACACGAACAAATGTCCAAATCATCAGAGTATGTCCCAAATGATGCTATTGGATAATAATCAAGTTATGATACTACCACAGATGAGGATGAATGATTAGAGTTATTATGTTTTTATTAGATAATTATGTCATTTGAGTGTTGTATCAACAATGTAAAGGTTATAATAATTATGGAGTATATAAGGATTGTACTGCAGTACTATTTCATTAAGGACTTGAGATTGTGTGGAACAAAGAATAGTGACTCAATAGCAGGTTAAATTTTTGGAAAATATATGGTTGATAGAAAGATAAACCATAATATGGCTCTGATACCGAGGTAGTGATTTTGGAATAATACATGATTAATTTGGATAAATTATTTTGGATATTCTTGACGACCTTGAAACTGATTAATGATTTTTATATTCCATCATTGTTGGAGTTTACAACATTTTTTGATAGAAGGAGTATATCCAGTATTATATAAGTAATAAGGGATCATGAATGTAATCAATAAGGTTTTATGGTATTTCAGGATGTTGTAGTGTTTTAAAAGAATACATGATGAAGGTGTTCACATGCTATTACATGGAAAAAGTATCTTCATTGTGTTTACCTACCTTATAAATTTAGGACTGTGAGTTTGGACAGAAGTATTTTGGATAAGTCTAGTTTGAGATTATTTTTGGATTTCCATAAAAAGGACAACTCAGAGGTCGGGAGACAACCCGTCGCGTCCAACAAGGCCGCGAGACTTGAACCCACAACCAAAGGGCGACAAGGGTGTATCACCTACCACTGACCCACGTGATGTCCTGGATTGAATAATGTAGTTTTTTAATGGTTCTTCTAGATGAATTATAATTTCATTTTTTTGAACCCTATATGAATAGGATAAATAGAATATTATTTTTAAGTTCTATTATCTTTTAGCGTGAAAGATGAGTTTGTGGTAAAAATTAGTTAAAGTATGGAACTCTACTTGTCAAGTATATATTTTTCTTCTTCTATTATTCAATGTTGAAATTAATTCTTATACTTTAGTGAAGGGATCTTAAAACAAAAAATGTCTTATCCTAATACCATATGTTTTTTTGAACCGATGGTATTTTAAATCATCATAGATTGATGAATTTAAGGCCCTCAATTTTACACTTGTTTGTGATTGATGACCTCAATCACTGCCTGTAAATATTTATGTTTTCCCTCTAATTATATGTCTCTAATTTCCACCAATGTTCTCCTAATCGAGATCATAATTTGGTGGTGACCCTTTCATTTCCCTTTTCCTCTTATTAAGACTAAATTTTATTAACCTAATTTCCGACGTGGGTTTTCCCAAAGGCATTTTATATTTTCAACCTTTTATTTTTGGAAAATAATTTCAAATTGCAAGGACATAATTTATTGAATGAGGGAAGAATGTAACACCCCAATATTTCATAGTATGTTATTTCTTCAAAGTAATTCAATAACTTTCACTACACGCAACACCGAGTTCTAGCGCACCATGAATTAACAAACAAGCCGTTAAAAAGAGGTTATGAATATTATTAACTGAATTTTGAACTTTATATAATCCTTATAACTTTAGAATCCATTTTATGAGTTTCTTAGACAGAATGTGAGAAAAAATACATTTTTTTTTCAGATAAAAGAAGTATTTTTCATTAAATGCAATTTTACCGCCTTTTAATGGTGAAACATTTTTAAATCCAATATTTGAAAATTTTATATATTCAATTTGAAAAAATAAAATTCTTCTTTAGAATCGGGATATAAGAATTTAGTTTCAATAAAGTTTTGGTGTTTTTCTGATAACTTTCATATTTGGGTTAATAGTGAAAAATACTATATTTTAACTGAAAAAAACTTTTTTAATAAAAATAATTTATATTGTTAAATTATACATTTTAATGGTATATAAGTATAAATAGATTATTTTTTTACCATTTAATCCAATGATGGTCATTTTAAGTAATTTTACTTTGAAATTGGACATAAAGAAGTGTCAAACTTTTGATAGTTATTATTTCTTAAAAATATGCCTTTTGGTTTTAATAGAAGAAATTAATTTTAAATTAATAAATGAAACTTTTATGTTTTGAATTTGGTAAAATATACTTCATTTTTGGATTCAGAATATCTAAATTATATTAGGGTGAAATTTTGGTACTTTTCTGATAACTTTCAAATTTTTATGAATTGTGAAAATTACTAAATTTTAATTAAAAACAACTTTTTTAATCAAAATAATTAATAGAGATAAATTATGAATTTGAATGATTTTAAAGTATAATTAGATTATAATTTTACCATTTAATCCAATTTTTGTAATTGGACTTAATTTTATATTTAAACTGGACATAAGAAAGTGTCAATCTTTTGATAGTTATTATTTGTTAAAAACACGTTTTTTGTTTCAACAATGGGAATTAATTTTCAATTAATATATGCCACTTATGTGTTTTTAATTTTGAAAAATGAATTCAATATTTATAATCAGGATATATAAATTGTGTAAATAGGTAACTTTTATTTTTAGACAGTTTGAATAATTACTTTGGTAAATATTTTATTTACCATGGTTAAAGGGTAAATCCGGTAAATAAGGGTAAGAAATAATTTGATAATAATAATAAATTACCCTAAAACATATCTTAACCCTATTGGTTGATACATGTTCGACCATGGGCATATTTGGGTCGATTTTGGGACCCAATGGATCCACTTGTAAGTGATAATGACACTTCATATTAATTAAGTTAAAGTAAATACAAAAATGACATAAGCATATATCTTTTAGAAAAACAATTTCTAAATAGGGTTATATATGTTATATTTTCAACTATAAATATTAATTATAAATCTAAAAATATTTCCTACATAATGGTATTTTATTTATAATTTTTAGACATTGAATAATTAAAATTATTTATGACACAATAATGATGCAGTAGTTTTCGTATTAATGAAAGAATCAAATAATTGGTATTATAAATGATAAAATAAATATAATTTTAAAGTTTTTATTCCATAAAAGAATTTTATAGGTTACTGTGACATTTTATGATTGATTAAATGATTTTTTTTTCGAATTAATAAAGTTTTTAAGACTTTAACAAAAATAAATTATTAAATAGTGTCAAAATTGACATAAATGAGTTTTTAAAACAAATTTTATATTATTAATTGATATTCTATTCCTAAAAATATAAGGTTAGGCCAAATGAATTATATAATGATATTTTTATCATTAATTGACAACTTGGGGGTCGCTTGGAAGTTTATAGTAAGTTTATTGACTATATAATATAAAAATACAAAGTGACATGGTAAATGTCAAACTAATTAACTAAGAGTTAAAACTAAAAGATAAGGTTAATATAGTGACCCAAACCTGTATAAAATCTATTGGATGAAAGGATTTAGACCCATACCCACCTTATAATTTTAATAATACACTTTGGAGCCATTAGAAACCAAATATAAATTTATTATAAATTAATACCTTAAGTTTTTTCTAAAGAGCCCCCCCCCCCTTATAAAAAAACACCACTTCTAACCAATTATTGATACCTTCAAAGCCTTTTGGTTTGGTAAAACCCTTCCCAAATATCATCTAAACTTCCCTAACTTCAACTAAGAGGCATTAATTTAGTCATAAAGCCAACCTAAGGATCCCTTTTGATAAAATCAAAAGGAAGAACCCGAAGAAGAGGTAACGTTTTCACCACCCTCTTTAAAGTTCCTTTCTTCTTCCAATTATTATTTCTTTATTATTTATATTATAAAATAATAACTACAGTATCTTATATATATTGTGATTTTATTATAAATATGGTACAACCATATTCAATATTCTATCCATCCTTTGAATGACATGTCACCATACGTGCGTACGTACAGCTTACCGTCTCCATGTCATGGTGTAATTGTTATTCAATACATTATTATTTGGATGAGTATAATAATGATGTGTAATTGAAGTAAATAATAAATATAAAATTATAATGATTCTTTATATATGATATAACATCCAATTATATATTATTTTAACATCAAAATAATGATATTGTCGCTCATGCGTACGTACGGACTACCGTTTCCATGAACGCGATGAGATTCATTCACCATCGTATCCATTAAAGAATAATTTTCATTTGAAAATTAAAAATAATTTTTATGGTCTTTATATCATTGTGGATATGAATTAGATACAACCTATGGATAACAAACATGTCTTATGTAACAAAATATATAAAAGAAAATGAGTAAGTGAACACCCGAAACGACGATAATACTAAAATATTATTAACAAAGAAATATTAAAAGATCATATATGATATCATATTTATGTATATGATTATTGTATAATTTAATAAAAATTATTTAACTATTATACAGGAGGTTAACCTACCCTCTACCAAGGAAAAGTACAAGGTAAGGGTTTATTTCACAATCTCTTCATTATCCGAGGTTGTGTATACATAATTATCTACTGAGACCTCTTTATCATCCACATAAATGTTTCTTAAAAATGTATTTAAAATCATTCTTACTATTTTATAGACTATGGGTTAAAGTAATTTATACCCTTTTTGAATTTTTATAACATGTTTATAAAGGAATATTTCTTTCATTTTCCAAACAAGGTCATTTTTAACCTTTTCGACAGAATTAAGGTAAAAATGTCTTTTTAACTTATACGGAGGGTGCAGCTATTTTCTACCATTTTAAACTCATAGGAGATTCCCTTACAATCTTATAAAAATATTTTCAAATTAAATGTTTTATTTTATAAATATGTTACTCTTAAATGATTTCAAAATAGAAAGAGATATTTCTCTAAAAAGGGTTTTGATTTCATCTATGTCAACATCCTTTGATGGATTTTACGTTTATTTGGAATTGATTTATTATGATACAAAAATTCCATATTGTATTTAAGGTTTTCTGATATGTTTGACTGTGGATGTGCTATTTTTATACCATTCATGATTTATGGTTAAAGTATTGACATTTTCTATTCTAGTTTTAATACAAATGTTTATGATATGTTTAAAACTTTTCATATGAGGAATATATTGGACTTAGTAAGTGATGGGTGGAGCCCGCTATAGCTCCTCGATGCATCAGTAGGTGTCATGAGACAAATAGACGTATAATTGGATGATGCCCTTTCCCAATTTTATTTATGGTTTTCACCGAGGCCTTAATCATTTTTAGACATCTTGGCCGAGGCCTTGATAAAATGTTTCAGAATTTCTGTCATTATAAATTCCATCATTATGGAAATAATATTGATGGTTCATGTGGTCATTATACTAGTTGAATACCCATGATTATGTTTTATTATGTCATTATTTACTCAGCTCATATTCTTTCCATAAAAGTATTCATTTTTATTATTGGTAAAGGCATGTGGTTTCAAATATTTACAATGATTAATATTTATGTCATTTTCCGCTGTATTACTTACCCTTACTGAGCATTTGAGCTCACCCCTTTCTTATGTTTCATTTTCCCGGGATATGAAGAATTTAGTTATGAGTGACCTACAGGCATAATCTAGGAGGCCTGGATGTTTCTAATGAAATATATTTGTGTTGTGTTTCTTTTCAAGTTGTAAAGTTGAACTTATGTATGATTCTTGTTTACAATAATACTAAACTGATCGGTCTTTCGAGACATGATTTCCTTGTGATCATTCCAATGATATGTAATAATGCACTGACTCTGGGTAACTGGGGTTGGGGTGTTATAGTTGGTATCAGAGGAATTTTAGTACAAACCTCGAAAACTAGATTTAGATGAACTCTGATTAGAGAACATATCCCTAAGATAGACTTTGAGGATTAGTATAGAAGAACTTCCTAGAATTCTGGTATTGTAGAGATTTTTTGAGTTTTCCAAGCAATACCTCCCTGTCTGGATACGAGCAGGTAGAGGCGGCTCTGGCATAGATATACCTATGGGTAAAACCCGAAAACACCACTTTGAGCTAGACTCGAACGAGAACTGGTGCATGAGAATGGGCCTTACTGCACTCTTGGTTACGACACTCCCGGGGGATATGCTTAGGATAATTCTCATTTTATTTACAAACCATTATGAAGGGATTATGAGTATATACTTAGTCAAAGAAATTTTTATTATTATTATGGATTATATCCATAAACTGTTCAATTTACGTTAGGTATTTTACAAGTTTGGAATTATTCATTGCAATTCATAAAATGACCTAGTTTATGCTATTGTATAGAAATGGTACCCAGTAGAAGAAATGTGAACTCTAGAAATACATATGATACAAAGAGTAAGAAGGATCATATCTTTCACGGTATTAAGCCAACATTTAGAAGGGAAATAGTCTCCCATGTATTCTCAACATATGAAGAAATAGTATCATGTTTTAATAAGATAAGTAAATAATTATCTGAGTCCTATGGATTTGAAGGGAAGCAAGAGAAGAAAAGGTTGGAAGAGAGAAAGATGGATAAAGGGATGAGGGAAAAGAATAATTTTCCCATATGTGAAAACTGTGGGAAGAAACACCCAGGAACTTGCCTAAAAGGAATGAGAGTTTGTTATAAGTGTGGAGAAAAAGGACACCATGTACGTGACTGCAAGGGTAAGAAAAAGGTTTCAAATGTACAATGCTTCATCTGCGAGGAGTTGGGACACTACACGAACAAATGTCCAAATCATCAGAGTATGTCCCAAATGATGCTATTGGATAATAATCAAGTTATGATACTACCACAGATGAGGAGGAATGATTAGAGTTATTATGTTTTTATTAGATAATTATGTCATTTGAGTGTTGTATCAACAATGTAAAGGTTATAATAATTATGAAGTATATAAGGATTTTACTGCAGTACTATTTCATTAAGGAATTGAGATTGTGTGGAACAAAGAATAGTGACTCAATAGCAGGTTAAATTTTTGGAAAATATATGGTTGATAGAAATATAAACCATAATATGGCACTGATACCGAGGTAGTGATTTTGGAATAATACATGATTGATTTGGATAAATTATTTTGGATATTCTTGACGACCTTGAAACTGATTAATGATTTTTATATTCCATCATTGTTGGAGTTTACAACATTTTTTGATAGAAGGAGTATATCCAGTATTCTATAAGTAATAAGGGATTAGGAATGTAATCAATAAGGTTTTATGGTATTTCAGGATGTTGTAGTGTTTTAAAAGAATACATGATGAAGGTGTTTACATGCTATTACGTGGAAAAAAGGATCTTCATTGTGTTTACCTACCTTATAAATTTAGGACTGTGAGTTTGGACAGAAGTATTTTGGATAAGTCTAGTTTGAGATTATTTTTGGATTTCCATAAAAAGGACAACTCAGAGGTCGGGAGACAACCCGTCGCGTCCAACAAGGCCGCGAGACTTGAACCCACAACCAAAGGGCGACAAGGGTGTATCACCTACCACTGACCCACGTGATGTCCTGGATTGAATAATGTAGTTTTTTAATGGTTCTTCTAGATGAATTATAATTTCATTTTTTTGAACCCTATATGAATAGGATAAATAGAATATTATTTTTAAGTTCTATTATCTTTTAGCGTGAAAGATGAGTTTGTGGTAAAAATTAGTTAAAGTATGGGACTCTACTTTTCAAGTATATATTTTTCTTATTCTATTATTCAATGTAGAAATTAATTCTTATACTTTAGTGACGGGATCTTAAAACAAAAAATGTCTTATCCTAATACCATATGTTTTTTTTGAACCGATGGTATTTTAAATCATTATAGATTGATGAATTTAAGGCCCTCAATTTTACACTTGTTTGTGATTGATGACCTCAATCACTGCCTATAAATATTTATGTTTTCCCTCTAATTATATGTCTCTAATTTCCAACAATGTTCTCCTAATCGAGATCATAATTTGGTGGTGACCCTTTCATTTCCCTTTTCCTCTTATTAAGACTAAATTTTATTAACCTAATTTCCGACGTGGGTTTTCCCAATGGCATTTTATATTTTCAACCTTTTATTTTTGAAAAATAATTTCAAATTTCAAGGACATAATTTATTGAATGAGGGAAGAATGTAACACCCCAATATTTCATAGTATGTTATTTCTTCAAAGTAATTCAATAACCTTCACTACACGCAACACCGAGTTCTAGCGCACCATGAATTACCAAACAAGCCGTTAAAAAGAGGTTATGAATATTATTAACTGAATTTTGAACTTTATATAATCCTTATAACTTTAGAATCCATTTTATGAGTTTCTTAGACATAATGTAAGAACAAATACATTTTTTTTTCAGATAAAAGAAGTATTTTTCATTAAATGCAATTTTACCGCCTTTTAATGGCGAAACATTTTTAAATCCAATATTTGAAACTTTTATATATTCAATTTGAAAAAATAAAATTCTTCTTTAGAATCGGGATATAAGAATTTAGTTTCAATAAAGTTTTGGTGTTTTTCTGATAACTTTCATATTTGGGTGAATAGTGAAAAATACTATATTTTAACTGAAAACAACTTTTTTAATCAAAACAATTTATATTGTTAAATTATACATTTTAATGGTATAGAAGTATAAATAGATTATGTTTTTACCATTTAATCCAATGATGGTCATTTTAAGTAATTTTACTTTGAAATTGGACATAAAGAAGTGTCAAACTTTTGATAGTTATTATTTCTTAAAAATATGCCTTTTGGTTTTAATAGAAGGAATTAATTTTAAATAAATAAATGAAACTTTTATGTTTTTAATTTGGTAAAATATACTTCATTTTTGTATTCAGAATATCTAAATTATATTAGGGTGAAATTTTGGTACTTTTCTGATAACTTTCAAATTTTGATGAATTGTGAAAATTACTAAATTTTAATTGAAAACAACTTTTTTAATCAAAATAATTAATATCGATAAATTATGAATTTGAGTGATTTTAAAGTATAATTAGATTATAATTTTACCATTTAATCCAATTTTTGTAATTGGACTTAATTTTATATTTAAACTGGACATAAGAAAGTGTCAATCTTTTGATAGTTATTATTTGTTAAAAACATGTTTTTTGTTTCGACAATGGGAATTAATTTTCAATTAATATCTGCCACTTATGTGTTTTTAATTTTGAAAAATGAATTCAATATTTATAATCAGGATATATAAATTGTGTAAATAGGTAACTTTTATTTTTAGACAGTTTGAATAATTACTTTGGTAAATATTTTATTTACCATGGTTAAAGGGTAAATCCGGTAAATAAGGGTAAGAAATAATTTGATAATAATAATAAATTACCCTAAAACATATCTTAACCCTATTGGTTGATACATGTCCAACCATGGTCATATTTGGGTCGATTTTGGGACCCAATGGATCCACTTGTAAGTGATAATGACACTTCATATTAATTAAGTTAAAGTAAATACAAAAATGACATAAGCATATATCTTTTAGAAAAACAATTTCTAAATTGGGTTATATATGTTATATTTTCAACTATAAATATTAATTATAAATATAAAAATATTTCCTACATAATGGTATTTTATTTATAATTTTTAGACATTTAATAATTAAAATTATTTATGACACAATAATGATGCAGTAGTTTTCTTATTAATGAAGGAATCAAATAATTGGTATTATAAATTATAAAATAAATATACTTTTAAAGTTTTGATTCCATAAAATAATTTTATAGGTTACTATGACATTTTATGATTGATTAAATGTTTTTTTTTTCGAATTAATAAAGTTTATAAGACTTTAACAAAAATAAATTATTAAATAGTGTCAAAATTGACATAAATGAGTTTTTAAAACAAATTTTATATTATTAATTGATATTCTATTCATAAAAATATAAGGTTAGGCCAAATGAATTATATAATGATATTTTTATCATTAATTGACCACTTGGGGGTCGCTTGGAAGTTTATAGTAAGTTTATTGACTATATAATATAAAAATACAAAGTGACATGGTAAATGTCAAACTAATTAACTAAGAGTTAAAACTAAAAGATAAGGTTAATATAGTGACCCAAACCTGTATAAAATCTATTTGATGAAAGGATTTAGACCCATAACCACCTTATAATTTTAATAATACACTTTGGAGCCATTAGAAACCAAATATAAATTTATTATAAATTAATACCTTAAGTTTTTTCTAAAGAGCCCCTCCCCCCTTATAAAAAACACTACTTATAACAAATTATTGATACCTTCAAAGCCTTTTGGTTCGGTAAAACCCTGCCCAACTATCCTCTAAACTTCCCTAACTTCAACCGAGAGGCATTAATTTAGTCATAAATCCAACCTAAGGAGCCCTTTTGATCAAATCAAAAGGAAGAACCCGAAGAAGAGGTAATGTTTTCACCACCCTCTTTAAAGTTCCTTTCTTCTTCCAATTATTATTTCTTTATTATTTATATTATAAAATAATAACTACAGTATCTTATATATATTGTGATTTTATTATAAATATGGTACAACCATATTCAGTATTCTATCCATCCTTTGAATGACATGTCACCATACGTGCGTACGTACGGCTTACCGTCTGCATGTGATGGTGTAATTGTTATTCAATACATTATTATTTGGATGAGTATAATAATGATGTGTAATTGAAGTAAATAATAAATATAAAATTATAATGATTCTGTATATATGATATACCATCCAATTATATATTATTTTAACATCAAAATAATGATATTGTCGCTCGTGCGTACGTACGGACTACCGTTTCCATGAACACGATGAGATTCATTCACCATCGTGTCCATTAAAGAATAATTTTCATTTGAAAATTAAAAATAGTGTTTAAGGACTTTATATCATTTTGGATATGAATTAGATACAACCTATGGATAACAAACATGTCTTATGTAACAAAATATATAAAAGAAAACGAGTAAGTGAACACCCGAAACGACGATAATACTAAAATATTATTAACAAAGAAATATTAAAAGATCATATATGATATCATATTTATGTATATGATTCTTGTATAATTTAATAAAAATTATTTAACTATTATACAGGAGGTTAACCTACCCTCTACCAAGGAAAAGTACAAGGTAAGGGTTTATTTCACAATCTCTTCATTATCCGAGGTTGTGTATACGTAATTATCTAATGGGACCTCTTTATCATCCACATAAATGTTTCTTAAAAATGTATTTAAAATCATTATTACTGTTTTATAGACTATGGGTTAAAGTAATTTATACCCTTTTTGACTTTTTATAACATGTTTATAAAGGAATATTTCTTTCATTTTCCAAACAAGGTCATTTTTAACCTTTTCGACAGAATTAAGGTAAAAATGTATTTTTAACTTATATGGAGGGTGCAGCTATTTTCTACCATTTTAAACTCATAGGAGCTTCCCTTAAAATCTTATAAAAATATTTTCAAAGTAAATGTTTTATTTTATAAATATGTTACTCTTAAATGATTTCAAAATAGAAAGAGATATTTCTCTAAAAAGGGTTTTGATTTCATCTATGTCAACATCCTTTGATGGATTTTAAGTTTATTTGGAATTGATTTATTATGATACAAAAATTCCATATTGTATTGAAGGTTTTCTTATATGTTTGACTGTGGATGTGCTATTTTTATACCATTCATGATTTATGGTTAAAGTATTGACATTTTCTATTCTAGTTTTAATACAAATGTTTATGATATGTTTAAAACTTTTCATATGAGGAATGTATTGGACTTAGTAAGTGATGGGTGGAGCCCGCTATTGCTCCTCGATGCATCAGTAGGTGTCATGAGACAAATAGACGTAGAATTGGATGAGGCCCTTTCCCAATTTTATTTATGGTTTTCGCCGAGGCCTTAATCATTTTTAGACATCTTGGTCGAGGCCTTGATAAAATGTTTCAGAATTTCTGTCATTATACATTCCCTCATTATGGAAATAATATTGATGGTTCATGTGGTCATTATACTAGTTGAATACCCATGATTATGTTTTATTATGTCATTATTTACTCATCTCATATTCTTTCCATAAAAGTATTCATGTTTATTATTGGTAAAGGCATGTGGTTTCAAATATTTACAATGATTAATATTTATGTCATTTTCCGCTGTATTACTTACCCTTACTGAGCATTTGAGCTCAACCCTTTCTTATGTTTCATTTTCCCGGGATATGAAGTAGTTAGTTATGAGTGTTCTGTAGGCATAATCTAGGATCCCTGGATGTTTCTAATGAAATATATTCGTGTTGTGTTTCTTTTCAAGTTGTAAAGTTGAACTTATGTATGAATCTTGTTTCTAATAATACTAAACTGATCGGTCTTTCGAGACATGATTTCCTTGTGATCATGCCAATGTTATGTAATAATGTACTGACTCTGGGTAACTGGGGTTGGGGTGTTACAGTTGGTATCAGAAAAAGTTTAGTACAAACCTCGGAAACTAGATTTAGATGAACTCAGATTAGAGAACATAGCCCTAAGATAGAATTTGAAGATTAGTATAGAAGAACTTCCTAGAATTTTGGTATTGTAGAGATTTTGTGAGTTTTCCAAGCAATACCTCCCTGTCTGGATATGAGCAGGTAGAGGCGGCTCTGGAATAGATGTACCTAGGGGTAAAACCCGAAAACACTGCTTTGAGCTAGACTTGAACGAGAACTGGTGCATGACAATGGGTCTTGCTGCACTCTTGGTTACGACAATCCCGAGGGATATGCTTAGGATAATTCTCATTTTATTTACAAACCATTATAAAGGGATTATGAGTATATACTTACTCAAAGAAATTTTATTATTATTATGGATTATATCCATAAACTGTTCAATTTACGTTAGGTATTTTACAAGTTTGGAATTATTCATTACAATTCATAAATTGACCTAGTTTATGATATTGTATAGAAATGGTGCCCAGTAGAAGTAATGTGAACTCTAGCAATACGTATGATCCAAAGAGTAAGAAGGATCATATCTTTCACAATATTAAGGCAACATTTAGAATGGAAATAGTCTCCCATGTATTCTCAACATATGAAGAAATAATATCATGTGTTAATAAGACAAGTAAATAATTATCTGAGTCCTATGGATTTGAAGGGAAGCAAGAGAAGAAAAGGTTGGAAGAGAGAAAGATGGATAAAGGGAAGAGGGAAAAGAAGAATTTTCCCATATGTGATAACTGTGGGAAGAAACACCCAGGAACTTGCCTAAAAGGAATGAGAGTTTGTTATAAGTGTGGAGAAAAAAAAACAGCATGTACGTGACTGCAAGGGTAAGAAAAAGGTTTCAAATGTACAATGCTTCATCTACGAGGAGTTGGGACACTACACAGAAAAATTTCCAAATCATCAGAGTATGACCCAAATGATACTATTGGATAATAATCAAGTTATGATACTACCACAGATGAGGAGGAATGATTAGAGTTATTATGTTTTTATTAGATAATTATGTTATTTGAGTGTTGTATCAATAATGTACTGGTTATAATAATTATGGAGTATATAAGGAATGTACTGCAGTACTATTTCATTAAGGACTTGAGATTGTGTGGAACAAAGAAAAGTGACTCAATAGAAGGTTAAATTTTTGGAAAATATATGGTTGAGAGAAAGATAAACCATAATATGGTTCTGATACCGAGGTAGTGATTTTGGAATAATACATGATTGATTTGGATAAATTATATTGGATATTCTTGACGATCTTGAAACTGATTAATGATTTTTATATTCCATCATTGTTAGAGTTTACAACATTTTTGGATAGAAAGAGTATATCCAGTATTCTATAAGTAATAAGGGATCATGAATGTAATCAATAATATTTTATGGTATTTCAGGATGTTGCAGTGTTTTAAAAGAATACATGTTGAAGGTGTTCACATGATATTACATGGAAAAAAGGATCTTAATTGTGTTTACCTACCTTATAAATTTTGGACTGTGAGTTTGGACAGAAGTATTTTGGATAAGTCTAGTTTGAGATTATTTTTGGATTTCTATAAAAAGGACAACTCAGAGGTCGGGCGACAACCCATCGCATCCAACAAGGGCGCGAGACTTGAACCCACAACCAAAGGGAGACAAGGGTGTATCACCTACCACTGACCCATGTGATGTACTAGATTGAATAATGTAGTTTTTTTAATGGTTCTGCTAGATGATTTATAATTTCATTTTTTTGAACCCTATACGAATAGGATAAATAGAATATTATTTTTAAGTTCTATTATCTTTTAGCGTGAAAGATGAGTTTGTGGTAAAACTTAGTTAAAGTTTGGGACTCTACTTGTCAAGTATATATTTTTCTTCTTCTCTTATTCAATGTAGAAATTAATTCTTATACTTTAGTGAAGGGATCTTAAAACAAAAAATGTCTTATCCTAATACCATATGTTTTTTTTGAACCGATGGTATTTTAAATCATCATAGATTGATGAATTTAAGGCCCTTAATTTTACAGTTGTTTGTGATTGATGACCTCAATCACTACCTATAAATATTTACGTTTTCCTCTAATTATATGTCTCTAATTTCCACCAATGTTCTCTTAATAGAGATCATAATTTGGTGGTGACCCTTTCATTTCCCTTTTCATTTTATTAAGACTAAATTTTATTAACCTAATTTCCGATGTGGGTTTTCCCAATGGCATTTTATATTTTCAACCTTTTATTTCTGAAAAATAATTTCAAATTGAAAGGACGCAATTTATTGAAGGAGGGAAGAATGTAACACCCCAAGATTTCATAGTACGTTATTTCTTCAAAGTAATTCAATAACTTTCACTACACGCAACACCGAGTTCTAGCACACCATGAATTACCAAACAAGCCGTTCAAAAGAGGTTATGAATATTATTAACTGAATTTTGAACTTTATATAATCCTTATAACTTTAGAATCCATATTATGAGTTTCTTAGAAATAATGTAAGAACAAATACATTTTTTTTCAGATAAAAGAAGTATTTTTAAAAAAATGCAATTTTACCGCATTTTAATGACGAAGCCTTTTTAAATCCAATATTTGAAACTTTTATATATTCAATTTGACAAAATATACTTCTTCTTTATAATCGGGATATAAGAATTTAGTTTCAATAAATTTTTGGTGTTTTTCTGATAACTTTCATATTTAGGTGAATAGTGAAAAATACTATATTTTAACTGAAAAAAACTTTTTTATCAAAATAATTTATTTTGTTAAATTATACATTTTAATGGTATGGAAGTATAAATAGATTATGTTTTTACCATTTAATCCAATGATGGTCATTTTAAGTAATTTTACTTTGAAATTGGACATAAACAAGTGTCAAAGTTTTGATAGTTATTATTTCTTAAAAATATGCCTTTTGGTTTTAATAGAAGGAATTAATTTTAAATTAATAAATGCAACTTTTATGTTTTGAATTTGGTAAAATATACTTCATTTTTGGATTCAGAATATCTAAATTATATTAGGGTAAAATTTTGGAACTTTTCTGATAACATTCATATTTTGATGAATTGTGAAAATTACTAAATTTTAGTTAAAAACAACTTTTTCCATCGAAATAATTAATAGAGATAAATTATGAATTTGAGTGATTTTAAAGTATAATTAGATTATAATTTTACCATTTAATCCAATTTTGGTCATTGGACTTAATTTCATATTTAAACTGGACATTAGAAAGTGTCAATCTTTTTATAGTTATTATTTGTTAAAAACACGTTTTTTGTTTCGACAATGGGAATTAATTTTCAATTATTCTGGTAACTTTCATATTTTGATGAATAGTAAAAACACGCTAAATTTTAATGAAAAACAAATTTTTTCATCATAATAATTAATATGGTTAAATTATAATATTGAATGGTTTTAAAGTATAAATAGAATATATTTTTACCATTTAATATAATGTATGTCATTAGCATTGATTTTACATTGAATTCGTAGGTTAAATCAATTCAATCTTTTGCAATGTTTTAAACAAAAACCCATTTTCATTCGACACCGGGATTAATTTTAATTTAATTTCTGCAACTTCTGTGTATTGAATTTGAAAAAATGGATTCCATATTTGGAATCAGTGGGTCCAAATTATGTTAACAGGCTAATTTTTATTTTTGGGAGTTATGAATAGTAATTACGGTAAATTTTATTTACCATAGTTAAAGGTAAATCGAGTAATTAAGGGTAAATATAATATTATAAAATTACCCTAACACATGCCAAAACTCTATTGGATGACTAAAAGTAAACCCATATCAACTAAGGGTTGGATTAGATTCATTTTATGGACTTTTTACCATGAAAATAATTTAATTATTTTTAAAACCAAAGAAAGTGACAACATGTCACTCTCTTAAATCTTATAAGTATAATAATTTTAATTTAGTGATAAACATCATAAAACTTTGAACTTGAATAGTCTACAGAAATCTAATAAAATTATCTACATCATGATAATTTATTTAGAATTTTTAGGCATTCAATAACTATCATTAATGGTGATACATTAATGATACATAAATTATTTATTAAGTAGAAAATAAGTAATATAGTTTTTATTGAAATAATAATACCCATTAAAAGGCCCACAAACCTGACCAAAACTTATTTTTAGTGTATATATACACCATAATCATCCAATGACCTAATATATAACCGTTTGGATCCTTATAAAAGTGATCATGACACTTATATTATTTTATTTTAAATGATGCCAAAGTTGTCACCTTCATAATTTAATAAATATAACAATTTAAATATTGTGATTTTAAGATGATAAATTCGAGTAAAAGTATTATTGTGAAAGTTAATAGATTTATCTTTATCATAGGATTTTATTTTAAAATTTTATTCAACAAATCAGTATATTAAATAATTATACAAAAATGTTGTAGTAATTATTTTATTAAGAAATAAAACAAATAAATGGTTTTAAAAATAATAAAATAAATATTATATGAACTATTTAATGTTATCCACTAATTTTATAGATACATATGACCTTTTATGAATATATTAAAGCTTTTATTTTTAACATATCTTCTGTATATATTTTATCTAAATTCAAATAAATGAATAGTGTAAAAATTGACACTATTGTTATTTTATAAAAATAACATATTATAAAATTGTTTAAAAATCACAAAAATATTTAAAAATTTCAAATTTAACTTTATATAGTCTATAATGTTATAAAGTAAACAATTATGGAAAATTTACAACAAATAAGTAATTATTTCTTATAATTTAAAATTTATAATTTTATTACCACAAATAAACTTAAATAGATTAAATAAGGATAAATCAAAATGATAAGGTTTAAAATAAGATCCAAACATGTCTAAATTTGATTGGTTGATGATATTACAACCCTATCTCATCTAATATTAGAATATGAGTTATTTTTGGAGGTTTTTAAGTGGGGTTAGATTTATTATAAATTAATATTTTTTAAGAATTCCAAAGGTGCCCCTCTCCTTCCTTATAAAAGGGCACCTCCTCCCTCTCCTCCTCACACCAATTTGAGCCTTCAATCTCGAAAAAACCCTGCCAAATTATCTTCTCCACTTCCCTAGAAACATCCTAGAGGTTGTTTTCTACTTTAAAGACCAATCGTAGTGCCCTAAGAGGAGGTTTCAAAGAGGCGTATCGAAGAATAGGTAATTTCTTCTCCCGATTATTTCAAGCTTCTTTCTTCTTCAACTTCTTCTTCTTTAGTTGTTTCATTATAAAGTAATAACATCAGTATCACTAATATACTGATTTGTTATTATAAATATTAAACAACCCCATTTCACCTTCTATCCATCCTACGGAAAACAAAATCACCGCGCGTGCATACGTACGGAATACCGTCTCCACGCCATTGTGTAATCTGTTTTTCCACCAACACCTTACATGGATGGGTATAATGGTGTAAAGAATAAATATACATAGTTATTATAACATCATACTGATTATGATATATTGTATCATCCACTCCAATTCAATTCAATAATTAATGAAACGATATCATCGCTCGTGCGTACGTACGGACTACCGTCTCCACAACGCGATGAGATTCATTCTCCATGTTAACCATTTAAGAATGATTATAAAGTATATATAAGAAATAATAATTAAATATATGACATTATAAAGCTACTGTATTTATGTATATATGTATGTCATCTACTTAATTCCATTCAACTCAATAAGGAAACAAAAAACAGCGTTCATGCGTACGTACGGCCTACCGTCTACATGAACGGTGTATTTATTTCCATTTATCGATCTAATATATATATGTATATTCTGAATATATATTATATATAAATCATGTTTTATATTATGGAATTATGTAATCGTGATCTAATTAATCATATGAATAATTACAAGTCAAAACACAGACGACAAATGAAAAGATTTTACCCAAAACACTCTTTAACATGGAATTTACAAAAGAACGGGTAATATAAAGTCATAAGTGAACCATATATGATATCATAACAATGAATATGATTCTGTAATAAGTAAATGACATTATTTAAACCATTATACAGGAGGTTCGGATACATACAAAGCATATCAGACATAAGGTAAGGGATAATTTTTCAAATCTCATTTTTATCCGAGATTGCATATTCGTAAGTATTTACTAGGGTTATTTCTATCATCCATGTCCATGTTTTATAAAAGAGTTTTCATGTATGTTTAAAGTCCTTTTTACCCATTTTTTAATATTACTACATGGTATGTAAGGAATCTTTCTTTTGTTTACGTTATGAGGTACTTTTTGACTTTTCCAGCAAAAGTACGAAAAGAATGCTTTTTTTAACTTATACGGCACGAACAGATTTTTACAGTTTTTTAAATCCTTATTTTCATGAAGCTTCCTCTAAAATATTTCATGACTATTTTCAACAAAATCTCTTTCTTTTAAAATTTCATGATGTTTTGTGAAAAGAAATTTATTTTGAAGAAGAAAGGATATTTTCCTCAAGAATTCATTTCAAGTGTTTTATCAAAACCATTTTCCATCTAAGATGAAATTATTTCATATGTGTATGTTTCAAGTGTAATGTCTCTATGATTTACATGGTTTCACTTTTCTTATTATGAAATGATATCCATTTCTTCTATATGGATCATGTGATGATGGGATGATGTTTATGAAACCCATTTTATTCGTTGGGTTATTATGAATGATGTATGTTTATTTTGTGGCACAAGTAAGAATGATTTCATTATGAGATGGGTGAGACCTATATCTCCCTACAATGCATTGGGTAAAGATTTATATCTCATGATATAGACATGGCTGGAACGACAGGTTAATCCGGTTCAGTAAAACCGGACTGAAACGAGGAGTGAACTCGTTTCAGAAAGGGACTTTGTCCACTAAGATGGTCTTGGCAGCAATGCCTTGGCTACTATGGAAATCATTACATGTGATTAATGGATGCCACAATTACATGTTTTATTCCCATGCTATTTTATCATGGTTTATGTTCCATTATGATCTATGCCTTACGTACTTCCATGTTTTATGTCGTTGCTCACGATTTTAATGTTTAAACATTATGTTCATGTTTTTAAGTTCCAATGTATATGGTATGTTTTATTTTATCCATGATTACCCTTACTGAGCATTTGAGCTCACCCTTTTTATGTTTTATTTTCCCAGAGGATCAAAAGAAAGGTTTTAGGTCAGGAAACAAAAAGTGGAAGATCTTTATGGGAGATGTTGAAGATCTTTCACCACGATTAGAAGATTACATTCCAAGTTTCCAAAGACACTAAACTACTACGATCCTTGTGTGTCTGTTATTATTATGTATTAAGTATTCCGCTAAAGTAATGTAATATCCATGTAAAATAAGCTTAGGGTCTCTACAGTTGGTATCAGAGGAAAGGTTTAGTCAACCTTTGGAAACTAGGATGCGAAAACGTTAGTGGGATCCCTAGAGATATTTCTAAGGTATGTCTAGGGATGTACCTAAGGATAAGAATACGTATAGGATATAGTCCTAGAACTACGGTAACGATCTTAGAATTTAACCTAAGATGTTAGATATTGAGGGTGCTTCCCCTTTACTATGTTGTTTTCCCTAGCATGATTTTTGCCTCTCAAACTATTCTTTTTGGGTTTTAGAAAATGGATGGAAACAGGAAGATTCATGATAATGGAGGATATGACGGACAATGGAATGATTTTCTTCATGAGAAACCAAAGGAAACAGGATCTGGAAGTCCAAACATCATTATTATGAATAATCAGCAATCTCATAATATGATCAATAATCTCAACTTTGGTAAGTTTCCCGACTCAGATAAAAAAAGAAAGATGGAGTTTCATGATGATCATAGAGGAAAGAAAGTTCAATTTCCCTCATGTAAATCATGTGGGATGAGGAATCAGAGAGATTGTTTCAAAGGAACTGGAAGATGCTTTGGGTGTGGAAAAGAAGGACACAAAGCCAGTAAGTGCAAAGGAAAAGGTTCAGTTAACACCATGGACAAGGATAATGGTATTGCTACGACATCAACAATGATTAGATGTTTTAAATGTGGAATGTATGGGCATTATGAAAACCAATGCCCTAATGGAAAATCTCATGAAGAGAATTAGCATGGTCATATGGGTAGTATTTATGTGGATGATGATGAGGACACTACAAATGATATATGAGCTGAAAGAAGTGTTGAAGCTCATTCGGTTGTTTTAGAAGGTAGTGGAATGATTGTATGTTTATCGAGAGTTATGTTGTATAGTTAATGGTACTATAGAATAAAGAATCATCTAAGGATTGTTACACTATTGTTTTTCCTAAAAGTATTTGAAAGTATATGTTGAATGGTATCAGTAACCATGGAATGTTATTCAGATATTTTTGTAAAGTAGATGATATGTGCATAATGAAGGAATAAGAAGATAATGAGATGTTTGATTGTATTCATGAGCTCATGGTTGATATAAGGACTAAGTGATATCATGGTTTGAGTATATAGAATTTTGAGGATTTTGGTATGTGGAAAGTGTTAACTTTTAACTGCATTCATGTTTTTACTAAGGTTCAATGGGTATTCATTTTTCAAGAGAATACATGATTAAGGCCTTCGAACGTTTGTAATGTGACCAACAAGACATATCTTATGATATATGGGGATCAAAGATGGTATTAACATGCTTCTTATATGAAATATCTGGTAATAATTTTCACTATAATATGACAATGGACTGCAATATTATGGATAAGCCTAAAGATTGGAATGGATTATGTTGGACATAAGTTAGTATTGTTTAAGGATAGAACCTTTTTCGATATTATTAATGGGATGATATAGTAATGTAGTTTTAGAAAAAGGACAACCTGCAGGACGGGAGCCAACCCATCGTGTCGGACAAAGCTATGGGAATCGAACCCACAACCGAAGTGCGACTGGCCTTTATCGCCTACCACTGGCCTACAGGAAGTCCCTGGTTAGTAGAAACTAGTTTTATTTTATTAAGCTGTATGATATATGAAGTATAAGTTCATTTTTGGAACCATATATGATTAATATAACCATAAGATGGACTTATAACTTTTTCTAACCTTTTGTTTGAAAGAGATGGAATGACCCATCATTCTATCACATGATCTACTAACACATCATGAATAACAAATTCAACTTCATTTCTTTAAGGGATGAAGTGGAAATTGTTCAATTCACAAACAACAGTGAGATTGTACCAAAATCAAGCAAGTATTTCTTTTAATTCATCAACTTTAGGGAAATGATCTTGAAAACCAAAAATGTTGTCCTAGTTCCCTTATATCCGATGAATCAGATGGTACCTTAGATCATCACAAATCAATAGCTTTGTGATGGTTGGATTTTTCATAGCCATGTTCTCTACCACTCTCTATCAGAGCTTGATGGTTAGATTTTTCTTCCATATCCATATTTTCACCTATGTTCTCCTACATGGAAACCCAGTGATGAGTTAATTTGGGTAACCGTTATATTTCATACTTTAGTTTTTAAAGCCATGTTTTGGTATTCCTTTTTACGATGTGGGTTTCTATTAAACAAACTTTCGAGTAGTAAACCATTTATAACCCTGATGAATTTCGAGGGAAAAATTCATTTTAAGGGGGGTAGAATGTAACACCCCGAGATTTTATGAAAAATATTCTTTTAATTTCATTAATGTATTGTGTTTTATGCTACACCAAGATTACCTTGTGCTATACACAACACCGTATTAGCTTTCAGTATACGCAACACTATTCTTGAATCGTGTTACACACAATTTTGATAATAGTTATTCTACGCAACATTGAGTATATATATATATTCAATGTATAAATGAAATATGGTTGGATTCTGTTATACGAAACAACGAAGGATTCTTTCACAACACGCAACCCTGACTTGGCTTGCATTACACGCAATCGCGACCTTCCTCGATAGCGTGTGTTGTACGCAATACCGGGTTTTACTAAACAACGATATATTATTATAATATTAATATGAACTAGCCGTTATGAATAGTATTAACTAAGTTTTGAATTTTATAACATTATTATTCATCCTACACATTTTCTAGAACATGGTATAAGAACAAAATAAATTTTTTGGGTGAAATAAGTATTTTTCAAAAAATGCAGTTTTGCCGCCTTTTGATGGCGCACCCAATTTAAATCTAGTTTTTTACATGTTTATAAGTTCAATTTGACAAAATAAAATTCTTCTTTGGAATCAAGAAATAAAAATTTACTTTGGATAAATTTTTCGTATTATTCTGGTAACTTTCATATTTCGATGAATAGTAAAAACATGCTATATTTTAATGAAAAACAAATTTTTTCATCATAATAATTAGTATGGTTAAATTATAATATTGAATGGTTTTAAAGTATAAATAGAATATATTTTTACCATTTAATATAATGTATGTCATTATCATTGATTTTACATTGAATTCGTAGGTTAAATCAATTCAATCTTTTGCAATGTTTTAAACAAAACCCCGTTTTCATTCGACAACGGGATTAATTTTAATTTAATTTCTGAAACTTATGTGTATTGAATTTGAAAAAATGGATTCCATATTTGGAATCAGTGGGTCCAAATTATGTTAATAGGCTACTTTTTATTTTTGGGAGTTATGAATAGTAATTACGGTAAATTTTATTTACCATAGTTAAAGGTAAATCGGGTAATTAAGGGTAAATATAATATTATAAAATTATCCTAACACATGAAAAAACTCTATTGGATGGATAAAAGTATACCCATATCAAATAAGGGTCGGATTAGATTCATTTTATGGACTTTTGACCATGAAAATTATTTAATTATTATTAAAACCAAAGAAAGTGACAACATGTCACTCTCTTAAATCTTATAAGTATAATAATTTTAATTTAGTGATATTTATCATAAAACTTCGAACATGAATAGTCTCCAGAAATCTAATAAAATTATCTATATCATTATAATTTATTTAGAATTTTTAGGGATTCAATAATCGTCCTTAATGGTGATACATTAATGATAAAGAAATTATTTATTAAGTGGAAAATAAGTAATATAGTTTTTATTGAAATAATAATACCCATTAAAAGGCCCAAAAACCTGACCAAAACTTATTTTTAGTCTATATATACACCTTAATCATCCAATTACCTAATATATAACCGTTTGTATCCTTATAAAAGTTATTATGACACTTATATTATTTTATTTTAAATGATGCCAAAGTTGTCACCTTCATAATTTAATAAATATAAAAATTTAAATATTGTGATTTTAAGATGATAAATTCTAGTAAAAGTATTATTGTGAAATTTAATAGATTTATATTCATCATATAATTTTATTTTAAATTTTTATGCAAAAAATCAGTATATTAAATAATTATATAAAAATGTTGTAGTAATTATTTTATTAAGAGATAAACAAAATAAATGGTTTTAAAAATAATAAAATAAATATTATATGAACTATTTAATGTGATCCACTAATTGTATAGATACATATGACCTTTTATGAATATATTAAATCTTTTAGTTCGAACATATCTTCTGTATATAGTTTATCTAAATTCAAATAAATGAATAGTGTAAAAATTGACACTATTGTTATTTTATAAAAATAAAATATTATAAAATTGTTTAAAAATCAAAAAAATATTTAAAAATTATAAATATAAATTTATATGGGCTATAATGTTATGAAGTAAACAATTATGGAAAATGTACAACAAATAAGTAATTATTTGTTATAATTTAAAATTTATAATTTTATTACCACAAATAAACTTAAATAGATTAAATAAGGATAAATCAAAATGATAAGGTTTAAAATATGATCCAAACATGTCTAAATTTTATTGGTTGATGATATTACAACCCTATATCATCTAATATTCTAATATGAGTTATTTTTGGAGGTTTTTAAGTGGGGTTAGATTTATTATAAATTAATATTTTTTAAGAATTCCAAAGGTGCCCCTCTCCTTCCTTATAAAAGGGCACCTCCTCCCTCTCCTCCTCGCACCAATTTGAGCCTTCAAGCTCGGAAAACCCCTGAAGAATTATCTTCTCCACTTCCCTAGAAACATCCTAGAGGTTCTGGTCTACTTTAAAGACCAATCTTAGTGCCCTAAGAGGAGGTTTCAAAGAGGCGTATCGAAGAATAGGTAATTTCTTCTCCCAATTCTTTCAAGATTCTTTCTTCTTCAACTTCTTCTTCTTTAGTTGTTTCATTATAAAGTAATAACATCAGTATCACTAATATAATGATTTGTTATTATAAATATGAAACAACCCCATTTCACCTTCTATCCATCCTACGGAAAACAAAATCACCGCGCGTGCATACGTACGGAATACCGTCTCCACGCCGTGGTGTAATATGTTTTTCCACCAACACCTTACATGGATGGGTATAATGGTGTAAAGAATAACTATACATAGTTATTATAACATCATACTGATTCTGATATATTGTAACATCCACTCCAATTAAATTCAATAATTACGGAAATGATATCATCGCCCGTGCGTACGTACGGACTACTGTCTCCACGACGCGATGAGATTCATTCTCCATGTTAACCATTTAAGAATGATTATAAAGTATATATAAGCAATAATAATTAAATATATGACATTATAAATCTACTGGATTTAAGTATATATGTATGTCATCTACTTAATTCCACTCAACTCAATAAGGAAACGAAAACAGCGTTCATGCGTACGTACGGCCTACCGTCTCCATGAACGGTGTATTTATTTCCATTTATCGATCTAATATATATATGTATATTCTGAATATATATTATATATAAATCATGTTTTATATTCTGGAATTATGTAATCATTATCTAAGTAATCATATGAATAATTACAAGTCAAAACACGGACGACAAATGAAACGATTTTACCCAAAACACTCTTTAACATGGAATTTACAAAAGAACGGGTAATATAAAGTCATAAGTGAACCATATATGATATCATAACAATGAATATGACTCTGTAATAAGTCAATGACATTATTTAAACCATTATACAGGAGGTTCGAATACATACGAAGCATATCAAACATAAGGTAAGGGATAATTTTGCAAATCTCATTTTTATCCGAGATTGCATATTCGTAAGTATTTACTAGGGTTATTTCTATCATCCATGTCCATGTTTTATAAAAGTGTTTTCATGTATTTTTAAAGTCCTTTTTACCCATTTTTGACTATTACTACATGGTATGTAAGGAATCTTTCTTCTGTTTACGTTACGAGGTACTTTTTGACTTTTCTGGCAAAAGTACGAAAAGAATGTTTTTTTTAACTTATATGGGATGAACGGATTTTTACGGTTTTATAAAGCCTTATTTTCATGAAGCTTAATCTAAAATATTTCATGACTATTTTCAACAAAATCTCTTTCTTTTAAAATTTCATGACGTTTTGTGAAAAGAAATTTATTTTGAAGAAGAAAGGATATTTTCCTCAAGAATTCATTTCAAGTGTTTTATCAAAACCATTTTCCATATAAGATGAAATTATTTCATATGTGTATGTTTCAAGTGTAATGTCTCTATGATTTACATGGTTTCACTTTTCTTATTATGAAATGATATCCATTTCTTCTATATGGATCATGTGATGATGGGATGATGTTTATGAAACCCATTTTATTCGTTGGGTTATTATGAATGATGTATGTTTATTTTGTGGCACAAGTAAGAATGATTTCATTATGAGATGGGTGGGGCCTATATATCCCTACAATGCATTGGGTAGAGATTTATATCTCATGAGATAGACATGGCTGAAACGGCAGGTTAAACCGGTTCAGTAAAACAAGACTGAAACGAGGAGTGAACTCAATTCAGAAAGGGACTTTGTCCACTAAGATGGTCTTGGCAGCAATGCCTTGGCTACTATGGAAATCATTACATGTGCTTAATGGATGCCACAATTACATGTTTTATTACCATGCTATTTTATCATGGTTTATGTTCCATTATGATTTATTCCTTACGTACTTCCATGTTTTATGTCGTTGCTCAAGATTTTAATGTTTAAACATTATGTTCATGTTTTTAAGTTCCAATGTATATGGTATGTATTATTTTATCCATGCTTACCCTTACTGAGCATTTGAGCTCACCCTTTTTATGTTTTATTTTCCCCCAGGATCAAAAGAAAGGTTTTATGTCACGAAAGAAAAAGTGGAAGATATTTATGGGGGATGTTGAAGATCTTTCACCATGATTAGAAGATTACGTTCCAAGTTTCCAAAGACACCAAACTATTACAATCCTTGTATGTCTGTTATTATTATGTATGTAGTATTCCGCTAAAGTAATGTAATATCCATGTACAATAAGCTTAGGGTCTCTACAGTAATTGAAGTAAATAATAAATATAAAATTATAATGATTCTGTATATATGATATACCATCCAATTATATATTATTTTAACATCAAAATAATGATATTGTCGCTCGTGCGTATATACGGACTACCGTCTCCACGAACGCGATGAGATTCATTCCCCATCGTATCCATTCAAGACTAATTTCCATTTGAAAATTAAAAATAATGTTTAAGGACTTGATATCATTCTGGATATTAATAAGATACAACCTATGGATAACAAATACTGCTTATGTAACAAAACATATAAAAGAAAACTAGTAAGTGAACACCCGAAATGACGATAATTCTAAAATATTATTAACAAAGCAATATTAAAAGATCATATATGATATCATATTTATGTATATGATTCTTTTATAATTTAATAACAATGATTTAACTATTATATAGGAGTTTAACCTACCCTCGACCAAGGAAAAGTACAAGGTAATGATTTATTTCACAATCTCTTCATTATCTGAGGTTGTGTATACATAATTATCTACTGGGACCTATTTGTCATCCACATCCATGTTTCTTTAAAATTTATTTCAAATCATTCTTACTATTTTACAGACTATGGGTTAAAGTCATTTATACCATTGTTGAATTTTTATAACATATTTATAAAGGAATATTTCTGTCGTTTTCCAAAAAATTTCTTTTTTAACCTTTTCGACAAAATTAAGGTAAGAATGTATTTTTAACTTATATAGTAGGAGTGGCTATTTTATACTGTTTTAAACTTGTCGGAGCTTCCCTTAAAAGCTTATAAAAATATTTTCAAAGTAAATTTTTTATTTTATAATTATGTGACTCTTAAATGATTTCAAAATAGAAAGAGATATTTCTCTAAAAAGGGTTTTGATTTCATCTATGTCAATATCCTTTGATGGATTTTAAGTTTATTTGGAATTGATTTATTATGATAAAAAACTTCCATATTGTATTTAAGGTTTTGTGATATGTTTTACTATGGATGTGATATTTTTATACCATTCATGATTTATGGTTAAAGTATTGACATTTCATATGCTAGTTTTAATATGAATGTTTATGATATGTTTAAAACTTTTCATATGAGGAATGTATTGGACTTAGTAAGTGATGGGTGGAGCCCGATATAGCTCCTCAATGCATCGGTAGGTCTCATGAGACAACTAGACGTGGAATTGGCCAAGGCCCTTTCCCAATTTGATTTATTGTTTTGGTCGAGGCCTTAATCATTTTTAGACGTCTTGGCCGAGGCCTTGACAAAATGTTTCAGAATGTTCGACATTATAAATTTCCTCATTATGGAAATAATATTGATAGTTCATGTGGTCATTCGACTAGTAGAATACCCATGATTATATTTTATTATGGAATTATTTACTCAACTCATATTGTTTCCATAAAAGTATTCATGTTTATTATTAGTAAAGGCATGTGGTTTCAAATATTTACAATGCTTAATATTTATGTCATTTTCCGCTGTATTACTTACCCTTACTAAGCGTTTGAGCTCACCGCTTTCTTATGTTTCATTTTACCAAGATATGAATAAGTTAGTTATGAGTGACCTTCATGCATAATCTAGGATGCATGGATGTTTCTAATGAAATATATTTGTGTCGATTTTCTTTTCAAGTTGTAAAGTTGAACTTATGTATGAATTTTGTTTCCAATAATACTAAATTGATCGGTCTTTCGATACATGATTTCATTGTGATCATTCCAATGTTATGTAATAATGCACCGACTCTGGGTAACTAGGGTCGGAGAATTACAACCGAGCCCCTTCAGCATGGGTGTTCTTTGTGGCCAAACTTTCGAATCAATGACAAGGTAGTTTTGAGATCGTCGCGGTGGAGAGGAAGATCCCCTAAAAACATAGGTGGCACAAAGAACAGACCACCGGTGCAGACCCGGTGGTCTGTGGAAGATTCTGCAGGTGTGTCAGTGAAAACAGTGGCACTGGTGACTACCAGCGGGGGCTCGCGGTGGCATTCGCGGGTGGGAGGCAGCATGCCATGACGGTGCGCTGGATGAAAGGTCGTGGCCAGACCAGGCTGCGACACAGCGAAAGATGCCGTCGGCCGAGCCGGTAGCTAGAGGAAGTAGACGCGGTCGCTTTACATCATCAGAGGTCAGAAGACGTGGTACCATGTCGCGTCCCACGCAACGGGCCACAGTCGCTTAACCGTGGGGGAGGAGGCGCCCCGCGTCAACACGCAGTTTGATGACGGGGCACTGACGCGTCTCTCGACTGCGTCTAGCGTGGTGGACTGGACGAGGCGCGAACCCCCAGTGGGCCAGACCGCAGATCACTAAGCCATACCCACACCTAGTAGGCTGGACCCGCACCGGCGGGCTGGACCCTCACCCTCTTCGGCCCGGGCCGAACTAGGTCGGGTCCCTAGGAAACTCAGTAGGCTGGACCCTCGGCCAACCGGGCTGGGTCCAACGAGGCCTATTGGGCTTGGCCCACTGACTAGGCTAGAACAGACCGACCTAACCCACACCATGTCAGGTCGGGTCCATCAGAATGAACAAAGGTATGTGGAACCCCTGAGCTGGGTTGGTCAGGTCAGTCCGACCAGGCCCCATCACAATCAGTCCCCTAGTTACTAAAACACCCGTATCTTGCGAACTGCGCATTCTATTGATGGGTCTTTTGTGGCGTTCGGACCTTCTTGAGGAGGAGGATCTTTCAGCATGATTTGTGGAAACTTTCATAGATTCTGAGAAGCGAAAAATGGCTTGAGGAGCAGTTTTCCCAAGCACGCTATGTATGGAATCTGCAGTTGGCTAAGACCCGAAGACTGCTCGAGGATGGACCAGTGGGAAGCAGCTCTGTGTGACCTGAAGTTCCTAGTCTGGATCCAAGTATCACTGAGAGGGGGATGGGGTGAATCAGTGATATCTATTTCTTTTTATGTTTCCTTATTTTTGAAACAACCTTCGCCTCCTGTTAAAGAGTTTCTTCCCTGCTAAACACACACAATCACAGGAACACAATATTTACAAGGTTCCCTACTCAACAAGAGTAGCTACGTCCTTGGTATGGTATGGAAATAATCTATTACCACACAATACACAAGAAAACAATCCTTTGACATGGTATAAAACAAGTAGGATATACCCTTACACTCATGTAGCACTTGGAAAACAATCCGCAAGCGCGTGCGCACCCTCTTAGAACAAATAGGGAATTACAATATTTCAGTGCTTCTTTATAATTGAACAATTGTATTCTCTAAAGTACAGATCTTCACTTTCCTACCTAGAAGCTGGCAGGAACCCCTAGAGAAAAACATCTTGCGCGCCCACTTCCACTTGTGCGCCATATACTTGCGCGCCTACAACTTGCGTGCCTCTTCTTACGCGCTGCTACTTGCGCGCCACAACTTGCGCGACAAGAATTTCACAACAGAATTGTGCGGCAGACTTTCGCGGAAACACTTGCACGACAGACTTGGGCGACAACACTTGCGCGACAACACTTGCGCAGCAACACTTGCGCAACAACACTTGAGCGGCAAAGTACTCTCTACTACTTGCACGCTCAGAGCTCAAATTTTCTCTTAAGTGTTGATCATAGAAAATACGAGGAGGAAAATCATCTATTTATAGGCATTTTGGTGACTTACACGCCACATACACTTGCGCGCCAATAATTTCACGCTGCTACATCACTTGTGCACCGCTTCATCACTTGCGCGCCCTTCCATCACTAGCGCGACTCTTTATTTCCTTTGTCATATTTTGATATGATGATATTGGAATATGACTTGTGCACCACATACACTTGCACACCAATTATACTTGTGCGCCACTTTCTTTCCTTTGCCAAAAACAATTTTTTACTCCCACTATAATTCATAAGGATTGTATCACAAGTCCTCCAAACTTATGATATTTTTGAAATACAAATCAGCAAAGCATCGTCATAGTTTACGGTCCTTTTACAAACTGAATTGATTTATCTTCTTTGACAATAAAATACAACACTCTGCAAAGGATAACTCTTCAAACTTCCTTGTCCATCCAACTTGGTCCCAAAAATATCCCCCTTTGGATTTTGTTGTCAACCAAGATTCATAAATCACTGAACTTTGTAACCTTATGCAATGGATTACTTATCAACAATTCGAAGCCTATGTGAGCTAACTCATTGTAGGAAACAAGAATTATTGAAAACCAAAACCATGCTGTCTAAAGGCAGTGACTATGGAATCTCATTTTCATATCTCTTCAACCTTCTTCAGAACATCTTTCAGATTATCTTTCAAGATGCTACTTCAACATTATTCACTTCTTCAACATTCCTGGAATACAATTTTTTTTCCTACAACCACTCCAACAAACAGTTAGAATAGTTCACACACATACATACTGGATTCACAACTTACCCACAACTCCCCCTTTATGCATGCATCTATAAGTATAGATTTATGAAACAATTCTCCCCCTTGACAAAAATATCCAAATTCAAGATGAGAGTGGGGACAAAAACACGTACCTTAACCTTGGTGATAATGAAGTTGGACACCCATGTTCAACCTCAATTTTTCAAATGGTTCCTTAGGTAATGGTTTTGTGAATATACCATCCACTTGTTCAGATGTAAGAACATTCTACAACCTCAATTCATTCTTCTCCACCTGCTCTATGATGATGTGGTACTTTATATCAATGTGTTTTGAAAAATAATGTTGTACTGGATTTCTTGTAAGATTTATTGCACTCTGATTATCACAACCCAAGAGTAATGGTAGCGTTACTTCAACAAGTAGATCTTCCAGCTGAGTCTTCATCCACATTAGTTGAGTTGTAGCTTGAGTAGAAGCAACATACTCAGCTTCATCTGTGCTAAGAGTTACTGAATTCTATTTCTTGGTATGCCAACTAACACAACTTTTCCCCCGAAAGAAAACTCTACCATATGTGGATCTTCGATCATCAACATTTCCTACCCAATCAGCATCAGAATACCTGAATAGATCAATATTTTCTAATCCATCATACCTGATTCCAAAATTTGTTGTGCCTTTGATATATCTGATAATTCTTTTTCCAGCAATCAAATGTGATTCTTTAGGAGCACTCTGAAATCTTTCACATAAAGTGACAGAATAGATGATGTCGGGACTTGAGGCAGTCAAATACAATAGACTTCCAATCAGCTTTCGAAACTCTTTCTGATCAACTTCCTTGCCTTCTCCATCTTTAGACAACTTGGGTCCCACTAAAATTGGCGTGGAAACTGGTTTCAAATTTTCCATGCCAAATTTATTTCGAAGTTCCTTAGCATACTTTTCCTGAGACAGAAAAACATGATTCTTCTTCTGTGAACTTTGTAGCCCAAGAAAGTACTTCATTTATCCCAGCATGGAAATCTCAAATTAATTCTTCAACTCCTCAAATTTTTTTTCACATGATCTTTCATCATTCCCAGCAAATATAACATCATTGACATAAACAATAATGATCAGTGAAAACTCCTGACATTCCTTGATATAGAGATTACTGTCAACTCTACCTTTCTTAAAGTTCATCTTCTTTAAGAAAGTATTTAATTTAGAATACCATGCTCTCGGAGCCTGTTTTAGCCCATACAAAGGCTTCTTCAACCTGCACACATAAATTTTATCCTTTCCAATAACAAATCCACAAGGTTGATCAATATAAACTTCCTCATCAAGGTCACCATTTAAGAATGTAGATTTTACATCCATTTGAAATATTTTGTAACCCCGTTGTGCAACAATAGCAAGAAAGATTCTGATTGTTTCTAATCTTTCCACAAGATCAAAGGTTTCATCAAAATCAATGCCTTCAATTTGTGAATACCCTTTACAAACCAATTATGATTTGTTTCTTATTACTTTACCTTCTTCATTCAGTTTGTTCCAGAAAACCCAATTTGTACCAATAATGTTCTTGTTGTCCGGCTTAGGTACAAGTTCCCAAGTATCATTCCTCTCTATCTGATCAAGCTATTCATTCATTGCATGAAACCATTCAGGATTATCAAATGCTTCATTTACATCATTCGGTTCAACTTTTTAATAAAGATATGTATGTGATATATCATTCGTTGTTCTTCTTGTTTGAACCCTCTGATTTTTATCTCCAATAATGTTCTGAGCCTCCACTTGCTTCCTCAACCTAGGATGAGTTGTTTAAACTCCATCTTCATCACTTGAGATTTCTGAGTCAGATTCATCTTCTTGAGTAGGATTCACACTATCTGCAACATTATCAGAATTGTTAAAAAAATCTTCTCTATCTTGCTCAACTTCCACATCAATATATGATTTCTTTTCAATCTAAAAATTTTCAAAAACTTTTACATCTGAAGAATCAATAATTATTCCTGTTTCTTTGTTGATACGTCTATATCCTCTTCATTCTGGAGCATAGCCATGAAAAATTCCATCATCTCCTCTTTGCTCAAACTTTCCAAGGTTTCCACCTTTCTTCTTTATAATGCATGGACTCCCAAAAAATCTTAAGTGTTTTAGACTTGGAGTTTTTTCCATAGAACATTTCATAAGGAGTCATATCTGAGTTTGGTCTAAAGAAACATCGGTTCTGAATATACACAATAGTGCTCATGGCTTGCCTCCAATAATAATGAGAAGGACTATGCTCAAGCAACATAGTTCTCCCCATTTCTACCAAACTTCGATTATTTCTTTCAGCAACCCCATTTTTTTGAGGTGTGTATGGTGAACTGAAATCATTCCAAATTCCACGATTCTCAAGATAACATTCAAACTATTCATTCTTATACTCACCACCATTACCAATTCTCAACTTCTTCACTGAATACTCACATTCCTTTTCTGCTTTCCTCCTGAAACTCTTAAACATTTTCAGAGCATCTGACTTATGTATCCTGTACATAACACAAGTAATGCGAGTAAAGTCATCAATGAAAGTAATGAAGTACTTATCTCCATTTGTTGATTGCTTGATCATTGGTCCACATACATCATAATTTATAAGTTCCAAGGGTTGTTTTGAATGAATTTTAACTCTCTTATGAAAAAGTTTGTAATATTCCTTTTTTCACAAATAGTGCAGCACCAATCTCTTCTTCTTGATAAATCAGGCATATCTCGGACACTGTCTCACGTTGATAACTTGCACATATTTCTCTAACACATATGTCCCAGCCTTTTATGCCATAACTGATTTTCATTCACTACACCCATGTAACAAGATTTCTGCACTTCACCAACTTGGAACAAGTTCCCTTTAGTACGTTGGCCCCTTTTAACTATATTTCCATAATTTTCACTTTTCAAAACAAATCCATCTTTATTGAAGATAACCTTGTTTTCCTCATCACAGAGTTGTGACACACTAAGCAGGTTATGTTTTAGCCCATCAAATTATAGTGTTTTTATAGATTTCATCTTTTCTTTTCCAATGATGGCCGATCCAACACCTTTGATCCTTAGAGATTCATAATTTCCAAATTTCACTATTCCTTCTTTGAATTCTTTCACATTATTCAGTAGATTTAAGTCTCCTGTCATATGAGAGAAACATCCACTATCAAGAATCCATGGACGTTCTCCTTTTGTATCTTTCAAAGCAGTTTTGACAACAAGATATTTTTGTTTCTTCCTTTTCCTTCACTTCCTGTTGTGCTTCCTACAACTTCCTAGCCAAGTCAATGTGTTCTGTATAGAAAACCATGTACTCTTTCTTTTCGAACTTATCAGACATGTCCCTTTTTTCTTTTAAAAACTCTATCTTTTGAGAATTTTTAAGAATCTTTTGTTGCTCTGGTAACACACTAAGGCAGCCCTTGGCAAGATGTCTAGGTCGATCACATCTTTCAAAAATATTTTCAAGTGGTTGGAACCTATTATCAACTTTCACACCAGTCTTCTCAGATATCTGCTGAAATTTATTTGGAGACATTCTATTTTGAAAGGGTTGACTCATCCTCAATCCCTGTCTTTCAAAATTTGTGGAATAGTTGTAATGTTGTTGGTTGAACCAACACATATTTTCCATGTGTCCGAATTCACCACAATACCAGCAGTAACCATAGAAATAATATTAGCCTCTGAAACTTCTATGTTAATCAGAGTTGTGAACACGCTTCTCAATAACCTTCTTAATAGAACTCTGCTAACCATGAACCTTTATGTTTACATTTGTAACTCTCTTATTTGGCTTAGATTTATCAGTACCAGTGATATTAGGAGACTTCATTGACTCAAGATTTTTATGCACTTCTGATTTTTTAGTGTTGATGACTTTGGCCACATACATGATATTTCCATCCTTGTTCTTATCAGAACTAGTTCTATATTTCCTTTCAACCTTTGCAGATAAATTTTTTAGATCCTCATTTGGTTCATTCTTACTGGAACATTCACCAAATTCTGAGACAGATTGTTTAAAACTGACATTCATTTCTTTAGCTTGATAAAGTTTTTGTTGGAAAAGTTCCAGCTCTTCTTCTTTTGAATTCAGATTTACTTCAAGATGATCATTGTGATTCTTTGCATTCTCAAGATAATTCTTCAGATCATAAATCTCCTTTTCCATATTTATTTTCTCATCATGAGAAATTTATTCATTGTTTAATGTGGAATTTTCTTTTATTAACTTCTTGTTTTCCTTCTCAAGACTTCTGATCTTTCTCAAACATTCCTTCAGCTCTTCTTTTAGATACTGTTCAAGTTGAGTTTCTTCTTATTCAGTACTACTGCTCTCATAATCATCATTATTCACTGTTGCAAAAAAGGTACTCTCTCTAGCTTTATCAACCACAGATTTTTCAGATCCAGTCTCACTATCATCATCTTCTTCACTTTTTGAAAACAAGCTTCTTCTTTTTGATTTGAATAACTTTTTATCTTTACCGCTTCCAAAATATTTATCTTTTACACCCTGTTTCTTTTATGACCTTCTTGGTCTTTTGTCTTCTTTATCATTATCTTCATCTTTCACTTTTTGAGGACAATTAGCCGCAAAGTGGACAACAACTCCACATTCAAAACATTTCAAAGTGAGTTTCCCTTTGTATTTCCCTGTTCCTCTTTTCAAATTTTTAGAAAAAAGGAAAGTATTTCATAATTTTTTTGATATACCTCGTTTTCAGAGTCTGATTCACCAGTTTTATCTTCAATAATAATTTTCTTTGACTTCCCTTTCTTTACAGCTTTGAAATAAATTTCTCTATCGACTTTTGATTTCTCTTCATAGTCTTCTCCCTTCTCATTTCATAAGTTATGAGAGTGCTACGAAAATAATCCAGAGATAATGTTTCAGGATCTCTGTCCTCCAATGATGAAACTTTAGCATCAAATTTGTCAGGAAGAATTCTTAAGATCTTTTCAACAACTGTAGAATCTTCCAATGTTTCAAAAAGACATCTGATTGTACTGATAATATCATTTATCATGGTAAATAAATCCCCAACAGATTCAGATTCTCCCATTTTCAAGTATTTATACTTTAGTCTCTAGATTTTTAGTTTTGCCTTCTTCACTTTTGTATTTCCTTCATAGATGTTCTTCAGTTTGTCCCATATTGGCTGTAGAAACACCTTTCACTCTTAAAAATTCACTCACAGAAACATATGAGAGTAACACATTTTTAGCTCTTCCATCACTCTCAAAATTATTCTTATCGGCAAGAGTAAGAGGAAAATTGTCATCAATAGCAGGAAATCCATCTGTTGTAGTTTCAAGAACTTCATATCTAAGAGACATAAGATAAGGCATCATTCTGTCCTTCCATATGTGGTAGTTATTTCTATAAAAAATCGGAATCCCCTTACTGTTCACACAATTTAGATTCTCCATCACAACTTCTCTTCAACCACTTCAGCAAAGAATAAACGAAGGCAACCTGGCTTTGATACCAATTGAAGTTCCCAGTCAGGATCCAAGTATCACTGAGAGGGGGAGGGGGTGAATTAGTGATATCTATTTCTTTTTATGTTTCTTTATTTTTGAAACAACCTTAACCTCCTGTTAAAGAGTTTCTTCCCTGCAGAACACACACAATCACAAGAACACAAGATTTACAAGGTTCACTACCCAACAAGAGTAGCTACGTCCTTGGTATGGTACAAAAATAATCTAGTACCACACAATCCAATAGAAAAAAAAATCCTTTGATGTAGAATACAAAGAGTAGGATATACTCTTAAACTCGTGTAGCACTTGGAAAACAATCCGAAAGCAGGTGTGCACCCTCTTAGCACAAATAGGGAATTACAATATTTCAGTGCTTCTTTACAATTGAACAGTTGTATTCTCTGAAGTATAGATCTTCACTTTCCTACCTAGAAGCTGACAGGAACCCCTGGAGAAAAACATCTTGCGCGCCCACTTCCACTTGCGCGCCCTATACTTGCATGCCTACAACTTGCGTGCCTCTTCTTGCGCACTGCTACTTGCACGGAAAGACTTGCGCGACAGACTTGCGAGGCAGACTTGTGTGGAAACACTTGCGTGACAGACTTGTGTGGAAACACTTGCACGGCAACACTTGCACAACAACACTTGCGCGGTACCACTTGCACGACAACACTTGCGCGGCAAAGCACTCTCTACTACTTGCACGCTCAAACCTCAAATTTTCTCCTAAGTGTTGAGAATAGAAAAAATGAGGAGGCAAGTCATCTATTTATATACATTTTGGTGACTTGCGCGCCACATACACTTGCGCGCCAATACTTACGCGCCACTGCATCACTTGTGCGCCGCTTCATCACTTGCGCACCCTTCCATCACTAGCGCAACTCTTTATTTCCTTTGTCATATTTTGATATGATGATGTTGGAATATGACTTGTGCGCAACATACAGTTTCACACCAATTATACTTGTACACCACTTATACTTGCACGCCACTTTTTGACTAGCGCGCCACTCTTGAATTGCGCGCCACTTTCTTTCCTTTTCCAAAAACACTTCTTTACTACTCCTATACTTCATAAGGCTTGCATCAAAAGTTCTCAAAAATTATGATATTTTTGAAATAAAAACCATCAAAGCATCGTCATAGTTTACGGTCCTTTTACAAAGTGAATTGATTTATCTTATTTGACAACAAAATACAACACTCTACAAAGGCTAACTCTTCAAACTTCCTTCTCCATCCAACTTGGTCCCAACATGACCCAGTAGGCCCATGGTAAAGAGCAGATCTATGTGACCCAGTAAACCCATGGTACTTGATAGGAGTATTGCTTCTGTTTGGCCAAGGTGAGAAACAGATCTGTGTAACTCGGCAGGCCCACAATGGAGAGCGGCTCTGTGTGACCCAGCATACCCACAATACTCATCAAGTATGAGTACCATAACAGTTCAAGGTTAGTGGGAAGTGGCTCTGTGTGACCCGAAATTCCCACTGTACTCGATAGAGGAGGAGTTATCTAATATCCAAGGAGTTTGATGTTTGTGATTGACGATGCTACTATTACTACCCTAGAATATACTTGGTGTGAGTTTCCTTGTGTTTCGTACTTCACTTTGAAGAATTGTTGTGTGTTCTTTATTTTTGTTTTGGGGTCCCTACTAAGTACTGTGTTACTCACCCCTACCTAGGCTTCACCTATACGTGTTGTGTCTTGTGCAGACGACCTACATTTCAATGGGGGTGCTCAGGGAGACGGGACACACAGATGCTACGACGGTGGACTTGGTGGCCTAGGACCAAGTGAGGCCCAATAGGACTAGATAGACAAGACATACTACTTCGGATTCCAATAACTTCACAACTCTCAAGATCAGGTGGAGTTTACAGCAGATGGACATCAGAGCACTTTTCGTACTTTACAGTTTACATTACTTTTTCTTAGGTTTGTATTCTAGCCCACTTTTTTTCAGCTATACTTGCACTCAGTTTATTCAGTGGTATGATGTTTCCCTTTTGTGGGTTGGGACTTGGTTGGGTGTGTGTGTGCGTATAGGTATCCAGGCTAATGCCTCCCACTTGCAGGTTGATTCCTTTGGCACTAGTCTCCAGCCCCTGGCCTTCGGGAGGTAGGCTTGGGGTAGTCACGACACTGGCCCGGGGGGACGGGTTGTGATAATACATTTTTTTATATTTATAAGTATTTATTTAAAATATTTATATAATGTATATATATATATATACATGTTTTTAATGAATTGAAATACATTTAAATAATGTTTTTATATAATATATATATATATGTGTGTGTCTGTGTGTGTGTGTTTGTGTGTGTGTGTACACACACACATGCGCACCCACATATATATTATAAAATTTGAATATATATGAGATTTATTTTAAAAAGTAAATAAAAACTAAGAGGGGGTTAAAAACCCCTCTAATCAAAAGAATTAGCGGCGGTTCATGAACCCCCTATAATTAATTGAATTAAAAGGGGATTTAAAACCCCCTATAATGTAATAAATTATAGGGGGTTCACAACCCCCTATAATTTCATAAATTAGAAGGGTTCAAAACCCCCTATAATATAAGAGATTAACAGTAGTTCATGAACCCCCTTTAATTTAAGAGATTAGAAGGTGTTATGAACCCCCACTATTTCCTTTAAAAAAACAAATTCCATGTTATATATATATATATATATCCAAATGACCATAGAAAAACACACACAAAAACACACATATAACACTTCTAAAATCTAACCAAATATATAGAGCCACTAATTATTAAATTTTTGGTGGTTTTGACACAACTACATCTAAAATCCAACCAAATATTACAAAGAAAAAATGATAAAAATTTAGATGGGGTTGTGAAACCCACACGTGAGCCTTAACTCGGTTGGTAAGGACTCCATAAATGCATCCAAATGACCAGGGATCAAATCCAGGCGGAGGAAGATTTTTTTGGGGGTACTGTAGCATGTACTGTAGTAGGAAATGTTCAGTACTGTAGCAGGTACTATAGTGGTAACTGTAGCAGGCACTGTTTGACACTGTAGCAACCGAGAATTTGCCCCTGTTTGGGCCTTCGGGCCACCAATTTGGTCCCTGAGTCCTGTAAGGCCTTCAGGCCACCCAGGCCTTTGGGTCAGTAAGGACTTTGGGCTACCTCAAGGCCTTCAGGCTACCTTAAGTGCAGATATAAACCAGAAAACCTATAAGGAACAAGCTCTACAAAGAGGATGAGCAGGGAGCTTTCACCACAACAGAAGCTAAACGGATTGCAAGAATGAGAGGGTATGGCACCTCCCATCGGGACAAGCCTGTGAATGGACGGGAATTCCTATCCGAACAGCCATGCGAAGGTGGAGGTCTGATTTCACGATGAAGATGCTGGGGAGGAGTAGTTCCAAGTAGTTTTTCTGGATTGTATGTAATGTTTGAAGCCTATGGGTGATGAATTCCTCTAAGGCCTACGGGCCATGTAATAATTATGACTACGGGCCTTTTAAGGGTTCCACCTCACCCCTTGAAAGGTGGATTATAAAAAAATCAATAAAAAATGAAGGCCTTCGGGCCATTGGAGGATGGGTTGTGAAACCCCCTCTAAATTTGATGATTAGATAGGGTTGTGTATAAACCCCTCTAAAATTAATTTAGAGGGTGTTTTTCATAACCCCTTGTAAAAAATCACCGCTAATATACTATTTTTTTATAGTGTGTCTTTGGTTCCTACATTTTACAATTCAATCTATGGCGATTTCCCCCTAATTTTAGGGCAATTTGACATTGTTTTCCAGGTTTTAACCCCCCGATACTTGTTTTTAAAGGCGTTTGTACCTTTAAAAAGTGTTTACCAAGTAATTATGACCGCACCACAGACTGAATTGACATGTTGTCTATGCGTACATGTCAAAATTAACTCAGTAGTGGTTTTCCCAAGATTCCACATCAATCTAAGGTCATTTTCTACGCCTTCGACCGTTCCACGCTTGTTTTATTGTTTTAAAACACTAAAAATGTGTTTATTAACCTCCTGGGAAAACCGTAATTCAGAATGACATGTCTTTGGTTCCTACATTTCAAATTCAATATATGGTCATTTCCACTAATTTTAGGTAAATTCGACATCATTTTCCAAGTTTTGACTCCCTAACACTTGTTTTTAAAGGCTTTTATACCTTTAGAAAGTGTTTACTAAGTAATTATGATCACACCGCACATAAAATTTACATTTTTTCTACACATACACATAAAAAATAACTCAATAGTGGGTTTCCCAATGATTCTAGATAAATATGATGTCGTTTTCTATGGTTTTGACTGTTCCATGCATGTTTTAGTGTTTTAAAACACTAAAAACATGTTTACGACCATCTCGGAAAAAATATAATTTGGAATGACACTCCATAATTTAATATTTTTAAAAATTCAATCTACAGTCATTGTTCCTTGATTTCAAGGCAATTGAACATCATTTTTATGGTTTTGACCCCCTGATACTTATTTTTAAAAGTTTTTGTACCTTTAAGAAGTGTTTAACGAGTAATTTCGACCACAAGACACATCATATTGATGTGTTGTATAAATGTACACATCAAAAATAACTCATTGGAGGGTTGTTACATGATTTCACATCAATATGAGGATGTTTTCTATTCTTTATACTATTCTATGTTTTTTAGTGTTTTAAAACACTAAAAATGTGTTTACGACCATCCTAGGAAAACCGTAATTTGGAATTATTTTCCATCGGTTCCTACTTTTAAGAATTCAATCTACGGTCATTGTCCCTCGATTTTAGGGAAATATGATATCTTTTGTCTAGTTTTGAATGCTTGACATTTTTAAGGGCTTTTATACCTTTAAGAAGTGTTTACTGAGTAATTTAGACCACACCACATGCTGTATTGACATGTTTTCTGCACATACACATTCAAAAGAAATTAGTGTTTGTTTTTACATGATATAAAATCAATATGAGGTCATTTATTATGATTTATACCATTCCATGCACGTTTTAGTGTTTTAAAACACTAAAAATGAATTTATAACCATCCTAAAAAAATCACAATTTGGAATGACATGCCATTAGATCCTAAATTTATTAATTCAATCTATGATCATTTCCCTTGATTTTAAGGCAATAAGATGTTGTTTCCTTGGTTTTGACTCCACATAACTTGTTTTTAAAGGCTTTTATACGTTTAAGAAGTGTTTACCAAGTAATTACAACCACACCACGTGTCAGATTGATGTGTTGTCTACGTGTACAAGTCAAAATTAACTCATAGGTGGTTTTAAAATGATTTCACATCAATATGATGTCTTTTTCTATACTTTATACTATTCTTTGCATGTTTTAGTGTTTTAAAACACTAAAATGCATTTACGTCCATCCTTGGAAAATAGTAATTTAAAATGACATGTCATTGGATCCTATTTTTAAAAACTCAATCTATAGTAATTTTCCCCGGATTCTATGGAATCCGACGTCGTTTTCCTAGTTTTGACCCCCCGAAACTTATTTTTAAAGGATTTTGTACCTTTAAAAAGTGTTTACTGAGTAATTCCGACCACAACTCTTGTCAAATTGACATGTTGTTTATGAATACATATAAAAAAGAACATAGTAGTGGTTTTAACATGATTTCACATCAATCTGAGGTTGTTTTGTATGCTTTAGACCATTCCATGAATGTTTTAGTGTTTTAAAACACTAAAAACATTTTTATGGCCATACCTGAAAAAATTTAATTCAAAATTACGTTTCATTGGTTCTTATATTTCACAATTAGATATATAGGAATTTTCCCCTGATTTTAGGGTAACCTAACATCATTTTTTTAGTTTTACCCCCCTAACATTTGTTTTTAAAGGCTTTTGTACATTTAAAAAGTGTTAACCGAGTAATTCTGATGACAACACATGTTAGATTGATGTGTTATCTACACGTACACATAAAAAATTATTAAATAGTGGGTTTTCCATGATTTAACATTAATATGAGGCTATTTTCTTTGATTTAAACCATTCTACACACGTTTTAGTGTTTAAAACACTAAAAACACATTTATATCCGTCCTAGGAAAACTGTAATTTGGAATGACGTGTCATCGGTTCCTACATTTTAAAATTTAATCTATGGTCCTCGTCCCCTAATTTAAGGAAAATACAACATATTTTTCTTGGTTTTTACCCCGTACACTTGTTTTTAAAGGCTTTTTTACCATTAAGAAGTGTTTATCGAGTAATTCTGACCACACCAAATGTCAAATTGATGTTTTGTCTATGTATACATATCAAAATTAACTCATAGTTATTTTTTCAACGATTTCACATCAATATGAGGTTTTTTTCTATACTTAAGACTGTCCCATGCACGTTTTAATGTTTTAAAAAAAATTAAAAACCCATTTATAGCTATGCTGGAAAAATCGTAATTCAAAATGATGTCACGACCTGAACCATGACAGGGCTCAAACCTGCAATTACCCCAATCCCACCTCCATAGAATAGGGGCTGGCAAAATGCGCTGAAGGAATAAAAAACTTAGGAAGGCCTTTGCCTAAGTACCTATACACACACAAACAACCAACTCAATGAAAAAGTGTAGAGGAAAAGGAAAAGATACAACACTACTATATATAAACCACAAATATGCATTTACCTCTAAAGAGTACAAGTAAAAGTGCTCTAAAGTAAACTGAAAGGTAAAGGGAAAAAATACACACTCAACTAGTAGAGTTCCACAACCCGACAACAAGTGGAAAAGTAAATCAGATAAGAGATACCCACTCCTGGATCCCAATCTATGACCACTACATGCGGTTTAAGTACCCCATATCCCTAAGATCCTATGAAGTCATGATCAACCTGTCTGTCACCTATAGGGGAACACCAAGTGCATGAAAAGCCCAAGAAGGGGTGAGTATAAAAATACTAAGTAGGTTGACTCGAAGGATCAAGGGAGCAATAAAAGATGTAATGAAGATGGGATTAGTTAATAGAACAAGGTACAATAAAAGGAGTGTAGCTCAACCCAAAAAGGGAGTGAAGTAAACTCATCCAAACATAAGGAGATAGAAACAGTGAGAAGATGAACTTCTCATCAAGTATTCGCTACCTATAGTAGGAGAATAGAATTATCCAACCATGAGAATCTAGACAAGGAAAACACGTGGCATACCCCGCGCGTCTTTGCCTCTCCTAGGAGAGTAACCAAAACCTAGGGAGTGGGTACTGGAAATAGAATATATATATGCTCAGTCAAAGAAACCCAAATTATGGAGATTAAGGGGATCTACATCTCATAGATCATCCTAGGAAAAGAGTCTCCAATAGTTCCATAAGTAAAAACCATCAATTCCTATAATCCCTCATGTCTACCCTGGACTATCAATCAAAGGGTCTCAAATCACAACACCTTGATACTATCTGCTTTAGGCAGCACTGACTCACCTACACGGTTTTGGGTTGCGTCATAAGGACACATCTTGGTGGGGAAATTGACCCTCTTACCCATGAGTTCAATGTTATGTCAAAACACGTCTTGTCACTAATCCAAAAGCAGAAAGAGTAAAATCAAAGTAGAGGACCCACACCCTAGTGTGTCTAGGGGATTCTCCTATAATAGTGGTCATAGAGGACCCACACCCTGATGCGTCAGGGGGATTACACTCTTATTCATTGAGGACCCTCACCCTTTCACGTTAGGGGGATTCCACTCATAAGTAACTGGTAGAGGACCCAGGCCCATACTGATGGGGGATTCTACTCTCATAGTAGTTTTAGAGGACCCACACCCATGCTGATGGGGGATTTCACTATAGGTCATCGATGACCCACACCCTACCAAGTAGGGGTATTCCACTTGGAAGGTATCAAGGAACTACAAAATCCATCCCTACTGGATGATACCTCTCAAAAAGCACTGATATGACAATGTATGATCATTATCGTCATAAAAAATCACCTGAATAAGTGTCACATTTGGAACATAACACATCATATCTCAAAAGTCACTATAGAGGGAACCATCGTGTTCTACGAAGAAAAATACTAAGGATAGGCTTCTCGCAGGCCAAAATATGACTCCAACAGAAGGAGGTATGAGAGATATAAGATTCATAAAGTGGTAGATGATGCGTGTGGGACCCAGACGATGTGTGACCCCACCTCATCACATGGACATGTACCTAGCCATACTAATTTACTAAACTAAGATCAAGTACCCATAGGCATTCCAGTATACTCCCATAGTACATTACACCTCTATTCAAAAAGGATGGTGAGCGCACATTGCTCATTGTTTATCAAAAGGGAGAAAACGTAACTTTACTGACCTGCCTCCACAGACGGACCCAAATAACCAAACAGATCACACTGTCATGATCTCTGTGGAAAAAATGCATAGGATCATCTATTCATTTTCTTGAATGAGACTCCCGGTTATTAAGTTTTATCTCTCAGCATCGTAATTGAACGATGCTTCATGGGGCCCAAGCCTCGAACCCGAAACACATCATATGGATTATACCATTACAATTATCATAGAAAAACACATAGTATTGGATATTCATTTGTCCAAAATAGACACCCGGTGAAAAAAATTCTTATTTCACCGCAACACATCTGTACTGGGCATCATGGGGCTCACACCTCGATTTAGGTTTAAGCACCCAAAATTGGTCTTAAAACATCTTCTTCAATTACAAGGTCACAATGCCACTGACGGTGCGTCAATCGGACACCAGATGCAGGATATAAATTAGATACAAGAATCTTCAACTAATAATAAATATATTATTATTATTATTATTTAATGTTTCATGACACTAAGCCTCAAGAATGAATTAAAAAAAATCCCAAAACATACTCAAAAGATCCATCTCAAAGTAAGGGTTGTGTTTTCAGAGATGGCATGCAAATCTGAAACCTAGATTGAGAGTTACAAGTGTTTAAAACACCCCGACCCGAAGGATTTCCTGGAATGGCCTGTTCTGGCCAGTCTAGCATGCTCCACCCGCCTAGACGCGATATTCTGAACCCTCCGTCACCGCGCTGCCCCACGCGGGCACCGCCACGCTGCCCTACGATGACCATGTCACCTGAACCGCTGCGCCACCACCTTGCCGGAGCCACCTAACCGGAGTCACTTCTGCAAACCACTGAGACCACTCTAGTTGTCCGAAAATTAGTCCGAGACCAGATATAGGATCCTCAGATCTTGATCTACACTACCGCATTCTCTGATCCAAGTTTTGTCCATTTTTCAACATGATGAAAAGTTGGAGGATCTTCTACTCACTGCTGCACCTCCTCCGGTACCCCAAACTCTAATCCGAGTATAGATCGAGACTCCTCAGGTCAAGAGATTCAGAGATATGTGTGTTGTTCCAAGTCCAGAGGCCATTTGATCATGATAAAATGTTATCATCGAAAAACAATGAAGAATGCGAAGAACAGGTGATCCTGAACAAAAACAAATGATGACCGTTGTTAGTTTGTCCATCAACAAAGGATTTTAAATCATTGAATTCAAATATAAATTGAAATAAAAAACAAAGGATTCAATCTGGTAGCTACATAATCCAAAATACAAAATCCTACATCGATTTTGGATCCACCGTTGTGTTCTCTATGCTCCGATCTACTAGCGCCTACATTTTTGTCATGATCCTATGAAGATTAGACGTCAAATTTCCATTGAAAGTAGATGGTAAGAGCTTCACTATCCATGAGAGAAATGAGCTAACTCTAGATCATTTATCTGAAATAAAATTTATAGGAAACTATTAGTGGTTGAGATTAAATAATTTAATTTAATTATTTTATTTACGATTACATCCTCCATGGCGTTTTCTACAGAAGGCCCACGTCGACAAAAGTTATGTCTTACCTAGGGTAAACACCATGCTCCGGACTCAACCATGGCCTCATATTTTTTATCCAAGATACCATTTGAGATATATACCATTTCCATCATCTTTATAGTATAAAATATTCTAAATATTTTTTTATAATTAATTTTGAGTTCACTGGGCATTAGAATCACACATAGTCTCAGCACCAAGATCTGGAAATATATGTAGAAATATTCTAAAGTCTTACAATGAAAAAACAAGGTATCTACATCATTCCATCCTTCAAGATTTTTATCCCTGAAAAGAAAAACTAAAAAAACAACTTGGGATACTGAGCTCACACCTAGCTCTTCCACTCCTAGGAAAACTTGTGCGTTTCTGTACTACCACAATACACGAACCAAAGGGATGGTTCATCCTCATATGGCCTTCTCTTATCAATGACATGCATAGGAAAACATGAAATCATATCCGTAGATGTGATACATGGTATAGATTGTGCTCTCACTTTAGCTATTGGGGAGGGGAGGTATGGAAAGATAGTAGGAAATCTCACCAACCCTCTGAACGATCTCGAACAACCCGATGACTGTCAGGGATTGCTTTCCTTCATGGCCAAAAACCAACACGAAATCCCTCAACATATCCTCTAACACCTAGATAGTATGCTTGATATTCACATCGCTCTAGGGGTGAAAGGATATACTCATCCACAAATGGGTCCTGAATGCCTCCTATAGGACTCTCTAAAATCATTATGTAAACCACGTGTCATGACTGGAGGAAATCATCGAGGGTACCCCGTGAAGGTAGACGATCTCCCATACCTACACCTTCCCTAAACACTCCACCAAACTCTGTTCCCTGATATAAAGGAAGTACATCGTCTTTATGAGTTGGCCTACTATTACCCAGATGCTTTATGGCCATTTGATATGCATGGAAGTCCGGTGATGAAGTCCATGGATATGCCATCCCACTTCACACTGGGATTTCAAGAGGCTGTAAAAACCCGTTGAAAATTGGTGCTCAACCTTCACCTGCTGATAGGAGAGGCATTATGAGATGGAATCATCTAAGCTTCATCTCATGCCAGACCACCAAATATTTCATTGAATATCCCTATATATCTTTCCCAAACTAGGATATACAACTTTTTTATAAGTGTGGAACTCTTGCAACACCTCCTCTCACATCGCAACCAGAACCACTATTTACCACTAGAATAGGGTCTCGTGATTCCCTCCTTTAGAATATCCTTCCAGTGCATATCCTATTTATATATGATCATGAATAACTTTACAACTAGTATCTCATAGTTGGGACTCTCTTACATGCTCTAGAAGAGAATGATTCAACACCATCGACTGAAGAAAAATTGTTCCCTCCTACTCCACTAGGGTCAGCTTTCGAGAAGCTAACTGCTTTGAAAATTCCCGCACTTATCAAGCATGGGACTTCCTACAAAGGAATATACTATGATGTTTCTCTTCCTTGGAGTATATACTATCTGAAAGTCATAGTCTTTAAAGAAGTTCAACTAGTGTCACCACCTCAGGTTCAAGTCTCTCGGAGTGAAGATGTACCTAAGACTATGATGTTCTGAGTAAACCACAAAGCATTATCCCAGGAGGTAGTGCCTCCACATCCTTAAAGAGAAGCCTACGACTACCATAACTAGGTAGTGAGTCATGTAGTACTATTCATGGGTCTCCGTCACCTTGACCTGTACTTGATAACTGATGTATCAAGGTTGACATTGAGCACAAAAATGTACCAACGAATAGGGTAGGTGAGTAAACTCATCCAACCTCAAGAATCTATACATGGAAAGCACATGGTATAACCCATGCATCTTCGATTCTCTTTTAAGGAGAGTAATCCCCAAACTAGTTACTCCTCTACACCCACTAGTGGCATCCTAAGTGAAATAAGTTCAAGTAGAAAAACTGTACTAGAAATGCCAGGACCTACTGCGACACTCCATTGCCCAACCCTACCATGAATGTATAAGTTAGAGGGACTCATCCACCGCACCTCAATACTATCCACTTCAGACGACACTAAATCAGCCTCAAAAATTTTCTTACATTACAAAAACATGTCTTGGTGGGGGAAGGACCCCTATTCCTTGTGCATTCAAAGATACATCGAACAATACCGACACATGGTTACACCAATTCCCGAGTCACCTTGGTAAAACCTCAAGCAAGAATAAAGGAGAAAAGAGTACCTCACCCAGTGTCTAACAAGTTCTACTACAAAAGGTATAAAAGACACATGGTGTATCTCTTATCAACTCAAGTGCTACAGGATTGTATAAATCCATAACATGCAACTTCCCTTGACCGCTAGCTCCCTGAGCTTGACGTGAGACTCCTAATGGCGGTGGAAGAAGTTTATAGAGTCATCCACCAACCACAGTTCTTTCCTATCTTTTACTCGCATCACCTCCCTAGGGAACACCCTATCCCCACCTGGGAGATTATTAATCATGACGTTGTCTCTGCCATGGTGGTTTATCTACCATCTTCCTGGGAAACTCATTACATCTGGCCAATCAGTCTCATGCCATGTGACCTCACCCGTCATAAGCATAACACTAGACCATCCCAGGATTCCCCAGTTCCCTAAACTATCCAAGACTATGTGCCTGAGTCTGATCATAGGAAGACCTTCTATGTTGAGGCCCTACAAACTGACATCCCTCTGACAAAAATATCTATTTCACCAGTGCTCGTTCTAGCACCCTAACATAGGTGGGGATGCACGAGGGAACTATGTTGACACGAATCTCTCTACCGAGTACCTGCTCAAAATTCCGTGCTTATAAGTACCAATCATAAATCACGTTTTAAGAGTAGTGTGCAAGGTCTACAAACCTAGTTTCATACTCATCCACTTTCATCCCTCCCTATTGAATCTCAAGATGCTCCCTGAATTTGAATAAAGCATAAGAAGGAGGGGTTGAACTCTTGATGGAACAACTACTAGAAGTCGTCCCATCAGAGTAACGACTCATCACGAATCTAAGTAACCAAGATCCACCAATTCCCAACTACTTCATGTAAAAGGATGGCTTCCAAATCCACCATCTGATCCATCGGTGTATAAAAAATCTTGAAAAGGTAGACCAACAACTCTTGCAAATCCTCTACTACACGAGGATTTGGATCACCGTGGAACCTCAATGGTATTTGGTGCTAGAACTCATGGAGTGAACTCAACCTATGCACGCCCTCAGTATACTATATTGGGAATATATGCTTCTTAATAGGTAGAGGTGATTCCACCTGCCCACTTAGAGGAAGGGGGATCACATGATGGATCCTAAACTAAGGCCTCATCACTCATGAGATCGTCATCACAATCCGGAGGTGGTATTCTAGCTGGTTGTCATCACAGAGGCATCCTGAATCCATCATGGAGTACCATTGTCAAGTGAGAATATATATATATATATATATATATATATATATATATATCAACAACAAAGGAGAGATGACTCAATAAGGTCAATTGAGGACACAATCCAAGAGGATACATGTACCAAAGTTCTCTTCAAAAAACGTCTCAACTCTCCGAGTTGATAAGTGGGTAATTAGGGTCCTGGTGAATGGCTATGTTGGCCGACGCACCATCACTGGACTCCTTAGCCCGAGATCCGCTCTTGAGACATGTTGAAACTATTTCCCTAAACCCAAGAAAGACCTTTTTAGGAAAACATCCAAACAACGTACCAAGGGTTGAACCACCTCTGATACCACTTTTTCATGATCCGACCCATTCTGAGGGTTAAGCCACAACTACCCCAAGCCCAACTCTATAGGCCAGGGGATAGTGATAAGAACCAAAGGCATAACAAACTAAGGGAGTCCTTTTACTAAGTACCTACACACACACACACAACCAACTCAATGAAAAAGTGTAGACGAAAAGGAAAAGATACCACACTGCTATAGATAAACCACTAATATGCATAAACCTCTAAACAGTACAAGTACATGTTCTATAAAGTAAACTGAAAGGTAAAGGGAAAAAATGCATGCCCAACTAGAAAAGTTACACAACTGAGAAATAATTAGAAAAGTAAAACAGTCAAGAGATCCCCACTCTCAGATCCTAAGCTACGAACACCGCACGCGGTCCAAGAACCCCGTATCCCAAAGCTCCTCTGAAGTTATGATCAACCTGTCCGTCTTCTGCAAGGGAACACCAAGTGCAGAAAAATCCCAAGTAGTGTTGAGTATAAAAATACTTAGTAGGATTCCCCAAAGTCTCAATGGAGTAGAAAAAGATGTACTAAATAGGGTAGAAGTAGATAGAACAAGGTACAATAAAAGGAATACAGGTCAACCCAACAAGAGAGTGAAGTAAACTCATTAAAAAATATGGAGATATAAATGGTGAGATGATGAACTTCTCATTGAGTCTTTTCTACCTATAACAGGAGAGTATAATCATCCAACCATGAGAATATAGACAGGGAAAGCATGTGGCATACCCTACATGTATTCACCTCTACTCGAAGGAGAGTAACCAAAACCCAGGGAGTGGATATTGGAAATAGAATACATATATATGATCAGTCAAAGAAACCCAAATGAAAGAGAGTAAGGGGATATCCATCTCACAACTTATCCTAGGAAAAGTGTTTCCAACAGTTCCTTAAGAAACCACCATCGATTCCCAAAATCCCTTACATCTTCCCTGAACTATGAGTCAAAGGGGATCAAATCACCACACCTTAATACTATCCACTTTGGGTGGCACTGAATCACCCACATGGTTTTAGGTCACATCACACATACACATCTTGGTGGGGAAAGTGACCCTCTTACTCATGAGTACAATGTCACTTCAAAGTATGTCTCGTCACTGATTCACAACTGGAAAGAGTAAACCCAAATTAGAGGACCCACACCTTAGTGTGCTAGGGGGATTCCACTCTAATAATTTTTGTAGAGGACCCACACCCTGATGCATCAGTGGGATTGTACTCTAATAGTCATTGTAGAGGACCCACACCCTAATGTGTCAGGGGGATTCCACTCTTGTACATCGAGGACCCTCACCCTAGTGCGTTAGGGGGACTCCACATGGAAGTAGCTAGTAGAGGACCAACACCCATAACGATTGGGGATTCCACTATAATAATATTCATAGATAACCCACAACAATGCCGATGGGGGATTCTACTCCAGGTTATTGAGGACCCACACCCTACTCAGTAGGGGGATTCCACTCAGAAGGTATCGAGGAACTACACTGGTCATCCCTGCTGGATGATACCTCTCAGAAAGCATTGAAATGATAATGCTTGATCACTACCATCATCAGACATCGCCTAAATAAGAATTATATAAGGAATTTCTCACATCGTATCTCGAAAACCAATATAGAGGGTACTATCATGTTATATATGAAAAAAAACTCAAGATAGGATACTCACAGGCCAAAATCTGAGTCTAATAGAAGAAGGTATGAGAGATAGAAGATTCATAAAGCTGTAAAAAAAGCGTGTGGGGCCCACACGATGTTTGACCACGCCTCATCACTTGGCCATGTACCTAGACATACTAAGCTACTAAAATTTAATCAAGTACACCTATGCATACCAGTGTACTTCCAGAGTATGTTACACCTCTATCCAAAAAGGGCGATGAGTGAACGTTGCTTGTTGTTGATCTGAAGGGAGAAAATGTAACTTTACTAACCTTCCTCCTAAGATAGACCTAAATAAACAAACAGATCACATCATCACTATCCCTATGAAAAAATGCACAGGATTGAATATTCTTTCACCTAAATCAGACTCCTAGTGAAGAAGTTTCATCTCTCAGTATCGTACATGAACAATGCTTTGTAGGGACCACACCTCGATCTTGAAACACATCATATGGATCACACCATTGCGATCCTCATTGAAAAACACATAGGATTTGTCATCTAGTTTTCTAAAACGGACACACAGTGAAAAAGTCACATTTCACCACAACACGCCCAAACTGGGCCTCATGGGGATCACATCTCAATTTTTGCTTAAGTGCATGAAATCGGTCTTGAAACTTCCACCTCAATTACAGGGTCTGAACATCGCTCATGGTGTGTCAATAGGACACCAGATACATGAGATATGGCCGATACAATAATCTCAAAATAATAATAAATATATTATTATTATTTTAATAGAATGTTTCATTCCACTGAACCTCAAGCATGAATTATAAAAATCACAAAATTTCCTCAAAATATCAGCCTTGAAGCAAGGGTCCCGTTTCCCTAGATAGAATGCGAATCAGACACCCAGATTGAGAGTTACGGGGGTTTAAAACTTCTAGGCCTAAAGGCCTGCTCGGACCAACCTGCTCTGGTCGGTTTGACCCGTTCTGGTCAGTCAGACCCATTCGGCCAGAACAGCCATTATAGCCCAGCCCACGGACCCTCCAACCCTCCGCCGCTCTGCCCTTCGACTATCGACGTGCTGTCCTGCGGCCACCACCGTTCCACCCTATGGCCACCACGGTGCTACCCTACGACCACTGCACCGCCATATTTCCGGAGCTGCCTCGTAGGAGCTGCGCCACCACAACCTTCGGTAGACCACTGGGACCACTTCGTTGGTCTAGAAATTAATCCAAGATCAGATCTGGGATCCTCAGATCCCAATCTACACTGCAGCGTGTTCCACTTGAAGTTTTGTCCACGTTTCGACATGATGAAAAGTTGGTGGAACTTCTGATCACCGCTACAACTCCTCTGGTGCCCGAAACTTGAATCCAAGCATATATCAGGACTCCTCAGGTCAAGAGTTTCAAAGATATGTGTCTTTCTCCAAGATCAAAGGTTGTTTGAGCATGAAAAAAAATTATCATCGAAGAACAACGAAGAATGCGAAGAACGAGCAATACTGAATAAAAAAAGATGATGGATGTTGTTAGTTTGGCCATAAACAAAGGATTCTAAATGAGTGAATTCTAACATAAATTGAAACCAACAATAAAGGATTCAATTGGGGACCTGGAAAATCTGAAATAGAAATCCTACATTGATTTTGGATCCGTTATTGTGTTTTCTGTGCTCTGATCTACTAGCACCTGCATTTTTCTCGTGATCCGATAAAGATTGGAAGTCGAATTACCATCAGAAGCAGATGGCCATAGCTCTACCATTTGCAAGCGAAATGAGATAAATCTAGCTCATTTCTCTAAACTCTTATTTATAGGAAACTCCTAGTAGTTGTGGAATCTGAACCTCCAGCGCCATCTCACCTAAGGAAGCCCCTAGAGTAAGCACTCCATTACAAACTCAATGACGGTCTCAGATTTCCAATCTGAGTCCTCATTCAAGATTAATTTGAATTAACGTTCGAGATAAAGTAATTTAATTTAATTATTCTAGTTATTGTTATGTCCTCTTTGGAATTTTCTATAGAAGTCCCACACTGAAAAAAGTTATGTCCCACCTAGGGTAAATGCCATGCTCCATTCTCAACTGTGGCCTCAGATTTCTTATCAGAGATACCTTTTGAGAGATATCTTGTTTCCATTTCATGCATAGTATAAAATATTCTATGTATTTTTGTATAATTTATTCTGGGCATACCGGGCCACGTAATTGCACGCTATCTCAACACCCAGCTATGGAAATATATATAGAAATATTCCAAAGTCTTATAAGGCACAAACCAAGTCTCTACAAAAAGATTTCACTATTAAAAAACTAGCATTTAACAACACTAGTATTTATCAACGCTAGAAAAAAGTGCTGAAATGTGGAATCTTTATCAATTCTAAAGAAAACTCTGATAAATTTAACACTTTATCAGTGCTTTTTTTAGCCATGATAAAAGTCACATTTATCATTGCTTTATTTTTAGCATTGATAAAAACTACCCTTTATCCCCCTTTTTTTAGCACTGATAAATGGTATCCTTTATGAGCACTATATTTTTAACACTCATAAAGGAGTCCTTTATCAATTTTTTTAGCACTAATAAAAGTCCGAATAAATAAAATGAAATAATTAAATAAATAAAAATAAAAAATGAGTTTATTAAAAAAACATTACAAAATTTATTAATTAAATACTTATTGATAAAAATAAATAAATTGATTATACTATATATAAATTATAAATACTAATAAATGGCATGTAATAAATATATAGATATGAAAAATGAAAATTAAATAAATTAAAATTGAAAATAAGTAAATTGAGAAAAATAATAAACATTTTATTAATTAGATGACTATTGATAATTTTAATAAATAGTATCTATTAAATATATATATATATTAATGTATATAAATAGGATTTATATATTACAAAATATTTATGCAAAATATTTAGTGAATAATGGTTTATAATTATAAATTAATATAAATTAAAAATATTGACTAATTGCATAGAGTAATCGACTTATAATTGAATGTTGTTCAATTTTTCAATTTAACATAGATCAAATGTGTGTTATATTAATTTCACATATACTTAATTAATTCATTTTTATATAAAATGTACACACACAAAACTTGACAATTTCTTTATATTATTAAAGTGTATTTATTTTTAATTAATTCAATTTCACTCATTTTTAACACGCTTTCACTTAAAATTATATATTCATTAATAATATTATTAAAATATATGTAACAAATATTTATAAATAAATATTTAAAAATAAAAATATTTAAAAAATTATATACTATATTTATAAAATTATATATTAATAATTATAAATAAATATTTTTTTAAAAGTATTTATATAATTATAAATAAATAGTTATATATATTTAAATAATTATAAATAAATAATTATATGTATTTAAATAATTATTTTATTTATAATAAATTTACTTAAATAATGAATATATTTACTATATATATTTATGTTTATATATAATTATATAAAAATATAAAATGATATAAATAAAAATAAAGATATAAATATTCATTTTTAAAAATATTTATATAATTATAAATAATTATTTATATATTTAAATAATTATAAAATTATAATAAATATAATTAAATAAGGAATATATTTACTATATTATATTTATATATATTGATTAAGTATATATATATATATTTATAATTTTTTTATTTATAATTATAAATATAAATCCTTTATCAGCGCTTAAGTAATAAGCGCTGATAAAAGAAATATTTATCAACGCTTTTCTTAGCGCAGATAAATATGGATTTTATCAGTGCTTTTTTATCACTAATAAAGACCTACCTTTATCTATGCTAAAAAGTGTTGATAAATATGCCTTTTATCACTGCTTAAATAATAAAAACTGATAAAAGGACTCTTTACCAGTGATTTTTAAAAGCACTCATAAAAGTATCCTGATCTAATTAAAAAAACCTAACCTATTGATAACCCTTCAAGGGTACTTCTTATTCATTATCCCCTTTCTCCAACCCTGATTTCTCCCACCTTTCCCCCAATCACTTCACCCAAAGGTCCCAGATCTATTCAATGGGGTTCCAAATCTTTCAATCTCGACCTCAGAGTACAACGGACATTTGATCTTCTTAATATCACCTTGATTGTGTGGTTTAAGAAGTTTCACCCTTCAGTGGACACCTTTGATAGGTTAATATTTGAGTCTTGGGGGTTGCCAGATCAAGAAATGGTAGGTCTGCTCGACAAAAGGAACATCATGATTTGGTTTGCTTTGGAGGAAGATCTGGTCAGGGCTTGGTCCAGTGCCCCCCGTAGGTGCAACGATTTCTAGTTCTATATCTTCAGGTGGTCATATGACTTCCATATGAAGCGAGACATTCAAAAAATAGTGATTTGGGTTAGTTTCCCCAATCTCCATTTACCTTTTCAAAATCTAGCGATTATACGCATTCTAGGGAATCTCATTGGCCAATATTTATGATCTGGTAGTAGAACCCAAACAATTTCTCACCTTGTTTCTCCTTGAATTTTCTTGGAAGTTGATGTCTTAAGAGTTCCTATGAATTATATTTATATTATAGTGGGGAAATAATTTTTATGCAAGAAGGTTTCATGGTTTGAATAATGGGTTTATTTCTGCAGTTCCAGTAAGAAATTGGGTCATTCAACATCTACGTGTAGGAGAGGGAACAAGAACCGCGAACAATAGAAGGTTGTAGTTTTTAGAAATAATAACAAGGGATTGAAGCCTGGTGTTGGTGAAGGGCCGATGGGGCAGAGTCAGTTGGAAATTTCTACTGACCCATGCAATTACAAAGGCTGTTCAATGCGAGTCTTAGGGGGATGCATCTCCTCAGTGAATGGAAGTTATCAATTTCTATATATCAGAAATTATTTTTAGGTATTCATTATTTTAGGTCAATATATTCATTTAGTTACCAATAATATAATTTATACTTAAATAACTAGTAAAATATTGTAAACTCATGTCACTTTAAAAATAATAAAATTAGGTAACTATATACAATTTTTTTTTGAAATAATTAAACTTTCCAAAATTTAAATAAATATATTTTATACACAATTACCCAGAATAATAATTATTTATAGTTAATATAATTAAAAATTATTATTAATAGTATTTTTTAGTTTTATTAGAAAAAAATAGTATTATATATATATTTCGAATAATATATTGTATATTTAAATAAATTTAAATATGATAGATAATACACATACACACATATATATAATTATATTCAAATAAAGTTACCAATATAATACACATATATATATATATATATATAAGTAACATATATATATGTATATATATATAACATATATATAAAATATTTAGGTAGATTCACTTTATTATCTATGTATCAAGTGAGAAGTGACCTCTATTTTATAGTTTTTGACTGTGGAAGGTGTGAACCCCATATAGGTTTATTACCTATCGAGGTAAATGTGAACGATGTACACGCCTCCATAGACCTCTTTTTACAATCATATAAAACCCTATCATTTCTTAATAATATAAAACCTATTTAAAAATCCAATTTTTATCGAAAAAACATAAAAAATTCCTCAACCAATTATTTTATTAAAGTTTTATTCGGATCGTTGTGGATATTTTTTAGGATAAAAATGAAAGTAATTAATCATTAACTCTACCTCCACATAAAATTAAATAAATTAATTTTAGTAACATACACTCGTCAGCTAAAAATACACTATAGAAACCCAAGACCCCCGGGCTGCACAACATTGCAATTGCGTATTCTGATTCTTCGGTCTCTACCCTCTCCACTTCTTTCGCACCCTTCACTCTATCATTTCTCTGGTTATGTGAAGCTTTTATCTAGATAGAGTTAGTGGAAATGGAGGTGTTGAGTTAATAACTAGTTTCAATGGTTTAATTCTCACAAATGGGAGGCATTTCCCCTTTTAGAGAACACAATGAAGTACAATTGTCATCCTCATCCGTTCCATCTCCGAAATAGTTATTATTTCATTTTCTTTCCTTGAGACTCATACCCCCTCTTTTTTATGTTTATTTTAATACTCTGAGAATTAGTTATACCATGAATGACTACTTCTTAGTGTATTTCAATAAACATAGGTGCATGTCCACAGGAGGTGGAGAATGTGTGTCAAACAACAAAATGCAATGACAACTGTCCGGGAAATGTGTTGATGAGGATGAAAATTATACATAATTGTGTTCTATAAAAGGGGTAATTCCTCCCATTTGTGAGAATTACACCATTTTCACTATTTATTAACTCGACACCTCCATTGCCAAAAAATCCTTCCAGATCAAAGCTCCACAAAACCAGAGAAACAATACAGTGAAGGATGGGAAAGAAATAGAGAAGATGGAGACTAAAGAATCAGAATACACAACTGTAGTGCTACACAGCCTGGGGGTCTTGGGTTGCTATAGTGTAATTTCAGCTGATGAGTGTATGTTATTGAAATTAATTTATTTTATTTAATGTGGAGGTAGAGTTAATGATGAAGTACTTTAATTTTTATCCTCAAAATTATCCACAAGTTTCCAAATAAAACTTTAATAAAATAATTGGTTGGGGATTTTTTTAATGTTTTTTTCAAAAAACTTTGATTTTTTATAGGTTTTATTTTATTAAAAAATTATAGGGTTTTATATGATTGGAAAAAGAGGTCGATAGAGGCATGTATTTCATTCACACTGTCATGACCCCCTCCCCACAAAGTGTACCCCTCCTAGGCCGGCAATGTGGAAAGGGAGATAATGACCCCCGAGTCCCACCTCCGGTAAGCCCTGGGTTGGCGACTAGCACCGAGGGTATAATAAACACACAAATGGGAGGCATTACCCTCTAATAGAACACATACAGAAGAGAGAGATAAGATAAACCCCAACCAACTCCAACTCAGAACTTAAATATAAAAGAAACCCAAGTACATATATGAAATTCCATGCAAAAGTACCACAACTAAAAGGGGAAACCATGAGTACCCAAAAGAAAGTAAAAACAACAGTGACCACAAGCCCAAATAGCTCCTACAACCACAAGCTAGTAGAAACCAGCTTGATCTCTTACCTTCTCCAAGTGACCTGAAAACAGTTTATATATACGTAGGGTGAGTATAATAGTATACTCAGTAGGATCCTCCCCGAAGCCTCTCATGCAAAAGTAAAGAAAGCATGCTAAAGCAGAGTGGACAACAGTGAAACTAACTCGTCACCTAAATAGGTATACTATGTTCCCATACTCACCATGGCTACTCTCACCAAGTAACGCATACATGAATATATCGTATAGTAAATAATATAAAGGGTACCCCGCTACTACTTCCCCACTGGTTTTCCGCTTTCCCCAACGACATACGTCTTGTGCATCTCTCTCCAAAGTCTTGCCCATATAAACTTGGGTTAAGCTCCACAATCTGCACCTCGTGCACCACAAAGGCTTGCCCGCATACACCTAGGCTAAACTCCACACCATATTCACAACCAAAAGTAACCAGGTAGGTTCTGGGAGACACCACAGCCTGCATAACATGTATCATACGTCGGGTATTGTACATCATGCCATTACATCCCATACACTGCGTAAGGATCCTCAAGCCATCACAACCTATACACGTTACACCTACAGTAGTCTATAGGATACTACATCCAGAATATATGTGTGGAAATAACCACAATCCATTACAGCCCTCGACACACAAATAGGGGGAAAACTAACCGATGTACCAACAACTCTAGTATCTACCAAGAGAAGAGAGCGGGGTCAAAGGGGGTAGTCCGCCATTCATCCTCCCACCTGAATGTTGGGGAAAACACCCCCCGAGGCTCAGAATCCCTAGGGTGTCAGTTTCCCTTACTGACAGGGTGGAGTAGAATATAGAAACACAAAAAGTATAGAATATATATAACACACAACCACAGTATGGGCATAACCTAGTCTTAGCCTCAACTGCAGCTAACATCTCTTGGACTCTGGGCTGCTATTTCTAATACTAGGTGTCCTATAAGCACACAACCAAATAAAGAACATCATTAGGTTACTTCATTCCCTTTTTCATCAATTTCACTGTATGTTAATTAAGTCTTCCATCATTAATTAACCATGAACAACCCAAATTAACTTTCTTGGTGTCACATTCAAAATTTACTGTTCCTTTAAAGTTACAAGATCACCATTAAATACCAGCATCGCCATCCCCATGGATTATCACCATTTAATCAAACTTTCATTTTATAATTACTTTCCCATATTCCAAACATTCTAGAAAAGCATCCTATGCTACTCAACATAAGGGGGATCAACACGGTGAGTAGATATACTACCCATCGAGCCTTTGCCGCCAGTATCCAGAGCATAAGCCCATTCTCCCTCGAGAGGCTAAACACAGAAAGCACATGGAATACCCCGTGCATATTCACACCTTTCGGAAGAAGGGTAAGCAAGACCAGCTGCCTTGAGCAGTGGGGAAAGTAAAGTAGTTAAACAACCAAGAATCAACAAACATCAAACAATCACAACCATCCCATTCCATCATCCCCAGTGTCCTCACTAACACCCACATGCATAAACCGATGCATCTCGCCACTCTAGGCGTTATCCGCTGCCACAACCACAAGGACTCCCTACCTCTACATATCACAACACCCCTCCAAGGTCACATCACAACACAAGATATCACAACACCCATTCCAGGGTCACAACACAACACAAGCAGCAGGAAAACAATCATTACAACAATTGGGCTCTTGCCCCTTTAACAAGGAATCTGACCTTCAAACAACAAACACCAACAATCACATCAAATGGGCTTTTAGACCTAATTCACAACAAGCAGGTAACTCAGAACCCTTCATGGAATTCAATAAAGTTATTTAATCCATCTTGAATTAACAAATTCAATTCGTTGGTTCCAACATCATGAACCAATTTATTAAGCTATCACCGAAGATTGAACATGCTTACTATGCCAAATTTGATCAACATCAAATTAGAACAACTACAACAACGGAAACAACCGGATTAATTTACATGCCTCTTTATCTTTATCCAAATAATTATCAATTAATTACGGATTTATGTTCTTTATCAATTTCCATCAATAACAACATGCTAACAAGCAAGGCATATATATCACACTATCTAGCAAACATGAGGAAACAACATACATTCAATGAAATTTCTTAATCCGGTTCAAATATTTAATTAGGTCAATTCCATTATGATCCAAACATCTAAATCATGATAAATCTATGATTTCACATAACTTAGAGAAGCCACAAATCCCCTACCTCAAGGGTTTTTGAGGAAAACCACAACGGTCTATGAACGCCCAAGAAACCGGGTCGATTCTCCATGAATCCTCCTTAGATCTTCTCTCCTATCACAACCAAGACCAAAGCTCATCATAAAAGACATCCACACGCTTAGATCAACCCATAAAGTGTGTAGATCTATGATCCTGAGAGGATAGGAGGAGTAGATCTACGTAGATCTACGAAACCAAACAAAAGTATCTCATACCTTGAGAAACCAGCTTCGATTCCCAAAGATAAGCCTCCGGATCACCTCCAAAATTCTTGGGAGAGGTTATTCTACATCCAAGGAAAGGTAATCCCGAGTTATGGCTGATTAGGGGATTAAATGATGTGATTAAAGGCAAAACAAGTTAGATCCACAATTTTAGGATCTAACTTTAAGTGCCCGCACGGTTAGTCCGCACGGTTCAACAAACCGTGCGCTAACCGTGCGGTAGCTTCTGCCTCGACAAACACTCCTCGCACGGTTAGTCTGCACGGTTAGACAAACCGTGCACTAACCATGCATTAGACACTAACTATGAGACCACCCTTGCACGGTTTGGCCGCATGGTTTAGGCAAACCGTGCGCCTCCCATGTGAAGGGCATAACCCTTTAGATTTCCTTAAAAGTCCACCCAAACGCACCCCAAGCCACCTTGACCTTCCAAAACACCTCCAACACCACATTTTCAGAAAGGAATGGACCAAAGAGGTCCGACCCATTACATCAGATACCTATCAAAACATTCTCATCCTCGACAATCCAAAACCCACCTAAAGAGAAAACGAAACAGGGTTTGAACAACCACCCACCGAGATACCTCTCAAAAGAGAGCAAGCCACCAAAACAACAAAGGGAGCCATCTCATAAACCTGAAGGTTTTAAAAACACATAAGTTACAACGATACATGAAAAGAGTTAAACATCAAACAACTTTGGGTACTGAGCACGTATCTGTGACTCACATTCCCAAGTACTCTCCTCCATTCCACCGTGTCGCCACAAGACACGAACTAAGGGGATGGAACGCCCGCGAAACACCTTCTACTTATGGTCTTGGATCTCTATAGGTCGCTCCTCAAATGTGGAATCATCATCAACATCAATATCTCCCCAATCGATGATGTGAGAGTCATCATGGAGATAACGACGGAGCTGCGATACATGGAAAACATCATGTATCTGACTCATCTGTGGGGGAAGTACCACTCAGTACGCAACAGCTCCAACACGAGATAACACCTAGAAAGGCCCAACAAAATGGGGAGAAAGCTTACCCCAATGACCAAACCTTCACTTCCCACAATGGGGATTCACCTTCAGAAACACATGATCCCCAACATTAAACTCTAAGGGTCTCCTCCTTTGATCAACATATGATTTATGACGATATTGTGCTGTCTTTATCCTCTCACGAATCACCTAAACCATCTCTGTTGTATTCTGAACTAGATCCGGTCTGAGAATTGCAGACTCTTCGACCCCAATCCAGCACAACGAAGAATGGAAAGGCCAGACATACAAGGCTTCAAATGGCGCCATACCAATGGTGGAGTGAAAAATGTTATTGTAGGCAAACTCCTCCAAGGGTAAGTGCCTCCTCCATGAACCTCAAAAATAAATAATACAAGATCACAACATGTCTTCAAGAGTTTGGATGGTTCGATCCGTCTAACCATCCGTTTGAGGATGAAAAGTAGTGCTAAGGCACATTTGAGAACCAAAAGCACGTTGGAGACCTCTCCACACCCTGGAGGTAAAACAAGGATCTCGATCAGAAATGATTGTCCTAGGGACTCCATGAAGTCTCACCACCTCCTCCAGATACTGCCTTGAAAAAACTTCCACTGAGCTTGACTCCTTGATTTCTATAAAGTGGGCTGATTTTGTTAAAAGATCCACTACCACCCAAATAGCATCATATCCTTCTGGAGCTTGAGGTAAACCAGTAACGAAGTCTATTGAGATGTCCTCCCACTTCCACTGAGGAATCTCTAATGGCTTGAGAAGTCCACCAGGAACATGGTGTTTAGCCTTCACCTTTTGGAAGAATAAATATAGAGACACAAACTCCGCAACTGGATGCTTTAGCCCAGGCCACCAAAACTGGCTCCTTAAGGATCGGTACATCTTTGTCACACCAGGATGCACTGCTAAAGGAGAACCATGGAACTCTCTGAGGACCGTCTCACGCATCGCCAAGGGAACAAAAAGCCTTCCCTGAATAAATACTATGTGTTCATCCTCAGACCAACCATCAGGGGCCTCACCACAAACAACTCGGTCTCTCCAGACCTCCACCTCAAGATCCCCCAACTGGGACTCTTCCACCTTCTACACCAGGGATGACTGCACCGTCATCCGAAAAAGACAGCCTCTACCCCCAACTTCTCCCATATCAAGATGTAATGCTAAAAGTTCTTCCATTACTCTCTAGGAATCACTGTATTCACACACAGCATCACTACGTGACTTTTGGCTCAGTGCATCAGCCACAACATTCCCTTTTCCATGTGTATATGACATTTCGAAGTCATATTCCTGCAAGAACTCTATCCACCAACACTGTCGCAAGTTCAAGTCACGCTGGGAGAAAACATACCTCAAACTCTTATGATCAGTGAAAACCACAAATCGTTCACCAATGAGGTAATGTCTCCACAACTTCAGAGAAAACACCACGGCTGCCAACTCAAGTTCATGAGTGGCATAGTTGCGTTCATGGGGACGCAACTATCGAGAACCATAAGAAACAACTGAACTCCGCTGCATAAGGACACACCCTAACCCCAGATGTGAAGCATCACAAAAAACATCAAACTAAACTCCCTCAGCCGGAAGACAAAGAACTGGAGCACTTACTAAATTCTCTTTTAGATACTCGAAAGCTTTCTGACACTGATCAGTCCATATGAAAGCCTGATCTTTCCTGGTCCAAGCTGTCAGAGGAGTCGCAACCCGTGAGAAATTGGCTACGAACCTATTGTAGTAGCCTGCGAGACCAAGGAAACTTCACACCTTTGAAACTGTCTTAGTGGATACGCAAGACACAACTTCTTCTATCTTCTAAGGATCCACAACTACTCCATATTGCGAGACAACATTCCCCAAGAAAGAGACTTCTCGAGTCCAAAACTCACACTTAGACAACTTCCCAAATAATTGATGTCGATGAAGAACTCCCAAAACGGCTCGTAGATGCTCTTTATGCTCCTCTTCAGATGTAGAGTACACAAGGATGTCATCGATGAAAACTACCACGAACTTTTCTAGGAACTAACAGAACACATCATTCATCAAACCCATGAAAACAACTGAAGCATTCTTCACACCAAACGACATTACAACAAACTCATAATGCCCATGACGAAAACGGAATGAAGTCTTCGGGATATCCTCATTCTTCACATGCATATGATGATATCATGATCGCAAGACGATCTTTGAGAACCAACTTGTACCCTTCAGTTGATCGAATAAGTCATCAATCCACGGAAGAGGATAGTGATTCTTTATTGTCACTTTGTTTAAGCGACGATAATCGACACACAACCGCAAACTGCCGTCAGCCTTCTTCACGAACATAACTGGTGCACCCCATAGTGACACACTTGGTGGAACAAAACCACACTGCAACAGACCATCAAGCTGTATACATAGCTCTGATAACTCAGAAGGGTCCATCCTATATGGGGACATAGATATAGGCGATGCTCCTGGCTGTATCTCGATACCAAACTCGATCTCTTGTCGTGGGGGTAAGGCTAAAACCTCTTCTGAAAAAACATCAGGGCACTCCTCCACGACCCTTGGAAATGCCAACTGCCGAACCTCTGAAGAACTCAACATCATCTCAGTCGCCATGGTTGATAAGGATGGAACTCGCCTGTGACCCATTTGAGGATCTCATTCACCCATAAACACCACTTTCTCTCCATCCGCACCAATGAAGACGACATTCTTACTAAAGCAATCCACGATAGGCTGCACTGAATACAACCAATCCATGCTGAGGATGACATCATATGGTTTTATTAGTAAACATAGGAAATATCCCAAGAGTGGTGCTTCTGCAACACTAGCTCACAATATCTTCATACTTCAAACAAGTCAGCTCGACCTCCAACTGGTGTAGTCAACGCCAAGGGCACTGGAAGCCTCTCTACCTCAAGTCCCAAAGCATGGAAAAGGGTAGGTGATATAAGGAGCGTGTCACTCCTGAATCAAACAAGGCATACACCAAGGTAGAAAATAAGAAAAGTGTACCTCAAACGACGTCTGGCTCGCCTGGAGATGCCAACGCTAGAGCATGAAGCTGACCGCGACCTCCTCCACGACCTCTATGACCCTAATGAAGACCACCACCATGGTCACGCTCTGCTCTCTGAGGATGAGGAGCGTCATGGGGATATCCTCTACCTGCCCCATCTACCCTTTGCTGATCGAAATCTGGTGCAACTGGATGCTGCAGCCTCGGATGGAATTGCCTCGACGGAGGAACCTAGAGTGGAGCGCCCGACGCACAATGACCACTCTGAAAGGTCGGGCTCTCCCGCTGTTGATGAACATGACCACCACAAGAAAAAAAAGCTCCTGATCCCTTGGAATAGGCCTGAGAGTTGTTGCCTCAGGAGAAATGAGATGTGAAGGGCTGGGACCTACCCCCAGTTGAACGGAAACTCTCTTGGCCTGAAAACCGGGAACCCTGGACCTCAGCCTTACTTCATGAAGAATCATGTTGATTCCCCTCTCATGATGATTCGGCCCTGGCCAAAGTCCTCTCAATAACATCTTCCCTCGCCAACACCTCAAGATATGTGTTTAACATAAATGGGGTGACCTGGCGTTGGATCTCTGGACGTAAAGCCTCCTCGAAATGCCTCGCCCTGGCCACCTCATCTGGTAACAGGTCTAAAACATATCGTAAAATGTTCCTGAAATGGATTCCAAACTCTCGAATAGTGGAGCTCCCCTATCGAAGGGTAAGAAGCTCCTGGAGACTGGACGACTTCACAGTCGGAGAAAGGAACTCGGCTCTAAACTTGTCTCGGAACTCCTCCCATGAGATTGCTGACTCCTCACGATCCCCGAGGAACAACAACCACCACTACCTTACTGATCCGCGCAACATCGTCACAACTAAGGACACCCAATGCTCCTTCCGAGCACGGATCGAACTGAAGCCTATCTCGACCTCCTCCAACTAGTCTTCCGTGACTGCATCTGAAAGATAGCCCTCATACTTTTGAAGACTCTCGCACTGAAACCCTTGGGGTGTCTTCCTCCAAGTGTCGCCGTCGTCAAACTCTACCCTATGGCGACCTGCTGGAATAACCTGTTGAACGTCTTCTACACAAACCTGACGAGGATGTCGACCTGGAGCCATACTTGAAAAATAAAAAACAATTAGATCTCCTAAGCCAGGAAAATGGAAGACTCAACATTAATTAATTAATTGTTTTCTTTCGTTTGTTTTAGGTTAACCTATCCCAAGGTCCACCCATTCAAAAATAGGCACAAAGAAGAATGATGCATGATCCTTTCCTAGGTCTCTACCCTGGAACCAGTATCACCCTGTTTAGTAGCCATTGTAAACTTAAAGGTCCGTACAATAGATCATAAGGGGCCCTAAAAACCTATGTCTTAGCCGGTCTCTAGTGTTTACCTCACTTGCTAAACATGAATGACACCATTGCCCTACCAACCCATGCAACCTCACATGTGCCTAACTCTAAACTCCATCTTACCCCTCAACCTCCCTCTGATACCACTATGTCATGACCCCCTCCCCAAAAAGTGTACCCCTCCTGGGACGGTAATGTGGAAAGGGAGATAATGACCCCCAAGTCCCGCCTCCAGTAAGCCCTAGGTTGGTGACTAGCACTGAGGGTATAATAAACACACAAATGAGAGGCAGTACCCTCTAAGAGAACACATGCAGAAGAGAGAGATAATATAGACACCAACCAAATCCAACTCAGAACTGAAATATAAAAGAAACCCAAGTACATATATGAAATTCCATGAAAAAGTACCACAACTGAAAGGGGAAACCACAAGTACCCAAAAGAAAGTAAAAACAGTAGCGACCACAAGCCTGCACAGCTCCTGCAACCCCAAGCTAGTAGAAACCAGCTTGATATCCGACCTGATCCATGTGACCTAAAAAACAGTTTATATATACGTAGGTTGAGTATAACAATATACTCAGTAGGATCCTCCATGAAGCCTCTCATGAAAAAGTAAATAAAGCATGCTAAAACACAGTGAACAACAGTGAAACTAACTCGTCACCTAAATAGGTATACTATGTTCCCAACCTCACCATGGCTACTCTCAACAAGTAACGCATACAAGAATATATCGTATAGTAAAGAATATCAAGTGTACCCAACTACTACTTCCCCACTGGTTTGACGCTTTTCCCCAATGACATACATCTTGTGCATCTCTCTCCAAAGGATTACCCGTATAAACTTGGGCTAAGCTCCACAATCTGCACCTTATGCACCACAAAGTCTTGCCCGCAGACACCTGGGCTAAGCTCCACACCATCCTCACAAGAAAAAGTAACCTGGTAGGTTCCGGGATCCACCACAGCCCGCATAACGTGTATCATACGTAAGGTATTGTACCTCAATCCATTACAGCCCATACACCGCGTAAAGATCCTCAAGCCATCACAACCTATACACGTTACACCTATAGTATTCCATAGGATACTACATCCAAAATATATGTGTGGAAATAACCACAAGCCATTACATCCCTCGACACACATATAAGGGGAAAACTAACCGCCATGCCAATGACACTAGTATCTACCAAGAGAAGAGATCGAGGTCAAAGGGGGTAGTCATCCATTCATCCTCCCACTAGAATGTTGGGGAAAACACCCCCTAGGGCTCAGAATCCCCAGGGTGTCAGTTTCCCTTACCGACAGGGTGGAGTAGCGTATAGAAACAAAAAAAGTACAGAATATATATAACTCAAAACCACACTATGGGCATAACCTATTCTTAGCCTCAACTACAACTAACGTCTCTTGGACTCCGGGCTGCTATTTCTAATACTAGGTATCCTATAATCACTCAACCAATTAAAGAACTTCATTAGGTTACTTCATTCCCTTTTTCATCAATTACACTGTACGTTAATTAAGTCTTCCATCATTAATTAACCATGAACAAGACACATTAAATTTATTGGCATCACATTCAAAATTTACTATTCCTTTAAAGTTACAACATCACCATTAAATACCAGCATCTCTATCCCCGTGGATTATCACCCTTTAATCAAAATTTCATTTTAGAATTACTTTACCATATTCCCAGGCATTCTAGAAAAGCATCCTATGCTACTCAAAATAAGGGGGCTCAACACGGTGAGTAGATATACTACCCTTCGAGTCTTTTCCACCTATAACAAGAGCGTAGGACCATTCTCCCTCGAGAGGCTAAACACAGAAAGAACGTGGCATACCCCGCACGTCTTCTCCCCTTTCGGAAGAAGGGTAAGAAAGACCATCTGCCTTGAGAAGTGGGTAAGGTAAAGCAGATAAAAAACCACGAATCAACAAACATCCAACAATCACAACCATCCAATTCCATCATCCCCGATGTCCTCCCTGACATCCACATGCATAAACCGATGCATCTCACCACTCTAGGCGTAATCCGCTACCACAACCACAAGGCATCCCTGCCTCCACATATCACAACACCCCTCCAGGGTCACATCACATCCCAAGATATCACAACACCCCTTCCAGGGTCACAGCACAACACAAGCAGTAGGAAAACAATCATTACAACAAATGGGCTCTTGGCCCTTTAACAAGGCATCCGACCTTCAAACAAAAAACACCAACAATCACATCAAATGGGCTTTTAGCCCTAATTCACAACAAGAGGGTAACTCAGAACCCTTCATGGAATTCAATCAAGTTATTTAATCCATATTGAATTAACAAATTCAATTCGTTGGTTCCAACATCATGAACCAATTCAGTAAGCTATCACCAAAGATTAAAAATGCTTACTATGCCAAATTTGATCAACATAAAATTAGAACAACTACAACAACGAAAACAACCAGATTCATTTACATGCCTCTTTATCTTTAGACAATTAATTATCAATTAATTCTTTCTTTATGTTCTTTATCAATTTCCATCAAGAACAACATGCTAACAAGAAAGGCATATATATCACACTATCTAGCAAACATGATGAAACAACATATTTTCAATGAAATTTCTTAATCCAGTTCAAATATTTAATTAGTTAAATTCTATTGTGATCCAAAGGTCTAAATCATGCTAACTATATGATTGCACATAACTTAGAGAATCCAAAAATCCCCTACCTTAAGGGTTTTCGAGGAAAACCACAACGGTCGATGAACGCGTAAGAAACCAGGTTGATTCTCCACGAATCCTCCTTAGATATCCTCTCCTATCACAACCAAGACCAAAGCTCATCATAAACGACGTACACACGCTTAGATCTACCCATAATGGGCATAGATCTAAGATCCCAAGAGGAGAGGAGGAGTAGATCTATGTAGATCTAAGAAACCAAACAAAAGGATCTCATACCTCGAGAAACCGGCTTCGATTTGCGAAGAGAAGCCTCCAAATCGCCTCCAAAACACTTGGGAGAGGTTCTTCTACGTCTAAGGAAAGGTAATCCCGAGTTATGGCCAATTAGGGGCTTAAATGAGGTGATTAAAGGCAAAATAATTTAGATCCACAATTTTAGGATCTAACTTTAAGTGCCCGCACGGTTAGTCCGCACGGTTTAACAAACCGTGCACTAATCATGCGGTAGCTTCTACCTCGACAAACAATCCTTGCATGGTTAGTCCGCACGGTTAGACAAACCTTGCACTAACCGTGCGTTATCCACTTCCTCCAAGAACACCCTTACACAGTTTAGCCGCATGGTTTAGGCAAACTGTGCACCTCCCGTGCGAAGGCCATAACCCTTTAGATTTCCTTAAAAGTCCACTAAAATGCACCCCAAGCCACCTTGACCTTCCAGAACACCTCCACCACCACATTTTTACAACTGAATGGACTAGAGAGGTTTGGTCCATTACACACACTTACCTCAATAAGAAATAAACCTGAACGGGGTTCACGCCTTCCATCATCAAAACCTATAAAATGGAGGTCACTCCTAATTCGATACATAGATAAATAAATTGAATCTACCAAAATTATATATATATATATATATATATTTTATATATATGTATTATATTAAAAAATTTATTTGAATATAATTATATATATATGTATATTATTTATCAAATTTAAATTTATTTAAATGTACAATATATTATTCGATATATATATAATACTATTTTTTCTAATGAAACTTAAAAAATAATATTAATAATAGTTTTTAAATTATATTATTTATAAATAATTATTATTCTGGGTAATTATGTTTGTTATTAGTTTAAAATTGACAGTTTAGTTCAAAAAATGTCACTCACTGAAAACAAATAAAGTACACTTAGATTGTCTTGATAATTTCGGACATTGATTCATAAGTCCTTTGAGATGTGTAGGAATTAGTCTCACTTCAAGATGATACATGATGTGATCAGTATGGGTCAAAGTGTGTGTTTCAAGTTTAAAATGACATTTTAGTAAAAAGGACAACTCACCTACTCAAAACTATGCAAACACATTTAGATTGTTTTGATACTTTAGAGAAATGATCCTTAAGTCATTTGAGATGTACAAGAATTAGCTTTACCTAAATCAAATGCACAATGTGACCAATATGACTCCAAGTACGTATTTTTATTTAAAAATGACATCAATTTTAATAAAAGGAAAACTAACCTACTCAAAACTAAGAAAAAACATTCGTTCTGTTTTGATACTTTAGGTAAATGATCCATAAGTCATTTTTGACATATAGAAATCTGATTCACCTCAATCTGACTTATGGTGTTCCTGATATGACTCAATGTGTCTGTTATCAATTTAAAATTGAAAATTCAGTTAAAAAAATTCCACTCACTAAAAACTGAGAAATCACACTTGGATTTTCTTGATAATTTAATAAATTGATTAATAAGTCATTTTTGATGTGCAGGAATTGGTATCACATCAAAATGATACACGGTGGGATCAGTATGAGTCAAAGTGTGTATTTCCAATATACAATGATATTTTAGTCAAAAAGACATGTGACATACTCAAAACTTAGTAAACACATTCCAAATATTTTTAAACATTATGAAAACAATCCATAATCCATTTGGGATGTATAAGAATTATCTGTACCCCAATTTGATGCACGGTGTGGCCGATATGACTGAAAGTGTGTCTTTTTATTTAAAATTGACATCTATTTTAGTAAAAAGGATAACTCACCTACTCAAAACAAAGAAAAAAAATTTGGATTGTTTTGATACTTTATGAAAATGATCTATATGTAATTTTATATGTGTAGGAATCAGCCGTATCTCAATCCGATACACAGTGTGACCGATATGACTCCCAGTGCGTCTTTTTATTTAAAAATGACATAAATTTTAATAAAAAGGACAAATGACCTACTCAAAACCAAGAAAATGAATTTATATTATTTTGATACTTTAGTGAAATAATTCATATGCCATTTTTGACATGTAGGATTCAGCTTTACCTCAATTTGACGCACTTTGTTCCCAGTATGACTCAATGTTTCTGTTATCGGTTTAAAATCAACAATTTAGTTCAAAAAATGTCACTCACTAAAAATCAAGAAAACACAGTTTTATTTTCTTGATAATTTTTAAAATTTATTCATAAGTAATTTTCAACATATAGGAATTAGTCTCACATCAAACTGATACACGATGTGATCGATATGAGTTAAATTGGGTGTTTCCAGTTTAAAATGAAATTTTAGTAAAAATGACATGTGACGTACTAAAAACTAAGTAAATGAATTCATATTATTTTGATACTTTATTAAAATGATCGATAAGACATTTAGGACATTTATGAATTATCTTCACCTCAATCCGATGCACAGTGTGATCGATATGACTCAAAATGCATCTTTTTATTTAAAATTGACATTAATTTTAGTAAAAAGGACAACTAACCTACACAAAATTGAGAACAAACATTTGTATTGTACTAATAATTTAGAAAAAATAATCCATAAGTCATTTGAGATGTGTAGGAATCAAACATACCTCAATCTGATGCATGGTGTGACCAGTAAGACTCCAAGTGCGTCTTTTTATTTAAAAATGACATCAATTTTAATAAAAAGGAAAATTGACATACTCAAAATTGAGAAAACGAATTCATATTATTTTGATAATTTAGTTAAATGATAATTAAGTCATTTTTTGTGTGCATAAATCATCTTTATCTCAATCAGATGCATTGTGTACCCAGTATGACTAAATGTGTCTATTATCAGTTTAAAATCGACAGTTTAGTTCAAAAAATGTCACTCACTAAAAACCAAGAAAAACACACTCATATTTTCTTGATAATGTTGGAAATTTATTAATAAGTAATTTGTGACATGTAGGAACTAGTCTCACATCAAACCGAAACACAATGTGATCACTATGAGTCGAAACACATTTTCTAGTTTAAAATCACATTTTAGTTAAAAAGGCACGTGACATACTCAAAATGGAGTTAACACATTCATATTGTATTTATAATTTATAAAAATGATCCATAAGACATTTGGGACATGTGATAATTAGCGTCACCTTAATCTGACATATGGTGTGACCGATATGACTCAAAGTGCATCTTTTTATTTAAAATTGACATCAATTTTAGTAAAAAGGACAACCACCTACTCAAAACTGAAAAAACACATTAATATTGTTTTGATACTTTAGTAAAATGATCCATAAGTAATTTGTGATGTATAGGAATCATCCACACCTCAATCTGATACATGATGTGTCGGGTATGACTTAATGTGTTTGTTATCTTTTTGAAATCAACATTTTAGATCAAAAAGTGTCACTCATTGAAAATTGAGAAAATGTGCTCGAATTGTATTTATAATTTAGGAAAAAAATTAATAAGTAATTTGTAATGTATAGGAATCAGTATAACATCAAACTAACACATGATATGACCTGTATGAGTCAAAGTACATGTTTCCAGTTTAAAATGACATTTTAATAAAAAAGGCAAGCAACGTACTCAAAATCAGGAAAAAACATTCAAATTGTTTTGATACTTTTAGAAAATGATTCGTAATTCATTTGCGGTGTGTAAAAATACCCTCACCTCAATTCGACACATGGTGTGACTGGTATAACTCCAAGTTCATTATTTCAATATATAAGTATCATTTTAGTTTAAAACACGCATCATATTACCAAAATCAAGAAAATGAGCCTAGATTGTTTTCTCTTCATTTAAATTATGTATTCATACTTTATTTTGTTGATTTTGTGGTGTTTTTGGTGTAGAATTGTGCTGTTACAGCACACTACAGTATTCCCCTTTATCAGCTCTTTTAAAATCTCTGATAAATGGTCCTTTATCAACACTTTTTTAGCGCTAATAAAAGACTAGGGATTTTAACCTCGCTCCAGTAGTCAATGCTTCTTTATCACTAATAAAGACCATTTTTAGAACTGTTAAAGGCCTATTTTGTAGTAGTGTGTGCCTTTAGTTCCTAAATTTCAAAATTAAATGAAAAATCATTTTCCCATAATTTCAAGGAAATCTGATGTTATTTTACAAGTTTTGACCCCCTAACACTTGTTTGTAAAAGCTGTTGTACCTTTAAGAAGTGTTTAACAAGTAATTCCAACCAAACCTCATGTCACATTGACATGTTTTATATACTTACATATTGAAAAGAACTTATAGGTGGTTATTCCATGATTTCACATGAATCTAAGTTCATTTTTCATGCTTTAGACCATTCCACACACGTTTTAGTGTTTTAAAACACTAAAAACATGTTTATAGCTATCCCAAGAAAATCATAATTCGAAATTAGGTGCTGCCAGTTCTTAAATTTTACAATTCAATATATGGTTATTTTACCCTGATTTTAGGGAAATATGACATCATTTTTCTATTTTGACCCCCCGACACTTGTTTTTAAAGGCTTTTGTACATTTAAGAAGTGTTTACCGAGTAATTCCAACCACACCGCAAGTCAGATTGACATGTTTTATATGAGTTCACATCAAAATTTAATCAATTGTGGTTTTATAATTATTTTTTATTAATAAAAGGGTGTTTTCTATGGTTTTGACCATTCCATGCACATTTTTGTGTTTTAAAACACTAAAAACATTTTTATGGCCATCCTGGGAAAACCATATTTTTAAATGAAGTTCCATCAGTTCCTACATTTCAAAATTCAATCTACGATCATTTTCCCCTAATTTTAGGGCAATTTGATGTTATTTTCTTAGTTTTGACCCATGACACTTGTTTTAAAGGCCTTTTTACCTTTAAAAAGTGTTTATTGAGTAATTCTGACCACACCGCACATCATATTGATGTGTTGTCTATACGTAGACTTCAAAAACAACTTAATGGTGGTTTTCCCAGGATTTTACATCAATATGAGGCCTTTTTCTATGGTTTTGTCTATTCCACACAAATTCTAGTGTTTTAAAACACTAAAAACGGTTTTTACATCCCTCTAGGGAAGAAACTAATTCAGAATGATGTGTCGTTGGTTACTATATTTCAAAATTAAATCTATGGTCAATGTACCATGATTTTAGGGAAATATAATGCGATTTTCTAGGTTTTGACCCCTCGACACTTGTTTTTAAGGCTTTTCTACCATTAATAAGTTTTTACCGAGTCAAAACTAAGAAAACAAGATTTTATTTATTTTAAACTTTTAGATAATGATCTATAATTTATTTTTGACATGTATAAATGAACCACACATCAATACAGCATAAGATGTGGTTAATATGACTCTAAATTTGTGTTTTCTATATAAAAGTATCACTTATTTTATTTATGGATGTTTTATGTGTTCTTTGAAAACATGTGAATGATTAATGGAATTTAGAATTTATATATCCCAAATGATCTATAAGGTAGGAAATATCCTTGGATATTATTCCAGTCATCTGCTGAAATACAGAAACTAAAGCATTTTCCATTTGTGACCACCACTAATCCTAAGTTTTCCTGTAAGAGTCTTGTTCTGGAATTTTTTATTTCAATGATGTAATTTATCTTTATTATTCCCAATCAAATACACTACTCAAACCCCCACTGGGTGTAGTAGTAATGAATGATGCTACCCTAATAAAGAAAACTAATGAAGTAGACCCATAACCCATCTCTCATACTTGTTTGGGATGCTTCTTCCCTAAAACTATTCCAACTGCATGGTTTTGGGAAACTGATAATGATTGTGAAGGGATAACATCCCATAATTCTTGAATTTTAACATGTTTATATGAAAATATTAATAATGATTTTTTAAAATAATTGAACTTCATAATATTATCTAATTAATAATATAAAATAGAAATGAAAATTACTCACTCCAATGTCTTTGGTAGGGTGATTTACAAAACTTCCATCGGGTTTCCTATGAACTTTAAACCACATCTTTGTTCGACCAATAGAGTGATATATTTTATTATCCTTTATAAAAAAATATAAACAAGTTAGAAAAAACCTTGATTTATAATAAAATGATATAAATAATAATGAATAAAATACAAACCAAAATGGTTGTTTTTTTTAGAAAAGCTCTGAGACACCGTGATGTGAGGAATGACTCGCTTCTCACAATTCATATTATTTTCTATATAATTACAAAAAAAAGATAAAAATTAATAAAAATAATAATTTTATTATGTTTATTTTGTTAAGATACTGTAAAATATGTAGTTACCTCATGAGATGCATCCATGTTGATATAAAAAAAGAGCTTCCATTGCTCATGATAAATTCTTTTAGGAACTTTCTCATACATCTATCTTGATCTTAGAGAAGTGTCATTAAAATCTTCCCACAATCTCCATTTAAAATATATTTATTTATTGCCCAAATTTTTCAAAGTCCATGGGAATCAAACAGAGTTAGGGACATCGAAATGAAAAAACATCTAGAAATAAAAAACATAACAATTTATAAGTATATTTCAAAATTTTACTCATGTATTTTAAATTAGTTATCACGAAATATTACATTAATATTACCTTTACTTGAGTATCAAAGACATAATTCTTTCAAGCTATAAGAATATGACTCTAATATTTGTAATTAATGGGAAAGCTCACCGTCTAGCAAGTAATATTTTCAAGAATCCTCCTGTAGATTTCAGTAGCATCACCAATAGGCACCCCGAACTCATAAAATGGAATTATAATCTTGAATTCTTTTAAGTACCATACATTTTCCATGTTTATATTTTTATCCATTCTATGGTTTTCTTTATCTATTTGATAAATACATTAAACAATTAATAAAATATAAGTTTTTTTTGAAAAATGACATATATACCAGTAATGGAAGCTCGCCAATATCCCCTAGATGGTGGGGTGACCAACTGCTCTATCACTAAAGGTAAATTAGGAAATGGGATACCAATTAAATATAGAGAAAAATTTGTCTCTCTAATATTATTGGGTACAATGAAATCACTAGGATCCAAAGAAGACGATGGTAGTGGTGGTGTACTATGACATACTGATCTACTAGGATTATGAAAGCTTTTTGTTCTCAGAATTCCTAAATTTCCAATGGTTAATGTATATTATGTGTATAAAAAATTCAAAACTAATTTTTTTTGCAAAAACAAAAAAGAAAAAATGGAACAATATACATATGTAATAAACACTTATCAATGTGAAATTGTAATATATTTTCATTACCAATTTATACATTCAATTATATTCAACTTCATTATCTTCATTGTTATCAACCTCCATTATGATGAGTCCTTTATTTTCACCATCTCTTACAATTTCTACTATTTTTATATTATCAGGAAAATACTATTCAATTTTTTTTATGGTTGATGAGGTTCACCGTCACAAAGCACCAATTGATCTTCATCACCCATATCATATAATTCTATCTGATTTAAGTGTACAAAACACTCCAACCTTCATGTATTTAATCATCCACATAATAAACATTATTCACTATTGAAACCAAGAAAAATGGATCATGATCTCCACAATCACTAGTATCCGTAAATCGAGTGAAGTTGAAATAAGAAAAATGTAATGAATCTTTCATTATATCCCTATCAATGTTAACCCACTTTTATTTGAATAATACAGCTAAAAACTGGCCATGATTGTTTAATTCAATTATGTCATTCATATTCCCATAGTATCTCACCTCTACAAGTGTAAATACACAACTATTTTGATCTTTCAATTCTTATTCATGATAAATTATATAAAACATTAATCCATGAATATTGTAGGAATTGAATCTCTTAGTATTCCTTATAAGACCTCGAGCCAAAAACTATAAATCATTTTATATTTTAGTTCAGTTGTCAACTTTCATTATCTAGACAAAAATATATAAGGTGTTATATTTAACATTGAAAAAATAATTACACTTAAATAATATGAATATGAGTATATACTTACATGATGGGTGAACCATTCTACAAGCTCTTTATTAATAACTTTTGTTAATTCCATCTCATTTCAAGCTTGATCCCTTAGTCAGCTGTTTTTTTGAAGTTGCAATTATTCCATAAATGGATCTACAATAACACTATTGAGTAAAACATATCTATATTCTTATAGCAACTCCAATTCAGCCAGTGTAAAATTTGACCCCTTTCCAACTAGTTTTCCAATAATTGAAAATACCGATAAATGATTTTCAGGACAAGAATTTTTGGAGATGTCATCAGAATGTCCAACATTATTGAATCTAGTCCCAATTCCATCCAAATACCTAGAACATAAGGTCAAGAACTCTTTGGCTATGTAACCTTTAGCAATAGAGCCTTTTGGTTGAGATTTATTCCTCACATATGATTTCAAATAACCTAAATACCAGATGAAAAAAATAAGAAACATATTAAAAAAAGTTATGCAATGATTTGATAAAATCAAATTCACCAATGAAAATAAAAATAATATCATCATACCTCTCAATTGGATACATCCATCGATAGTGTACTAGTATAGCAAGTTTAGTTTCTTCAACCAAATGAATAGTAAAATGAATTATGATCATTAATAATGAAGGGGAAATAACATCTATAAATGAAATAATGTAAAAAAAAAATCCTTTTTTCAAGTTTATAAAGCTCAATTGTATAGATTCTTTCTACAAAGATCTCTAAAAAAGGATCAGAACTCAACTAGAACTAAAATTACTTTTTTAGGTAAATTATTATTCAAAGAAAAAAACAACTTATCCATAAAAATATATGAGTCATTACTTTTCAATCCATGTAACTTTCAGTGCTTTAAGTCAACGCACCTTGATATGTTACTTGAATATCCATCTAGCACTTTTACATTATTTAATGTTTGAATGAATATGTCTTTATCATGATTTTTCATTATAAAAATGAGAAAATGATACTTGTAATTTTCAATTTCCCACATACCATGATTTATATTCATTGAATCTAAATCCTTATGAGAATTAAGGTGATCCTTTGATTTACCCTACTCATTAAGCACTGTAAAAATCACATTGTCATAGATGTTATTCTTAATAAGAATTACGTCAAGATCATGACGTATAAAATTAAACTCCTAATAAGGAAGTTTAAAAAATAAACTATTTTTATTCCATTTTTTCATTCCATCTTCTTTGGATACTGTACCTCATTCCCTTTCCCCCTTATTTAAATTGATGAAATTTTCCAAATTCTTCAGCAATATTCATTAATTTCTTCAATATTTTTAAACCAGACAACACCTTCAGTTCCTTTTTAATTTCAATATCTCTATTGAATCATGTCTTGTTAAACTTTAATTTATAATAAGCATTAATAAATCAATTATGAAACCTAAAACACCATTTTTTGTTATGAGGTAATCATTGAGGTTTAAAATCAAAATTACGATTTAGAAAATCCAAACCAGTATGAGTGTTACAACTAGTTAAATTTTCTAGTATGGTAAATTCACTAATTTTACACATTAATGCAGTATGAATTTTGAATATTTGTCTCATTAAAGCATCATATGTTTCTATTCCATCATCTCATAATTCTTGCAATTATTTGATTATAATTTGAAGATATATATCAATTCCATTTACAAGAATTTTCATTCTAGGAATAGTCGTTTAAATAATTAAAGAAGTATTATTCATACACATCTATATAGGTATATTATAAGGGATAAAAACAAGTGGCCAAATGCTATAATTAGTACTTATTGTACCAAAAGTGTTAAAACCACCAGACGCCAATACCAAACGTACATTCCTAGGATCTAAAGAAAAATATAAACATAGAGAATCAAACATCTTCCATGACATTGAATATTTTGGATGTTTCATCAATCCATAATTACTATCCTAAGCATTCAACTTCATGTCATATACAGTATTAGATGACATGAATAATATTTTCAAGTGTGGTTTTAGAGGAAAGTAACACAATACCTTTGTAGGAGTTTTATACTTCTATTTATTCCTTGGGTCGCATTTATTTATGTTCTCATTTTTGTTCATTGAATTCCATATGTTTGCATAACATCTTGTGAATTATTTTTTATTAGACTCTTTTCCCTATTAAAGCATGCAATCGTTAGGGTGTTCATGTATCTTTGTATAACCAAGTCCAAATTTGTTGATGGGTTTCTTCATCTCATAGAATTTTGTTGGGATATTAACTTCACGAAATGCATCATGAATCAACTCTAAAATCATAGAAAATTCTTTGTTAGAAATTCCATAGAGACACTTTATATGATACAACTTAAGTAGAAAAGAAAACTTTGAATACTTGGCACACCCTTCATACAGTTCTTGCAATCCATATTCAACTAATTCATAAAAATAATTTTTTTGGTCACTAATGTTTTGAGAAATATTAAACTTATTAAGATCAAATGAATGCTCTTTTGATCTATTAAAATCTTAGAAATTTTATTTTTTAAAACCAAATGCACCATTTAACAAATTTCGAACAGAATTCTCCTCTTCTGGGTTACTTTGTATTTTGTTGATAGTATTTTCATTGTTTTGACATTCCAAAACATTTGATTCAACCTGAAAAATACAATATTCAAATCAATAAGAAAACTTTTTCATTATCAAATGCTCATATACTTCATTTTTATTCAACCATTTCTTGAATCTACAATCAGGACACAAACATTTTATTCTACCATCTATTGATTGGTTTTCAATTGCATAATCTAAAAATTCTTCCAAAACCTTATCATACTGATGTGTATTTTGAGGTAAATTAATCCAAATTTTATCTATGGGTAACATATTTTATTCTACATGTTCATTCAGATATAAAGATATAAATATTTAATCAAACAATTACAATTAAAATTAAATATCACCCGAATTAACCATTGACTGTTTCATAAAAACTATTAAGGAAAATGGGATAAATAAAATAATGAAAATTTTCTTATTAAAATTATAATATAAAAACATGAATTAAATAAATTATTATTTATCACAAACATAGATTAATAATGAAATAAATTAGATTACTAACACATTTTAGCAAAAAGGAAACCCATGAACATTTTAAAAGATATAAAATATGCCTTCCTAAATTGAGAGTTAGAATATGAAGTTTCTTTCTCAGTAAATATAAAATTATTTTTTCTTATATATTTACTTTTTATTTTTTTATTTTTACTATGGTAACATGTTTTTACCTATATAAATTATGTTTTAATAAATATATAAAATAACCCCTCTAACTAATTTTGTGTGCATTAATCATTCAATTTTATGAATTTAATGTAATGAAATTTATAATCATGATAAAAAAACATTTAAAATAAAACGTTTTATATATTTGAAAACTATTTTCTATATAAAAATGATATTTTTTAGTTTTTATTAATTTTATAATGAATTGAATACCAATAAAATGTCTATTAATATAATCATATAAGTTTGTAAACATAATTATAGTTTAAATATTTTAAATAGATCAATCTAATTTATTAGTTAAATGTTAAAAAAGATTAATAAAATAATTAATTGAAAATAATATTTTTATCATTATCATGGTCATCAAAATTAATCATAGTAATTATAAATTAATTCCCAAAAAAGAAACATGAATTTTTACATAATATGATAACATTGATCTAAAATAAAATGTACATTTTATGGATATAATTTCAATTGGTGAATAAAACTAATTTATTAATTTAATCGTATAAATCAATATTTTGATTAAAATATTACATATGTTTGAAAATTTATATACAAGTGTTTTATAAATACAAAAAATTATATTTTTTTGATTTATTATATATATCTTTATAATATAAAAAGGATTCAAAAAAAATTTAATCCATTCTTCCATTATAGAAATTTAATGAAAGTAATTGTTTTAGAAAATTTTGTATTTTTCACTGTTTATCTACAAAAAAATTATTTATGAAATTATGAAAAAATATTCATAATATAATATTGGAATATTGAATTAAAAAATGATTTTTATTTTATAAAATTGAAATTAATAATCCTTATAATAAAAATATATATATATAATGAAATGTATTTTCATAGGAAAATTACTATTACAAAAATATTCAGCTCTATATGAGTTCATGATATGTCATGCATACCCAAAATATTCAAATCTATATGTCCACCATGGTTGTAAAAGACAACACCCCTTCGACCACTATAGAGAATGAACCCGAGAGAACACCATCTGTTCAGGATATATGTAGTGTTTCTATTTCCAATTTTAAAGATTCCATAGATTCATTATAAGAATGATGATGAAATTATGATGAGTTATAATTAATGAAAAATGGGTAAATTATATTGGAACTAAAATATTCCTAATTTATTAATATTTTAGTTGTATAATCAAAATTTTTCTCTATTATATGGAAGCATATATAAAATTATATCTATCTAATTAATCCATGGAATGAATAGGATATAAGTGTGATAACCAAGGACATACCCATAACACCTTCAAGCACCATACCAAATCCTGTATATAAATAAACTCCCCATTAGGGAGTTTTATAGGATAAACTACAATAAGACACAACTACAATTATCTATTCACTAACCAATATAGTGTAATCTAATACCATGTATACATAAAATTGAAACTGTAGAGATAAATTACAAGAAAATAACCCCTTGAGGAATAATAGATTTAGGGTGATCATGGGAATGATGATACAAACCTTAAGGGGTTGGGTGGGGGGGGGGGGGTCAGTGTTGCTACTGAGGAAGGGATCCGAGCCGGTAGGAGGGACATCAAGGGGGCAGTCTGCATTGGTACTGAGGAGGAGAACCATGAGGGAGGGGGGTCACAGGGGTTGGGGTCACTACTGAGGACAAATATAGGTCATATGGGTGGGGGAATGGGGGTCTCCGACATGGTGGCCTGGTCAGGGTCTCCACCAGGGAGGAGAGAAGAGGCGTTTAGGGGAGGTGGGGGGTTAGGGTCAGGGTCATGCAGACATAGGGTGGAGGTGGAGGAATTAACGATTTTTTATAACATTTAGCAGTGGTTCAATTTAAACAACCACTAATTGTTAAAATAAAAAAATATAGCATCATTTTGATTAAACAAACATTATATTATATTTTTTAACTGGATTTATTTCAAATAAGTTACTAGAATCACTGCTAATAAATTGTTAACGAGGAGTGCTTTTTTGGTAGTGAAATACCAAAGTTAAGTGGGAAAATTCCTAGGTTTAGAGACTTAAGTATGAAGATATAAATATGCATGATGATGATACTATAAATAGATACTTAATAAGGGTAAATGAGGTTTTGAGAAAGATCATAGGTTTTAGTGAGAAATTAAAAGATTATTTAGTAGTTCAAAGGATCTTGTATATTCTTCTTGAAAAGTTTAATGCTAAAGTCTCTCCTTTAAAAGATAAGGATACAGGTGACATCCTTATTGAGGAATCACACAATATTCTTATATCTTAGATAATGTTTCCAAGAAGAATGGAAAATGTAAAAAGGAAATTTATTTCAAAGCCTTAAAACCTGAGAAGCCTAAGAATATTTTTTAGAAGAAGAAGAAGATACAAAAAATTAATATTTTGATGAAGATTTAAATGAGAGTTTTGATGAAGTCATGATTCTAATATCAAGAAAAATGAGAATAGGTAAATGAATAAACAAGGTAAATCTTTCATTAAATAGTTTTAGGTGTGGAGATATTGGGAATTTCATAAAAAACTGTTTAAAAGAAAAAGTTGAAGAAGATAATGAAGAAGAATAAGAAGAATAAAATCATCAAATATTCTTTAATAAGAAAGAAAAAAAAATAATATTTTTCTTCAAAATAGAAGGGTAATAAGTTATAAATATTTAAAATGAGAAAAGTATTGTCTAAATAAAGTAAATGTAGTGGAGGTAGAGATAAAGTTGTGTCATCTAATGATGAAATGGTGAAAAATAGTTTAAATAAAAATTTAATGATAAAAATGATAAAAGTGATGAAATTAGTTCTAAAATTAACGAGGAGGATACTTGAATGGTGTTCACTATAAAGATATAATTAAAACAATGCATCTAAAAGATCTCTAGACTGGAGAAAGAGAGTAGAAAGCTTAAGAAGAATAATCAGTATTCCAATAGAAAAGAATATATATTTACATAAGAAAAGTAAAAATTAATAATAAATATTTATAATTTGAATAATATTATTTATTATGAGAAGAATATTTAAACCAAAATGGAATAACATTTAAAAGAGAAAAAGAATGATTGTGACTATAAAATTGGTTAAAACAGAAGAAGAATTGAACAAATGTAGATTCAACATTTACAATTATTATTTAGAATTTGGATAATTTTCAATGAAGAGTGAGGATTAATAGGCCAAAAAAAAATCCTTATAGGAATTAAATAAGTATGAAAATTTTGGCGAAGATTCAAAGAAGAAGAATAAATTTATAAAGTCCAAATTTATAGCAAAATCTGATGATACTAATTTTTTTTGAAAATATTGGAACACCATCCTGAAGTCAAAAACTAATACAATTAGTGACTCCAAAAAATTATAATATTAAGAATAATATTTCAAGAGTTCATAATAATTTTGGTTTGAAAAAATAATCCAAGATCGATGACTCAATTTTGGAATATATATAATCACTATATTTTAGACAATAGTATGTATACAAATGAAAATATGTTTTCTATGGTTTTTGTTGGTACTATAGATACTTTGGATATACAGGAAATATGTGTGTTTAATTAACCATCACATAACATGAATATGAGGATCATGATCCAAATTTTTATGGGGATTCAGTCCCTTCAATGGAGTGAATAACAAAAACAATTTATAAATTTTGGATAGATTTCTGAGAACATGTTTGAATCTCTTGAAGAAGTATATAGAAGATGTGACTAGTTTATTAACTATAAAAATGAATGCCAAATCATTCTACCATCCTAGTAAAATTTTAGTTTTAACACTCAAAATCCTTAGGATTATAAGATCAAAGGTAAAGAGAAATCTTTAGTTGTTGATATTTCACTTAAATCCCACATTGAAAATAAAGTGAATTAACGACATTTTTAGACATGTTTTTTTTAAAAATGTTGCGAGTTTAGCAGTGTTTTAAAACATTGCTAATTTTTAATTTATCCACGTTTTAAAATCTGGTTAATTTAACCATGTTTTAAAATATGTTTAATTTTTATTTTAAATAATTTTTAAATGTGACAATACTAAATAAAAAATCTAAATTTATTATGTGTGTATATATTTATAATAACATTACATAACATCAAAAATAAATGTTATCAATATAAAATTAATATAGACACACACACATACAGGGAGACAAACATACATATAGATTCATACATATAAACACACACATACAAGCATTTCAAAACATAGTTACAAATAATTAATAATAACTAAATATATGATCATTAATAATAAATTATTAATCTTTTGAATGTATATATAATCATATTACAAATTAAAAATTATATATATAAATATATATAAATTTATAAGTATATTTATAATAATTTATATATATATAAATATATTAAAAAATATATGTATACATATATTTACACACACACATAGATAGATATTAATTTATAATATATATATATATATATAAATATATTAAATTATATATATAAATAAATATATAAATTTATAAGTACACACACCCACACAAACATATATATTAATATATATATATATATATAATATGTATATATACTTAATATATATATATATATATATATATTTATAAATATAATTATATTAATTTATAAATCTATAAATAATATATATATATATATATATATATTAATTTTTATTTATATGTAGATATATTATCATATATATAATTATAGAGTAATAATATTATATAACATAAATTATGTTCAAACTAAGCTGTGCGATCACTCAGTTCTAATATTCAGGTTTCGAGTTTGAACTCCCATGGCTACTAAATTTTACCAGTTAACAGGGTGGAGTCCCATGAGGGACTAGTTTTTGGGTGCACATGCACACAAAAAATCATACATACATACATATATACATATATACATACATATAGACAAACACACACACACACATTGTAGTTATAAGTAATTAATAATAACTAAATAAATGATCATTATTACAACACACACACATAGATATATATTAATCTATAAGTATATTTATACTAACACACACACAAACATATATAAATATTAATAATATTACACATATAATTGTATTATATAGAAATAACAATAAATGTTATTTATATAAAATTAATATATATATACATACATACATATAAAAATACAAACAAAAAAGTTAAAACATAATTATAAGAAATTAATAATAATTGAATAAATGATTATTAATATATATATATAATTATATTCATATTAATTTATTTATATTTATTTTAATACATATATATATATATATATCAATATATATATATAATAAAAATAATATTAATTTATATATTTGTAATTTAACATAAATATTAATATATAATAACTTATGATAACACACACACACATATATATGCAAAATATAATAACATATATATTAATATTAACATAAATATATAGTAAAATTTATATTAATTTATAGTAACATATATAAATAATAACATATTTTTTAATTTATGTATAAAAATATTTACATACTATCCATGTAGGGGAGGAAATACAAATAAAAAAGACAATACACACATGTAGGAAGCCGAAAAAACTAGAACTTAAGACCTCTCCAACACCCCACTAGGCCTGCTACCATTGAGTCACACCCTGTGTGCTTATATATAAATATACAATAACATATATTAACACATATATATGTAACATATAATAACATATATGTCAATATATAATAGAAAACATATTAATTAATATATAAATATATAACATAATTAATATATACATTAAATTATATATAAATAAATATATAAAGTATTCATACATATAGAAAAATATATATTAAAACACACATGCACACACATATAAATTTATAAATTTATAATTACAATTACACTAATTTACACACACACACATTATATATATATATTAATATATATATATATATATGTATGTATATTAATATATATAATAATATATTTATGTATGAACATATTAATTATTGTTTACAAAAATATATATTAATATATGTATAAATATAGTGCAATACAAAAATTAAACAGATTAAATAGTTAACTGGGTTATTTCATGTAGTTGTTCGCATCATGCGGGTCACAAGTTTGACTCCCATAGCTTGTGTAATTTATTTATGTAGGGCATGTGGAAGATGACGATAATGAGGGTGCGTGATGGTGAAATTGGGCAGATGATTTCATCGGTTGGGGTGATAAAGGTCACGGGCAAGGGGTAAACAAATAACATCGGTGGGAGTGCGTGAGAGGGTGGGGTGAGGTTTATTTAAAAAAAAACCTATATCAAATATTTACAAAAAATAAATATCCACTTTTATAGATAACATGACTATTTATTTACTCATTTACCCACATTTAGATAAAATATAGGAAAAATTTGTGGGACTAATTTATCCACATTTATAAACATGGATAAATTACCCACACACTATTTCCTGACATTTTTATACAACATAGACAAATGAATTAGCCACATTTATAAATGTGTCTAAATGTAAAACCAAAATGTGTCTAAATAAAATTTTCCTTATAATGCTAATGGATAAGGTTCATGGATCTTGCATAGTGGATGTTCCACTCAAATTAAAGGAGATTTAAAACTTTTGAAAGATGTTAAAAAGTGTAATCGTGGTTCAATGAATATTGGAAACTATGGGTCACTAAAGGTTATAGTTGTTGGCCTAATAGTGATTAGGAAAGAAAATATAAAATCCAAAAACTCTTTGTTAATGGATTAAAACAAAACCTATTAATTGTTTCACAAATTTTTAATGAAGGAGATGAAGTAGTATTTAGGAAGTAGGGTTCTTGTTCAAAAACTATGAAAATGGAAGAGTTGTGATAAGAGGATAACAGACTAAATGGAATTTATCTCAAGTGGGTGATGTAGAAAATTAATGCTATCTAAGTATGAAAGAAGAGAATAATTCATGGCGTTGAATAATTTATCACCTTTTATTAAATAACATGAACAATATCACCTAATGATATATTGTTTGTTATGTTATTTTTCTAAAAATAGAAAGAGATTTAATGAGATCAACTTTCCAAAAAGGGGGAAATTGTAATTTATTTACATAAGAAGGTATAGATTCAATATATTCAACCTTTGAAGCTAATTAATTTAGATATGTATGGGTCCATGTGGCTAAAATAAACTAATGGAGATAAGTAATTTATTACTTTTATCGATTACAACACTCACATTACTTGTGTTATGTTTTTGAAACACAAGTTTAAGGTCTCAAGAATGGTTAAAAGTTTTTAAAGGAGTACATAAAAGGAATACAATTTTTCTCTCAAGAAAATTTGAAAAAAGGAACCAGGTTTACAAATAATAAGTTTAATGCTTATATAAAGAATCATGGAATATGATATGAACTCATTACACTATACACAACACACCAAAATGGTTTTTCTGAGTGAAAGAAAAAATGTCTGGTGGAGATGGCTTGAAATTTTTTATTTAAGTATGAAACATATTGATATTTTTGGAGGTAAGATATTAGTGAAATGGTTCACATTCGAAATCATTGTTTATATATAAAAAATTTAGACATGAGACCTTATTATATGTATTATAATAATTATATATATTTGAAGTATCTTTGTGTGTTTGTAAGCCTTTTTATTATCAAGGTAAAAGATGAAAATCTTGAAAAATTTGAAAATTGAGGATTTTATGGGATATTTCAAGGATACCCTTTAGATATAAGATGTTTTTAACAGTACTAAAATAAATAAAGTGAAAGGATTATTTATATTTTTTATGTATATATCTTGGATTGTTAAAATAATTTTTACATGATAACGTAAGTTCCAGAAGGTATGATGATTATATTTTTGTTAAACAACTTGATTTAAAAAAAAATGAAACTATTGAAGAATAACATGTTGGAGTAGAGGATTCAGCGATTTCATGTGATAAAAGTCACATTCACTTTATATAAGTTTGAAAAGGAATGTAAAAATCCAAAACATCATGGTAGAGTAAATTCCACAAGTATAAACTAGGAGAAATTTGAGGATAACAACACATACTTCATTATTTTCTCAAGTTTAACCTAAATATTTAGTTGAAGTAATGAATCCTCAATAGTGGGTTGATGTTATGAGTGAATAATTAGACCAAATATAGAATAATGAAACTTTGGAGTTAGCACCCAAGCCTAAAGAGAATAATTTCATTAGGAAAAATGAATTTTCTTAAATAGGTAGAATAAAAAATGCGAAGTGGAAATAAATAAAGAAAATTTGTTTGTAAAGGATATTCATAGGTTGAAGTATTTGACTTTTATGAGACCTTTATATAATTTTTAGGGATTGAAACTGTTAGTATCATTCTTTTTACGATAATATAAAGGAAATATAAGACATTCTAAATGGATTTCAAGCCCATATTCTTAAATTTTGAGTTATAAGAGGAAGATTATATTGAGAAACCATGAATTTTATTTCTTAAAAAAATAATTATGTTTCTAGTTTAAAGAAGGATTTATATGGGATGGAACATTCCCCAAGAGTTTGGTATTTTAAGTCAGACACCTGCTTGAAGATGTTAAATTTTAGAAATGGAAGAGTGTACAACATTCTATACATTAAAGATGACATTGTGGTATATTTTATAGTTATTATTTATGTATATGATATCATATTATTTTGTAAATGATAATGAAGTTCTTGTAAATTTTTCCACCGATATGAATAAATTATTTGAAATTACCATGCTTAGAGAGATAAGGTACTTTCTTGGCCTACAAATTTCTCAAGAGAAAGATGAAAATTTTCTTTCTCAAGAGAATTATTATAGGGAACTCTTAAAATAGTTTAGCATAGAAGATTAAAATATATTTTCCACCCTAATTTTAATGGGAATAAATCTATCCAAATATTAACTTGGAAAATAAGTTAATCTAAGGGAGTTTTAAAATATGATTAGAAGTTTACTATACTTGATATATTCATGAGTAGATATAATGTTTTCTTTTACTCTATATACCAGGTACCAAAGTGACCATAAAGAGTCCCATTTTAGACTATAAATAGGATTCTTTGGTATATTAACGGTATACAAGGTTTTGGAATAAAATATGAAATGAAGGGTGTGCTTTATTTTCTAGAATACACAAATGAAGATTGGGTAGGTAGTAATAATGACATGAGGTGAAAATCTTGTGGAGTTTTATTCCTTATAAAATGGTGTGTTTTTTGGAAAACTAAGATTTTTTTTATGAATTTAAGAACTCATGAAGCTGAGTATGTGGCCTCCACTAAAGTTACAAATCAAACAATACAGACAAGAGCATAGATGAAAGATCTTAAAGTTAAAGTGATGTTTCCAATTCTCTTAGGATTTTATAATCAAAGTGTTATAAATTTATCAAATAATCATGTTCAATATTCCATAATTTGGTAAATTGATATAATGTATCATTCTATTAAGGATCTTGTGGAGAGAAATGAATATAAGTTAGAATTAGTTCCTATGATGGAGAAACTTTAATATGTGTTCACTAATCCATTACCTAAAATACAATTTTAGTATCTGAGGTTCTTGTTGGGACTTCAACCTCACCCATATCAAGGCTAAAGTATGGTGTTTTAGTTCACTCTCTCATATTTTATTTGGATATTTCTTTCAAATGGGGATTAAAATTGGAGACATAAATTCTCCCATGTTTTTTCAAAAGTGGGAGTATATAATACATAGGGAGTTTCCTTGGATACATGTTACGTATTAGGGGAGTAATCTCTTATGGGGAACCTATATTTAGAAATAGTTTTTAAAAGTGTTAATATATGATTTTAGCATGTTTCATGTGTGAAATCTTTAAATAGTTTTGTTGAAGTGAATGTAGGAATTATATTTTTTGATGTGATAATGATATTTTGATTAATGAAACATTAACTCTCAAATTTATTCTCAAGGTTTGTATTTTCATCAATGAGAATCAATTTAATCAGTTTTGAATATGTGGAAAATTTATCACTATTTTTTATGGACAACATGATTTTATTACTCAATATTCATGTTTTGTACAACGATTTTTCTTAGGTAGGATTAGAATTATTGGAAGATGTATCATTTGTAATTTTGTTGAGTTAGATAGTGATTTATGATCCTTGGTTTCCAATAAAATCCAAAGGTGGAGATTGTAGAGCCTAGGAGATATTTGGTAGTAGTTGAATATTAAGGGAGATTATTAAATACCCAATATAAAGATGTTGTGTTGTGAGTTTGAAGGTGTTACTACAAAATATATGGTTTTTATATAGATAACAAGGTTTGGAGTATACTAAAATGTATACGATGGTTGTATTTATTTTTTTATCAACACATAAATCATATTCCAACTCAAGTGATGTGTGGTAATTAATTTGAGGTGAAGGTCACTATAAAATTGTGGAGTATTTTAAAATGATTGGAATAAGTGTATAAATAGTTTTGGTAAAATCATATTTTTTGAATGAGGATGATATTTTGGATAAGACTTATAGTTTGAGTAAGATTCATTTTAGCCCTGGTGATATCAGAAAAATGGAAAAGGGATGGCTATATAAGCATAAATCACTTCCCTGCCTAATCATCATCTTACCCTATGCAACCATTATCTAATCAATGTAGGTATCATGTGCGTTCTTTATAAACATCATCTAGTCTATGTAGGAATCATTCCTTGAATACATATGTATCATTTTAGGTGCTGTGTAAACATCATTTGTGTGCACATCATTTTGTGTAAACATCATCTGATCTGCATATACATTATCTAATCTGTGTAACCATTAACACTTAATAAAAATTAAAATAATGTTAAGGATAAAAATTAAGGTTTGTAGAATTTAATATTTTGAATAATATAATTAAATACAATAATTTAAGGTGATATGTTCTTCATGGAAATAAACATCACAATTAAATATTGTGATTTATTATGTTATTTTAGATTTTTATCAAGTGATTCATGGTGAAATATTCTTCTCAACAATGAAATATCATGTGCTTTGTTTAAGACATGTTTTTTAGATTCTTGTTACTTATGATGAAAGTGGAAGAATTCATGAAATATAATAAAAACTTGTGTCGTGATTGAATTAGAAGTTATAGGAATAGTTGAAAGCTATATTCATTCCTATATAATTATTATAAGAATTTATATATGGAATTTTTAAGAGGAAAAAAAGACCATAATAACTAAAATATCTTGAAATACATCTGTTCATGTCTACAGAATAATTAAAATTCAAATATTTTTAACTATTATTTTATAGGTTGAAGAGAAAAAAATGAAATGAAATTTGCTGGAATATATTTGTAGAGTCCAAGTTTTTTCCTTCTATGTATTTGAAATATTTCTATATATATTTATAGAGCTATGCGCTTAGAAGACATGCGATTTGAAGGTCAAGAATTAATTTTATAAAAATACTAAATATATTTTATATTGTGCATGCACATATTCTTAAAGAAAATAGGTTAACTCTTAAATGGTTGATTGGATCAGAAATCTGACACTATAGTTGGGTCCAGAACATGGTATTTACCCTAGCCATGACATAAAGTGAGTCAGCGCATGACATTCAAACCCCTCATTTGTTGTATGTACATTAAGTGAATTTATTTAAATAAATTAATTCATTTAAAATTAAGCTAAAAAATTATAAATATATCATTATATCAATTTTTATTGGGTTGGAATCACAATACTATGATCTCTGGTGAAGCTCTCTCCCTCCTCTATTGAATAATTCTTGGAAAATGTCGATGGGATCAGATTGGATCAGATCAGATCAGGATGTAATGAACACATCTGATTCCTTAAAATCGTTTAAAGTAGTGTTCTTCACCCGTAATCAATCAAAAATTGAGGTAAGACTCATCAATTGGTGTTTTTATTACATTAACTAAACGATTGAGTAGATCATTAGTTTTTCTTCGATCTATGCCCCTATTTTAGCCTCTACATGCACCTAAGTATTTAAATCTCAATTTTTGTTAGTTGTTTTCTAATCCAAAATCCAAAATCTTGGTCTTTGGCCTAGAAAACTTGGACAATGTCATTTAGACTTTGGTTTATGGGGATTTTCTCCATCGCTTCATTACATTCTTCACTAGTTGGATCCCCATGGTCCTGAATCAATTTTTTTGAGAGGTATCGAGCGTGATCGGACCAACAGATTCACTATAAATCAATGAAACAAATTTTTTTTGAAGAAATGAGAATAAATATAGATTTTTCACAGTTTAAGGATGCTCTATCTATTGGTTTGAGTTCAATGAATCATGGATCAAAGCTGCAGTGGCATGCAGAATGAACAGCGGTTCACTGAATATTCATCAAAGCTGTTTTTCAGTGAAAGATGGTGGAAAAGCATGAGATCTGGTTAGATATAAAGATTTAAGGATGATTACAGGAAATATCTATGGTGGATGGATTAGATTTGTGCACTAAGATCAGATTAGAGTTTTCTAAAAAAATCACGACTACATGCCGTGTTCAATAAAGAACACATGGCGTGTAACATCTTAAGTAATAATAAAATAAGAAGTTTTAATATATGTTAATATTTTAGAATTATATATTAAGATTAATTAAAATGGGATTCTATGTATGATAGCTTACTTGACACACAACAATGGGTTTCTCCTAAATCTTATGTTGCACAGAAGACTAAGTTATATTGAAAAATAATACATGAGGAGTATTATTATTTTAAATCGTAGTTATCGCCTCAATTTTGAATTGATGAGAATGAACATAACTAACTATATTATGTTTAAAAATTTTTATTAAGTTTTTTTACTTTCATAAAATAAATTTTAGAGGCTTAAGATGAGAATAAATCCAGTTTTAAGCATAAAATACTCTAATATTTTTAAAAAGGTAGTTTTACTGCCTTTTGATGGAGAACCCTTTTTAAATTTAGTTTTCATCACTTTTATATGTTATATTTGTAAAAATAAACTTATTATTTATAATTGGGACATAAAAATTTACTTTGGTTGATTTTTTATATTTTTAGGATAAAATTCATTTTTTAATGAATAGTGAAAATATTGCATTTTAATTCAAAACTGCATTTTCATCTTATTTGTTTATATAGTTAGATTATCCTTGTAATTAGTATTAATGTTTAATTAGACTAAGTTTTTATCATTTAATACAATTTTGGTCATTGGAAGTAATTTCACATTGAAATTTGATATAAACACATGTTAATCTTTTGATGGTTTTTACTTAAAAAACCCGTTTTCTCGTTTTGACAACTGGGATTAATTTTACATTAATTACTGAAACTTATGTGTTTTTAATTTGAAAAAATGGATTCAATATTTTTAATTAAAGGTAAAAATTATGTAAATAGGTCCCTTTTATTTTTGGACATTATGAATAGTAACTTTAGTAATTATGTTTATTTACCACGGTTAAAGCGTAAATAAGGTAAATAAGGGTAAAAATAATATTATAATAATATAAAACTACCCTAAAACTTGTACTAATTCTATTGGATGAGATATGGCCAACCCAGAAAACCCTTGGGACCAAAATATTTCCTTTGGAAGCCTGTTGGGTGTGATCATGACACTTATAACTTTAAATATAAAGTAATGGAAAATATGTTATAAACATATATCTTCCTACTAAAAATTTTTTAATATGGGTTTTTATAAGTGATTTATTCAACTATAAATAGTAATTATAAATATTAAAATATTTCCTACATCATGGTATTTTATTTATAATTTTTATACATTAAATAATTAAATTTAATTATGACATAATGATGATGCAATGATTACTTTATTAAAGAAGGATTAAAATAAATGATATTATAAATATTAAAATAAATATTATTCAACCTAATTTCGGTCATAAAAGATTTTTATAGGCTAATATTACAGCATATAAGACTATTCAATGGTTTGGTTCTAATTTATCTCTCTATTTGGATTTTATTTAAATTCAATAAAGTGAATAGTGTAAAAATTGACATAATAGATATTTTATAAACATAACAATTTATTAAATTATTTTAAAATAATAAAATTCTTTTAAAATTCAAAAGTAAATACAATAAGTTCTAAAAGTTCATTATGTATCCAATTATGGGAAATCAACCTCATATAAGTCAAAATTATAGCCTCTTAATACTTAAAATGTTGTTAACACAATTAAAATTAAAAGAGAATATTTAAGGGTAAACTGAAAAGATAAGAATTAAAATAAAATAAATATATGTCTAAAAATTATTAGAGTTAATAATTTAAAACTATAATAATCTTATCTATGACATATTTCAATTTTGAATCATTTTGATTAAAAAATTAATTTATATTAATTTAATATTTTAAGAATTTCTAAGGGTGCCCCTCCCCTCTCTTATAAAAAGGTACCCTATCTTCTCTAATACTCACACTTCCAAAGCCTTTTGGTTTATCCAAGTTCAACCCAAACCTATTCCTATAATACCTAACCACATTTTTAGGCTTTATTTTAGGCAGAACACCCTTCTTAGATGTGTTAAGGTGTTCTTCGAAGGTGATCAACCGAAGAAGAGGTATCATTTTTTTAATAGTTTTGATTTTATTCTTCTTCCACTTCCTTTAACTTTTATTCTTCAAATTTGAATTAATAAATCCAGTATCCTCTATATAATTAGATTTTATTATGTTAATATCATCCCCTAAATCCATATCTACTTCCATCAAATGGGAAAGGAATTAATCGTTCGTGCACACGTGTGAATTATGGCCTCAACGAACTGATTTAGTTTGTTTTCCATTTCTATCTATCAAGATAGGTTATAATTATGTAATTAATATTTATATGTGATATTAATGAAATATTTATCATTTTAAAAGAATAATATTTCAATTTTTTTCTTACCTTCCATGCACATAAAAACAATAACGCCGTTCATGCGTATATGTGAACTATCACCTCTACGAAGCAATGTGAATCGTTTTTGTTAACCAAATCACTTGTATAATATATATAAGTATATTTAAATTATTATTATGATGATAATATTATTATTATCATTATTTAAATATAAAATAATAATTACTTTATTTCCATAATGATCAATGAAAAATAAAAACGTTACTCGTGCGTACGTATGACCTACCGTCTCGATGAATGTAATGTTGTTCATTTTTCATAACCATAACTAAAGGTTTGATTCAAAAAGTATTATTAATTTATAAAATTAATTATTATGTCCTTAATAATATTATAGAGATAATGGACTTATGACCACATGGACTAGTGACGTCAAAACCATGTTCATTTTCGACTCAAGTACCGAATATCGACAAAACACATGATATGAACTTAAATAATTATATGATTTTTATAACATAGTAATAAGTGATATAAAAGAAATAATAAACCTGAAAAAATTTCTCAATAAAGTAGAAATTAGTATAGTTTTATTATTCAGGAATATAAATATTGTACTTGATGAGTCAGACTCACGGTAAGGGACTTCATCTCAATCTCATTTCATTAAGGCATATTTTGATGTTATACACCACTTTATTTTATATGGTGTATAATCAACCCATTTGAATTTTAATTTCATTCAATGATTTTTAAAAGGAATCTTTTTTATACGAAGTTTTTTACTAAATAACAAAACATTTGTAGTACATATGCGGCGACAACAACCTTTCCACCACTATAACCATTATTTAGTATTTCGATTCCTCTACAAGATGTATTTTTTTTAAAAATAAATGTAAATACCATATTACCTTTTTAGTTATTTTGGTATTGAAAATTGTTTTGAGAATGAATTTGTTATATCTTGAAATTATATCTTATAATTTCAATGTTGAAATGTTATTTTTTCCTTTATGCATGGTTTATGTGTTATGTTTATGTTATGGTACTTGGAAATTACTTATGTATATAGGTGGTTCCATTATAAAACAAGGGTAGGTGAGCCCATTATAACTCTCTAATGAAATTTTTAATGAGATAGAGTTAAATAATAGGGTTTAACCTAATAGATTTAGTGAATATACTGTGATGGGTATTCCAAACGTAACTATGAAGGTTACGCCCTAGGTAGCTGTGAAAGATACAATTTCAGTACGATATAGATTCCACAAGTTACCCTTAGGATTTATGATTTATATAAATTTTTGAAGTATTATTATGATTTCATGGGTGTATAAATATTCATGGACTAATAGTTTATTTACTTATTTTATATCACTTACTAAGATTTTTGTGCTCATACCATGTTTTTAAAATGTTTTCTCAGGGTATAAGGATGGGTAAAAGAAAGAAATAAGTCAATAATATTTTTATCAATAAAAATAAATAATTTTTAATTTTAATAGTTTTATATTTTGGAATAAATGGATACAATTTTAGTGGTATCCAATTTGTATAAATTTGATTTATTATGTATTAGTTATGTCCTAATTCTCTAAAAGTCTAAACCTGAAAATATCCTCAATGTGAAATCTTGACTTAACTCAAGATTAGGAAATGTTTATGGATGGGGCCTTATAGTTGGTATTAAAGGTTGGTTAAGATAACTTGATGGGTTTGGATATTGTCAATATATTACCCACAAATTATTTTTACTTTATGGTAAAATTGAAATGATATAGGTTTGAAGAATACCTTATTCATTCGTCTATGATATGTTTGTTCAGAATGTTTTTCCATAGAAGAAATAGTGCAACCATACTTGTACGAAATCAAGAAGAAAACAACCTTCCAAATCAAAAACCTAAGATGGTTAGAATCAGAACTAAAAAATTTGTTATAGTGATAGTGTATTTGACTCAGGATATAAATAATGGTGGTATCCAGGCATGAGATCAACCAAATAAACCATAGAAGAACATGTTAGTAGTGAATCATTTCATGAGGCAACATCCTCCATCATTAAGAGGACCATCTGAATCAGTACTAGTTAAAGGGTGGATTAAAGCATTAGAACATATTTTCAATGTCACGGGGTGTTCAGACAATCAAAAGGTTAGTCTTTTTATTTACCGTTTTGAAGGTGAAAATGATCAGTGGTGGTCTATGGTTAAGAATACTAGGGATAATAAGGATATTGATTCTCTTAATTGAGATGAATTCAAAGGCATGTTTCTTGAGAAACATTTTCCTAAGGCGGTTTGAATTAGGATGGAAAAACAATTCTTATAATTGAGGTAGGAGGATGACTCAGAGGCTACTTATGAAGAAAAACTCACTTTATTGGAAATGTATGCTACAAATTTCATTAGAGATATTAATTGTAAAATCAATCATTTTTACTCAGGGTTAAATCTATTGTATCAAAGGGCATTGGAATCTGGTGATTTAAAAAGTTATGAAAAGCTTGTTCGATGAACGGATAAGGTGGAAATGGAGATTTCTAATGATCAGGTGTTCTTTGAAATAAAACAGAATAATAGGTCGAGGTGGTAGGTAAAGGGAATAATTCTTTGAAAAAGTCTGATGATAAGAAAATTAAGTTTATAATTTATGAAAATTTTGGTAAAAATCACACTGGAGAATGCCTTTTGAATTCTAGTAAGTGCTTCTGATGTGTTAAAATGCGACATATGGCTCATAATTACTATAACAACCCAGATTTTTATTACACACTTAAACCTGATTTATTACATACAATATTTAATTGATACAACATAAAAGATCGAGAGGTCTAGTATATTTGGGGATTAGGAACATTACATAACTGCTTAGAACATAAAACACACAACATCTTTATTGAAAAATTCATTTACATGACCACTACATTCCCTCGTACTTAGCATTGCATGAGATAACCAGAGGGCATGCATAAGAAAAGGGTGAGCTATAAAGCCCAGTAAGGGAATAAACATTGAATAACATGAGGAATACATTACATGTTATACAATAGGCATATCAATGGATTACAATAGAAACATGAACATAAAGGCATGATAAAGCATGATAATCATAACCTGGAAATGCGGTAACAACACATAACATGGAATCAGCACGAGCCAAGTCTAATTGCACATTGAGCATGAGTATACCCTCATTGCACATGAAGCATGAGTAAAACCTCATTGCACTTAAATTAGCATGAGTCAACACCCATTTCACATGACGTATCATGATACTATACATTACCCAATGCATTGGAGCGCTATCAGGGCACACCCTTCTTAAACATTTCATTTCATGCATAAGTTTTCCACATAGATATTATAACATAGAATTAATCAACATCATAAGTTATTTCACAATTAATGTGTAATAAATACATGGAAGTACCATTAAATAACTATATGTTCATAAAGGTGAATACCCTTGATAGAGATATGGGTATGGTATTCACTATACAATGATCTTGGCTTGGAAAAACACAGTGCAATTTCGGGAACATAACGGCGTGACATAAGGATTCATGAAAATAGTTGATGAGATAGAGAAGGATGTCTCATAATATGTACATGAAATGGATAGTAAAGGGTTAATATGGATACATGTCCCAACAAACATAATGGAATTTATATGCATAATACAAAATAATTACTTGGATGTAAAAGAGGAGAGAGAAATCCCTCACAAAATTTCGGCATGGTAACAGGTGTACATGGGAGGCTTAAAATGAGATAGAAAGGGGTATAACATCATCCAAACATAAAGAGGATATTATGGGGTAGTTGATAAATCATACCCCAACATTTTTAATAGAAAAAAAGTGCATAACAACTTCAATAAAATTAGACAAAAATGAGAAATGAAGAAATACCTTACTTGGAAGTGTGATCCCAAAGGCTTGGGTGAGGATTGAGAGAGGATTATTGAGATCTTGGGGGACCTTGGGAGGATTCTAGAGAGAGGAGGGCCGGGGTTGGTCTAACTCAAAAGGCTTTGAGTGAAGAGGAAGTGGGAGCATGGGTGGGTATATATAGGAAAGGAGAGGGAATTCTTTATTATTTAGGTTTGGGACACCTCACATTAAACTAATCAATACCACAAACCAGCCCATGGTTTTTCCCCTGGGTTTTTTAAAAGGGGAGTGGAAAAAAATATTTTATAAGGCCAATGGACTAACTTCTTAAAATAATATAGTTTCTTGTGTGGAGGTGAGTCACACTCTCAAGGAAAAAAATTTAAAAAGACAAAATGTTTTATAAGTCTTGGAGGGTCCACAAAATCTTTGTAAAATAAATAAAAAAATATAAAATCACATTATTTTAATTATAAAAAATATATTGGTCGAACATAATTTTTATAGTATTTTATTACCTCACTATTGGGTCATTATTATGTCATAAAACACATTATATATTTAAACAATATTTAATTTTTACACAAACATTCGACTGTCTCAAAAAATTAAGAAAAATTCACCGTTGGATAATTTCAACGTCCTGATTCCAAAAATAATATTCATTTTATGTAAATAATTTTATAAATATGTGATCTTGTACTTTTAAAATAAGAACTGACATTTACCAAAAATTCATGGGTTTTGACAAAAGCAGTTTTCAAACCTTAATAAAAATTACAATTGCATTCATAAAATTATAGGATCATTTATATTTAATAAAAATTAATTTAATAATAATATTTTATGAAAATATTATTTAACTAAAAAATCCATTAATTCATCAAAATATATTTCTTATTTTAATATTAACTAAAAATACTATTTTTTCTTTAAAAACTATTTACAAAGTAACAATAATAAAATGAATGCACATTGTTTATACAAAAATAATTTATATTTTCATAGTTCTAGGGTCTTGTTACATAACCCCTTATAACACCCGCATAATACCGAAGGGTAAGGTGTGTGATGGTGAAAGACTCTTGGGGTGGCTCGGATAACATCGCTCGAGTGGTAATCTCTATTAACTTCCACTAATCTCGTAGTCGGTTCCGCTGAAGCTTAACATGTTCAATATCGGCTTGAGATTGGTCAAGAGTGAAGCACAATGAAGCCACCTCCTTTCCGAGCTCCGACAAATGGACTTCTCAAGGGGCAAGTCTACTAGATGAGACCATCACTTCCTTTTTCTGAGTAAATTGGATTTGTTAAAGCCTTATATTTATACTAATCATGTGATCACTGTTCAACGACTATATTAGCAATGATCATAATTCATAATAGTATTTTAAAATATAGAAACATAAAACCAATGAAGTTCACATTTTTTATAACCATAATAAGAAACTTAATTAGATCAATAGGAATTTTCATTAATGAAAGTTTTGGTCTTTACAATTACACTGAAAAAGATAAGGATAATGGTAAGAGAAAATATGGTTTACAATTAGTAAAATGTTTCAAGTGAAATTAGATGGGTCATTATGAAAATGTGTGTTTGATGAAGAACTCAAATGATGGGAAGCTTTTTGACTATAAGAATAAAGGTGTGGTGAAATCCTTTGAAACTACTTCAGTAGATGTTGGTCTATAAAATGATATGGTATCAGGCACATTGTTTGGGTTTTAATATTACGCCAATGTGATGTTCGACTCCAGATCTACACATTCTTTCATTTATGATAAATTTTCTTATAAATTGTGAATTCCACCTCAATAAATGAATCCAGAAATTATGGTAAAAACACATAGGGGAAATGTAGAGACAAAAAGAAATTATAATAATTTTCCTGACCTTGTCTGTGGGAAGAATCTACCTACAAACCTTATTGTTTTTCCTCTAGTAGAGTTTGATATTATTTTGGGTATTTATTGTATTTCTATTTACCATGATAAAGTTTATTGTAGAGATAAATAAGTTTATTTATAAAAAGACTTTCAGTTTTTGTATAAGAATGAACCCTTACCTCTGATAAAATACCAGGAAGTTGAGAAACTAGTAGAACATGGAAATAAATGATACCTTGCACATATTGTTAAAAAAAGTAATTTTTCAGATTATTGATGTTCAATGATAATTTTCATTGATTATAGAGCCATGAATAACATCACTGTTAGGAAAAAGTATCCTTTGACTCATATTGATGATTTGTTTGATCAGCTCCATAGAGCTCATTATTTTTCGAAGGTTTACTTGAGGTTGGGGTAACATCAGCTGAAGGTAAAGGAAACAAACATTTTGAAGATTATGTTTCGTACTAGATATGAACATTATTAATTTTTATTTATGCCATTTGGGTTAACAAATTCACCTGCTGTATTCATGGATCTTATTAATAGAATATTTTGTGAGTTATTGGATAAGTTTGTGGTTGTGTTTATTGATCAAAATTTTCTATATTCTAAATTTAAAGAGGAGCATGAAATTCATTTAAGGGTTGTATTTGAAACATTAAAAGAAAATAAATTATATGATAAATTTAGAAAGTGTGAGTTTTGGTAACAAAAAATTTCCTTCCTTAGTCACATTGATTCTAAATATGGCATAACTGTTGATGCTATAAAAACTAAATTTGTTGAATAATTTCCAAGACCCACAAATATTACCGAGATTCATTGTTTTCTTGGTTTATTAAGCTATCATTAGTGTTTTTTTTAATTTTTTCATAGTTATCTATCATAATGACTAAGTTAACTTGAAAAGGTGTTAAGTTCTTCTAAACAAAAGAATGTGATGATTGTTTTCAGGAATTGAAAAGTAGATTGGCGAATGATCCAATTTGGTAATTACCTTCCAATAATGGTAAATGTTTTATCTACAATGACGCTTAGTTGAAAGGACTTGGTTGTTTCATAATGGGTAATGATAAGGTAATTTTTTATGCTTCACGTTAGTTAAAAAATCATGAGTTAAATTACCCCACACATGATTTGGAATTAGCTACCGTTGTTTTTGCTTTATAAATTTGGAGGCATCATATATATGGAGTAAAACATAAAATATATACCGAACAAAAAAGTTTGAAGTATATATTCACTCAGAAATAATTGAACATGAGACCTAGAAGATAGTTGGAACTAATCAAGGATTGTGATTGCTCAAATTAATTACTATCCTAGAAAAGTAAATAAAGTGGATGATTCTTTGAGTTGAAAATGTAATGATACATTAACCATGCTATATTTAAAACATGATCCTTTGGTTAATTATTTGATGAATTTTGTCTTGGAAGTTGTTGGTTTGAGAAATTCCTCTATTTTGTTTCAGGTGTCAGTGAAATCATCTATATCAGACAAAATTAAGTAAGTACAGAAGGAGGATAATGAGTTGTAGAAAAATGTAGAATTAGTTTAGAGGGAAAGTTTCCTGAATTTAACATTGAAAAAGATTATGTGTTGATATTTGGGAAGAGGTTATATGTGCCTTATAATTATCAATTGAATAAAGAGTAGTTATGTGAAGCTCAGAGTTCTCAGTTTTCAGTCCATCCTGGCAGTAATAAGATGTATAGAGACCTTCAAGAGTATTATTGGTGGGATGCAATAAAATGATATATTTATGACTTTACTATGAATTGTTTGACTTATCAGTAGGTGAAAGCAGAATGAAAATTTCCAAAAGGGATTCTTCATCCTTTTCCAGTACCATATTGCAAATGAGAAAATATATCCATGTATTTCATAGGGGGATTACCAAATACTTCTTGAGGTAACAATACAATTTGGGTTACTCTTCATAAACTGATTAAATATTCTCTTTTTCTTCCTATTTGAGATACACTATCTCTAGATAAAATTTCTTAGTTTTATCTGAAGGAGATAATCTGGTTACATGGTGTTAATCTCTCCATTATATCAGATCGTGATCCCCGGTTCACTTATAACTTTTTTAAAGGTCTTCAGAAGTCATTGGATTCTGAATTAAATTTTAGTACAACTTTTCATCCTCAATTTTATGGGTAGATAGAATGAATAATTCATACATTGGAGGATATGCTACATGATTGTTCAATGGATTACTAGGGAAGTTATAACCAATATCTTTCTTTGTTTTAGTTTTCTTATAATAATAGTTTTCATTATAGTGTATATATGGCTCTATTTGAGGAATTATATGAAAAACGGTGTTGAACTCCAGCTTTTTTGGATGAAGTAGGTGAAAAAAAGTTGATGGGACCAGAATTGGAAGAAGAGATGGCAGAAAAAGTTCAATTGATTTAAAAACACATGAGGACAACTTAGAGTAGTTATAAAAGTTATGAGGATAACTAGAGGAAGGATATTTATTTAGAGTTAGTTGATCATGTATTTCTCAATGTTTCATTATGGAAAAGTGTGATGCGTTTTGGTAAGAAGGGAAAGATGGGTATGCGGTTCATTGGACCCTATGAAATCCTAGATAAGGTTGGGTCAGTTGACTATAGAGTGGATTTACCTCTGAGTTTATCCTGGGTACAAATTTTTTTTCATGTTTCAATGTCGAGAAAGTATTTTTCGGATCCATATTATGTTTTGAGTCCAGAAGTAGTTCAATTGGAAGAAAATATTTTTTATAAGGAACAACCAGTCCAAATTCTTGACCATAAAGAGAAAGTGTTGTAGAATAAGTTGATTCATCAGGTTAAGGTTTTTTGAAAAAACCATATGGTTGAAGAGGAAACTTGGGAATATGAAAATTATATGAGGGAGAAATACCCCCACTTATTTGATAAGTGAATAAAATTACGAGGATGCAATTTCCAAAAGTGGGGAAGGATGTAACATCATAGGTAATTATAAAATAAGAACTTTTTATATCTATTAATATTTATGAATTAGATATTAATTTTACTTAAAATGGGATTCTATGTATGATAGTTCACTTGACATGTAACAATGAGTTTCTCTGAAATCTTACGTTGCACACAAGAATGAGTTATACTGAAAAAATAATACATTATTAGTATTATTATTTTAAATGGTAGTTATCACCTAGATGTTGTATTGGAGGGAATGAACAAAACTAACTAAATTATGTTTACACATGTTTATTAAATGTTTCCCATTCATCTAATATATTTTAGACTCGTAAAATGAAAATAAATCTAGTTTTAAGCATAAAGTACTCTAATATTTTTAGAAAGTAGTTTTACTACCTTTTGATGGTGATCTCTTTTTAAATATTTTTTCACTTTTATATGTTTTATATGTCAAAATAAACTTCTTATTTATAAGCGAGACATAAAAATTTATTTTGGTTGATTTTTTTTATTTTTAAGATAAAATTCATTTTTTTAATGAAAAATGAAAATACTTAATTTTAATTCAAAACTCCCTTTTAGTATAATTTATTTATATAGTTATGCTATACTTTTAAAAAGTTTTAAAGTGAAATTGGACTATTTTTTATTATTTAATATAATTTTGTTCATTGGAAGTAATTTCACATTTAAATTTAATATAAACACATGTCAATCTTTTGATGGTTTTTAATATTTAAAAATAACATGTTTTCTTGTTTTGACAACGAGGATTAATTTTACATTAATTACTACAACTTCTATGTTTTGAATTTATAAAAATTGATTCCATATTTGGAATCATAAGGTTCAAATAATGTAAATAGGTCCCTTTTATTTTTGGATATTATGTATAGTAACTTCAATAATTATTTTTATTTACCACGGTTAAAGGGTAAATCAGGTAAATAAGGGTAAAACTAATATTATAATAATATAAAACTACCATAACACTTTTTCTAATCCAATTGGATGAAATATGGCTGACCAATAGAACCCTTGGGATAAAAATTTGGCCATTGGATGCTACTTGGGTATGATTATGACACTTATACCTTTTAATTTAAAGTAAAGGAAAATATGTTACAAACATATATCTTCTTACTAATTTTTTTTAATATGGATTTATATAATTGATATTATCAAGTATAAATAGTAATTATAAAGATAAAAATATTTCCTACATCATGGTATTTTATATATAATTTTTAAACATTAAATAATTAATTTTAATTATGACACAATGATAATGTAGTGATTTTTATTAATGAAGGAATCAAATAAATGATAGTATAAATATTAAAATAAATATTATTTGACATAATTTATGTGAAAAAATATTTTATAGGGAAATATGACATTTTATAAGTCTATTCAATGATTTAGTTCAGAGTTATCTCTCTGTTTGGATTTTATTTATATTCAATAAAGTGAAGTGTAAAAATTGACATAATTGATATTTTATAAAAATTGTAATTTATTAAGTTATATAAAAATACTAAAAATATTTTAAAATCAAAAATTGGATATTATAAGGTCTAAAATTTCATTATGTAAAAAATTATGGTAAATTTACCTCATATAAGTAAAATTTATAGCCTCGTAATACTTAAAATGTTGTCACCACAATTAAAATTAAAGGAGAATAATTAAGGGTAAACCGAAAAGATAAGGTTTAAAATAAAATCAATACTTGTCTAAAAATTATTTTAGGAGATTATTTTGAAATATATTAATCTTATATTAAGCATATCTTAATTTTGAATCATTTTTATTAAAAAGTTAATTTATATTACTTTAATATTTTAAGAATTTCCAAGGGTGCCCCTCCCCTCTCCTATAAAAGGTACCATATCTTCTCTAATACTCACAGTTACAAAGCCTTTTGGTTTGGCCAATATCTTCTCAAAACTCTTCCAAGAATACCTACCCACATTATTTATGCCTTATTTTAGGCATAACACCCTTCTTATATGTGTTAAGGTGTTCTTCAAAGGTGATCAACCTAAGAAGAGGTATCATTTTTTATGAGTTTCTATTTTATATCTACTTCCACTTCATTTAAATCATATTCTTACATGATTAAATAGTAAATTAAGTATCCTAAATATACTGAGATGTTATTATTTTAATATCATCCCATAAATCCATCTCTACTTCCATAAAATGGGAAAGGAATTGATCATTCGTGTGTACGTATGAATTATCCCCTCCACGAACTGATTTAGTTCATTTTCCATTACTATCTATCAAAATCGGTTATAATGATGGAATTAATATTCATATGATATATTCATGACATATTTATAATTTTAAATTAATAATATTTCAATTATGTACTTATCTTCCATGTACATAAAAATAATAACGCCGTTCATGTGTACATGTGAACGATCACCTCCACGAAGCGATGTGAATCATTTTTATTCACCACATCACTTGTATGATATATATAAGAAAATTTAAATTATTATTATGATTATAATAATATTATTATCATTCTGGAATGATAAAATAATAATTAATTTATTTCCATAATGATCATTGAAAAATGAAAAAGTTACTGATGCGTACGTACTACCTACCATCTTGATTAGTATAACATTGTTCATTTTTCATAACCATAATTAACTGTTTGATTTAAAAATTATTATTAATATATAAAAGTGATGATTATTTGATGAATAATATTATGGAGATGATGGAATTATGACTATATGGACTAGTGACATCAAAACCATGTTCATTTTCAACTCAAGTACTGAATATCGTAAAAACACCTGATATGAAGTTAAATAATTATATGATTTTTATAAAGTGATATAAAAGAAATAATAAACTTGAAAAAAGTTCTCAAGAATGTATAAATTAGTATAATTTTATTATTCAGGAATATAAAGACTGTACTTGATAAGTCAGACTCACGGTAAGGGACTTCATCTCAATCTCCTTTCATTGAGGCATATTTTGATGTTATACACCACTTTATTTTATATGATGTATAATCTACCCATTTGAATTTTAATTTCATTAAGAGGTTTAAAAAAGGAATCCTTCTTTTTGTATTAATAATTTTACTAAATGAAAAAAGGAATGTTTTTTAACATATGGGGTGACAACGTCCTTTCTGCCGCTGTGACCATTATTTAGTATTTGGATTCCTCTACAAGACATAATGTTTTTCAAAGAAAAGTAAAGACCATATTCCTTTTTAGGTATTTTGGTATTGAATATGTGTTTTATAATGAATTGATTATATATTGAAATGATATCGTATGATTTCAATGTGTAAATATTATTTTTCCTTTTTTCAAGGTTTATGTGTTATGATTATGTTATGGTTGTTGGAAATTGTTTATTTATATAGGTGGTTCTGTGATAAACTAATGGTGGGTGATCCTGTGATAGATCTCCATTGCATTGGGTAATGATATAGAGTTAAATAATAAGGCTTATCCTAATATTTTTATGAAATATACTATGATGGGTATTCTAAACGTAACCATGAAGGTTAATCCCTATGTAGATATTAAAGAAACCATGTATGTATGATATGGATGCCATTGGTTACCCTTATGAATTATGATTTCTATATAGTTTTTTAGGATTCTTATGATTTCATGGGTTTATAAATATTCATGGACTAACATTTTCTTTCCTTATTTTATATCCCTTATTGATGTTTTTGTGGTCATACCAAGTTTTTAGAATGTTTTCTCATGGTATAAGGATGGTTAAGAAAAATGAAGAAGTCAAAAAATTTTTTATCAAGAAAAAGAAACCTTTTTTACTTTTAAAAGTTTTATATTGTGGAAGAAATGGATACTATTGTAGTGGTAGCCACTTTGTTTAAATTTGAGTTATTATGTATTAGTTATTTCATAATTCTATAAAACTCTAAACCTAAAAAGATCTTTAATGTGAATTCTTGACTTAACTCAAAATTATGTAATGTTTAAGACTGGGGCCTTATATGGCGTGTATCCCCCATTAGCAATGATGCTAGAGTTTCAAATAAATTAAGGGTAACATGAAATATAGTCCCTCTTACACACCGTATACCCCCTTCTTTTTTTGGATAACACTTGTGAAGGGTTACATGGATGAAAACCTGTGTAGAAATACATGGGGTTGGATACATGACTATGTACCCCAGTACATAGACATAACATGCATCACATGACCCTAGTCCCGGTTAGTCAGAACATTCCATGTAGTCCACATACACAACATGTACTTCTACAAGGGATGAAGTCACATGTCATTCGGTGACCCGACCAAGATGTGAAGTGAGGCCACACATCGTGTGATCCCCCTCACAGGTTGTGTACCACTTGGTTCCTTTTCAAGAAATTTTAAAGCCTAGTATCTCCTTAATTTGAACTTAGATTTTAGACAATGAGTAGCCTATCCTGAGTGTTTCTCTATGTATAATGAAATGGTTCCCTTAGTGGTGGTTTTTGAGATACATTGTAAAAGTTTTCAAGCTTGGAACATATTAAGGAGACACCCATTGATGGCTGTGATTGTGTAGGATCACTAGATATTTCCAGAAATTACTCTCTAGTATGGCTGGGAATTAGAGTTCCCCAATGAATTTTTTGGGCATTTACTTCCAGCAGGACTGGGCAATGGAATTACTCGATGAATTTTCTGGGAGTTACCCTCTAGCAGGGCTGGGTAGTGTAGTTTCCCGATGTCCTTTCTTGGAGTTACTCTCCAGTAGGGCTTGGCAGTGGAGTTCCTCGATGACCTTTCTGAGCCTTACCCTCCAACAGGGATGGGAATTGGATTTACTTGATGACCTTTCCGAGCATTAGCCTCTAGTAGGGTTGGGAAGTGGAGTTCCCCAAAGACTTTATTGAGCGTTACCATCCTAGTTGGCCGTCTAGCTGAACGAAAAATCTCCAACCAGATGCCCCCGATTGTCGCACGAGTAGGATAGTATGTCCTTCAGCTAGCTCACTATGCCCTCGGAGGATCGCACCATTGATCCTGTATCCTGGGGTTGTCCCCTGGAGTGATTAACCCACTTGGGTACCTACATCATCTTTCGGTTACCCGCTGCCGAAGACTCTGCTACTTGTCGCCCGGTGGTAGCTCCCACCATCGGTGCCTACTCCACAATAAAGATGTCTACCAGTATAGATATCTCCAACACACCATTATATATTGAGATTTTATGGGATATCATCAATGCCATGATATCTTGTCATAGTACCAGCCCAGAGGTACATGTCCTAAAGAAAGGGTCATGCACCATGTTTATAGAGTAGTGAGAAAGATCTGTGAATCTTGCTGAGTACTCTACCACCGTCTGCCTATCCTATTGTAGATGGAGGAGATCCTATATATGTGTGGAGCATAATGTCTCTAGAATGAACTCCTCCCAGAATACGTTATCAAATTATCTCTAGGAGAGGGTCACCTCCTCATGAATCTGGATCATCAATCTCCACCATCTCCCCACTGATCCCTATAGAAGACTCACAACTAGGACCACCATCTGGTCAAGAGGCATCCTCACTAGGCGTAAAACATGCATCACCGCCTCCAGCTAGTCCTCAGAAACCTGAGGATCCATCTCACCATTGAACCAAGGATATCACTATCTTTAGAACTCATGCAACACATCGAGATTGTGTACATCCTCTACCATTAATGCTAATAGGAACCGTTACTCTCTAGGTGGTGGTATCGTTGGTACACCACCCAGAGGTGATATATTTGGAAACAGTACCTACACCAATGCCTCATCACTCAACAGACTATCCTCATGGTCATGCCCCATAATACTGGCTAGCTTTCTATGTGGAAGAATCCTAAAATAGAACAATATATACCATGATCAATAGAGTATACCTGGTGAGCTGACTCTGACTCAAGAAGGAGATGAGAAAACACTTAATTACTATATGATTCATGAACCGTTAATTTTTCATACAACTAGTTTTTTTCATGTAAAGAGTCAGAAAGTAGAATTAAAGGTCTTGGTGTATAGATACCTTAGTCGTCACACCAACATTGGGTTCCCTAGCCTGAAATCCAGACTCAAAACACTTAACACTTAAAACTTAACACTGTTACCCCAAAACATGAGTAAAATCGACCTCCCTCTAATACCACTCTCTCACGACCCATCCCCCGGGGCCCAAGCTGTGACTACCTACAGACCGCCTCCCATAGTACATGGGCTAGTGACTAATGAAAATTCGGTGTTTCCTAAAAAGGGGAAGCATTTTACTATAAAATTACACACACAAACCCATCCCCAAGAAAAGTATTGGAACAAAAAACAATGAGTAAATAGATATGCAACCCACTAAGACAACCACTGAGAGTAATAGAACAAAATTAAAAGTAAACAGGCTATAATATAATACCAAATGAAATAGAAAAGTACAATCACCTTGATCTCATCTGTAGAAAACCCTACTTGAAGGATAGGTATAGTAAGCTGTCTGAATGTCGCTGAAACATACCACGTCTGTCGGGTCACCCTGAAGTACCACCTATCTCCATCCCACTAAGGGATCTGTCAAAGTTATCGATTATATACACAAGAAACGACATGTGTAGGAGAATCCCATTTAAGGGTGAGTAAAATAATACTCAGTAGGGATACCAAACCACAAAGGTAAAACACAAAACAAGACACAAGGCAGACTACCAAATAGGTATGAAGAGTGTTGCCTCTAAGAAGTACAATCAAGAGAGTAACTAGAGCCATATCACACCAAGTATAGGTCTATGGTACATAAGAAATATTTTTGTAAGAATCCACGTTACCCTCAAGTTGTAACATGTGGAGTTTTGGTAACAGACAGAGTGTAGGTAACAAAAAGAGTGTAGGTAACACATGGAGTGTAGAAAACACACGGAGTGTTGGTAACACATGGAGTGTCATCAATGACTAGAGGAACCGCACCCTGGTGGGACAGGGGAGTACCAAATTAGTATTGGTAAGAAAAAAAGTATAGATAAGACACATAGTATAGGTAAGACATGCTGTCTAGATAATCACATAAGTTCTAGGTCATAACCGGCCGTAGGATTCTGTCATTAGCATCCTTGTTCTGAGAGCAGATCCTCTTCAATCCAATAGGCCATATGCCAACTTCCATAGAAACTCTCTGAGAGTTTCTCAAAAGGACTTCCTTGTCGCAAGGGTCCCAAAATTGTAAATGACTCATTAAATAGACACACAGTTTGAGAGTTATGGGTTTTATTTGTAAAAAGGGGCCGGTGGGGTCTAGGTCCGATCTGACCCAGTCAAACCGACCTGGTCAGACTGACCCAGTCGGACTGACCTGACTAGACCCTACCGGAACTGAGTCCCACCCAACCTAAACCACTGGGTCTGACCCAGCCCACCGAGTCTCACCCGACCCACCGTTTCTGACCCAGCCCACCAGGTCCGACCTGGCCCGGCACGCTGTCGGTCCGATATGCCGACTCCCGTCCTCCCTGCTCGAGTGAGCTGGTTCATTTACCTAGGACATGGTGGGTGACACAACCCCACCTGGTCAACGTGGTCGACCGCTACGTTCAATGCAGTTGGCTGCTGTGTGAACCATGCCGTAATAGTTTATGCAGGGTCATGCCGCATTTTCCCCGGGGTCCCTCTAAGGTTGCCATGGGGTCCCGCTACAGTTGCCGTAGGGCCCCGATGCAGTTGTCATGGGGTCCTACAGCAGTCCCACCAGATCATGGGCCTCTATCACGTGACGTGACCTCCTACCGCATCCGGTCGAAGCCTACCGCCAACCATCAATCTGGCGGCGTTGTCTGCCACTCGCAGCCACTGAGCCATATAATCCTCCATTGCCAGCTGTAGAGCCATAGACCTCTTACTAATGGGTAGCCGTGCCGCCACGCACCACTGTTCACCACCATCGGTGCCGCCGTATTCTTTGACCAGTGGCTCTCCTTCTATAGGTCGCCGGTCACACTCCAGGGGTCTGTTTTTTGAAATGGAAGCACGCTTGCGACCCTTAGGTTGTGTTATTCACTTTTATAGACTGAAAATATTCTCGCTATCACACTGTGGGTCTAGTCACATTCATTACCACCTAAAAAAATATACCATGACCATGAGGGTCTGTCGATGAAGAACATTATAATGGGAAGAGAGATAAGCATAAGAACACCCTTATAACTGACCTTGGACTTGTTTGTGTCAGCCTTGGTCCATTCATGTCGTTAAAAATATGGAAGAGGAATAAGAGAATATTTAATAAGACTCATCCCCTTTAATCCTGCATTTTTAACCATACCACATGAATGATCAAACCACTGATCAACCTGTTCGTGTGTTGGTTCAAGTTCATCATTAAAATTAATAATAGAGAAAGAATTTACTCAGACAATAAACCCCCTACTTGGAAATTGGAACTACCATTGGAGAATAAAGGAGACACACCACTGTCATTCTTTGATCCTCAATCATAAGTTCATGATCTGCGATCCTTCGGTGTTCGTCGATGTTCGTTATTCACCCAAAGAAGAAAATTGACAAGCTCTCCTCCAACGTTCATAGGGAAGGATCCAGAATCCCAATCCTGAATCCCTAAAAATGTTTAAAGATGCATTTTATTGTTACTATTTCTCTTTGAAATAACATCGCCATGCTGTTTTATTTATGGAAGGAAACAACTTCTTTTTCGCTGCATCACAACATTGCTGCATCGTCAAGAAATTTTAAATTAAAAATTAGTTAAACTTTTTATTTTTTTATTATTATTTAATATGTCTATAAATGATTATCCACATTCGACCCACATTGGTCGAATTTAGGTCCTGCCTAAGAAAAACATACTACTATGAACACAAAGGTGCCATCAAATTTTAAATATGAGCACTTGTTTAAAAGTTAATAATACTGAGCACGCATGATATTTTTAATAAATTTAAAAATAGTTCAACCATTTATTCTCAGTACCCCATTCCTTGGAATCACATTCCGTCTCAGCACCTCGTATCAGAATAATCCCATAGTATTTTTAAAAATTTTACATGGAAAATCTGTGACTTTACAGGAATCTTGATCCCATCCAACATGGTTAATTACTTATCATCCTTTACATATATGATCATGATTTTTTTCCAGATTTCCCTATAGTGATCCATATTTTTAGTACATAAATATTACATATTACTTGATTAATACTCATTATATAACATCATAATTCATAGAAAAACCTTAAAATTTTAGTGCCTTTGTAAACTAGGATACATACAAAATTGGTTCATAAAAATTTATCGGATCTCCCATTAATTTTACCACATATAGTATCCTTATTAGTCATAACATACTTAAAAACTTTTTTTATAACCTGGGAAAGGAATAAATATGAAAGGGCGAGTTCAGTTGCGTAGTAAGGGTAAACTTAGAAGATATCAATCATAAGAAATTGTAAGACGATCATAAGAGTATGATAACATAATCAAGTGCATTTTATAAACATATAATATCTATACCCACAAAATCATAGATCATAAAATATAAAATCAATTAATATATAAAATCATGATCAATAAGGGTGTCAAAGCAGTAATTATCCTTTAAGAGTCACAATATAGATATATGGAATCATAATAATAGGAAATCATAATCTTGTGAACAAAGATATTTAAAATCATGTCCACACATAATCTTGTAATAAAAAATAGAAACAAATCATACTCATGTATAAAAATGTGAACAAAGTTATTTAAAATCTTTTCCATGCATAATCTTTCAAGAAAATATAGAATGAAATTATACTCATGCATCAAAATGTGAACAAATCTATTCACAATCATTTCCACACTTATCATAATCATATAATGAGATATGAATATCACATTACCCAATGAATTTAAGGTATATAACAAAACCAACTGTCAAATAACCATGATCCATTCATGTAAATTCTAAAAGATCATAAAACATTCCTCATATAATCATAACATAACTTATAGAGAATAAACCAGTTTTGTAAACATCTCATCATAATAATCATAGACCATCCATAGAAAGAATAAATATGGTATAATTGGATCATATATCCAATAAATCATAAGTAACATCAATTGATGTTATCATAGATGAAAAAATTCTTTAAAATATCACTAGAATATTTCTTGATGAAAATACCCTTTTATATTAAAATAACTTATATAAAATCTTAAAATTTCCAAAAATATCATTGAATTTGTTTAAACCATGGAAAATATTAAAGTAAGATTTAAAACACTGATTGATCATGATGCTGTGAAATTTTTTCATTCTATATATTTTAAAACAAAGATTCATTCCACATTTTAAGAAAAAAGTAAAAAGTACATTATTCAGATAGTGATAAGAATATTCCTTTGAAATGTTTTTATAGAAATTAAAACATGGTTAAAAAATGAATTTTAAAAACCATAATATAATACTAAAAACATTATTAGAAACATTTTAAAAAAATATGGTCCTTGAAGAAACGGATTCCCGTCTAAACAGAAATACAGGTTGTTTTTCTTATTAACATTTTACCAATCATTTTAAGTACCAAAGAGAGGAAAATGGTCCTATTAGTTGAAAATTAAATGAATAAAAAAAGTTGAATAAAAAGTAAATGGGTTTATCAGTTATGTATCATTTAATTTCCTTAGTGTAAATTCAATTATAAACAACCCGAATTAAAATGGGATCGAAATAAAAATCTATTACACTTTGGTAACTTTTGAATCATAAGAGTCATGAAAGAAAAACATCAAATGAAACTTGAAATATAATTAAAATAATTATATTTATGATAAAACATTTCAAATGTATAGTATCTAAAACTCATAAATATAAATAGGTTCATTATATCAAATATGTCCCACTGAAAAAATATTGAAATGGAGAACCCTTATCTCTTTGGTAATCTTAGAATAAAAACCCCACAAATGAGATAACCTTATATGTATTTGGAAATCTAAATAAATTTCATGAGAATAATTAAAATATATATTCATGGGTAGTATATAAAATAAACAAGTGGTGAATATGGCATACGTCTCACATAAATATAAGCGATATGAGAAACCTCTACCTCAAGTTTGACTTTCTTTGAAAGCAATATAACCTCCTATATAAAATGTTAAAATATAATATAATTATATAAAAAATCGTATACATACATAATATCATATATTTTCCAATTATAACATTTTAATACCTATTTATTAGTAATTTCTTATTAAATTCATCTTTCTTGGGTGTCAACTATTTCATTTTTCATGGATGTTTTGGTTTGGTAGTTCCAATCATTGTAATTTGATAATGGTTCCATAATATATATAATTTAATCAATGATATAAATATAATATATATTCATGATATAAGAAATTATAATTATCCATAAATTATAGAGATATAAAAATGATTTACAACATCTATGGAGAGGGTAGGCTGTACGTACACAAGAATACTGTTTTAATTTATTAAGAAAAAGAAGGAAGGAAATATAAATATTATTTTATCATTATAGAACCATAATTATTTCATAAATAAAATATATATACAAAAAATATATCCTCATTACCATTAAGGAAAATAATAAATGAAAAATGAATCACATCTCTTCATGGAGGTGGTAGTGCACACATACACACAAGTGACACTATCACTTTCCAACAGATTGGAACATAAGAAGTTTGATATGATATTATAATTATAGAAGTATAATTATGTCATAAATATAATATATAAACATTATATATAGAATAATAACTGATCTTGAATTATGGTTATGGAAAATTATTCATATTACTACATGGAGGTGGTAGTCAAAATGTACGCACGAGTGATAATTTCATTTCCAATTTGATGGAAAATAGGGTAAATGCTGGTAGTTACATAATAATAATAGAATTTAAGTTTATTTATTATACTTTATTTTTTATTTTATGATGAATAACACATATTTATATGAGGTAGAAGAAAAAAATAAATTTAAAGAGGTTGGGCAGGATGATTACCTCTTCTTTGAATGGCCTCATTTAGATCCATTATTAAGGACCTTTGGAATGATCTTTAAATAATACCAACACCTCTAATTCATGGTTAAAAAATTTTATTATATAAGTTTGTATGATTTGGTTTAGATATGTGGTTTAAATTAGTGTAAAGAAGAGAAAGGAGGTATGCCATTTTATAAGTGGGGGAATGGACACACTTAGAATTTCATAAAAGATTAAAATATATTAATGTCATAATTAAGAAAAATTCTTCAAAATGGATAGGTATTTGAAGGTGGGATAGGTTGAGGTTGAAATATGGTCATAAAATAGGATTTAGACATGTTTAATTGGAAAACTTACCTTTATCACTTGGTTTAATCCCCTGTAAACCTGTTTTAACCTTGATCATAGTAACATATATTTCAAACATAAAGGGTTATAATTTTAGTTATAAGGTAAAAATTGGTTAATAAATGGAAAATTTATGATATTTTATACCATTTACAATCTTAATGGTCATTTTATTTTTTTATGATTTTAAATAATATAATAAAATAATATTTTTTATAAAATATCATTAATGTCATTTTTGACACTATTCATTACATTTGACTTTAAAAACATCAATATAAATAATGAATTAGAATATAAACTCTTTAAAGAATATTATAAATTATTATTAACCATAAATTTCATGTGATACCATAATTCATCCAAAAAATATTCCGTTTTTTGATTTTAAAATCATTTACTTTGATTTTTCTACTTTTTTCACAAGCACTATGTCAGCATTGTGTAAGCATCTAAGGTAATTATACCATTAATAAAAATAAAGAAAAAATCTATTATAAAAATCTATTAATCATGTTAAAAATAAAATTTTATATTCTTTTATTAAATCTTATTAACCTATGTGAACATATAATGGAAAATAAAAAAGAAAGAGAGTGACATTTTGGATTTTTCTTTACTTAAAATAATATAAATGTCCTTATTAAGTGAAAATGGAACCAAAATTTCATATATTAAAATTTTGAATATATATTTTATAATTAAATTCAATGAAATAAAGGTAAGTTTTGGGTTTATTTTGAGTCCTTAACCCATATTTTTAACCCTATTTTCCCTTTTTAACTTTTGGAGGTGACAAATATTTATAACGATTACTATTAACAATGAAAAAAAATAAAATAGACCTATTTACCAAATTTAAAAAACCAGATCCAAAATATATTACTTTTTTTCAATATTATATATCTCAAATTTTTATAAATAAATTTTAATATAAATGTGTAAAATGCAATGATTTTGTTTTAGAAAAATGTATTTTTTAGTATAAAAATTAACTCATATAAAAATCATGGATATTAATAATTAAAATGGAATTAATTATATTAATATAGATAAAATTTATCATATATCAATTTTATACTAAATATAGAATATAATGGGACTTTTAAAATAATTTATTTTATGAAAAAATGAGAATATTTGAAAAATCAGTATTACTCACTATTCATTAAAAAATAAATCATTTCGAAAGAATCCCAAAATTTCACCTTAATTTAATTTTGATATGATGATATAAAAAATTATGTTCATTTTATAATATATTGTTTCTAAAAGTGAAAGAAATTAATTATAATTTCTATGCAAATTTTATAATAAAAATCATTTTTAAAGAAAAATGCATGTTTGAAGCATAAAATAACTTCACTAAAAATTGTGTATTTATTTCCTAATAATTAATCAATATATTTTTATTGATTAAGACCATTTTATCTATATTTTTTGATGCAGTTACTCAAATTTATACCCACCTATTTATATTTTTTTTATAATAGTAACATTTAAATAATAATATGTTTATAATATATATCAATTTGTTTAAATCTGAGTGTTTCATGTTAAGAAAGCTATCGACAAACCATTTATTTATTTTTTTGAAAATATGATTTGTGGGTAAGGGGGAACCAAAAAAAATCCCCCATTAACAAGTCACACCCATACAGAAACACACATCACATAGTTCAAAGTTCAAAATATAAAACATAGCCCTTCACCATGCTTAGACTGCCTGTTTCAAAATTCAAAAGAACCGTCATTACAACGAATCCCACAAATCATGTGATCTGATAGAGGACTACGCAACCCGAGAAACCAACCATTAAAACATTCCAAATTTCAAAATTCAAAAGGAACTTCTCGGATAATGAGACATCCCACGTCACACATGCACCATCAATCGCATCCCTATCAATCATCATCATCATCAGCGCCAGATCCTAACTCTTCCTCAACCTCACCAGATGAATCAAAACACACCAACCACCATATTCAGAAGAAAAAAAAAACACAATTATCACCTGAGAAAAACCACATCTATGATAGGGTGACACGAACCAAGGAAACGAAAAAGAAAAAAAATTCCAACCAAAGAAAACCTCAGAAATAACCTTCCTCAAGCAGCCCACTGATGAAACCATCAACCCCAGCCCCAATATATAGAACCGATGATAAAAAATTCACCGATACCCTCTATCAGCATGAGACAATGCTCTCAAAATCTAGGAAGAACCTATATTCCACAAAAAACTAGATCCAACAAAGAAGGAAAATCAAGGAAGAACCTGTCCAGACACCATCTTGTTGATGCTCACCTTTTCTACTGCCATCCTCATCACAACACAAACTCTACCCAAATCCATCAACACATCACCATACAACTCCAACATAGAAACCAACAATTGAAGAAAAAAGTATACTACCTAAAAAACATCATCATAAGACAAACCAAAACCATTGAGAGGGATAAAGAAGAAACATGATTGGAACCTAGTATAAAATAGGGAAAGGACCTTAAAATAAAAGTGATATGAGGGGATGGAACCCTATTATGAGATAGGGGGTTGAAACCCTTAAAAATAAAAACTGATACTCTTAGTGGACCCTCAATCTCCCAACCACTATCCCAAAGCCTCAATATTTCCATCACTCCAGATTTGACCTAGAGAGGAGTGGTGGAGCTTGAGACTAGAGTGTATAAAGGCAGTCGGAAAGGTCTTCATAGTTCTTGGGATGGAGAAATAGGGAGAGGAGATAAGAACCATGAGAGAGAAATAGAAGATGGTATAGAGAGAATGAAGCCTAGCGAACCGAGTGGAGAGAAGATATAACTAGGGAAATTAGAGTAGAAGAAAATGCCACTTGGGAGAGAAAACACTAGGAAATAAGCTGAGATGAGAGCCTAAGAGAACCCCGAAGAGTGAGGTTCCATTAAAAAAGATATCAATCTTATAAACTAAATTTCAGGGGAAATACATTCTTCCCCACTTAAATAAATTTTTCTTTAATAATTTTATCTTTGTTATCAATGGTTCAATATTTTAAAATACCTTTTCCAAAAACCCACATCGAATAGAGGGATAATAAAACTTCCTTGGAAAAGGGAAAGAAGGAAACATAAAGGTTACCTAAAATAACACATAATCGAGTTCCTCTATAAATAGAAAATTGGTGGGAAGTTAAAATATAACCATAGAGTATAAAACTATTGTCCAAGGATGAATAGAGAGTGATATAGAATATGGTTAAAAGAAAGTTAATAACCACAAAACCATAAATTAGTGAGGGGTGAAAAGACTTTAAATTAATTAGAAATAAATGTAAAAAGATAACATTTTTATTTAAATATATTTTCCTAAAATTTATGGATTATTTCACTATCAAGATAGACAATAAGATAAAATACACTTACTTGAAATATTTTCATTTCATAAACAAAATTGTTTCCTTCGGTTGTGATTTAATCAATTTATATTTAATCTATTACTTCATTAAATGAATATTCAATATTAAATTTTCACTCCCAAAGCACTAAAATTTACTTTTAATGGATCATAATATCCATAAAATAATGGGAATTCATTCCTTAAATCTTTAAATATTTACCAAAAACACAAATGGTTAGTATAAGTTATCCAATATGGATACATTAATATCTAAAACATCAATAATAATACCTAAAGTTTAACTTAATCCATTACATAAATAGTTAACCTTAACAATCCTTCAAAGTATTTCTTAAAAAATCAAAACTCAAAAATATAAAATATTTAATCACATTTTTTTATATCAACTTTAACATTTACCTCTAATTAACATTAAGTAGCTCAAAATTTTACATACCAAACATGTGAATACCAGGAAAATATATTCTACTAAAATAAGATAACAACCTAAATTAACATAAAAACTATTTGAAAACATACATTATTCTATAATTTGACTCTATAAAATATATTCAATAAATATAAAAATTTAGTAATCTTGATTAAAAATGACATAAATCCCTTTTTCATCTAACCAATTTCAAGGACACCAATTCGATATAATTTACTTTATCAAAATCAATTATCTCTTTATCCTAGGTAAACACCATTATCTAAGAATTAGGAAAATATTAAGGGTTATATTTCCTTTAATCATGTGTTATCAAAATTTCCACCTTACCACTAAATCACTTTTCTTGGTTAGCAATACCATTCAACATAAGATTTTAAATCCTTAAATTAAAACTATTGCCGAATAATCCTTAGATGATTCAAGATTATTATAACCATAATCTCATTGATAGAACACTTTTACTATATAATTCTCAAATCCCAATACACAAACACTTCAATCTTTCCACTTCAATGATTGACATGGAATAAGTCGTTTCTTATCCTAGGAGTTAACCCTTGGATTAGGGTATTAACTTGGATAATTACCATGTCCCCCAAACATAGTACATCAATTTACATTTCAATTCATTGCTCTATGCCCTTTATTTCCACACAAAAACATCACCCATTCCTTTGAGACATTCTAATCGGTTCTTCTTTCCACACTATTAACATGGAAGAAATTTAAATTTCATTCCTCCATAATAATGTCCACACAAAACTCTATAAAAGTATATTTCTATATTATTATGTGTGTTATGAATCTCACACTAGTTGAGGTTGTTAATAATATAACAAGACATTTGATTAGGCATTATCAAAAATGTTTTCATTCTAGATCCTATTTTACTTGGTTACTGATGAGGTCAATCATTCCATTTTCTATCACATTTAGTATTAAAAAAATTACTCCTAGGTTCTATCTATTGTCTAAAAAAATCATAGTCTAAGAAACAATAATAAAAGTGATAAATCATGAAAAATAATTCATAAGTTGTCTAAATATTGTTACATTATTTTCAATCTTGGGAAACTTAGGCTTAACATCCTTGGTTATCATCTATTCAAATACTTTATAATGGTTCATAAATAAAATGTGAATTAACACAATCATATCACCCAAAAGTGTTAAACCAGGTGTGAATTAATGGTATATTAACTATATAGCAGAATGATGACCGATATATACCTGGTCAACTATTTTGGTGGTTATTACCCTAGATTTATCTGTGCTAAAACCAAATCCACTTATGGTATCTACATATGGATTTATATCTTGGAAAACCACATAATATCTACCTTAATAAAACATTATGATGGTATCCTATACTTATACTTATCCCCAAGGTATTCACCAATGTTCTCTAATATTAATCTTCAATGGTTAACTAAGCCGTTATATGATACCGACTATAACAACCAATATTTATCTTACACGCATATTAGATCTCATTAGTGGAATATTAATTATATAACATCATGATCCACAATAAAACCATAAAGATTTAGTTTATTTTAAATATTGGATACATAAATAACTATTTCATAAAAATTTATATTATCTCTTATTAAGTTCTTCACATATAGTACCCTTATTCGGAATAAAATACTTTAAACCTTTCTTTATAACCCGGGGAAGGGATAAATAAGAAAGGGTGAGATTAGATGCCTAGTAAGGGTAAACATGGTAGATATAAATCATAATAAGTAATAATATGATAATAAGGGTATGATAACATAATCAAGTACATGTTTTCAACATAAAATATTCATACCGAGAAAATCTTAGATCATAAAATGAAAAATAAATTAATATCTAAATTAATGACTATTAAGGGTGTCAAATAAGTAATAATCTTTCAAGATTCATAACATAGGCATGTGGAATCACAATCATAGAGAATCATAATATTATGAAAAAAGATATTCAAAATAAATTTCATGGGTAATATTATGATAAAATCTTGAAATAAATCATAATCATTCATTAAAATGTGAGTAAATATATTTTCAAAATCATGTCCATGCATAATATTATGATAAAATATAGAAAAAGATCGTACTTGCACATCAAAATATAAAGAAATATATTTTAAATCATTTCTATGTTTATCATAATCATCTCATGAGATATAAATATCACATTACTCAATGCGTTGGAGGGCTATAATAGACCCAACTGTCATATAATCAGATTCCATTTATACAAATTCCACATGATCATAAAACATTCATCACATCATCATAGGATAACCCATGTAAAATAAAAAGGTTTCATAAAAAATTAATCATCATAATCATAGAACATATAGAGAAATAATATGGATTATATCATTAGATTATGTATTTAGTAAAGCATAATGAACATCAACAAATGTTGTCATAGATTAATTTTTTTAAAAGATCACTGGAATATATATGGAAGAAAATGACCTTTTATATTGAAATCACTTATTTAAAATCTAAAAATTTACAAAATTTCATAGAAAAAACTATATTTGAAATGAACCATGGAAAATTGTATCGAAACCTTCAAAACATTAACTAATGAAGAAGGTGGTAACATTCATTTATGCGGTGTATGATAAAACAAATATTCCTTTTACATTTTCAGAAAACATTCAAAAGTGCCTTATTCAAAAAATGACAAGAATGTTACCTTAATTTTTTTTATAGAAAAAAATGGGTAAAACTTAATTTAAAGAATCAAATGAGAATATTAAAAACATTTTCAAAAGTATATTAAATAAAACATGGATATAAAATAAAAAGATTCATAACCAAAGAGGAAACAAAGTATTTTACTATTAAAAATATTTTCCAAATAATTTTAAGTGAGAAAGAGAGGAAAATAAAAATATTAATTGAAAATCACATGAATAAATAGGAAAGAAGAAAAATTAAAGTGTTTTATCAGATAAGGATCAATTAATTTTTTTAAGTGTAAATTTAAGCGTAAAAAGTTCCAATTAAAATGGGATTGAAACATACATCCCTTACACTTTGAAAACATTGGAATAGTAATCCCGATGAAATAATAACTTCAAATTAAAATTAAAATATCATAAATATAAGTATATTCATGAAATAACATGTAAAAGGATTAGTATATACACCTTATAAACATAAATATCTTCAAAACATCAAAAATGTCTCAACAAAACAATATTGAGGCGAATAACCCTTACTATTTTGGTAATATATAAATCTAAACCTCATGAAAGAGGGAAATATATAAGGATTTATAAATTCATATATATTTTAAGGTAATAATCATAAAATATATTCATGGTATGTATATGAAATAAATAGGTGGTGAATATGGAATATTTCTCTTAGAAATAAAAGTGAGATGAGAAACCTTTACCACAAGTTTGGCCATCTTTAGAATAAATCTAAGCTACGTTATAGAAAATTTAAATATATTATAATTATATAACAGTATCATGTATATATATATATTATAATATATTTTCCAATTATAACATTTTAACACCCATTTATTAATTATTCCTTTTTAAAATCATTGTTTCTAGATGTTAAATATATTTTTTTTCATGGAAGTTTCGATTTAGTGGTTTCTATTCTTATATTTTGATCATGGTTACATCATATTAAAAATTTTACTAACGATATAAATATAATATATACTCATTATATACAAATTTAGAGTCATCCATAAAAGGTATATATATAAAAATGTTTTACATCGTTCATGGAGAGGGCATACCATACATAAACACGAATGTTGTTTTCATTTTATTTCAGAAAGAAGGAAAGAAAGATAAATATTATTTTATCATTAGAAAAAAATAATTATATCCTAAATAAAATAAACACACACACACATTAAATCTATTCTAATTATCATCCAAGTAACGAGTAAATAAAAAACAAAGCACATTGCTTTGTGGATGTGGTAATCCACATATACGCCCTATCAATGCTATCACTTTATAAGGGATGGAAAAGTAAGAAGTTAGATATGATATTATAATTATAGAAGTATAAATATATAATAAATATCATATATAAAAATTTAATCCATTATAATAACCAATCATTAATTATGATGATTGAAAATTATTCATATCGCTGTGTGGAGGTGTCAGTCCACAAGTATGAACAAACGATAATTTCATTTTCTATTTGATGGAAAAAAGGGTGGATAATGGTGGTTAAACAATCATAATAAAATTTAATTATATTTAGGAAATTTAATATATTATTTTATAATTAAAAACACAGATTTATAAGAGGTATACTAAAAAAATTAATTAAAGGAGGTCAGGTAGGATGATTACATCTTCTTCAGGTATCATATTTTAGATCCATTTTAAGGACCCTTGGATTGGTATTATAAGAAGAAAAAACCTCTAATTAGTGTATTGAAAAATTTATAAGATAATGGGATATGTTTTGGTCAATAAATATTTCTAAAAGGGGTGTAAATAAGAGAAAGGGGTGTCCTTTTAGAGAGAACACACTTAGAATTTCTTAAAAGATTAAAATATAATAATTTCATAATAAATTTCTTTTATTAAAAATGTACAGAAATTTGAAGGTGGGATAGCATTAAATTTAAATATATCCATTAAATTGGATTTATATCAGTTTAATTGGAAAAATACCCTTATCTTTTGGGTTTACCCCATGTAAACCTGTTTTAACCTTAACCGCGATAATAACCTTTTCAATATTAAAGGGTTATAATTTTAATTATAGGGTAAAAATTGGATCTTAAATGGATAATAGATGAAATTTTGGACTATTTATTATTATACCATTCCTCTTTCAGGTTTTTATGATTTTTATATAATTTAATAAAAAATTATTTTTCATAAAATATCATTTATGTTATTTTTGGCACTATTCATTTAATTTGGATTTAAGGGTATAAATATAACATATGAATTATAATATATACTATTTAAACCTAAATTATACATTATTATTAACCATAAAATTTTTGTGACACTATAATTCATCTAAAAAATGTTAATTTTTATGTTTTTAAAATCATTTAATTTGATTTTTCTACCATTTTCACAAGCACCGTGTCAAAATTGTGCAAGTATTTATGATAATTATACAATTAATAACAATTAAAAATAAATTAATCACGTTAAAAATAATATTTTATATTAATTCATAACATCTTATTAACCTATTTTAATGTGTAATTTAAAATAAAAAAGCAAGCGAGTGACATTTGATTTATCCATTTTACCCTTACTCAGGTGACAAATATTTACCACAATTACTATTCATAATAACAAAAAATAAAAGGGATATATTTAATATATTTGAACCTCATAATTTAAAAACATGGTATCCATTTTTTAATATTAAATATATCTATTTGGAATAAATTAGTTTTAATATAAATGTGGAAAATGCAATGAATAACACTTGTTTTTTAGAAAAATTCATTTTTAAGCATAAAAATTAAATAATATCAAAATCATGAATATTACTGATTCAAATAGAATTAAATATATTATTATAAATAAAATGAAAAATATTTATCTTCAATACTAAATCCAAAATATAATGGTACTTTTAAATTACTCTATTTTATGAAAATAAATGAGAGTATTTGAAAAATCTACATTTTCTCTATTCATTGAAAAATCAATCATTTTTTTAAAATACCAAAATTTCACCATAAGTTAATTTTGAGATGATAATTTTAAATATTATTTTAATTTTATAAATTACAATTCCTAAATGTGGAAAAGTTTAATTATAATTTCCATGCATAATATGCAATAAAAATTATTTTTGAAGAAAATGCATTTTTGAATCATAAAATGACTTTAATAAAAATTGAGCCCTTATATACTAATATTTAATAAATAATTTTGTATTTATTAGGAAAATTATAAATATATTTCACAATTTATTTACTCTTATTCACATCCACTAATTCAAATACATGGATATAATGGCCGCATTAAAATAAAAATATTTTTATAATATATCTCAATCTTCTTAAAGGTTGGTATTGTGTGTTAAGAAAGCTATTGATATTATTATTATTTTCAACTTATTATTCAAGGTGTTAAATTAACCTTTAGTATTTATATTAAATATTGAACTTATATTTACATAGTTTGAAAAATTGAATCTTATACACTTGTTACCATATTTCATCACCCTTATATTATAGATTCAATTCACTCATATATAGATATGTTGTTCTTATCTCATAAGATGCTCTACCTGGGACTCATAGAAATTTTAGTAGACAAATATTATGGAATTATGCTTCACTAATACAATAAAACTCAAATTACTCATACACAATAGATAATTCACTCATACATAATGTTACTTGGATATAATTCAATAATATGCAGTGTGAGAAATCTAATAAAAGTGAAAGTTTTCAATTCAATATATAAAATTAAATTTCAAATGGAAATGTATCATGAAATTTTAGAGCTAAAATTAGTAAATAAAAATATATTCCATTAATTTAATTTAATGAAAAAACCATTGAACATAGAAATAATTAATTCTTAAGAAAAAACCATTTCAAAATAATTTTAAAAAACATTTCTATGGAATTCACCAAAAATGATTATGTAATTGGATTTTAAATTATATTAAAATTAAGTAAAATAACATTTGATTATTTTAGCATAAAAAATTCCCATTTTATATCCAAATGTGAAATAAATTAAAATTTCCACCACAAAATGATGAGAATTATAAATATTGACAATTAAATCACATTTCACTAACAAGATAACCAAGATTCCAAAAAATTGATATAGAAAAAATGCAATGAAATAATGCTACATAAAATTCCCCCACACATAAGAAATTTATTATCCCAAAGAAATCAGTGAATCATATTTAGTGGAAGAGAATTAATCATAAAAATTAAAAAAAATTGCTAATAAATAGGTGGGTTTTATGAATTTTTTTCCACAGGGATATTTAACTAACTCAACTTTGAAATTCAATTTCATTTCCAAATATCTCATTTTAACTACGGTGAAAATATATATATAATTAAAATTCAATATAATTAAACACAACTAATGTATTATTGAGTTTAATAATTAACAAGACAATATAATTAACTTAGACAACATATTTAACAATAAGAATAAAAATCCTAAACATGAGTAAGAGTTAATTTCAAATACTATATGAACATAATTCTTACCCATTTAAATATAATAAAAAAGTTTTAATTCCATTATTATTATAGAACTTACTAGAAAAATTTAAAAAAAAAATATACTTCAGGAGAGTAATATAAAATATGTTACTTAATGAGGTCCATGTAGAAAAAGAAATTTTGAACCACATAAGGTAGAAAAATAACCTCAAATATTAAGAAAAAATTTCATCCTTGAAAATACTAGATGAAGCTTGAAAATAGTGAATGTTGAAAACAATTATGGGTATTCTAATTTAAACTTCTTGAAATTTATTTTAACACAATCGATGACTCATCCCCCACAATTAAAACTCAACATTTTCCCCAATGTTGAACTCTAAGAAAGGAGAACATTTAAATAATTTAATCTCAAATAGATTTATAAATTCACCATTTGAAATCTTGTTTAAGGTTGATAATAAATTCTAAATGAAATATTTACCTAAAAAAAATTCAAAAAACAAGTCACAAAATGATAAGGGGGTTTCTATCCAATTACTACAAATACTTTTCAATTCAAAAGAAGTAATTTTAGAAGAATTAATGATAAAAAAATAAATGCTAAAAAATATTTTCAATATAGTAAAATAAATAAACACGCACATCATCAATTAAATAATAAAAATATTTTAAAAATAATTAGTAACCAGTAATAGTTTATATAATATTTTCGACATGTATGAAATTTTTTCAAATAAAATTTTAATCATTAAATTCATAAACTTGAAAACAAATGTTTAAAAAAAAATAAAATTTAAGGGAGATGATTTCTTTTAAAATGATTGAAAATGGTTTTTAAAAAATATATTAAAACAAGTATAAAACCCATAAAATTTTGGAAATATTCATTTGTAATTATATTTAAAAAATTTAGATGATTTCCCCCCACTCTTAATTGTCATCATGAATAAATTTCCAAAAAAATTAACAGATTTAATATAAATATATAAGGAAGATTCCAATAATTAAAGGAGTATTAAAATTCAAAAAACAATGGGAAATTGAAAAAAGGAAAATCCCCTAAAAACTGGTGTCATTAATTTCGGAGGTTATATGATTTTTATCTTTTCTAATATAAATTCCACACTTAATGTATCCTTTAAAATAACAATAAAATTGAAACTAATCAACATTAACTTCAATCAAGAATATCAATGAATTAAGATAAAGTAAAAAATGTGAGGGCGTGGTTATGAAGAAACAATAAAAAAATAATAGTAAAGAGGTAAGAATGGGGTTTAAAGAGGTCGAAAAAAAATAAAAATAGTGATATATTTAATTTCAATAGGAAATGAAAAACAATTTTTTTTTAAAAACCATGGGTTTCATCCCATTAATCAATAGTTTTAAAGTCATTAGCAAGAATCCACAAGATAATTAACCATTATCACTCAGAGGGTGTGGCTTTCTATCCATAAACAACCAAAAGTTGGTTACCCATTTATTTTTAAGTGACAAATATATTTTATTAGAATTAAATCCTATAAAAAACATTCATTTTTTTCAATTTAAAACCCCCTTAAAGACACCCTTTGATATTTTTGTATAGAGTGATTCCCACTTATAAAATTTTTATAGAATTGAGATATTACATGTTTTTTAGAAAGGAAAATAATAATTTGTTTTCTATGGGTGTAGAATGATCCTCAAAGCTATCTTTCTAATCTCTAATATCTATGATCTTAGAAAGAAAGGTGTACATGGTAGAGTTTTGAAAAATATATTTTGAAAGTGTTTTTTTATATGATGATTTGAGTAGTTTTTGAATCTCTTCTAATCAAAAGGATTCAAATTTATAGTTTCTCTCATCTTTTAAGAGAAGTTAAAAACTAAAATAAATTTATTAATGTGCTAAAAAAATATTTAAGAATTTATTTTTGTTCTAAAAAATGTTCATAATTAACTAAATTATGATTTTCTTTTAAAATTTTCTTATTTGAAAATATGAAATTATTAATAATCACTTTTAATGAATTAATTCTACTTAAACCAAATAGTGTGTACTCAACCCTATTTTTAGTCAAAATTCCATAACTTCATCCTTAAAATTAAAATAAAAAGAGTGTTTGAATTAAATTTTAGGGGAGAAAGATTCCAGTTCTGTTCTAAAAAATTCAGATTCAAGTGATTATAGATTAAAGATATTTCCCCAAAAAGGCAAACACCTATTTCTAAGTATTTTTGTAAGTTTTTATAGAAATCATAGTTTGGAGAAAAAAGAAGTGATTTTTCGATAACAATTTTTTCTTCAAATTTCACACATATATCCTTAGCATCAAGAGGAAATTGAATAATTATTGGGATAAAAATTTCAAAATAGTTTCTGTCACTTTTCGAATATTGCTAAAAAATTCCAAAATTCACACATTCTTATTTAATTTTTTCTTCTAATAAATTCCCAAAATAAAAATTTATTTCATCAATCAAGATTTTATAAAGACAATATAAAGGATTTTTAAAAATAAATTCCTTATTTTATAGTTTTCCCCCAACCTGATGTATCTTACCATTAAAATTCCCATAGAGGAATGTTTCTTAGGTTTATATAATAAGAAAAAATAGGCTTTTTCTATTATAGATATTTTGGATTCGCATAATCCCCCACTTTAACCTCATTTAGGTTCTACTCAGATTTATGAGAATTGTATTATTCATTTAGTGAGTTGATTATTATAATAAATTATTCTTTATCAAATTCAAATACTTCTTATTCTGTGGTTTTTACTTAGATTCTTTCTCAATATTCACTATAATCTCAATCACAAAATATTATAATTAATTTCCTCCATCACTCATTTTAGCTTATTACTTTTCCTTTATTTATCCCTAAGATCTTATATTTTAGATTTTAATTTTTATATTTTGGTATCATGAATTTTTTTTCATATTGGTAATATTTAGAAATTACTTTCATTATTAATTGTTTTATAAATTTATCATTTTTTTGTTTAGGATTATAAAATTATAAGTTTTCTTTATATTTTTGGGGTTTCCATGACTGGTTATAGGCACAAAGTTAATAAATATTCCTATAATAACTACAAAAAACACAATAAACCTAATTTTATTGATTTTAGCCAAAAAAAATGTTTCATTTTAAAGTAATAACAAGAAAGAAAAATTTCCTAAAATACATAAATCTTTAGATAAAACACACACTAAAATAATATTAGATTTAGAAATTTCATCCCCTATGTAGTGAAAAATAAATAAATTTTCAATAGATTATTTTTTTGTTTTGACTAATTATTTGATTTTTATTTAGTTTTTTTGTTAAACCCTAAGAATATAAACACCAATAATTCCCTAAAAATGAAGATTTTTTTGATAGGGTTGAGTGTCATCAGGACCATAAAAACTTCATTTATGAACTTCCAAACAATTATAACAATTAAGGGTTGAACACAAGGGTGGTGGGGTGAGTGTTCAATGGATTATTTGATTTTAACTATGAAAAATCATCAAAAAGAAGTTTATGTTAAAGAAATAAGTGTACAAAATTAAAATTAAGAAGTGTGTGTGTATTAGAAAATGGTTAATTTCTATATTTATGGGGTAGAGGACACAAAAGTATGGTTGATAGGAATTTTAATTTAATTAATTAGATAAAAATTTGAGGTTATTGAAAATAAGTTAAACCAATCTTGAAAAATTGTTCACAATAAGGATTAAAATATTCATTGATATATATAACTACTACACCCCTAAATATAATTCCTATCAAGAAATTATTTTTATATCAATGTGAAAAGAGACTGATTGAGGGCCGTTCATAGATTTAACTATCATTTAAAAATGAATATTCATTATTTTATATTTAATTTTCTTAATCCATTAATATTAAGTAGTGAGTGAAAATATCTCATAAAAATCTTGAGATTAATTTTCAACAATTATTACATCAACCAAGATCCAAACTGAATTGATGAAATATTTCAAAGAAAGATGAGTTGTAGCTTAGAACAATGAAAATAATAACAAGAATTATTTCAGTAGTCTACAATGATTTAATTGTATTGTTTTAATTTTAACTATAATGTATGATTAAAAAATGATAATAGAATAGGAAACTAAAATTTGTAATACAGTAAAATAGAAGTAAGATAATAAAGGGTCTTCCTTGTCAAGATGGAAAAATTTTCCTTGTAATGACCCAAAGTTTCATTAATAGAAAATACCTCTTGATCTTATTAAATGTCTCTTTATATAAAATATTTTTATAAAATGTCAACTTCATTGGTTTTATGATAAGAATTGTGACCGTTACTTTTATAGCCATTGAACAGTGATCACATGATTAGTATAAATATAGGGCTTTAACACATCCAATTTTACATAGACAAATGAAGCGATAGCCTCATCCAGTAGAATTACCCCATATGAAGCCCATTTATCGGAGCTCGAAAAAGAGGTGGCGTCCTTAGGTTTCTCTCTTGACCAAGCCCAATCTAAGCTTCACCATGTCAAGCTCCAACGAGACCGTCTATAGGAGAAGTGGAAGTTGATAGAAATTATCACTCGAGCGATGTTATCCGAGCCACCCCAAGAGTCTGTCACCATCGCACACCTTATCCTTAGGTCTTATGTGGCTGTTTTAAGGGGTTATGTAACTAATCTATAGTACTATGTTCATGTACATTATTTTCGTATATAATAATGAATATAATTTGTTGTTATTATTGATACATGGTAAATAGTTTTTAAAGTACAAATGGTGTTTTTGGTTATTATTTTATTAAGAAATCTATTTTATTAAATTAAGGTATTTTTGAATTAAATGATATTTTAATAAAATATTATTATTATTATTATTAGATTAATTTTATCCTATATAAATGATAATGTAATTGTATGAATGCAATTATAATTTTTATTAAGGTTTGAAATCCATTTTTGTCAAAAACCCGTGAATTTTTTATAAATGTTGGTTTTTATTTTAAAAGTGAAAATCAACATATTTAGAAAATTATTTAGATAAAATAAGTGTTATTTTTGTAATCAGGACATCAAAATTATCCAACGGTGAATTTTTCATAATTTTATGAGACAATCAAATTTTTGAGTAAAAATTAAATACCGTTTAAATATATAATCTGTTTTATGACATCATAATGACCCAATAGTGATGTAATAAAATACTATAATCTTTATTTTCGGCCAATATATGTTTTAACATTAAAATAATGTGATTTTTGGTTTTTTTGGCTTACTTTTCAAAGCATTAATGGACCCCTCAAGACTTATTAAACACCTTGTCTTTTAAAATTAATTTCCATGGGAGTGTGACTCACCTCCACATAATCAACCCTAATATTTTAAGAAGTTAGGACCTTTGCCTTATAAAATATTATTTTCCTCTTCCCTTTTCCAAAAAACCATGGGCAAAAACCATGGGATGGTTTGTGGTTTGGATTAATTTAATATAAGGGGTCCCAAACCTAAATAATAAAGAATTCCCTCACCTTTCTTATATAAACCCACCCAATCTCCCACTTCCTCCTCACTCAAATCCTTTGGAGTTCATCCAACCTCTTCCCTACTCTCTCTAGAATCCTACCAAGGTACCCCAAGCTCCCAAGAAGCCTCTCACAAGCCTCTCTCTAGCCTTTGGAAGCACACTTCCAAGTAAGGGTTTTTTTCTTCCTTTCTCATTTTTGTCCAATTTTCTTTAAGTTGTTTTCCCTTTTAATTTCAATTATTAATTTTGGGGTATGGTTTCACACCTCCCTCATACTTCCCTCTTTGTGTTTGAATGATGGGAGACCCCTTTCTCTCTCATTTAATGCCTCCCATGTACACCTGTTACTATGTCGAAATTCTGAAAGGAACTTCTCCCTCCTCATTTACATTCAAGAAATAATTTTGTATCATGAACCTAAATTCCATTACAATTGTTGGGAAATGTATATATATTACCTCCTTACTATCAATTACATGTAAATATGATTAGGAACCCCTTTCTCTCTCATCAACCTTTTTTTATGAATTCTTATGTCACGCCGTTACGCTACCGAAATCACACCGATTTTCTAAGCCAATGTCATTGTGTAGTGAATACCATGTCCATTTCTCTATCATGGGTATTCAACTTTATGCACATTTACTTATTTATTTTAAAGTTTCTTGTATTAATTCCACATTCCTTTATCGTGGAATAAATTATTATGTTTTATGAATCCATGTTTTATGATCCATGTGGCACACTTATGCAAGAAATGAAATATTTAAGAAGGGTGCGCCCTTATAGTGATCCAATGCATTGGGTAAAGTATAGTATCATGATACGTCTTGTGAAATGAGTTTGGACTCATTATAATTCAAGTTAAACGAGTATTTACTCGTTCTTTATGTGCAATGAGGATTTACTCATGCTCCATGTGAAATGGGCCGTGGCTCATGCTAATTCCATGTTAAGTGTTGTTTCCACATTTCCATGTTATGATTATCATGCTTTATCATGCCTTTATGTTCATGTTTTTCTTATGATCTATTTATATGCCTATTTTATAACATTTATTGTACTCCTCATGTTATTCCATGTGTACTCCCTTACTGGGCTTTATAGTTCACCCTTTTCTTATGCACGTCCTCAGGTTATCCCATGAAATGCTATGTATGAAGGAATGCAGTGGTTATGTAAAGGATGTTTTCAATAAAGATGTTGTATTTCATGTTTTAAGTTTTTATGTAATGATTCTAAGCCCCAAAGACACTAAACCTCTCAATCTTCTTTGTTGTATCAAGTGAAGTTTTATGTAATAAATCATGTTTAAGTTGTAATAAAAAGCAAGGTTGTTATATTCCTTACTTATTTTCCTCCTTCTCCCTTCTTGAAGTGATGAATCATGGATATAAAAATGGTATATCCCCCATATCCTGAAGTTATGCTCCCTTAAATCTAATAAATTAGTTTCCAAAATTATTTTTTTGACAGATCACTGAATAATTCTATTATCCCTCTTTTTAAAGATTTTTATCCACTAATTCTATGTATTCACAACTGAATGAGAGAATATAATTTTTTCCTTCTTTCACTATTGATATAGCTATAATATAAGTCTCTGAAAAATCTATTTACACTTTCATAGGTTCTTTAATTACTCTAGATTTATACCATTTTTGAATGAAATATTTGATATTCATCCTCTACCTTCACTAATAATCTTTCAACCAGACCTGGATCCATCTTTATATCAACCAATTTCTAAGAAGATCCTATGTGTACTAGATATCAAGCTCCACTAATGAACTTAAATCAAGATCAACAAACCATTTACAGTGGTGTTAAATAAAATCTTCAATCAACCAATCTATCTCAATGTCAATTATATTTTTTTCATAGAATTCAATATCATTCCTTTGTTCTTCGATTATCCTCTTCCATCATGGCCAAATGAGCCGGTGAGAGCCATTATCCAACTATCTTGGATGTATCCTATATTTATGAATAAATATTTATAATCATTATTATCTGAATCAAATAATTTTATCGATTCATTTATATTTGGCTTCAGTTCTTTGTACGCAACCAGGTGACGTGGCATCAACAGATTCTCTATACTCATACACTTCAATATACCAAAAGAAAATAACTTAGATGTTATGTGGATCATTATATTACTTTATTGAAATGACCTAGATCACCTAGATAGCTTGATCTATCATGGTATTATCCTCTAGTTTGGACTTTGCTGTGGCATTACATCAAGAATTTTGTATGCACCCCTCTATGAACTCGTAAACGCAACACTGGGGACTATTAAAGATCCCCTTGTTTTTTATATTGAACTAGAAATAGGGAATGAACCCATATAGCACAGATCATTTAACTCAATATTGGGTGGGTCTTCATCCTTAACTCTGTTCTTTTATAGCCCATTCATCTATCCCAGCTGTTACTTCATCCAGTTTCGGTATCAACAAATTCTTCTAATTTTGATGGTATCATCTAAAATTGTTCACCTAAGTTAATCAGTATTTCCACCATCTCAATGGTTTTTCATATATTTTTTAGGATTCAATAATGATCCCATCAGGATTGGTTAATTCTCTGTCCACCTTCGTGTATTCAAGCATGAAAAAATTTGGTAGTCTTTCCCCCTTTAGTCTTTATCTTGGAGATGAAACTTAAGTTAACACAGTTTGGAAAAATTATCCTTACATAGTTACTTCCATATATATTTACCAATATGTTACTACTTCAATTCAATCATATGTTTTTTTAGTTCTTCACTCTTACGATGCTCTTCTAATGACTCTTATTCCCTTGTATAAGATGAATCGTATGCACCTATGCTTCAATAATTCCATAAGTTGTTATATGATAAATTTAATAAAAGTAAAAATCATCAATTCAAAGTATAAAATTAAAATTAAAATATAATTATAATAAGAAATTCTAGAATTCAAAGTAAGAAATGAAAATATATTCCATCAATTTACTTGTAGAATGAGACTTTTCCATAATTCCATAAGTTGTTATATGATAAATTTAATAAAAGTAAAAATCATCAATTCAAAGTATAAAATTAAAATTAAAATATAATTATAATAAAAAATTCTAGAATTCAAAGTAAGAAATGAAAATATATTCCATCAATTTACATTCAAGATAAAACAATGGAAAAATGAAAAGAATAAATTCTTAAGACAAAAAACATTTAAAAATTAATTCAAAAGAAATATTTCAATTGGATTCAATTAAAATAAATAAATAAATCATTCTTAAACATATGAAAATTAAGGCAAGTAACAATTGATCAATTTAGCACAAAAAATACCCATTTTTTTAAATATTCAATGAATTATAATTTCCAAAAACTAATTATGAGAATTAGAAATATTGAAAATTAAATCACATTTCACCAAAAAATATCTATGATTTCATAAAATAGATATGGAAAATAAGTAATGAAATAAATACACATCTATAGAATACCTTCCAAAGTCTATATAGTTTTCTATGTCTAACCATCCATATGTAGCTGAAAAGATGCACTAAGGAATAACCAAGAGACCTAGTTATTCTAGAGACACTTCTATACTTGAGAGATAAAATGAAGAAAAAAATCAGATATGATTATAATTGGATCCCCATGGATCCTTTAAATCTTCTTCAAATACTACCTTGATAGGACATCCATAGTGTATAAACTCATTAATCACCCAAAAGTGATTCAACTTTTTTTAATGGTCTATGATCACCTAGATAAGATCATATAGACATTAATATTGGTGTAAAATAGTCATCAAATCCATCAAAAAATCATCCCACTTCCATTGAGGGACATCTAGTGTCTAATGAAACCCACCAAGGGCATGATGTTCTGTCTTCTCCTTGTGGAAGTCTAAACACCGAGATAAAAACTCTTGGGCTTACCACTTTATCTATGGAAAAATATTTTTAATCCTCAAGGAATGATAAATCTTAGACACACCAGGACACATTTATAAATGAGATCTATGAAACTCATGGAGATCCATCTCACATACCATCGAGGGAAAGATTTCCTCCATCAGAAAAATACTTGATATTGACTAACCTCAGACCATCCCTCAGAGGAATCCATACAAAAAACATGTTCGTAATTAACTCTTACCTTAAAATCCCCCAATTGAGATTCTTCTACCTATTACCCCTAGGATGACTATTTTATTATCTGGTATATACACCCTCTTACATCGACTACTTCTATCTCAAGATGCAACACTAGAAGATCATCTATCACTCCTTATGAATCCCAAGATTCTTGATTTAAATCACTATGTGATTTCTTAGTTATTGCATTAGAAAAACACTACCCTTCCCAAGTATTTATGTAATTTAAAATTCATATTCCTATAATAATTCTATCCACTGATGCTTTGAAAAATTAAAATCCCACTAGGAGAAGATATATTTCAAACTCTTATGATACATGAAGAATATAAAAAAATCATCAATGAAATAATGTCACCACAACTTCAATGAAAAAAATATTGATAGATATAGATCATGGTTATAATAGTTACCTTTATGGGGTTATAAATATTAATACCCATAAGATATAGCTTCTCTCTACTACATTAGAAAAAAACTCAATAAAAGGCACAAATCATTACAAAAAACCTTAAATAGGAATCAGTACTATGAAAAATTAAGAATAAGAGCGCTAATTTATTTATACATTAAACAATCTAAAGAAACCTAACATTGATACATCTAGATTAATGAAAAATATTTTCTGGTCAAGGCCAACAGAGGAATCAAAATATGAGAAAAATCTGACAAAAACCTCCGATACTAGTCTTTGAGAGAATGAAAACCCAAAACATCTAAAATATAGAAGAAACTACAAAATGACTCACAATTGATTTACATTATCTTCCATAGAAATATAATAAAAGGGGACTTCATCAATTAGAATCACAAAAACTCAGTCTATAAACCCATATAACACACATTTCATTAGTTCCATGAACATGACTGGTGTAGTCAGGGAACCTAAAGGCATTAAAGTGAACTCTTAGTGAACTAATGAAACCTAAAGGATATTTTTTTAATTATATTCTTATTTAAATATCATATAATGAATATATGACTAGAAATATATATTTTAAAACCTTCTAGATCTATTTATCCATTCAAATATATTATCAAACCATATAAGGGGATAAACGTTCTTTATTTTCACATAGTTCAAGAAATAATAATCGATACAGAGTCAAAAAATTCAATTTGAATTCTTTTTGAATAGGGAAAGTGAACCATAAGGAGAAACACTAGATCAAATGAAAACCTTCTATATAAGATCATAAATCTAAATCCAAAGATCATGCATCTTATAAAGTTCCATCCTATATGGATACATAAAAATAATAGATACACCTGTTTTTAATTATATCCCAAAATTATTTCAAAATGAGGGTTAGAATTTCAACCTATTTTGGGAAAAAATCTGTGTAAACTTCTATATTAATATATAACACCATTGATTGAATATTTTTTGAACTAAATATTAGCTCGATCATCATATAAGATAAAATATCAATATGTATCTTACCTTTTTGGTAATCCCACTGACCAATGAACATAATATCCTCACTATAATCCTTAATAAATATAACTATCCTCCCAAAAAAATCAATGAAATCATTCACCAAATACAACTAATCCATTTTGAGGATGATATCATTCAACTTTATCAATAGACATAGGAAATATCCCAAAGATTGATGTTTCCCTAACATTAGCTCAGAATCACTATATACTTAAAATAAGCTAACTTGACCTCCAAATGTCATATTCAACACCAAGGGAACTATAAATATCTATACATCATGTCCTGAAGCATGATATAAGGAAAGAACAATGAAGGAGTGTGTAGATCTTAAATTGAACAAATAATACACCTAGGTAGAAAATAGATAGATGGTACCTCACTTGGTGTCGAGCTCATTAGGTGGTGAAGAATCTATCCCAATATTTCAACCACATCCAAATTTACAACCTCACTATACTTGATGTTGAACACCTAAACACTAATGATTTTCCCTATATCATAATTGGATAGGGTTTTTAAAGGGTTTTCCTTTACCCTTGTTATATCCTCTCCACTGGAAAAAACATGAAGACCCATGCTATTACTTATACTACCTCAGAGGATACTAATACAATGGATGAACCTAAAGTATGCTTCCAGATTGACACTGACTACGGGGGAATGTTTTACAATAAATCTTCCCATGGATTGACTTATATAATAAAATAAAATAATTATTGATCTCCTAGTAGAGGGAAAATAAGTTCCAAATCCAGTGAAATGAGATGAGGGTAGATAAATCTGACTCCCTACTGTCTGAAATTTTGATTGATTGGTTAAATGAGTACCTCTACTCACAACTTTACTCTTTAGGAATTTCTGAAGAGTTATTTACTATAAAAATCTCGTTTGATCTTACATATTATTGATAACATATTTATTCACTAAAAATTTAGGGAACCAATACAATGTGAATTGGGTGACCTATAATTAGATCTCCAGATGCGGTGCATCCAAAAAATTTCTCTCTATCCTCTTCATATGATAGGATCTCTGGAACATAATTAAGAGGGTTTACAACTGAATTCCAAAATCATTTATACTACATCTTCCCTAAAAAATATAAATAACCTTCCATCTACGTGCCATTATAGTCAAATAAATGAACTCATCCTGTAACCGATCATAGAACTTCACCCATGAAAATTTTGATTCCACATGATCACTAAGGAATAAAACCCACCATTTACAAGAATATACTTACAATATACTAATAAATAATGGAATCTAGAGATCATTTTTGGAATAGATTAAAATAAAAGTGATGTCCACCTCCTCCAACCTTAATCTAGTATCCTAATAAAAACTAAATCCATCATACTTCTATAGGTCATGATATTAGAACTCATAGAGAATATTCCTCTATAAATTATCCTCATAAACCTTAAATCATAAAAATTTATTGGTTCATCCTACCACACATCACCAACATGATACTAATGGGGAAATACACTAGGATCCTTCAATATAAAATAGTTAAAAATTAGGGACTCCCTAAACCCAAGATATAAAATCCTTAACTTTAAGACAAAACAATGTATTTTAATACATTTTAACCTGATTTTTAAAACCACAATACATTTCCTTAAAAGTATATGTTTCACTAAATTTTACACGTCTCTAGTTCTAATATATTGTTTTTAGAAAATATTTTTTTTTCTAAAAGGAGGAATTAATGATTTATCGAACAAAAGATCATAAATTTATAGATGAAGATTTATAAATGATCTAAATTAAAATATAACTAAGTATAAACTAATAAATTTGAATTGAGACTATCATTAGAACATTTTTAGATGGAATAACACTTTTTTCCTAGATAGAAATTTATAAATCTATCAGATGAAGATATTCAATTTTTCCAGCTAAATAAACTCTATTCAACATGATAGAATTTAGTAACACTATTATGGTTTATAAATTTATATGCATTAGACAAACATGATGAGCTATAAATGAGTTTTATTAGAAGCTATTACACCCACCTTCGAGATTCACAGAATATTACTATTGAAGATTTGACTATAAATAGAAGATATACCCAAGGAGAAGTAATCTTTTTCATTATCGAGTATCAATATTTTCTATAAATACTTCTTGTTGATTTGAGAGTGGTTTACTATAATCTTTTAAGAGTTTTTTCTTAAGGCATCCATGAGAGGACTATTTGTAAATTCTTTAATATTTTTTGTATTTTTCAATTTTTAATCTAATTTAGATGTTTAATTGCTTATGAGGATAGAAAGAAAGAGCTATGTCTGATCTTACTGATGAAGGGATTCTGACGATAAGAAGAACTAATTATTCTAATCTTCTTTATTGAGGGTTTCCTTGCTTAAGGAAAATAGAATTTATAGTTATTTGAAACTATGGATACCAAATTTCAGATTTTTTTTAATTCCTTAAAACATAAGGTTAAAGTGTACAATATTTTATAAACTTATGTAAAAATTTCTCATCTTTTTTTTATGAAATATTAAATTATTTATTTTTAAATTTTTTTAACAATGCTATTTTAAAGGAAAGTTTAATTTTTTTTAAATTTTCATATATTCTTAAAAGTATAAGGTATCAAACTGTCCGATTACTTATCTATTAATTATTCATAGTGTTCATTCAAAAATATTTTCTAAAAGGTTTAGTAAATGTTGGGATTTATTTTTATAAAGTACAATCCCCCCATTTTGTATTAATTTGAGTACTCTTTTGATCCTACATTTGGTATAAGAGGAGGTTATACAACTTTGGAAAGTTTAAATTATTACTTAAAAACTTTATTATAAATTATTTTTATATATTTTGTTAAACTATTTACACTAATGTGTTAGTAGAAAAGAGAATTTCCTGTTTTTATAAATATGATAGGTTTAAAAGTTATAACTCTAGAAAATCTCAATCCTCGTAGACCACCAATTTTTGATGGTGCTGAATAAGAATATTGAAAAGATATAATGAATACTTTTATTATCAACAAATGGGTTGATAATTTTTTCAATCATTTGGGAAACATTGTAATTCTAGACTAAGAAGCTTTCACATTTATGAATCAAGAAAAAATGGAGTATTAATTGAACTATATAGTTAAAAAACTTTATTATATTTATTGAAAAAAATATATACATTTTTATTTCCTCTTCTGAATTTATAAAAAGTATATGGAAAAATTTGGAAGATACTCACTTTGGGACAACCAAAGTTATTGAGAACAAGTTATATATTCTCAATGATGATTATCATGAATTCAATTTTCTACTTATAGAATCTATTACAAATATGCATCAGAGATTTATTTTGATCATCAATGTTTTATAATGTTTAGATGATAAGTATTTTACTGATGAAATTTTGGTTGAGATGATAATTGAGATTATTCTTAGAGAATGTGAATATATGAGGAAAAATATTGATGATACTAAGAAAATTACAAAGTTGATATTAGATGATCTAATTGGATCTCTCATGTAGTGTGAGGGTAGATTGAAGAGAGATGCTAAAAATATGAAAAATAAAAAAGGAGATATCATTTTATAATTTATTAGAGTTAAAGAACAACTTACTAATATTTTTATAAAACCCATAAAGTATAATATATTTTAATACATTAAATAGAATCTTGTGATGACCCAAATAAAATTATCATTTATATATAATTCTTATTTAAATCCTCTCCTTATAGAAATGAACTCCTTAAACAATGGAGATTTACATATTTGGTAAAATTTAAGGTATTGTTCATTTTTTTAAAAACTTTTTTCTTAAAAATATTTTTTAAATATAATTATATGAAGAATTTTTATTATAAATAAATTTTTGTTTTGATATTTTTCGGACATAATATTTTTTTAAAAAAATTTCCAGAAAAAAATTCTGTGAGAAATTTTTTAGATTAAATTTTGTGAAGAAAAATATTATACAACATTTTTTTTAAAAAATTGAAATTATTTTTATATAAATATTTTGGATGAAATTATTGTTATTAATTTCTTTTAAAAATTTATTTTTTTATATAAATTTTATTAGTTATTAAAATTTTAAAAATCTAATAATTTTATATTTTCAAATAATCTTTTGAAAGAAAGTTTATAAATTCATCTACAAAAGGTATATTTTAAATATTTTATCTATTATTGTATATTTTTATTATTTTTATACTATGTATAAATGTTTTTTAAAAATATATGTTTTTATCAAACATAAATTTTTAACAATAAAATACATATTAAAAAATAAATAATAAAATTTAAGAGTTTAATTTTTTTAACAAATTTTTGATGAATTTTGCGAATTGTTGATCTAGATAATGGTTTCATCCTAAAATATTAGGTTTGAGAAAGGTGAAGAGTCTCTCTCATGAAGCTATATATGTGGGAAGTGATCCAGATCTTTTCCTTCGTTGCTTTATTCTACTGAGATCCCTCTCCCCTCTAACTTTCCTTTATTTAAACTTTTTTGGTTTTTCCAAATTTTCTCTATCTATTTCTATGGATTCTTCAAGTGATATTTCCCACAAAGTTATTGTAAATGAAAGATTTATTAAGAAATAATGGTTTACAAAATAATAATTTTTGTTGAAGAGAGTCATACTCTTTCAAGGATGTGAATCAATATGCATGGAGAAAGAAGAGTTTGAATTACATTTTCTTGAATTGGTTTGGGATTTCAATTCTTTTTTTATGTTTTCTGAAGAAGATGAAATAAAATTTGTAACGTTTCTATTGTTTGGAAATAAGTATAAGGTAAATATAAATCAAATCACTAAATTAGTCTAAATTATTTTGAAAGGAGAGGATAATGTTGTAAAATTAAAATTTTAAATGAATATGGGAACTTTGGAAAGGAAAAAGATTTTTTTTCTTCAATTGAAAACGTTAGAAAGGTTTTCCATTTTAGTTTGGAAAATTGGATTATTTATATCTAGATGAAAAATTTTCTTATCACAAGAAAATTTAACTGACCTACTTTGAAGAATGAAGATATTTATGTGTTATATTTACTTTGAAATATGATGAAATTTAATCTCATGATATAAATGTTAAATGTAGGTCAGGTAGTGAATACTAGTTCATTAAAAGTTAAGATTCTTATCTATCTAGTTTTTATCAACAAGATGTTGGTAAACTTCACGATTTTTATGAAAATAAAGAATTTGGAAATCATATTAATGGATAACAAATCTTTGATTAAAGATTATAAAATTTATAAGATGAAAGTAATGTATGATTCTTCTCATAAGAAATTTGTAAAAAATTAATACAAAGTAGTGTTCTAATAAAGAATTGGGAAACTCCCAGTGAATTTTTAGAAAATAAATCAAATTTAAAAATCACCTACTATGTTGAGTAATAAGAATAATAAAATGTAAGAATAAGTATTTTCTTCTAATATGAGGAATAAAAAATCTCAAAAGCCTTAATATTCTATATTTGAGATTATTTAATCAAGATTCACCCCAATTCACACATCTACCCAATTAAATCACATGACCAAATAATTATACTGCATGATCCTTACCTACGTCTCTACCCTATATGAAATATCACTCTACCTAGTACATTTATAAAATTTAAAGCCCTTACATTGGATAACAAGGGGATCTAATTTCCTATGTCCAATATAGTCTCCCTAACATACACTATATGTAACACCTGAGACTTTTATGAGAAATATTTTGTTTTTATGTTATATTAATCATCAAAGGAATCTTTCACTACCCACAACACTAGCTTGGCTTGCTTTACACGCAACTACGGCCTTCCTCGATAGCTTGCGTCGTACGCAATAACCAAGTTTCACTAAACAACGATATATTATAATATTAGCCGTTATGAATAGTATTAACTGAATTTTGAATTTTATAACATTTTAGTTCATCTTATACATTTTCTAGAATGAGGTATGAAAACAAAATCAGTTTTTTGGATAAAAGAAGTATTTTTCAAAAAATGTAGTTTTACCGCATTTTGATGGTGCACCCACATTAAATATAGTTTTTGGAAAGTTTATAAGTTCAATTTGAAAAAATAAAATTCTTCTTTAGAATCAGGATATAAAAATTTACTTTGGATAAATTTTTCATATTATTCTGATAACTTTCATATTTTAATGAATAGTAAAAACACACAATATTTTAATTAAAAACAACTTTTTTCATCGCAATACTTTATATGGTTAAATTATAATATTGAATGTTTTTAAAGTATAAATAGAATATATTTTTACTATTTAATATAATGTATGTCATTAACATTAATTTTACATTGGATTCATAGGTAAAAACATTTCAATCTTTGGCAATGTTTTAACTTTTAAAACCAGTTTGCTTAACAACGAGATTAATTTTAAATTAATTACTGCAAATTCTGTGTTTTGAATTTTGAAAAATGGATTCCATATTTGGAATCAGTGGGTCAAAACTATGTTAATAGGTTACTTTTATTAACATAGTTTTGACCCACTGATTTCAAATATGGAATCCATTTTTCAAAATTCAAAACACAGAAGTTGCAGTAATTAATTTAAAATTAATCTCGACACTTGTCATAAACTTATTGGATGAGTATTGTCCGACCATGGGCATCCTTGGGTCGATTTTGGGACCCCATTGAGCCACTTGTTAGTGACAATGACAATTTGGATTAATTAATTTAATGTAAAGACAAAATTGACATTAACCAAACTATTCTAGTAATTAATTTTTATATGGGGTTATATAAATTATATTTTCGACTATAAATATTCATTGGAAAGCTAAAACGATTTACTACATAATGATATTTTTTTTTATAATTTTTAGACACAAAATAAATTTAATTATTTATGACACAATAATGATGAAGTATTTACCTCATTAATAAATGATTTAAATAAATAAGATTATAATGATTAAAATATTTTCCAAAACATGTCCAATTATGATTGGATGATTTTATTTCGACCATGAGTCATATTATCTTCATCTTTAATGATTTTTGGACCTTTTGAAACCGAATATAAGTTTATAATAAAATAATATTTCCACACTTTCCAAAGGTGCCCCTCTCCTCCCTTATAAAAGGGCACCTCCTCCCTTTCTTCCTCACACCAATTTGAGCCTTCATGCTCGGACAAACCCTGACCATTTAACTTTCCCACTTTCTTAGAAACCTACTATAGGTACTGGTCTTCTCAAAAGACCAACTCTAGTGCCTTAAGAGAAAGTTTAAAGAAGGCACTTCAAGAAAGAGGTAATACCTTCTACCGTTTTCTTCAAGTTCCATTCTTCTAATCCCTCTTCTTTAGTTGTTTCATTATGAGGTAATAACATCAGTATCCCTAATATAATGATATGTTATTATAAATATTAAACAACCCTATGTCACCTCTTATCCATCCTATGGAAAACAAAATCACCGCGTGTGCGTACGTACGGAATACCGTCTCCACGCCGTGGTGTAATCTATTTTCCACCACCACCATACTTGGATGGGTATAATGGTGTAAATAATAACTATATTTGATTATTGTAAAGTGATATTGATTCTGAAATAGTATACATACACTCCAATACAATTCCACGATCATGGGAATGATATCATCGGTCGTGCGTACGTACGGAATACCATCTCCACGATGTGATGCAACTCGTTCTACATGATCTTCATTGCATAATGGTTATATAAATGAATTGAATGAATGAATATGATATATATTACACTAACACCATTCTGGAAATGAGGTATCTATACCCTAAAGAGAATAATAATAATTTATTCGACAAAACACGCATAAGAACAAAAAGTAATAAACACCCGAATAACAAGTAGCAATGAAATATTACTAATAAGAAGCTTAGAATATGGCCATATATGATATCATAAAAATGAGTATGATTCTGGAATAAGTCAATGACATTATTTAAATAATTATACAGGAGGTTCGGACACTTACGAAGCAAATCAGACCTAAGGTAAGGGAAAATATCACAATCTCATTTCATCCGAGATTGTTTATACTTTGGTATTTACTGGGGTGTATTTTATCAACCACATCCATGTTTCCTCAATATGTAATATTATTTCCATCCACCTACAATTTTTTAAATCCAATTTTACCCTTCGGTGAGTTTTTAGTAAAAGATATGAAAGGAATCTTTTGTCATTTTTCGTACGAGGTACTTTTTGACTTTTCCGACAAAAGTACGAGAAGAATGTTTTTTTAACTTATACGACATGAATGGATTTTTAAAACATTATTTACAAGAATATTACTTTACAAGTTTTCAAGTTTATTTTTAATCAACTTCTTTTAGTTTAAAATTGTATGACATGTTAATAAAGGAAAATGTTTTTGAAGTAGAAAGGATATTTTCCTCAAGAATGGAGTTCAAGTGTTTTATCAAAATTATTTTAAATCTAAGATAATATAGGGTTTTGTTTCTATCCCTATTATTACATTGATTTGATTATGTTGTGATGGAATTATTTTTATGAATTCCTTTATCTTATATCAATTGTTTTATGATGTCATGATGTTTAAGATTCCCATTTTTATTACATGGGTTATGCTATGATGTATGGTTTATGATTTTGTGGCACATATAAGAATGGTATCATTATATGATGGGTGGGACCTATATCTCCCTCCAATGCATTGAGTAAAGATTTTATATCTCATGAGATAGACATGGCTGGAACGACAGGTTAAACCGGTTCAGTGAAACAGGACTGAAATGAGGAGTGAACTCGGTTCAGAAATGGACTTTGTCCACTAAGATAGTCTTGGATATAAGTCTTGACTAATAAGAAATGATTCTCTATGATTATATGTGTATGCCACAGAGTTTCATGTTTTAAGTTATGATTATTGGGATTACATTTCTCTACCATGATTTATCCAATGTTATGAATTTATGATCTCTTTTGCAGGGTAAGATTTCCAAAATGTTATGTTCTTATAAATTTGATGTGATTGATATTTCTTTTGTTTACCCTTATTGAGCATTTGAGCTCACCCTTTTGTATTTTTTCTTTCCCTAAGTCAGGAAGAAGGTTATTAAGTAAGATATTCCAAAAAGGGACTATAAATATGATGAAATAAATGGGAGATAATGTAGATGCTTTATGAACCAGTTGTTTATGTTTCCCAGTTTCTAAAGACACTATACCTATACGGTCCTTTCATGGTTTTGTTATATGTTGTAATAAGTATGCTACAATTTTGAAGTATTAACCACGTATGTAAAGTATGGTTCTCTATAGTTGGTATCAGAGGAAAGGTATAGTCAGCGTTTGGAAACTAGGATGTGAAATCCTTAGTAAGAAACGTAAGGATATGTCTAAGCATAGAACACAATCTTAGTGTTTTAGAAATTTCCATGAACAACCTATGATAATACCTTAAGTGTAAATTTGTTTTCTTGATTATGTGGTTTTATTTTTATAATTAGTGTTTCTCACACTATTATTCTTGGTTTTAGTCAATGGATGGCACCCGAAGGAACTGTGTTAATGCGGAATGCGATGGGAAATGCAATGATTGTCCCCCTGAGCAACCAAACGATATGGGAGCTGGAATGCAAAATCTTGAAGCCATGCTCACACAACTTTCTCAAGCTATGAATCATGTAGGACATCCAAATGAGCAAAGGAAGGAGCAACATTCTGTTGAATCCTTCATGAGGCAGCATCCACCTTCATTCAGTGGGTCTTCTAATCCATTAGTGGATGAACAATGGATCAGTACCACTGAAAAGATATTTTCAGTTCTTCAATGTTCCGAACATGATAAAGTCATCTTAGCAGTGTATCGTTTGGAAGGTGATGCTGATCAACAGTGGAATCTTATTAAGAATATGAGGCAAATGGATGAAATTGAGTCCATAGAATGAGACAAGTTAAAGAACATATTTTTCAATAAGTATTTCCATCGTATTCTTCGAACAAAGATGGAGAAGGAGTTTCTTGAACTGAAGAAAACGGATGATGAATTCATTGGTACCTACGAAGAAAATTTTACAAGACTTGCAAGGTACGCTTCCAGAATTATTATCCAACCTGAGAGTAAGATCAATCGATTCTTTAGTGGCTTAAAACCAAGTCCTCGAAGGGCGTTATCCATAAGGGACTTCAATAGCTACGAGGAAATTATTCAATGTGCTCTCAAGGTTGAGATGGAGATTGGTGTAATGCATTAGTCACATGGGTTTGATAAGAAGAGGAAAATGGAATTCAAAGGAAAATATAAAGACCACACTGAAAAGAATATGAGTTTTCCCTTATGCTCAATGTGTGGAAGGAAACATGGAGGAAATTGTCTTAAGGGGACAAGTAAATGTTATAAGCGTGGAAAAAAAGGTCATCGAGCAATTTAATGTCGAAATAATGGGAAGAAGATGTCTAATGATGCAAAAAAAGGAAGGGATACACAGAATGAACCTACTACACTTCAATGTTTCAAGTGGAAGGAGATGGGACATTATGCCAATCAGTGCCCAAATCCAAGGGTTGATGATGATGATCGACGTCAACAAACTCTTAAGGCCAAAGACAAAGGAAAGTCACATGCAATTACTATCGGTGATGTGGAGTAAGACAATGAAGTGGTGAGAGGTACACTTACCATCCACTCTAAAGTAAAAAATGTTTTATTTGATTCTAGATCCACCCACTCTTTTATTTCTAAAGAATTCTCTAAGGTTATCGCTGTATTACCTCAACAATTAGATGTTGAGTTGGCTGTGACAACTCTTAATGGCCCAATAGTCACATCAAAAGTTTACAATTATTCTCCGATTAAAGTTTGTAGGAAAGTGATTCCTGCAAATCTTGTGATCCTTCCTATAGTAGAATTTGATGTGATTCTTGGCATGGATTGGCTTTATTTATATGGATCTCATATCAATTGCCAAATAAGGTAAGACACATTTCATATTCCAGATCAATCTATGATCGTCTATCGATGCAAGGATGAACATAACCTTCCAGTGGAAATTTCTTCTATCTTATGGGTCTTGATTCCACTAAATGAAGGTTATTTATCTCAAATGGTTGGAGAGAAACTCACGATTAATAATATGCCCATTTTACGGGAATTTGATGATGTCTTTCTGGAGGAATTTTCAGGTCTTCCACCAAATCTTGAAGTTGAGTTTTCAATAGAACTCGTACCAGGTTCTTTGCCTATTTCAAATACTCCTTATAGAATGGCCCCAATTGAGTTGCAGGAATTGAAGAAGCAACTCCAAGAGAATATTGATAAGGGATTCATACGTCCTAGTGCGTCACCTTGGGGAACACCAGTTCTGTTTGTTAATAATAAAGATGGATCAATGAGACTCTGCATTGATTATCGAGAACTTGACAAGATCACTATCAAGAACAAATATCCTCTCCCATGCATTGATGACCTATTTGACCAACTACGCAGAGCTCAATACTTTTCCAAGATTAATCTTCGTTCAGGGTATCATTAATCAAGGGAAAAAAGGGAGATATACCAATGACGACTTTCCGTACAAGGTATGGACACTATGAATTTATAGTGATGCCATTTGGTCTTACTAATGCCCCTGCCATCTTCATGGATATGATGAATAGAGTCTTTAGAGACTATCTTGAACAGTTTGTGGTAGTCTTTATAGATGATATTCTTGTCTATTAAAAGAGCAAGGAAGAAAATGAAGATCACTTGAGAATTGTATTAAAGACCCTGATAAAGGAGAAGCTTTATGCCAAATTTACCAAGTGTGAATTTTGGCTTCAAAAGGTTTCATTTTTGGGTCACATAATCTCAAAAGAGGGGATATCTGTGGATCTAGAAAAAACAGAGGTTATCGAAAGATGGTCGAGACCAACAACAGTAACCGAGATCAGAAGTTTTCTTGGTTTGGATGGATATTATCGACGGTTTGTGAAAGATTTTTCATGATTATCTAATCCACTCACCAAGTTGACTCGGAAAGGAGTTAATTTTGTTTGGACGGAGGAATGTGAAGAGAATTTAAAGGAGTTTAAAAGAAGGTTATCCATTGCACCTGTGCTCACACTTCCTTGTAGGGGAGAAAGGTTTATGATCTACAGTGATGCATCCAAGAAGGGATTGGGGTGTTTTCTTATGCAAAATGATATGGTGATATCTTATGCCTCACGACAGTTGAAAATCTATGAGAAAAATTACCCAACTCATGATTTGGAGTTAGCTACGGTAATCTTTGCATTAAAGATTTGGAGGCATTATCTTTATGGAGAAAGGTGTGACATTTATACTGATCATAAAAGTTTAAAGTATATTTTCACACAAAAGGACTTGAATATGCGCTAAAGAAGATGGTTGGATCTGATTAAGGATTACGACTGCTCAATTCATTACCACCCTGGGAATGCAAACAAGGTGGCAGATGCATTAAGTCGACAAAACCATGCTAGCTTATCCATGATGAGGATCACAAAAGATCCAATATTTATGGATTTACAAAGGATAGATCTTGGAATTATAATGGAAGGGGGAAAATCGTATCTTTCTCAAATGAATGTTCAACCATCTATACATGTAAAGATTAAAGAGGTGCAGAAAGAGGATGTCGAGTTACCAAAGAAGGTTAGAAATGTTCCTGAATTCAACCTTGATTGAGATGGGATAATAAAGTTCAGGAATCAGGTTTGTGTTCCTCCCATATCAGAATTAAAGAAGGAGCTGCTGGATGAGGCTCATAGTTCTTCATTCTCTATTCATCCTGGAAGCACGAAGATGTATAGAGACCTGAACGAGTATTTCTAGTGGGATGGCATGAAAAGAGATGTTACTGAATATGTCTCTCGATGCTTGGTTTGTCAGCAAGTTAAAGCTGAGAGATAGAAGTCTAAGGGGATGTTACAACCATTACCCATACTTGAATGGAAATGGGAAAACATCACTATGGACTTTGTCACTGGACTTCCTAAAACATCCAAAGACAATAATGCTATCTGGGTCATAGTTGATCGTCTTACAAAGTCTACACACTTCATTGCTATTAGAGAAGATTTTTCTCTTGATCAGATTTCCAGGATATATGTAAAGGAAGTGGTAAGATTTCATGGAGTACCACTTTCCATTATATCTGATCGGGATCTGAGGTTTACCTCAAAGTTCTGGCGAAGTCTTTAGCATACTCTGGAAACAGAGTTGAGTTTCAGCACTGCTTATCATCTTCAGACAGACGGTCAGTCTGAGAGGACAATTCAAACTCTAGAAGATATTTTGAGAGCTTGCTCTATGGATTTTAAAGGTGGTTAGTATCAACACCTACCTTTGGTGGAATTTTCTTATAATAATAGCTTTCACTCCAGTATTCAGATGGCTCCTTATGAAGCTCTCTATGGAAAGAAATGCAGGACTCCAACTTGCTGGGATGAAGTTGGGGAAAGAAAGCTATTAGCACCTGATCTTGTTGATGAGATGACAGAAAAGGTCAGTTCTATTCAACAACACATAAGAGCAGCTCAGAGTTGACAAAAAAGTTATGCCATCAACCGAAGAAAAGACCTACAGTTTGAAGTGGGTGATAAAGTGTTCTTATGAATATCTCCTTGGAAAAGAGTAATGAGATTTGGAAAGAAGGGAAAGTTGAGCCCTAGATATATCGGTCCTTTTGAAATTCTGGATCGTGTTGGGAAGGTAGATTACCGATTGGAGCTTCCACCGAATCTCTCTCAAGTTCACAATGTGTTCCATGTATCACTCCTGAGAAAGTACATACCTGATCCTTCACATGTAATTAGCTCAGAAGTTGTACCTCTGGAACAAGATCTTTCTTATGAAGAACAACCGATAGAGATTCTGGATCGTAGTGAAAAAGTCCTGCAGAACAAGACCACTCGCTTGGTGATAGTTTTATGGAGGAACCACCAATTAGAAGAAGCTACATGGGAACTTGAGGGTATGATGAGGGAGAGGTATCCTCATCTGTTTGTTACGAAGTGACGAATTTCGATGGAGAAATTCATTTTAAGGGGGGTAGAATGTAACACCCGAGAATTTTATAAGAAATAGTTTGTTTTTATGTTATATAAATCATCAAAGGATTCTTTCACTACACATTACACTATCTTGTCTTTCTTTACACGCAACCACAACCTTCCTCGATAGCTTGCGTCGTACGCAATAACTGAGTTTCAATAAACAACGATATATTATAATATTAGCCGTTATGAATAGTATTAACTGAATTTTGAATTTTATAACATTTTAATTCATCTTATACATTTTCTAGAATGAGGTATGAAAACAAAATCAGTTTTTTGGATAAAAGAAGTATTTTTCAAAAAATGTAGTTTTACCGCCTTTTGATGGCGCACCGACCTTAAATCAAGTTTTTGACAAGTTTATAAGTTCAATTTAACAAAATAAAATTATTTTTTAGAATCAGGATATAAAAATTTACGTTGGATAAAATTTTCATATTATTCTGATAACTTTCATATTTTAATGAATAGTAAAAACATGCTATATTTTAATTAAAAACAACTTTTTTCATCGCAATACTTTATATGGTTAAATTATAATATTTAATGTTTTTAAAGTATAAATATAATATATTTTTACCATTTAATATAATTTATGTCATTAGCATTAATTTTACATTGAATTCATAGGTAAAAACATTTCAATCTTTGGAAATGTTTTAACTTTTAAAACCCGTTTTCTTAACAGGGGTATTAATTTTAAATTAATTAATGCAACTTCTATGTTTTGAATTTTGAAAAATGAATTCCATATTTGGAATCAGTGGGTCTAAATTATGTTAATATGTTACTTTTTTTTGATATTATGAATAGTAACTACGATAATTTTTTTATTTACTATGATTAAAGGTAAATAGGGTAATTCAAGGTTAAAAGAATTTTATAATAATTCAAAATTACTTTGACACTTGTCCTAACCTTATTGGATGAGTATTGACCAACCATGGGAATCTTTGGGTCGATTTTTGGACCCCATTGAGCCACTTGGTAGTGACAATGACAATTTGGATTAATTAATTTAATGTAAAGAAAAAATTGAAATTAACAAAAATGTTTTAGTAATTAATTTTTATAAGGGGTTATATAAATTATAGTTTAGACTATAAATATTCATTGTAAAGATAAAAATATTTCCTATATAATGATATTTTTTTATAATATTTAGATACCAAATAAATTAAATTATTTATGACACAATAATGATGAAGTATTTACCTCATTAATAAATGATTTAAATAAATAAGATTATAATGACTAAAATATTTTCCAAAACATGTCCAATTCTAATTTGATGATTTTATTTCTACCATGAGTCATCTTATCTTCATCTTTAACGATTTTTGGACCCTTTGAAACCGAATATAAGTTTATAATAAAATAATATTTCCACACTTTCCAAAGGTGCCCCTCTCCTCCCTTATAAAAGGGCACCTCCTCCCTCCCTTCCTCACACCAATTTGAGCTTTCAAGCTCGGCCAAACCCTGCCCATTTCACTTCCCAACTTCCTTAGAAACCTACTAGAGGTACTGGTCTTCTCAAAAGACCAACTCTAGTGACTGAAGAGATAGTTTAAAGGAGGCACTTCGAGAAAGAGGTAATACCTTCTACCGTTTTCTTCAAGTTCCATTCTTCTTCTACTCACTATTCTTTAGTTGTTTCATTATGAAGTAATAACATCAGTATCCATCATATACTGATATGTTATTATAAATATGAAACAACCCTATTTCACCTCTTATCAATCCTATGGAAAAAGAAATCACCGCGCGTGCATACGTACGGAATACCGTCTCCACGCTGTGGTGTAATCTATTTTCCACCACCACCATACTTGGATGGGTATAATGCTGTAAATAATAACTATATATGATTATTGTAAAGTGATTTTTATTCTGAAATATTATACATACACTCCAATACAATTCCACGATCATGGGAACGATATCATCGCTCGTGCGTACGTACGGAATACCGTCTCCACGATGTGATGCGACTCATTCTACATGATCTTTATTGCATAATGATTATATAAATGAAATGAATGAATGAATATGATATATATTACACTAACACCATTCTGGAAATGAGGTATCTATAACCTAAAGAGAATAATGAGAATTTATTCGACAAAACACGCATAAGAACAAAAAGTAATAAACACACGAATAACAAGTAGCAATGAAATATTACTAATAAGAAGCTAAGAATATGGCCATATATGATATCATAAAAATGATTATGATTCTGGAATAAGTCAATTACATTATTTAAATAATTATACAGGAGGTTCGTACACTGACGAAGCAAATCAGACCTAAGGTAAGGGAAAATATCACAATCTCATTTTATCTGAGATTGTTTATACTTTGGTATTTACTGGGGTGTATTTTATCATCCAAATCCATGTTTCATCAATATGTAATATTATTTCCATCCACCTTCAATTTTTTAAATCCAATTTTACCCTTCGGTGAGTTTTTAGTAAAAGATATGAAAGGAATCTTTTGTCATTTTTCGTACGAGGTACTTTTTGACTTTTCCGACAAAAGTACGAGAAGAATGTTTTTTTAACTTATACGGAACGAATGGATTTTTAAAACATTATTTCCAAGAAGATTCCTTTACAAGTTTTCAAGTTTATTTTTAATCAACTTCTTTTAGTTTAAAATTTTATGAAAAGTTAAGAAAGGAAAATGTTTTTGAAGTAGAAATGATATTTTCCTCAAGAATGGAGTTCAAGTGTTTTACCAAAATTATTTTCAATCTATGATAATATAGGGTTATGTTTCTATACCTATTATTACATTGATTTGATTATGTTTTGATGGAATTATTTTTATGAATTCATTTATCTTATATGAATTATTTTATGATGTCATGATGTTTAAGATTCCCATTTTTATTACATGGGTTATGCTATGATGTATGGTTTATGATTTTGTGGCACACATAAGAATGGTATCATTATAAGATGGGTGGGACCTATATATCCTTCCAATTAATTGGGTAAATATTTTATATCTCATGAGATAGACATGGCTGGAACGGCAGGTTAAACCGGTTCAGTGAAACAGGACTGAAACGAGGAGTGAACTCGGTTCAGAAATGGACTTCGTCCACTAAGATAGTCTTGGATATGAGTCTTGACTAATAATAAATGATTCTCTATGATTATGTGTGTATGCCACAAAGTTTAATGTTTTAAGTTATGATTATTGGGATTACATTTCACTACCATGATTTATCTCATGTTATGAAATTATGATCTCTTTTGCAGGGTAAGATTTCAAAAATCTTATGTTCTTATAAATTTGATGTGATTGATATTTATTTTGTTTGACCTTACTGAGCATTTGAGCTCACCATTTTCTATGTTTTCTTTCCCCAGGTTAGGAAGAAGGTTATTAAGTAAGATATGCCAAAAAGAGACTATAGATATGATGAAATAAATGGGAGACAGTGTAGATGCTTTATGAATCAATTGTTTATGTTTCCCAGTTTCTAAAGACACTATACCTATACGGTCCTTTCATGGTTTTGTTATATGTTGCAATAAGTATGCTTCAATTTTGAAGTATTAACCATGTATGTAAAGTATGGGTCGCTATACTATATACTAAATTCAACTAATACTATTTCCCTACCAACCCATGCAATCCTCGCTATTACCTATCTACAGAAACCATCATATCACTCAACCAATATATATGATTACATTTTTTCATAACCCTCTCTCATTATTACCCCTCCTAGATCAAAATTATAGATAGGAGTGACTCCCAAATCCCACTTCCAATAGGCCTTTGATTGACTAGAATCATTCATGAAATGATAATAAATTACCAAGGAAGGGTTATGGAGTATCTATGTTTAAGAGGGATTTATATAGAATGTTTCAAAAAAATACGCTATCTCGGGGATTTGTAGGACTTATAAGTGTATAAGTAATATAATTCCATTCTTGATGATGAATCTATTAGATAGGATATTAGATATTGGAAATGGATTCTCTTTTGGATCTAGGAAATGACTCTCAGAGATATTTTTTCCTTTTGTAGATTTTGCAGTTTTTTCTAAGAATAGGTCAAAAAAAAAAATTAATGGCCATTAAACATGATTTTTGGATCATTAATTTATGTCTAAATGGTTTTTTTCACATGGCTTTCTAAAACATGCACCAATGATGTGAGTGTTTTTCCCTTCATAGTAACCCACAAGGTTTGGAAAACTATAAATCAACCATGCCTTCAGCCACTAGACCATTTCATGTAGTTTTTTTGGAGAGGCCAGATGGTTTGATAAATTTTGTGATGTAATATTTCTATATGATAGGTTCTGGTTCCACAAGTCATATGGTTTTCTGGATGATCAACTTAGTTTAGGTAAACCATTCTATAACTATGTACCTCCAAAAATTCTTAAAAACTCTTCAAAACCAACTAAAAAACTCTAGAACTCAAACCAATCAATTCATAGTTTAAAAACACATGATTTATGGTACAAATTAACTCATAAAACACTATAAAAATCCAATTTTATTAAAATATGATCCTACAAATACTTCTCATCCTAGAGAAGCATCTCTAGGTTTCTTGCTCGAACAAATCAGACCACTAGGCCTGAATGTCAGACTCATACTAAAAATATTCCTCCTAGATCCATCCATAACACTATTGGATTTGGAAAAGTGGAATTGTCTTCCCTAGTAACACTTTCTTACGTAGGTCTACAATTCCCACCAAGCATTCCACATATGATACATTAGGCTCCATCTCAAAATTATTGCAATTGATCACATGTGTAGGATCAGACATTTACATCTAGAGACGAGACATATGAAACACATCATGTATACCTCAGTAATAAGAAGGAACGTCCATATGGTAATCCATGATCCTAAAACACTTATAAATCATGAATATTATAATGAATCCTTGATCTAGCTTTATTTTCTTGTGCAATTATTGATTCCCCAACTGAGGATTCCCCCCACAAGAAAAATCCATCACCAATAGAAAAATCTAAAGTTCATCACCTCCTGTAGATATATGATCACAACATAATTGAAGAGGTGGTCAACCGATTCTTGGTTAGCTACACTCTATCAAAGGTCTATTATACTATTCTTATCCCAACCACAACTACCTCACTTACTTAATGCCAATATAGTGGTGAATTATACAACTGACCATAGAGAGACTCAAAAGGTGCCATCTAAATAGAATCCTAGAAGCTCTTTTCTTACATTAATTCAAACAAGGATAGATGGTCATCAAAATCTACAAAAAAATCTTGGATGAATTACCATAATATATTCTCTAATATTTTCATCATACTCTCTAATTAACCATCGGTTTATGAATGATAAACTATACTCAGTTTTAGCTGAGTACCCAAAATACTCTCCAATCCCTACCAAACAAATTATATAAAACCCATTTATCTATTAGATAAAATTCTTGAGGGAACTAATTATATTAATATAATATCCTATAAATACAATATTACAATATTATCCATAGAATAAGTCTCATGGATTAACAATAAATGAGAAAATTTCATCCGTTGATCAACTGTTACCCAAACTACATCATGATTTCTCAGGGTCTAAGGAAACTCCATCATCTTAAGGATGTTAGCACTAAAATATTCCCATGTACACTAATTACTTAATCAGTTTCCACTAACCATCATATAATTAGGTTAATTCTTTCCAGTCGTTCTTTCATCACCACACACTTGGGATATGACTATTGGGAAATATTCACCCAATACACCATGCAGATTTGATGAACAAGGATACACATTCTATGAATCCAGTATCCTTAGATATATCCATAATCAATTTTCCATCAAACTCATAATACACCATTCCTATGTCGATTTCTACTCCTTAAGATCCCCTATCTCCATTGTTTTCCTGAAATGAGCACTCGTGATGACATTACTATTTCATAAAGCATTGTCCATATCAAAGTTGAATGTCTGCAGATACTCTACTCAAAAAATCTATCTCAAATTTAGATTCCATTAAGATAATATATATCAAAGGATATTATGGTTTTTATAAATAACAAGCCTACCACCAAAGTGATAATTTCAACAATATTATCAGGTGTGGACCGAAAGTTTCAACTACAAGTCACGCATCATGTAGTTTTTCTCGTGGGGTCATAAATGATATAAACCACTAGAAAATAATTGATCTATCTACATCAAAATAAATCTAAACCCAATGACTGTGGTGTCAGAACACACAATTTATATGATCCCAAACACTAGAAGAATCAAAATTGGAGTTTTCATCAATCTCCTCTTTAGCTCAAGAAAGGCCTCCTTACACAGATATGTCCATTCAAACATCACCCACTTATTAGTATGATCCATTATTAGTGATTATAAGTAGGAGAAGTCTTGAATGAACCATAAATAGTATATAAATGAATTGAAGAAACACCTGATCTCAAAAATATTTCAAGTATTAGCTCAAGATATCACTACTTCCACATTTTTTGGGTCTACAAAAATGCATATCTCAGAGATCACATGGAGCTGAAACCATAACTATTTAATCTAGAAGTTACACTTTGAAATATTGGTATAAAAATATTACACTTAGAGTGTAATCAACATGACATTAAGGTGTATGACATGTAACCTAAAATTCTATGAATAAATAAGGATATCATCCACAAAGACAACAATGAAAATGTCAAGATATGGCTGGATGATTATATTTATGAGATCCATAAACACTTTTGGGGAATTAATTAATTCAAAAGGCATTAAAAGGCAATCATACAAGCCATATATCCTATTGAATATTATCTTATGGATGTCCTTATCTTTGACCTGAAAATAATGGTATCTTGAATGAAGATCAATATTAGATAGCCACTAGGCTCCCCATAATTGATCAATGAGATCATCCATCATGGGTAAATGATAAAAATTATTTAACACCACCTAATTTAGATTTATATAGTATAAAAATATCCATAAAATAACATATTACTTCTTAGAAAAAACATAGGTTCACCCAAGGGAGACGTGCTCAATTTGATGAAGCCCTTCACCTCCACGTCCTCAAGATGAATCTTAAACTCTCTCATCTCAACCAGTTCTATATGATAAAGAATAATTAAAATAGGATAAAATAATGAAATACGTTATATCTCAAAATATACTTATCATTTAGGAGGAATATCAGATAATTCATCTAGAAATATATCCCGATAGAAATAAAAAAAATAAGGAAAAGAAGAGGACCCAACATTTGGTTCCACTATGAGAGCTAAGAATGACACCTGACCCATGATGAATCCAATATATCTCAAATATGGACCCACTCTTCTATCTTTGACATCTTACTCAACATTCAGTAAAACCATTCCCCCCTTAGGTGAAATAAATGATACCCACTTCTGATACAAGATGATGTGGGTACAAAATATGGTCATCTAATCCATTACAAGGATTCCATCAATGCTAGTCATCTCATGGATTATGAAATACCATAATTTTATATAACTAGGAACAACTATAAGACACTCTATACATCTCTAAAGACAATTAAATTTTCTTCCCAATGGTGTGTCAAGAGAAAGAAACTTAGAAGACAACTTAATTGGTAATTTAAAACCAGTAAAAATTTGAGTATAAATAAAACAACAAGATACACTGGTATGAAAAAATAAATTGAAAGAGAAGAGGTGATTAAGAACATACCTCAAACATTCAATGGTCCCTATACACATTCAGTTTTAACCGGGTCCATCATATAAACTAAACCCACCTTAGATCCCTAACCCTGACCCTATAGTGGATGATTGGTCTAATTAAATTACATTTGAAGAGTATGAACATATTTATAAAGACATTAGAAAGATCCCTAGGTATTAGATTGTGCTTACCCCATACCCATGATGAAATCTGATATCAATGCTCTAAAGAAGGACTATTAGAGATTCCCCATATTGCTAAACCACTGACACTTTCTCTAAGGTACTGTATAGGATCGACAATAATGTATAACCTTAACAAAGTTGAAACACTATGAAAATAATTATGAGGGGGATAAAGAAGCCATACTCTACAAGATCTACTTAACACTATAACACTACATGTTCTTGGTCTTCCTCTTCCTACCCCCGGAAGAGGCACTCACCATAGCTGTTGGTGGTCCACCTGATAGTGTATTAAAGGGTGAAAGAAGACCAACTGGTTGATCCTCCACCTAGACCTTCTTAATAGTCAATCCTTTGTATAGAAATTCTAAGTATACTGTTAGATAAATGTTCCTAACCTACCATAAAATGTTATGGTAAATATTGATCTCAAACTGATTAATCTTCTGTTCACTATTTTCCACTAAGAGTGGAGAATAAAAATCAGTTTGGTAAAACAAATGGAGTATGCAGATAACATCATGGATCTCTGATGGAGCACAATGAATTCTTGGTCATGGTCCAACTTTAGCATACCGAAAAATAATTTTATAAAGAACAAGTTATTTAAGTCATCCCAAAAATTACCCTCATATATTATTGTTTATCCCATGACACCCTACCATCGCTTGGTAGTTCCCAAAAGCATGAATGCTACTTTCTTGACCCATTGGTCCTCCAGTTCCTTGAAAAAGTTGAATATGACCACAATGATGTTTATATAGTTGTTGAAATCCTATGTTCCTATACTTTACTAATAGGTTGGAGGATTCAGGATTTTAAAGTCATGGGTGTAGTCAACCATGGTCCTTTTTACTCCTCCACCACTAGAAGAAACAATTCAAAATACTCTGGGCTAGAGTGGCTCCATCTCTTGAACCACTGGAGTAGGTATAGAAGCATGCTCTGATGTATCATCCTATATAGATTGTGGCGAAACTGGTGTATTATCCCTACCAAGAGCATTAAAATGAATCTAAAGTGAAAATTTTGAAATTCCAAACAAATTTTTTAGAGATTCTATAACAACTTTCTTATGAGAAAAACTTAATCAGTTATAAAGAACTATTAAGGGATTTTTATGAAAACTTATCATAGGTAGTGACCCAAAACAAGAAGGCACAACCAAACTAAGTACTAATCAAGGATATATATACCTTCACATTAATCACAATAATATATATACAAAATATAACAACATGATCAATTTCAACTAACTAATACAAAAAAATATATCACAACAACTGAGAACACATGTATATCACTCATTAAAGATTACAAGTCTTTCTAGAAGAGATTTCAAAAATAAAGGAATTTAATTAAAGAGCTACCATGAAATAAAGAATAGGTATATAAAAGAAATGTGATTTAATGTTTCTCTCTATATGTAAGAGGATATCATCTATAAATGAGGGTCCAAAACCATCAATGGGGACACTATACCCTCCAAAATAATATCCATACACCATAAAAATAAGTAAATAAACTACTAGGAAATAAGTGGAAGACTAAGAAACATAATTCAATAACAAATGTCACCTATGTTGTACATATCAATAAACTAGGGACCCAATGTGGAAAACAAAAATAGAGCATGAAAGATATACTAAGATAATAAAGAAAACACTATAAAAATACTCTAGAGTCTATCCTAGTACCACTATCATCTTTATTCTCGACATCACATATTTCTTCCATGGGATAATTTCCCTTACTTGGATCCCTAATCATGAAATATACATGTTCATCGATTTTAACAAGAAATTTTTTAATAATAAAACTTGTATGAAACAAAAAATATATCCTTAACTTGTGTTCATAGCTATAATAGTTGTATACCATGAATAAGATAAAAGAGAAAGTAATCATAAACAATAAAACATTGATATTTTGTGTTTTAAACAATCCACCATGATCCTTGGCCATATATACCTTGAATACAAACTAAAAGGATAATAGAAATGATATCAGGAATGATCAGGAGCTAGACACATGGCTGGTGAACATGTCTCTTGGCTATCTTAAGGCATCAAGTCTCATGTCAGGACACAAGGCCGTCATGCCCTGACACTATCATGGGTCAAGACACAATGACATTATATTATGACACTACCATAGGCCAAGCCATAAGGACATATTATCCCAACAATATGTCTCAGGTCTGACCACAAGGACATCATGCCCCTACCACTACTTCCTTGGGTCTAGCCTCAAGGACTTCATGCCCTTACCTTGTGTTCTGGTCTATCATCATCTTCATCATCATCATCATCATCATCATCATCATCATCATCATCATCACAGGTCATGAAAAATCCCCCTTTGATGGATAAACATATTATGATTGTACCCCTATTGAAGATATTGAAGTAATATCTTAAAAGGTATTAAAATCACACATAACAGGATAGTGTATACTAGGGTAGAACACAACACATTATCATAAGAATTAGTAGAAATATGCAAGTACATGTGATAAACATTAATCATGGATATCATGCTACATAAGCACACTAATGAATTTAAACATCATATATGGGTCTCAAGGGATACACACAAATAAAATGAGATCATTATAAAGAATATTCAAGCATGTTATTCTAATAAAAGGATCATATAATGGAAACATGAGTATACAATGGACCCAAATGGGAAGGAAGTTATTACCTTAAGTTTGTTGATGAGAAACTCTAAAACCCATCCAGAGACGATACCTAAGTCACACCAAGATCTTACCAGATCAAACCAAAACACAAAGAATCCATAGAAATGATACAAACTCAAACACATCATGTTTATAGAATGAGGTTAAAGAATATTCGAAGCCAATGGAGAATGTTTTACACCAACATACCTCTTGGGATCCATTAATGATGCTAGAATTGAGATGGATTAAAGGAGGTGACACTGAAACTATAGATATACCACCATTCTATAAAAAAACCAAGAAATAAATGCTATATGGAATCCAGATACATAGATTTGGAAATAGTATGTTGGATATATGATTCATCTTAAGGGAAGAAGGGTGGATCTCAAGGAAACCCAAAGAATAGAGGTCTATGGATCATATAACTTAATTCCTAACCATTAACACCCTTGGATCCATTGGAATCAAGCTTCAATGGATGAAAAATTACCAAGGAAGTTTTGTGGAGTATCTATGTTCAAGAGGGATTCATATATGAGGAATAATAGGTCCAAACAGGTAATTAAAGTATTTCCACTAGCTGTATGATTTCCTATAAGATCATCATGGTTTTGGAAAACTATTCTCTTACTGTACACCTCCATAAATGCCTAAAAAACTCTCTAAAACCAACAAGAAACCCATATAACTCATCCTAATAAATTCAATGTCAAAAAACATGATTAAAGGCTATAATAAATTCATAAGATATTGGAAAATATAATTCTATTATAATCTACCCTATAAATATTTCTCATCCTAGAGAAGTATATCTAAGCATCTTATATGAAAAACTCATGCCAATAGTCCTAAATATCAGACTAATACTCCGAATATTCCTCCTAGATCTATCCATAATAGTATAGGATTTGGAAAAGTGTCATTTTATTCTCCTATAACACCTTCTTACTTCAATATACAATCCGCACCGAGCATTCCAGATATGATACATCGAGCTCCATCTCAACACTCTTGGAATCAATAACATGTATACGATCAAGAATTTTGAACCTGGATCTCCTTACTTATGAAAATGTCAATTAGTTAACCAAATTGTTACCTAAAAGAAAACAATGTATCTAATAGAAAAATCTAAGGTTCATCTCCTCCGGTTGGAATATGATCAATACATTCTTTGAGAGATAGTAAAATGATTCTTGATTAGCTTCTTTCTCTTTGAGGCCTCATGTATCTTACTAATACCCACCATATATTCCTCACCTACTTCATGAAAATGTAGTGGTGAATGATACAAATGACCATAGAGATCATCAAAAGGTTCTATCTAAATATAAGGACAAGAGTTGTTATTTCACATGAATTAAACTATAGATAGATGATCATAAAAAGCTCCACCGAAATCTTGGATTCAATCCCACACCATATCCTACAATATCTAGATTGTCCTATTTGATTTAACATTAGTCTATGAATGATAAACTATACCTAGTTTTGGCTGAGTACCCAAAACCTTCTGCAAGACCTACAAAAAACATGACAAAAAACCCATGTCTCTATCAAACATAATGCTCAGGGGAACTCCATGTAAGATTATAGTCTCCCATACATACAAATTTCCTATATAATCCATGGAATTTGTCCCAAGATTGAAAAGAAATGAGAAACTTTCATCATCTGATCAACTGTCAACCAAGCCACATCTTGATTCCTCATAGTCTGAGGTAAACCCATCACAAATTCCATTTTCACACCATCCTACATTCACACCCGCACAGGAAGTTACTAAAAAAATAATTAGGAAATTAGTGATCAAAATTTACCCTATGGTTGGTATGGAATCATGAAATAAAACTTGCAATTTCCCACTTTATACGACGACACTAGAACTGATGTCGAATGTCATGGTATATATTTTTTCACCTTGGACGCATGACCCATTTTGATGCATACAAGTCTCTCACTACCTTCTATATGAATGTTATTGGCACTAAAACCCACCCATTTACACAAATAACTTCATCATTGTCTACTGACCATCCTAGAATTGGGTATCTTCATTCCAATTATTCTTGTATCAACCCACACTCGAGATATGACTCTTATATAGTCTTCAACCAATCCAATAATAAAGAAATTATGAAAAGGGATTACATTTAATGACACAAATATCCTTAGATGTGTCCACAAGAATTTATTCCATCAAACTCATAAGACTCCATTCCTCTGGTGATATTCCCTCACCAAGATACTCTATTTATGATATTTTGCTGCTAAGATCCTCTACGTCGACATTACTATTTCATAGATCATAGACCATATCAAATTTGGATTTCAATTGATACTATAATCAATGAATCTACCTAAAATTTGGATGACATTTATATAATATATATTATAGTGTCTTTTGGTCTATAAAAATAACAAACCTACAACAAAAGAGATAATGTATCCAATATTTCAGGCTGTGGACCATAATTTCCAACTCTAAGTCATGTGTTTGGTAGTTCAATCCATGGGGTCAAAGATGAAATAAAACAAAAGAAAATATCTAATCTATATAAATAAAAAAACTCCCAACCCAACACTTAAGGTGTCACAATACACTATATATCTGATCCGACACTATAGATGAATTAAAACTGAAGTTTTCATCAATATCCTCTCTAGCTCAAGGAAGGAATTTTCACATAGATCGATCCATTAAAACTTCAAAAATTCTTAGTAATCCCCATTATTTCTGATTATAAGTGGGATAATTCTTAAATTAATCTTAAATAGTATCTATATAACCTTAATAGACTCTTGACTCAAAACCATTTCAAGTATGATCCCAAGACATCACCGCTTCCACCTTTTCCATTTCCATAGAAATTCCAATCTGATAGATCAGATGGCCAAGAAACCATGCCTATAAAATCTATAAGTTACAATTTTAAAGTTTAGAATAAATTTTATGGAATAAAAATTAACTCAATATGATATTATGACATCCATCCTTTTTATTACATAACTTTACAATACATTTTACAAACAGAGGATCTTTTAAAGTTTAGTGTCTTGGAAAATGGTACATAATACATGAAAACATAAAAAAATTATTATATTCTATTTGAAATGATTATTAAAGGATAATCCTAATTACATTTATTTCATCTCATAACCTGGTGACATACATCAAAGGAAAGGGAGAGCATAAGGCTCAGTAAAGAAAAATAAGGGAAACAATTTACTTGTGATCTTGAGGAATATCGATAAGAACTTGAGGAAATAAATAAAGAAATGAGAAATAGGAAAATAATAATAATAAGAACATGAATAATTACTTGGTAATTTGGATAAAACATTTAATTTATTCATTCATAATCATATCACCAAGGTTTATCACTGAGGTGCCATAAAAATTACCAAGGTTATTCACTAAATTATTGTAAAATATACAGTCTATAGAGATTAAATTATTTACCCAATGAATTGCAGTGATATCAAGGAAAAACCTTAATATGTATTAATCAATTTGAGCCACAAATATCATAATAAAACCATTCATAAATAACCCATGGAGAATAAAAGAAATAGGTTCCATGTCAAAATCATGGTGTTTTAAAAAGTGCTTAAAAACAAATTCTTTTGTCTTTTTTAAACCCATAGAAAATGAAGGTGGGTTTCATCTATATTAATACCATAATAAAATAAATAATGGTTAAATCTATGAGAATACCCCGATATAATAAATATGTTTGGGTATTTACAAAATTAAATAAAATAATTTAATGCGAAAATGATAGAAATTTTGAGAAGTAAATTCAGTAGTACAACGAGTATAAAATGTGGTTTTAGAAAACATTAAAAAGATATAGGAAAATGGTGTACCATTCATAAATTTCTGTTAATAAATTAATGTTATATAAAAAAATGGAAAAAATGACATAGTATGTAAATTTTAAAGATATACCACATAAAAAGGAAACTCGAATGGAAATGAGAAGTTGAGATTTCCCTTACCTTGAAGAGTGACTACAAAAACTCAAAGATCCGGACCTTTGGGTCTTGATAAAACCTTTAAAGGACTCATTGGGAGGTAATAATATCATATATTTGTGACGAATGAATATTTAATAAATGTAAATTAATAAATGTGTGGGTATTTATAGAAAAAGTGAATGCGTTTTTTATTTATTTCTTTTGACACCTCGTTAGTGGTATTTAAAAAACCATGGGATTGGCCAATGTATTTTACCTTGGTATTGACCAATTGGGAAAACAATTATATTTTTTTAATCCAAAAGTGTCACCCAAAATTTTATATTAATTATTAAATCATTATTAAGTCATTAAACATACTGAAAAACTGAAACCGTATTTTTACCATTCACAAAAAAAGTATTTTGTGAAATTATCATAAATTAAACCTAAAATAATATTGATGTTATGATTTCAAAAATGAAATTTATTTTATCATAATAATTTTATAAATATAATGAATTTTACTTTTAACTATAAAATACTTATTTTTTTATAAATAATAGGGGACAAAAAATGCATAGTAAAACTTTCGACACTAGAAAAAAATAAATTTCTTTTATCATTTATAATTAAAATGGATTGTTTTTATAAGACTATTTAATTATAATAAATATTATTAATAAAACCTGAGTTTCATATAATAATTTATATCTCTCTGAAAAATAATTTTTTTTGCTGAAAAATTAATTTATCAAATTCCATCTCAATTTTTAAGAAAAAACTATTCTTAAAACGAAAATAATAAAATGAAAATTTTATTTATACAAAGGGAATATAAATTAAGGAAATAAGTACTTGACACATAAACACTTATAACACCCGCATATGACCTAAGGGTGAGATTTGCGATGTTGATAGAATCATGGGGCGGTTTGGCTAACATCGTCGGAGTGGTAAGGTCCACTAGCTTAAAGATTTCTCATAGGTGATTTCATTCATGATTAACATGTTGAAGATGAGATTAGGATTGGTCAAGATTGAAGCCCAAAGATTCCACCTACCTCTTAATTTTTGACAAATGGGCTTTATACAACAGGACTTTACTGAATGAGGCCATCGACTCTTTTTTCTGCATTAATTAACCATTATCATTTATATTTATAATACTAATTATAATTTTAAAATTATTTTTAAGAGTATTGTTTCCAATGTGCATATTGACCAATGGTCATATAACAGTCAAAAATTGATTGTAAAATTTTAAATTAAAATCACTTCATTATTAAAGATATATATTTATGTTGAGTACAAAATAATATATCACGCATTTTTGAGAAAACAATTTTTTTCAAAAATTTTTTTGTTACATTCTCCCCCTTAAGACATTTCATCCCTAAAATTTCATCTCATTCCCTTGGATGAGAAAAGCTGGGGGTACTTTTGCCTCATTTTGTCCTCTGGTTTCCATGTGGCCTCTTCATATTTGTGATTCCTCTACAAAACATTAACAAGGTGGGTAGTCTTGTTGCATATAAGCTTGTCTCTACTATCCAAGATCTCCATTGACTAGGTCATGTTATAGTTGTACGACTTCAGGTTTCAGTACCTATAAAGGGTCAGGTATGTACTTCGTCAAGAGAGATATGTGGAAAGTATCATGAAATTAAGCTAGGTTTTGAGAAATTTTATGTTGATAATCCACTTCTCCTATGTGATCAATGATTTAATAGGGGATAATGTATCAAGGGATGAGCTTCCATTTCTTCCCAAACCTCACGTATCTCTTAGAAGGTGAAATTGAAAGGAATAATTTTTCACCAACATAAAACTCTAAGTCCCTCTGATGGTAGTCAGTATAACTATTATATCATATCTAAACAGTTATTTTGTGTTTTTGGATGGAATGAACCTTTTTTTTCATCTCTTCCATAAGATCAGACCCATGAAGCTTTCTCTCACCATCTTCATTCCAACAAGTAGGAGTTCTACATTGATTTCTATATAGAGCATCATAAGGTTCCATTTGAATGCACAAATGGAATCTGTTGTTGTATAAGAACACAACTAATGGGATATTTTGATCCCATCCACCTTTAAATTCCATTGATCATGTTCTCAACATGTCCTTGAGTGTATGAATAGTTCTTTGAGATTGGCCATCAGTTTGGGGATGACAGGCCGTACTAAAATTAAATTTAGTACTCAAATAATGTTAAAGACTTATCTAGAATTTTGATGTAAACCTTGGATCATGATCAAATATTATAGAAAGTTGAACTCCATGAAGCCTTACCACTTCCTTTATGTATATCTTGGCAAGTTATTCAAGATATAAATCTTTCCGAATAGAGATAAAATGGGGAGTCTTGGTGAGACGGTCCACTATAACCCAAATCACATTATTTCCTATGGAAGTTCTTGAGGGACTAGTGAAAAAGTACATAGTGATATTATCCCACTTCCATTCTAGTATGGGTAGTGGTTATAATACCCCTTTAGGAGGTTTTCACTCTTCCTTAACTTTTTGACAAACTAGGAACCTTGTTGTATAGTTGGAAATCTCTCTTTTTATGTTATTCCAACAATAATGATCATGAAGGTCCATATACATTTTAGTGTTTCCAAAATTTATAAAGAAAGTAGAGCTATGAGTTTCATCCATCAGATCCTTCTTTATTTTCGGAATAGATGGAACACATTGCCTTGTATGAAATTTCAGTACACCTTCTTGATCAATGTTAAACTCAGGAAACTTCCCATTATTCACATCCTCTAATTTCTTTTGTAACAAATGATAGTCTATTTGAAATTTATTGATCTTATATAGTAATTAATTTTGAGAAATCAGTTGGTATAGGGTTGATGATGTCCCTTCCCTTATAATTCTCATGTCCAATTTTACTAGGTCTTTGATCAGAGGATCTCTTTGAATCCTCATCACTGCTAGAATAATAGGGTATTTCTTACTGAATGCATCAATAACTTTGTTTTCTCTATCAGGGTGATAATGAATTGAAAAACCACAGTCTTTAAGAAGTTACAACCTTCTCCTCTGTCTCATGTTCAATTACTTTTTTCTGAAAGTATACTTCAAACATTAATGGTCTGTGAATATCTCACATTTCTCCCCATAAAGATAATGACTCCATATCCTCAGATAGAAATAATTGCAACCAGCTCTAGGTCATTCATATGATAATTCTACTCGCGAGGCTTGAACTATTGATATGAATAATAAATAACCTTTTCATTTTGCATGAGGATTCACCCAATCCCTTTCATATATGCATCGATAAAAATTAATAATCCTTATTCAATAGAGGATTGGGTTAACATGTGTGTAGTAACCAATATCTTCTTCAACACTTCAAATCTTTCTTAACACTCCTTTTTCCAGATGAACTTGACCCCTTTTAGACTTATCATGGTTAGTGGATTAGAAAGTCCTAATTTGTTTTCAAAAACCTTCTATAATATCATACTAAACCAAGGAAACTATGAATATTAGTTACTAATGTCGGATAAGGCCACTCATCCACAACCTTTGTCTTTGTAGGGTCAACTGAGTTTCTATAATTGGTTACGATGTTCCCCAAGAAATAAAAATTTTGTAACCAAAATTTACATTTTTGAACATTCCAAATATCCTCTCCTTCCTTAGGGTTTGAAATATAACCCTTATATGATCCTCATGCTCCTAAAAACTTTTAAAATATATTAGAATATCATCTGTAAATTTTTTGACAATGTTATAAAGGTAGTCCTTAAAGACTATATTCGTCAAATCCATAAAAATAGAAGGTTAATTAGTCAAGTTGAAGGGAATAACAAAAAAAATCATAATTCCCATATTTTGATCAGAAGGAGGTATTTGGAATATATTCTTTCTTCTCCCTCAATTGATGATAACCAGATCGAAGATCATTCTTGGAGAGTAAATTATCCCCACAAAGCTGGTCAAATAAATCATCAATTATTGGAATAGGGTACTTATTCTTCACTATGTCCCCGTTAAGTTCTTTATAATCAATGCATAACTACATTTATCAATCCTTCTTCTTATTCATAAAAAGAACAAGTGATTTCCTAGGAGACACACTTAGCTGGACAAACCCCTTCTCTAAAAGATCTTGGATTTATTTCACTACTGGAATTCTACCCTTTACCAATGGTTCAAAACCGTTGGTAAAGGCCTAGAAACCCTTGGTATATTATATACCAATGGTTTCCCAAACTGTGGCCAAGTAAGCCGTGGGTAAACACCTATACCAACGGTTCTGTGTAGACTATTGGCATAGGTGTTAATGTAAGAGATATACCAACAGTTTCACAAAACGTTGGTATATGTTACCCTTATACCAATGGTTCTAAACCGTTGGTATATAGTGTACAATATTCATACAAAGCATATACCAATGGTTTTTAAAACCATTGGTACAAGTTTATACCAACATTTATAAAAAACCATTGTTATAATATACATCAAAATGCTATACCAACGGTTTTGAAAACCGTTGGTATACATCTACTGTAGCTCCACAGCAACTAGCAGCCCTACAGCTCCACAACACCCAGCTGCCCCCTTCAACCTGCAACTCTCCATGACCTGCAAGAACACATACACATCCAGAATCCAAAAGCCTATGTGGGATGTTTAAAATTCATCTAGAATTCAGAAATTCAGAAATTTAAAATTCATTCCTCACTCAAACCACAACACAAGAGAAAAAACCAGAATCTAATACATCCACATTACGATACATCCCGAATTTAAATTCAATAACACCCATAACACCAATACAAAATTAAAATCCAATAAATCCAGAATCCAATACACCAAAAAATATTCAAAATTTAGAATTCATTACCCATATAGACAGAATCCAATACATCCAGAATTCAGAAATTAAGAATTGAAAAAGCAATAACACCCATAACAGTATTCAAAATTTATAATTCACTCCTCACTCAAACCACAACACCAATACACAGAATAGAAAAAGCCTACATGTTATAGGAAAGACATTGGATGTTTACTCATGGTCTTGGGTTGAATATCTTAAAACCAATAGAAAAACTTGGCTAGAGTTGACAAGGATCATGATACCCATAAGATATAAAATGGTAGTGGTCATGTTCTTAGACCTAAGATGAGTTATAGGAAACACATGGGATGTTTATATTCTTATAATGACTATGTATCGATGTATAAGTGGTTCCTGATGTATTAGTGGTAAACATTGTCCAATCTCAACATATGAGATGGGTTACAGAAATAGCCTACATGTTCTTCATAGAATTTTCAATTGGAACAAGGGGGTATGTGGGTAATTGTAATTTGTCCTCTTGTGTGTGATGTGAGATAAATCCCCATTTTGGGTAGTGGGTATGAATATTCAATTATGTCTCTGGTATTGGGTTCCCAAAGGGACTTTGGTTTAGTCCTAGAACCCACTGTTTGAGGATGGGATTGGTATATTAAATGGCATGTGTTTTAGAATAGGGGTAGGAGTTACTCACATGAGAAGTGGATTGTGTGAGGCTGAACCATAGATCCTTGTGTTAAAGTATCAAAAAAATCCAAATATATTTGGTCGATTTTTCGTATTCCAATTGTTTTCACGTAAAATGTTGTCCATTTTAAAAAAAATATTGACACTTTAAGTGATACCGGACACACCATGCCTCAGATTGAGGCGGGGTTGACTCGTACACGTCACATATGACCCATAGATCATTTTCCTAAAGTATCAAGACAATCTGAATGAATTTGGTCGGTTTTCCGTATGCCAGTTGTTGTTTTCTCCAAAAATGTTGTCCATTTGAAATAAAAGTGACACACTTTGAGTGGTACCGGTCACATCATGCCTCAGATTGAGGCATGGTTGACTCGTACACATCAAGAATGGCCCATGGATTGTTGTTATAAAGTATAAACACAATCTGAATACATTTGGTCAGTTTTACGTATCCTAGTTGTTTTTACTTAAAAGAGTATCCATTTTAAACAAAAGAAAGACACTTTGAGTGGTATCAGCCACACTGTGCCTCATATTGATGTGGGGTTGACTCATACATGTCCCAAATGACTCATGGATCCTTTTACTAAAGTTTGAATAGAATCTGAATGGGTTTGGTTGGTTTTCCATATTCCAATTGTTGTGTTCACTGAAAATGTTGTCCATTTCAGATAAAAGCGATACACTTTGAGTGGTACTGGCCACACCATGCCTCAGATTGAGGTGAGGTTGACTCGTACACATAAAAAATGACCCATGGATCATTGTGCTAATGTGTCAACACAATTCGAATCTATTTGGTCAGTTTTCCGTATGGTAGTTGTTGTTTTCACATAAAATGTTGTCCATTTCAAATAAAAGTGATACACTTTGAGTGGAACCGGCCACATCATGCCTCAGATTGAGACAGGGTTGAATCAAACATGTCACAAATGACCAATGGATTGTTGTAATAAATTATAAACAAAATTTTAATGTGTTTGGTCATTTTTCTGTATGCTAGTTTTTGTTTTGACTTAAAATTTTGTCCATTTCAAATAAAAGTGAGACACTTTGAGTAGTATTGGCCACACCGTGCCTCAGATTGAGGCGGGGTTGACTCATACATTTCAAAAATGACCCATGGATAATTGTGATAAAGTATCAACACAATCTGAATATGTTTTCTCAATTTTCTGTATGCCAGTTGTTGTTTTCACTTAAAATGTTGTCCATTTCAAAAAAAGTGAGACACTTTTAGTGGTACTGGCCACATAGTGCCTCTGATTGAGGTAGGGTTGACTCGTAAACATCAAAAATGACCCATGTATTGTTGTGATAAAGTATCAACACAATATGAATATGTTTAGTCATTTTTCCATATACCAATTGTTTTTACTTAAAAGAGTATCCATTTCAAATAAAAGTGATACACTTTGAGTGGTAACGGCTACACTGTGCCTCGGATTGAGGTGGGGTTGACTCGTAGACATTTAAAATGAACCATAGATCCTTGTACAAAAGTATAAATAGAACCATAATGTGTTTGGTTTGTTTTTCATATGCCGGTTTTTGTTTTCACTTAAATTTTTGTCCATTTCAAATAAAAGTGTGACACTTTGAGTGGTACCAGCCACACTGTGCCTCAGATTGAAAGGGTTGACTCATACACGTCACAAATGACACACAGATCCTTTTAATAAAGTATCAACCGAATATGAATGCATTTGGTCAATTTTCTGTTTGATAGTTGTTGTTTTCACTTAAAATGTTGTCAATTTCAAATAAAAGTGAGACACTTTGAGTGGTACTGGCCACACCGTGCCTCGGATTGAGGCGAGGTTGACTTTTACACATCAAAAATGACCCATGGATATTTTTTATAAAGTATAAATAGAATCCAAATTCCTTTGATCAGTTTTCCATATGCTAGTTGTTGTTTTCACTTAAAATGTTGTCCATTTAAAATAAAAGTGAGACACTTTTAGTGGTACCGGCCACACAATGCCTCAGATTGATGAGGGGTTAACTTGTACAAATCAAAAATAACCCATGGATCCTTTTGATAAAGTATAAACACAATACAAATATGTTTGGTTGGTTTTCCGTATGCCAGTTGTTGTTTTCACTTAAAATGTTGTCCATTTCAAATAAAAGTGAGACACTTTGAGTGGTACCGGCCACATCATGCCTCAGATTAAGGCAAGGTTGACTCACACACGTCGAAAATTACCCATAGATCATTGTGAAAAAGTATCAAAATAGTCAAAATATGTTTGGTTGGTTTTCCGTATGCTAGTTGTTTTTACTTAAAATGGTATCCATTTCAAATAAAATTGATACACTTTAAGTGGTATCGGACACAACATGCCTCAGATTGAGGCGGGGTTGACTCGTACATGTCAAAAATGACCCATGGATTGTTTTTTTAAATTATATATAGAATCCGAATGCGTTTGGTTGGTTTTATGTATGCCAGATGTTGTTTTCACTAAATTTTTTTTCCATTTTAAATAAAAGTGGGACAATTTGAGTGGTACCGGCCACACCGTGCATTATATTGAGGCAAGGTTGACTCGTAAATGTCAAAAATGACCCATGTATTGTTTTGGTAAAGTATCAACACAATCAGAATATGTTTGGTTAGTTTTATGTATTCCAGTTGATTTTACTTAAATGACTATCCATTTCAAATAAAAGTGATACACTTTGAGCGGTACCAACCACAACATGCGTCAGATTGGGGTAGGGTTTACTCTTACACGTCCAAAATTACACATGGATTGTTTTCCTAAAGTATCAACAGAATATGAATGCGTTTGGTTGGTTTTCCGTATGCCGGTTGATATTTTCACTTAAAATGTTGTCCATTTCAAATAAAAGTGAGAGAGTTTGAGTGGTACCGGACACAATGTGCCTCGAATTGAGGCTGGGCTGACTCATAAACATCAAAAATGACCCATGGATATTTTTTCTAAAGTATCAACACTATCTGAATCTGTTTGGTTGGTTTTACGTATGCTAGTAGTTGTTTTCACTTAAAATGTTGTCTATTTCAAATAAAAGTGAGACACTTTGAGTGGTACCGGCCACACCGTGCCTCAGATTGAGTTGAGGTTCACTCATACATGTCACTTGGGCGTTTTGAGTGCAGTCAAGTGAGGATTGAAGATCCAGGTGAGTCTAATCCTCTCATTGATTCCTCTTTTTGATCAGGGTTTTCACTCTTCTCCCATCTTCTTCCGAACCTCTAAAACCCTTTTTTCCATTAGGATTTAGGGTGAATATTGAAGAGAGCTTAGATTGGGATCCGAAACACCGAATTAGGAGTGCTATTGTCTCCATAATCAAGGTAGGTGGTCAGTGATTGGTACTGAAGTAATAGTAATGGAATGTTAATTAGATTGAGATTTAGGGTGAATCTCGAAGAGAGCTTAGATTGGGCTCAGTGACCTTATGATGTAGTGATTGGTGTAATGATGTCAGTGATACACAGTTGTGTGAGGTACCTAGTGGAGGATGAGGATATATGTGGTGGGGGTTATGAATGGTAGTAGGAGGGTGGGGGGGGGGGGGGCTGTCCAGGGTCCAGGGAGGAGGGTGGGGGGGGGGGGCTGTCTGGGGGGCTGTATGAGGTCCAAGGAGGAGGGTGGGGGGCTATCCGGGGGTTGTCTGGGGGGCTGTCCGGGGGGTTGTCTAGGGGGCTGTACTGGGGGCTGTCCGGGGGGCTGTCTGGGGAGATGTCCGGGGGGCTATCCGGGGTCCAGGGAGGAGGGTGGGGGTGATGTCCGAGGGGCTATCCAGGTGGCTGTCCGAGGTCCAAGGAGGAGGTGTGTGGGGCGGGGGGGGGGGGGGGGGGGGGGTGCTCTCTGGGGGCTGTCCGGGGTCCAGGGAAGAGGGTTGGGGGCTGTCTGGGGGGCTTTCCAAGGAGGAGGGTGGGGGTGGGGGATATCTAGGGGATATCCAAGGTCCAGGGAAGAGAGGGGGGGGGGGGGGGGGGGGCTGTCCGGGGGGCTGTCCGGGGAGCTGTCTGGGGGGCTATCCGGGGTCTCGAGAAAAGGGTGGGGGGGCTGTTCGGGGGGCTTTCTGGGGGGGGGGGGGGTTGTCCCATGTTCATGGGATGACATTTACATATTTTATAAGAAAATTATTTCAGGGTTAAAAAATAATTTCATTATATCAACTTCTAATCAGACCACCAATTTTCTAAATTCCACTAAAAAATTACAATTTCATTAAAATAGGTGGATGTCACAACAAATCCTAAAATCAAGTTTTATTATTTATAGATAAAAAATAAAGATAATGTGACCTACCTATTCACACATATATTGAGGTAAAACAAATCAATAAAAATAAAAGGGCAGTAATGTCATTCAAAAATGTAACGGGTCAATCTGTCCCTCATCCCCATCACTATCATCACCATCATCTTCACCCTCACCATCATCCTCATCATCTTCCCCACCCTCCTTTCCCTCGTACTATGCCTTGGCCTCTTCATCTCCATCCTCCTTTGCCTCATCCTCCTCTTCACCCTCCTCCTCCTCCACCTCGGCCTCCTCCTCTCCATCATCTCGACCACCACTAGAACTGCCACCTGGTTCACCATATATAGAACAGATCGATGACATATATTCCTCACAAGCAGTGCTGGCCGATGGTGGAAGTGTTATACATAAAGATTCCATCAGTTTCATAAATGCAGTGTTTTCCATACCAGACTGTGCTGCCATCTCTGTGGCCCTTTTTTCAGCCTTTTTTGCCTGTGCCTTAACATGATGCAACTTGGTGGCACTAAAACTCTTACCTGAGGTGGGCCAATACCTCATTGGAACTATACTCTTCCCAGGCCGACAACGTACTCTACCAGGGTTCTCATCTCCCAACACCTGATGTAAGTGATAGTTTGGCCTAAAATTGTCAGGTTTCTGGGCATCAAGGGCCTCTAAAGAAGCCTGTTACAAATATAAATAGATTATTATGTTATAAAATAGAGATTAAAATTTTAAATCTACAAAGTAAAACTTACAATCTGCTGCTAAGTCGGTTCATTAACCACACTTTCATCTTTCTTATTTCTACTTGAGGAAAACAGTTTTGCTCGAGGCACACATCCTTCTATATTCAATTTATGCCTCTACAATGACATTGAATGCAGGAAACCATAATTAAAAATAAGATACCAAAAAAATAGTAATTTCATAACTAAAATTATATAACAACTTTAGCAATAGAATAAATTATGGAGGAAGAAAAAGAAAGTGCAAGTCGTAAAGAAAGATTATAAACTATCATTCCAGCTGTCTCTCGTGATCTAGCATCATAGTACGTCCCAATTTGTGGACATATTTCTTAGAATAAATGTTTTTTTATTTCTTCCAGATGCATCCTAAATAGAAGTCAATATTTAGTATTAATGAAAAACATGAAATTTTTTATTTAAATACTTCTAATTTGATTAATACCGTAAATTGGATAGTCTCCCAATGAGTAATCATATATCGGTACTATTCGAATAGAAAATCATCCACGACAGGGACCGCCTCCAACTCTGTGCCCACTCTATCATGCCAGCCAATGTACAACTCATTCTTATAAGCTCTCCAAAGCTCACCTAAATTCTTTATATGTGCTGGCCATGCACCCTCACCATTGGGGAAATTAAAACATAACTGAAACAAAAATATTAATTCATATAAATGCAAAAATTAATATATTTCATTAAATAAAACTGATTTTTTTACCCATATCTCTACCCAGGATTTATACTTGACTTCATTTGGTAGCTGTCTCCATGAGAGCGGGCTGACATGAATGATGTCGGAGTTTTTGGAAAGCGTCAATAAAAAACTCCGACATTTCTGCCTTGATTTTTCAATTATCTGACTATCTTCATTGTATTCCACCATCAACTGCGTGCGGCAGTTCCACACTGAACGCATGCATGTACGCCCCCACCCCTGCTTCCTATTAGTAGATGTATTTGTTATGAAATAAAAACAAATATTTTATCAATACATGTTATAATGAAAATAAATAATGGTCTAACAATTTGTTAGATTTGTATAAGTATACCTACGGTAGTCTGATCAATGGGTGCCTCTGAATCTGTAGAAACTGAAGGAACAACCTATACAGATGGAGTGGGGTCCCAATGTATTCTCTTCAGGGACAGACTCTGGTGGCGAAGTAGTCGAAGAAGAAGGAATATAAAAGCCTGTAGAGATCGAAGTAGTAATAAAAAAAGATGACCGGGATGGCTGGACAAATGCTAGATGGGGAGTGGGAATAATCATCAAATATGATACAGATGGGTGAGGAGGGTCAGATGTAAATAGTGGTGAAAACATAAGAGGCCTAAATATCCCATGTTTCCCTAACGGCACACATGGATCAGAATGTTGGATGGATGGTATGTTAGTGGGAGGGGCAGGGTCTAATCGGGTTTGCTGACCAGATCGTCTAGCTCCTGTACCACCCCCCCTCGTACGAACACCCCCATTACTGGGACCACTGCTTGGATGCTCCTAAAATAACTGTTTCCTAATAGATGGATCCTGAAAAAATGTTTAAAAAACATTAATCAAATGAAATTATATATAATTTAAATAAATATATTTGAAATAAAATACTCACTAGAGGCATTAGTGGTGGAATGCCCAGCTCGGTCATGTGAAGATTGTTGTCCATAATCTGTTTCTGTCGCCTCTCTTAAATTGGTTTCATTTCTTAAATTTGAAATAAAACATGGAAGTAAATAGAAAAGGATAACTAATGTGTAACCTAAAAAATAAAATAAATGAGATGGAGTAGGAGGATTCATGGATAATTTAACTGACCATTGTTTTAGGTGAGCTTGAACAAATATATAATGAAGTTAATAAATCGTACAAGATGTAATAAAGAAATTTAATTTTTAGTAGGATGATTATTTACTAAGTGTCATCAGTCTATTAAAATAATGGAACATTGATTATACTAGATTCATAAGTGAAAAAGTAATTGTCAAAATTAAGGAAAAATTTAATTTCTTTATCTCAGTTAAATGATGCAGGTTTCAATATAAAATTAATTTGAATAGAACCAACCTTAACAACCCAAATCAAGGTAAAAAAAAAAGAATTGAGAACATGAATAAATGATTTTATATATTTCCCACCACAACTTCAGGTTCACAGTCAACTCTGAAAATTGAGCTATTGGAGTCATCAAAAGAAATAAATGGATTGGTTCCAATGGTAGTAGGGATGGTGTCAATTCCATCATCACCATCATAAAAAATATGTCTTGGAATTACTTTAACTATGACACCAAATTCAGGTTAAAGTTAGTCTTTGACATGAAAAACATGTTTATCCATTAATGCCAATACATATGGTTCTTTGGTAGCAAGAGTGCAAGTCATATTAATTACTTAAAATCCACAATCATCAATAAATGTGCCCTGTCTCTTCATCGAATCAAACTAATGGAATTTCATTATTGTGACTCGTCCATGAGAGTAATAATCCAACATTATTATTTTTTCAATGAATCCCTAATAACCCACATTTTCAAATCGTGGTCTACTATCCGATACACTGGCATGGCAATCTATTGTCGAAGTAACCATGACACCATCATGTTGTGTTCTCAAGTTCTTTTCTCGTTCAGTGACAATAAATTTGTACCCATTGATAACAATTGATTTACAATCACAAACCACGATATTTGGACCAAAAGCCAAATCTCTTATTTCCTCAAAGACATATTCCGCCGGAAAACTCAATACCTATAATATAAATGAATATTAAACTTAATTATATATTGATTTAATTATTTCAAACAGTAATATTTTTACATTCAATTTTAACCAAGAAGAAAACTCTTTGCTATGGAAAGTCTCCCTCCTTCTCAAAGATAAATAATGATGCTTTCTATTTATCATTGTTTTATGTTCCCTGTAGATAAAAAATATGAATAGTTTAGAAGATATATATGAAGACATACATATTCAATTGAGTTACTTTATGTAGTCATCGAACAAATCACATTTGAACAAAACTGTGCGATGTGCCATCTCTCGCTCTTCAAGCATTAATGTCTTCAATGTATATGATCCAGTAATTCCTCCTGTTTGAGGAAGTTATGGAAAACTAAGTTCAATTTGATCATAATGTTCTTCTTCATTTCTTATTGGTATTTTCATTCTTGTAGTAAGATCAGACAATTACATTGAGTAGAAATCCATACATTCTTGAGCCAAGTAACTGTTCATGATAGAACCTTTGGGATGATTCCTGTTTCGGACATAAGACTTTAATGTGTATATATTTCTTCCAGTTGGATACATACAACGAAAATAAACCGGTCCTCTGAGAAGTATTGAAGTGGTAATATGGATAGTCAGATGCATCATGCATGTGAAAAATGGAGGGAATATTTTCTCCAACTCACACAAAATTAATGGGGCATCTGTCAACATTTTTTACAAGAACGACTTGGACAACTTCTTAGCATAAAGATCTATAAACAAATGGAACAACCAAATAATAGTCACCATTACATTATTGGAAAAAATATGACATGTTGCTATTGGAATAAACTCATGTTGAGGAACGTGATAATAATGATTCTTCAAAGATTTTATCTTCAAATATCTTCTATTGAACCGTTTAGATATGTTTCTTGAATAGCCATATTGAACTCTAATAGTCTCTAATACTTCCAGAAATTGTTTTTTTTCATAGGTTTCATCACATAAGAATCACGTAGAACTTTCCATTTATTTTCACTAATGCGCACAGGATGTAATTCTGGTCTGATGCCCTAATCCAACAAGTCATGTCGAGACCGTAAATCATATTTTGTCTTTCCCTTAACATTTAGAAGTATCAAAAGAAACATTTCACATATATTATTTTCAATGTGCATTACGTCTAAGAAATGAAGTAACATATTGGTTGACCAATAAGGAAAATAAAAAAAGATACCCCTCTTCCTCCAATTGTAACAGGTTTCAGTGGAAACATTCTTTCGCTTTCAAGATTTCATTTGACTCTTCCTGAATGAAAAACCAAAATCTTTCAATTCATTAAGCACATCAGTTCCAGACATACTCTAAGGTGGATCATCGGTTTCTGTGGTATTATCAAATCTTTGACGATTATTTTTATATGGATGGTCCAATGGAAAGAATCATAGATGTCCCATAAAACTGAAAATACAACGATGTTTCAGTCTTTTGGATTGTGTATTCTTCATAAAAACATGACATGATAGTTTTCCCTTCATGCTCCATCCAAACATCATTGCATAAGCTGGAAAATCATTGATCATCCACATAAGTGCATCACACATCTAAAATATGTATTTCAAATATGCATTGTATGTGCGCACAATCACATCCCAAAGAAGCTTCAACTCTTTTATTAAAGGTTGCATGTATACATCAATATCAATGCCGAGATAAGAAGGGAAAAATATGAGTATAATCATGAAAGTAAAAGGTTTTTTCATACACAACCACGGGGAAGATTATAAATGTGTATAAAAACTGGCCATGTGCTGTGCGAAGTAAGAATCTACCCAAACAGATTCAAGCCCTCACATAAAAGACCCAACCTCCCATTACACACATTAGCTGCAAAATCAGGATATCAAGCATCAAATATCTGCCATGAAAATCCTTCTATAGGGTGAACCAACTCATCATTAGTCTTCTTTCTCTCAGTATCATGCCATCTCATTTTTATTGATATTTAATTAGACTTAAAAAGGATATGGAGTCTAGGGATCAATATAAAGTGACACATTACTTTCTGTGGCACACGGGATGGTGTTCCATCAGATTTTGACTTCTAGCGTGATGTGCCACATTTTATACAATCATTTTTTTCGGCGGTTTCCTCCAAAAAAAAATGAAATATTTCAGGAAAACATGAATTTTGTTTCTTGAAAACTCGATTTCCTCAACTAACATCCATACCATATAGTTGTTTTAGGGAATATCTGCATCATCTGGAAGTAAATCCTTCAAGAAGGTAAAAAAGTAATCGACTACTGTATTAGAAATCCCATACATAGTTTTCTCATGAAACAATCAGATTAAAAATTCAAGCCTTTTCACTTTATCGCATTGTCGATATACTGTAGTCGTGGTAGCATCATTCAATTTTTTCACCCTTACAGCATCATCATTTTAATTAGATGCATCATGTGTTCTCATATCGAAGTCATCTTGGGTCTGAATCCTCTCGTTTCATGATGAAGATTAAATCAAATCCTGTCATATAACAAATTATCCACTCCATTCATTTCATTTGAATCATTAGAAATGTGAGATTTCATTTTCTCCCCACTGTGATACCACACATAGTAGTTTGCTTGAAAACCATATTTGGTTATGTGGTAGCTGACTTCTTCATGGCTCAACCAAGGTCTGCCAACACAATTGGAACATGGGCAGTGTATGCGACCACTATCTGAAGCATTTTGAAATAAAAAATTTAAAAAACTCTCCAAATTGTTTTGAAAATATCTTGAGATCCGATCGGTTTCATACATGAAACTTCTATCCATTCTGTAAAAAAATAATTGTTATAAGCCATTTCATCAAAAGAAATTTAATAAGATTGAAGTTTCATCGAAAATATATTTATGTAAACGAGAATTTTTCACTTAATATGAAACCATAACTGACACACTACTCTATATGAGAATCATATTATAAAAGACAAAAAAAATACTATATTTAAAACAAAATATCTTTGAATAACTATACATGAGTGTACAAGATCATGTACACTTGTGGAGGAGAATTATTCAGGATTTGACTAAATTTTAGATCGAGAAATTTGATATTTTAGTAGATAATTTGAGTGATCACATACATTTCCCAAGGGGGAGGGAGTGTCCAGGGGGTGCGGGGTGTCCAGGGGGGGTGGAAGATCTTTCAAGGGGGGTCAGACGTGTCTAGTGGGTGGGGGGCTATCTAGTGGGGTCAGGGTGTCTAGGTGGGAAGGCTGTCAATGAGGGTGGTTGGGTTGTCCAAGGGGGTAGGGGTGTCCAAGGGGAAGGGGGTGTCCAGGGGATGGGCGGGCTATCCAAGGGGATGATCAAGGTGTCTAGGGGGTGGGTGGGGCTGTCCAGGGGGTAAGGGGTGTCCAGGGGTGTGGGAGGCCTGTACATGGGGGTGGAAGGGCTGTCCCGGGGGTACGGGGTGTCCAGGGGGTGGGAGGGCTATCTAGGGGGTGGGGTGGGCTGTCTATAGGGGGTGGTCAGGCTGTCCATGGGGGTGGCAAGGCTGTTCAGTGGGGTCGAGGGTGTCAGGGGGGGGGGGGATTTTCAGGGGGTGGGGGCATCCATGGGGATGGGGGGTGTCCGGTATGTTGTGGGCGGGTGTCCGGGGGGAAGGGGGTGTCCATGAGGTGGGGGGGGGGTGTCTAGGGTTGTATGTGCTGTCTAGGGGGTGGGCGGGATGTCCACGGGGGTGGCAGGGCTATCTAAGGGGGCGAGAGCTGTCCAGGGGGTGGGGGGATTTCTAGGGGTGGGTAGGGGGGGCTGTCTAGGGGGTACGAGGTGTCCAGAGGGTGGGTGGGCTATCCACATGGGTGGTAGGGCTGTCCAGGGAGGTCGGGGTGTCTAGGGGGTGGGGGGACTTTCCAAGGATGGGGGGGGGAGTGTTTAGGGGGTATGAGGTGTCCAGGGGGTGGGCGAGCTATCCAGGGGGGTGGTGGGGCTATCCAGGGGGTTCAGGGTGTCTAGGGGGGTGGGAGGACTGTCCACGGGGGTGGGGGCTGTTCACGGGGGTGTCTAGGGGGTGGGCGGGGCTGTTCAGCAGGGTACAGGGTGGGTGGGTGGGCTGTCCACAGGGGTGGCGGGGCTGTCTAGTTGGTACGGGGTGTCTAGAGGGGTGGGTTGGCTGTCCATGGGGGTTGGTGGATGTCCAGGGGGGTACGAGGTGTCTAGGGGGGTGGGCGGGCTATCCATGAGGGTTGTGGGGCTGTCCAGGGGGGTCCAGGGGTTGGGGGGGGGGGATTTCCAGAGGTGGTGGGGGGGGGTGTCCAGAGGGTACGAGGTGTCTAGGACAGCCCACCCCACCCCCCTTGGATATCCCACACCAACCCACTGGATATCCCCCCACTGAACATCCCCCCTCCTTGGACAAGTCATACCCCCCTCCCCCACCTGGATAGCCCCCCCCAGGATAGCCCACCCCTCCCTGGACACCCCACACCCCCTACCCTATAGCCCCCACCTGGACAACCCACCCCACCACCACCTTGACATCCCCCCACCTGGACAGCCACCCCCACCTCGACATCCCCCCACCTGGACAGTCACCCCCCCCACATGGACTGCCCACCCCCCTCCCTTGACACCCCACACCCCCATCACCCACTTGGACACCCCACCCTAACCCCCCTGGACAGCCCACACCCCTCCTTGGGGAAGCCCATACCCCCTCCCCCACACCCCTATAGCCCCCTAGAGCCCCTACCCCCTGGATAACCCACCCCACACCCGGACATCCCCCCACACGTGTAAAATACCCCACACCTAGACAACCCCCTACCCCTCCTGCACCCCCTTAGGGTATTTTTATTTAAAATCATTTTATTCATTAAGAAATCCAAACTATCATGCATTATCCATTTCACTATACAAAGAACATAAATCCCCACTAAACAAAATAAATAAAACCCCACTAAAAAAACATAAAACAAACATAAAACAAACATAAAACAAACATAAAACAAACATAAAACAAACATAAAAAAACATAAAACAAACATAAAACATACCGTTTACCCCACTAAAAAAAACCCAAAACAGACCCTTTACCCCTGCACTAAACAAACCCAAATTAGTAGACCATTTAAGATTTATGAAGTGTAGAATAAAAAAACATAAAACAAACAAAGGGTTCCGTACTCCAACAACACTAATTCTAATTTACCCGAACTCAAAACATCAAACATAAAATAAAAATAGGAAGAACAGTAATACTAACTTACTAATTTTAAGTTTACATATAAAAATTTGTTTAATTGAAGATAGATCTTCAGCTGGAAGGTGTTTTGAGGATAAAAAGACTTCCATAGGATGTCTAGATTAGGACTCTAGTCAGGCGTACTGGGAGCTGGGGCACTGGGTATTTGGGGGAAAACATTCCCAATGGTTTTTAAAAACTGTTGTGAAATACTCTCTTTACCAATAGTTTATTAAAATCGTTAGTATATGTTAAAGTAACTGAATCTTTTCCAATGGTTCTATCAAACCATTAGGAAAGCTTAACTACGTTGGAAAATGTGGCCTTTTTTATATTATACCAACGATTTATTCAAAATTTTGGTATATATCTGTTGGGAAAACCACCATTTCCAGTAGTGTTTCATTAATTTTTCCAACTCCGCATTTTCCATTCTGTTCAGTGTTTTTGATATCGACTTAGATCCAGACATAATTTAAATGGATAACTCTACCTATATTTCTGGGGGTGGTCTAGGTAACTCATTAGGAAAAAAATCAATGTATTCCTAATTGATGGGGGAAATCTATATTAATATACATTCATTTCCTTCTTCATCTTCACCGATCATCTCAATAATGAAGGATATGGGTGGCGCTTCTAGATAAAACTCAGGCTCAGATATCTCTCATTTGAAAAACATTGTGTGTTGTCTATTCATGAATACTGAGATTTATTTACATTTTCATTTGATCTTGGAATTATACTTTGAGAGACAATCTATCCCTAGTATAATGTTGAATTCTAATATGGGAATGACTACTAGATATGTGATTAGATTGTGCTATCCAAGTTGAATACTAGAGTTTCTATACACTATTGATTATTGGATAATCCTTCAAAGAGTATTGACTGATAACTATACTTATAGAAGTTCAAGGAATAATTCTATATTATTTGTAAACATAGAGGAAATAAAGGAATGAATAGAACCAAAATCAAATAATGTACTTTATAGCTTTGAGATAACAATGAGAGTAACTTCCACCACATAATTTAGATCTTCAAATTTAGCCGCCGTGACAGCAGAAGAATGACCTTTCTCCCTTGGGCTATACTAAGGTTGATGGTGATTCCCCTCCACTTCACTTGGATTTAGATAGTGATTGGAAAAGTGGTCACGATATCCACACAAGAAGCATTGGACTTCAGGAAAAGATTTCACCATCCCCCCTTTATCATTTGTGTTGAGAAATTGAGGCTTCACTTCACTAAAATTGTTCTGAGTGATATGACCATCCCTTACACACTTGTAACACTTCATGCTCCTGAGTAGGTAGTTCCCTGAATACTTCTTCCCACATTCATTGCATGTGGAAAGTTGCGATGGCATTCCTTCTTTTCCTTGATAAAATATCCTCCATAAGTTTATATCCAAATATAACTTCCTTTCAATTGATTTGTGAGACCACTACGTCTCACCAAACTCCAGTTAAACCTTCATAGAACTTGGTACTATCTTATCATAGTTATCATAGTCTCGATTGGAAATATTATTCTATATATGGGGTCTTAGTCCACTGAAGAACATATCAAACTTACCCTTAGTATCCATGAAAAATCTATAGGTGTAACGGGAACGTCTTATGAAGTTCATGTTATAGCTTCCCATAGATTCATTTTCCTTATGTTTCAGGTCTAGGATTTCCTTCTCTATTTTCTTTCACATAGAATGGGATAAATATTTTTTTAAAAAGGTTCCCCTGATCTCATCCCACTCTATAGATTTAATTTTCCATCTCATATTAACGTTTTTAACAAGTGTCCACCACTAATAAGATTCTATCTCTAAATGGTACACATCCAAGGTGAATTTCTCTTATTCTGAATAAAAGAGTGAAAAAGGATGTTTTCTATAGAGATTATCCATTGTTCAATAATCAATTAGTCAGTAGATCAATTGAAATATAGTGGCTGCTGATGCAAAAAGATCTCCATAGAAAGTTGTTCTATTCATGGTAAATCTGGTCTCTCATATTGATTCAAGTTATTGCTCATAACTCAAGTTAGTTGATTCATCATTCTCATGAAGGTTTCCATTCTGGATTCCATCAAAAGGCCATCAATGCTTAGTCTATTTCACTCACCATTTACACAATTTTTTCTATTTCTTCCATTTTATAAAATAAGTGTAGGTTCTGGGCGCAGCGGAAGCATGATGGTGGGTTTTCCCAACTTTAATTTTAATGTTTAATCAACATTCAATCCGAGATCCGTCAGGATGTAAAATGCCGAATCTTCGAAATGGAACGAAGAACAAAAAACATAATAGGGGATCCCAGAACCACAGAGATAGGATCATCATATATTGGTTATAATTAATTTAATTAATTCACAAGAATTACCTTGGACGAATTCTTTCTTTGTTGATGTATCCGTTCACGATCCTTTGATCCATCATTACGTCATAGAATCAAAGTGTAGGATTCCTCAAGCAGTGATCCACACATGTGCCACGTATCTCTCGACATCGCCGAAGGGATCTACGGGTGCTAGCATGGAAGAACTTTCACTTGCGATGTCCACCTTCGATCGCCTTGGTCTCTAAGTCTTGAGAGCGTTCTTGGAGGAAAGAGTTCTTTCGGCCTTGAAAGAATTCTCTAGAATTGTTGTGCACAACGATTGATGAAAAGTGTTGGGGTTGTGAGGATATTTATAATTGGGTTTGAGGTTATAGAGTCATGACAATAAATAAACACGTTATGCGTTTTATTTATTTCATTAACTCTTATTGAAAAACCCCATGTCGAATTAGTAATTCCTTGACATGTGCCCACGCTGATTATAATAAATATCATTTAATAAAACAATATTATATCCTCAAAATCTCAAATGGAAAAACTACATGGTGTGTAATCATTAATACACAGCGTGTACTTGTTTTCAAAAAACTACACGACGTGTATATTTAATATACATAGCGTGTACTTTTATTTTCCACTTTCCCTTATTTCCTCCACCACATTTATTAGTCCTTGAGTAATGGCTATTTATTTATTAAATAAATGTAACTGCATTACTCACTAATAAATTTATTATTTCACCCACAATATATTATCTCGAATAACTAGTGTCGAAAAAAATGAAATCAGGCATCCTAAAATAATTATTAAACCACAATTGGGAATAATATTTATTTAACTTGTTAAATTAATATTTAAAAGAGATACATGGACACATTTAGTGTGTGACCCTATAGGCGCCTTTCTCAGTGACATTAGGCGGAGCCTGCCTAAAGTCCAAGGTTAGTGTCTTGCAACACGCCAAGGCACCCATAGAGAAAGAAGTTAACGCTGTAATGACGTGTCACCTCATACGAACACTTACCGTGTAATATAATCCCTTTGTCTCGATATCTCTAATCAAGAAGGTTTCATGCTAGTGCCATCAACCCATGTGCTCGATTATTCTTTCTTTGACTTTCTAGAATTGAACTCGCCCATACTTTACCATGGACATGGATTTATTTAGGCTATATCAACTCCATAAAAGGGCCTGAGATATCTACTTCTGTTATGGAACAGAAGGGACAAATCCTTTCTCTCATTATCTATTAATGTAGTGTTACTCGTGACGCACCCAATGTATCCTACCTCGCTGCGAACAGTGTGTCGTCACAGTTTTCGTCAATACATCTAAGTGTGTGAGTTGTAATACCCATTAATAATAATATTAAAGTCTAAGAACCAATACACACGTCCACAGATAGAAACATCCAATGACACAATGAAATGTGGATTTCCTACTGGTGAGTCTCATTCTCATAATATCCTCTTGCATATTACCAAGGGCGCACACCATGAGAAGGTGCCTCAATGTTTTATGAGTCCTCACCCCTAATGGCTTGTATTATTTTTTTCCCTCAAATAACATCATCCGACCATAGAACATATATTTAAGAACAGTGTTATGGCACTTCCGGGTTCTCATCATAGCAGGGATCCACTTTGACCCTTTAATGCAACAGCTATCCTTAGGACATTAATCCATGAATTGTCACCAAGAAGAACAATCAAGATGTGATAAGGATTTTATTAATGAATAAAGTAAAAAGTAATTGGTTCTAGGCCACCAACTCCAACAGACTCCCACTTGGACTAGAGCCAACTGCTAACAACCTTTAACCCGCTAGCTTTCACATGATATTCATGATTCTTCTGAGATAGGCCTTTAGTCATGGGGTCCACCACATTCTCTTCCGTGGACACTATGCTCACTAAAACTTCACCCCTTTGATAGAAATCCCTCTAGAGATGATACTTCCAAATTATGTGCTTTGTCTATTGATGTGACCTTGATTTTTTGCAAGATCCACCGCTGCAGTATTATCACAATATAATGTAATTGGATAATTATTGCTAGGCACCACATCAAGCTTCTGGAAAAAGTTTCGAATCTAGATGGCTTCCTTGGAAGCATCAGAAGCCGCTGTAGAATTGGTGACAACTGGCTGCTTTGAACTATTCCAGCTTACAGCTCCTCCATTGAGACAGAAAATGTATCCAGATTGCGACTTCAGATCATTCTGATCTGTCTTAAAACCAGCATCAGCATACCCTCTGATGACAAGCTCCTCGTCTCCTCCATACATCAGGAACATATCCATAGTTATCCTTTGATACATAAGGATATTCTTAACAGCAATCCAATGTTGTTCCCCTAGATTTTCTTGATATCTTCCTACCATGCTTAGTGCATAGGCAACATCAAGCCTAGTACATAACATGACATGCATGATGGATCCTATAGCTGAAGCGTATGGGATCTTACTCATTCTATCTTTCTCTCTTTGTGTTTGAAGACACATTTTCTTAGAAAGATGTAGGACATGTGACACTAGAACTAATCCCCTCTTGGATTGTTCCATACTAAATATATTTAGTATCTGGTCAATGTATGTACCCTGACTTAGTCCAAGCCGCCTCTTGGATCTATCACGAATGATCTTGATCCCTAGAATGTAGGCTGCTTCACCCAAGTCCTTCATAGAGAAACACTTGTTCAACCAGTCCTTAACTGACTATAAGACTGGTACATCATTTCCAATAAGTAATATGTCATCAACATATACATCTAGGATAACGATCGAATTCCCATTAAACCTACTATAAACACATGGATCACATTCGTTCTTAATGAACCCAAATTCCTTTATGGCTTCATCAAATCAAATGTTCCATGACCTGGATGCTTTCTTTAATCCATAAATGGATTTATGCAACTTCCAAACCCGTTTGGCTTCACCTGGTGTCACAAATCCTTCTGGTTGTGTCATATAGAAATCTTCCTGAAGGTTCCCATTAAGGAATTCTGTTTTGACATCCATCTGTCAAACCTCATAGTCATGGTAAGATGCTATGGTAAATATGATTATTATGGATTTAAACATGGAAAATGGAAAGAATATTTCATCATAGTCAATTACTTGATGCTGTCTAAACCCTTTAGCCACTAGCCTGGCTTTATAGTTGCTAACTTGACCTTCCATGTCCAGCTTTCTCTTGAATACCCATTCTCATCCAACAAGATTTACATCAACTGGCTCATCGACCAGAACCCAGACTTGGTTCTGATACATGGAATCCATCTCATAATTCATAGCTTTTAGACATATTGCAGCTTCTGATCATTCTACAACGTCCTTGTAGGATAGAGGTTCATAATTTTCCAAAAATAATGATTCACCATCCTTGGTGACTAGGAAACCAAATCTCTCTGGTTCCCTTACCTCTCTTGAGCTCCTACAAAATACTTGTGTTTCTGGAACCTCTTCCACGGGGACCTATGGAACTTGTTCCTGTACCAACTGTTGTGTATCTTGAGCATTAACTTTATCAAAATCAATCTTTCTCCCACTATCCTTTTTAAGGATGTGATCCCTCTCAATAAAGACGACTTGTGTAGCGACAATCACTTTCAAGTCTTGAGGGTTATATAGGTAATATCCTTTCGTTTCCTTAGGATATTCAATAAAGATACACTTCATGCCCTGGGGTTCTAGTTTGTTTCTTAAGAAGGCCTTAACAAACTTCTCACATCCCCATACACGTGTATGCGACAAAATGGGTTTCTTTCCATTCCATAACTCAGAGGGAATTCCATTTTCCACCTTATTTGGTACTCAGTTTAATGTGTATGCTGCAGTTTGTAATACATACCCCCAAAAGGATAATGGAAGATCCACATGACTCATCATGGACCTCACCATGTCTAATAAGGTGTGTTACCTCCTTTCACCAACACCATTCCATTATAGTTTATAAGGAGGAGTGACCAGAGATAGAATCCCAGACTCCCGTATAAGATCGATGAACTCTTGGTTCAGATATTCTCCACCTTGATTCGATTGAAGCCTTTTTATCTTCTTACCAAGCTGACTCTCTACTTCATTCTTGAATTCCTTAAATTTCTCTAAGGACTCTAACTTATACCTCATTAAGTAGATATAGGCATATCTACTCAAATCATCAGAAAAAGTAATGAAGTAAGAATATCTACCTCTATCTTCTACTGGAAATGGTCCACACACATCCGTGTGTCCCAATCCTAGAAGCTCTATGGCCCTTTCACTTTGTCCACCAAAAGGCAGCTTGGTCATTTTTCCTTGTAAAAAAGCATGACATCTATCAAGTTTTTTTTAGCTCAGTAGAGTCTAAATAGCCATCTTGGCAGAGCTCTGTCAAGCACTTCTCGTTTACATGACCGAGACGATGATGCCACAACTGGGTGATGTATGAGTCATGTGAGTTTGTTTCGTTATCGATTGCCAACACTTTGTTTTCATAATTTAATACATACAAACCATTATTTAAATGTGCCATACCATAACATACGTTGTTCTTATAAAAGAGACAAGCATTGTTTCCAAACTTGAAAATAAATCTATCTATATCCAAACAAGATACATAAATTATGTTCTTGGTAACACTAGGCACATAATAACAGTTATGTAAAACCAAAATCATTCCAGTCGGCAATGAGAGGTGGTAATCTTCAATAGCCAATACAGCCATACTTACACCATTGGTAGCTCGAAGATCCACCTCTCCTCTGGCAATCTTTCTAAATCTACTTGGTTCCTACATTTGAATATAGATGTGAGCGCCAAAAGCTATATCTAATACCCAATGTGTAGAAATGGAAATATTACACTCAATAAAGAACACACCTTTAGAATCCCCACGCTTATGGGTGCAGTTCCTCTTCCAGTGGCCCTGCTTGCCACATGAAAAACACACCGCCTCTCATTCCTTGCCCTACCTTGGGATATTCCCCTTCTTGGAGGGACGATGCTTGGGGGATTCAGACCATTTATAAGTCTTTAGCGCCTTTTCCTTGTCCTTCCTTTTCTTGTTGACCATAAGGACTGCGGGTTTGTCACACCCCATATCCTTGTCAACCTGGCGAATCAAGGTCAGAAGCTTCGATAGACTCTTCTCATTGACACTCTTGCTATAATTGACAATGAAGCTATAGAAGGTCTTGGGCAGTGATGACAGGATGAGATCTGTACACAACTCATCCAGGAATTTAATCCATAAGATGTCCAGGTGTTCAATGTAGCCAATAAGATTGACTACATGAGGCCCAGTTGGCGAAGACTCTCCAAGATTAGTTGTAAACAAAGCATTGGAGATCTCATACCTCTCTTTTATCGCCTTCTCTTGGTAGAGATCCTTAAGGTGAGACATCATGCTATATGCGTCCATGTTTTCATGTTTCTTCAAGAGTTCATTGGACATGGATGACAGAATGAAACACTGGACATATGTGGAATCATCCATGTGTTTCATATGGAGAGATAATTCTTTATCACTGGCCTCTTTCCCAGGCGCAACTAAAATAGGCTCTTCAAGCACATAAAATATCATTTCATGGAAAAGGATGACGTGTAAACGCCTCTGCCACTCTTGGAAATTGGTGCTGGTGAGAAGGTTTTCCTTCTCGAGTATGGTTTGAAATGATATGTTTGAAGTCATTTTCTTTCCATTTCTACAATTTAAGATGAGCAACGGTTTATTAATTTATTACAAAACTGAGACAAATAAATAAATTAATACTTATTAGTCTCCCACTATTTTATCGAAATCCAACAGCCCTTACCATTGACTTCAGAATATTCTGTTTCCAGAATATTCTAGTGGAAAGGATCCATATTGCCCTTCGCATTACCCCAAATAGGGTTGGTCAAGAAACTTGAAGGGTTTTAGGTAGGCATTACAAATGCCAACTGCATTAACTCGCCGCTCCTTGATCCGCTGAGTGGACTCCCCAATCCTAAAATCCTTTTATTTTGGATTTCCTCAACCTTTGCCTCTTGGTCAAACCAAGTCCTGCTGTGGTAGTCAACCCTTAATGCGAACCAATTCAAGTCAACCAAAAACCTTGAATTAGTATTCCATGATAATTGAAGGCACCCCAACTAGGGTTGGTCAAGCACTTTGAACTATGGTTCGATTCTAACCAATATTATGGAAGGTTATACCAACTTAATATTTCTTTTGAGGGATTTTATCGTTGTACGTAAATTTCCATTTTATTATCTTTGATTGCATGCTTGTTAATATTAGGTGGGATAAACTTAGGTGATTAACCATGTCTAAGATAATATTTATGCATAAGATGGTTTTTATTTTAGTTCCATCTTGCATTCTTGTTTAATTCATTAATCGTGTGATCGTGACAACACACCCATAATAAATAACCCATGAAACTAACAGAAATAAAATAAATGGTATGATCATGAGCTTTTTCAATTGGTTAGTTTATCTAGAGGTTGATAAACTAACCCAAAACCTAGGAGAGAAATACCTTGAACCTTTCGGGTTCATGTTTACAGCTTTCCACCTGTCCACCTTTGTATCTCCTTGGATTGGTTTTGCCTTTGCTCCTGACTTGAGCTGCCTACACTAGCTTGGGAGCTCCATCCATTACATATGAATTTATCTCACACGCAGGTGAGGGGTAAAAAGAGATTTTTACATAAAACAATCCTTGGGCGCATAAGCCCTACTTTTTAATGATGAGAAGGCTCGCTTGCCAACAAATTTAAATAAATAAATTAAAATAAACCATTCACATACAAAGGTCTTGGTCTAGCTCATGATCATCCATACATGCAATGATATTTATGCATAAATAAAACTAGTATTCAATTCTTTAATCGTTCTTTCTTAAGATAAATAATGCTCAAATCAATTAATTATATTTAATTAATCAATCCTTTTATCTTAAATACATTTTCTGAATTTCCATGAGATTATCATCCATCATAATTTTAAACAAATAAATTCATTTAAAATTATCTTTGTACATAACTTGTACCTTGGGGGCAACCCGGTGAATTCCCATTTATTATGCAGATGTTAAATTAAACACATATATATAAAACACATATCATGTGTTGTGCCCCAGCTTTATGCCTGCACCATGGTACACGTCTCAAGGGTTTGTATAATATAACAATAAATTTTAATAAATCATGCATAATTTGGGTGAGTACACGACGTATAATTCCGACTACACAGTGTGTACTTTTCTTCACCATCCATCTAAAGTACACGCCCGAGGACATGGCATGTTAATGTACTTCGGAAATTTTCAGAGTACACGATTTGTACAGTGGGACACACGCCGTGTAGTTTCCGCGTTACACGGTTTCCAGCCGGGCAAGCCATGTACGGGGTACATGGTCCAACCCTAACCCGAAGGGACTACACACCGTGTTCTATTGGACCACATGACGTGTAATCCAGAAACCATGTGCCAACTATTCCTGGTCAACACACGGTGTCATAAATGACTTAGATAGGATCAATACATGACCTGATTTGACAGACCAGTCCGATGCATGAACCTAGACTACACGACGTGTACTTCCAAATACACGTCGTGTATTCTGGTGTTGTACAGACAGAAACATTTGGATCCTCCAGATGAGTTCCTTTATTTTATTTTAATCAAAAATTAAAATAAAAGGTTGTTTCTGTATGGTGAATGAGAAACGATAGAGGAGGGACAGATCGTGAGATTCAGATTTAATGAACGATTAACTTGAATTGAAACAACTAAATTCTTTAATGCGTAGATCACCAAAAAAACTAAATAATTATAATCAACAATATAACCTCCCTCTGATACCACTTATAGGTTCTGGGCGCAGCAGAAGCGCGTTGGTGGGTTTTCCCAACTTTAATTTTAACGTTTAAAATATGTTAATTCCGAGATCTGTCACGATGTAAAACGCTGAATCATCAGAATAGAATGAAGAACAAAAAACTTAAGAGGGAATCCGAGAACCACAGAGATAGGATAATCATATATTGGTTATAATTAATTTAATTAATTCACAATAATTAACTTGGTAGAATTCTTTCTTCATTGATGTCTCCGGTCACGATCCTGTGATCCATCGTTGCGTCGTAGAATCCAAGTATAGGATTCCTCTAGTGGTGATCCACACGTGTGCCACGTATCTCCGAACGTTGCCGAAGGGATCTCCAGGTACTAGTGCAGAAGAAACTTCTCTTGCGATGTCCACCTTCGATTGCCTTGGTCTCTCAGTCTTGAGAGCTTTTGTGGAGGAATGAGTTCTTTCGGCCTTGAAAGAATTCTCTAGAATTGTTTTGCACAATTACTGATGAAAAGTGTTGGGATTGTGAGGATATTTTTAATCGGGTTTGAGGTTATAGATTTATGACAATAAATAAACATGTTATACATTTTATTTATTTCACTAAATCTTATTAAAAACCCCCATGTCGAATTATTAAGTCCTTGAAATGCGCTCATGCTGATTATAATAAATATCATTTAATAAAACAATATTATATCCTCAAAATCCCTACTGGAAAAACTACATGGAGTGTAATCATTAATACACGGTGTGTACTCATTTTCATAAAACTACACGGCGTGTATATTTAATATACACGGAGTGTACTTTTATTTTCTACTTTCCTTTATTTCCTCCACCACATTTATTGGTCCTTGAGTAATGGATATTTATTTCTTAAAGAAATGTAACTTCATTACTCGCTAATAAATGTATTATTTCGCCCACAATATATTCTTTTGAATAACTAGTGTTGAAATAAATTCAATCAGGAATCCTTAAATAATAATTAAACCACAGTCGAGAATAATATTTATTTAACATGTTAAATTAATAATTAATTGAGATACATAGACACACTCAGTGTGTAACCCTCTAGGCCTCTTTCTCAGAGGCATTATGTGGAGCTTTCCTAAAGTCCAAGGTTAGCGTCTAGCAACATGAAAAGGCACCCATAGAGAAATAATTTAATTCCGCAATGATGTGTCACCTCATAAGAGTGCTTACCATGTAATATAATCCCTTTGTCTCGATATATCTTATAAAGTGGGTTGCATGGTAGTGCCATTAACCCATGTGTTTGATTATTCTTTCTTTGACTTTCCGGAATTGAAATCACCCTTAATTTACCATGGACAGGGATTTATTTAGGATATCTCAACTCTATCAAAGGGCCTAAGATATCTACTTATATTATGGAAAAGAAGGGACAAATCCTTTCTCGCATTATCTATTAATGTAGTATTACTCGTGATGCACCCAATGTATCCTACCTCGCTGCGAACAGTGGGTCATCATAGTTTTCGTCAATACATCTAAGTGAGGGAGTTGTAATACCCATTAATAATAATCTTAAAGTCTAAGAACCAATACACACGTCCGTAGATAGGAACATCCAATGACACTATGAAATGTGGATTTCCTACCGTCTAGTCTTGTTCTCATAATATCCTCCTGGATATTACGAAGGGCGCACACCATGAGAAGGCGCCTCAAAGTTTTATGAGTCCTTACCCCTAAAGGAATGTATTATTTGTGTCCATCAAATAACATCATCCGACCATAGAACATATATTTAAAAATAGTGTTATGACACTTCCAGGTTCTCATCATAGCAGGGATCCTCTATGACCCTTTAATGAAACAGCTATCCTTAGGACATTATCACATGAATTGTCACGCAGAAGAACAATCAAGATATGATAAGTCTTTTATTAATGAATAAATTACAACGTAGTTGGTTCTAGGACAACAACTCCAACAATAAGAACCCCTTAGTGATAAATGCGTTTCATTTAACAATATTATAATTTCAATTGAACTTTTATGTAAAATAAAATCATTCTTAAATATTTTATTCATTAAAAACAATTAATTTTTCTATAAATCCTTCATAATGATTCATAAAAATATTGTGATTAACCAAACATATCCCTCAAGAGTTTCAAAATAGGAGTGTATAAAGCCCCATTTTCATGCACCAATTCTCGTTCGAGTCTAGATCAATGTGGTGATTTCTTGTTTTACCCCTATAGACATCTGTTCCGGAGCCACATACACTTGTTCTTATCTATATAGAGACTTATTTTTTTAGAAACCAATTAATATTTTTCCAAAATAATAGGAAATTTTACTATATTTAAAATTTTATCAAGGATTATTTCTAAATATTTCAATTATTAATTTCCACAAATAACTAAACCTTCATTTAATGCCAACTATGGAATCCTATATTTTTATTATATAACTTTACATAACATTTTACAAACATAGGATCTTTTAAATTTTAGTGTCTTGAAAAAATTGTACATAATACATAAAAACAAAAAAAAATTATTTCATTTCTCTTGAAAGGATTATTCAAGATTCATTATAAGTATATTTATTGAATCTCATAACCTGGGAAAATAAATCAAAGAAAATAGTGAGCATAAGTCCCAGTAATGGAAAATAATGGAACCAATTTACTTGTTATCTTAAGGAATATCAATAAGAAGTTTAGGAAATACATAAAGTCCTGAGAAAGTGGAATATAATAATAATAACAACATGAATCATAACTTTTAAATGCTTATAAAACATTTAATTGGGACATTCATAATCATATGACCATATTTTATCACCAAGGTGCCATAAAAATTACAAAGATTATTCACTAAGGTATCATAAAACATGTCATATATAGAGATTAAATTCTTTAGCAAATGAATTTGAAAACTATAAAGAGGTACCCTTAGTATGTATTAATTAATTTTATCTAAAAATATCATAGTAAAAATTTTCATAAATGACCTATGGAGAATAAAATAAATGGGTTCCATATCAAAATCATGGTGTTTTAGAAAGTGCTTAAAAACAAGATCCCTTTGTCATTTTAAACCCAAGGAAAAGGAAGGAGGGTTAAATATATGTTAATACTATAATTAAAGAGATAATATTGAGATATACATGAATAAAACTAGAGAATAAACAGGTTTGTATATTCAAAAAATAAAATAAAACAATTTCTTGTGAAAAAGATAGTTTTTTGAGAAGTAAATTCGGTAGCATAATGGGTATAAAACATGGTTTTAGAAAAAATTAAGAAGATGGGGGAAAATGGTATAATGTTAATAAAATAATATTAATAAATTGAAGTGATATAAAAAATGGACATAATAACATATTATGGAAATTTTAAAGACATATCACATAAAAAGGGAACTTGAAAGGAAAAGAATTGTTGAGATTTCCCTTACCTTGAAGAGTGATTCCTAAAACTCAATTATCAGAACCTTGGGTTATTAAGGGAACCTTGGTAGGACTCCATTAGAGGTAATAATATTTATACTTTTGGATGATTATTTTTTAATGAAAGGAAATGCATAAATGGGTGGGTATTTATAGAAAAAGTGAGAGGATTGTAATTAATTTATTTGGTCACCTCATTAATGGTATTTTAAAAACCATGGTATTACCCATGTTATTATCCAATTGGGAAACCTATTATCATATTCTAATCCATATGACCTGAAAATAATTTTATACTAGTTATTACATCATTATAATATCATTAAACATACCAAAAAACTAAAACTATATTTTTACTATTCATGAAAAAATAATGTATTTTATAAAATTGACATAAATTCACCCTAAAATAATATAAAAGTTATGATTTAAAAAATGATATTTATTTTATCATAATAATTCTCCAATTATGATAAATTTTACTTTTAACTATAAAAATACTTATTTATTAAAAATTATAGTGAAGAGAAAATGCATAGTAAAATTTTCGACACTTGAAAAAAATAAATTTATTTTATCATTTATAATTAATAAGGAGTGTTTTTATAACAATATTTCATTATAATAAACATTATTAATAAAACCATAGTATAATATAATAATTAACATCTCTATGAAAAATATAATTGTTTCACAAAAACTCAATTTATCGAATTCCATCTCAAATTTTAAGCAAAACTTTTCTTAAAATGGTAAAAATGAACTAATTTTTTTTAATACAAAGAGATTATACATTAAGTAATTTTTTACTTTACACATAACCCCTTATAACACTCTAATATGACCTAAGGGTGAGGTGTGTTATGGCGATAAACTTTCGGGGTGGATTGGCTAACATCACCTTAGTGGTAATCTCTACTAACTTGAAATTCTCTTGTAGGTATTTTTATTCATGCTTAACATGTTGAAGATCGACTTGGGATTGATTTAGAGTGATGGAAAAATATTCTACCTCCATCCCATGTTCTAAAAAATGGTCTTAGTTCATCATGACTCTACTAGATGAAGCCATAGACTCTTCTTTCTTCATTATTTAAGCATTATCATTTCTATTTATAATAATAATTATAACATTAAAATTATTATTAATAGTTTTGTTTCCAATGGTCATATTGACCAGTGGTCATATACCGGTCAAAAAATGATTGTAACATTTTGAATTATAATCACTTAATTATTAAAGAGTTATATTTATATTTAGTACAAAATAATATAAAAAACATTTTTAGGAAACAAATTTTATTTAAAACGTTTTGTTTGTTACAGATATCAAGGTTTTTGGTATGTAACATAAAAGTTTATGAATAAATAAAGATATCATCAAAAATACAATACTGAAAAATTTGATATACTAATGGGTTATATTGTTTATGAGAGACATGAACACTAATGGGGAATTCATTAATACTAAAGGCATGAAAAGGTACTTATACAATCCATATCTACTCCTAAATGTCATCTTAGGGATTTACTTCTCTCTAACCCGCAACCGATGGTAGCCTGAATAAAAATAAATCTTAGATAACCACTTGACTCCCCATAACTGATCAAATAGATCATTAATCAAAGGGTAAGGGATACCTATTCTTTAATATCTTATAATTCAAATTCCAATAGTCTAAAAATATCTTTATACTACCATATTAGTTATTTGAAAACAACATGGGATCACCCCATAGACATGTCCTTGGCCTGATAAATCCTTTCACCTCCAAGTCCTCAAGATGAATCTTAAGATCTCTACAATCGACCATTTCCATATGATAAGGTGGTATAAAAATGGGCTATACTCCCTAAATGAGTAACTTTTTAAACAATACTTCTTCTTTATAAGGAATACCTAAGAAGTTATCTGGAAATACATCACGACAGAGATCAAAAATAAGAGGAAAAAAAGAGGACCCAACAACTGGTTCCAGTATCAGAGTTAAGTTTTCTACCTAAAACAGGGTGGCACAAATATAGATAAAATATGGTCCCAATATACTAGATTTTACATCCTACTCAACATTGTTGAAAAATTTCCCCCTTAATATAAATAAAGAATACCCACCTATGATAACAGTTGATGTGATCATGATAGCTAGTTAGCCATTTCATCCGAAGGATCATATCAATGATAGTAATCTCATGAATCCTAAAATACCATAAATTTTCATACTAGAAACAACTTTATGACACTATGGAAATATTTGAAGACAATTAACTTTCCTTCATAAGGTTTTACTAAGAGAAAGCATCTCAGAAGAAAACTTATTCAGTAAGATGAGACCAATAAAAACTTGAGTAGAAATAAAATAATGGGAAAACCCAGTATAAAAAATAGTGGTAAATAGTGAATCTGTGATCAAGACCATACCTTGAACAATTGATATTCCCTCTCCAAAATCATCCATATACTCGTCTATTATATAAACTTGGACCAACTCATCTCCACTTCCCTAACCATATAACACACAAATCATTTGATTTAATTTCGTATGAGGATTCTAAACATGATACTGAGGAACACAATCATATACATGGATATTAGATTGTGTATTTCCTATACCCATTATAAAACATGATCTCAATGATCTGGAGTAGAACTTCTATAGATCCCTATCTTTCCACACTATTTAAACTATCTATGAGGTATTATATAGAACCCATAGTAATGTTTGACCTTTTCATAGTTGAAACACTATAAAAATCCTCTCTAGGGGGATAAAGATGATATAATATTCTAAAACTACTTACCACTATCCCAATTTATATCCTTGGTATTCCTAATCCTACTACCATAAGAGGAACTCACCCCAGTAGTAGGTGGTGGTCCACCTGCTTGAGTACTAAAGAGGGAAGAAGACCAACTACACGATCCTCATCCAGACACTTCTCACTAGTTAGGGACTTACATAGAACCTATAGTAAGAATGTTTGACCAAATCTCCTAACCAAAATTTTGGTATTAGGGTAAATATTGATCTCAAACTTCCTAACTTTTTATGCATCATTTTCATCCAAGAAGGGAGAAAACAACGAAATTTATTGAAAAGAATAGAGTTTGTGGAAACCATAATGGACCACTATGGGAGCTCAATTAATTCCTTGTAATGGTATAAAATCATTTTATTATAAATAATTCTATAATAATAGGTTAATTATGTAATTCCCCGACCTAGTTACCCAGAGTCGGTGCATTATTACATAACATTGGCATGATCACAAGGGATCAAAATCCTGAAAGAACGATCAGTTTAGTAGCCTTGGATGTACTAGATACATTCATAAGTTTTATATTACATTATAAAATGAAAAACAACAAAACAATTGTCTCTATTGACCACATTTATCCCTTAGACTATCCCTGCAAGTAAGTCCTAATATACTTCTTCGCATCCTGGAAAAAATAAAACATAGAAAGGGGCGAGCTGAAATGCTCAGTAAGGATAACTGTATTGAGGAAACTTTCAAGAATAAGCATAAAAATTTAAGGAAATATATAAGACTAAAACACATGACTTTTAAACTTAAACTTCATCATAATATGAAAAAGATAAATAAAATAATGACAATTACTTATTCACATGATTATTCTACTAGTTGAATAATCACATGTAATATCAATAGCCAATTTCATAATGTTGGAATGCATGATGCCAGAATTCATAACCACATAGTCAAGGACTTATGCCAAGACTAAAAATAAGATTTTTTCAAGGCCTAGTGCCAAGAAACTATTTTGTCTTATGAGACCTACTGATCCATCGGGGAGCTATAGCGGTCTCCACACATCACTTACTAAGTCCAATTCATTCCTCATATAAAAAGGTTTAAACATAACATAAACATTTGTTTTAAAATTAGCAGATGAAATGTCAATAATTTATCTATAGACCATGAATAGTGTAAAACTAAAATATACACACTCAAACATATCACAAAAACTTCAATACAATATGGAATATTTGTATCATAATAAATCAACTTCAAACAAGCTTAAAATCCATCAAAAGATGTTGACATAGATGAAATCAAAACTTTTTGTAGAGAAATATCTCTTTCTATTTTGAAATAACTTAAAAGTCATATAATTATAAAAGAAAAAATTTATTTTAAAAATATTCTTATAATATTGTATGGGAAACTTCAACAATGTTATAACAGCGAAAAATATCCGTACCCATCGTATAAGTTAAAAAAAAAATTCTTACCTTAATCTTGTCGAGAAGGTCATGAGGTACGTTGTTTGGTAAACGACAGAATGATTCCTTTAAAAAAATATGTGGTCAAATAAGGGTATAAATGAATTTAACCCATAGTCTAGTAAATAGTAAAAATATTTTGAATTATATTTTTAATGAAACACAGATGTGGATGATAAAGGGGTGCCAGTAGATACTTACGTATTAACAACCTCAGATAAATAAAGAGATTGTAGAATTAACCCTTTCCTTGTAATTTTCCTTAGTCGGTGGTATTTTAACCACCTGTATAATAGTTAAAACATTTTTATTAAATTATAAAAGAACTATATACATAAATATGATATCATATATGATCCTATAATATTTCTTTGTTAATAATATTTCAGTAGTATCATCGTTTTGGGTGTTAACTGATTCATTTTCCTTTATATGCTTGGTTAAGTAAGGCATGTTTGTTATGGATATGATGTATTTGATTCATATACAGAATTATAATATGTTCATAAACATTTTTTTATCAAAAAATGATAATTATTCTTGAATGATTACGTTGGGGAATGAATCTCATCATGTTTGTGGAGACGGTAATCCGTATGTACGCACGAGCGAAAATATCATTATATTGATGGAGAAATCGTATGTTATTGGACAGTATATCATATATACAGAATCATTAAAATTTTATATTTATTATTTACATTAATTATACTCATTATAAAACCCATCCAAATAATTAAGTGTTTGAATAACAAACTACACCACGACGTGGAGATAGAAAGTCGTACTTATGAACGTATGATGACTTTGTCATTTGTAGGATAGATATAATAACGAATATGGTTTATGTTATTGGATATTATATCATATATACAGAATCATTAAAATTTTATATTTATTATTTACATTAATTATACTTATTATAATAACCATCCAAATAATTAAGTGTTTGAATAACAAACTACACCATGACGTGGAGATGGTAAGTCGTACTTACGCACGTATGGTGACTTTGTCATTTATACGATAAATAGAATAATGAATATGGTTTTACCATATTTATAATAACATCACAGTATTTAGAAGGTATTTTAGTTATTATTTTTGTATGGAAACCACAATGAAAGAAGAAGTGGAAGAAGAAAAGAACTTGAAAGAGGGTGGTGAAATTATTACGTTTTCTTCTGGTGTTTCCTTTTGAGTTGATAAAAAGGGCCCCATAGGTTGGATTTAAGATCAAAGTAAGGCATCTAAGTTTAAGGGAGGATAGTTTAGAGGATATTTGGGCAAGTTTTGGCTGAGAAAAATGGATTTGGAGGTGTGAAATTAAGAGAATGAGAAGTACCCTTTTATAAGAGAGGTGAGGGTCACTTTAGGAAAATCTTGAAATATTATTTTATAATAAAATAATTTCTGGTTTATAATGGCTCAAAAATGATTTATTTCAAGGATAAGGTGGGGAGGGGTCTAAAAACGCTCAAAAAATAGGTTTTAGACAAGTTTAGGTCACCATATCAACCTTATATTTTAGATTTAACTCTTAGTTAAATAGTTTGACATTTACCATGTCTCTTTGTATTTTTATATTATATGGTTAATAAACTTAGTATAAAATTAAAATAGAACCCAAAGTGCTTCAGTATTAATATATATAATTTTATATATGTTTTTTGGCCGAATATTAGTTTTTTAGAAATATTACATCAATTAATAATCTAGTATTTGTTTTAAAAACTCAATTATGTCAATTTTTACCCTATTTAGTATTTGATTTTTTTGAAAGCCATAAAAACATTATCACTTAGAATAAAATTTATTTAATAAACCCTAACATGTCATATTAACCTATAATTTTTTTTGGAATTTATCAAAAGTCTGAATTTACCTTTATTTGGATATTAATAATATCAATTATTTTAAAATTTAATTATTAAGGTAATTACTGCATCATTAATATGTCATAAATAAATTAAATTATTTAATGTATAAAAATTATAAATAAAATACCATTATGTATAAAATCGTTTTATCTTTATAATTAATACTTATAGTCGAATTTATATTGTGTGTAACTCTATATTAAAAATGGTTTGGTTATTAAACTTTGAATTTAACACTTTTGACTCATCTTTAAAAATAAAAATAATTAATGTCCTAATAAAATACATATGGACCCAAAAAGATATTATTTTATTCCTAAGGTTGTTTTTAGTTGAATTACACTTATCCAATAGAATTAGGACATGTGTTAGGGTAATTATAATATCATTTTTATCCTCAATTACCTTATTTACTTTTAACCGTGGTATATAAAAGTCAAAAGTTACTATTAAACAAAATTATTTTCATCTTATTGAATCAAATTTTACTTAGTGATGTAAACCGTGTCTCTCATTTTTTTCAAATTCAACTCACAGAAGCGGTAAAATTAAGTTTTATACAAATTTGCAAAAGCACCTAGAAGGTGGGTAAAGGAGGGTAAAAAGTTCAGTAAACTTTTATATATCTAAAATTATTATAAAATGAATCCAATGAATTAAATTGAACATATATATGTATTATGTATCTATTTTGACCTAAAATAAATTAAAATAAAATAACTAATTACTTAAAATAAAATTCGGTTTCAAACAATAATAGAGTGTTTTTTACTATTCATCAAAAATTGAAATTTTCAGAAAAATACCAAAAATTCACCCTAAGCTAATTTTGATATTCCAAATTCAAAAATGAAGTCCATTTTGAAAAATAAAATTTATAAAATTTCAAAAATTAGGTGTTAATATTCATAGCGTCTAGTTTGATTGGTCGTGGTGTGTTAAAACTCCAAGTTGCGTACAACACAAGCTACTGCATTATTCAAAGGGGAACATACCATGGAAGATTGGGGTGTTAATTATCCCCTCCTTAAAATAATTTAGTCCTCAAACTTTATTAAATATTGATGCTTAAAAAGATATGAGTGGTTCTTCATCATAAGTTCCTCAGGTTCCTATGTTTCCTCTTCCATCTTATAGTTTCTCCATAGAACTTTTTCTAGACGAGTAATCCAGTTTCTCAGCACTTGTTCTATGGTATCAATAATCTTGATAAGATTTTTATAATAAGAAATATCGAGTTGTAGTTAAATTTTCTCATAGGTGAGTACATGAATTAGGTCAGGTATATATTTTCTCAATAGTGATACGTGGAACACATCATGAAATTTTGAGAGACTTAGAGGCATTTCCAAGTGATAAGCCACAAATCCAATTTATTCTAGAATTTTGGGAGGTCCTATGTAACTGATACTCAATTTAATCTTCTTACAGAATCGTATAACACCCTTCCATGGAGATACCTTCAAGAAAACATGATCTCATACTTGAAATTCAAAATCCTTCCTCTGATTATCAGCATAGTGCTTTTTCCTACTTTGAGATTCTTTGATGTGGGTTTGGATAATCTTCACCTTTTTCACTATTTCCTCATCAAGTTCTTGGCCTCTGAGTTTTATTTCACCAACACCATCCCAACAAGTTGGTGTGTGACATCTCTTTCCATATAACGCTTCATATGGTTCAATCTGAATACTAAGCTATTATCATAGGAAAATTCTACCAGGGGTAAATATTGATCTCACATACCTTGAAAGCCAATTGAGCGAGATCTCAAAAGTCTTCTAAGGTTTTAATAGTCCATTCTGATTTTCCATCAGTTTAAGGGTGGTAGGAAGTGCTCAAATGTAATTCATTATCCAAGTGCTTCTGAAGACTTTTCCAAAATCTTGATGTAAAATAGGGATGGCGATCAGAAACAATCGATAGGGGTACACCATGGTGTCTTATAACTTCATTAATATATAGTCTTTCTAGACTTTCAAGTGGTAAATCTTCTCTTATAGTAAGAAAATGTGCTGACTTGGCAAGACAATCAAAACGACCCATATTGCGTCATTCCATACAGGAGTCCTTGGTACCCCCATGACGATGTCCATCGTAATATTATCCCATTTCCAAACAGGTATGGGATGAGGTTACAAGAATCCTCAAGGTTGTTACATTCTAGATATCATTTATTGACAAACCATACATCTTGACACAAAATCAGCAATCTCCCTCTTTATGTTGTCCCACAAAAAATATTTCTTCAAATCTCTATAAATCTTAGTGATGCTAGGGTGTATAAAGAAATTGGAGCTATGAGCATCATCCAAAAATTCCCTTTTTATATCAGGTATATCAGGAACACGAAGTCTCTTCCCAAATTTCAAAATTCCATCTTTATATAAGAAGTCACTCAATGTCCCATCATTTACAGCTTTAATCTTCTTTTGAAACTCATAATCATTAGTATGAGAACTTTTTATCCTTTCTAGTAAAGATGGATTGGAATCCATTTGAAAAAGTTTTGATGTTTCACCTTCCATGGTTATTCTCATATCCATATTTACTAGATCCATGAAAATAGGACCACTTTCAACTCTCATCTTGTTCAAAACTCCATGATCCTTTCTTCGCAAAGAATCTTCCACCTTATTTGCCGTCACAGGGTGGTAGTGTATTGTGAAATCATAATACTTTAGTAGTTAAATCCATCTCCTTTGCCTCATGTTTAGTTATTTTTGTGAGAAAATATACTTCAAACTCTTATGATCAGTATAAACCTCACATTATTATCCATATAGATAGTGTCTCCATATCATTAGAGTAAATATTACAACTGCTAACTCAAGATCATGAGTGGGATAGTCTTGCTCATTAATTTTTAGCTGTCATGATGTATAGGCAATAACTCTATCATTCCGCATAAGAACACAACCAAGTCCTTTATTTGAAGCATCACTATAAATAACAAAACAAACATCCCTAATGGTAGAGTCAAGATAGGAGCATTGACTAATATTCTATTTAGTTATTAAAAACATTCTTCACACTCTTTTTTCAAAAAAAATTTAACCCCTTTACACATGATCTTGGTTAATGGGTTAGCCAACCAGGCAAAATTCTGGATGAAACGTCGATAATAACCTGCTAAACCAATAAAAATGCGTACCTCAGTTATACTCGTCGGTGCTAGTCATTCTTGGATTGAATTGGACTTTGAAGGATCGACAGAGATTCCATCCTTAGAGACAATATGGCCTAGAAAGGAAATCTCTTGAAGTCATAATTCACAACTGCTAATCTTCCCATATAATTCATTTCTTCTCAGGGTTTTCAGAATAGTGCGCAAGTGATTTTCATGATCTTTGTAGCTTTTTGAGTATACCAATCTATCATTAATAAATATCACTAAAAGTTCATCAAGATATTCCTTGAAAACTCTATTCATTAAATCCATGATGACAGAGGGTGCATTAATCAGTCCAAAAGGCATTACTATAAAATCGTAATGCCCGTACCTGGTTTGAAATGCTATTTTTGGAATGTCTTCCTTCTTCACACACAACTGATGATATCCAGATCGAAGGTCAATATTTGAAAAATATTGAGCTCCATGAAGTTGGTCGAATAAATCATCAATACAAGGTAGGGGATACTTGTTCTTTATTGTTATAGCATTGATCTCCCTATAGTTAATGCACAACCTCATAGATCCGTCTTTCTTCTTAATAAAAAGGACACAAGCTCCCCATGAAGAAACACTGGGGAGAATAAATCCCTTATTACTCAATTCCTCTAGTTGTTTCTTTAGTTACACTAATTTCACAATGTCCATTATATAAGGTTTCTTCGATATGATACTTGAACCAAGAATTAAATCAATGGAAAACTCAATTTGTCATTATGGAGGATGTCTAGGTAAATCCCCTTAAAACACATCAACATATTCTTGCACAAAAGGTACATCCTCCATTAAAACATTCATTTCCTAACCCATAATTATTTCATTCTCTTCCTCCCCAATAATTGAATTTAGTAGAGCTACTGGGGGTGGATCTAGATAAGAATTAGGTGGTGATGTTTCTTATCTAATGATAAGGTACTCCTTATCATCATAGAAAATTGTAACCTCTTTCTTCTCATAATAAATTTTCGAATCATGGTCCGAAAGCCAATCCATTTTGAGGATTATATCAAATTCAATCAGGGGTATGACAATGATATCAATAGATAAAGAACATTTATATTCCCTAAGGGAACTGATTTATAAAACTTTGTTGCGATGATACTTCCCTTAGGAGTTTTTACTGAAAACTCCCTTGTTAAGTCAAATTGAAAATATCTAATTTTATTATCAAACTGGGAAGATATGAAACAATTCAATGATCCAGAATCAATTAAAGCATTGACTAAGCATGAGGGAACCATTAAATTACCTGCCACCACATCTTTTAGAGCATTAACCTCAGCAGTAGTGACTGCATAAGCATGGCCTTGCTCCCTTGGCCTTTTCTGAGGTAAGTTCCCTTGGCACATAGGGCATTCATTTTCATAATGTCCCTTTTCTATACAATTTTAGCATTCAACATTGCCAAAATCATTTTTTTCCCTTGCAATAACGAGCTTGGTGGCCTTTTTCACCACACTTGTAATAGACTCCCATTCCATTCAGGCAAGTACTGGGGTGTTTCTTCCCAAATTTACTACAGGATAGACACTCAACCTTTCCCTTCTACCCCTTATTTCCATTTCCAAAGTGATCAATATATCTCTTCTTCTCTTTTTTTACTTTGAATTCATAAGTATTAGAGAATTCCTTTTCTGTCTTGATAGCGCATGTGACAATATCTTCATATGATGATAAGGATTGTGAGACTAATTCTTAATGGAGAAATGGGATTAACCCATCAAATAATCAATCAATATTACTCCTTGGATTAGATATATAATCTACAGTATTCCTTGATAACCTTGTAAAGTTAGCCTCATACTTTGCGACATTCTCATCCTCCTTTTGCCTCAGACTCAGAAATTGTCTTTCCATATCCACTTGATGGTCACGAGGAAAGTATTCTTCTAAGAAAATATCTTTAAAATCCCTCCATTCCATGTTCAATACTTCTTTATCTTCCTTTGTGATTTGGATTAATGACCACCATTGATCTGCATCTCCTGTGAGGTGATAAACTGCCATGACAACTTTTTCCCTTTCGCTACTTCCCAAAGAATGAAATATTTTTTCTAAGGAACATATCCATTGCTAAAATACTAATGGATTTGCACTCCCATTTAATGTTGGTGGTTGTTTTCTCATGAATCAGTCTAACATTGGTCCTCCGTGTTGTGGATCAGGGTGCTCCATATGGGTAAGGTTATTATTCATAACTTGAGTGAGTTGTCCCAGTACGATGATAAGATGACCAACACCAGTTGCATCACCATCTCCACTATAATTATATTTAGTAAGAGGGAAATCCCTACACGTATTAATTTTATTGATATGGTATCTATTCCGTCAAATATGTGTCATTTCTAAACAATTGGATACACTAGATTAGTTTATAAATCACAATGCATAATAACAAACTTGTAAAAGACTTAACATAAATTGAACAATTTGTGGATATATTCCATAATCATAAAAAATGTTTTATTTGAGGATTTATATAGTCATAAATCCTTTATAATGTTTTGTAATGAAAATGTGAACTTTCCTAAGCATATCCCCTAGGAGTGTCGTAACCAAGAGTGAATAAAGGCATGTTTTCGTGTACCAGGATACCCCAGTACAAGCCTGAAACTCCATGTAAGATTTTTCACTCCTAGGTACATCTATGACATAGCCAACTCTACCGGCTTGTATCCAGACAGGGATGTATTGCTTGTAAAATACACAAAATCTCTACATTACCAAAATTCTAGGAAGTTCTTCTAAACCAATCCTAAAAGTCTATCTTAGGTTAATGTGATCTAATCAGAGTTTATCTAAATATAGTTTCCAAAGTTTGTAATAAAATTACTCTGATACCAACTATAACGCCCTGATCCTGATTACCCAGATTCGGTGCATTATTACATAATAGTGGTATGATCACAAGGGATCAAAATCCCAAAAGACCGATTAGTTTAGTAGCCTTGGAAGTACTAGATACATTCATAAGTTTTAAATTACATTGTAAAATGAAAAAAAAGCAACAAAATTGTCTCCATTTACCACATTCATCCATTAGAATATCCCTGTAGGTTGTCATAATATAATTCTTCCCATCCTAGGAAAAATAAAACATAGAAAGGGGTGAGCTTAGATGCTGAGTAAGGATAACAATATAGTGGAAACTTTCACAAATAAGCATAAACATTTAAGGAAATTTATAAAAATAAAACAAAAGACTTTTAAAATTAAACTTCATCATAATATAGAAAAGATAAGTAAAATAATTCCATTTACATATTCACATGGATATTCCACAGGTCGAACAATCACATGTAATATCAATAGCCAATTTCATAATGTTGGAATGAATAATGCCAGACTTCATAACCACATAGTCAAGGCCTGGGGCCAAGACTATAAATATGATTTTATCAAGGCCTTGTGCCAAGACACTAGTTTGTCTCATGAGACATACCAATTCATCAGGGAGCTATAGAGGGCTCCACCTGTCACTTACTAAGTCCAATTCATTCTTCATATGAAAATGATTAAACATAACATAAACATTCGTATTAAAACTAGCATACGAAATGTAAATACTTTATCCATAAACCGGGAATAGTGTAAAAATAACACATCCACAGTCAAAATTATCACAAAACCTTCAATAAAATATAGAAGATTTGTATCATAATAAACCAACTTCAAACAAGCTTAAAATATATTAAAGGTTGTTCACATAGATGAAATCAAAACATTTTGTAGAGAAATATCCCTTTCTATTTTGAAATCATTTAAAATTCATTTAATTATAAAAGAAAAAATTTATTTTGAAACTATTCTTATAATATTGTATGGGAATCCTCGACAATGTTATAATGGTAGAAAATAGCCCCACCCACTGTATAAGTTAAAAACATTCTTAACTTAATTTTGTCGCGAAGGTCATAAAGTATCTTGTTTAGAAAACGACAGAAAGATTCCTTTAAAAACATATGTGGTAAAATAAGGGTATAAATTAATTTAAACCATATTCTAGTAAATAGTAAAAATGTTTTGAATTACATTTTTAAGAAAACACAGATGTGGATGATAAAGAGGTCCCTACAGATACTTACGTATTAACAAACTCGGATAAGTAAGGAAATTGTAGAATTAACCCTTACCTTGTACTATTACTTAGTCAATGGAACGTTAACCTTATGTATAATAGTTAAAACAATGTTATTAAATTATAAAAGAACAATATAAATAAATATGATATCATATATGACCCTATAATATTTCTTTGTTAATAATATTTCAGTAGTATCATCGTTTCAGGTGTTAACTGATTCGTTTTCCTTTATATGCTTGGTTATGTATGCCATGTTTGTTATGGATATGATGTGTTTGATTCATATACATAATTATACTATGTTCAAAAATATTATTTTTAATTTTAAAATGAAAATTATTCTTGAATGATTACGATGGGGAATGAATCTCATCTCGTTCGTGGAGACGGTAATCCGTACGTACGCACGAGCAACAATATAATTATATTGATGATAAAATTGTATGTAATTGGATGGTATATCATATATACAGAATAATTAATATGTTATATTTATTATTTAAATTATTTATACTCATTTTTATACCTGTCCAAATAATGAAGTGTTTGAATAACAAACTACACCTCGACGTGGAGACGGTAAGCCGTACGTACACACGCATGCTGACTTTGTCATTTATAGGATGGATAAAATAAAAAATATGGTTGTAACATATTTATAATAACATCACAGTATGTATAATATACTGTATTTATTATTTTTTATGGAAAAAACAAATAAATAGGAAGTTGAAGAAGAAAAGAATTTGAAAGAGGGTGGCGAAATTATTACCTATTCTTCGGGTGTTTCCTTTTATGTAGATCAAAAGGGCTCTTTAGGTTGGATTTATGATAAAATTAATGCCTCTATGTTTAAAGGAAGATACTCTAGAGTATATTTGGTAAAGGTTTGGCCGATCCAAATGGATTCAGAGGTATGGAATTAAGAGAAGGGGAAGTACCCTTTTATAAGAGAGGTGAGGGTCACTTTAGGAAAAGCTTGAAATATTATATTATAATAAAATAATTTTCGGTTTCTAATGGCTCAAAAATGATTTAATTCGAGGATAAGGTGGGTATGGGTCTAAAAACTCTCAACCAATAGGTTTTAGACAAGTTTAGATCACCATATTAACCTTATCTTTTAGATTTAACTCTTAGTTCAATAGTTTGACATTTACCATGTCTCTTTGAATTTTTATATTATATAGTTAATAAACTTACTATAACAAGACAAGCGAACCCAAAGTGGTTCAATATTAATATATATAACCATATCTAAGTCCTTTTTCAGATCCTTATATTTTTATGAATATTATATCAATTAATAATATAGTATTTGTTTTAAAAACTCAATTATGTCAATTTTGACACTATTTAGTATTTGATTTTTTTGAAATCCATAAACACTTTATCACTTCAAATAAAATTTATTGAATCAACCCTAAAATGTCACATTGACCTTTAAAATTAGTGTAATTAATCATAAATCTCAATTTACATTTATTTGGATATTTATAATATCAATTATTTTAATATTTCATTATTAATGTTATTACTGCATCATCATTTTGCCATAAATAAATTAAATTATTTAATGTGTAAATAGTATAAATAAAATACCATTATGTAGGAAATATTTTTTTATTTCTAATTAATATTTATAGACGAATTTATATTGTTTGTATCCCTATATTAAAAATGTTTTAGTTATTAAACATTGAATTTAACTCAATTGACTCTTCTTTAAATAAAATAATAATAAATTTCCTAATCTAATTCAAGTGGACCGAAGAGGATCATATTTTATTCCTAAGGTTTGTTTTGGCCAAATTAAACTTATAAAATAGAATTTGGACATGTTTTAGGGTAATTATAATATCATTTTTACCCTTAATTACCTTATTTACTTTTAACTGTGTTAAATAAAAGTCCAAAGTTACTATTCACCAAAAATTAGTTTAATATTATTGAACCACATTTTACTTACTGATGTCAACCATGTATCTCAGATTTTTGAAATTTTATCTCATAGAAGTGGTAAAATTATGTTTTATTCAAATTTATAAATGCTCCTAGAAGGTGGGTAAAAGACGGTAAAAAGTTCAATAAATATTTATATATCTAAAATTATTATAAAATGACTCCAATGAATTACATTGAACACATATAGGTATTATTTATCTATTTTGACCTAAAATAAATTAAAATAAAATAACTAATTACTTAAATAAAAATTTGGTTTTAAACAATAACGTAGTGTTTTTCACTATTTATAAAAAATTGAATGTTTTCCGAAAAATACCAAAAATTCACTCTAAGATAATTTCGATATTCTGAATTGTAAAATGAAGTCTATTTTGAATAATAAAAATTATAAAAATTTAAAAAGTTGGTATTAATATTCATAACGACTAGTTTGATTGGTCATAGTGTGTTAAAACTCTATGTTGCATACATCACAAACTACTGCATTATTCAAAGGGAAACATACCATGGAAGCTTGGGGTGTTACAATTTTAGTCCTTCTAAGAAATATCCTCATGTATTAATTACCCTGTGGCACCCACCATCTCTTAGTGATTCCTTGAAGTATGAAAACAGATATCTTGACCTGTTGGTTCTACGATGTCTCAAACAAGTCTCATATTCCCTTAATGATGTTTATATAGTAATCTATATCTTATGGCCCTCTAGTTTCCTAAGAGACTGGTGGATGATAAAGTTAAATTTCACAGGTGTAGTCAACCATGGTCTTTTGTACTCCTTCACCATGGGAAGGTACAATAAAAAAGACTCCAGGGTAGAGTGGCTCAATCACTTGAACCTCTAGAACAGTTTTAGTATGATGATCAAGTGTATCATCCTACATAGATTTTTGTGGAACTGGAACATCTTCCCTAATAGGAGAATTTAGACATCCATGAGGTGTTATTTTTTTTGAAATGTCAAAAACATTTTAGAGATTCCAAAATAACTTGCTTATGAGAATAAATTAAGTAGTTATAAGGAACACCTATTGTAACATCCCAATTCCAGAAGCCGCCCGGAGGTGCCCCGTACCCGGTTGGTCACATGGACTCAAGCACATTTCCCAAAACGCCAGAGGCTACCGACTAGCAATGAGGACCTTGAGTGTGATAGTGGGGAAACTATGACCTCATTGGAAGAGTACACAATGGAAGTAAACAATAAGAAATAGCAGAAACAGAACAATCCGTACATGAGTAAACAACGGAAGACTAAAGAAATAAATAGCTGGAGCACACACATATATATTAAGTGACACAAGATACATATGTCTAGGAAAACTGCCAAACAAGTCACAATGCTGGAAATAAAATAGTGCCAAACCAAAGTACAAAATAAAGTTAAACAGATAAACTCCTTAGCATCACAAGCCATAGCTTGGTCCCATGCTCTCCTGCTCTAAGCAATCAAGTACCAGAAGTCGAAGGGTGCTTTCCCTTATCTATAATAGCAACAACATAGTCTTCTTGGGACCAAAATCATAGCCCAAACAGGGTGTGAGACTAAATCCCAGTATACAACCACCTGAAGATCTGTTCCTAACAGTCAATTAGTATATGGAAGGTAATAGTACAGTAAGCAATAAGTAGTAACAGTAAACAATAGGCAGTAACAGGAAGATATACAACAGTAATTAGTCCGCAGCACAACAAGTAGTAGTGAAGCAAAGAACTAACCACTAACAGGAAACCCTCTAGGAAGTACTCGCAGTCATCCCCTCTTGTCCTAACCAAGAAGTACCACAACCCTCTAAGTAGTGCACTCAGCCTAACCCCTATGGTTTGGTCATACGAATTTATAAGACTCTATGAAGAACCTCACTCAGTAAATTCCCCTTATAGTCTAGGGTAGTCAGGGACTCTCTGAGGAAGATCATGCGGTCTAACCCTCATGGCCCCAAGGTCTAGAAAATCTATGAGGAAGCTCACTCGGTCAATTACTCCTGTAGTTTCAGGTCTACCACAAACTCTCTAGGGAAGCTCACTTAGTCAATTCCTTATCTAGCCTAAAAAATAGGTTTTAAAGTAATTCAACAAATAAAGACTCTCTGAGGAAGCTCACTCGGTCTACCCACCTATAGTCTATAAAATTCAAGGCACTCTAGGAAGCTCACTTGGTCTATCCCCTATAGACTATAATGTCCAATGGCACTCTGGGAAGCTCAAGCGGTCTATCCCCTGTAGCCTATAATGTAAAAGACTCTCTGGGAAGCTCACTCGGTCTATCCCTTATATTCTATAGCACCAGGTTCTCACAGCCCCATGCCAGTCAGTAAATAATAATGCTATAAGTCCAAAGTACACATATAGAGATACTTGGCTAACCAAAGTACATCTATAGAGAAACCTGGCTAAACAGTCTACAACAAAAAAGCATGTTATCATCATCACTCCATCCTATGGTCATTAGGCATGGAAACATGAAAACGACCAAGGATAAAAAAGACCCAAAGGTTGTAAAAAGAACAAATCATGGGAAAAACATCCAAGCACAACAATTATCCACAAACATGATCAATTTACCTATACACGAGAATGCAAGAGTTCCCGGAATAATCACAAGGAAAAAATGGTAAACACGCAATACCCCGTTCACGAGTATTGGTGGAATTTGCACATAAAACTCAAATACATCAAAAGGTAAGGAACAAAACACCTACTTGGATTATAGGAGATCAATATACTTGAGCCACAAAGATTGATTCTCCATAGAATTTCGAAGATCTGAGAAAAATTCCAAAACGTTCAACCAATGATAACTTGACAAAGAAGAGGAATTGGAAAACAAGGCTCTAGGAGAAGGAAGGAATCACTGCTATGGTTCCAATGCAATTGACAAAGATATAATCGGAGTTAAGATGAAGGCGTAGGGATTCAGAGAAGATTTTTGGTCGTACGGCATCTCTTGGTCGAACGAGACCCAGAAGAAGACGATTTTGTCGATTAGGCATGACCCCGGTCTGTTTAATGAAAAAAAAAGAAAATACACGACTTGTACTTCTTGAGTACACGACGCGTACTCTATTTTTCTGTAGTCCACTTTAAGTGGCCTCCACTTAATCCCTACACACCGTGTGTGTGTATTGGACACGGACAACACATGTCCTGGTGCAGAAAAAGAGTACACGACATGTACTCATAAATTACATGATGTATACTTCAAAAATTTCCAAAAATTCCTCTATTCTCAAAAAATTCAGAAAAATGAAAAACATACCTGAAACGAAGATCCAGGTTCTTAAAAAATTCCCCCTTAAAGAAATTCATCCCCAAATTTCCTTAGCAAGGCATAGAAGAAGAAACCTAGAACAAATCTGGCCACTGCGATCGTACATCGGCCTCCCTCTCCCAAGTCTCATCCTATACTCACCCGTTCTGCCATAGAACCCGTACCAGAGGAACATAACGGACTCGGAGAACCTTCGTACTATGGTCGACAATCCAGAGAGGATGATCCTTAAACGATGCATCCGCTTCGAGCTCAACCTCCTCAGGATGGAAGGCATGAGACAGGTCTGAAAAGTAACTTCAGAGCTGAGGAACATGGAAAACGTCGTGCATAGCCCGGTACCTCTAAGGTAACTGCAACTGATGGGCGACTGGCCCAACTCTCTCCAACACCTCAAATGGCTTGACGTACTGTGGTGAAAGCTTACCCTATCTCCAAATCCTCTTGTTCCCCAATCTTAGTGCGACACGTAGGAAAACCTGATCCCCGACCTCGAACTCCAGAGGTCGTCTCTGCTGATCAGCATAGGACTTCTGCCGAGATTGTGCTGTAGCCATCCTTTTTCGAATCAACTCTATCTGCTCAGAGGTCTCCAAAAAAAGACGAGGTCCTAGAAAAGCTGCCTCTCCTGCCTCCAGCCAGCATAAGGGTGATCGGTATGGCCTACCGTACATGGCCTCATAAGGTTCCATCTGAATAGTCACCTGAAAACTGTTTTTGTAGGAGAACTCCACAAGAGGGATATGCTTCTCCCAAGAACCTCCAAATTCTATAATGAAAGCTCGAAGCATATCCTCACACACCTAGATCATGCACTTAGACTGGTCATCAGTCTGGGGATGGTATTCTATACTCAAAATCAGCTTTGTCCCCAAGGCCTTCTAAAGTCCCTACCAGAACCGAGAAGTAAAGCGCGCATCCCTGTATGAAACAATGGAGTGTGGAACTCCATGTAGACGTACAATCTCTCAGATGTACAACCATCCCAACTCATCAACATTGAAGGTCTCCTTAATCGGCATGAAATAAGCAACCTTCATAAGCCTGTCGACGACAACCCAAACAACATCACTCCCTTGGGGTGACCTCGACAACCTTGTCACGAAGTCCATCGCGACGTCATTCCACTTCCACTCAGGAATGGGTAACCACTATAAAAGGCTGACTGGTCTCTAATTCTCTGCTTTCACCTGCTGACAATTAGAACATATCTTGACAAAACCAGCAACATATCTCTTCATACCTAGCCACCAGTATTGGCGATGAAGATACCGATACATCTTGGTGACACCATGATGAACTACCCAAACTGAGGAATGAAAATCCTGCAACATATCCTCACGTATGTTTGCTGGCACCCATACACGTCCTTGGAAATGAAAGATCTCATCCTTGCCCACTGTCCATCCAGGAAGAGGGTCCTCTCCTAACACACTCTCCCATAGGATTAAGCCTTCTGAGTCTGATAGCTGCCTCATCCATACCCGATCAAGAAGAGTAGAGGTAACAACTACAGAAGAAAGGAAAGTCTGTCCTTGTCTATCGTGCACCTCCAAGTGCATCTCAGATAACAGATCCATAAGTTTCCACTCACTATTAGCCTCCTGAACTACCTGAATCTGAGTTCTTCTGCTCAACGCATCCACCACTACATTGCCCTTTCTAGGTGTATAGGCGAGCTTGATGTCGAAAGACTGAAGATACTCGACCCACTTGCGCTATCTCAGATTCAGATCACGCTGAGTGAAGATATACTTGAGACTCTTGTGGTCGGTGAAAACCACAAAGTGCTCTCCCAGAAGGCTGTGTCTCCAACAAAATAAGGCATGAACAACAGCTTCCAACTCTAGATCGTGCGTCAAGTAGTTCCTCTCATGTGGACTCAATTGCCGAGACCCGAACGCAATGACTGTATCTCCCTGCATAAGCACGGAGCCCATCCCGATACCTGAAGTATCACAATAAACAATATAGCTCTTGCCTGGCTCTAGAAAGACTAGTATCAGTGCTGACGTCAACCTTCCCTTCAGCTCCTAAAATGATGAATCACATGAATATGACCATAAGAACATAACCCCCTTCTTGGTCAGACCTGTCAATGGTGCTTCTAGGAACGAAAAGTCTTGTATGAAGTGCTTTTAGTATCCATCCAGTCCTAGGAAACTCCGTACCTAAAATACGTTCATCAGCTACTCCCAATAAACTACAGATCTCACTTTCTCTGGGTCCTCTGATACTCCTACCTCTGAGATGACGTGACCCAAGAAGTGAATCTGATCCATCCAAAAGTGGAATTTCAAGAGATTAGCATATAAGTGATGCTCTCTCAGTGTATTCAAAAAAATCTTAAGATGTATGGCATGGTCGCATCCAGTGTGAGAGTACATCAAGATATCGTCCACAAAGACCATGATGAAGGAATCCAAGTAAAGATGGAACACTCATTTCATCAGCGCCATGAAACCTGCTGGCGCATTCGTGTGACCGAATGACATAACCATATACTTATATAGACCATACTATCTCTTGAAGGATGTAAGAGGTATATCTGATGGTCTAACATGCAATTGATGATAACCAGATCTCAATTCAATCTTTGAGAACACTCTGGCTCCTCGAAGCTGATCGAAGAGGTCATCGATCCTCGACAAGGGATATCGGTTCTTGACCGTCAACTGGTTAAACTTCCGATAATCCACACAAAGCCTAAGGAAGTTCACTCAGTCAATTGCTCATATAGTTTCAGGTCTATCAAAGACTCTCTAAGGAAGCTCACTCAGTCAATTCCTTATCTACCCTAGAAAAAGGGTTTTAAAGAAATTCAACAAGTAAAGACTCTCTGAGGAATCTCACTCGGTCTACCCTCCTGTAGTCTATAAGATTCAAGGAACTCTGGGAAGCTCACTTGGTCTATCCCCTGTAGCCTATAATGTAAAAATGCACTCTAAGAAGCTAACTCGGTCTATACCCTGTAGCCTATAATGTCAAGGACTCTCTAGGAAGCTCACTCGGTCTATCCCTTATAGTCTATAGCACCAGGTTCTCACAGCCCTGTTCCAGTCAGTGCATAATAATTCTATAAGGCCAAAGTACACCTATAGAGATACTTGGATAACCAAAGTACACCTATAGAGCTATTTGGCTAAAAAGTCTACAGAAAACAAGAATGTTATCATCATCACTCCATCTTACAGTCACTAGGCATGGAAATAAGAAAAACAGCCAAGGCTAACAAAGACCAAAAGGTTGTAAACAAAACAAAGCATGGGAAAAAAAATCCAAGCACAAAAATTATCCACAAACAAGATCAATTTACCTCTACACAAGCATGAAACCAAGGCAAGAATAACCACAAGGGCAAAACGATAAACACGCAATACCCCGTTCACAGGTATTGGTGGAATTTTCACATAAAACTCAAAGACATCGAAAGGTAAGGCACAAACCACCTACCTGGATGCTAGGAGATCAATATACTTGAGCCACAAAGATTGATTCTCAGAACGCCGAAGATCTAAGAAAACGTCCAAAACGTTCAACCGATGATAACTTGAGAAAGAAGAGGAATTGGAAAACAAGGCTCTAGGAGAAGGAAGAACTCACCGCTGCAGTTCCAATGCAATTGACTAAGATCGAATCGGAGAACAGATGAATGCTCATAGATTCAGAGAAGCTCCATGGCCGTACAACATCTCTCGGTCAAACGAGACCTAGAAGAAGACGATTCTGTTGATTAGGCGCGACCCCGGTCCATTTGATGGAAAAAAGAAAATACACGGCGTTTACTTCTTGAGTACATGGCGTGTACTCTATTTTCCGTACTCTGCTTTAAGCGGCCTCCACTTCATCCCTATATACCATGTGTGAGGCTCAGACATAGACAACACATGACCTGGAGCGGTAAGGGAGTACACGACGTGTACTCATAAAGTACACGGTGTGTACTTCACAAATTTCCAGAAATTCCACTTTTCTCAAAAACTTTAGAAAAAGGAAAAACATACCTGAAACGAAGATCCGGGTTCTTAAACTTATGGGATTTATATGAAAACTTATCACATTTAGTGACCCCAAAAAATAATGCATAACCCAATCAAGTACAACTAAAGGCACTCTTACATTCTTATTTTTTACTATCATATATATACTAAACATAAAAACATGCTCAAGTTCAACTAACTAATGTCAAAACAGATATATCCTAATAACAGAGAACACAAATATATCAATCATGAGAGAATACAGTTCTATCTAGTGAAGATAGCCCAAATCAAGACATTTAATTAAATAACTACTATTAAATAGTCAATATACATATGGAATGTAATCCAATATGTTGAATCATGATGCATGAATTCACCCAAATCCAATAAAAGCCTAACAAAAATTCAATCATCTGTAACTTAGTGGTAGTTAAACATAAGCCAGATTGGCACATGGAAACTCCCCTACCTAAGTTCCACACAATATCTCTCCTTTCTACCATATGATAGAATAACCAATAATAAAATAAAGGAAAAAGGATCTGATACCATTTTGTAACACCCCAAACCAAACCTACAGGTTCGATATAGAGAGAAACATTACCTCATGTGTGCCTTCCTATATATAATATTTTTCCGACTACTAGTGAGGGTCAAAACACTATCAGTGGGGAGAATATACCCTCAATAATCATAGTCACACACCATAAATATAAATAAGTAAACAACCAAGATACATGTGCAATAATAAGGACTAAAATGTAATAAAAAATGATGCCCTTTTCCTATATATAAATAAACCATTCCCCTATGTGGAAATCCAAATTAGAGTTTGTAAAGTATAAGTAGATAATAAATAAAATGATGCAGAAATCCATTGGATTCCATTCTGATATCTCTATCATCTCCATGATTCAAATCCCATCTTTCTTTCGTGGTCCCATTTCTCTTACCTAGATCCCTAATAATGAATTCTGTAGGCGTATTGAGATTTCCATATAGGTTATGAGTAACAAAATAATTAAGACACCACCAATGTGTCCTTAAAACATGTACATATGTATAACTGGTGTATGCCATGAATACAATAAATGTACAAGAAATCATAAAAATCATATTTTGATCATTCATGTGAAAACCAAGATACCACGATCCCCAAATGTACATTTAATAGCCCTTCCCAAAAGGATTATCCAATGTATTTGGAGAATAATCTAGATCCATCCATAATGATGGTGAATATGTCTCTTAGAGGATTAAATACATCAAGTTTCATGTTGATCCACAAGGCCATCATGACCTATCAATATCATTGGTTAGGATACAAGGAAATCACATTCCAACACTACATTGGGTTAGGAAACAAGGCCATTGTATCTCAATATTGAGTCTAGAGTGAGGACACAAAGCTATAATTCCCCAACTGCCACTATCTTAGTTATTTCCTCAAGGTCATAATGTCCATACCTTGTGGTAGGGTCTTTCTTCATTATCTTCACACGTTGTGTAGAATCCCCCTTTAAGGGATAACCATATCACGTTGGTCCAACTATCCAATATAGAAGAATAAATACCTCAAAAGTTATTTAAATCACACATACATGGTAATACCTACAAAGGAAGAAAAAACACCATTATGAGAATCAGTAGAAACATAAAAGTACACATGATCACCATAAAATGTGTATAATAAGATACATATTCATACTCATGGAATCAAAAATCATATATGGGTCTCAATGGATACACATGTGCACACAGGTGATCAATATCAAGCATGGTCAAAAAATCTATTCAAACATAAGGATCATATTAAGGAAAATATAGAATAAAAGGGTCCTAAATGGTTAGGAACTTCATACCATTATCTTATTAATGAAAAACATCAAAACCTATCAGGAGATTATACTTGAGTAACACTAGTATCTAACTAGATTGGGGACACACACTAATAATCCCTAGAATAAATTACAACTAAAACCTATAAAGGATATAAAATGAGATTTAAGAATATTACAATCTGGAATAGAAGAGTTTACACTGAAATATGTATTGGGATCCACCGACAATTCAAGAATTGAAATTAATCAAAAGAGGTTCTGCCGACACTCTAGATCTTCCACCATTCTAGCAATGATCTAAGGATTCATCATTATATGGAATATAAATATATATATATATGAAAATATAATGTGTAATCTTTAATTTTTATCATGTGAATAAGGTTAAATATTATAGAAACATTAATAATGAAGGTTCATGTATCACATACCTTTATTCGTAATCATCAATACCTTTGGATCCTACAAAATGAATATTGGAAGGAGAGGAAATCACTAAATAAGATATTTGGTGTCTCTAAGTTCAAAAGAGATTCATGTAAGGGGAAGAATAGATCAAAATGGTAAATTAATGGTGGTTATAGAGGATTTTTGGATCATGAATCCACATAAATATGGTTTAGGAGAAAAATTTTACAAAAAATTCACCAACCATGTGAGACTTTCTTCATCTCCTTGTAATTTTCATGGTTTGGTACACCTCATATAAATTATGATTTTGGATACTAGACTATGTCACATAATTTTTTTAGTGAGGATGCGTGATTTGATAAACCGTGTGTCTTAACCATGCTCTATCATAGGTGCTACCAGCACTAGCCACACAATTTACTGTAGGATGATCATGGTTTGGGAAAACCCTGATCCATCCACACATCTTCAATAATTACTCAAAAAATCCATGAATCCAACTAGAAAACCCTATAACTCATCCCAAACAATTCATAATAAAAAAAACATTATTAAATGATAACATTAACTTTTAACACACCTGAAACTATAAGGCCCTTATATTAAATATATTCCATCCTAACTCTTTATTATAGGGTTTAAAATATCTTAATAGTTGGTTTTAATAGTCTTTCAATATCTCTTTAAAATTAATGATAGGGGATTTATCAATCTTACATAAATATGAATATTCGAGATTTTTAGGTAATGGTTTCAATTCTAATGTAGGTGGAAATTTTATTTGGAAAAAAGTTCATGTGACTAATTAATATAAATTTCAAACACTTATTTTTCATAAAAATTAATTGATTTTAGATTGATGTTGGGGAAAATAGATTGCCTAGAATCTTTTCCATAGATTGTTTCTTTAATAAAATTTCCATTTTTTTCTTCTAATTTATGATTTTTCAATAGAAAAGTTATCAATTTGAACATCCACATTAGTGTTTTAAAATGCGAAATTATCAATTTCTTATGATGAATAACATGTATTTTCTAAATATTTCAAAATTTAAATAGTTTAAACAATTTAAAAAATATTAGTTTTACATGAATCATATTAATTAGTGATTGAATATCCAAAATTATCGACTTCTTTCAAACAAAAATAACTTTTATCACTTTATAGGAAGTTAATAAATCTTTTGAAATTAGTTTATAAATTATAAAAACTTTAATTAATATTATATTTAGTGTCTTCAAAACCAAAATGATCAAATAATTTAATTTCAAAATAGCGGAATATCTTAGTAGAAAACTAGTCAATCATATTAACTTGAGGGGTTGAATGATATTTAATTAGATGTTCAATGGATTGAAAAATATTTAAATTTATTAATTATTTTCCAAATTATAATAAAAATATCCCTCTTTTAATATTAAATATAGATTTAATAGTTTTTTAAAATGGTAATCCCAATAATGAGAGGTGCATGTGTTCTATATCGATACCAAAACATCTTCAATAACCCTTATTGACATTGTGTTACTTTAGTTAGCAAGTTAAAATATGATTTTAATAGGTTTGAGTTATCCAACCTATAAATATGAGTAAATAGAGTGTTTCATAGAATTTATAAAATATCCTTGATCAAGGATAACATCCTTGAACTCAAATTATCCCATGTTATATATATTGGTAAATGTTCCATGATATTTATATTTCATTGGAAAATCATGTTGTGTCATTGATGATACTTTTATACATAAGTTTTATTTATCTCCTCCATTGAATTAAATTTTACGAGATCATATATCTTTTAATTTTTTTCATATATTTTAATTTATTTCATAGCATCTATTAAAGGGATAATAACTTGGACTTTTATAAACATTTATAAGACTTATTTGTACAGTTCTTTTTTAGTACTTGTTTTCTACGGTGGATTACTCCAGGGATAGGAAACTATTATTTGAATGTTTCTTGATCATTTTTAACATAAGGACCAAAAATAAGTTTCAAATCAGTAGTGGTTATATTGACTAATGTCACTTTTTTTATAGTGATTTATCTTTCGAAGCATATTTTTACCTTTTAGAAACTACATAACTTTTATAAATATTTTTAGTAGGTTGTATCTTAAAAATAAGGTTCTAAAATAGGTAAATGTTTTTTGGAATCCTATTTAATATATTTGGGTGAATAATTAGGTTTAAAACTCTTAGCTTGTGGGTTATTCATCTTATTTTTACTCTTAAGTTCAATGAAAATTATAGTTTCCTTTCCTTTATATCAAGAGTTTAATTTAGGTTGTTAAGGAAAACCTCTACTGATTTGGTTTCTCATGATACCTGCATCAGTATACATTAATGTATTTAGTATGTTCTATTATTGTTGTAATATTTCTTGTTATTAGATCATATTTGTTTTATATCTTCTTCAAAGATATTATCAGGTTTTTTGAGATGGTGAACATGTTAGAAATAATTTCCTGTTTGATCACTAACTTTATTTCTTAAAGTATTTATATTGAGAATTAATAAAATCAACTTGAAAAAATATGTATAGATGCTCAAGATTTCTAAATATATCTTATTTTTTATTTTTCTAGCCTTGGTTGAAAATTTAGTTGGGTTAAATAGGAATATATTGGTAGGATTGGAATTTCCTTCTAGAAAATAAATCATTATAGTTTTTAGTAGGTTCTTACACTTGAAGGAATTGATAACTAAAGTGGTTATTTGAAGTACAAATTCTATAGTATAGTTTTTATTGAAAAGTTATTTTAGGTATTGGTTTTGGTTGTGGGGTGTTGGTTGATATCATTAATCTAACCATGGTTATAAGACCACATGTTTCCTTACAATATTATTATTTCTAGAATAGGGAGTGGGGAATTCTTGAGAAGTTTTAACATGTAATGAGCCTCTTATTCAAAACTGATGATCATTTTGGGCCATATTTATAAAAAAATATACATTTTATCATATAAATTTCTTTTAGTGGAAAAATAAATTATACTCCTATTAGAAATACCTAATACCTCAAAAAAATATTAGATCAATTTTTTTTCACTTATTTGGTGATGGGGGAAATTAAAATAAAGACTCTTAAATATTTCACAGTATTCATATAAAGTTTATCCTAGAGTTTTCCTAATCCAAAAATTTATTTTATAATTGATTTTTTTCTATAATAAAGAAATAAATTTTCAGGAAAAATTATTTTCAATTCATTCCAATATCATATCAAAGTTTAATGTGATTAAAAAAACATTCATTAGAAACTCCTTATAAAGTAAAAGAAAAATATTTAAACATTATTCGATTTACCTCTATTACTTTGGGGTTTTTTGACATAAAAATAATTAAACTCCTAAAGATACTTAGGTGTATCTTTACATGGAAATCCTTTGAATTCTTGAAGTTAGTGAAAAAAATGATTTTATTTTAAAACCATTAGGGGTATAAAGGTATTCTATATGGGTTTCATGATAGTGTTTATAGGATAAATCCAATTCTTTAATGTTATAATGTTATAAATTATCATTCTAGGTTCAATAATGTTTATTCAAGGTGTTTTAGTAGTATAATTACAACTAAGAACAGTATAATCTCAAATAGTTCTAGCCATACTAATGTATGATTTATCAATTTCAAGTCCCAGGTCAAAAAATTGGGGTTATAATTTCTTTAAATTCAAAAAAAATTAATATTGATTTAAGAAACTTCCTAAAAAATGGTTCTAGTTGGGTTTCTTATAAAAATCTATCACCTTATAAATATAGTAAATCAACCCCTAGGTTTGTCCTTTAAAGAGGTTGTTAGAATTAAAATCAAACTATCACTTTAGTTTTCTATTATTGCAAATAAATTTTAACTAAATTTTGTATTTTTTTGAGTGTTAACATAATTTATTGTAAAATAGAACATAATTTGATAATTCAAAGATAAAAATATTTATATTGGAAAGAAATTGAAAAATAATAGTGAAAATCGTATTTTAATGTAGCAGCCATGGAAAGTATGAATCATTTGGACCCTCCCTTCTTTCCTTTCTAAAATAATTATCCAATTTTATTTCTCAATTTTTATCCAATAAAATCTATGTTAACATCGAAATCTACCTAAAATATATACCAAGACCTTAGTATGTGTATCATTAAATTTATAAAAATGATTCAAAAGATTAAAGGCCTCTACATAATTGAACATGAATGAATTCTCTATGATCAATGAAAATACCTAACCAAAACATTTTAAATAATGAGAAAATTTACTTAACTTTTATAAACTAGACAACTATCTAGAATAGTTTAGATGAAAATAATTCAATAATTAATTGGAACTCATTTATTTAGAAACATTATTCTAGGAAAATAAAAAATAGATATAATGAAAACATAGACTCAGAAAGCTTTGTCCTTGGATCACACTACCACAACCACCCATGAGTTTATCCAAGCATAGCTAAATCCACCCACATATTAATTTTTTATCACATACACCACAAAACACACACCACTGACACTATCTATATCCCTTTTTGAACGAATAGTTGTTTCAGTACCTTATTATTTTTATATTTTGATTCCTCTATAAAAATATAGGGAAAATTATTTGAATTTGATACCAACCTTCAATAGTTTCTTGGGAAGCTTTTCACACATAAATAAATTCATCAAAAAATTCTGAAGGTTGAAACATTAATAATATCTCTATCATCATGCACACATGGTTTAAAAAAAATTAAAAATTCATGTTCCTTGTATTATTTTTTTCTTTTATTCATCCTTTACTTCCTCTTAAAATATTGACTATTCATATTATATTTAAATAAATTGATGTGGGTTAATATTTGTGACAACTTGAAAGTGCATGCATGGCATCTTCTCTTAAAAGTTTCCAAAAGTATTGAGTATACTATGGAGGATTCACCAAATGAATTCCTCTTCATAAGGTTTTAAATAATTTTGGTGGATTTCTAAGTTTTACTTTTAGGGTGGAAAAGAGCCTTATGATGCTAGGTTTTTGATTCTTAGAAAAGGTGAAGAGGATTTGAAGCCTCAATTTCAAGTTTAAAAAAATATGGAAAAGTGTTAACATGGTGTAGAAATCCTTACAATCTTATTGAAAGTATTATAATGCATCAATAAGCTTTACATTCAAGCTTTACACTCAAGATTTATCTGAATTTCTTATTTCAAGTTAGAAACCAAATTTACCATAAACAACACATAATAAAAAACAAAGGTATGGATTATAAAATTTAGTTAATAAATGATTCAAAACAATTTAATATTATGAATTGATTTTTTTTTATTGAAATCAAAAAAATATATTTGAAAACTAAAATATGTGAAAATCATCTATAAATGATTTTTTGAGAATTTATTTTATTGAAATACATAGAAAAATAACTGAAAACTTTACTTCTATCATAAACCATACACCAAATACCAAAAAAGTTCTTCTCATAAGATCTTCCGTAACATCAAGGGGCTATATGATTCTGGTCCACACCATTCACACAATAATTCTATTTTATCTATCATATGAAAGAGTTTGACTAATAATACATATCATAATATTCAAAAAGGAACCACTTATATACACCATCTTAGTTATCAATATTTTTCAGTATATAAGTAATATGTTTATAGATTGTAAAAGTTTCCCCAATCAACTGAATTAATTTTTTATCTAGGTTAATATTCATAAATATATTAGGTATTATAGGATTTTCAAAAGTAAATGGAAATTATACTTGATATTTGTGTAACTGGGTGAGATACTTTCATCATATAGGGGTGTTAACAGGTATTAATAAATGGAAGGGTTAAAGACCAAAGAAATGATAGAAAATATTTTATTAGAATAAAAATGAGGTTTATGGAAATTTAATTTCTCATAAAGGTGGTATAATAAGAGGTAATGATAAATTCATACTCACAATATAATAATTAAATTTTAATAATAAAACATAACATTACTATAAAAAAAAATCAAATGATTTTTCAAATTGAAATTAATAAAAGGTACAAAAACCATTAAATTATTATGTACTTTCAAAAATATTGATATTAAACTCTAAATATCCTTAGAGTTTCGGATCTTGGAAGAGAAACATAGATTAGTGTTTGAAAACCTTTACTTTACCCAGTATCTTAAGAAAATTTTTTAGAACTGATGTTGAGAGAGAAATGAAGATAGATCTTGGAAATATTATCCACCTAAGTCACTTATCCAACATTATTTATGTAACACACCAAAAAATTATATCAAAAGAATAATAATATCAATATCTTGATTAAAATACAATAAGAAGCTTTTAAAAAATTGTGATATACTATAAAAAATATTATTATTTAAATGCGACCATTATAACATAACTGTTGAATTGGATGGTATTAATATGTGTAACCAAATTAAAAAATATATTTATTTAATGGTCATACTAAATATTTTTTTGATTAATTAATAGTACATACTAACAGAATTTCTAATGAAGTAATTTTATACTTCAAAAATAAATTCTCTTCAAAAGTGTTTTTATTGGATTTTGGGTGTGAGAATTATAATTAATTAATAAAAATTATAGAAATTTTATTTTATAAAATTAAAATAACTTTTTAAGTAAAAATATAAAAATTAACTTAGATTAAAAAATTGGGGTTTTTTATAAAATGATATAAAAATATCAATATTTTAAATACTATCATTTATTTTTATTAACTAATGTTTCTTAAAAGTACCATTATATTTTGTATTTGGTCTTAAGAGTGACATGTTAAAAATTTTATTTATAATAATCTAATTAATTCTATTTTAATAAGCCACATTATTTATTTTGATATAAATTATTTTTTATACTTAAAACCCAATTTGTTATAAAAACCATTTTTGTTGAATTTTACGTATTTATATTAAAATTTATTTCTACCACTTATAGATATTGAATCTTGAAAAATGGATACAATATTTTCAATAAATTTTTTAAAATTTTGAAAATAGGTCACCTTTATTTTTGGCCATTATGAATTGTAACCATGATAAATATTTGTCACCTCAGAAATGGTAAAATGAGTAAAATAAGGTTAAAAATATAATATAAGGTCTTAAAAATAACCCAAAACTTGACTTTATTTTATTATATGATATTAAATCAACCACATACAACCTAAATTTTAACATATGTCATTTTGGTGCCACCTTCCGTTGATAATAAAATTTATATCATTTTATGTAAGAAAATTCCAAAGTGTCACTCTAACTCCTTAATTTCTCTTATATGTTCACAAAGGGATAATAATATGTTATTAATAATAATGTATTATTTATTTTTAAGTTAATTATATTCTAATTGTATTGATGTATTTATGTCTTTAAATTCAAATTATGTGAATTATTATTAAAATGACTTAAATAGTATTTTATGTTGAATAATATTTTTTAAAATTATATAAAATTACTAAAAATATTTCAAGAGGAAAATTATGATGAGAAATGGAAAAAAATTTCATACCTTGGCCATTTATGATACAATTTTGACCTTCTAAGTTAAATTATTACCCTTTAGGTTTGAAAAATTCTTTACCATGGTTATTGTTAAAATTGGTTAACAAAGGGGTTAGAATAAAAGATAAGGTATAAAATACCCCCAAAAATATCCATATTTTATTGGTTTAATGTATTTCAATATTATCATATATTATATTTTAAATTATGTTAAAATTATGCCAATTTACCCTGAAAATTAATTTATTTTATTTAAATATTCTTTTTAATGTCATGGGTACCCTTTACTTCTCCTATAAAAGGATACCCCTAGTTTCTATTATTTACACCACATTGAATCATATAGATCAACCAAAACCTGAATGTTTCTATTATAAATTTCTCTATCCAAGAATTATATCTAAATTTACTCTAGAAATAAAATTAAATGGATCCTTAATAAGGGATTTAAAGGAGGTCTATTGAATAAGTGGTAATCATCTTACCAGACCTCTTTCAATTTATTTGTTATTATAACTCCTTTAAATCCTTGGAAATTATAGCAGAATAAAAAGGTAATTATTCTCAATATTAAAATTTATTATTATTATTATTATTAGATATACAAACTTATTCTACTCCTTTCTATCAAATTGGGAAATGAAATTATCACTTGTGCATACATGTGGACTACCGCCTCCATGTAGATATATTAATCATTTTCCATCAACACAATTCATGGTTGGTTATTATGATGAATTAAATGCATATATATGATATATATGATATACTTATTCAACTTTAATTATAATATATTATCAATTTTCTTTAATTTTCATTAGTTGGAAAGCAATAATGTCGCTCGTGCGTATGTGTGGACTACCACCTCCATAAAGCGACATGATTTGTTTTATATTTTTTATTTACATTTATAATAATAAGGATATATTTACTGAATATATATTATTTAAATGATATAAAAATAATTATTTAAAGTTTAATTGTTATTTACCACTTGTTTGAATTGTGTGGTGTATATAATAATAATTCATTTATTTATTATTCTTACCCTGAATATTATATGGATTTAAAAATCCATATACGGTTATCTCTTTCATGAGGTTTTTTATTCAGAGGGTACTGAAGCGGTAAGGGTACTTCATCTCAATTTTGTTTTATTTCAAAATATTTGTTGTTATACAACTATTTATGTTTATTAGGTGCATATAATATTACATATACTTTTTATATCATGTATATACTTATTTTCAAAATATTTAATGTTTTATTTGAAGTATTTATTTCACAGGGATTGCAATTCAAAGGTTACCAAAGTGTTAAGGGATTTACATTTCAATTCCATTTTAATAAGAATTATTTATGATTGAATTTCCATTGAGGAAATTATATGACCCTTATATGATAAAAACATTTAATTTTTATTCTCCCATTATTATTTATGAAATTTTTTATTTTAGTTCCATTTTCAACTCTTTATCACTCAAAATGATTTAGAAATGTTTTTTAAGAAAATCTTACCTTATTTCTCCCCTTCCAGTTAGATTTTTTTTCTTCTATATCTATGTATTTTAAATTTTTTGAAATAAAGTTTTTTAATATTATTTAATGATTTTTAATGTAATATTTAACCATTATTTCCCTTTTATAATTTATTAAAAAATAAAATTTGTGTCATTTTTAGAACAAGAAACATTTTACTGATGGTGTGAACAATAATTTTTTTAATGATTGTGACATGAATAGAATTTCCCACTACCAAGAACACTTAATTATTTTGAAATTACTTTATATGTATATATGTTTATCTTCAAATAAATTCTTTCCTTAATATTTTTGAAATATTTGGACTTTAAATAAGTGATTATAAAATTAAAATGGTATTTTCCTTCAGATATATTCCAATGATATTTTAAAGAAAATTTTCATCTAGGACAAAATCCTTGGATATTAATTGTGCTTTACTCAAGATATGATTAAATTATGAAATCCTTATTATTCCCCTGTATGGTTTATGATTATGGTGATAATATTTTTATAAAACCCATTTATTTTCATGGGTTACGCTGTGATGAAATGATAAAATGTTTATGAAACCCATCTCCTTTCTACATGTTATGGTATAATGAATGTTTTATGATACTGTGGTACAAAAATATAAGATTTTCATTATGTAATGGGTGTTCCAAGAATTATATTCCCATCCAATGAATTGGGTAATGATATATATATCATGAGATAATAAGAACTAAAACGGGGAGTGAACCAAGTTTAGTAAGGAAATGTTTTCATCATGATATTCTTGGGAGTAAACCTTAGCTTAGGATATAATGGAATATGGAGTAAAATCATTCCACTATGATAGTAGTGAAAGTGATCCTTGACTAAGTAATTTATTTTCTATGATTATGTGAATGATAAAAACTTATGTCTTATTTTTGTGATATATTCTCAGGGATCATAACTGATTATTGATGATTATGAACACTTATAACTTATGTATTTTGTTATGACAATGAATTATGTGATGATTTATGATTAATGATCTTTGAAAAATTGGGTCTAATTATTTTAATTTATGATAATTTTTCTATACACTTATTCTTATCCTATTCTCACTTATGATCATTGATTGATATATATTTTATTTACCCTTATTGTGCATATGAGATAACAATTTCTTATGTTTTCTTTCTCCAGGTTATGAAGAAATTTTTTAATTAAGGTATGACAAAGAAGTGTTCTATGTGAGAAAATATCAAAGGGAGATGTTAAATATATTTCACTGAATAAGAGTATTATGTTTCTAGTATCCAAAGTCACAAAACCTTTATAGTTTTATCACGGATAATAATTTTATATAATGTATATTCATCTAATAAGATGTAATATTTATTTAAGAAATGTTTGGGTCACTATAAATGGTATACAGGAAAGGCTTAGTTAATATTTAGAGATTAGGGTTACAAAACTTTAGTTAAAACCCTGGGGTAATTCTTAGTATAAGATGACATATTAATGTTTTTATAAGATATAGATCATGTGGGTTTACTATAAATACATCTATTTATGTAAGTGTTCTTGGTTTTATCATAGATTTATCAAGGGGTAATAACCCCAAAAGAGCTGGTTGAGTATATATTAACCATCATTATAGTTCATGATGAATGGAACCTTACTATAAACTTGGATTGACATGCTTGGGGGGATATTCTTGGATTAATTAACATTTTAGTTATAAATCATTATGAAGTATTTGACTAGATGATGATCATATATGACCTAGGTTAAACCAAAGGTTTCATAGATTAAAAGAAATATATCACTATTTAGAGTGATTTTTAATCCGTACACATTATGATCATTGTTTCTCACACTATTATTTTTATTTGGTTTTAGTCAATAGTTAGAGTAGGGTGGAACCGTGTTAAGGATGAACGTGATGGACAATGAAATGATTTTTCTCCTATGAAATTGAATGTGATGGGAGCTGGAATATGAAACCATACTATTATTACCAATAAACAATAATGATATATAATTAAAAACATAAACTATGGTGAGTTTCCTAACACATAAAATAATAGGAAGATATAATTTTATGGAATATAAGGTGTTAATGACCATAAAGGAATAAAATTTTAATTTTCTTCATATTAATAATATGGAAAGAGAAACCTAGGATAATGTATCAAAGGAAAAAAAGATGCATTTTTTTAGAAATTAAAGGCATAAAGAAATTAATTATAAAGGAACTTGATGTCTTATATGTGGGGAACTTGGGAATTATTCAAGTCATTTACCTATTCTAATCATTAACTCCTAGACTAAGGAATGTCCGATGCTATACCAATCATTGAAGTGTAAGATTTATGTGTTTATGTTTTGATATTAAATAATTATATTATATAAGTGGTTTTATTAGTGATGTTATGGTTATAATAATTATGGAAAATCTAAGGATTATTTTGTAGTGGTTTTTCATTAAGTATTTAATAGAACAAGCTGAATGACACTGATAACCTAAAAAAATTATTTAGTGATAATATATATTTTTTTAGAAAATAAATGATCAAGGGAAAAATAAATCTCAATATGTAATTTATGATGAGATAATAATGTTTTTTAGGATAAAAAGATGATTCATAATTGATAAAGTTAATTTTTGGAAGCATTTATTTTTTCCTTGATGTTTGATAGTGATTTATGTTGATTTGGGAAATGAATAACATGTTTTAAGAGAATATTTGATCATGGAATGTGTTTGGAATGTGAAATTGTGATATAACTTCTGTTTCTTGGGGATTAATGTTAATGTTTACCTTGGAAAATATGTGATCAAATATTTTAGGTTGTTGGGGTTTTTATTTATTCGTACATATTTTGGATGATTCTTAAGGTTAGCTATTTATGGAATGGATTAAGTTGAAATATGGGTGTTATTGTTTTGGTTTTAGAGATTAATGTATTATATTGGAAATATTTTGATAAAATTTTGGTTTTGGTAAATATTTTGAGAAATAATAAATGACTTAGGAATATTATATTCCTTTAAAAGTTAATTTTTGTGCTTCAAGCATGAAAAACTCATCTTGAATATTCATTTCTTGGTATAAGAGATGAGATAGAAGTGGGAATATATTGAAGTGAAATCCAAATATGTAATTTTTATTATGATGTAACACCCGAAAATTTTAGAATGTATTTATCTTTAAATAATTTATATTTTTTTGATAGCTTTCATGACATGCAATATCGAGATTTATGCGAATTGAGATATATTATAAAAAATATTATTATTTAAATGTGACATATCCATTGAATTGGTATGTATGAATAATATTTAACACATTATGAAATTTTTTATATTATTTGTAATCAATAGAAATTTATTTATTAATTCTTATGAAGTGGGAACTCAATTTTTTATATAGTCATTTTATACTTTAAAAATGCATCTTCTTTAAAAATGATTTTTTATTTTGTTTTTTTGCATTTAAATCATAATTAATTTATAAAACTTTTCTAAATTATATTTTAAAAAAAAAATTTATTTTTTGAATCATCGTGTAAAATTTATATTTGTGTTAATTTTTGATAATTTTCTGAAAATATTGATTTTTCGATGAATAGTGACAAATATTGATTTTTTATTGAAAACTATTTTTTCATTTGAAGAATTTAAAAAGTTAATTTTTTTTTAAAAAATGGTTTTAAAAGTAAAATTTGTTCATTTATATTATTAAGGATCCAATTAAGTAAATTTCAATAAATTTTATACTGGATTTTGGTATACACAAATTTTATACTTAAGAAAATGTTATTTCTAGAAAATAGTTTTTCATCACATTTTGAAAAATCAATTTTAAATTAAATTCTTCCACTTATATGAATTGAATATTAAAAAATAGTTTCCATATTTTTAATCCATTTTTTCAAATTTTTTTAACAATTCCCTTTCATTTTTTGTAATTATGAATAGTAACCATGATAAATATTTGTCACATTTTTCATGGTAAAATAGGTAAAACCGGGTCAAAATAATGGGTTAAGGCATTAAAATTTCTATAACACCTGAATTTATCCTATTTTATAAGTTTAGTTAGTCTATTTACATCAAAGTCTAAAATATATGTCCACTTTGATCCATTTTTTTATTATGACCATTATAATATTTTAAGAAAAAATAAATACAGAATGTTACACTCTTGACTTTAATATTCCTATATTTTTTAAGTAAGGATAATAAGTGTATATGTTCATTTATAAATTTTTATTTGATATATTAATTACTTTTTTACCATTTTAATTATCTTTAAATTTTTAGTGAGTAAAAATTACCTTAAATGCTAATGCAACATCTATAAAATATTTATTCTATTAATAGAAAAGTTAAATAAATAAATTTAAAAATATTAAAAGTAATAAAATTTGGATGAATTATTTTTATATGATAATTTTTTAGATAAATATAATATATTCTGGATGTTTGAAAATTTTGTATTCTAATTCCATTTATTTCATGTTGTTTTAAAATTTAAATTATGGGAATAGTTCTTAAATTGAAATTAGTTGTATTTTATGTTAAATATATTTTATTAAATTATTTAAAAATCATAAAAATATTGAAATTGGAAAATTTAGGAGTTATATGGTCTAAAATTTCATATATTTTCCATTTATAATACAATAGTCTACTTATAAGTAAAATTATAAACCTTTAATATTGAAAAACTCATTATTATGGTTAAGGTTAAAATTGGGTAACCAAGGGGTTAAACCAAAATAGAAGGTTTAAAATGAAATATAAACCTGTATAAATTTACTGGATGATTATATTGAGGACATATATTCTTTATCATTTAATCCATAACATTTTTGAACCATTTTACCTGAGTTTGACACTTATTATATCATAATATTTTACGTATTTTAAAAAAATAACATTTATGATATTTTAAAATAAAAATATTATATTAAATATTTTTAATTAATAAAATTAATATCTTTATAAAATTTAATGATATATAGTTTAAAATATTAACCATGGTCCATTTGTGCATCTCTTATCCATTTCTTGTATCATTATTGACCCTTAAATACTAGAAAACCTTGATTTTGATGTAATTGTCAAAAGGAATAATGGGGGGGGGGGGGGGGGTTAAAACTAAAAGATAAGGGTTAAAAAATAAAATAAAATAGTATAAATGTTTTATGAGAGTATATAGAAATATACAGATTCTATATTCTAAATATTTCAATTTTGAGTCAATTTATCATTAAAAATTAATTTATATTTTTTAATACTTTAGGAAATTCTAAGAGTGCCCCTCCCCTCACTTATAAAAGGGAACCCCTCTCCTTCATTATTCACTGGGTTTTAATGTTCTATATCAGATAATGCATACCATAATACCTTATTATGTTCCTTAAACCCATCCTATATCTTATGTTTTTTCCAAAATACCTTCATTTCAAGGCTTAAGGTCAAATCGAAAAGAGGTTTCTCAACAAATTGGTTTAACTCTTAATCAAGAATTTTAAATTTTATTTCTTCTTATACCTCCTAAAAATATATGGTATAAGTTATAAAATATTTAATTCATATATTAATTAAAATTAATTTTTATTAGGATGGTGTAAAAATCATTATACACCCCATCCAATCCGTTTGGAAAATGATAATGTTGCTCGTGCGTATATTTGGACTACCAACTCCACAAAGCGATGTGATTAATCTTTCATATATGATTTAAATGAACGGTAATAATCATATAATTAATGAATATATATTATATATATGATCTTATAATTGTTTTTTAAGGTTAATTTTTAATTATCTTATCTCTTTTTATTCATAAAAAAATGGAAACATCATTCAGACGTACGTACGACCTACTGTCACCATGAACAATGTAATTTATTTTCCTATATGTACCTTTTATGGATAACTATAAATACATATATAATTAATGTATATGAGATTTATATTATATATAACATTATATATATTATAAAATAATTATCAAAGTACAATAAATGGAACTACCGAACCAAAACATCCATGAAAAATGAAACAATTAACACCTAGAAATGGAAATTTTATTAAAGAATTATTAATAAATGGGTGTTGAAATGTTATAAGTGGATCATTTATTAAATTATAAGTGTGTGATTTATTTTTTTATATAATTACAATAAAATTAAATTTATTATATTGGTGGTTAGAGTGTTTTCTAAGTAAGTGAAACTTAATGTAAATGTTTTATGTTATAATCTCATTATTTACCGAGATTGTTTATGATTAAGTTCCCTATGATGAAATTTCATGATCCACCACTCACAAATCTAATTATTCTTCTTGTAAACTATTTAATTTTGCAGACTACATTTTTCCTTTCATTTTTCACTATTTAAGTACTCAAGAGAATAAAATAATATTTTTAAGTAAATTTGACTTTATTTATATCTTCAGTTAAAAATGATATTTTTTTCAATATTTTATAAAAATATTCTTGATAATTTATTTATATTATCCTTTGATTTTTTTAAATTCATTTTCACCAATATATTACTTTTTTAAAAATGGTTTAAAATGATTCTTCTTGTCATTTTATGAATGTGGTACTTTTGACTTTTTACAGAAAATGTGAAAGGAATTGTTGTTTTAATGTATATAGCATGAAAATAATTTACCACCATAATGTATGATCAATTATTTGAAGTTCAATTTACAATTATATTATTTTATTTTGAAGGATAATGTTTTTATAATATTCTTTATTTTTTTTAGATTTTAAATAAGTGATTTCAAAGTTAAAAGGGCATTTTTTATAGGTTATGTTATGGTGAAATGTTGAAATGTTTATAGAATTCTTTACTTCCCATAGGTAATGATATATAATGAATGATTTATGATATTTTGAAACATATATTAATTTTTTATTATTATGTGATAGGTGGAACCAAAATTATATAGCCCTCTAATGCACTGGGTAAAGATGGATAATCCATGAGATAAATATATTATGCCTGGACCTATGTAAATATTCACTATTTTATACATGTACTTAGTTTTTATGTATAAAATATTATTAATATAAATGGTTTTCATGTCCATAAGATTATTTATGGACCTAGTTTCATGTCCATAAGTTTATGTAATGGCCTGCTTTCATTTCCTAACTTAATTTGTCAACCTGTTTTTATTTTTACATGTTCACAATGTTATAAGATTATGTTTTTGAAAAATTCACATTTATATGTTAGGATTCATGGATCATGATTTATTATTGTTCATTATTAAATCTTGTAAATATTTTTTATTATTAATATAAAGTTTTATTCCATTAATCATTTTTGTGATCTATGATAGATTTGGAATAAACTTTGTAATTTACATTCATGATATCATACCATTATACTTATCTTATGCTTATTTATGATCATTTATTGACATCTACTATATTTACCCTTATTTATAACTTGATCTCACCATTTCTTATGTTTTTTCTTCTCTGGGTTAAGAAGATAGATTTTTTGTAGGGTATACCTAAGATGTATTCTACATGAGAAATTTTGAAGATCATTCATGAAATAAGTGGATTATGTATCTAGTCTACAAAAAGATTAAACCTTTTTGTTTCTTGAGTGGATTAAAATTTTATGTATTAAATATTCTTTTAAAATGTTGTAATATCCATATATGATAATTATGGGTCATTATAGTTGGTATCAGAGCAAGATTTAGTCAATATATCCTGATTAGCATTAGACAACATTGGTTAAAACCTTGGGTATAACTACCCAAGATTAATATACATGGATATTACATCATTTTAGATGAATATTCAGCACATTAAAAAAAATTAATTTCCTGATTAATGTAAAAGTTTAGTTTATTTTGAAACATGGAATACAATCTTCTAACTTGGTGAAATATATTCAATGTTTTCCACAAAGATCTTACCATTTAATATTCCTACTTAAAACCTTTCTTCAGAACATGGGAAAAAACATAAAAATGGGTGACCTCAGATGCTCATTATGGGTAATTAAAGGTGATAAGTAATAATTACATGAGTATAAGGGTAATATGACATGAGAATAATATTGGAAGATCATACGCTACATATCAATGACCATATACATGAGTCCTAAAATATTGATCGATAGTTCATAAGACATGAATCATAAGGGTAATAAATCATAATAAACTAATCACAAACCATATGCTCATGTCATATAAGTGTGGAAATATAATAAATATGGAAAAATATTTCACCAGTCAATATTAACTACCAAGACCATAAACATAGTGAATTAGGACACACCTATTTCCCAAAGTGGATTAGGACACACCTGTTTCTGATTGTGCATCATGAAACACTTGTTTCCCATTATGGATAAGGAGCCACCTATTTTCTATTACAGATAAGGAAACACTTATTTTCTATTATGGATAAGAAAACACCTGTTTCCCATTGTGTATCAATCCATTTGACTTGTTTCCCATCATTATCTCATGAGATATAAATCATTACCCAATGCATTGAAAGGATATATAGGTCCCACCTGACATGTAATTAAATCATACATGCATGTTCTATAATATTATAAACATTCATCATATCATAACACATAAAATTAAATAGTTATAAAAAACATTTCATCATATTATAACCTATGGAAAAGAGACAGGTTTCATAATAATTTCATCACAAAATAACCCATAAAAGAAATTAGGTTTCATAAACATTTTATCATGGTACAACCTATGGAAAAGAAACAGGTTTCATAAAATAATTGACATCTTAAAAATAAAAAATTCATATAAATAATGATAATGGTGTCATTAGATCGTATCCCTAGTAAATCATAAACCATATCAAAGGATGTCTTCTAACTTAGAGAAGTATTTTTAAAGATAACTTGGAGCAATTCTTGAGTAATATAAAATTTCTTTGAAAATCACTTTTTAATGCATAAACACTGTCAAAATAATTTTCTTTGAAAAATAATTAAAAAACATATAAAATAATCTTTAAAAATTATTTAAAACATTTCTTGAGGAAAATATCATTTTTGATTTTAAAAACACATTTTAAATCATAAAACATTTTGAAATCCATTTTCCTTGAAAATAAACTAGAAAAAATATAAAGGATTATTTGAAAAGAATTTAATTTTTCTAAAACATTTTTTTTAAAATTATTTTCCTTGAAAATGAGCTTAAAATATCACTTCAAATCATTCTTATAAAACATTATTTTTGAATAAAACTGATTTCTGATCGAAGAGGGAAAAAAGGCCAAATTTTCTTAAAAGAAATTTATTAATCATCTGAAGTATTAAAGAGTGAAAAAATGTAACAATACATGAAGATATTATGAAAAAATATAATATAAGAAAAATAATAAGAATTATTTATAGATGAATAATAATATTTAATCAATGGAAGCATAATCATAAATAATACCAGTAAATGATGAGATTGTTGCCATAAAATCTTACCATTTTGGTAACTTTAAATCAAAATCCCCATGAAATAATAACAATACATGAAGATTAAAATATCATGAAATAAGGATATTCATGATATAACATGTCAAAGGGTAGTATATACACCTTGAAAAAGAATATAGGTGCATAAAAAACATGTATCTCAAAGAAGGAAAATTGAGACAAAATTATATGGCCAATTTGGTAACTTTTGAGTTGTGAAACTCTAGGAAATAGAGATAATTAAATGGATATATAAATTTAATATCCCTAACCTCTTGAGGTAATTTTTTGTTTAAATTTTTATTTAAATCCCTTAAAGTTGGATAATAAAATTTTCATCAGGTGTATGGGGAATCATGGGGGTGATATAGGGGTTTGGGACATGAAAGCAAGGGGAATCAGGCCAACCTATGTAAGTTGCACAATTTGCACACTGATAGTGTAAACCATGTGAGTGGGATAAACAATCCATTAAACGTTGGATAGAGGATTGTCTCATGGTTAGTAAATGGGTTTTCAAACCATACAAGATTCCTAGGTAACTATGTGACTTGGACCCTATTGGATAGAGGTTGGTGCATGGTTGGTGTACGCTTTGGAAAACTGTGTGACCAAACCATGAGCCTTATTAAAAATTATATTTTACCAATTTTCCTCCTCAAGATTTTTAATTCTCCTTACCTTATTTTTCTTCATTTCTTCCCCTTTCAACTCTAGCGATGAACCAAAACACTCAAGCCTTTCCAAGGTTGGATCACCTTTGATTATAATCCATTTGGAGTCCCATTGCGTATAGATCAAAGCTTCAGGTGAGTCTAACACTTCCATTTATTCTATTTTATATTTAGGTCTTTTATAGTTTCTCTTCTTCTTTCAAATACCTAAACCCCTCTTATTCCAGTGGATTTTAGGTTCACATTTTGAAGGGTGATCTAATCCAAGTCAAGTGCCTAGGTTGAGCATGCGGTTATCTTCATAATTGAGGCAGGCGGTCTATAAGTTATATCCCACAATATTATTGTTGATTTGTATATTTGTGGTTGTGATATTACTTCACTCTTGATGTGATTTTGATTCATTTAGTAATATTTGGTAAAATAGTTGGATAAATGATGATTTAGACCCCTCATGATCCCTATGGGATTCCTTGAGATTTATTTTACTAGTTAGGGACAACCATGGGATGTACTAACATTCTAAAACATAGAAAATTGTCATATCAAGAATAAAATTTACTTGTGATAAATTATATCCCATGATGAACATGATTATATTTTAGTTTATTTGAAAAGTTGAATAATTATATTTCTATCTAGTAATTGGATATGGCATAAGGGATTGTTTGAAAAAATGTGAAATTAGTTTAAATGGACATGAATGTGCCAAATGACTTATGAGTTTATAATTGAATTGTGTAAATTGGCTAATTCATGTGGATTTTTTGAATATGTTAAATGGGTTAAGGTATGAAAATGAAAATGGGTTAAATGGGCTATTTTAAGTAAATCATAAATGTGTTATGGGTTAATGTTTGATGATGATTCATGTGTTAATGAATTGAAAACTGTAAATTTTATGTGTATTGATTGATCATGGTTTGTGATATGGTATGTTTGGTAAATGGATAAAAAAGTATTTTCAAAATTATTGGTAGTAGTGGGATATTTTAATTGAAGATCCACACCCATGGGTTGGGTTAAAATGAGGCTCTAAACCCCACCCCATAATGCATGGGTTATGGAAGGGGGCGAAGGCTCTATGACCCTAACAGTTTAATTTGATCAGACTACCTGGACCGAGGCTCCATGGTAAGTGTGATGTATTGTTTTTGAAATGTCTATCCCTAACGAGATAAGTAACTTGATTTATTCCCTTATGCATGATAATTGACAGGATTATGCGATTGTATAAATGATGTAATTTCTTAACCTCTGGATGATGCGATGAAAATGAACTTGGTAATGCTGAGGGTATATGTGATGAAAATGGAAATAATGATGGAAGTAGATAATGTGAATATTTTTTAAAAATGGAATATGATTTGTATTTTGTTTATTATTAATTTATTTCATACCTTCATGAACTTTCTATTTGGACAAGATATTTTGTATAAACCATTGGTCGTGGCCTACTGAGTTGTACTCACAATCTACTCAGGACATCGCTGAGTACTAAAACATATTTCATGGTTACAGGTCTGGATAAGGGAAAAGGAACAATTCTAGGGAGTTGAGTTGGGATTGGAATGTGCATGTATGAGGATCCATACATGGTGTTAGGAACTATTTTGGGGGTTTGTCTTTTCATCTTTATTTTTTGTTTCATTAAATTTTCGCATTATTATTATGACATGTCATACTCGACGCTTGGTTATGGTTTGTACCATGTTTGGGAAACGGTTAGTAATTCATGTTTCTGGTTTATTGTTTATTATTTAATTTATTTCATATGTTATTTACTATGGGTTACTTTGTTAAATAAGATATAGTCTCCCAACACAATCCATTTAACCCTTGCTGCTAGTTGAGAACCTTTAGAATATGTGGAGGCTCACTTGAGTTCATGTGGTGACCTAACTTGGGGTACCAGTTTAGTAGCTTTCAGGTTGGGAACATTATAAAGTTGTATCAGAGAACTTATTGTTTTTGTGGTATTACTATTTTGGAATAGTAGATATAATATTAAGAGGTGTTAAACCTTGGAAATAAGCTCATGCATTGGAGTAGCTAACCCATGTATGAGGGAAACCCAAGTACCTAGGGTTGGAATTATTATTATGGATATGTGTTGTTATAGTTGAATGATATTTCACCATTGAGTGATGCACATGTTGTATTATGTGGATGTTTTATGATATTTTTCTCAGGGATGGAATGACATGAGGTTGTGAATTCAAGAATTATTATATGCACCTATGGATATGAGTGTCATGTATCATGATTGGCACACACAAGATGGGTGTGTGGAGCATGAAGGGTAGGGTGAATTTTACCTTCCTTAAAATTTGAACAAAATTTTATCTAATAAAGATGATGAAAATGGGTAAATGAAAAGAATGTAAATTAATGGTTAAAGAATAGTGTTCTTAAAGAAAATTTATAAATAGGTTAAATTTTTTGGTTGTGGTAAATTATAAAGATGGAATGATGACTATAAGAGAATGGTTTACATTGTTATGGTAAAATGGTTAAATAATTGTGTTAAATAAATGTTTTTAAGGAGTTAAAATATTGGTTGTTAGAAGTTGTAAAATGGGAAAGGTGACTAAAGGGGAAATATTTACATTGTGAAAGTGGAAATTGTTTAAAAAGAGTGTTTCTAACGAAATTATTGTATCCATGTTAGTTGGCTTACCCAATGTGGACCATGACCTGTAGAAGGAATAGTTGAGGGTAGTATTAGAGACACGATCACATCCATTGGGACAATGTGTTGAGTGGGTTTATTATGGTAGGTAGTGTGTTTTCCATTATGGTTTACATAGATTGGACTTTCTTTGAAATTTTTGTTGATGAAAATTTTTAAAATATGAATATGAATAAATAGTTATTTCTCAAATGTTGGGTGAATAGAATGCTCTAATGTGTGAACCTTTGGGTTTTCAAAATAGTGAAGTTAATTATAAGAGTATTTGAAATGATAGATCTTTCAGTTAATAATGGTATTGAGTATTCTTTGTGTTGTTTATCTTGCCCTTTGAGTGGGCGGTTTGGGTAGTGAGAGAACCCTAGGAAGAGGAATTGAATATATGTTGGGAGAAATTGATGAATCTTTATGTTTGGATAAAGGGTTGTTCCTGGTTATTCTTTCGTTATGGATGCGACCTTAATGTTTTGAGATGTTGCATGATAATGTGAAAGTGGCGACCCTTGTGGTTTCTAATTGCGTGGGTTGTACGATGGAATTAATAATGTGTGTCTTGGTTATGGAATCATTTGTGATGGGTGTTTTTTTATGGGTGTGGTGACCCATGTGGGATCAGACCCAACGAGTTGTGTTTTGGACTATATAGTGGGGGTTTTAGCTTGTGGGGATGATGTGTGGGTGCGAGTACGCTTGGTGTGAAACCTAGAGAGAAAGTTTATCAGTGTCCACTAGGCCTAGTGTTCTTGAATGAGGTCAGGATAACCACCCACGAGTGGCGACTTATTGTAAGATTGATGTATGTGGCCTAGAGAGATGGGCTAGTGACTTTTTACCCTTAACCCTAGTTTCGAATTTGGCATCGTTCAACCCTCGAAAGTGACCCATGAGACAGGTCAGCTATTTTTTCTGTTCTCTTGGGTGCATGAGATATAGGTGAATGTTTTGGATTTAGGATGGTGCCGGTTTTTCCTAGAGGGATAAGTGGGAAGGTAAATGGTTTTATGAGAAGTGACATGAGTTGTGACAACGAGTTTACATTCTTGAAAAGATCTAGGGTCACCTCAAGGGAGGTTATCCTAGTGTTGTATATTTCTTGAAATATGAAGCATATAAGATGCTTCAGAGGTGGAATCGACACATAATGAGTACCATTGAGATTCAGTAAATGGTATGGTTGTTCCCTGGTTCTCTCATAAGGTCACCTGAGTTTTATTTATTGGATGAAAGGTTTGAATTTAAGGGTTTTATTATTTGGATGTCTGACCTATCTATTTTGATGATGGTTAATGGAGGCCACAATGTTGATTTTGGGCAGATGAGGCAAGGGTGAATGAAACAAGGATGAATTATTTTGTTATAAAGGTGAAAAATAAGGTGAGGACGGTCATGTGACTGAGGTTTTTTACCAATGTTTTGGTTTTTGGGTGAGATGTCAAGAATGCATTGAAGACGATGAGGCTAACAGACCACGAGTCAGGGACAGGGGACTAAGCAGGAATTTTGATAGTCCTGGTGATATTTGAATTATGTAATCTAAGGTATGTTTTAATGTGTGATTGAAAAAAAGTGTAATAATTTGAGTTCTATGAAGAGGTCTAGATGTGGACGTGTGTTGAATATTCACAAGTCCATTTGGTTTGGGAGAACATGTGGCTCAAGATTTGTGCCTGTAATTATATGTGGAACTAAAGTGGTAAGTGTGTCTATATGGGAACCACGATTTTTTATTGGTGTGATGGACCATTGTGTTTGATTTTTAACTGTAAGGGTCATGTTTTTAGAATTTGTGTGGTGTGGTGATAATAGTGCAAATAGAAATGTTGGTTCATGACTTCTTAGTGGATGGTCATGGAGTGAGGTGAGCCTTAGTTGAAAACCACACCTGAGCGATGGTGGTTAAGTGTTGATGAGATGTGTGTGGGTAGGGGTGCCTAAACTTTCTTGTAGGTTATAGTTCCCCATAGTGGGTGGTAAAATTTGTGAGGGATAAGTTGTGGTGGTGTCCTTTGACAACCTATTACTGTACTTTCACTAGTGACTATCATTCTCGACATATTGACATCATATTGGGAATGCTGAGAAAGCTCTATATTTATTCTATGTGACTTGAATGTGTTTTGGTTGGATATGGGACATCATGGGATTTACGTTCATGGGGTGGTATATATGGATCTGGAAGGGGGATGTACACCATCTATAGTTATAGGTGATGTCCTCGGGATGGACTGGGTGTCGACGAACACTGTAAGTTCCATTCTCAGAAGATGAGAATGGGTATTTGGTGATGTATGTTTTGATGTTCTGGGAAAATCTAGATGGGAACGTCCATGTTTTGGGGTTCATCTTATATTCTAAGCATGAACCATGGTGGTTATAATTACTTAAGAAAAGTGATGATAACAACACTCCTAATGTAGGGATTCATAAGTTAGTCCTTGATGTATGGAGTATAGTGTGGAGTTGATGTAGTGGTATCTGGATGCCAATGGGAAACCTACGAGGTTCATGTTGGGTCTCTCATATAGGATAGGTGGGCCTTGATTATAGTGGTTGATTGAGCCAAGTAGTTGAGTTGGGCTCAGGGTGGTTCTAAATGAAATTATAGTGGCCTGCATAAAATTAATCAAAGGGAATGGTGAGACATGATAATGATTTTTGGAAAGGGAGGTTTGGTTCTATAACTCCATCAAGAATTGGGCATGGACTCAGGTAGGTGTCTTTGGGTGACATTGGAATGTATTTAAGTGTTACAGAACTTTTTCCATGTGATGTAGTGTCATGATAATAGTGATGCTAAGCATTTATAAGATGAGTCAGCCAAGGATAACTCAACTTGGCTCAGATCAATGGATGAATGTGGTGATTTATATACCACCTTCTGTGGGAGAAATAGAGAAAAAAAATTACATTTCAAATTTTGTAATGGTTTTGAGTAAGAACATAGCCGTATTTAGTTAGTGTGTTGATGGTAGGAGTGATTGCGTTATGAATGTTGATGGATTCAGAAGACAATGATTATGGTTTGGAGGATAGTGGATGTTATGACAGTGGAGTTATATTGGAAGTCAGAGAACAACCTAGTGGGTACATTGGATGATAATGTGAGGCCTCAAGTCAATAATCACCTTGGGAAGGTGAAAAAGCGATATAATTACAATGGTGGAAGATAAATGTTTTGGGACAACACAAATGAGGGTGGGCAGACACAATTTATTAAAAGGAATGGATGTGTTAAGTTATGACCCACCTCCAATTTGGTGTTTTTAGTTGAAAGGGAATATCAGAAATGAAGGTAAACTTGAGTGAGTTCAAGTTGTTCTTAGTTTGCGAATGGATGGTTTAGGGATGTCCTCATGGGTTGTTTCGAAGGAAATCATGGATTCCAAAACATGGTGAAGTCCTAATGGATGTTAAGGCACATTGAGTTGGGAACACTATAGGTTCCGGGCGCAGTGAAAGTGCGTTGGTGGGTTTGCCCAACTTTAATTTTAACGTTAAACAACGTTCAATCTGAGATCCATCACGATTTAAAACTCCGAATCTTCGGAATAGAACTAAGAACGGAAAATAAAAGAAGAGTCCCGGAACCCATGAGGAGTATCATCATATGTTGATTATAATTAATTTAATTAATTCATAAGAATTACCTCGTTGAAATTCTTTCTTCGTTGATGTGTCTAGTCACAATTCGGTGATCCGTCACTGCGTCGTAGAATCCAAGTGTAGGATTCCTCTAGCGGTGATCCACACGTGTGTCACGTATCTATGGACATCGCCAAAGGGATCTCTGGGTGCTAGCATGGAAGAACCTTTGCTTGCGATGTCCGCCTTCAACTGCCTTGATCCGGTGGAGGATCTTTCTCTCGTAACTTGAGGGCGTTCTTGGTGGAAAGGGAATTCTCTCTTGGGTTGAGAGTATTTCCAAATCCGTTCTGCACAACAATGGATAACACTTGAGAATAATGTAATTAGGATTTATAGTACCTAGAATAATAAAATAAATTAATTGCTCATAAGCATTTAATCATTTCATTTAATTCTTTGCAATACCCCTTGTCTTAATAATGACAGTTGACCATCATTATTACTTGACATGCGTCCAACGTATTACATTTAATATCATTTAATTAAATAAACAATATTTTCTCATGAATCCCGAAAAAATAAACTACACGGCGTGTATATATAAATATACACGGCGTGTCCTTTTATTTTTCAGTTTTATTTATTTCTCTCCACCATATTTATTAGACCTTGAGTAATGGCTATTTATTTCTTAAATAAATGTTACTTCATTACTCGCTAATAAATATATATTATTTCTTCCACAATATATTCTCTCGAATAACTAGTGTCAAAATAAATGAGATCAGACATCCTTAAATAATTATTAAACCACAGTCAGGAATAATATTTATTTAACTTGTTAAATTAATATTTAACTGAGATACATGGACACACTTAGTGTGTGACCCTCTAGGCCTCTTTCTTAGTGGCATTAGGCTGAGCCTGCCTAAAGTCCAAGGTTAGCGTCTAGCAACACGCCAAGGTACCCAGAGAGAATGAAGTTAACTCCACAATGACGTGTCACCTCCTATGAACGCTTACCGTGTAATATAATACCTTTGTCTTGATATCTCCAATTAAGCAGGTTGCATGCTAGTGCCATCAACCCATGTGCTTGATTATTCTTTCTTTGACTTCCCGGAATTGAACTTTCCCATACCTTACCATGGACATGGATTTATTTAGGCTGTATCAATTCCATCAAAGGGCCTGAGATATCTACTTCCGTTATGGAACAGAAGGTACAAATCCTTTCTCACATTATCTACTAATGCGATATAACTCATGACACACCCAACATATCCTACCTCGCTACGAACAGTGTGTCGTCACAGTTTTGGTCAATACATCTAAGTGAGCAAGTTTTAATACCCATTAATAATAATCTTAATGTCTAAGGACCACTACACACGTCTGCAGATAGGAACATCTAATGACACTATGAAATGTGGATTTCCTACTGGCGGGTCTCGTTCTCATAATATCCTCCTGAATATTACCAAGGGCGCACACCATGAGAAGGTGCCTCAATGTTATATGAGTCCTCACCCCTAATGACATGTATTATTTGTGTCCCTAAAATAATATCATCCGGTCATAGAACATACATTCAAGAATAGTGTTATGACACTTTCAGGTTCTCATCATAGTAGGGATCCCCTACGACCCTTTAATGCAACATCTCTCCTTAGGACATTATCACATGACATGTCAGGCAGAAGAACAATAAAGATGTGATAAGGCTTTTATTTAATGAATAAAGTACAAAGTAGTTGGTTCTAGACCACCAACTCCAATAGACTCCCACTTGGACTAGAGTTAACTGCTAACAACCTTTAATCCGCTAGCTCTCACATGATATGCATACTTCTACTGAGATAGGCCTTTAGTCATGGGGTCTGCCACGTTCTCTTCCGTGGACACTCTACTCACTGCAACTTCACCCCTTTGATAGAAATCCCTCAAGAGGTGATACTTCCGGAGTATGTGCTTTGTCCGTTGATGTGACCCTGGTTCTTTTGTAAGAGCCACCACTGTAGTATTATCACAATACAATGTAATTGGATCTTTACTGCTAGGCACCACATCGAGCTCCTGGACAAAGTTCTGAATCCAGATGGCTTTCTTGGCTGCATCAGAAGCCGCTATATACTCGGACTCTGCTGTAGAATCGGCGACAACTGGCTGCTTTGAACTCTTCTAGCTCACAACTCCTCCATTGAGACAGAAAACATATCCAGATTGCGACTTTAGATCATTCTGATCTGTTTGAAAACCAGCATCAGCATACCCTCTGATGACAAGCTCGTCATCTCCTCCATACACCAGGAACATATCCTTAGTTCTTCTCAGATACTTAAGGATAGTCTTAACAGCAGTCCAATGCTGTTCTCCTAGATCTGCTTGATATCTGCCTACCATGCTCAGTGCATAGGCAACATCAAGCCTGGTACATAACATGGAATACATGATGGATCCTATAGCCAAAGCGTATGGGATCTTTCTCATCCTATCTTTCTCCTGTTGTGTCTGGGGACACATTTTCTTTTAAAGATGTAAGCCATGTGACATTGGAACCAATCCCCTCTTGTATTTTTCCATACTAAATCTCTTTAGTATCTGTTCAATGTATGTACCCTGACTTAGTCCAAGCAGCCTCTTGGATCTGTCACAAATGATCTTGATCCCTATAATGTAGGCTTCTTCTCCTAAGTCCTTCATGGAGAAAAACTTGTTCAACAAGTCCTTAACTGACTATAAGGCCGGTACGTCGTTTCCAATAAGCAATATTTCATCATCATATACCACTAGGATGACGACCGCATTCCCATTAAACCACCTATAAACACATGGCTCACATTCGTTCTTAATGAAACCAAATTCATTTATGGATCCATCAAATCGAATGTTCCATGACCTGGATGCTTGCTTCAATGCATAAATGGATTTCTGCAACTTGAAAACCCGTTTGGCTTCACCTGGTGTCACAAACCCTTCTGGTTGTGTCATATAGACATCTTCATGATGGTTCCCATTAAGGAATGCTGTTTTGACATCCATCTGCCAAATCTCGTAGTCATGGTAAGATGCTATGGAAAGTATGATTCTTATGGATTTAAACATGGAAATTGGCGAGAAGGTTTCATCATAGTCAATTCCTTGACGCTGTCTGAATCCTTTAGCCACTAGCCTTTCTTTATAGGTGCTAACTTGACCTTCTATGTCCAGCTTTCTTTTGAATACCCATTTGCATCCAACATGCTTTACATCAACTGGCCCATCGACCAGAACCCAAACTTGGTTCTGATACATGGAATCCATCTCAAAATTCATAGCTTCTAGCCATCTTGTAGATTCTGAGATTTCTACTACTTCCTTGTAGGAGATAGTTTCATCATTGTACAACAATAATGATTCACCATCCTCGGTGACTAGGAAACTAAATCTCTCTGGTTCCCTTACCTCTCTTGAGCTCCTACGCAGTACTTGTGTTTCTGGAACCTCTTCCATGGGGACCTGTGGAACATGTTCCTGTACCAACTTCTGTGTATCTTGAGCATCAACTTCTTCGAAGTCAATCTTGCTCCCACTATCCTTCTTGAGGATGTGCTCCCTCTCAAGAAAGACGGCTTGTCTGGCGACAATCACTTTCTTGTCTTGAGGGTTATATAGGTAATATCCTTTCATTTCCTTGGGATATCCTATAAAGATACACTTCATGCCATGGGGTGCTAGTTTGTTGCCTGATAAGGCCTTAACAAACGCCTCGCATCCCCATACACGTGTGTGCGACAAAGTGGGTTTCCTTCCATTCCATAACTCGGATGGAATTCCGTTTTCCACCTTAGTTGGTACTCAGTTTAATGTGTATGTTGCAGTTTGTAATGCATATCCCCAAAAGGATAATGGATGATCCGCATGACTCATCATCGACCTCACCATTTCCAACAAGGTGTGGTTCCTCCTTTAACTAACACCATTCCACTGTGGTGTATAAGGAGGAGTGATCTGAGATAGAATCCCAGAATTTTGTAGAAGATCGATGGACTCTTGGTTCAGATATTCTCCACCTCGATCTGATCGAAGCTTCTTTATCTTCTTACCAAGCTGATTCTCTACTTCATTCTTGAATTCCTTAAATTTCTCTATGGACTCTGACTTATACCTCATTAAGTAGACATAGCCATATCTACTCAAATCATCAGTAAAAGTAATGAAGTAAGAATATCAACCTCTAGCTTCTACGGGAAATGGTCCACACACATCCGTGTGTACCAATCCTAGAAGCTCTGCGGCCCTTCCACCTTGTACACCAAAAGTCGGCTTGGTCATTTTTCCTTGTAAACAAGCGTAACATCGATCAAGTGGTTTTAGCTCAGTAGAGTCTAAATAGCCATCTTGGCAGAGCTTTGTCAAACGCTTCTCATTCACATGACCAAGGAGATGATGCCATAACTGGGTGATCTATGAGTCATGTGAGTTTGTTTCGTTATCGATTGCCAACACATGGTTTTCGTAATTCAATACATACAAACCATTATTTAAATGTGCCATGCCATAACATACATTGTTCTTATAAAAGAAACAACCCTTATTTCCAAATTTGAAAAAAATCCATCCATATCCAAACAAGATATAGAAATTATGTTCTTGGTAACACTAGGCAGATAATAACAGTTATGTAAAACCAAAAGCATCCCAGTCGGCAATGAGAGGTGATAATCGCCAATAGCCAACGCAGCCAGCCTTGTGCCATTGGGATCTCGAAGATCCACCTCTCCTCTGGCGATCTTTCTAAATCTACTTGGTTCCTGCATTTGAATACAGATGTGAGCATCACAAGATGTATCTAATACCCAATGTGTAGAAATAGAAAGATTTCACTTGATAACGAACACACCTTTAGCATCCCCATGCTTCTGGGTGCAATTACTCTTCCAGTGGCCCTGCTTTCCACATGCAAAGCACACCACCTCCCATTCCTTGCCCTGCCTCTGGATCTTCCCCTTCTTGGAGGGACGGTGCTCGGGGGATTCAGACCGTTTATAAGTCTTTGGACCCTTTTCCTTGTCCTTACTTTTATTATTCACCATAAGGACTGCGTGTTTGTCACGCCCCATGTCGTTATCTATCTGGAGAATCAAGGTCAGAAGCTCTGATAGACTCTTCTCATTGCTGCTCATGTTATAGTTGACAATGAAGCTATATAAGGTCTTGGGAAGTGACGATAGGATGAGATCTGTACGCAACTCATCTGATAATTTAATCCCTAAGATGTCCAGGCGTTTAATGTAGCCAATAATCTTGACTACATGAGGCCTAGCTGGCGCAAACTCTCCAAGAATCATGGTAAACAAAGCATAGGAGATCTCATACATCTCCTATCTCGCCTTCTCTTGGTAGAGATTTTTAAGGTGAGACATCATGCTATACGCGTCCATGTTTTCATGTTGCTTCAAGAGCTCATTAGACATGGCCAATAGCATGAAACAATGAACATCTGTGGCATCATCCATGTGTTTCATGTAGAGAGATAATTCCTCATTACTAGACTCTTTCCCAGGCGTAACTGGAATAGGCTCTTCCAGCACATATAATTTCCTTTCGTGGCGAAGGACGATGCGTAAACGCCTCTGCCACTCTTGGAAATTGGTGCCGGTGAGAAGGTTTTCTTTTTTGAGTATGGTGCGCAATGATATGTTTGAAGTCATTTTATTTACATTTCTACAAATTACGATGATCAAAGGTTTAGTAATTTATTACAAAAATTGAGACAAATAAATAAATTAATACTTATTAGTCTCCCACTATTTTATCGAAATACAATATCCCTCACCATTGACTTTGGAATATTCTGTTGCATGAATATTCTAGTGGTAAGGATCCATATTTCCCTTTGCATTACCCCAACTAGGGCTGGTCAAGCAACTTCAAGGGTTTTAGGTAGGCATTCCAAATGCCAACTGCATTAACTCGCAGCTCCTTGATCCGCTGAGTGGACTCCCCAATCCTGAAATCCTTTTTGGATTTACTCAACCTTTGCCTCTTGGTCACACCAATTCCTGCTGTGGCAGTCAACCCTTGATGCGAACCAAGTCAAGTCAACCCAAAACCTTGAATTAGAATTCCCCGATAATTGAAAGCACCCCAACTAGGGTTGGTCAAGCACTTTGAACTATGGTTCAATTCTAACCAAGATTATGGAAGGCTATGCCGACTTAATATTTATTTTGAGGGATTTTATCCTTATATATAAATTTCCATTTTATTATCTTTGATTACATGCTTGTTAATATTAAGTGGGATATACTTAATTGATTAAACAAGTATAATATAATATTTACGTATAAACCGGTCTTATTTTAGTTCTATCTTGCATGCTTGTTATATTCATTAATTGTGTGATCGTGACAACACACCCACAATAAATAAACCATGGAACTGATAGAAATAAAATAAATGGTATGATCATGAGCCTTTTATAATGGTTAGTTTATCTAGCGGTTTGATAAACTAACCCTAGACCTAGGGGAGAAACACCTTGAACCTTGCGGGTTCATGTTTACAGTTTTCACCTATCCACCTTTGTGTCTCCTTGGATTGGTTTCACCTCGGCTCCTGACTTGAGCTGCCTCCACTAGCTTGGGAGCTCCATCCATTATATATTCATTTATCTCACACGCAGGTGAGGGGTAAAAAGGGGTTTTTACATAAAATAATCCTTGGGAACGCGGCCCTACATATTAATGAGGATATGGCTCGCAGGCCAACAAATTAAATTTAAATAAATAAATTAAAAGAAACCATTCACATACAAAGATCTTGGTCTAGCTCATGATCATCCATACATGCAACGATATTTACGCATAAGTAAAACTTAGCATTCAATTCTTTAATCGTTCTTATTTAAGATAAATCATGCTCGAATCAATTAATTATCTTTAATTAATAAATCCTTTTATCTTAAATCCTTTTTTGAACTTCCTTGAGATTCTCATCCATTATAATTTTAAACAAATAAATTAATTTAAAATTATCCTTGTACGTAACTTGTACCTTGGAGGCAACCCGGTGAATTCCCGTTCATTACGCATATGTTAAATTAAAAACATATATATAAAACACCTATCACGTATTGTGCCTCAGCTTTACGCCTGCACCATGGTACACGTCTGAAGGGTTTGTATAATATAATATTTAAATTTTAATAAATCTGCGTAATTTGGGTGAGTACACGATGTGTAGTTCCGACTACACGGCATGTACTTTCCTTCACCATCCATATGAAGTACACACCCAGGGACATGGCGTGTAAATGTACTTCGGAAATTTTCGGAGTACACGGCGTGTTCTTCTGGACACACGCCGTGTAGTTTCTGCATTACACAGTTTCCAGCTGGGCAAGCCGTGTACGGGGTACACGGCCCAACCTGAACCCAAAGGGACTACACGCCGTGTTCAGTTGGAACACACGTCGTGTATTCCGGAAACCCTGTGCCACCTGTTTCTGGTCAACACACGGTGTCATAAATGACCTCAATACACGGCCTGATTTGGAGGATCAGTCAATGCATTGAACCTATACTACACGACGTGTACTTCCGAACACACGCCGTGTATTCTGGTGTTATATGGCCAGAAACGTTTGTCTCCTCCTGATGAGTTCCTCTATTTTATTTTAATCAAAATTAAAAGAAAAATTCGTTTCTGTGAGGTGAACGAGAAACGAGGGAGGAGGAACGAATCTCGATATTCAGATTTCCAGAACGATTAAACATGAATTGAAATAACTAAATTATTAAATGCGTAAATTACCATCGAAAAACTAAATAATTATAATCAACGATATAACCTCACTCTGATACCAATTGTAGGTTCCGGGTGCACCGGAAGCGCGTTGGTGGGTTTGCCCAACTATAATTTTAACGTTAAACAACGTTCAATCCGTGATCCGTCACAATTTAAAACGCCGTATCTTCAGAATAGAATGAAGAATGAAAAAGAAAATACGAGTCCCGGAACCCATGATGAGGATCATCATATGTTGATTATAATTAATTTAATTAATTCATAAGAATTATCTCGTTGAAATTCTTTCTTCATTGATGTGTCCTGCCATGATTCGGTGATCCGTCATTGCGTCGTAGAATCCAAGTGTAGGATTTCTCTAGCGGTGATCCACACGTGTGTCACGTATCTCCGGACTTCGCCAAAGGGATCTCCGGGTGCTTGCGCGGAAGAACCTTCGCTTGCGATGTCCGCCTTTGATCACCTTGATCCGGTGGAGGATCTTGCTCTCGTAACTTGAGAGCGTTCTTGGTGGAAAGGGAATTCTCTCTTGGCTTGAGAGTATTTACAAATATGTTGTGCACAACAATGGATAACACTTGAGAATGATTTAATTAGGATTTATAATACCTAGAATAATAAAATAAATTAATTGCTCATAATCATTTAATCATTTCATTTTATTCTTAGCAATACCACTTGTCTTAATAATGACAGTTGACCATCATTATTACTTGACATGCGTCCAACGTATTACATTTAATATCATTTAATTAAATAAACAATATTTTCTCCTGAATCCTGAAAAAATAAACTACACAGCATGTATATATAAATATACACGGCGTATACTTTTATTTTTCAGTTTTATTTATTTTTCTCCACCATATTTATTAGACCTTGAGTAATGGCTATTTATTTCATAAATAAATGTAACTGCATTACTCGCTAATAAATATATATTATTTCTTCCATAATATATTATCTCGAATAACTAGTGTCAAAATAAACGCGATTAGACATCCTTAAATAATTATTAAACCACAGTCGGGAATAATATTTATTTAACTTGTTAAATTAATATTTAACTGAGATACATGGACACACTTAGTGTGTGACCCTCTAGGCCTCTTTCTCAGTGGAATTAGGCTGAGCCTGACTAAAGTCCAAGGTTAGCATCTAGGAACACGCCAAGGCACCCATAGAGAAAGAAGTTAATGCCGCAATGACATGTCACCTCCTACAAACGCTTACTGTGTAATATAATCCCTTTGTCTCTATATCTCCAATCAAGCAGGTTGCATGCTAGTGCCATCAACCCATGTGCTTGATTATTCTTTCTTTGACTTCCCGGAATTGAACTTTCCCATACCTTACCATGGCCATGGATTTATTTAGGATGTATCAATTCCATCAAAGGGCCTGAAATATCTACTTTTATTATGGAATGGAAGGGACAAATCCTTTCTCGCATTATCTATTAATGCGATAGTACTCATGACACACCCAACGTATCCTACCTCGCTGCGAACAGTGTCTCATCACAGTTTTCATCAATATATCTAAGTGCACGAGTTGTAATACCCATTAATAATAATCTTAAAGTCTAAGGACCAGTACACACGTCCCCAGATAGGAACATCCAATGAAACTATGAAATGTTGATTTTCTACTGGAAGGTCTCGTTCTCATAATATCCTCCTGGATATTACCAAGGGCGCACACCATGAGAAGGTGCCTCAATGTTTTATGAGTCCTCACCGCTAATGACCTGTATTATTTGTGTCCCTCAAATAATATCATCCGGCCATAGAACATACATTCAAGAATAGTGTTATGGAACTTCTAGGTTCTCATCATAGCAGGGATCCACTATGACCCTTTAATGCAACAGCTGTCCTTAGGACATTATCACATGACATGTCATGCAGAAGAACAATCAAGATGTGATAAGCCTTTTATTTAATGAATAAAGTACAAAGTAGTTGGTTCTAGACCACCAACTCCAACAAACACATCAGGTATGTTGTTGTAGTTGAGTTTATGTTATGGTAGTATTTTTATATATAAGATATTTCAACCTAGTGAAGGTGGTGTGGGTAATACAAAGTGTGTGGTGGGGATCACCATAGTAGGAATGTGGTTGGTTGATGATGTGACTGGTGTTTCGGGTTGAATGTACCTGAGTAAGAACCATTTTGGTGATTTTACCTTGATAACGAGGGTTGAATTATGTTTTATTGGTTGGGTCACTTGAGTATTTTGTTTGTGTCTTGGATGTTTGAATGTGGAATGGGACCATCGGGCCTCAAGTTTTGGATCAATATAAGTTAGAAAATGTGATTAGAAATAATGATTGTTTCGTTCTTGTGGTGTTGAGTTTGGGTCACCATTAGAGTTTTGAAAACCGGGTAAAATGGCACCATGTTATTTATGACATGATTTGGGAATAAGATCTGGCCAATGGGGTGCTATCTGGATCTTTCAAGATGGTATGATGATGTGTGCGAAGTTTCCTTGTGTTTAATTTTATGCATTTTTCCTAGCCTTCCCTATAGAGTTTTGGTGGTTGATATATGGTTATAATTTGATATGTCGTTTGAGGAGAATCCATTTCCCTTTGTGGATTATAGTGATAAGTCTTTTAGGTAATGGCCGTGAATTCGAATAGAGTTTTGTAGAAGAATAGTAAGGCTCAAGAAGATATTTGGGTGAGAGAAATGGACATGTGGGCCTAGTGTGCCGACCTCTTTTACTTGGAAGCTTAGTGATACTTGGAAGTACAACTCGAGGATGATCCATTATAAGGTGTGGTGGTTGTAAGATCCAGGATTTAATGAGATATTTTTTTCTTTAAATTTTAGTTTTAATCCCTTAAATTTGGATAACTAAATGCTCACTGGGTGTATGAGGAATCTCAAGGGTGCTCTGGGGGTTCAGGACATGAAAGAAATGGGAATCTGACCAACCTGTACAAGTTGCACAGATGACGTATAATTAGTGCAAACCATGCAAGTGGGAGAGCCAAATGGTGAAACCTTGGATAGAGGCATTTCACACAGTTGACACATAATTTTTCAAACCGTGTAAGATTCCAAGGTAACCATGCGATTTTGACCCTATTGGAGAGAGGCTAGAGCAAGATTGGTGCACAATTTGGAATACTATGCAGCTAAACCATGTGACTCAATAAAATGGGTTTTTACTAATTCCCCCTTAGGATTTTAGGGTTAATCACCCAATTTTCTCCTCATTTCTTACCTTTTCAACCCTAATGATGAACCAAAATTCCAAAATCTTCCCAAATATTTATCTTCTTTGATTCTAATTAGTTTTGAGTGTCTTTGGGTGTGAGTCGAAGCTTCGGGTGAGTATAACACTTATCTCCCTTCTCTTTTTCTATTTAGAACTTGTGTAGTTGTTATTATTATTCTGAAGCCCTAAAAACCCCTTCTTCCGATGTATCTTAGGTTTGGGTTTTGAAGAGTGTTTGAATCTGAGTCAAGGGCCAAGTTTGAGTATGCAATTATCTTCAGAATCGAGGCAGGTGGTCTACAAGTTATATCCCATAGTCCTGTTGTTTATTTTAAAATGTTTTGTTTTTATATTGATTCCCTCTTGATGTTTTCTTGATTATTTTAGTAATATTTGTTAAAATATTTGGGTATATAATGATTTATATCCCTTATGATCACTGTGGGATTTATTAAGATTGATTATACTGGTTAGGGCCATCCATGAGGTCTGACGACATTTCGAAACAAGGAAAATTGTAATGTTAAGCATATAATTGACTCATGATAAAGTAGATACCATGATGAACACATTGAGATGTTAGTTGAGTTGAAAAAGGTAATTTGTATAGTTGTTTCTATTCATTGTTAATGCCATAAGGGATCATTTGGAAAAATATAAAAAAGGTTCAATGGAATATAGTGAATGGTTCAAATGACTTATTGGTTTGTAATTGAATTGTGTAAATGGAATAATGAATGTGAAATTGTTGAATATGTTAAATCAGTTAAATGGAAAATGATAATTAAATGGAAAATTTTATAATGGGTTAATATTTGATGATAATTCTTGTGTTAATGAATTGTGAAATTTAAATGTTATGGGTATTGATTGAGCCTAGTTTGTGATATGGTATCTGTGGTAAATGGATAAATAAGAATGTACAAATAGATTAATAGTTGTGGGGTATTGTACTTGAGGATATACACCCAAAATTGTATTTATACTATGTATATAAACCCCTCCCCATAATTAATAGGTTAGGGAAGGGGGTTGAGGCTCTCTGACCCTAACAGTTTTATTTTATCAGATTTCCTAGGCTGAGGCTCCGAGGTAAGTGTGATGTATTTTTTTATGAAATGTATATCCCTAGTGAGATAGGGAACTTGATTTATCCCATTATTCATGATAATTGACTTGCTAAGGCCATTTATTATATGATTTAAATGCCTAACCCAAGAATCATGTCCTGAAAATGAACTTGGTGATGAAGATGACACAAGTGATGAAAATGGAAATAATGATGGAAGTGGATGAAGGGAATATTTTTAACTAATTTCACCCATGTTTTATTTTGTTTAGTTTTAATTAATTTAGTACTTACATGAACTTTCTGTTTGGATTGGATATTTTGTAGACACCATTGGTAGTGGCCTACTGAGTTGTACTCACACCCTGCTCAGGCTTCCATTAGGCACCCGAGAAGATTTAAAGGCCACAGGTCTGTTAAAGGGAAAATTATCTATTCTAGGGAGTTTAGTTGGGCTTGGGATATGCATGGATGAGGATCCAAACATGAATTTAGGACCTATTTTCGGGATTTGGTTGTTTGTCTTTATTTTTGGTTTCCTTTACTTTTGGTACTGTTACCATGACATGGCATACTCAATGTTTGGTTGGGGTTTGTACCATATTTGGGAAATGTTTTTTAATGAATGTTTATGGTTTATTGTTTATTATTTCATTTATTTCATATGTTATCTAATGTTTCTTACATTATTAAAGAGGTTATAATCTCCCTACATGATCTATTCAACCCTCTATGTTAGTCGAAAACCTCTAACGTATGGGGAGGCGCACTTGAGGTCATGTGGTGACATGACTCGGGGCACCAGTTTTGTAGATTTTGGGTTGGGAATTTTAAAAATAAATTTATAGATAAGAATTGTTGAATACATTCATGGTTGGTATATACACCACAAAAAATAGATGAGTGGTGAATATGGCATATGTCTCGTTGAAATAAAAGTGAGAATACAAATCCCTTTACCACTTGAGTAACTTTTTAATCACAAGATGTGTGAAATAATAACGTAAATTAAAAATTTTAATATCATGAAATAAATTCAATTTATGATATAAATTTTCATAGGTCGGTATATACACCACACAACAATAATAGGTGGTGAATATAACATATATCTCATAGAAATAAAATTGAGACGAGAAAACTCTTACCTTAAGTCTTGAATTTCTTTGTACATATTCATAAATCCTATATAATAAATATAAGTTTATTATAAATATAACAAAAATTAATATTATTTTATATCATACCATATATTATTTTATTATGACTTTATATTATTAGTTTTTTAACAATTTCATGTAAAAGTTACCTTTTAGGTAATAACCGCTTTGTTTTTTTGTATATATTTTGACTTGTAAATTTTGATCCTCTTACATAGATAATTATTTAATTATTTAGAGAATTTAAAAAATTATTTTAATATAATATATATTCAGTATATAATATTTTATAATAATCTATAAAATATATATATTTGAAAATGAGATACACCATTTATGGAGACAGAATGCCATATGTATGCATGAATTCGGTTTCCATTTTCATGTTGTATTGAAAAAAATAATGTAAATGACATATATGAATATATATATATATATATATATATTATCATTATATTATAATTATAATTTCACATATATAATATATTTTTATTAAACCCCATTTAATACATTCTATGTAAAGTGTGAATGAATAACATCGCTTTAAGGAGGTGGTAGTCCACACGTCCATAAACGAAGTTATCGTATTCACAAAAAATGGAAAGCACGATTGTATGAGTTATATAATAATTTAAGAAGAATAAATTAATCATAAATATCATATATATTATATAAAAATAGTAATTCTATCATTATTTTTGAAATCGAGATGTGGTAATGGAAGAACGAACGACATCGGTTCGTGAGGTGGTAGTCATCCGTACACACGAATGATGATCACATATCCCATCTGATGTAATGTTGTGTGATTTTAAGTTTTAAACATAGCATAAAAACATCTAATTATATTTATTATATTGATAATATTATATAATCATGGATTAAGAAGAATTTAAGGGGTGGAGAAATAAATAAACAAAATGATCTTATTAAAGGATGTTACCTCTTATTTGGGTAACACCTTTCGGTTTGTACCAAAGGGGTTACTTGGATGTATTTATTTCAAAAGTGAGGAATATAGAATAAAAGGAGTAAATTTTGGAGCTTAGTTTCATAGGGTTTTTATGAGACAATGGGCTTGAGAGGTGTGAATAAGTGAGGGGGGTGAGTACCCTTTTATAGTGGAGGAGGAGTGACATTCTTGTAAATACAAAAAGGTATATACCATTGAGAGGTATCCATTACATAATGGGTCTCCAATAATGGTAAATTTTATATAAAAGGAATAATATGGTTAAAATATGTCTAGAAAAGTTCTTTTTGACATGTCTATAGGTTATTTATCCCCTTAAGATAAAGTTTAACCATTAAGTTAAATCGTTTTACCTTAATCATTAAAATTAATTTTAATTACTAACACTATTATTTTTGGTAAAGAACTATTAATAACTTAATTTAAATTATAAATTATTCTGTTTTCAAATATGGAATCCATTTTTCAAAATTCTAAACATAGAATTGGTATAAATTAATTTAATATTAATCCCGTAGACGAGATGAGACAACAAGTTTTTAAAGTGAAAATGTTCAAAAGTTTGAAAAGTTTTTTGTATCTAATTTCATTGTGAAATTTATTATAATGACATTAATTATATTAATATATTTATTATTTATCTAATTATAATTTAAAAACAATTTAAAATAAAATTTTACTATATAAATAAATTAGACGAAAGTGCAGTTTTCTATTAAAATTCAGTGCTTTGAATTATTCATTAAAAAATGAGATTTATTATAAAAATTCCAAACCATCAACCAAAGTAAATCATGATATTAATATTTAGACAATTAAGTTTTTTTTTAAAATAAAATTTACAAAAGTGTTTTAAATTTTTTTTAAGGAAAGTCTTCCATGAAATGGTAGTAAAATCACTTTAAAAAATATATATCTTTATGCGTAAAATTGGATTTATTCTTATCTATTGTATAGAAAACACACGAGATGAATGTTAAGTAGTTTAATAAATATATTATTTATATATTTAATTAAAATAATTTATCAAAAGTGGTTTAATTAATTTATTGAAGTAAAATGTGTTTTATTTCATAAATATAGTTTTCCAGTAAAAGATTTCCTCTATTCTCAAAAGGGTTTAGTTTTATTTACTAGTTAGTTTGTTTCCAAATAATTATTCTTATATACATGTTTAAGGCATATTTTAATAATTTAATAAAAATTATTCATAAAAACCATTACAATGGATATGTGAAAACCATAATTATATTTTAACAATAATATTAATAGTACATTGTAGCTCGGTAAAACCTGGCCTTGTGTGTCGCACAATTTATCAATGGAACTTCATATTGTCTATAGAAAAAGAAAAACGTGGTGTTAAATATACCAAAAGCTAATATAAGTATTACATGGAACACAATCTTTACTATGTGTTGTGTATAAAGTAAGAATAACTCGGTGATTTCATATCACACAAGATATATTCAGTGTTTCTTGAAATGAAAAATATCAAAAAGAATAAATTAATTATAAAAAAATAATTCATAAAAATTCAGTTTTTTACATTATACCCCCATTAAAATTAATCTCACGCTCGTAATTTTTCTGGGTTATCAAAGGTTTAATACTTTAAAGTTCCTTTAATATAAACCCACCTCATAAAAATGAATACTAAAACCTCCTATAAATAGGGAAAGTTAGAAACATAAAGTTAACCAATGTAACTTATAATTTGGTTTCCACATATGTTAACATAGTCGTAAATTGAAAAAATTGACATGTAATAGTAATATAACTATCAAGTTATAATAGAGATTGATAAAGAACATGTCCAGAATAAAGTTAATAACTACAAAGCCATAAACCAAGAGGTTTTAAAAAAGTCATTAATGTCATAAAAAATGCTGATAATGGGACACTATTTTGTTTAAAGACCCTTTCTTAAAGCTGATAAATGTTCACAATAAATTTTACTTACTTTACTTCATTCCATTTCATAAGAAAAATCTCACACTTGGGTTGTTCCTTGACTAATTTTCACTTTATCACTTGCTCCAAGAAATGAAGGCGGATTTTTTATGCATGAATTACTGAAAGATAATGAGATATATAAATATGATGATAATTATTTTCATATATACTTAGTTATCATACAAAAAAGTTTAGAACATGTTATATAATATGCATAAATCATCATATGGTGAGATAATACTTTAATATCTAAAACATCATCTGAATTTTAACATAAACCATTTCATAAATGGTTAACCTTATAACCCTTCTAAAATATGAAAGTCTAAATATTTAAAAATAATGTCACTAAATTTTCCAAAATCATTTTAACATTTATACCACATATATCATAAATTAGTCCTTGATTTCCATATACCAAACATGTGAATAGATTTATATTCTCTTGAAACAAGGTAATAAATTGAATTACTACAAAACTTTATTTAAACCATTCATTCTTTATTATTCAAAATATTATGGGATATATTATTTAAGTCTAAAAAAATATTTAAACATCATCCATGATAATATAGAAAAATTTCTGAATAAATCAATAATCAATTCTATGGTAATCAGTACTATCCAATTTACTTTGTCTATATTAATCATATCTTTATCCAAGCTAAATAATTTTTTCTCAACATTAGGAACAAATTAAGGGTAACCATCCCTTAATCAAAATATCACCTTTCCATTAAATCACTTTTCTAGGTTACCAGAACCATTCAATATATTTTTGAAAATCCTTATTAGAAAACAAAAACTTCATGATTCATATAATATAATTCTTTATTTCTTATTCATATACACTTCAACCATCAAACTTTACTCTTAAACCATTACTTAGTCGTCATCATATTATTCCTTAATACTCATTTTATAGAATATGAAATAAGAATAATTTCTTAAGGTTACTCAACCTAAATTTAATCATTATTCTTACATTTAATGTAATAAATACTATTAGAATGTCCCATACCATCCACATGTCATTGAAGGTCTCTTTATCTTCAGTAGTATAACCAATACTCATGACACCTTACTGATTCTATTTATGATATTTCAACTTAGGACATATATTTTCATAATTCCCATACTTTCAACATCTAAAACATTTAATGTTAACCTAGTTAATTCTAGTTCTTACTATTGAATAAGACGAGAAAGAAAAGTGTGGGAAATACTTATCATTGAGGGAAAACACATAATCATGAAAAATTACTTATAGGATATCTAAATCATGAAAAATTATTTTAAATATTTGAAACTATAGGATTATAATTAGAGAAAACCATGTAAATACCATTATAAATTTCTCTAGGGATCTTACTAAAGTTTTCTCAACCTAGTTTCGAAAGGTTGAACAAAAATTTCCTTTTATACAAACTATAGAGACCCAGGATTAACATATATGGATATTACATCATTTTATATGAATATTCATTACATTAAAAATGAAAGTTCCCAAGGACCATAATAGTTAAGTATATTTGGAAACTTGGAACACAATATTCTAACTTGGTGAAATATATTCAATGTTTTCCACAAAGATCTTCCCATTTAGTAATCCTAATTAAAACCTTTATTCATAACATGGGGAAAGGAAACATAATATGGGGTGAGATTATGTTCTTAGTAAGTTTAAGTAAAGGAGGTACATAATCATGACATGATTATAAGGGTAATAGAACATGATAATAAAATTTTATGATCATACCCTACATATTAAAGATTATATACATGAGTCATGGTATAATGATTGGAGGTTTATAAGACATGAATCCTAAGGGTGATAAATCATCATAAATCAATCATGAACCATAAGAACATTTTTTATAAGTGTTAAACCGTCATAAATATATAAAACCATTTCATGTGACAAGGTTAACTACCAAGAACATCAAAACAGTGGATCAAAACACACATTTTTTCCATAGTGGATAAGGATGGACCTGTTTCCCATTATGGATAAGGATGCACCTATTTACCATTGTGAATTATGACCCACCCATTTCCTATTATGGTTCAAGACACAACTGTTTCCCATTTTGGACTAGGACACACCTATTTCCTAGTGTGGATTAATCCCGTCAACTTGTTTCTGATCATTATCTCATAAGATATAAACATTTATCCAATTAATTAGAGTGAGATATAGGTCCCTCCCTTCACATAATGAAATCATATATATGTGTACCACAAGATCATAAAAATTAATCATATCATAACCCATAAAATTAAATCTGTATCATAAACATCTCGTAATATCAATACCTTTGGAAAATATATAGGTTTCATAATAATTTCATCATTTAATAATGTATGAAAGGAAGAGGGTTTCATAAGTGTTTTATTATGGTATAACCTATTGAAAAGAAATAGGTTACATAAAAATCACGACAACTTAAACATAAAACATTTAAAGAATGAATGCGAATGTTTTTCTTAGATAATATCCCTAGTAAATCATAAAATATATCCAAAGATGTCATCTTAGCTGTAGAAGGACTTTCAAAGATAACTTGGGACATTTTCTAAAAAAAATAAACTTTCATTGAAAATCATTTTTACGACATAAAACATCTTAAAAATAATTTTTCTTTGAAAAAAACTCTTAAAACTTATAAAATAATCTTTAAAAATATTTTAAAAAACTTCTTGAGTAAAATATCCCTTTTATTTAAAAAAGACTTTTTAAATCATAAAACATTTTTAAATACTTTTTCTTTGAAAATAAGCTTCATAACATATAAAAGAGATTTTTAAATCCATTTAATTTTTTTAAAACATAATTTTTTAAAATTTATTTATATAAAAAGGATTTTAAAATATCACTTAATTTTTTTTTTGTGAAAACATTTTTAGAAAACATCATTTTGAATAAAACAAATTTCTGACTGAAGAGAGAAATAAAGTTATCATCTCTTAAAAACACCTTATTAATTATATCAAGTAGCAAAGAGTGGGAAATGGTACTAATACATGAATATATCTTTAAAAAATATAATATAAGAAAAATAATGAGAATTCTTGAGATATGGATTTTATGATTTCATCAATGGAAGCATAATTGCAAACAATCCTGATAAATGATGAGATTGTAGTAATAAATTCTTACCATTTTGGTAACTTTAAATGAAAATACCCATGAATGAATAAAATTTCATGAACATTAAAATATCATGAAATAATTATATTAATTATATAACATGTAAAAGGTCAGTATATAATCCTTTTAAAAGAATATAGGTGCATAAAAAAACATGTTTCTAAAAAAAGGAAAATTGAGATAAAATTACCTTTCTGATTTGGTAACTTTTGAACTATAAAATCCATTAAAAGAGAGATCATAAAATTTATATATAAATACCAATAAACCCATGTATAATAATCATATAATACATTCATGATATGTATATACCCCACATAAAATAAACGAGTGGTGAATATGGAATAGGTCTCCCATAAATAAACATGAGACTAGAAACCCCCTTACTACTTGAGTATGTTTTGAATTGTGAGATCAGTGAATGAATAACATCAACTAAAACTTTTAATATAATTAAATAAATTTATTTATTTATATAAAATTAAATAGGAAATTATATATACCTCAAAATATGAATAAGTGTTGAATATAACATATATATCACAAAAATAAAAGTGAGATGAGAAAACCCTTACCTTAAGTACTGACTTTATTCTCACACATTAGAAACTATTGATTAATAAATATAAGTTGATTATAAATAGAAAAAAATAAAAATATTCTTATATATAATACCTTGTATGATTTTATTATGACTTTATATTACCCTTTTATTAACAATTTCATGTTAAAGTTACATTTTGGGTAATAACTGTTCTGTTTTTTGTATATGTTTTAACATGTTATTCTTGATACTCTTACTTAGATCGTGATTTAATTATTTAAATAATGAAAAAATGAATTAAATATCATATATATTAATAATATAGGTACTTATAATAATCTATAAATTATATAAATATTAAAATGAGATACACCATTCATGGATATGGTAGGTCGTACGTATGCATTAATGCTGTTTCCGTTTTCTAATCATATTAAAGGAAATAAAGTAAATGAAATATATATATATATATATTAGTAAATTATAATTATTATGTCATATATATCAAATATTTTCTTAAACCCATCTTTAATACACTCCATGTAATGTGTGAATGAATCACACCACTTTGAGGAGACAGTAGTCCACACGTCTAAAAACAATGTTATTGTATTCCCAAAAATGGAAAGAGTGAAGGTATGTGTTATATAATAATTACAAAAGAATAAATACATCATAAATATCATATATATTATATAAAAATTGTAAGTCCATCATTATTACATACCATGAGAGGTGATAAAGGAAGAACAAATGACATCGGTTTGCGAGACGATAGTCCGCTGTATACAAAAATGTTATTTGCGTATCCCATTTTATGGAAGTATGTGTGAGTTTAAGTCATGAAATTGTAACATCCTAGGTAAATAAATAATATGTAATTTTAAAATTTATTAATATTTTAAAATTAATTATTAATTTTACTTTAAAGGTGATTATATGTTAGATGGCATACCTGATACACATTAATGGGTTTCTTTGAAATCTTATGTCGCACACAACGTTGAGTTGTATTAAAAAATAATATAATAATATTATTGTTTTAAATGGTAGTTAATGCCTAGCCATTGTAATGGAGGTAATGAAAATAACTAACTACAAAATGATTATACAAGTTTTTTAAATATTTTATATTTATCAAATAAATATCAGAGGCCAAAAATAAGAAAGAATCTGATTTTAATCATAAATACTCTAACGTTCTTTAAAAGGCCAATTTACAACCTTTTGATGGTGAAACATATTTAAATCTTGTTTTCATCACTTTAATATATTCTATTTGAAAAAAATAAATATTTACTTTAGAATCAGGACATCAAAATTTACTTTGGGTAATTTTTTGGTGTTTTTATGATAAAATTTAATTTTTAATGAATAGTTTAAAATATTGTATTTTAATTCAAATATGAATTTTAATATAGTTTATTTATATGGTTATATTATATTTTTAATTGGTTTTAAAGTGTAATTAGATTATATTTTTACCATTTAATCCAATTTTGGTCATTGGTAGAAATTTCACTTTTAAATTAGGCATAAACAAGTGTTAATCTTTTGATAGTTATTATTTCTTAAAAACACGTTTATTCTTTTGACGACGAGAATTAATTTTCAATTAATTAATCCAAATTCTATGTTTTTAATTTGGTAAAATAGAAATAATTTTTAATTCAGAATATCATATATAGCATAGGATGAATTTTTGGTACTTTTTTTTTGAAAAACTTCAATTTTTGATAAATAGTGAAACCACTATGTAGTAGTTAAAAATATGACTTTTACTTCTTAAATAAAATTTACCTCTTCTATGAATTGAATTTCAAAAATCTGACATACATGGTTGTTCTTAGTATGTAAAATTTGGTTCAATAAGATGAAAATAATATTTGATGAATAGTAACATTTGACTTTTATTTACCGCGGTTAAAGGTAAATAGGGTAATTCAAGGTACAAAAAATATTTCAATAATAAAAAATTACATTAACACCTATACTAACCTTATTGGATAAGTCATGACTGACCATGGGCATCCTTGGGTCGATTTTGGGATTCCATGGAGTCACTTAAGAGTGACAATGACACTTTATATTAATTAATTTAAAGTAAAGACAAAAATGACATAAACATATATATTTTAGTAAATCAATTTTCTCATAGGGTTATATTAGTTATATTTTTGAATATAAATATTAATTGGAAATATAAAAATATTTCCTACATAATTGTATTTTTTTATAATTTTTAGACATCAAGTAAATAAAATTATATATGACACAATAATGTTGCACTGTTTTCCTCATTAATAAATGATTTAAATAAATAATATTATAAAGATTACAATAATAACCAAAACCTATCCAATTCTTATTGGATTATTTTACTTCAACCATAAGTCATCTTATATTCTACTTTTATTAATTTTGGACCTTTAGGAACTGAAAATCATTATATAATAAAATAATATTTTCAAACTTTCTTAAAGAGCCCCTCCCCCTTATAAAAAGACCTCAACTCTAACCCATTACTCACACTTCTCAATCATTTTTTATCATCTAGTGCCTACCCAAATAAGCTCTCAGTATCCCTCTCTTCCTCCTAGAATCCTTAAATTAGGCAGAAGTCACTTAAAAAAGTCTTTTTGGTTCAAACCAAAGGTAGTGTCCTGAATTAAAGGTAATAATTTCTCTTAAATTATTTTCTTTTATTTTACTTGTCAACCTCTAAAATATTTTTATTACTTTTATAAAAAAAATTGTATTCTTAATATAATTGGATTTTTGTATGTTAAGGATTAAAACTAATATTACACACACCTCCATCTAATGGGTAAAGAACATACTGTTTCTGTGGATGAAATACTATTGCCTCACGAAACGATGATTGTTTAATTATCTCCTACCACCTCTCATGGTAGCCATTATGATGACACTATATTTACATATGATATATATTATGTTTATTATTTCTCTATTCTTCTGTATTTTTTATTTACAAACATACATTTATGCTTTCCAATATGTATTAATATTATAATTTCATTTGAGAAAGTGCAGACTACTGCCCCCTCAAGGTGAAATGATTCATTCATGACATACATGGAACGTATAAAGGATGGAGTTAATGAAATTATGTAACATATATATCATAAAATATTATACTAGAATTATAATATATCTATGTATCTTTATGTTTTCATTCCATTAAATATGAAATAGAAATGAAAGTAGAGTTCATGCGTACGTACGGCTTACCGTCTCCCTAAATGGTGAATTTCATTTATTAAATCAAAATGTTACGTAATATTATAAATACATACATATACTGGATATATAGGATATATATGATATCTAAATCATGAATATAATTCTGGAGATAATGGAATTTCGATCACATGAAAAATTTATAATTATAACAAATTCATTTTTAACTCAAGTTGCGAACATCGACAAAATGTCCGATATGAACTCAAATAATTAAATAATTTTTATAGAAAGGTAATAATTGATATAAAAAGAATAATAAACTTGAAAACGGTTATTAATCAACTAGAAATTAACTTTAGTTTATAATTCCAGAGACTAAAGAACGATCGAGTCAAGTCAGACACGATGTAAGGGTTTTCTTATCTCACTTTTAATTCTGTGAGATTGTCGTTGTTCGCCACTTATTTATTTCATGTGGTGTATTGTGAACTTACATATTATATATATCATCATGATTGTATTTATATTCATGGTATTCTGTGCTTCATTAGGTGGTTATTATCTTTTGGTTTTACGACTCGATTGATTACAACAAGGTAAGAGGTTTTCATCTCACTTTTTATTCTTATGAGATTCATGCTATATTTGCCACTATTTCCCTTTGTGTGGTGTATCTACTACCCATGATTTTATTATTTGTGTAATATAATTTAATTTATGGGTATTTACATCTTCATTGTATGACCATCCTTTCATGTGGTCTATGTTTCGTAAGTTACCAAATCGGTAAGAGAACTTTTCAACCCAATTTCCAATCCTTTGGGTTAATCTTATAATTCTTAATTATGTCATGCTATGATTATGTGTGGAATCACTGTTTATTTATTTATGTTGTAATTTCCACTCCCCTTTGTGTGGATATAATTTTGATACACATAATCACTCCATCGATAAATTCTCAAGTCATCGATATCAACTTGTTAAGAGTAATTTTAACTCAATTTACATTCATTGAGTTAAACATCCAAGTCATTGGTTTTGTCTTAAAAAGAACATGAGTGAATGTCCTATGATTTATTTACACTGAAAATCCAATAATATTGAGTGTATTTATATTTGTCACATATTATTATGTAATTTATTTGTCCTTAATCTAATGATATAGTTATATAAATGATTTCGTCTCAATTTACATTCCATTGAGAATTCATTGTTGTTATGCACCAATTCACTCTTATATGGTGTATATACTACCCTTTGGTATATTATATCATGAATACCTTTATTCTCATTATATTATAAAGTTCTGATTAAATGTTATTCCTCAATTATTTGTATTATAGCATCTCTCATTTTTTTTAAAAACTCTTTAACTAAAATATCATTTTAAGCGTTATAAATAGTTTTTCTTCTAAATATTTCTCATTAATGTCCATGTTTTAAAAATGGGGTTTAGGATTTATTTATATGGACATTAATGTTTTCAAATGATAATTCATTTAAAATCTTCAAAGTGGTATGAGACACTTTGATTCAAAAATCTATTTATTAAATGTTTTAAATGGTTTAGAAAATGGTTTGATAAAACATTGTTTATTTCAATATCCTTTTTTGATATATTGTGATTGGAATGTGGAAATGTTATCTTTCATTTTTTTCTTGTGTTATGAGTTATTATTATGTTATGGTTATTGGGCACTGTTTACGTATACAGGTGGTTCTGTGATAAACCTAGGGCCGGTGAGCCCGAGATAACTCTCCAACGCATTGGGTAATGTGACGGAGGTAAACGTTAATGTTTCTCCTAATAGAATTAGGGAATATACTGTGATGGGTTTTATAACATAACTCCCAACGTATTTGTGACAACTATAATGTAATTTAAATATATATGGCACAATTTACCTTTATCATTTATGATTTCTATGTGTTATTCAAAAATCTTTTGATTTCATGAGGTATAAACTTATGCTTGGTATGTATTTATGGACAAATGTTATATTTCTTTGTCATGTAAACCATATTGATATTTTTATGCTCACACCAAGTTCTAAAACGTTTTTCACAGGACTTAAAGATGAATAAGGTCAATGATGGGATCAAGGAGAAGTCATGCTTTCAAAAACAAGGAACTAGACATGAATCTTTTTTTAATAGTTTTTATTTTATGAAAAATGGAAACTAAGTAGAATTGTCTAATTTGCAATTTTTGAGATGTAATTTAATAGTTATGGCCTAATTCTCTAAAAATATAAACCTGAAAAGATCCTCAATGTGAATTATTCATTTAATTCAAGATTATGTAATGTTTTAAAGATGGGTCCTTATAGATGGTATCAATGATCAATTTAGATAACTTTAGAGGTTAGGGTGTTCTTTAAGTATAAGTGACATTAGCATAATGGTTAGAATTTTATAAAGAGTCATAGTTATTTTAGATAAAGTGAATGAGTTTAAGATAACATGAATAAGTATATCTTAGTATTTACCCTCCTCATAAGACATTATATGATGATTTTACTAATGTACTCACACTTACCTTTTTGGTTTTATTAAATGGCTAGATCTAGTAGGCACCAAAGTAACAGTGGCTGTGAAGAAAACTATGACGATTTTCTGAATGAGAAGTTGAATGAAATGGTAGCTGCAATGAGAACTCTTGTGGTTATTCTCAACCAACTATTTTGAGTCCTGATTGACCACCTGAACCATGATGATTTTTATAAGTCATCATATATGTGAGAAAAGAATCCCTACGGATGTTCAGGTAATAATAATAATTGTAAGTATGTTCAAAAACTTTTGTGTCAAGGATGTGGAAAGAAACACCTAGGAAAATGATTCAAAGGTACAGGAATATGCTATAGATGTGGGAATGAAGTTCATAAAGCAAGAACCTTCCATAGAAAAAATAAGAATCCAATTGAATCTAGGAAAGGGAAAAAGTTCTTTCTGAGGGATCAATTGAATGTTTTAAATGTAGTGTGCATGGTCATTATACAAACAGAAGTCCTGTGAAGAAGTTTTAGGAATGATATCACCAGGATTGTACAAATACATATTTACCAATACCTAATTCCATTCCTATTGAGGATTAATAAACTAACAATGACCAATAAAAGGTGTGGATTATTTCATAACTTAGGTTTTGATATTATTGAATCATAGGATATGATTCATTATTTTGTTTTTAGGAAAGAAGAATTTGAAAATAAGTTGGTAATGAATGGTGAATGGATCATGATGAATGATGAATGAGTAAGAAGTAAACATATAAGGTATTCAAGAGTTATGGTAGATTTTAAGACAATGAAATGCTTAAAAGTATTAAGGATTTTTTGAGGATGGGATTACATCAGAAGAATTTTTATAGTATGTGTAACCCTAATGTTTGATATATGAAAGTTTTCTTCAAGGAATAATTACCTTTTCTTTTGTGGATATAATTATAAAGAACCGTTTGGGTTTATATGATCCTTGAATTTGAGGCAATTATAGGTTAATACATTTTTGGGATGAAAAATTAAAGTTATTAGATAACATTTGTGGTTAAAATATGTTATGGTTATTTTTGATGAATTTATCCCTTTTTTGTGAATGTTATAAAATTATATAGTTTTTGAAAGAGGAAAACATTCAGACTTCATGAAAACCCGTCGCGTTAGAAAAAGTTGTGGGAATCAAACCCACAACCAAAGAGCGACTTGGATTTATATCTTACCACTGGACTACGTGAATTCCGTAGTTAGTATGACTGAGTATTTTTAGTTAGATGATTTTATGAATCAATAATAAATTTATTTTTGGTAATCTATGGAAATGATTAACCTATAATGGGGAATACATGATTAGGTTGATTACTTTTCAATATGAGACTTTTAGAATAACTCAGGTTATTTGGAGATAAATTTTAAGATTTGTCTTAGAAGACTATGTGATTAAATCCTTCTGAGATTTGGTTTTCAATCTATGTTTTGATTATTTTAATGAAATTTATGGACATTTCTTTTTTGAATGGTATTTTTTGAACTTTGGGTATTGCTTCAAAAATGTTAGAGATTAAGAGTAGTTTTTCATTTTGTAAAAGATTATCTTTTTACAGATAATTTGATCTTCTACAAACCATTTTGGTTTTGGTTAATGTCTAAAGACATGGGAAAAATATAGTTAATTGTTTGTGGAATATGTGATTCTCTAGAATATGATTATAACACTTTAAATGTGAACAAGTCATATTTAATACTCATCATTTGAAGAAAAGATGAGTTTGTGGTAAAAATTTAGTAAAGGATGAAATTATATATGACAAGTAAGTATGTTTCCTTATGTTTTTATTTATTCTCATAAAGAAATTTTACAAATTTATGAAAAGTAACTTAAAAAAAAAATATTTCCATTAAATTTTCTTACTGGGGAATCAAAGACCGTTTAACCCATCACAAGTTTGTGAGTTTCTTGTGATTAACTTTAACTTGATCATGTTTTCTACCACTCTCCATCAAACCTTGATGGTTTGTTTCTCTTACATATCCATGTTTTTCTACATGGAATCCTAGTTTGGGCTATCTTGGGTGACCTTTTTATTTCACTTTATTTCTTTTAAAGTGATATTTTTATTGACTTTATCTGATGTGGAACTTTCAATGAGGTTTCCAAGCCCAATTTTAAAATTGTGAGGACACAATTCCCAAAAGGGGTAAGGATGTAACATCCCAGGTAAATAAATAATATGACATTTTCATATTTATTAATATTGGTAAATAAAATATTAATTTTACTTTAAAGGGGATTCTATGTTCGATGGCGTACCCTATACACAACAATGAGTTTCTTTAAAATCTTATGTTGCACACAATGTTGAGTTGTACTGAAAAATATTATTATAATATTATTATTTTAAATAGAAGTTAACGCCTCGCCATTGCAATGACGGGAATGAACAGAACTAACTAAAAAATGATTATTCAAGTTTGCTAAATATTTTTACATTTATCTAATAAATTTTAGTGGCTCAAAATAAGAAAGAACTTGATTTTAAGCATAAATACACTAATATTCTTTAAAAGGTTGATTTACTGCCTTTTGATGGTGAACCCTATTTAAATTTAGTTTTGGCCACTTTTATATGTTCTATTTGACAAAATAAAAATTTTACTTAGAATTGGTAAATCAAAATTTACTTTGGGTAATTTTTTGTTATTTTTCTAATAAAATTTAATTTGTAATGAATAGTGGAAAATACTGTATTTTAATTAAAATATGCCTTTTAATATAATTTATTTATATGGTTAGATTATCTTTTTAATTTTTTTAAAGTTTAATTAGATTATATTTTTATCATTTAATTCAATGTTTGTCATTGGAAGAAATTTTACTTTTAAATTGGGCATAAACAAGTGTCAATCTTTTGATAGTTATTATTTCTTAAAAACACGCTTTTTTGTTTTGATGACGAGAATTAATTTTAAATTAATTAATCCAACTTATATGTTTTGAATTTATCAAAATAGAAATCATTTTTGAATTTGGAATATCATATATATCTTAGGCTTATTTTTTGGTATTTTTCTGAAAAACTTCAATTTTTGATGAATTGTGAAACCACTAAGTAGTAGTTAGAAATACGATTTTTTCATTTAAATAAAATTTACCACTTCTTTGAATTGAATTTTGAAAATCCAACATAAATGGTTGTTATTATTTAGTAAAATTTGGTTCAATAAGATGAAATTAATTTTTGGTGAATAGTAACTTTTGATTTTTATTTACCGCTGTTAAAGGTAAATAGCGTAATTCAAGGTACAAAGAATATTATAATATTACCAAATTAACTTAACACTTGTCCTAACCATATTGGATGAGTCATGGACGACAATGGGCATCTTTATATCTATTTTGGGACCCCATGGAGCCTTATAAGAGTGATAATGACACTTTATATTAATTAATTTAAAGTAAAGACAAAAATGACATAAGCATATATCTTTTAGTAAATCAATTTTTACATAAGGTTATATGAGATATATCTTATAATATAATTATTCATTGAAAATATAAATATATTTCCTACATCCTTACATTTTTTTATAATTTTTAGGCATCAAATAAATAAAATTATTTATGACACAATAATGATGAAGTGTTTACCTCATTAATAAATGATTTAAATAAATAATGTTATAAAGATTAAAATAATAACCAAAACCTATAAAATTCTTATTGGATGATTTTACTTAGACCATGAGTCATCTTATATTTTACTTTAATTAGTTTTGGACATTCAGAAACCGAAAATGATTATATAATAAAATAATATTTTCACACATTCTTAAGAGCCCCTCCTCCCCCTTATATAAAGCCCTAACCTCTAAACCATTACTCACACTTCTCAAGCACCTTGGATTGTCCAATACCTTCCCAAATAAGCTCTTAAATTCTGTCTCTTCCTCTTATAATCCTTAACTTAGGCATAAGTCACTTCATGAAGTCCTTTCAGTTCAAACCAAAGGGAGTTACCCGAATTAAAGGTAACGATTTCTCTTAAATTCTTTTCTTTTATTTTACTTCTCCAAACTGTAAAATATTTTTATTCCTTTTTTAAAAAAAAACAGTATTATTAATATACTAGGATGTTTTTATGAGAAGTAATTGAACTATACTTACACAGACCTCCATCTAATGGGTAAATAACTTATTGTTTCTGTGGATGGAAACCTAACACCTCACGAAACGATGATTGTTCAATTATCTCCTACCGCCTCTCATGGTAGCCATTATTATGGTACTATATTTATATATGATATATATTGTGTTTATTTTTTCTCTATTATTATGTAATTTTTATTTAAAAACAAACCTTTATTCTTTCCAATATGTGTAAATACATTAATTTCATTTGAGGAAGTGCAGACTACCGCCCCCTCAAGGTGATATGATTCGTTCAGGACATACATGGAATGTATAAAGGATGGAGTTAATGAAATTATGTAACATATATATCATATGATATTATAATTGAATTATAATATACTTATTTACCATTAATTTTTCATTCCATTAAAATTGAAAAAGAAATGAAAGTAGCGTTCATGCGTACGTACAGCATACCGTCTCAATGAACGGTGCATTTCATTTGTTATCTCCAAATGTTATGTAATATTATAAATACATAAATATACTGGATATATATTATATATATGATATCTAAATTATGAATATCATTATGGAGATAATTTAATTTTGACCACATGGACAATTTATAATTATAACAAGTTCATTTTTAACTCAAGTTCCGAACATTGACAAAATGTCTGATATGAACTCAAATAATTAACTAATTGTTATAGAAAAGTAATAATTGATATAAAAGGAATAATAAACTTGTAAAAGTTTCTTAAGAAACTAGAAATTAACTTTATTTTATTTTTCCGGAGATTAAAGAATGATCAAGTCAAGTCAGACACGAGGTAAGGGGTTTCTTATCTCACTTTTAATTCTATGAGATTTACATTGTTCGCCACTTATTTATTGCATGTGGTGTATTGTGTACTGAAATTTGAAATATATTATCATTATTCTCTTTAAATTAATGGTATTCTGTGATTTATTTGGTGGTTATTATGTTTTGGTCTTACGACTCTATTGATTACAACGTGGTAAGGGATTTTCATCTCACTTTTTATTCTCATGAGATTCATGATATATTTGCCAGCATTTCCTTTTGTGTGGTGTATGTACAGACCATGATATTTTTTTAATATAAATTAATTTATGGGTATTTAAATCTTCATTGTATGATCCTTCTTTCATGTTGTGTATGTTTCGTAAGTTACCAAATCAATAAAAGAACTTTTTAAAACAATTTCCATTCCTTTGGGTTAACATTCTAATTCTTAATTATGTCATGATATGATTATGTGTGGAATAATTATTTATTTATTTATTTTGTAATTTCCACTCCCCTTTGTGTGGATATAATTTTGATACACATAATCAATCCGTTTATAAATTCTCAAGTCATCGATATGAACTTTATAAAAGTAATTTTAACTCAATTTCCATTCATTGAGTTAAACATCCATGTCCTTGGTTTTGGCTTAAAAAGAACATGTGTGAGTGTTTTATGATTTGATTACATTGAATATCCAATCATATTGAGTTTATTTATATTTTTCACACATTATTATGTAATTTATTCATCTTTAATCTAAGGATACGGTTTTATAAGGGATTTCGTATCAATTTACATTCCATTGAGACTTCTTGGTTGTTATGCACCAATTCACTCCTATATAGATTATATAATTTCCTTTGGAATATTATATAATGAATCCATTTATTCTCATGATATTATAAAGTTCTAATTAAATGGTATTCCTCAATTATTCTTATTCAAACATATCTCATTTTGTTAAAAACTCTTTAACTAAAATATCGTTTGAAAAGTTTTAAATATTTATTATTCTAAATATTTCTCATTAAGGTCCATGTTTTCAAAATGATTTTTAGGATTTATTTATAGGGACATTAATGTTTTAAAATGATAATTCATTTAAAATATTTAATTTGTTATGAGACACTTTGAATCAAAAATATCTTTATTAAATTTTTTAAATGGTTTTGAAAACGGTTTGATAAAGCATTGTTTATTTCAATATCCTAATTTGATATATTATGATTGGAATGTGGAAATGTTATATTTCCTTTATTTTTGTATTATGTGTTATGATTATGTTATGGTTATTGGGCATTGTTTATGTATATGGGTGGTTCTATGATAAACCTAGGGCGGGTGATCCCGAGAGAGCTCTCCAATGCATTGGGTAATGTGATAGAGGTAAACGTTAATGTTTTTCTGAAGAGATTTAGGTAATATACTATGATGATTATTCCAATGTAAATCCCTACATTGCTATGATAGCTAAAATGTAAGTTTGATATAGATTCCACAATTTACCATTATGATTTATGGTTTTTATATGTTATTCGTAAATCTTATGATTTCATGAGGTATGAACTTATGCTTGGTATGCATTTATGGACGAATGTTATCTTTCTTTATCTTATAACCCATAATGAGATTTTTATGCTCATCCCAAGTTTTGAAATGTTTTTCAAAGGAATTAAAGATGAATAGGGTAAAGGATGGGATCAAGGAAAAGTGATGTTGTCTGAAACATGGTACTAGACATGACCCTTTTTTTAAGAGTTTTTATTTTATGGAAAAATGGAAACTATGTAGAATTGTATAATTTTTAATTTTTGAGATGTAATGTAATAGTTATGGCCTAATTCTCTAAAACATTAAACCTAAAAAGATCCTTATTGTGAATTATTCATTTAATTCAATATTATGTAATGTTTTAAGGCTGGATCCCTATAAAAATTAACATAAAAAATATCAATATATTTAGGATATTGAGTATATTACATAATCATGGAAGAATAAGAATTTAGGGGGTGGATAAAGAAATAAAACAAAAGTGATTATCGAAGGATGTTACCTATTATTTGGGAAAATCCTTTTGTATTCCACTATAGGGGTTCCTTGGATGGTTTTTTTAAAAAATATATGACTCCAGGATGAAGGGAAAGTTATTTGTGAGCTTATTTGGGTAGGTTTTAAATGAAAAAATGGGCTTTATATATGTGAATAAGTGGGGGGGGGGTGAATTCCCTTTTATAGTGGAGGAGGATTGACAATATTATAAATAATAAAAGGTAAACACTATTGGGAGGTCTCCCTTACATTATTATCCTAAAATATTGGACCTTTTAATAAAAAATGGAGGATATGGTAGAAATATGTCCATATAATGGATTTTTGACATGTTTATTGGTTATTTGTGAAAGTGACCCGTCGAAGTATTTTATAACTGAGAGGGGGAGAGGGTGAATTAGTGATAATTTTTTCTTTTATGTTTCTTTTCAATAGAAAAAACCTTATCCTCCTATTAAAGATTTCAATTAAATACTGGGAAACAAATCAACACACATCCAAAGGAACACAAATATTTACAAGGTTTACTATTCAATAAGAATAGCTATGTCCTTAGCATGCTTTGGAAATGATCTAATGCCACACAATCCACTAGAAATAAATCCTAGGATTGAAATGAGTAGGATGTACCCTTTCAATTGTGTAGCACTATGAAACTATACAACTAGTGTATGTGCATCATCTTGGCACAACAAGTTAATACAATTGTTTTGTAACATATCATGTTCCATGCAATTATTTTTAATTCACCAAATGTATTTAATTATAACAAAATTAATCAATTCCTTACCTAGAAGAAAGGTAAGGACATCTTGGAATTTGATATAAAACTTTAATCTGATTAGCTTGAGTCTATTTCTCCCAGTACAATTCCTGTGAGTACGATTCCCAATGAACCAAATTTTTTTATTATGATTTTATTAAAATAGAATGCAATAGAGTAGAATTAGCACAAATTCAATTCTATAATAAAATTTTCAAGATGAATACAATATGAATGAATCAACACTACATGAAAAAATTGTTATGACAAATACAATTGATCTCTTAATCTCTCTAGAAACCTAGAGCTTCTCACTCCTCTGAAGCGAATAGTTAAAGCATAAAAAAGTACAAAGTACTTTCATCTTTTATAGGTGACCCAAAATAGGATTAGGTGGGAATCTCAAAACATTTTCCCACACTCCTAAATTCACCAAAAATTCCATTCCCCCTGAAATCATAGAATGAATATTGACTTCTTTTCCTATTCTCAATTATTCTCGAAACATCTACCATCTTCACCTATTCTTCTTCTGACTACCTTTTCAACTGTTGAGATTGATTCATTTTTCAGGAATACATGGGTCCAATCAACTGAATTCAATTCCTCATGAAGATTGATGAATATGATTCTTAGAACTGATTTGAATGAAAATATTGTATAATAATGTTTAACTTCCCCTAGAAATATCATTCCACAATCTTATTCTCTTTTCTTTTCTCTTGAACCACTTAAGAAACAATAATTTATTCAAAAACCAGTGCTTGAATCATAACTACATTCAAGACTATGAATTTATTAAGGATCAAATTTAGCATCATCTGACTTATATTAGAACGTATTGTAACTTTCCATTCATTCCAGTAAACACTTTTCATCACACAACTCTTTATAAACTTAAAATACAAACTTCTTCTTCCCATCATATCATGATGGATCATGAATCAATTGAGATTTATCATGAAGAGAACATAAAACAATTCAACTATTAACCCACTTGATGAAGTAATTTTAAAACAAACTAGTGTACGATCCTTTTTAGATATGATCATTTCTACTTACGATCATTTCTGGTTACGATAATTCTGGATATGATTTATGGTTATGATTGTTGGGTACATTCATTTATTCGTACAATCACTAGGTACTATCAAATATAATATAAAAACAATGACTAACCTAGATATGATATAATAAAAATTAAAAACTATTCCTTCTTAATCGACACCATCTCTTTTCTTTTCTTCTACCAGAATATGATCAATTACATTATGAATACGATTCATTTTTGATTGGTATCATCTCTTCTATTTCACCTATATTTGATCAATTAGAATATTATAATGATGATTTTTGATCGGTAACTTTTCTATTATTTCATTATCAGCCAGATACGATCATTTTAAAAAACAATCATCAACATTTCTTACTCTTCTATGAGCACCCCATTTAAATCGGCGCAAATTTTCAATCATCAACACTTTTTAACCGGAACCACCTTTCATAGACACAAATTTTCAATGACACCACTTTTTATCAGCACCACTTCTTTTAATTTCACCCATAAGAAAATTGTTTCTGGAAGACAATTTATACTGTCTCTTTCCCTTCTTATCAATACGGCTTATTCAATCGGTACTTCCTCTTCAATCTATATACGATTGTTTAGAAAAACAATCGGCACCACTTCTTTCTCCCTTCCATTCAGATATGATAAATTTTAATATGATTCTTTTTCAATTGGTAGTATCTCTTTCACTCCCCCTTTCTCTTATAAATCTTTCATCACATCTTCTAAATAAAAATCATGATTTATATGCAATAGAAATCAGAAAATCATCGCCAAAATTACATAGGAAAGTATCATAAATTTCTATTCACTCAAGTTTCTTTCTTTCCTTCTCATCGTAAAAACAAAATTTATAAATACATGAGTCCAATTGTTATAAAACAAGGGTCTTATTTTTTTCAAAACAAAACACAAAACAATTGTTTCAACAAAACAAAACAAAGTGAAGTGATTTACTTTTTTTAAAACTTATCTTGATAAAAAAAGACAATACTTGAATACAAAACACCTTCATCATTATCTTGATCCTAACAATATTCCCCTTTGGATTTTTTTGTCAACCAAGCTTTATAAATCACTAAACTTTGTAACCTTAAACAATGAATTATATATAAATAATTCTAAGACTACGTGATCTAGCTAATTATAGGAAACAAGAATCATTAATAGAAAAGGCATTCTGTCCAAAAATTATTCCTTAACAAATCATTATTCTTTCCCATCACTTCAAATCATCTTTTGAGGTAACCTGGAAAACAATTAATTTCCTACAACCACTCAAAAAAATAGTTAGAATAGTTAGGTCACAAAACAATTCTGAATTCATAACTTACCCACAAATATCTCTTTTATGAAAATGATTTATTAAACAATACAATTCTCCCCTTGAAAAAAAACAATCCAAATGTAAGATTAGAGTGGGGATAGATACACATACATCAACTTTTAATTGAAATCGGTTGGACACCCATGTTCAACCTCATTTTTGAGAATGACTCTTTCGATAAAGATTTTGTGAAAATATCATCAACTTGTTTTGATGTTGGAAAATACTCTAGTATCAATTAATTATTCTCCACATGATATTTGATGAAATGATATTTGATATCAATATATTTTCAATGAGAATGTTGATGAATATTCTTAGTGATATTGATTGTACATTGATTGTCACAACCCAATAGTAAGGGTAATATTACTTCAACAAGTAAATTTTAAATTGTGTTTTCATCCACATAAGTTGAGTAGTGTCTTGAGTATCAGCAACATACTCAGCTTTATCTATACTGAGATTTTATGATTTTTTTCTTTGAATACTAACTAATAAAAATATTTCCAAAAAAGAATACATAACCATATATGGATCTTTTATCATCAACATTTCCTCCCCAATATGCATCTGCATACCCAAAAATTTCAATACAATTTGAGCTATCACATTTGATTCCAAATTTTGTTATATCATTGATGTATTTAGTAATTATTTTTATAGTAAGTAATTGTGATTATTTTGGAGCAATTTTAAACATTTCACATAAGGTAACATTATATATAATGTTGAGTCTTGAGAAAGTCAAATACAGTAGAATTCAAATCACCTTCTAATATTGTAATAACCTGCTCATTCTCATTGGCTTGAGAGCACAACGAGTCATTACTTGGCCTTAAGAGACATCCCCAAGATGCCAAAGGATGGATGAAAATACCGAAGGGTTTAAAGTACATGTGGGGGATGATTTACCCTATCAAAAACAATCCAATAAACCAAAAAACTATAACCCAACCATTCACTAAATGACATATGAACAAAAGAAATACAACTAAACAACTTCACGTATTTCAAAATTGAATCAAAGTATGTGCTAGTGGAAGACAAAAAAAGTATCAAAGTACATAGCAGATAAACAAAAAAAGGCTCTCAAGGGACCACATGACTCAGTGATTCACAATCTCTATGCTCTAAAATCACTGAACAACCTATGTATCGTGAGGTAGTACTAAAAATGTGGGAAACGTTATCTTTTCCCCTATCCTAGAAGATAACATCTTCCAAAGCACCAAAGTTCCAAATTAGGGGTGAGTATAAAACTCACTAGGTTTTCCCCAATGAATTCCCTAATCATGCAACTAGGATATAAAATTTATCAACGTTTATATAAGCTAGTTAAAATAAAACAATTTACCAAAACAGTTTATAACCAAGTATAAACAAGTTCCAAAAACAATTTACAACCAAGTGAAAACAAAACTAAATGAAACCAATTTCCATTAAGTTATTTTTCCAAAAAAATATCTAATCAATATTAAAAACCAATTATTATTATCATTTGGCATAAACATCCCATAGTTCACCAGACACCCACACATGCATGGTTCGTTTGACAGTTCCATAATCATGAGAAGTCTCTTGTCCAATTACCTTGCATCCTGATTACACGCACCCTCGATCCAGGTCACATACCTTTTAACCCAATGGTAGTCATCCCTTATTAAGGACCTATTAATCGTGAACTCACACCAACACTATTTATTCCAAATATTTCTATTACCACAATATCCCATATTAATAAAAATGTACTTTTATTGAAAGCCAAAGCACAAAAAATTTCAAAGAAACATTTAATTTCAATAAAAATTTTCCTTTTATTTTAAACATATAATCCCAATCATTTTCCAAAAATCTAGGAAGATCCCCTTTTTAAAATCTACATTTTAAAACCAAGAACCAATGCACTCATTCAAAATCCCCAATTTTCCAGATTTCACAACCATCACTCAAGAAGGTTTCTAGTAAGTGTTAAAAAAATAACAATCAATTCAACACCACACATTTAATTTTAAACCATTCAAATTAGTTCCACTAAGTGGAGTCTAAAAATAATCCTCCTATATTGAAGGTTTTGACAAGAACCCCAACAAACAAAGAATGCATAGGATAACCATGTTGATTCACTAGGAACCCATCACATATCTCTTCTCCTAGTAAGATCAAGACTAAATATAATAATATTTTGCATATATACACCTAAAAGCTTCCCATAATGGGCATAGATCAAAGAAATCATTTGAATAGGATAATTATATCTAAGTAGATCTAAGAAACCGATCAGGAACAAAGAAGAACGATCACATACCTCAAGAATCCAGCTTCGATTCACAAGGGAAGCCTTCAGATCACCTTCTAACCAATTGGAGAACTTTATTTGGCCTTAAGAGAAGAAAAATACCATGTTAGGGTCAGTTTGGGTAAAAAAGAGAGTTATTGAAAAAATGAGTGAGATCTTATTTTTAAGGATCTCATTCAGGCTCTGCACACCGTTTGACCGCATGGTTAGGAAAACCGTGCACAAACTGTGCGGTGTCCACTCCCCGTATGAATTACCCTTACAAGGTATCCCAAACCATCCTTCAAATGTGTTGGAGATATATCCTTAAGGGTACCACCACACATGGTTTGGAGACATGGTTTGGAGAACCGTACGCCACCCATACGACTTGTCTTTAAACCCAAAAACACTTCCAAAGTTTTCTCAACTCTCCCAACTCCCACCCTTAAAATTGATAACAAAAAAAATCATCAACAAGGGTTACATACCAGAAACTAGGGGTTTTGTAGATACTATTTTTGATAAAATTATTTTCTTTCTGTATCTTTACTCAGATTTGTTCCCACTGAAATGGGTTTGGAAATAGGTTTTGAATTTTCCATGCTAAACCTCTTGAGAATTTATTCTACATACTTTTCCTGGGAGAGGAAAATGTATTTTTTATTTTTCTATATTTGTATCCTAAGAAAGTATTTCATTTTTCCAAGCATGGACATTTAAATTACATTCTTCATTTCTTCTGAAAATCTTTCACAGCTCCTTCATCATTCCCAGCAAAGATAATATCATCAACACAAAAAATTATAATGAGGGAATAATTTTGATTTTCTCTTATGTAAAAAATTCTATCCACTATTCCTTTTTTAAAATTCATCTTTCTTAAGCATGTATCCAATTTGGAATAATATGCCCTTAGAGCTTGTTTTAGGGAATACAATGACTTTTTCAATCTACAAAAACTACCTTCATATTTTCCAATAAAAAATCCACAAAATTGTTCAATATAATCCTATTCTTCAAGATCACCATTTTGTAATGCATATTTAACATCCATTTGAACGATATTGTAGCCTCGTTGTGCAGAAATCACAAAAAATATTCGGTTTGTTTCAAGTATTTCTATTGGTGCAAAGGCATCACAAAAATCAATACCTTCAATATGTGAATACCGTTTGTAAACCAATCTTGCATTATTTCTTATAACTTCACCTTTTTCATTCAGCTTGTTCTGGAAAACCCATTTTGTGCCATGATGTTATTGCTTTCTGGATTGGGTATGCATTCCCATGTATTATTATTTTCAATCTACTCCAATTATTCATTCATTCTTGAACCCATTCGAAATGCTCAAAAGATTCTTCCAAATCATTCAGTTCCACTTTTTAATACAAAGAAGTATGTTTAATGGAATTGGTTGTTTTTCTTAATTGAACCTTATGATGTTGATCACCAATTAAATTATATACTTCCACATGTTTCCTTATCCTTGGATAATATTTTTGATTTTATTCCTCATAAATGGAAATAGATGAGTATGATTGTTCACCTTTATTAGAATTACAATCATTTGAATCCTTATTATAATTATCTTATTTAACTTGCCCAATATCTTTTTATACTTGGACATGTTTATCTTTCTCATAGTTTTAATAAATTTTACCTCAATTATATCAAAATTTATTCATGTTTCATTGTCAAAGCATCTACATCCTCTTCCTTCTAAATCATAGCCAAGAAATTTCCCATATTCACCTCTCTTCTCAAACTTATCATAGTTTCCACCTTTATTATTAATAATACAAGGACTCTCAAAAACCCTCAAGTGTTTCAAACTTGGAGTTTTTACATAACAAAATCAATATACAGTCATACTTGATTGAGGCCTATAGAAATAGTGGTTCTGAATGTAAATAAAAGTACTCATGGATTGTCTCCAAAGGTGATGAAAAAGGCCATGTTCAAGTAACATGGTTCTTTCCATTTTTACTAGGCTTCTATTCTTTCTTTTAGCAACCCCATTTTAGTGTGGGGGGTGTATGAGGAACTGTATTCATGCAGAATTCCATACTTCTCAAGATAATCTCCAAACTCTTTAATTTGTATTCACCACCATTATCTATTCACAAAATCATCACAAAATACTCACATGACTTCTCTGCTTTTATTTTAATACTTTATAACATTTTCAAAGCATCTGATTTTTGTTTCATATACATGACACAAGTAAACTGAATAAAATAATCAATGAAAGTAATGAAATACTTATCTTCATTTTTGATTGTTTGATCATTGGTCCATATATATCAAATTGTATCAGCTCCAAGTGTTGTTCTTAACAAATATCAACTTTCCTATGAAAAAAATTGACAATCTTTCCTTTATGGAAGATATTGTTACACCAATATCTTCTTCTTCGAAAATCAGAAATGTATCGAAGATTGTTTCTTTTAGATAACTTTCTCATGTTTCTTTGACACATGTGTCCATGACTTTTATGCCACAACTGATTATCTTCCACTATGATCATGTAACACAAGTTTTGTATTTCACCAACATGAAACAAGTTCCCTTCGGTACATTGGCCTCTTGTAATAATACTTCCATCTACTTCACTCTTCACAAAAAACCCATCTTTTCTAAAGATAACTTTTTTACCCACATCACACAATTGTGAAACACTTAGCATATTGTGTTTCTTCCCATCAACATACAAATTTTTCTTGGATTTCATTTTTTCATTTCCAATAATGGCTGACCCAACACCTTTGATTTTTAAGGACTCATCATTTCCAAATGTCACTGTGCCTTATTTAAATTATTTAACATTATTGAAAAATTTAATGTCTCCTATCATGTGAGAAGAACACCCACTATCAAGTATCTTTATTTTTTCTCCTTTCATGGATTTAAATGTAGTTTCAACAATAAGGTCATTTTTTCCATTATTTTCAATATTCACCTTCAAATTTTGATAATTGAGAAAATTTTGCTGAGATGATAACCAAACAAGACGTGATTTTTCAAGGTGTCTAGGTTGTTCACATCTTTCACAAATAGTTTCCAAGGATTGGAGACTATTATCAATATTTACTTCATTCTTTTCATATATCTTCAAGACAAACTTCTCATTTTTCTTTCTTTGAGGAGATTTACCCCCCCTCAATATCTACCTTCTATAACTTGTTGGAAAATAGAAATGTTGTTGATTAAACCAACACAAATTTGTTATGTGCTTGAATCTACCACAATACCAATAATACCCATATAAAGAGTATTTTACTTTGAATTTTTGTACTTATCAGGATCTTGAATATTTTTATCATCCACTTTATTTCTTAAGACACCAACCTTTCTATTGACCACAAGGTTATTTTTATTCTTTTTTTACTTTATTGGATTTAGAAGTATTTGAAACCTTCTCAGATTTAGATTGTTCCAAAACATTTTCAGACATAGGTTTCCAGAGGAGTTCAGAATTTTCAGTATTCTTCTTGGCAGAAACAACTTCATTCTTATTATCACCCTTTGAGGGTAACTTTTGTTTAAAATTATCTAGATTCTATTGTTGAGAACATTCACCAGGCTCAGTGATAGAGTTTTGGAAACTTTTGTTTCTTAATTTATCAGCTGAGAGTTCTTGTTGATAAAGTTCCAAATATTCTTCTTTTACTTTATGCTTCACCTCTAGATTCCCATTACAATTATTTTATTTGTCAAGATATGTCTTCAAGTCATCCATTTCTTTCACTAGATTCACTTTTTTATCACAAAAAAATTCTAGATCTATTGTAGAGGAAAATTCATCTTCCAAAGTTTTATTTTTCCTTTTTAAGCCTTCTAATCTTTCTTAGACACTCTTTCAATTATTCTTTAAAATGATATTCAAGTTGAGTTTCTTCTCCTTTAGAACCACTACTTCCAAATTCTTCATCATTCACTATTGAAATAAAATTATTTCCAATACCATACACAATGGATTTTTTCAGATTTATCATTACTCTCTTCTTCTTCATCATCATTGGACAAGAAAATTCTTTTTTTATTTAAATATTTCCGTTTCTTTTCCTTTGTCTCCCCTTTTCTTCCATGATATTTATTTATTTCTTTCTTCAATATCAATATCATCTTTTTTCTTTCTTTGAATAAAATTAGTTCTAAATTGACCAACACCTCCACATTCAGAACATTTCAAGGGAATTTTCCCTTTGTAGCTCTTTGTACCTCTTTTCACATTGTTAGAAAAAAAAAGATAATATTTCATTGTTATTTTTAAATACCTCATTTTCAGAGTCAGAATCACAAAATTCATATTCAATAACAATACTCTTTGAATTTTATTTCATTATATCATTGAAATACATTTCTATATCAACCTTTTTTTCCATCTTCATATCATTCTATCTTCTCATTTCATATGTGATAAGAGTGATTTGCAAATCATTAATAGATAATGTTTTATGATCTATATATTTCAATGAAGAAACTTTTTCTTCGAATTTTTTAGGTAGGATTCTCAAGATATTTTCAACAACTATAGATCCATTCATCTTTTCACCAAGGAATCTAATAGTACTCACAATTACATTCCCCATGGTTTATAATTTCACAATATATTCTTTCTCACCCATCTTCAAATATTCATACATCAGTCTCTATATTTTTAACTTTTTCTTCTTAAATTTTGTATTTCATTTGTATATGTTTTTCAATTTATCCCATATAACTTATGCTATGGAAAAACCTTTCAATCTCAATAATTCACTTTCATAATGTAATGATAATATAACATTCTTGGCCCTTTCATCATTCTTAAGAAATTTCTTGTCAACAGGTGTAAGTGGAGCGCTATCATCAATGGGAGGAAACCCATCTGTTGTAGATTAAAGAACATCATAACTGATATACATAAGATATGATAGTATTAAATATTTTCAAACATGATAGTTCTTTCCATCAAAGACTAGAATACCTTTACTGCTCCCATAGTTCATGTTCTCCATCAGTAGAGTATATATAAGGGAACCTACCTCTGATACCAATTAAAAGTGGCCAATCGTTTTATTGTATTAATGAGATGGGGAGGGGATGAATCGGTGCTACTCTTTTTCTTTTATGTTTCTTTTCAATTGAAACAACCTTCACCTCCTATTAAATATTTCAATTCCCCACTGAGAAACAAATCATCACACATAGAAAGGAACACAAATATTTAAAAGGATCACTATTTAATAAGAATATATACGTACTTGGTATGGTTTGGAAATGATCCAATTCTATAAAATCCACTAGAAATCAATCCTTGGATTACACTGAGTAGGATGTACACTTTCACTCGTGTAGCACTATAAAAAAATACCACTAGTGTAGTGCATCCTATTAGCATAACATGCTAAAACAATTGTTTTGTAACATCTCATGTTACATGTTTTTCTTTTCAATTCACAAAAATGTATTCAATTGTAATACAATTCATCAATTTCTTAACCACAAGAAAGTTAAGAACTTCCAAGACTTTGATATAAAACATTAGTCCAATTATCCTATGTCCGTTTCTCCTAGTATGATTCCTCTGAGTATCATTCCCACTGAAAAAAAAATCTTCTCAGTACGATTTTATTTCAATATAATCCAATAGAGTAGAATCGGTACCACTTCAATTCCCAAATATAATTGTAAAGAGAAATAGAATAAGAATGAATCTACACCACCAGAAAATAATTGTCAATACGAATAGAATCAGTATCTTATTTTCTCTAGAAACCCGTAGCTTCTCTATAGTATGAAGTGAAAAATGCATGCATGATAAAGTACAAAGTACTTTCACCTTTTATAGGTGAATCAAAATAGGTTTAGGTAGGAACCATAGAATATTTTTCCACTCACCTAAATTCACCCAAAATTACATTTTCTCTGAAATCTCAGAATGAATTTTGACTTCTTCACCTCTTCTCGATTCTTTTTTAAACTTCTACTATCTTCACCTATTCTTCTTCAGACTCCCGTTTCAATTATTGAGATTGATTTCAATTATCAGGAATACATAGGTCTGATCAACTGAGTTCAATTATTCATGATGATTTCCAAATAAGATTCTTAGAACCGATTTAAATCAAAATTTTGTATATGAAAGTTCAGACCCCCTCGATAAATCATTCAACAATCTTCTTATATTTTCTTTTCTCTTGAACCAATTGAGAAACAATTCCTCATTCAAAAACTAGTGGTTTAATCGTGACTTCCTTCATGAATTTGAATTCATTGAGAATCAGCTTTAGCATCATCTGACTTCTATTGGGATGTATCATAACTTTCCTTTTCATTACAGTAAACTATTTTCTTCAGAAAAATATTGATCGAATTCAAATTAAAACTTATTATTCATCTCATATCATGATAGATCTTAACTCAACTGATATTTCTCATGGATAGAACATAAAACAATTCAACTCTTAACCCGCATAATGAAGTCATTTGAAAACAAACAAGTGTATAATCCTTTATGGATATGATCATTTATGGCTTCGATCATTTCTGGTTATGATAATTAAAGATACAATTTTTGGGTATGATAATTTATTCATACGATCACTGGGTATGATCAAATAAAATCTAAAAATAGTGACCTTCCCAGATATGATATAATACAATCTGAAAACGATTCCTTCTTGATTGGTACTGCCTATTTTATTTTCTTCTACCCACATATGATCAATTACATTCTAAATAAATTTTCTTTTTGATCAGTATCATATATTCTCTTTTACCCAGATCTGATAATTTAAAATATGATAATGATGATATTTGATTGGTACCATGTTTATTCATTCACTTTAACTCAAATACAACCATTTTGAAAAACAATCAAAAGCATCTCTTACACTTCTATTAGCACCCCATTTCAATCGATGCCACTTTTCAATCAGTGCAACATTGAACCGACACCACCTTTCACTAACTCCACTTTTAATCGTCACCACTTTTCATCAGCACCACTTCTTTTAATTTCACCCCATACCCAATTGTTTGAAAGACAATTGATACTATATCTTTCTCTTATTATCAGTATGACTTCTTCAATCGACACCACCTCTTAAATCTGGATAAAATTGTTTTGAAAAACAACTAGTATAACTTATTTATCTCTTACATATAGATATGATAAATCTGAATACGATTCTTTTCTGATTTTTAGAATCTCTTTCACTCCCCCTTTCTTCTATCAAGCATGCATCATAAGTTCTCAATGAAACTCATGATTTATATGAAATAGGAATAAAAAAACATCATAAAAATTAAATCTAAAATCCTAATAACATTCCATTCATGCAATTTTATTTCATTCCTTCTCAACCTGAGAACAAGCTTTATAAAAACATGAGTCCAATTATCATAAAACATGGGGCCGATTACATTCAAAACAAATCCCAAAACAATTGTTTCCACAAAAATAAGTGAAGTGATTTACTTTCTTAAAAAATTAAATTGAAAACAAATGACAATAATTGAATAAAAAACTCCTTCGTCATCATCTTAGTTCTATGAATTTGTTCCCTTTAGTTAAATTTTAACCACTATGTAAACTAGTTTTTACCTTAATCAATGTAATTAATTTTAATTTATTTCACTAATATTTTTGGTGAAAGACATTTTTTACCTTAATAGACATTATAAATTATTCTCATAACAAATATGGAATCCCTTTTTTTTAATTATTAACATATATGAATCCTAAATTAAATTAATATTAATCCCATAAATGGGATGAGACAATGAGTTTTTAAAGTGAAACTGTTCAAAATATTGAAATGTTTTTATATTCAATTTCAATATAAAATTGGTAATAATGACCTAAATGTTATTAATGTATTTATAATTCATCTAAATATACTTTAAAACCTATTTAAAATATAATTTATCTATATAAATACATTAGTTGAAAATGATGTTTTCGATTCAAATTCAATGTATTCACTATTCATCAAAAAATGAAACTTCTTAGAAGACTACAAAAAATTCACCCAAATTAAATTTTGATATTCCTATTTCGAAAAATTAAGTTTATTTTGTCAAATAAAATTTATAAAAGTGTGAAAAAGTAGTTTTAGAACAATTTTTCCCTGAAGAGGAGGTAAAATTAACTTTTAGAAAAAAATATATTTATGTGTAAAATTGGATTTATTTTTAGCTCTCGTCTATAAAAAACATAATATGATTGTAAAATAGTTTACTGAATATGATATATATATATATATATATATATTTCATTAAAATATTTTATCAAAAGAGTTTTAATTAAATTATTGAGGTAAAACATATTTGATATCATAAATATTGTTTTTCAGCAAAATATTTCCTATATTTTCCAAAGGGATTTATTATAATTTATAGTTTATTAGTCACTATATAATTATTATTATATACATTTGTAAACCATATTTTAATAATTTAATTAATATCATTCATAATCTCTTTTCCAATTGCAAGATGAAAACAATAATAATATTTTAATAATAATATTAATAGTACATTGTAGTCTGTTAACACTAGGTCTTGTGTGTCACACAATTTATCAATGAAACATGAAATTGTGTGTAACATAATCCAAAATTAGTATTGTGTGTACCAAAATTTAATATAAGTGTTTTGTTTAGTGAAAACTTGAATTGTTGTTTCATAAAAATATGGAATAACTTGGAACTTTCTTGTAACACAAGCTATATTTAGTGTTGTGTGAAATGAAAAATTAAGAAATGATTAAATTAATTAGAAATAAATAATTCATAAAAACTCAGGCTGTTATACTATGGATAAGTCCAAATATTGGATAACACCCTTAAGTTTTTTTAAAGAAGAGATTATGTGGTTTTATTAGAAAAAAATCCCTATCTGGATACTATAAGTGGATTTGGTTTTGGAATAGATGTATCTAGGGGTAATAAGTTTAAAAAGAGTTGGTTGAGTATATATTGATCATCATTCTAGTGCATGGTGAGTATGAACTTACTATACACTGGGTTTAAAAATCCCATGGGATATTCTAAGGTTGACTCACATTTTAATTATAAACTAATATAAATTATTGGGATAATTGATAAACAAGGATGGCCAAAGCTAAACCTATGATGGCATAGATTGAAAAAAATGTGTCATGATTTAGGAATCCTGTAAATGATTTTCAGGATTATATTATTTATCACTAGAAATATTATTTTTCATACTATACTTTCTGGTTTTATTCGGTGGATATAACCCAAATGAATCACGTAAACAATGAATGTGACGACCAATGAAATGGCCATCCTCATGAGAAACCTAATGGATAAAAGATGGGATATAATATTTTGTGACTCTGATCACTCAACTCTCTAAATAAATGAGAGTTAATAAAGATCATGTTGAAATTCTAACTGAACCAAGGAGAAACATACCATTGAATATGTTATGTGAAAACATACACCCCTTATATGGTTTTTATAATACAATAGTTTCTGAGGGATATATCAATGTGATTGGAAATATATTTTCCATTATTTATTGATCAAACCAAGAGAAATTTGTTTAATCCGTTTGTTTTTAGAAGACAAAGTAGATCAATGGTGGAATATTATTTAAAATATGAGGCATGTGGAAGAAATTTACTCTATGGAATGTAACACATTTATGTAGATATTTTTTAGTAAGTACTTCCCATGTATTCTACGTATGCAAATGGAGAATAAATTCCTTGAGATTATATATAATGATGATGATTCCATTGGTATATATATGGGGTATATTTTAAAATAATTTCAAGGTATGATTTTGGTTTATTCATCATCATTGAAAGAAATTTTTTTTTGATTTATTAGTGGTTTGAAACCAATTATTTGAAAGGAAATAGACATAAGGGACTTAAAAATATAAAAATTAATCGTTCAATGTACACTAAAAGTGGAAATAGAAGTGGGAAACTCTCATGGTTCTAGTGATAAGGAAAAGATTATTGCATTTCATTGAAGCTTCAGTGTTATGTTCTATGGATGGAAGAAAACATTTCAAACTCCTACTTTCGAACAATGTTGTAAAGTGTACTCATGTAAATTTAAGAAAGGAAAAAAAGATTTATCAAGTGTAGGAATCATGGCCATCAAGAAAAATAATGTCAAAGTTATGTGAAGGGAACAATTAATGAAATGAATTAAGAGAGAGCTCAATAGGAAAACCCCTAAAAAATCTATTCTATAGATTCATGTACTTCGGAAATTATTTGAATCAATGCCCTAATCTAAGGGAAAATGAAGATAATAATCCAAAAAAACCTGTGAAGTCAAATAATAAAGGTAATGTTATGAAATCACAACAACTAAAGCAAATACTGATAGATAGGGCACACTTATCCTCCACTGAAGATCTGAGGATTACATATTGATGTTTTTATAAATAATACCTATGTAAATAGTATCCTTTAATGAAATTTGATGTCATTATGGGACTTTATTTTCTCTCCCAACATATATTATATTTAAATATCTAGAATTAGGAAATCATATTTTATATTTTGAATAAACCTATGATTATCTATGGATGCATGAAAGAACCTCAACTTACAATGGAAATAATTTTGGAGAATATAGGATCTTATTTAATGAATAAATAGTAAAAAATATTTTGGAACCACATTTTATTATATTGTGTCATTATTTTGGGAAATGATTTATATATTTTTGATAATATATGATCAAGTTATATACATTTTGTTATGTTACACTATGAGTGATTAAAATTATTTCAAGATAATTTTTATTTTCATAATAGAAGGATGTGAGATAAAATAAGTCTAATATTTGGGTTTCAATCTTGTTTAGACATATTTTGGTGGAGGCTTAAGGTTAACTATTTTTGGAATATTTTAAGCATAAATTTGGGTGTTATTGTAGAGGTTTATTGGATAACTTGTTCCAAACATTTTTGTTTTTTAAATTTTTATATAAATTAAGTATGAATTTTAATTCTTCAATGAGTCTTATTATGTAAGTACCTAAACTTAAACATTGAATAATCTTGAGTTTTAGTCAAGAATTCCATTTCTTGCACATTGAGGATATTTTCAAGATTAGTGTTTTAGAGAATTAGTTTATAAATATTACATAACAACTCAAATATCACAAAGTAGAAAATTCTACTCACTATCCATTTTTTCCTAAAATAAAACTTTTTTAAAATAAAACATGATTTTTTTTCATAATAAAAATCTTCATATCATTCATCTTAACCTCATAATTCAACTTACCATCATTATAACTAGTGAATTTTTTTAAAACATGGGATGATCACAAAAAGCTCTGTAAGGTGAATAAAATAAGGAAATAAACCATTAGTCCATGAATATTTTAAACTCATGAAAACATTTTCAAAAAATCATACTTTTCACACATAAAACATAAATCCTTTTCCTTACCTCATAAAATAATTATGTTCCTATAAAACAACATATATATCATAAATAATAAAGGTTACTTATGGAATCCATATCATTCTTACATTATATATTTGATAGATACCTAGGTAGTAACCTTCATGGTTATATTTGGACTACCCATTATGGTATATTCCCTAAATCTCTTAGGAGAAACCCTACTATTTAACTCAGTATCATTACCCAATGAATTGGAGAGATATAATGGGCTCAACAACCCTAAATTTAAAATAGAACCACTCAAACACATAAACAATTCCCAGGAACCATAACATAATTATAACATATAAAACATTCACAAAGGAAAAATAATATTTCCATTTTGAAATCAAATTTCATTTTGAAAAATCTGCACAACCATAAATGAAAACAAATAATTTAAATGTAAAGTTGTGAACTTGAAAAACAAGAATCAAAATATTAAAGAGTAAAAAAATGAAAATACACTCATTCCATATAAGAAAAAAATATTGTTTTTTTCTTTTGTAAAAAATTGTTGAAATAGTAACTTTTAAATAGGTTTCTTAAAAGAAAGTCCTTTACAAGGATTCCTTTATGAAATTTTTTGAGAAAAATTCAAAATTTATCATTTTAAAACATTAATTTACATAGAAATAATTTCATAAAAACCATTTTGAAAACATGGAGATAAAATAGAAATATTTAAAATAATAAATAATCAAAACATTAAAATGAGGTTTTTAGTTTAAAAGTCCCTTACCTTGAGTCAGAGTCATCACGTTCAATATTTATATTAATGAATAACAAACTTAACATAATTTATAATTTATTTAGAACATTTTTAAATTTTTTATTCCCTTTATATCACTTATTACAATGTTATAACAATTACTTAATTATTTAAACTCATATCAGGTGTTTTGACGATATTTGGTATATGAGTCCAAAATCAATTCAGAAAGTCGAATAAAATCAGAGAGGTCATTATTAAATCACCTCCATAATAATATTCTTGAAATAAAAATCACCTTTATAAATAAAATATACTTTTTAATCAAACCATTTATGTATGGTTATGAAAATGAACAATGTTATAATCATGGAGATAGTAGGCCTTACGTATGCATGAGTAGCGTTTCCATTTTTTGTTGATCATTATGAAAAGAAGGTAAGTTTTATTTTATATTTAAATAATTATAATTATATAATTAATATCATGTTAATAATTTAAATATAATTATATATATCATCAATGTGATTTGGTTATTTAAAATTAATCACATCGCTTTATGGAGGTGATAGTTCACACGTACGCACAAACGATATTATCATTTTTATGTGCATGGAAAGTAAGAACTTAGTTGACATATTATTACCTTATAATGATTAATATGTCATTAATATTATATATAAACATTAATTCAATCATTATAACCAGTATTGAGATATGGAAATGGAAAATGAATTATATCAGTTTGTAGAGGTGATAATTCACACGTACACACAAACGATTAATTTATTTCCCTTTTAATGGAAGTGGAAATGGATTTAGGTGATGATATCAACATAATAAAATATCAGTATATTTATGATACTATAGTTATTATTTCATCATGGTTTAAGAACATTTGAAGTAATATTCATATGAAATAAAATAAAAAAACTTAATTAAAAACATTACCTTTCCTTCGGACGATCACCTTTGATTAACACCTTAACACATCTAAGGAGGGTGTTATACCCAAACTAAGGCCTGTATAATGTGGGGAGGTATTATAGGAAATGTCTTGGATATATATTTTCCCAACCAATTTTTTAAGTATAAGTAATAGAGATGAATGAGGGACCTTTTATAGAAGAGGGGAGGGGCACTCTTAATTTTTTTTAAAACTATTAAATTAATATAAATTTATTTTCTATACCAAATGGGTCATAATTGATTTATTTATAGTATAGGATGATTATGAGTTTAAATATAATATTATAATAAATGATATATATGTTTTTAATATTTTTTAATCCTTATATTTCTGTTTTAACTCTTATTTTACCCTTTTTAATGTTATCGTGATGTCATGTTATTTACAGTTTGTGGGTTAATATAATTACCATAACATTTAAAAAGACCAATAAAAGAGTCAATTATGAAATATTGGGACTTATCCTAACTATTTTAATAAATTTTATATTTTTTTAAATTTTATAACATTTAATAAAATATTTTATATTTTAAAATACCAATAGTGTCAATTTTGACACTATTCATAGTTGAATTTTTAAAAATATCATTATAACAAGATACGTTAGAATAAACTCCTCTAAATTATCAAAAATAATTCCAAATTGATCTAAAAAATTCGTATATGACATCAATTATGTCAAATTATATATATATTTTTAAAATTAATAATATCATTAATTTGATTCTTTTATTAATTAATAAATTACTGCATCATCATTGTGTCACCATTTAATTTAATTATTTTTTTCCTAAAAATTATAAATAAATTCCCATACTGTACATAATAATTATAAATTTCCAAATACTATTTATAGTTGTAGATATCGCTTATATAACCCCATATTAAAATTTTTATTGTGGCGAGAGACATGACCAAGACATCTTTCTCTTTACTATAAATAAAATTTTATAAGTGTCATAATCACACCCAAGTGGCATCCAAAGGACAAAATTTCAGCTCAAGGATTATATTGGTCGAAAATAACTCATCTAATAATATTATTAAAAGTATTTTTGTAGTTTTATAATATTTATAAAACTATCTTAACCTTTAACTATCCGATTTACCCTTAATTTTGGTAACAATAATAATTACAGAAGTTACTATTTGTAAAGTTCAAAAATAAAAGGGGCATATTTACATAATTTTGAACCTATAATTACAAATATGTAATCCATTTTTTCCAAATTCAAAATACATATTTAAAAAAATTAGTTAAAAATTAATCCTGTCAATAGATCGAGGAAACATGTTTTTTAAAGTAAAAATGTTCCAAAGTTGAAAATGTTTTTATATCAAATTTAAATTTAAAATTGATTACAATGACCTAAATTGGATTAAGTTATAAAAAAATTATCTTGATATAATTTAAATTCAATTAAAAGGATAATATAACTATATAAATAAATTAGATGCAAAAACAGTTTTGAATTAAAATGCATTATTTTTTACTGTTCATTTAAAAATGAATATTATCAGAAAAATACCAAAAAAATTATCAAATTAAAATTTTATGTCCCAATTTAAAATAATAAGTTTATTTTTTCAAATTTAATTCATAAAAGAGTCAAAAAATAAATTTAAAAATGGTGCGCCATAAAAAGGAGACAAAACTGCCTTTTTTTGGAAAATATTTCTTTTATCCATAAAATTAAATTTTTTCTTATATAATGTCTAGAAAACATATAATATAAATTTTACACATTGTATTTTATTTATATTTCATTAATATAATCCAACAATAGTTATTTGATTATTTTATTAACAAAATTATTTTCATTTAAATTATTTTCATAAAAACACATCTTTTATATTTAATTGGTTTTTATTTGAATTTATAATTAATTTAATAACCAATGAATCATTATATAAACACGTGTAAAACCAATTATCATAATTTAGTTAATACTATATATTCCCTCCATCATAATAGATAGGTTATAATGGTAACATTTGAATATTAATATTTAATTTTTTTTCTTAACTTCGATGTAGCGTATCTTGTACGCTATCAAATATGGTGTTTCCTTTTAAAAAAACTCACGATGTTACATTATACCCCCATTTAGAAATTGAATCCTATAAATTTTAATTTAGGGTTGGTAACTAAGGTATGAATTTTAAATATACCTTTATTGAAATCCCATATCAGAGAAATGATTAATAAAACTACCAATTTAGGAGAAAGAAAGCGAAATACAGAGATAACCTAAGATAACAGATACTAGGGTTCCCTGTCAAAAAACATGGATATGGAAGAGAAATATAACTATCAAATTTCGATGGGGAGTGATAGAAAATATATTAAGTAGAATGTTAACAATCACAATACCATAAATTATTGATTACTTAAAAGGTCATTGATTTCTACGTAAGAAAATTAAACCAATAATGTTTTTGTTTTTAAGATCCTTTTCATAGAGTGAATGAATTATTTTACTATATATACTAAGAACCCATGGAAATATACATAAATGATGAGTAGAGTTTCATCCTTCAATCAATTTTCACCATAAACTCATCTTTTTTTCCAAATGAGGAGCATTCAAGATAAAAGTTTCACGCATGAAGCACTAGAATCAAATTCTATAAAATCAATTAATCTAAAAATATTAAACATATAATTCTTATATCATTAGAAATTAACCAAAAAAATGGTTAGTACAAGAACATATAATTGACCTAAAGAATCAACCTTATTTGATAAAAACCTACTTCATTCTCCAAAATTCAATAATAATACCCAAATTTCAACAAAGACCATTCAACAAATAACTATGCTTAAAATTCCATAAAATAATCCAAACTAATATTGAAACACAAAATTCAGAAGGATTTGATCACATAGTCCTCCAAGATAAATTTTAATAAATATCTCTAAATAACATCAATCACTCTTAATGTGTTATACCAAAAGTAATTACTTAAAAACAATATTCTCTAAGATATGCTAATCTTTTCCATAAAAAACCTTAATAAAAATAAAACTATAATAAAATCATATATTCTTCCAAAATATAATTAAAAATTAACTCCTCAAATAAAATTCTATAGTATTCTATTTACCTTGATCGCATTGGATTCCTAAAATAGTGAATGTCTACAGAAATAACATTATTCACTTAATCACTATATCATTTTCCAATCCCAAGATTATATATTAGATAAAACATGGGTTACCAAAGCCAAATTATTCTCAATACATCAAATATTTTCACAAAAAATAATTAATTAATACTAACTAGGGTCTTCACATAGGCTAGTGGTAAGAGATCCACCCTTCTCACCATTCCGTTGTGGGTTCGATTCTAGTAGTCTTGTTTGATACGATGGGTTTTCACCCATCCTGTGGGTTGTCACCCATCCTGTGGGTTGTCCTTTTTGAAAAAACTATATAATTCTTATAATATTCCCAAAATATGATGAATATATCAAGAATAACCATAACATGTTTTAACCTCAAAGGTTGGATCATACCTTTCATTTTTCATCCCAAAATGCAATAACCCATAATTTCCTCACAATAAAATGTCCCAAAAAATACTATTATTTACCATAAAATTTCATAACATAAAGACTAAAAATGGAATTTCTAAGTCATTTAAATTATTTTAAATATTAAATTTATAAACTCATGATGATATCCCTAACTATTATGAAAAAATCATAATCTCCAAAGTTGTATAAACCATCATCTGATACCAACTGTTAGGGATGAGATTTAAAAATTACATAATATTGTGTTTTATTCAAGAATTTAATTTATTTCACATTTATGATCTTTTAAAGATTATTGTTTAAGAGGATTATTCCATAACTATTACATAAAATCTCAAATATTACAAAGTAGACACTTCTACTCACTATCTATTTTTTTACAAATTAAAACTCTTTTAAAATAAAAAAAATCTTTTTCCACATAAAAATATTCATAACATTCATCTCGACATCCTCATTACACTTACCAATTATTATACCCTATGAAATACAATTTTAAACTTGGGATGAGCATAAAAATATCAGTAAGGGGCCTAAAAGACGGAAAGAAACCATTAGTCCACAAATATTTTAAACTCTTGAAAATATTTTCACAAAATCATAATTTTCACCCATAAAACATAAAACCTTTTGCTTACCTCATGAAATGATAAGAATCCTATAAAACTCCATATAAATAATAATTAATAAATGTAAATTCTAGCTTCTATATAATTCTTACATTACAGATTTTATAGCTACATAGAGAGTAACCTTCATGGTTATATTTGCAATACCCATCATGGTATATTCCCTAAATCTCTTAGGAGAAACCCTACTTTTTAACTCTGTCTTATTACCCAATGCATTAGAGAGCTGTCATGGGCTCACTCACCCTCAATTTATCATTGAACCACCCAAACTAAAAAAATTCCCATGAACCATAACATAATCATGATATATAATACAAGTATAAAGGTAAAATAACACTTTCACTTTGAAATTAAATTTCATTTTTACTAAGTCATGCACTCATAAATTTAAACAAATAATTTGTAAATAAAATTTTGAAATTTTAAAATAATCATAAAAACATTAAAGAGAAATAAAAATGGGAAAATCCCTTTATTACATATAAGTACAAAACAATCCTTTGGGATTTTGTGAACAATAGTAGAAAGAGTTACTTTTAAAGAGGTTTTTGAAAGAAAGTCCCTTACAAGGATCCCCTTATGAATTATTTTGAGAAAAATTAAAAATTACACAATTTAAAACATTAATTTACATATAAATAAATTCATAAAAACTATTTTGAAAACATGTACATAAAATAAAAATATTTATAAGAATAAATCATCAAAACATGAAAACGATGGTTTTAGTTAAAAAGTCTCATACCTTGAGTCAGAATCCTCAGATTTAATCTTTATATTTATGAATAATAAACATAAGTTAATTTATAATTTCTTTAAAAACTTTTTAATGTTTATTATTTTCTTTATATCTCTTATTACAATGTTATGAAAATTACTTAATAATTTAAACACATGTTTGACATTTTGACGATATTCGATATATGAGTCCAAAATTACTTCGGTAAGTCAAATACGATTAAAGTGGTCATTAGTACATCATATCCAGAATAATATTATAGAAATAATAATCAATTTTATACATAACATATACTTCCTAATCAAAACATTAATGTATGTTTATGAAAAATTAACAACATTATAATCATGGAGACTGTAGGCCGTACTTACGCACGAGTAACATTTCCATTTTCCGTTGATCATTATGGAAAGAAGGTAAGTTTTATTTTATATTTAAATAACTATAATACTATCATTAATATCATATTAGTTATTAAAATATAATATATGTATCATCCATGTGATGTGGTGATTAAAAATGAATCACATCGCTTCGTGGAGGTGATAGTTCAGACGTACGCACGAATGACGTTATCATTTTTATGTGCATAAAAAGTAATTAAATAATTGATATATTATTTCCTTATAATGATAATTATTTCATTAATATCATATATAAATATTAATTTTATCATTATAACTGGCATTTATAGATGGAAAATGAAAACGAATTATATCGGTTCGTGGAGTTGATAATTCACTCGTACGCACAAACGATTAATTCATTTCCTATTTAATAGAAGTGGAGATGGATTTAAGTGATGATAATAACATAATAAAATATTAGTATATTGAGGAAATTTTAGTTATTATTTAATAATGGTTAAAGGTTATTTAAATGAAGATCAAGAAGAAATAAAACATAAACACTTGATTAAAAGCATTACCTTTCCTTCAGATGATCACCATTGATTAATACCTTAACACATATAAGAAGGGTGTCAGGACCAAAATAATCCCCTTATAATGTGGGGTGGTATTATAGGAATGGGTTTGGGTAGATTTTGGCGGAACCAAAATGTTTTTTAAGTGTAAGGAATAGAGATGAATGGGTGCCCTTTTATAAGAGAAGGGAGAGGCTCTCTTGGAATTATTAAAAGTATTAAATTAATATAAATTAGTTTTATATTCAAAATGGGTCCTAATTGATTTAGTTAGAATATCGTATGATTATGGGTCGAAATATAATCATAAATTTAAAAATTTACATGTTTTGAATATTTTTTAATCCTTATATTTTTGGTTTTAACCCTTATTTTACCATTTTTAATCTTACCATGATATTATGTTATTTACAATTTGTGGGTTAATATTTTTACCATAACATTTTTAACATAAAATAAAAGAGTAATTTTTTGAAAATTAGGAATTATAATAACTATTGGAAAATATTATATTTTTATAAAGTTTATAAAATTGAGTTAAATATTTTATATTTTAAAATACCCGAGGGGTCAATTTTGATACTATTCATTAGTTGACTTTTCAAAAATATCATAACAGCAAGATATGTTTGAGCCAAATAATTTAAATAATAAAAAAAATGTAAAAAAAATCCAAAAAAATAATTTGCGGAATCAATTATTTCAAATTAAATTTATTTTAAAATTTGTAATATCACTTATTTGATTCTTCCATTAATTAAGAAATTACTCCATCATCATTATGTCACCATTTAATTGAAATATTTATTTCCTAAAAATTATAAATTAATTACCATGATATATATAATAATTTTAGATTTCTAAATACTATTTATTTTTTAATATTTTACTTATATAACCCCAAAATAAAATTGTTATAGTTATGAGAGACATGATTATGACATCTTTATCTTTATTTTAAATAAAATGTTATATTTTTCAAAATCACAACCAAGTGCCTTACAATGGCTAACATTTTATCCCAAGGATTTTATTGGTCTAAAATAACTCATTAACGTATATTAGGACAAGTTTTATGGTATTTTATAATATTTATAATTTTATTTTAACCTTTAATTACCCAATTTACCCTTAACCTTGGTAATAAATATAATTACTAAAGTTACTATTTATAAATTCTAAAAATATAAGGGACATATTTTAATTATTTGGATATTATGATTCAAAATATGAGTCCATTATTTAAAAATTAAAAACACAAAATTGGTATAAATTATTTAAAAATTTACCCTGTTGACAAATTGAGGTAATGAGTTTTTAAAGTAAAAACATTCAAAAGTTCACAATGTTTTTATATCCAATTATAATTATTGATTTATTTTAATGACATAAATTGGTTTAAATGATAAAAACATTATTTCATAATAAATTACAAACCAATTATAATGATAATCTAAATTTATAAATAAATTAGATGAAAAAGAAGTTTTTGAGTTAAAATCTTGTATTTTTCACTATTCATTTAAAAAGGAATATTATGAGAAAAATACCCAAAATTTATCCAAATTAAAAATTTATGTCTCTATTATAAATAATAAGTTTAATTTTTTGAAATATAATTTATAAAAGTGTCAAAAACTATATTTAAAAAGGATGCACCATCAAAACCCCGAAAAACTGCCTTTTTTGAAAAATATTTTTTATCCGTAAAATTGAATTGTTTTTATATCATGTATAAAAAACATATAATATGAATTTTAAACATTATATTGAATTTACATTTCATTAATATAGTTTATAGAGTGATTTTATTATATTATGAACACAATTATTCACATAGAAATAGTTTTTCATAAAACACATCTTTTATATTAAATTGATTTTTATTTCCATTTATAGTTAATTTGGTAACCAGAAAACAATTATATAAACACATGTAAACCATATTTTTATAATTTATTTAATAATTTACATTCCCACCAATCTAATGACAATTTTATAATGGTAACATTAAAATAATAATATTTAGTTTTTCACTTAAGCTCGATGTGGAGTATCATGTACGCTATCAAAAATAGTGTTTCCTTTTAAATAAACCTGGGATGTTACATATGACCTGTTAAAATTAAATATTAGTGATTTAGGAAGGGAAAATTCAACATTAATACCAATTTATCTGAGTATTATAAGAAGTACAAGTTCATCAAAGCACAAGCAAAGAATGAAATTGTAATTATTAAATAAAAAGAAATCAAGTAACTATATATTATACTATCCTCTATCTTGATAGTAAAAAAATACCAAAAATTTAATAAAAGGATCTGAAATAAAAAAATTATTCTTTTACAATAATTTATGATTAATTTATGGTCTTTTCAACTTTTACTAATTTATGGTTTGGTGGTCATTAACTTTCCAATGACCATGTTCTCTGTTACTCTCTATTAGTCCATGGATGTTAGTTTTTTCTACATGTATATAATTTAACCTTCCACCCTAATTATTTTATAATTTTATTATGTGTAATTCTAGGTAACATTTTTTATTCCCACTTTACCATTTCAAAATAACTTTTAAGATACCTTTGTATGATGTGAGTTTTCAATAAAGGAATTTTGAAATTTTGACCCTTTTTTAACCATGATAAAATTTCAAGGATGTAATTAATTTAAGTGTTAGAATGTAATGCCCTAAAATTTTAGAATATATTTTTGTTTAAATAAAATTTAAAGTGTTTGATAGCTTTCTAGGCACACAAAACCAATCTTTAAGTAAATCGAGATAAATTATGAAATTATTATTATTTAAATGTGACCTAGTCATCAAATTGGTTGTATTAATATGAGTAACTTGATTATAAAATATATTTATAATATTCCCACTCAAAAAAAAATTATTAGTTAATTCTTATAAAATGAGCACACAATTTCTAATGAAATCATTTTTTGCTTCAAAAATGCATTTTCTTTAAAAACTATTTTTATTATATTTTATGCATTGAAATTATAATTAATTTCTTCCAATTTTAGAAATTATATTTTAAATAAATAACTTTATATTTATAATAATCATGTTAAAATTATTTTAAATTCAATTATTTATAATTTTCTGAAATAAATTTTTTTTCAATAATTAACGAAAACACTAATTTTTTTACTGAAAGTTATCTTTCCTTTTAAAGAATTTAAAATGTTATATTTTATTTTAAAATGGTTTTATAAGTAAAACTAGATAATTTATATTTTTAATAATTCAATTAATTATATTTTAGTTAATTTTATGTTGGATTTTGGTATAAAAACTTTTTTATACTTTAGAAAACATTTTTTATAGAAAAAAATATCTCATCATGTAATGTGGGTAAAATTTTAAATTAAATTCTGCCAGTTCTATGAATTATATATGGAAAAATGTATTCTATATTTGGAATTAATAGGGTCAATTTTTTTAAACATATCACTTTTATTTTTTGTCTTTATGAATAGTATCCTTGGTAAATATTTTCCACCTCAGTAAGGGTAAAATGTGTAAAACATGGTTAAAACATTGTTTTAAGGATTTAAAATATCCCTAAAACTTTAATTTTTTTACTATAGGATGAGTTTAATTTATCCATTTACTTCTAATTATTTAATATATTGAAACCTGGTGACTTTTTTATTTAATTATTAGTATTATATTATTTTAAGAAAAGAAAAAAATACAAAATGTTACTCTCTTGACTTTAACATCTTTAAATTTTTTACATAATGATAAGAAGAGGATTTTTTTTGGTTTTAAATTTAAATTTTATGTATAAATTAAATTTTTATCAAGGTAATTTGTTTTTAACTTTCAATGATTGATTATTTATCTTAAATTCTTACATAATACCGACACAATATTTTTTCAATTAATAAAAAAAATAAATGATTTAAAAAAATTAAAAGTAATATAATTTAGATGAATTATTATGTTTCAAAAATTTATTATATTAATGTTACATATTATAAGTGTTTTAAAGGTTTAAATTCTAATTCCATTTTAATCCTGTTGTTTTCAAAGTCAAATTATGGGAATAGTTTTTAAAATGGAATAAATAATATTTTATGTTAAATATATTTTATTAAATTATTTAAAAATCCTAAAAATCTTGAAATAAGAAAATTAGAATCATAAATAGTTTAAAATTTCATCCCTTATCCATTTATAAACCAATTTTCAACTTATATGTAAATTTATAAAACTTTAATATTATAAAGTAATTATCACTCTTAAAGTTAAAATTTTTTAATCAAGAGGATAAGCCAAAAGACAAGAATGAAAATGATATCTACAACTATAAATTTTTTATTGTATTAAGTGGATGAAAATGTGGTGGTTAATGATCTATGTATGGTGATTTTAATTTTTTTATAATAGTTTTTTTGAAGGCAGGTAGTGATGGTTTTTGTTTTGGTGGTATTTTTAGCTGAATCTTCTCTCTTGGTTTGTCTCTTAATTTATGTTTTTCTAGGGTTCACACATAACTTTAAAAGGCGATTCATAAAATAATAAAAATGTGGATTTAAAGAATATATTCCATTTGGGAACTATTTTACATGAGCTAGATACATATTATATTATAATATTTCATTTATTTTCAAAAATAAAATTAATGATATTTATAATAAAAATTATTTTATTAAATGGTTTAAAATTCATAAAAATCCTATATTTGGATTATTTAATGTGATACAGTTGAAAATATCATTTGTGGTCTATTTATGGGTCATTATCTTTTATGGTACCATTCATTTCCCTTACCAGGTTCGATGAAGACAATGGATTAAAATTCATAGACCTGTGATATTTATTTAAATACAATTAATCATATAGAGAGAATACAGAGAACAAAAGATAAAAAAACAGGTACACATGTGCCACCAAAAGATAATAGAGAAAACCACATAGCCAAATTTTCATCTATCGACTACCACTTCGTCATGAGTAGCCATGACCTCTAGGGTGCCTGACTTACTACCATTCATTTAGAGTTGGCCAATCATCACCCTGATCATCCATGTCAAATGAGTCATCCTCACTATGAGGATCAACAAATTGACCTTTATGCTCAGTAATTCCTATCTTGAAATCATGTTGTTAATGCTTAATAAAATTAGATATTGAAGTAATGCTAGAATCTTAATGCCTAGAGGCCACAAGAAGCTGTTAAGGTGCAGACTCCAACACATCATGTGAAGCATGAAACACCACATCACCATTACTCTCATGTATAACGAGATGGACAACCCCACTTGCATGTACCTGTTTATAGTGATGCCAAGAGATTTCAACAATAGTCATGGAAATACCCTCTCCAAACTAGAAAATTTGATCAAAATAATTCCCCCATACAATCACTGGGGGTTTTTCTACAAAAAAACTATGTGAAACTTCCCTTTTATTATGTACACCAGATCTCTCCCAACCATCAAGTTAAATCTGGTCAATTTCAACATTATTTATTAACTCAAGAAAAGAAATGAAATTACCTTTTTGGGTGCCACAAGAGTGAGAGTCCTCAGCATTTCTAATATTAGATAATTCATCATTCTCTGAATTCTTTTCCATGGAATAATTTTGTAGACTATAAATGGTAGCTACCTCAATGACTCTAGGGGAGTCACCTGATCAGTAAACATCAAATTACCTAGGACCCTAAACATCCACTATGATACCCATGTTGGATGCATCATGACCTTCAATCTGAGGATGCACATCTTCCTCTGTATCAACATCCAACTGATCACCATCATAAACTGAAGTAAAACCAGCCCCTAACATCCAATGAGTACAAAAAACAACATCAATATATGAAATGAAATTATGAACCATAAGAGGTATAGTCTCACTCAAAATACTAGAAGACCTAATTTCTTTATGAGGTAGTGGAACATCATCCCCACACTATATCTCCTTACGAAAATTCTTCTTAAACAATTTCTTTTTATGCCGGTAAATGGAAGATTTATTCCCATTAGAAAAAGGAAACTTGAACTTAAAACTATTATCATGGTTTTCGTACCTCTTACAATTTGATCATCTAAAACCATTGTGGAAAGATTATCTTATGTGCCCTTTGAACAAAGAATTGGAACAATAATTAGGAACACGATCCTATTCAATTGCAAGCCCAAATTTAAAATCACCTAAAATAAGATATACCATTTCAATGAGAGTTGAAATGAGATCAAATTAAACCAAAATTCAAGTATAATTACCATGCCTAGGTATCTGTGTATCCTTTTCAATATTAATTGGTGTTACAATGACCTAAGAAATATCCCAAAGAATATTTGGGTGCAAAAATAACCAATTCAAGCAATTAACCCAAATCCAAGACTGCACAACATAATTTTTGTTTTGAAACAGATCAAACCAAGGATCTATGTCTCGAAATCTAAGAAAACCTGGTGTTAAATAGAAAAAACCATAGGTCTATGCCATCAACTTCAAATCTTGATAAGGAAAATAAATATGAAAATATCCCATACCAATCAAAACCATGTAAAAAGTACCAAAACAAAAAATATGAACCAGTCTCTTCCTAACAACCTCACATTTACATGTATCAATATTTGGTTGAAGGGAGAGCCACACAATAATAGAATGATTAAATGCCTAAATCCTTCGCTGAAAGAACTTAAGATATTCTTGAATAATAGCCGTGGCACTATTTATCCAAATATGATCGATTAAAATAGTTATACCACTCTAAAGACTAGTAAAACAAGATCACCAGGAACAAAATTCAATCAAAACACATTCACAGCCTTCGGGACCTCTCAATTTCCCAGATCCATAGGAACTGAGGCGCCATTCCTTACCAGATCCGGATATTTCTAGATACCCAAACCACGATTATGTAGAACAGGGTCAAGGAAGGATAGATATACCTCTTTAAAAGACATGTGAACAACCTATTAATGAATATCCTTATAAAAAGAGAATTTTTTCCTAGATTAGGATCCCAACCTTGGGTTCTATGAAACTTTTACACCCAGATATAACCAATCTCCAAGAACATCATGCTTTCCACCATCTGCATCACCCTCTTTGGAGAAATTCTACACCATTGGATCTCATTGAAAATGGATCACCTTCAATAACCATGTAATCATTGACCAACTCTCACAGTTCTCTTTTGTATCCCCATCCTTTCACCCCCCATTCATTACCCTTAAATAGTAGAAAACCCTGATTTTACCATAATTTTCAAAAGCAATAACATGAGGTTGAAACTAAAAGATAAGGGTTAAAACAAAAAATAAAATTGTATAAATTTTATTTTATGAAATGATTTATACATATATTTATCCTTTATTTTAAATATTTCAATTTTGATTCACTTTTTTTATAAGAAATTAATTAGTATTTTGTAATACTTTAATTAATTACAAGAGTGCCCCTCCCCTCACTTATAAATGGAAACCTCTTATCCTACATTATTGATAATTTTATAGCCTTTTATATCTTCTAATACACACCATAATACATTAATATATTCATTTTCTACATCCTAGAGCTTTTGGTCCTTCCAAACGACCATATTTCAAGGATTAATGTGTTTGACAAAAGTTGTTTCTTAATAAAGAGGTATAAATCATAACCAATAATTTTAAATTTAATTTATTCTTATACCTCCTTGAAATTTATTGTATCCATTATAAAAAAATTACATAAATATCTTAAATATTTATAATTGTTATTGTTATAATAGAAAAACCATTATCCACCTTCTTCCAATCCATTGGAATATGATAACCTCACTCGTGCGTAAGTGTGGACTACCACCTCCACGAAGTGATATGATTCATTTTTTGTTTCTGATTTACATGAATGGAAATAAGTTTATCTTTTCTGAATATATATGATATATATATGTGATATAATAATGGTTTTATAAAGGTTAATTATTATTTACCGTTCTTTATTCCATTTTTCAAAAATTAGAAGCATCGTTCATGCATACGTGTGACCTATCATCTCTATGAATGATGTAATACATTTTTCCATATCTAAATTTATGGATAATATATATATGTATATATAATGAATATAAATGAAATTTATATTATGGTTAATTTTTTTCATATGATGGAATCACAATCAATGTACAAGGACTGGAACTACAGAACCAAAACGTCCATAAAAAATTTTTAAACACATGGAAACAAAGTAATTAATAAATAATATTTAATAAATGGGTTTTGAAATGTTATGTAACACCACTAACCCAAAATCCTAGAGATGGTGAATTATTTTATTACACTGGCATGCTTATAAGGAATCAAATCCTAAAGGTCCGTTCAATTTAGCAGTCCTGGAAAGCCATATTACATACATGATACCCATAACACATTGGGGAATTGGAAATATCAACATGATACATAATAAAAAGAAATAAATATGTCCTTTAATTCTTATTCAAATATTTCTTGTTCATAACCTGGGGAAAGAAACATAATAAGGGAGAGATAAAATGCTCATTAAGGGTAAATAATGGGGAAGAATTAATGATTCCATGAGATTAAATCAACATGTAAAGGTAAAAAAATGATAATTAATTCCATTAAAATTTCTTGATATGGAAATATTAATATGTAAAGGTAAGAAACTTAAAACACATGTTATTTAATCAATGAACTGAAATTGAAATGAAACCATAGAATTTATCTTATGACAATATCATGGATAACAAAATAGATAAATGAAATATCTATGAATAAAATACTTTATTATTTGAATTCATGACTAAGGAATATGAGGACCTATACTATCAAGATCCATCCCCTAGAAAATTTAAAACAGGAGGAAGAAACATTTTTAATTTGGCCAACTTAATAGTGTCATGAGAACCTATTGATGCATTGAGGTGCTATATAAAGGTCGAGATCCACCCGTCATTGAAATTAAAAATCATTCCATATATAGAATAATAAGTTTAATCAATATAAAGTATGCCATATCTGATTTTTATATTTAATAAAAAAATACTAATTTATCAATATTTTCCTAGTTAATCAAATCACTATTAAAGTAAACACCGTATGTAAAATGATATATGGTTTGGGAAATAATAATTTCAATCATATAAAAAATGGATATTCAAGGAAATTTACAATGAAAAATAATTATAATAAATTGATTATTTTATGATAAAGTTAACAATAAAAAAATTAAGTGAGATTGCACTGATAATCATTAAGTATATTCTTAAGGAGAATAACCTTTAAACATTCCAAAGTGTTCTATACCATCTTGAAAAATTTAAATAAAAAACCACATGATGTTATGACATTAAATGATACTTAAAATATCATGAGAATAAGTATATTCCTAACATTATGTGTCAAAGGGAAGTATAAATTCCATATAAAAGTGGGTTGGTTCATGATAACAAATAAGTCTTAATGAAATGCAAATTGAGACGAAATCCCTTACAATAAAATTACTTTTTGTTATGTGGTGTTAATACTCATGTATAGTGGTTTAATATATGTTAATAAATTATCATATAACCATAATAATGTTTATTATATCATATATTAACGCCTTAAAATATTTTATTAACTATTTGTTAACACTCATTAATTATTTTAACTATTTTGTGTATTAATTGCTTAGTTTTCTAAAGTATGTTTTAACTTGTAATTTGTTGTTCATAGTAATTATATAATGATTTCATAATCACCATAATTTAAAATAGTAATTAATTTTCATATATATTCATTAAATTTTAATTTATAATACACCATAATATTTTGAGATAAGAAATCATGTGCACTGTTCCTGGTGACAGTAGGCCATACGTATGCATAAACTCTACTTCCATTTATTTTCCTTATTAAAAGAGTGAAAGTTAAATTATAAATATTTATGTAATATTTATATTATCATATATATGTCATATATGTTACATAGTTTCATTGAAATTTCACTTAATATGTTCCATGTATAGCTTGAAAGAATCACATCGCTTGGAGGAGGAGGTAGTCCACAATTCTATAAACAATGTTATTATATTCACACAAAATAGAATATATGGAGGTATGTTTTATAAATAATTAAACAATTATAAAGAAATTATAAATATAAAATGTATCATATATAAATATATTTTCCATCATAATGACCACCATGAGAGGCATTAGAGGAACAATGAATAATTAATCATCGTTTCGTGAGGCGGTAGTTCACCGTACAAGTAAACAATATATTCGTTTTATAAATGTAGGTATAAAAATAAAAATAAAAATATCCAAGTATATTTAGGATACTGGTATTGTTATATAATGATATAATAAGGATATTTTAGGGGGTCGATAATATAATATAAACTAGAGAGCTTGAGAGAAAATGTAACCTCTTAATCAGGTAACTCTTTTTGGTTTGTACCAAAAGGATTCCTTTGATTGATTTCTGCTCAAGGGTATGATTCTAAGTTATGGTGAGGTATTTTGGGGATCTATTTGGGTAGATATTAGTAATGATGAAGTTTCTTTAGAGATGTGGGGATGTGAGAGGAGAGGAGGCCTATTTATAGTGGAGGAGAACTGACACTCTTGTAATATTTTGAGAACGGAATTCCATTCACATTTTTTACATTGAAATAGGCTCCAATAATGAACCCAATTAGATCCAACGGAGTTTAGGGTCTCAATATGGTCCTAAAATGGATTTTTTTGACAACATTATAAGTCATTTTGGCATTTATGAGTGAGGTTTAGTCCCTTATTAAGATTAATTTTACCTTAATCACTATAATTAATTTCAATTACCTTCACTAATCATCTTGGTAAAAAAATAATTTGACATTATTAGAAATTTTAAATTATGATGATTCAAAATATTTAATCCATTATACAAAATTCCAATCATCTAATTGGTAGAAATTAATTTAAATTCAATCTTGCAGATGGGACGATAATGTAGGGTTTTAAAGTAAAACATCCGAAAGCTTGCTTTGTTTTCATAGTCAATTTCAAAGTGAAATTGATTACAATGACCTAAATTGGATTAATTGATAAAAGTTTTATATAATTAAACATTATATAAAATAAAATAAAATTTAACATTATAAATAAATTATATGAAAAAGCGGTTTTGAAATAAAATTCAGTATTTTTCACTATTCATTAAAAAATGATAATATATAGAAAAATACGAAAAATTAAATCTTACCTAATTTTTATGTTTATATTTAAAATATGAAGTTCATTTTGACATATTAAATTTATAAAATTTTAAAAAATTGGATTTAAAATTGGGTCTCTACTAAAAGATGGTAAAAATGCCTTAATAAAATTTTGGATTTTATGCATAAAATTGAGTTTGTTTTTATCATAATCTTATAAAATATATTGGATGAATATATAAAATATTTTATTGAGTATAATATATATATATATATATATCACATTAATATCACTCAATTATTTTAATTAATTTAATTTTTTTGGGTAAAACAACATTGTGAGCATAAAATTAATAATTTTTCCTTTATATTCCATAGGTTTTCATATTTATTTCTAATTAGTTTGTAACTGATGAATTAATTTTATATTTTTGTTAAACATATATTTTCATTATTTATTTAACCATTTTCATAACTACTAATTTAACAAATAGTTTATATTAAATAATTTTTTAATAATATATCGTTATTCTGTAAAACTCGGTCATGCGTGTAATGTAAGATTTAGAAGAAATTCACTCTTGCATGAAACACAAGCTAATTAGATGTTTCATTAATCATGGAATTAAAATTTTTAAAATAGTAAATATATTTTCAAGTATCAGGGTATTATATTCCCTTCCATGATTGGTGATACACGTGATACACGCTATTAAATACAGTATTCTTACATTAGAATTTCGAGGTGTTACATTCTCCTCACCAAAATTAAATTGCATCCTCACAATTTAAACTAGATATTAGTAATATAGAGATTATAAATAGACTATTTTTGAAAAACCCATATGTGGATTGGGTTAATAACACATATTTTTAATAAAATATAAAGGAAATTACAGTGGTCATGTAACTAGGTTCTCTATTAAGAGAATATAGTTGTGAAATGGAAACATGGATAGAGAAGAAAAATATAATAATCATGTTTGATGAAGATTTCTTGATAAAATAGTTAGGATAAAATTAAAAATCACAAGGCTAAAAATCCATGATGATCTAAGTGGCCATTTGATTCATCATAAAGGAAGGTATAAGGAAATAATTTTTAGTTTCAAGATATTATTTTTGGAGTTGAATAATTCTTTCAGTCTCTAAGAATATAAGTAAATACATTTAATTGGTAAATTTTATATGCACAATATTATCCTTTCGTCATGTGTTGAACTATTTCAACATCATATCTTAGAACAAGATTCATCATATAGTGATGTGATATATCAATCTCTAAAACAACATCCAAAGTTTAACTTAAACTATTTTATAAATGGATAAATTTTACGAAAGCTTATGATACAAAACTTATGAAAGATAGTCACTAAATTTTCAAAATGATCTTATCATTATAATTCAATCAATATTAAGTAGTGCTTTAATAATCACATAATGAATATGTGAACCCATTCATCAGGTATCCTCTTGAAATATGGCGATAACTTGAATTACCCTAAAACATTACTAGAAACATACATTATTAATTATGTAAGACACATGTCATTGGATATATTATTCCAATACAAAAGTCTTGTAAAATCCATCAATGATAGTATAAAACACTTTTCTATAAGTCATTAATCAGTTCCATGGTAGTTAGGATTTCTCCAAATTAATCATTTCTTCATAATTATATCAACATCATGAACATATTAAGGGTTTTATTTCCATTAATCATGTGTTTAAAAAAATTAACTTTCTACTAAATAACTTTTCCTGGTACTATTGAGCATATGATCTCAAAGCCTTAACAAAAAGTACTACAGTACGATCCCCATGTATTCCATCATTCTTAAAAATAATATATCATTGATAAAATATTCATAATTCTTGAATCTAAATACATAAACACATTTATTATTCCAAATCATCCTTAAGACTTTAACAAGGCTACCTTATCTTATTACTTATTAACTCTTTCCTTTCACATTTCACCTATACTCTCATCATCATTAGCAATATAACCATTACTCCTAGCACCTTGATAATTATCTTCATGATATTTTCACTTGGAACAATGATTTTCATAATTACCGTTCATTCCACACTTAAATAATTTAAACATCGATGATGTATTAGGTAGGCCAATATTCCTATCCATTGTATTGAAAAAACTCTTCATTTTTCCTTTGCAATTTCTTGATTTGTTCCCTTCTTTTCCATAGTAAAAACATATTCTTATCCCAATAAGACATTCACTTAGGTGATTCATTCTACAATATTGACATAGAGGCAACTAAAACTACTTTCTTCTATAGTATCCACTACCTGAAATCTCAATGAACTCATTCTTTATCTTCCTTGATGAGTCTGAGAGTTGGTTAAGGTACACATTTTTAATCATCTTCCATGAAAGTAATTATGCATGATCACAACATCCCTCACTCTAGTGGTAATTCCATTTAACTTCCCATTAATCTTATACTATTTTTAAACCTAGTTTTTTTATTATATATTACCTTCACATTTATCATTCCATATTTTTAAAATGAAGTTTTATTATCTCTTTGAGTGATGTGGGTTCGAAACAAATATATTTTGAAAATTTCAACCCTTTACTGCTAACATAAAATTGTATGTGAAAAATTTTTCATGGGGGGAGGAGAATATAAAAACCCAAAAATTTAGTTAAAAATAATAATAAGCTCAATAGTTTTCTTAACACCCAAAACTGTACTTTAAGAAAATTGAGATATATTATAAATATATTATTATTTAAATGTGAATGTTATAACCTAGATATTTAATTGGTGGGTATTAATATGAGTAACCAAAAAATGAAATTTATGTATAATGGTTTTACTCAATAAAAATTTGGGGATTAATGCTTAGTAAATAAGAACCCAATTTTTAGTAGTCATTTAATGATTCCAAAATTCTTTTTCTTCAAGAAGGATTTTTGTTGAATTTTTGTGCATGTAAATTATAATTGATTTATAAATTTTTTAGAAATTATATTTTCTAAAATGATTTTATTTTTTAAGAAGTCATTTTGAAATCAACACAGAGTTAAATATTTAGATTTTTCTGATATGATTGATTTTTTAATGAATAGTGAAAAATACCGATTTTTCAAATACTATCATTTATTTTCATTAGAGAAAATTAAATATATTATTATATTATGGATTTATTATTAAAATTGAATACGACCCATTTGGTTTATAAAAATCTAATTAATTATGTTCTAATTAGTAATATTCATGATTTTTATATAAGTAATTTTTTATTCATAAAAACACATTATTTCTAAAATCTTTTTTTAATTACATTTTATGTAGTTATATAAAAATTAATTTCTTCGCTATATAGAAATTTAATTTTTAAAAATCTAATAAATATTTTGAATTATGTAGATAAAATTTGGTTAATAGTCCCTTTTTTAATTTTTTTCATTATGAATAGTAATTGTGGCAAATATTTGTCACCCCAACAAGGGTAAAATGGGTAAGAAAGAGTTAATACTTTGAAATAAGGTACCAAAATTAACCGAAAACTGTCCTTAATTTTTATTTTAATAGTGTAATTATACCATATACATCCTAAATTCTGATATACGAATTTTTTTAACAATATTACTTTGAAAATGAAATTTATATTATTGTAAGTAAATAAAATTTTAAATTGTCACTCTGTTGATTTTTTATTTTTCTTATATATTAACATATGGATAATAAGATTATATTAATGAATCTAAAATTTTATTTTAAATATTATAAATTTATTTTTAAATTTTAATTTATTTTTAATATTTATTAATGATATAATTGCCCTAAATGGCTACACAATGCAAACATAGTGTTTATTCAAGTAGTAGAAAAATCAAAATAAATTATTTTAATAACATCATATGTAATATTTTTTGGATTATTGATGGTGTCAAACAAATTTTATGGTTACTAATAATTTATTATTATTGGTTAAATGAATTATATTCAAATTACATTCCTATATTGATGTCTTTAAATTATAATAATGGTAATAGTTATTAAAATGATTGTGATTGTATTTTATGTTAAATAAAATCATATTTGTTGGGAAAAAATCCCTCAATGTTTCTTCTCGTTAAGTTTTGGGTGTGATTTTGTTTTTTTACAAATCTGAATGACTCTAAATGAGTATGCTTTGTGTTTTTTGAAGGCAAGTTCTTAAGGTGGCACATTTTTCCAGTGATTTCCAAATTTTTTGGCCTTAGAATTGGGAGTTTGTGTTTATAAATGTAATGTTTTATTCATAGGTCTAAATGGTGTGATGAATGGTGTGATGAATGGTGAAAAAAATTGGAAAATTAAGAGAAATGAAGAGCTTAGGACACCGATTGCATACCATGACTAGGAAGGGTTCGTGGAAACATACCAGGGAGCTGGAATGGTACACGAGAGCAATTTTTAGAACTGAAAATGGTTTGTAGTGACAGTTTGCGGTGAAGGACATGTGGTATGTAGAAGGAATGACATTTCATTGTATGAAGGAAGAGAATGGTGCTTCATAGAGGAAAAGTAAGAACATAGATCACAATGGAGAAATGGTTTGCAGAATGGGTGCAGTTTGCGATAAGAGGATCAGTATGTGATGAAGGCTGTATAGAATCAAAGATTTGGTAAATATTAGTTTAATATATTTTGTGGATATCTTTTACTATATAAGGAACACTTAACCAACCAATTATAAGGCATAGGTAATATCATTATAGAAAATCTCTTTACTTTGGGAATTCTATGTAATTATAATGGGGTTTGTGAGGAGGATTTCTGTGAAGAAAAATGGTTTACGGGGAAGCAATTATGCTGAAGGTTTTTGTAGGGAACTCAAACATAAAAAGGAAGTAGTATGCAGAGAAGGATGTCTGGTATGTAGAGGAGAGATAGTCTATGAATGTGAATGTAGTTCGTGAAAAGAGAACAGTTCGCAGAAAAAGGGTGATTCACGTAAGAGGTTCGCGGAGTCGGTATGCGACATCGACGATAGGGGAACTCTATGGATGGAGGGCGATTTAAAAAAGTATCATTAGTACATGAAGGAGGCATTTTTCGTACCAAACTCAATACTCGTTATACGAGAGGAAAAGGTGGTTTGATGTTTTCTCAAGGAGGCTTGCAAAAACTTCAAATTAGTTTATGAAAGTATTTTTTAGTAACTAATAGTACCTGGGATGTTGGATTTTTTCTGTGGGTGAAAAAGGGACTTCAACCGAGCATCAAACTGTAGTTAAGGATGTGAAATTCATGAAAATGAAAGGACCTAAACATCTATAAACTGTGTTTGAACAACATGTTTATAAACTATGAGTGGATTCCTTTCCAAGAATAGTGAGCTAAGGAAGAGGAAGACGATGAACCCTTCTATCAGTAGTGAGACAAAGAAAGAGGCATAGGGAGTGACCCTTGGGAATGCAGTGTGAATACCCTAAAACTTGTAAAGGAAGTGATCCTAGGAATAGAAGACCCAAACCAGACACTTTACTTATTATTTATTGTGATCCTTAGTGAATTTGGTACATCGACACATCACCATTGTACTCTCCTTAGACGTTTCCAAATGAGGGTGAACCAAGTTAAAACCCTTGTTTCTTATACGTGATTTCATATTTATTCATATATTTCTATAAGAGGAAAAGAGAATTGAGTTTTGTTTAACAATGAAATAAGATCTGATGGAGAATATGTTTTAATATTTCATACCCTGATTCACCCCCCTCTCAGGGTATTCGACCTTGTGGAATAAACAATTGGTATCATATCAAATGGTTGAAAGTTGGTGATCCTCTCTCAAATGAATAAATGGAGGTGTTCAATCATAAATTAATTATGATCTTTGACAGAAATAATTTTCAACTATGGAAGAATCAGATAAATCACTACTTCCGATCAGAAGGGATGAATGTATTCACAAAAACTATGAATCAAATATCAGCTAACATCAGTAGTGTTGATTTATCATAAGCTGAGAGAATGAAATTGGATACTGATTATAAAGGGATAAATTATTTAGTGGGAGACCTATCGAATACAATTTATACAAAGGTGGTTTTCTATAAAACCTCACATGCTACGTGGGAAAAATTATTGAACATTTATGAGCATGACAAAAAAGTCCAGGAAGCAAAGCTGGAGGTTATTTGGAATAAGTATAAGGATTCACAATGAACCCAAATGAGACTACTGATTCATTCTTAGACAGGGTAAATGTTATTGTGGAAGACATGTGGGGTCATGGAGAAGTCATTAAAGATATAACTATTGTGAAATGTATTTTGAGGAAACTTTCACTACGGTTCATTCAAAAAGTATTAGTATTAGAAGACAAAGACCTGAAAGAGATGACACTAGATAACCTACACAGTACCATTAAATCATATAAAATGAGAAAAAATGATAATTATGTATTATAAAAGGGGATGTCTATAGATGTTGCATTCATGGCTGTGAAGAATATCTCTATTGAAGATAATCTTAATAAGGACAATTTGGATAATGTCATGTCATTTCTCTACTAAAATATACAAAGGGAAAAAGGGAAGTTCCAAGGTAAAATTAATGTTCATACATTCAATGCAGAAATATTTGGAATTTTATAGTAAAATTTCCTAATAATCTTGATGATGTAAATGAAGACAATGATGAAATTACCCAAAATAGGTATTCATCAAATGTGAAATGTAGGTGAAGTATTAACAAAAAGTTCTTCAAAAATAATAATCTTCTTTTAAAAGAAGATGAAAGTTTAGAAGAATATGAGGAAGAAGAGTTAGAGGAATGAAAAGATCATAAAGTAGATACTTTGGAAAAAGTTTTACAAAATTTGTTAAAAATAGAATAATGTGACAATGAAGAAGGATAAATTGAAGTAAGATTTGATCATCAGGCTGAGTTAGAAGCTCCCATTAAAGAGGTATATATTTTAATATCTAAAACAAAGAATGCTAACAAAGTTTTTAGTGAGGAGAAACTCTATATTTTGTAGAAGGAAGAATAGAATTGAGATCTGAATGTAGAAATTAAAAATCTGAGGCCTTCAATTATAGAAAGCTCAAAAAGGTGGTTGAGTACAAAATAATGGTTGATGAATAGAAAATAGAAATCGATAGTTTGACTAAAACTGGAAAAGATCAAATCAAATGTATAAAATAATTAGAAGAGGAAGTCGTTAGTCTGTAATGAATAGTTAAAGAATAGGAGAAACTATTAACTCTCGGTTTTACATTAGGAAAGAAGATCATAAAGGCAATAGAGAAGATGATATTTGAGGAGAGTGGTCCAGCAGAATAGAAACAACAATCAAATTTGAATGATAAGGATAGTATGTGGATTGATTTAAAAAAAAAAGTTGTTATAGTTCAAGTTATACCACAAAAACCCAATCCAAAATTGATGATTGATTTGGGTATGAAGTAGAATTATAATATTCATAGAACCTAGGGCACAACTAGTGGTGCATCATTAAAACATAAGAATTTACCACACATAAATTATTATTTTTGGTAAGATGGGACACTCTCAAAATGTATATTCCTTAGAAAAGTGGTACCAAAGGGAATAATACAATCAAATGTGGTTGTACAAAGCTCAAAATTACGGGTTATCATTTTATAGCCTTTTTTGGTGTAAATGACTGAGAAATATGGTAAGATATTTCACATTAACAATGTAGAGGAATTTGCCGAGTTAGACAGAATTTGTTCATAATAAGTAACTAAATGTATCATTAAGAGAGATGAAAATTCATAATGAATTTGCAGCTCTTCAAGTTGAATTTTTTCCATCATATGCTGAGAAAGATCAAGATTATCATTATATGATGGGAATGAAATCAAAGACTTGGGTAAAAAATAAAAGGACTGAATAGGCAGTGGTTTTAGAAATTTTTTTCAAGGAATTAGACCACATCGGGATATGGATCATTGACAGTGTATTAACTTCCCATATGATGGGAAATAAGGATATGGTGATCAGAATCAATTATGATGAAGATGATGTTGTGATATTTGGAAATGATGAGGGTCTGAAAATTATTGGTTTTGGAAAAGACATGTTTTGAGGAAAATATATGAGATGATTAAATTTCTTGGTTGTTGGAGGGCTTAGTCACTACTTTCTTAGTGTTAGTCAATTGTGTGACTCAGGGCATGCCATAAGTTTTTCCAAGAAATTATGTATCATCAAGTAAAATGATGGTGCTATTTTATTTCATGGAAATTGTAAAAATAGAATATCTATCTCATTAGTAGAGAAGTAGATATGTGCTTTATGTCAAAGGATAAAGAAAACTAGTTATATCATAAGTGTCTTAGACACACAAGCTAAACATCCATGGAAGATCTGGGTAAAAGAGATTCTACACAAATCTTACTAGATTATCACATGATCGTACTCATAGATGTGATTCCTACTAACAAGGGAAGATAATTCAAAATACATATAATCTAAAGGATAAAAATTCAAAACTATTTATTGATTTTGTACGTATTGATGTGTGTGGGCCAATTTATCCAAGGGATATTAATGGGAGAAGACATTATGTTCATTTCATAGATGATTGCATTATAATGGAATGAGTTTTAATAATCACATAAAAATATGAAGTGTTCAGTTTCATTATAAGATATCTACGGGAATGTGAAAATATTCTTGGTCATAAAATTGAAATGATTCAAATAAAAAATGGAACAGAGTCTATAAAAATCCAAGTGGAGTATTATCTTGAGAAACATGGGATAAGGCATCAAGTATCAGTGGTAAGAACTCCATAGTAGAATCGAGTTGTTGAGAGAAGAAATTGGATTTTTAACAATATGGCCAAAATAATGCTCATTGAGAAAGACCTTTCAGAGAACTTTTGGAAAGAAGTAGCAATGAAATCAGTCTACACTTCAAATTGAGACTTACTTTATCTGAAAGAGGAGAAAACTCTATACAAGTTATGGTATGGAAAGAATATATCATTGTTGTACTTTTGGGTCTTTAGAAGTAAATGTTTCATTATCAATAAAGAGAAACATAGGAAGTTTAATATCATGGGGATGAAGGGATATTTCTTGGATACTCAAAGAAAATAAAAGTATATAACTGTTTCAATAAGCTGTTAGGAAAGATAGTTGAAAGTCATGATGTGAATATAGTTGAGAATGAACAAAATCTTTAGCAAATACATGATCAGACTCAAGGGGATAGTGATGAAGATATGAGAAGGTGATGAGAGTGCTCTATCTCTAGAGGTTGATTCAGAAGAAGAATCAAATGATGTGAATAAATAATTTTCAGCCAAGAGACCAACAAGAAGAGCTGAAATTGACAGGGAGAACATAATTGGTGATCAAATTGCACCAGTGAAGACAAGGAGGATGAAGTCTATATAGAAAGCATCATACTTATCAAAATTATAGCCTATATGATTTGATGAATCAACTGGAGATTAAAATTGGGTTTAGGTAATGATTGAAGAGCTTGGCCAAATTGAGAAGAATTAGATATGTAAAATTGTTTCGAGACCAGCAGACAAGAATCTCATCAGAACAAAATTGGTCTTTTACAAAAAAATGAATGAATATTGTGTTGTGATTTGAAAAAAATCATGTCTTGTGTGCAAAGGGTACTCCGCGATAGAGGGTATTGATTTTTATGAGATATTTTCACCTGTTTCATGGGGGGAGATAATAATATTATTGTTGGCCATAATAGTGTAATGTGAGTTTAAGGTTTTCCATATAGATGTCAAGTCATAATTTATGAATAGAGTTTTGGAATAAAAATTTTACATTGAAAAACTTGATGGTTTTCTCATTCATGAAGATGAGAATAGTGTTTGTTGGCTGAAGAAGACTTTATATGGTTTTAAGAAAGCACCAAGAGCATAGTATTCAAGGCATGATTAGTTTCTAAAGAAGCATAGTTTCCAGCATGGTGGAGTTGATTAAAATCTATATTTTAACAATGTTAGTAGTCAAAGGATGATAGTACTAGTTTATGTCAATGACATAATATTTGGTGGATCAAATGAAGCACAATACAGGTAGTTTTCTGAATTCAGAAAAAGTGAGTTTGAAATGTTAATAATTGGTGAGCTGACATTTATTCTTTGGCTTAGAGGTGATGTAAAGAAGGAATAAAACTTTTATTTCTCAATATAAATATACCAACGAGTTTTTGAGAAGGTTTGTAATGGATAATTAAAAATAGATGAAGACTCCGGTTGCTACCTAGTTGAAACACTCACAGGATGATGAAGGAAAGATAATTAAAATCACAAAATACAAGAAAATCATTAAAAGTCTGTTGTACCTAACAACAAAAGGCGTGATATTGGTTTTTACGCATTCCAAGAAGCAGTGTATCAAAGTAATCCCAAGTATATATTCATGATTACATTGAAAATAATACTTCTTTATATCAAGGGTATAATGGATTTTGGATTAATTTATAATGAAAAATCTCAGCCAGAGTTATTTGGATATACTGATGCAGATTAGGCTGGTTCAGTATATGATAGGAAATAAACATCCAAAGGTCCATTTTATATTGGTAGATTGTGTATTTCTTGGTTGAGTAAGAAACAAAATTGTATTTCATTAATCATTGTATAATCTGAGTACATTGCAGCTACTAAAGCATGCACAGAACTACTATGTATGAAGTAGTAGCCGGATGATATGGGATTTGAAGTGAAGTCTCCAATCAGAATCTATTTTGATAATTGAAGTGCTATAAATATGAATAAAAATCCATCTTATCACTCAAGGACAAAGCACATTGAAATCAAATATCATTTTATCAAGGAGAAAGTGGAAAATGGGCGTGTGAAGTTGGAGTATGTTCTAACAGAAAAACAAGTTGTAGATATTCTTATGAAGGCCCTACCCAAAGAAGAATTTTAGAGACATTGACTAGATTTGGGAGTCCATTCGACTCCTTGTACTTGAAGAAGTGTGGATGTGGGACCCCCTCTCCCTAGGATATGATGTGTTTTTCCCTAATGTGTTGATATATGTTCTTTAGCCTGTTGAAAAAAACCTTAATGTTCCCTTCGAGTTCGTTGATAAAGGGGGAAAAAGTGTGACTATTCATGGGGAGAAAAGACCCAGGGAGAAGCTATTAAATAGAGCATAGAGACATGGGGAGTTGAAGCTAATCTGAACACAAGGAGATGATGTTAAGTGGAGTAGTAAGATAGGGGGAGTTGAAGCTGAGCTGAAGCTATTTGGATGAGCAGTTTAATAGGGGGAGTATTAAATCTGTTGATGCTAAAAGTGATCGATAAAATATTAAATATCATGATAGCTGAGGTTTATGATGAAAGTGGGTGATTAATTTCAAGAGTTGGTGTAAGGAATTAAGTGATTCATTGATGAACTTTGCATTATAATTTTGTTTCTCACATTGACCATGGATCATGTGGGCTTAGAGTATGTGAAGAGAAAATGCTTTTTCGTTATCTTAATCACCTGAATCTAATGGTGGTTGATGATGGAAATAGTTTTAATTAATTATAAAAATGTGAAGAACTATTATGAGAAGAGTTCTCAATAAACCCAAAAGTGGTGATTGTTGGGAAAAAATATATCAATGTGTCCTCTTAGTAATTTTTGGGTGTGATTGTGTTTGTTTGAAAAGAAATATGACCATGAATGAGTATGGTTGATGACTGCTGAAGACAGGTTTTTAAGGTGGTACTGTTTCCTAGTGTTTGCCAAATTTTTGGGCTTCAAAATCAAAATTTTGTGTTTAGAAATGTATGGTTTTATTCATAGGAATGAATGATGTGAAGAATGGTGAAAAAAATTGGAAAAGGAATATAAAAAAATATCATTGGACATGGACCATGTACCATGTCTGGGAAGGGTTCGCAGCTGCGTACTGAGTAGCTGGAATGGCACACGAGAGTGGTTCACGAAACAAAAAATGGTTCGCGGTGATGGTTTACGGTGAAGGGATTAAAGTATGTGGAAGGTTTGAAGATTCACAAGATGGAAGAATATAATGGTGCCAAATAAGGGAATGTGAATTATGTGGATCACCGTGGAAAAATGGTTTGTGGAATAGGTGGGGTTCATGATTGTAGGATTAGTATGTAGTGGAGGCTGTACCGAATCAAAGATTTGGTAAATATTGGTTGAGCAGATTTCAAAGATATCTTTTCCTATATAAGAATATATAATACCACCAATTTTAAGTCAGTTATAATATCATTAGAGAACATCTCTTTGATTCGAGAATTATGTGAAATTTGAAAGAGGTTTACAAGGAGGATTTCCATAAGGAATAGTGTTTTACACGACAGCAATTCCGCCGAAGGTTTTTGCAGGGAACTCAAAACTGAAAAAGAAGTAGTATGTGGAGAAGGAAGTCTAGTACATAGAGGAGAGATAATATGTAGAAGTGAAGGTAGTCTGTGAATAGAAAAAAGTTTTCAGACACATGGTGATTCATAGAGGAGGTTCACAAAGTTGGTACACAGAGGCAATTTGCGGCAAAGAAGGTAGAGGGTGTCCACAAACAGAGGGCAGTTCACAGAAGAGGAAATAGTATTTTGAGAAGGAATTCTACATACAAAACCTGGTACTCTGTATGTGGGAGGAGAATGTGGTTCCCTTTTTTCTCAAGGGGGATTTCAAAAGCAAAAATTCAGATTGAGAATTTATTGTTTGATACCTAGTAGAACATGGGAAGGTGGATTTCAACTGTGGATGAAAAAGGGACTTCAATAGAACATATAATTATAGTTAAGGTTGAAAAATTCATGAAAATGAAATGATGAAAATGTTCATAAACTATGTTTGACCTATAAGTCTTTAAAATATGAGTGGTTTCCTTTCAAGAGAAGTCAGGTAAGGAAGAGGAAGACGGTGACCCATCCCACCGGTAGTGAGGCAGAGAAAGTGGCATAAGGAGTGACCCTCAAGAATGTAGTGAGTGGACACTAAACCTTGTTATGGAAGTGAGACTGGGCATATAATATCTAGCCTAAACTTTTTACTCATCATTGGTAGTGATACTTAGTGAATTATGTACAACAACACATGCCATTGTATACTATTTATACAAAGCACAATGAGGGTGAACCAAGTAAAAATCACTATTTATTATGCATGATTTTATATATGTTCATATTTTATAATAGTAGGAAGATAGAATTGAGTTTTTAAAAAAATGAAACAAGATCCTAAGGGGAAAACGTTTTAATCTATGATACACTGATTCAGCCCCCCTCTTACGGTATTCGACCTTGTTGAACTAACAACATTAAATTATTTAAAAAAAAAAATTTCAATATGACAAGAAGGATGATAAATTATCTAATTTTGTCAATATTTTACATTTTAAAGACAAATATTATCTTATAAGTATAATTATAAAATTTTAATATTGAAAAAATTATTACCGTGGTTAAGGTTAAAATTTGTTAACAAAGGGGTTAAACAAAAGATAAGGTTTAAAATACCAGTTAATATTATCAAAATTTTATTAGTTAAATTGATTTCAACCAAATAAAATTTTAAATTTTAAATTCTTGCCACATGGTTCCACTTTCACATGGAAATGAATTTAATGTATCTGAATCTTTATATTATTACCATGTGTATCCTTTCCCTCCCTTATAAAAGGATACCCCCTTTTATCTTACTTACAATACTTAAATCAATATATATTGACATGAAACTACCTATATATCTTTTTAAATTCCCTATACATGAATTATAAGTGATGGTATTCTTAAATGACCATTGCAAGTGTCCTTAATAAAAAATTTGAAGGGGTCCTACCGAAGAATAGGTAATCATCTTACCTAACCTATATAAGTTTATTTCTTCTTCCAACACCTTTTAATATGTGTTATTAATCATTAAATAGTAACTTAAATATCCTATATATAAATAAATTTTATTATGATTTGGGAACCACTATTATCCACCCTCTTTTCTATCGAATTTGAAATAAATTTACCGCTCATACATACGTGTAGACTACTGCCCCCAAATAGAGATATTATTCATTTTCCATTACGATAATTTGTGTTTGGTTATTATGAATGATTTTATTTATTAATATATTATATTTATGAGATAATTATACCTTTTAATTATAATATATTATGCACCTTCTTACCGTTCCCTCCGTTGGAAAGCGGTAACGTCACATGTGCGTAAGTGAGGACAACCACCTCCACAAAGTGATATGGATCATTTTTTGTTTTCAATTTACATGGATGGTAATAATGATATATTTAATTAAAATATATTATTTAAATGATATAATAATTATTTTGTAAAATGAATTTAATATTTACATTTCTTTCATTCCAAACATTGAAAATTGGAAGCATTAATCGTGCGTTTGTATGAACAACCATCTCTACATAGTGATATAAATCATTTTTCATCACCAGTTTCTATGAATGATTGTAAAAGTGTATATAATGAATAAATATGATAATTATTTCATGTTTAATATTCTATTTATTATAAAAAATGACCAAGTTTCATGTAATGAAACCATGGAACCAAAATATACATAGAAAAGAGAACTATTTTCATATGAATATTCATTTTAATGAAGAAATTTTTAGTAAAAAGATAATTGGAAATTATAAAGAAATCATACATAGTAGGATATGTATGAATAGAGTTATGTAATTTTTTTTCAATAAATATATATTTTTTATATAGGATATTTTAATGGATGTGAAGCATGATGGAACTAAAGGTAAGGGTTTCCTATCTCACTATTATTTCTATGGGACATATGCCATATTCACAAATTGTTTAATTTTTTGGAGGGTATATATTAAAAACGGATGTATTTTATTATTATTATCAAGAAAATATGGTTTTTTACAAATCCTTATATGTTTCTCTATTTCATGTGGTTTTGATCCAGACATTATTGAAATGGTAAGGATTCTTCATCTCAGATTTGTATTGTTGAGACATATTTGATGCTAAGAACTTATTTATGTTTATGATGTGTATATATTGTTCATATTAAATTTCATACCATGAATATACTTATGTTAGTTATATTTAAAGTTTTATTTTATGTTATTATTCCATATGTATCATGATTTAAAAGTTACACAAGCATTAATGGATTTACTCTTCAATCCTATTTTTATCATGATTTTTTATGATTACATTTCAATTAAGGAAATTATATAATACTTATCTAATAATACAATTTAATTTTTCTTATCATGTAGTTATTTTTTTAATTTTTATGTTTTAGAAAAAATTTCCTATATTTGGTACTCAAAATGGTTCACCAAAATGTTTTAAGAAAAATCAACCTTAATTCTCCGTTTTTGGTCCGAAAAATATTTTCTTCCATATCCATGTACTCAAAAAAAATTTCAAGAATGTTTTGGAATATTAAAACATTATTATTTATATTAATGTTTTAGCATGTTGGAATTTTTAAAAGATGGTTTAAAAATAACATTCTTCTCATTTTCAAAATAGGTAATTTTTATCACAGGTGTGAATAAAATACTTATTTTAATGATTATGACATTAAAAAAATTTACCACCAAAATAACCAATTAATGATTTGAATCATCCTTTAAAATTTTCCATGGTTCTTTTAAATAAAATTTCCCTTAATATTTCAAAAACATTTTTATATAAAATAACCGATTTCAGAATGAAACATGTATTTTTATAAATAAATATTCCAATGATATTTTAAATAAATTTTTCATCAATTATTACATCCTTTTATGTTAATTAAGATTTACTAAGGATATGATCCAATTATATCATACTTATTATTTCTTCAAATCGTTTATGATTATTATGATAATATGTTTATGAAACTAATTTATTTTCTTTGGGTTATATTGTGATGAAATGATGAATTGTTTATGAAACCCATTTCCATTCCATAGGTTTTGATATGATGAATATTTTATGATCTTGTGGAACATGTATTTATATTTTTCATTATGTGATTAGTTGTCCTATAATTATATAGGACTAAAATGAATTGAGTAATAATGTATATCTGATGAGATAATAAGAACTAGAATGGGTAGTGAACCTAGTTTAGTAAGGGGCTCTATGCACTACAACAGTCTTGGGAGTAAACCTTGACCAAGGATATGATATAATGAGGAGTGAAAATTATCCACTATGATAGAATTAGAAGTTCAAATTGACTAAGGAAATGATTTTATATGATTATTTCTATTCCAAAAACTTATGTCTTCTGCTTATTATATGTTCTAATAGATCATGATTGATTATTGATTATACCAAAAACTTATGACTTATGATTTGTTTATGACAAATCCTTATGCCATGATTTGTGATTGATGATATTTGACTAATTAAGCATGATTATTGTAAGTTATGATCATGTTTCAAACATTTTTTCTTATCTAATTCTCACTTATTCTCATTTATTGATATCTCTTATGTTCACCCTTAATGCACATTTGAGATCACCCTTTCTAATATTTCATTTTCCTAGGTTAGGAAGAAAGTTTTTAAGTAGGGTATGACTAAGAAGTGTCCAATGTTAGAATATATTTATTTATATTATGAAGATCATTCATGAAACAAGAATATTATATATCTAGTCACTATATAAACATATTGTTTTTGGTTTTTGTAAGGATCATAATGTTACATAATTGATATTAATCGAATAATAAGTAATATTTATGTAAAAAATGTTTGGGTCACTATACATGAGAGGTAAAATTAGAGTAAAGAATGCTAAATAGTATTGGAGTAGAGATTAATGGGAGGATGGGTGGGTATTTATATAAAATGTGGTGGAATTTTTAATTAATATACAAACATATGAAATGAAAGGTTGTGGGAAAATTTAAAAACAATATCCTTATAAAAGATTTAAACTATGTTGTTTGAAATTTAGGACCTAGTTTTTTATTTTAAAAGATTAATATCTTAATTTTTTTAGAATATATTATTTTGGTATTTAAAATGATATTTATTCATAAGTAAATATTTTTATATTCTTAAAATATACTTTATACTTTGGAAACTTTTTTATAGGTTTAGAAAATTAATTTCATTATTTTAAAATCAAATATTTTAATGAATAAAATTATTATTTTTTATAATACTTTTATTTCAGTTATTTTAAAATTTTAGGTCATTATTATATCATAATACTTACTATATATTCAAAAAATATTTTATTATTTACATAAAATTCAATTACCTCAAAAATTGAAAAATATTCACCATTGGAAAATTTTGTGGCAATCATTCCCAATTCAAATTATTTTTTATGAAAATAATTTTATATCTAAAAGAGTTTTAATTATTAAATTAAAAACATGCATATTTTAAAACCTTGTATTTGGGATTAAAAACTTCTTTCTATGGAATATGCATATAGTTACACAATTATTTCTTAATGAATATAAATTATCAATAATTAATAATTGTATTATTAGAAAATTATTTTGAGCATTTTAAGAGGCACCTCTATGTATAACGCTCACATTATTATTATTATGAACAAATTTACTATTACAACTTTCAAATTTGAAAATGTTCAGACTCCAAAAATTATATTTATTTTCTTATAAATTCACTTCATTCTTACCTCTAAAATATTTGACTTCATTCTCTTGGTTTTTATAATTTATATTCATAAAGTTGTTTTTTTTACATTATAATTGCAGTGTATCTTAAATATTTGTCATTATTTTTAGAGTATGATCCATCGAAGTTCAAGTTTACGGTGGTGATTTATATTGTTGTGTTTTCTGTATCACTAGTCGCAAATGTTTTTTTGAATGTAATTTTCTAGTTTTCTGTTACACTCCCATTTGTTTTACTATTATGATAAAATAATAAAATTTATACCATGAAATATTTTTTATAATTAAGTGTTTATTTACTATAGTAAAATACTAGGTCATATAGTAAATAATTTAAAGGTACTTATTAGAAATTAATGTACTTTAAATGAGATGCCCCATCCTAGAGACTTGTGAAGGGGAAGGTCACATGAATTAATGTGGTCTCTTGATGATCCGTTGAAGAGGTTGGGGGGGATTGAAGAAATATCATATGTAAATATTACATAAAGGAAAAAACCATACATGTTGGTTATGTTGTGATTGAGCATGCATTTTTGAATGTAACTATATAATGGGGATATGAATTCATTTTATATATTATGTGACAATGATTGGATCGACATTTTTCTCCTACTCCAAGTTATCATGACCAGTTTGATCAAACGATGGTGATATTAGAAGAGTTTTAATGTCCCAAAAAATGGATAAATGTTAAACATTTATAATCCATTGGTTATATGGATTTGTATCCTATGAAACATTTATTAATAGTTAATTTAATGTTAGAAACATTTGGGTTCCAAAGAGTGTACTTAGATGGTCCATATAAATGGTTATTGGATTATTGATTGTGGGTATGACACTGTGAATCGATCACTAAAACTCTTATAATCCAAGTGTCTCACTCTGTTACTTTATTTCTATTTAATGAAAGGTTTTAAAAAACCATGAATATGAGAAGATCATTCCATGAAATTATAATATTTACACAATAAGTGGATATTATAATTGGTAGGATTATGTTTAATTACTCTCAGTGGCCACTCTCAAGCTCATCTGGATGAGATTAGACATTTTTAGTTATATAGAGAAAAAATATATTTCTCTTCATTTATTTCATCTAGTTTAAAAAAATGGGTAAATCTTATGGGTTTATAGGTTTTTTAATACTTTTCACTACATATGGACAAGTGTTACCCCTTCTAAAACCCATAAGTTATACCAAATCCAACTTTTTCCCTTTTGATATAATTTTCTTGAATGAATGAAAAAACTAATAAATATAATTTTCGATAACTATATATTGTTTCATGTGAAAATACCTATTGTTCTTGAAGTTTTCTAAACCATGACATTAATAGTTATGTAACATTTTCATGGTCATATAAAATTTATATGTCTATATATTGGTTTCATGAAAATAATAAAGAAAATTAATAGGAAAATGAGAGTGGAACATGTTTACTATACATAGTATTCGTTTACTAACCCCTATTCAATGGTTTATGAAATGATTTGGATTAACCATGACATTGTAGGTGTTGGAAATACATGGTGAAAAAATTCTCATTATTTATATGGAATATGATTTCATAAGACCACCATGATACCCTCGACAACACAATGAGGAATTCTACCCAAAATAGAAATAGTGGACATGGAAATTATTGTGATTTTCCCATGAAAAAAGTTGTTATTCATGGAATCTATATTCTATGGTCCATTCTCCAAAATGGTCATGTTTTTTAGTTTTTCTATGAAAAAGAAGGTTTCTTAAAATTCTCAAAAATCCTTTGTGGTTCCATAAGAATATAAGATTGCTCTGGACTATACCAAAAATGTTTTAATGGATGTGATATTTGTTTAAAATAGATTTACATAGTTGAATAATTTATAAATAATTTATTATTTATAAAATAAGTTAATGTATAAAGGTGGATATATTTATTATTATTATTAATAAATAATAATAAAAAATGTATATTTTGGAAGACCCTATTTGAAAATATGTGATTTTTTGTATATATAATGTTTTTATATAAAATATGAATTTTTTATATGACTATAAAATATTTTAATAAATATAACATATGTTGATTTTGAAAGATTTAATATTAAATTACATTTAAATTATTAATAAAAAAAAATTTATTAGAATAATTTTGAAATGTTTATATTTATTTATGTTATGGAATTTCATTAAATCATTTTAATATATAAATTATTTATAATATTTTAGTTATGAATTTTTCATAAATGTTTATCTCATTTATAAATTTATGAAAACTTAATTTATTTAGTATTATTATATGTTTATTTATAGATATAAATTATGTATATTATAAACTTATATATTTTACAGATTACTTTTTTAAACTTCTAATTTAAATTATCATTCATTTATTTTAGGAGTTACTTACTATATATGATAATTGATTTAGTTTTCATATACCCTGACTTTGGTTTCTTCAGGGATTGAAATCTTAAATTTAGCAGTTAGCTATAGTTAACATATTAAAGGTGTTTAAATTATGGTAGAATTGTGATATCTATTGAGTAATGAATATTGGTTAGTTGTATTCTGCATTGGACTACTCATTGGACTAATAGCTTATACTCTATTTAAAAAATTGGGGTCGACTACCTATTACACCATGTTTGTTATTTTAGGGATTGTTGATTTCATATTATTTTAAGAGTTTATATAAAGAGGTTTTTTATACATTATTAATATGAAGAATTTAGATATGAGTAAATACAAATGGATTTTTAATTTAGGTTAGTAAAGCATGATATGAGTTGTGTAAAGAGTTACACATTAATATGGATTTAACATATCGATTTAGTAGAAGGAATAAAGTTTAAAAATTAATTCATTATAGAATTAAATACATGTAAAAGAAATAAATGAGCTAATATGGTGATATATTAAAACCCTTTATGTTATATAATCTATTTAAAGAGATACTTATCAAGACCTTGATCATTTAAACGGGTAAGTGAATCCAAAGTTGGGTATCCATGGATTATCTTGCGTAAGAAAAGAAAGTTACGGGTGACCCTATTAGAAATAAGTGCCTCCATTTGGCCTATGATTTGGGTTTCACATAGTCAGGAGACCCTACAGTTTAGGATACCAAAGGAATATAGTTAAGTTGATCCATATATAATATTGGGAAAAAAGTTTTCAAATCAACTATAGAAGATTAATATATAAAATATTGGCATGATGTCCTACCTAAATAGCTAAGTGATGAGTGTAACATTAAAGAAGACTCATTAATTATTGAAATAAAGAGCTAAGACCATTAATGGAAATGAATTATATTAAAATGATCCATATTTTAATTAGATTACATTGAATAAAATAACACATTAAATGAATTTTAAAAATAATAATCATTTGATAAAATATTTAATTATCGAAAAATGAAATTCATCATCAAATTAGAATTTTATATTTATATTATAAATGGTGAAGATTAATTAAATTAGATATCTATACTATTATAGAAACATAATAATATTTTTAAACCTGGAAGGAAAATTATTTGTGTTAGAGAATTCATTTCTTGGAAAACGAATCGTAATTTCCAAACTCAGGATCCACTTAATCTGTGCCCCAAGTTGATGGGTCACATGGCCTCAAACAAGTCACCCCATATTCCAGAGGCTAATGACTAGTAGTGAGGGTGTAAAGGTGTTACATCGGGGAGACTATACCCTCATATCAGAGTGGCATAACTGATACAATCAGATACAATAAAAAACTAAAGCATAATATAAACAAACATAATCAATGAACAAATGTAGAATCATAAACATATAACTGAATAAATTACTAGTGGAAGATAATAAATTGAACAAAAAATAGTAATAAAAAAGGCCTCTATGGAATTTTATGATACATAGATGCATGACATGCTGTAATAAAGAAAACAAATAGGTAGATACAACCATTCTCTAAAATAATAAAAAAGGTGAAAAAGAAAAAACCGATCCAAGAACCTCAAGCCTATGTCTAATTATATTCTCCTAAGCTCTAACTAAAGGTAAAGCTTGGGAAAAAATAGTATCAGGGTGCTTTCCCTTATCAATACCTATAGAAATATAATCTTCTCGGGTACTAAATGAAGCATGAGTAGGGTGTGAGATAAAATCTCAGTAGGCCACCACCAAAATTGTCTACATTTAATCTTAGTAGATATCATAACAAAACTGTGTAAGGTAATAATAAAAAATGATAGAAATGGTGAAATAAATAACTAGGACACTCTAGTTTCTAAGGGACACCGAAAGACTCAACCTTATTGGGATCATTTCCAGAATGAATGTCCGATCGTATGTGGCCATATCCCTAGAATACTAGTGCTATTAGGACTAGCGCATTAATCAGACATCCATTACCTATCTAAAAAACCAATAATCTCATGAAATATGGTATATTACACACATACCAATAGAGTGAGAGACGTCATGCAACAACATTCGAGATTATGAGAGATCCATCGTGTAATCACTGTAATCATGAAACATGGTCCATAAAGCCTAACAACCATATAGTACCACTAGTGTAAGATTTCATACTTCACACCTGATGTAATTGAGAATGATTATCCACCATTCTCAATGGTCCCTTACCATCATACACAACCTCTATAAAGGTGTAATCATATTTAATATTCAACATGAGGGAATACCACTCATGTACTATGTTTATCAAGCCTTTAAATATAAATAACACCTAAACATGTTTATAACATAACACATGAGGAATTACGTCTCACATCTTCCTTTAATCAAGTTCAATTCCATTTAAGTCATTACAATTCATAGAAAGTATTTTATAAAGCATAAACAAAGGGAATTTCCTTACCATACCTTGGGGTCATTCCATTTTAAACTAATTAATTCATTTGAGGGTAAGGAAACCATCATTCTTAATAATTTCCTTATAATCCATTTAATTTATAATAAATGAGGGTATTCCATCTTACCAAATCCATCCTATACAATCCATTTAGCATAACCAATTTGTTCAATTCATTAAGACATGGAAAATAAGTGATAAGGATCAATGTTTCAATTGGATGGTGTCATGGTCAATTAATTTTAAGGACACCACCATGTCATTTAAATAAACCCATTAGATTTAAAAAAACAAGACTAAACCATTTTTAAGTTCAAACAGTCATTTAGAAGATGAAATGATCATTAAGGCAATTTTTCACTTGGGTAACTCCAACTACAAGTGGGCTAAGAACCTCAGTGGTTCCTTGGGTCACATTAAATACCCATGTTTCAAGGGAAAATTCATTTAAAAGGAAAGCCGAAAACTGGGAGGGGTTCCGACCATTTGAACAAATTGACCAAAATGGCCAATTGTTTTTGGCACACACATGGGTTGACCATATATGGAATGTAAAACCTATGAAATGAAAAAAGGATCAATATGTGAATATTTGGATGAAATGGTCAATTTGGTATGAAGAAATCAATATAAATGAGACAATCGAAAAAATACTGGGCGAAAAACACTAAAAAAATTATGAAACATCAAAACACAAAGGGAAAACAACTTGACCACCTACGTCAATTACATCGATGATTCCTCTCTCAATATCGACCTCATATTTAGAGTAGGTTGGAAGTGATATTAGAAATAATACAATGCCCTGTAATTGGAAAAATTTTAATGCACCTAAATAGTGTAATGGATTCAAATATTAACTTGAATATGAGTTGAGAGACTAGGGTAGATTACTAAGATGGATCCAATTCTTCTGACTAATTGAGGAATGAACACCTGAAGAATAGTTTTTATTAATGCTTAACATTGAGATAATTTTATCTCAAAATAGGAGGGGATTGTGTTTCAACCACTAGAGAAACAAGGGGAAAATAAAATAATAATTTTTATTTAATAAAGGGGTAAAATCAACTTTTCAACCAAAAAAATCAAAGCACACGGTTTAGGCGCACAATTTCCCAACAATGCACAAACACTGCAAATTGGTTTGTAGAGAAGCAGAACCCTACACTGTTAGGTTCACAGTTTGACTAACCATGCACAAAAAATGCATAATGGAATTTTCCCAAATCTACAACAGGTTGTGTGGACATGTGCCCTGGGCCGTATGGGTTTAGAAAAACCATGAGAACAAGTCTTTTTTTCCTCCTTCAAAGCTTTGAGATCTTAATATTCCCAGGATTATCATGTAACCTCATTGTTTTGATTATAAATATTTATTAGGTGAATTTAAGGAATTAAAATTGAAAAACTAACTATTTGTACTTTAAATGAAAAGATGGGTCATTACAAGCTCTCCTTATTAGAGAAACTTATCCCCAAGTTGGTCTTCTGAGGTTAAAGACCTACTGTTTGGAAATAATTTTGGCCATTGAGAATGTATTACATCTTCCTTCTCCCAGGTCTCATCTTGTATTCAACCATGCTACCATAGATCCCATACTAATGGAATTGAACAACCACAGAGTATCTTCACACTCCGATCCACTATACGAACTAGATACTCCTAGAAGTAATTAGCCATATACAATTAAACGTCATCAGGATAAAATACATGTGATGGGTTTAGATAATTTTGACGAAGATGATATACAAGAAAGATATCATGACTAGACCGATATCTTTGAGGATGTTCCAAATGGTAAGCCAGTGATCTAATCTATTTCACAACCTCAAAGGGTCTAATGAACCTCAGTGAGAGATTAGCCTACTTTTGAATAGATGTATTCCCAAATTGGGTGAAAATCATAATAAAACTTGGTCTTCGACCTCAAACTCGAGAGGTCACCGACATCTATTGGAATATGAATGATTTCTGGAATGACCTATCATCATGAAATTTCAAATTAGCCGGACCTGATCTGTAGTATCCTACATGATACGTGGTTCAAGAATAGTTTCATCCCCTTCCTTTATCCAATACATAGGTGAGCATCAATAGCAACCATATAAGGATTAATAAGGATTCATCTCTATTTTAGCCTAAATTCTGTTACTATAAGAGAACTCAATGAGGGGAATGTGTTTCTACCAAGAAACCCAAAAGTCTAGGAAACATGTATAGAATATTTACCCTAGAACATAAATCAAATGCTCAATCTATCCATCGGTATGAAGGTGATATTCCATGATCAAAATTAAATGCATACCCAACCATTCTAGAACTGTGACGTGAAATGAGTGTCTCCATCAGAAATGATAGAACGATGAGCTCAATTAATATGTACAACCTCTCTTACATACAATGATCATATATTGTCTACTATTAATGTCTCTCTCAGAGGTAAGAAGTGTGTGACCTTCATCAAATGATCAACAACAACCCACACTTTATCCTTTCCAAATGGTGATCTAGGTAGAGTGGTTACAAATTTCATCAAAACATCATACCATTTCCACTCAGGAATGAAAAACACCTATTAAATCCCTTCTAGACATTGATGTTCCCCCCTTCACCTGTTGATAGGTGAAACACCCAGTGATGAATTTGACAATCCTGTGTTTCATACCAGGCCACCAATACTGGTGCTGCAAATCTCCATAAATTTTGGTGAAACAGGGATGAACCAAACATCCTAGGGCATGAAATTCCCTTATCATCTTCTCTATGATGTCTATCGAGACCCATAAACTTCCATGAAAAATAAGGTATCATCCCTATCCACATTCCAACATGATGACGTATCATAATATGAAATTCTTTCCCTCAGAACAAGGCGTTCGGGATGATATAACTTCTTCATTCATACATATTCGAGAAGATTAGAAGCCTCAGCTAAGGCTGAGAGGATAGTTTTAACATGGTCCTTTTAAACATCAATGTTCATCTCTAAGAATAATTACACAAGCTTCCCTTTTTTTTAGATTCTTGAACATCATGTTTCTATGTATTTTAGATTAGAATATTAGCTATTGACTTTCCCTTTCCAAGCATGTAGGATAGATCTAAATCAAATGAATTTAGGTACTCAACCCACCTAAATTTCATGAGATTTAGATCCTATAGTGTGGAAATTTACTTGAGGATTTTGTGTTAATTGAATACCAAAAAATGATCACTAATTAAATAGTGTATCAAAAAATGTAAGGCATGAACAACAGAAGAGGGATCGAGGTCATGAATCAGGAAGCTCCATTTATGAGGCCTCAACTAGTGAGACTTGTATGCGATGACTCACTCATCCTACATCATACAATCTCCAATCCTAATACTTGATGTGTCATAGTATACAATGTAGATACATTGTAGATCTAGAAGAATCAGTATTGGTACTGAATTCAAATAACCCTTTAACTCTTGAAAGGCTACTTCAAAAGATTTTGACTAAAATAATTTCACACCCTTCTCTATCAAGCACATAAGCGGTGCTTCAATGCATGAGAAAAACTGGATAAAAATACTATAATAACTTTAAATCCCAATGAAACTCTAAATCTCAAAGATGTTCTTGGGATTCTACCAAGAAAAAAAGATCTAACTTTTTATGGGTCTACTGAAACTACTTACCCCAAGATGATGTAACATAGGAAGCAGACTTTATTGATCAAAAAGTGGCATTTACTGAGATTATCATAGAGTTTATTCTCTTTCAATGTATTTATCATATTCTTAAGATGGTTTTCATGACCGTGTTTTTTGTGTGTGAATACACAATGATATCACTAATGAAGGAAACAAAAAATTAATCCATATATGGGTGGAAAATGTGATTCATAAGCACCATGAATATTGTAGTTGAGTTCATAAGTCCAAATGACATAACCAAGAACACGTATATACCATACCTAATCCTGAAAGATGTGCAAGGTCTATCCAAAGTCTGGACACACACTTGATGATAGCCCGATCTCAAATCTATCTTTGAAAACACCTTCTCTCCTAGGATATGCTCAAATAGATCATCTATTCAAGGTATTGGTTATTGCTTATTGATCATGAGATGATTCAAATAATGTTAATCCATATAGATCCTGAGTGTACCATATGGCTTGCTGGAAAAAAGGACTCATGAAACCCAAGTAGAAGTAATGGGTTGTATGAAAACTTTAGCCTCATGATCCTCAAACTACTCCTTGATCTTCCGAATCTCCTTAGTTTCCATTCTATATGGAGGAATGATCATTGGTGATGCTCCTAGAGTAATATTAATAGTAAACTATACCTATCTCATTAGAGTTATACAAGAGAAGTTTTAGGAAAAAAATTCTCTCAAATGCTCCACTATGAGTGGATAAACAATAGGTAATAACCCCTAATCATGAAAGAAAATAATGGAGATATGCACTATCACATTTCTCATCCTCTACTACTTGAGTCCATTTCTCGTCACATTGATGTCCCATTCACCCTTATGAACATTCATAATGTACTCTGGTGATGTAAACACCACTCTCCAAAGATAGCATTCGACATGGGACAGATAGGGAACTAATGATTCAATCTTGATGATTATTTCAAATCCCATAATTTCATGGATAAAAAGATTTCATATGAAAAGGTAATCTCCTATATTAAGGGGACAATCCTTACAAAAGAGAATTCCCTCTAAACAGATACCAAATGGGGTGTCTGGCATCCCTATTCCATAGAAGTAATCAATATCAAGTCTTATAATTTCAGTGATTTCCTATGATATTAATGAGTGAGACATGTCTATATCAAATAAAGAAGGAACCAAAGTGGATGATACTAGAATAGTACTTCATATAGTAGAAGGTTCAGTGTTCTTCTCCTCTAGTATAGGCTAGACTGCATGTAAATGGCCTGTACGATGACCCTAAGTCACTACCTGACTGACCTGAGCAAGCCCACTCTACTGGTGGTGAGATTCACAAGTTTGACTACCTATGCATCGACCACCACCTTGGCCTAATTTTCTGGTGTTATTCCAACTCTCTACCTAACATGATTCTACTAGTCCAACTCCTAACCAAGGAGTAGGTGCACATCCCCACTCACTAGGAACTAAATGGAATTTCCCGTAGAAACACTGAATATGGCCCATCCTACATCAGCCTCTATATTTTACTGGACTACACATGGACTATGGTTTTGTATACCCTAGCTTCCCACACTGGTGATAGAAAACAAATCTATCTACATGGGGAGCCTGACTACTGATACCTCCACGATTATCCTCAAAGTGCCTCTTTTACCCAGAAGATGATCCACTAACAGCTCTAGGTGTTGAACCACCCTAACTCACACCTTATACTTCCCTCAAGTTCCGCTCTATAACAAGGTCCTAGTTGACAACTTCAGAAGTGGCCATCAACTTAAACACATTGACCTACGATTGAATGTCTTAAACCAAACCATCCTCAAATCTTCTAATAGTCATTATATTGATTCCAACTAAAGAAGAAGAAAACCTCTACAACTTAGTGAAAAAAATGATTATTCCATAACTAACATACTCCCATGATGTAGGTTCATGAATTTCCTAGCTCTATCAGACCTTAGATTCTGGGGAAAGAAGAAGTCATATAAGATGGTCTAAAAATCTACCTAGACAATATCCATATATCGATCCACCTAGGTGATATAATCCAACCACCACTTGGCTGAATCGAAAATTATATGCACAACTATTTTGACCCTCACTCTAGAGGAATCTTTAGATGCTATAATATATATAATATTTCTTCAATCTAATACTCCATAGCATATGGTCCGCCATCCACCAAGAAGGTGGGAGGATGTTACTACTGAAACTCATGAGTCAACTCTTCCATGCTCAGGGTAGGACAAACTACAGCTTTCATAGACTACAAAATTTGTGATAATCCCTTAAATAACTGGGTGTTAGTGTCTATATCAGGTGTAAGAAGAGGTTAAATTAGTCGCACTATAGGATGAATCATTGGAGGCTTAGGGTCTGCCACCTCCGGAGCATGGTTGTTATTACCTTCAAGGAATATAATAGGAGGACATCATGGTGGAATGACACTAAAATTACAAAAAAATGCCTCATAATAGATTTTATCAATTTAGAAGATTGTATTTAAGAAAATAAAATTGGTATAAATACTTCTTACAAGAACGATCACAACTCTCTTCCCACTTAAAAATCTACATATAGATGGTATAAAGAAACCATAATAGGCCGTGAGAATGTAAGAGATACCCCACTAAACACTACTAATGCCAGGTTTAGGTCTGAGTCTTTGTATCAGACAAATAAAATATGGACGTTTTAATTAATTTAAAGTCATATTCAATTTAAACTTTTTCTTGTTTAAACATTTAAATCACTTAGAATTGTTGAATCATATGTTTTATCATTTTATGATCCATAAGGTCCCATAATCCTTATGAATCAAAAAAATGGCTTGCAATTAACCCATACCATAACATGTTCTAGCTCATGCGATAGATGGTCCATAGCTCAATGTTCCATAACTGTCTACTTAAGGCATTTGATTTAACATATTCAAGAAAACACTATTATACTGAGGAATACACTTTATGTTATAATTATTTTTTCTAATTCCTATAGGAATATTCCTCACAATTAAATAAATATCAAAGATTAAACAATATTTGTAGGAAATTCATGCTAAAAATTAAACATGGCATAGTAAGATACATGGAAAAATTTTCATACTGTGCCTATGGTGATTCCTGGAATGGAACACCATCTTTTAATTGGGAATAGTAAATAAATATCATAATTTCAATAACACGAATATCAATAACATCATAACCAAAGTGCCCCACCCAACAGTGAAGTCGTATCAAATATAAATGGCATAATCAAAAAATGAAATTTCCCATCCCAGGTAATTTGGGTTCCCTTTGTACATGGGTTAGCTACATACAAGAACATGTTTAATTCCAAATTACCTTAACTCTTAGTCTCGTGTCTAATACCCAAAAAGTAAGACAAATGAATTTTTTTATCCCTCATATAACTTTTTAACATTTCGAACGAGGATTCACTTAAACCATGCCCTGATCTAGGGGGTTATATGGCCCCATGAGTGCCTCCCCATATTCAAGAGGCTACGAAATAGCAGTGAGGGTGTAAAAGTGGTATAATGAGGAGAATATACCCACATATTATAGTGGCATAATGGATATAATCAGATACAATATATAATAAAAGCATAATATAAAAAGATAGAATCTATAAAAAATGAGGAAGATTAAAATGATAACTGAATAAATGAGAAGAAAAAGATAATATTCTGAATAAATGATAATAATATCAAAATCATTTATGGAAGTGTCTGATATATGGATGCATAGATTGCTTTAATATAGAAAGGAAACATGTAGATACAAGAATTTTATACAATAATACAAAAAAGGTCAAAAATAAAAAAGAGATCTAAGTATCTCGAGCTTAGGCCTGATCCTATGCTTATAATCTTCAAATAAAGGTGAATCATGTTAAAGACCAATAGTAGGGTGATAGACCTTATCATTACCTACAGATAGATAATATTATTGGTTACCAAATGAAGACAGAGTAGGGTGTGAGATGAAATATCAGCAGGAAACCACCAATGGCATCTATGTGTAATATGAGTAGTGATCATTACTAAGATATGTGCAGGTCAGAATAGAAAATGAATGTAGTACTGAAATAAATAACCAGACCACTCAGGTTCCTAAGGGACACCTGACGACTCTACCTGCTTCGGATCATTACTGGAAGAATGTCAAAATAGTCACTATAAATATATATTAGTAATATATATATATATATATAATATAATTATATATATTTTATCCTCCTATATAAACCAATTATATACAGAGGTGAGTGGCCATATAACTAGAATAACAGTGTTGGCTTGACCAGGGAATAACTAAAATATCTATTACCAGTGTAATGAACCTATAAGATCATGAAATAAGCTACATTCCTTACATCGATTAGAGTGAGATATGTCAACACTCAGGATAGAGAGATATCCATTATAGAATCACTCAACTCATGGAACATTTCACTCAAATCCCAACACCTATATAGTATCACTGGTGAGAGATTCCATACTTTACACCTGATGTAAGGGAGAGTGATTATGTACCATGATAAAAAATCCCTTATAATCATACACAACCACTATAAAATCATAATAAAATTTAATACTCAACATGTGTAAATACCTATCATGCTATATGATAACCAAGACTTAAAATATAAATAATTCATATTCATGTTTATAATATACCACATGAGGTATTACCGATCACATGTTACTTTAGTCAAGTTCAATTCCATTTAAGTCAATACAATTCATATGAATCATTTTATTAAGAATAAACAAAGGGCATGAAATTACCATATCTTGGGTTCATTCGATTTTAAACCAATTGATTCATTTAAATGTAAGGAAACCATCATTCTTAAGCCTTTCCTTATAACCCATTTCATTTATAAAAAATGAGTGCATTCCATCTTGAATAATCTATCCTATATAATCCGTTCACTATAAACAATTAATTCAATTCACTAAGACATAGAAAATACATCATGAGTCTCAAAGTGAAAATTGGAAGGTGTCATGGTCAATTTATTTAAGGGATTATACCATATAATTTAAATAAACCCATTAAATTTATCAACACATGGTTATACCATGTATAAGTTCAAAGGGTCATTTAGAAGATGGCACGATCATTAAAGAAATTAACAACTTGGGAAATTGTAACTAAAAGAGCTCAAATAACGTTAGTGGTTCCTTATGTCACATTCAATACCCATGCCTCAAGGGAAACTTAATTTTAAATCTAATATTGAAAATATTAAGAGTTCCAAGAATTTTAACCAAATGACCAAAATGGGCAATTTTTCCTGGCACATCCCTGGGGTGACCATATATGGTACACACAACTATGAAGTACCAAAAAAGGATCAATAGGTTCAAATTTTGATGAAATGGTCAATATGATTTGAAGAAATCAATATAATGGAGATGATGAGAAAAAGATGACATATAACACAATGATTTAATTACAAAACATCCAAATTCAAAGGGAAAACAATGTGAGCACCCACCTCAAGGCCATAGAAGATACCTCAATTAATATCAACCTCAGATTCAGAGTAGTTTGGAAGATTTATGTGAAACAATCAAATGAATTGAAAATAGGGAAAATGATTCTACACCTAAATAGTGAAATGGATTCAAATATTTACTTGTATATGAGTTGATTGACTATGGGAGATTACCGAGATAGATCTAATGCTTCTTATTGATCGATGAATGGAAACCAGATGATGAAGTTAATTAAACACCTAACTTTTAGAGAATTTTATCCCAAAATAATAGGATCTCAGGTTTCATCTACTGGAGAAACAAGGGGAAAAGGAATTAATACTTAATAGTGAAAAGGGGGTAAAAATGACTTATCACCCAAAAACAATCACAACGCTTGATTTCGGTGTGCTGTTTCTAAACCATGCTCCAACCATGAATGTTTGTCTATAGAGAAGGGAGTCCCTGCATAGTTAGGACCATTGTTTGAATTACCATGAACAAACCATGAATAATGGATCTTTCCCAAATATTTAACTAGCCATAAGGCCATGTTCCCCAGGTCGTACGGTTGTAGACTAATCATGCAACCCAATATTTTTTCCCACTTTGGAGCTCCAGAATCCGAAGTTTCCGTAGACATTCATGTGACCTCATTTGCTTAATTAGACATATTTATTAGGTACATTTAATGAATTAAAATTTAAAAACTAACAATCTGTACCTTCATTAAAAATAATGGTCGTTACAACAATAGGTGAAGTCATTGAAAAAATGAATCTAAATTCTCATAATAATTTTTTTTATAGAATCACTGAATGTATCCAATATCAAGATTATGTCCATTTATTATAAGTAACAAAATCAATATAAGATAATGGATATGTTCAAGATGATAGAAAACATGAAAAGTATCTATAAAGAATAGGTAATACATAAGAGTTATGATTTAAAAACTGGGCCTCACTAACAGCATATACACCCTGCCATAATAGAGTCGTCATGTTCTGGCTCTCCAAGAACCACCAATTTTCCCACATACACATGGTACACTTCCTAGGGCCCACCCAGGTTCTTGAGTAGGCAATAAAACTAATGAATGTACCTATAGGCCAATAAATGTTATTTTTAGTGTTTGTTTCCCTCACTCACACACACCCTGGGAAACTTCCCCAGAGGTCACCAATCCCAAACACTACTCCATACCAAACACACTTAACTTTGGAGTTCTTATATGGTAGGATCCTAAAAAAAAGAAAAACTTGTTGAAATGGGTAGTAACATATAGTATTTTAACCCTTTTACATTCCTAGGTGTTACATTCATACCCACTTTAGAGTACAATATTCTAATTGTGGACCCTATATATCAACCCAGGCAGTGCCAACACACTTCCAACTAGGTACCTACTATGATACCAATTTAACAACCGAGCCTAGGTGATAGTATAGACACCCCGACCAAAAATGGATATCAGGAACTATTAAACCATGAACCACCAATTGTCTTTCAAACACATGGTCCCCTACCTAGGGCCCACCCATGTGATGAAACAAGTCATTATAGTAATTATTATACCTTCAGGATACTACATTTTCTTTAAAATGTACCTTTTCCTCACTCACAAATACCTTGGAAAACTTCATAGGAGGCCACCCATCTTGACCACTACTGAAAAACACATTTAACTTTAGAGCTCTAATCAGGCAGGCTCTTGCAAATAATGGTGGACATTGTTGAAATGGGTAATAACACTTAGTATTATAACCCTTTAACATTCCTTGGTGTCACATATGAGGTTTCAAAAGATTTTTTATATGAAATATGGGAAACAGAAATTATTCACCACTCATGTATGAAATAAGATTGATATTTTCAGTTCCTTAGAGAGACTGGGGACACCTTCTAATGATTGATCTGGATATGGACTTAATTATGAAATTTTTTATGCTCAAAAGGGGATTATATACATTTATGGGGGGGGGGTGAATTATGGTATGGATATTGTTTTCAAAATTATTCCTTCCACACATGATCTTGACCTATTTATGATAAGTGTCACTTTTTTTGATCTTGAATGTTTATATTGGTCTCAACCATTTCCGAATTTAACTAATGATGATGTATATAAAGTAAAACAAGAAATCAAACAAAAAGACACACTGATTTTTTTACTTTGTTCACCACTATAGGATAGTCATAGAAACATGTATCCAATAGTGTGTTGGTGAAAAAAATAACTAAGATCGCTGATTTTTGGTTTAGTCTAGGTCACTCCTTCCTAGGATCACTTCCCTTACAATGTTTGGAGTGGACTCATTGTCCCTCATGGTTTACAACCTCTCACAATTTGAAATCTCAATACTCTCTCAACTAAAGTGTGTTCAATAATCCTTAAAATTATTCTTATTTTTATTACTTGAATCAATATGTTTTATACCAAATTTGTTTCCTAATTATGTTCCAATTTCATCCACTTTATGAATTCCACATTACCATAGATTTACATGTAAATCCCTTCTCAATGATTTCATGATGCTCATTGCTTTTGTGAAGCTCACACAACCTTCAAGAAACTACCCAATTATTCACACTAATAGCTTGGATTCATGAAACCAAAAACATTAGTGAATAACACTACATTTGAAAAGATCAAATATTATTAAAAAATATTACTCCTTTCACTAATATCACTTAGACATCGTGAAGCTCAACAATTTCATGATGGTCAGTTAGCATTCATGAAGCTCCACACTTTTGTGAAGTTCACTTAACCTTTGTGAAGATCAATAATTTCATGATGCTTAAAACATTGGATTATATATCATAGACGTTTTGAAATTCATTTCCTTGAAAAAATTATTTCAAGAACAACTTTCATGAATTACGTTCAGGAATTAAGAGCCTTTGTATTTTTGTTAAGGCATCCTCTAATGTTATGAGGCGATAGAGGCCTATTTATAATTTTTTACTCCAATTCATGAATCTTCCAAAAATTACACATCCTTTTCAAAAATTTATCTAACCAATTTCTTGAATCAATATATTTTCATGAAGAACTAGGTAAAATTTCAATTTTCAAAGCTTCTCGTAGTCATGGTGATTTATCGTCAACCCTTTATGCATTCACAAACCTTCAAAATGTTGTGACACTAACTGCCTTTTAAAAGATCAATATATCCATGAAACTCAAATATTCATGAAATTAATTCCTATTTCATATTTTTATATGGAAATTATAAAAATAAATGTTTCATAATGATTGAGCCATCCCCTAAATTTGGGACCCAAAAAATTGGTAAAATTAGGAAACAATTCCACCTTTATACACACTTTTTGGTACCACCTCCAAAGTGTACATTACATTTTCTTAGATCTTTGAAAATATACATAGTCATAAATATCTCTATAACTCCAAAAATAACCATGGAAACATACTCTGTCTACAAATAAAATCAAATAAAAAACATTGAAAGTTACTTTGAGGGATTTTTTCCAACACAATCATTATTAGAAAGGTTATTATAGTTCATTGTATACTATAAAATTAATTAGTTCAATAAAATTTGACCAAATATCCTCAATATGTTGATAATATTTGAGTATAAAATTAGAGGTCGATTTTTTGGTTCTATGTTTACACTATAAAAGGGAAAATATTTCACATCAGAAAAAGAAGATTAGAGGGTCCAATAATTTGACATGGTCATTGAAAGCCAAGGGAAGAGTTAGGAATGATGGTGTATGTTGATTTATTCTATAAATATTTACCACATAATTTTATATTATTTTTTGGCCTTTTTTAATTTTTATTTAAATGAAAAATCCTTCATTTTTGCTCAAATTTTTTGAAAATATGTTATTCATTTAATAATTGATTTGAATAGTGAATTTTGGTGCATAAATAACGAAATGTTCAATGATTTCAATTTATATATAATTTTTGAAAATTAATTTTGGATATAATTTTTGGGTTTATTATTAAAATACTATTTTTCTAAAATAATTGATGGTTTACCGATCATATAGTTATTTTTTTATCTATTGAATGCATCTTTGAAAAAAATTTTTTAAATGAAATGGAGTTTTTATTGAATTTAAATATATATATTTAATTTATATTCTAATGATGTTTTTATAATTAAATAAATTATTTTACATTTTAGTGATTTTATTGAATGGTTTAAATTTAACTTTATTTTTTTGGTTTTTCACGTGTGTTATTTTTTGGTTTCATATAATAATAGATTGATAAATTTAAAGGTAGTTTTAAGAATTATAGATTAGATGGAGTTGGATTTTTGATAATAATAATTTTCACTTATGTAATAGTGTAAAATAACCCTCAATTTTAGTATATATTATTCTTTAAAAAAGTAATGTGAGAAAAATAGCTTGTTTCACATAAAACAATGAACTAAAAGAAACCAAGATATATTAATAAAATAAAATTATTAAATGTGGACATTATAACATAGTTGTTGAATTAGTGGGTGTAAATAGAAGTAACCACATTAATAAATATTTGTATAAATGAGAAGAAATGATATCAAGAAGTTTTATTATTCCTTATTAAACTCATTTGTCTAAAACTGGAATAAAGGAACTGGCTATATGATTTCCCCTAGACCATACGCAAGTTTAACTTCAATTAGTGATTCTTGAGAGAATTAATCTCTGATAGAAGTTAGAGATTATGGAGATAAATATGATATCACAACTAACTAAATAACCACCCTTTGATGCCATGATTTCTTATCTTACCCTTAGATATTATGTGGGGGTCTTAAGGGGTTTTATGTAAGTAAAAGTTATAATGATATAAATAAGTAATTATTAATAAATTTTATAAAATCTCTCATTATTTATATTTTTTTGTTAAATTAATTCTTAAAAAAAATTAGAAGTTTTTAATTAATATAAATGTTTTGATTAATGTTTATTAAGTATTTAATGAATTTAAAAAATCCAGAATATAATCTTTTAATACAAAAAAGACCACATTTTTGAAGAAAGGAATTTTTTTATATATTATATATTTTTATTTTAATAAACGTAATTTACCAAAATTGAGTAATGAATTTAATGAAATATATTCTTATATATATATAACTTAATATTCATTTAATTATTTTTACTAGGTAATAAATAAGAATAAATTCATTTAATTCTTAAATATACATTTTTTCTATAAAGTTTTCCAGGATATGTGTTTTATTTGAAAAATTAATTTTTATAATTTATTGAAATTTTATCAAAAAAATGGATTTAATATTTTGAATTGTCATATAAAAATTAATCAATAATAAAAATTTTATTTTTAGGCATAAAAAAAGTTACCATGGTAAAATTTTAACACTAGGGTAAAGGCTAAAATAAGGAAAAAGTGTTAAATCAAGGTTTAAAAAACTAAAATATCAAAAAATAATATATTTCAATGAATGTATGTGGGATTTAAAAACCTTCCATAATCATATATTCATTAATTTTTAAAATTGGATCCACTTTCCTTGTAAATTACTTTTCATTTTATATTAAGTAATAATTAATTTAAAAAATGAAATTCCTCTCACTCATAAAATAACCCCTCCAACACCCATTAAAAGTAACACTTAAAATTATAATTTTTCCATAAAATCTTCAAATTTTAATTCCCTAATAATCCAAACCAACATTGTTTTACTTCATTTCCCTATAAATTTTACAAATTCATTCAAAATTAAGAAGGTTTACCAGAAGAGATAAGATTTCATATTTGTACATAATAACTAATTATTATATTTATTCACTTATATTATCAATCCATCTATTGTATATTAAAATTTATATATTTAATAAAATATAAAGAATATCTTTATTTTTTGATGATGATGATATTATAATAAAATAACTTCATAGTCCTTCCCATCCATTGATTATATCATGTTCATGTTTCATTCAGTTTAACCTCCAACAAGAATAATTGCCTAAATTTTTATCAGGGATGATTATGAAAACTTAAATTTTAGTATTTTATTATATCAATATGTAAATAATTTTTTTTCATTTCACAATGTTAATATTCTGATTAAGTTAATTATGAGTATACCACCTTTGATTATAAAAAATTACTAAAAAAGTGCATAATGGATTTCATCTTGGAGAAACTTACCCAAATGTCCCATTAAATACTCCTGAAAATTCATTATCGTACTTTTATTTTAGTAACTTTAATATTCTAAATTATATGAACTCATGTATGTGGAATAATAATTGTAAGTGTAATATCGAAACAGACATGAAATGGTTAAAACTACTAACACTAATGATCGATACTAACAAAAAATAAGTAATTACTATGTAATTATGACTGGTAAAGTAACCTTCTAATTTTTCTTCTAACTATGGTTAAAATATTGTCATCCTCATTTAAGGGATATTTATGGGTTATTTATGGCCATAATTTGAGGGATGTAGTTGTGGTAGGCCAGTGGTTCTTTATAGAGTTAGCGGTTTGTGGTGAATATGATATGGGCCTTTTTTACATGATGAAGGGGAATTGATGCCATAAAAGTTCTTGAATTCATGATAGAAAGATTATAGTGGGATACCTATGAAGTGGGTAAACCCTTGGAGGAGGAGTGATATGTCCTTGCTTTCCCAGGGGTGTGTGAGTTGTTTCCCATTCCGATAACCTACAGAAGCATAATAATTAATATAAATATTAATAATTGATAAATATGTAATAAATTAATAAAAATTAATAATATAAATTGTAATAAATATTCTTAAATATATGGTTAATTTTTCTAATATTATTATAAATGAGGCTAGATCACGTTTTACCAAGATAGAATCCTAGATAAAGATTTAGTGGACTCGAGTTCCATTTTATGGATTCATAAACTTTTATAATTGAATATTATCTTCAACATATCTTTTATTATACCATTTTTTAATTCTATATGTGTTGGATCCATAATGCAATTTATTAAGAGATTCATCGAGTGGGTGGTGGGGTGAATTAGGGTACGAAACACATTCAAGTTACCCCACATAACTTGGATACTTTCACAGCCACAAGATCTCTTGACCTCACTTATTAGTATGGTCACTCTTGTGTTCACTAGTTTAGTGATGTTATAATTAACTGGTGTTCTTATCTTATAATTATTTATATAATATCAATTATCCCTCAATCTATATTGACTGACTATTGTCCTATAGAATATAAAGATCCCACACTAACATTGTGACAATCTTTGAAAATCCACTAATAATCTTTCAGTTATGGATTTAGGATATGACTCTTCTATTGTAACAACATTAAAATTATGAAATAATAAAATTTTATTCAATATAATATTATAAATTAAATATTTATCTTATGAAAACCAAGAAACCTATTTATTTAAATTTACTCTTTAATAATTTTCAGAACAAACAACCCTGATTTTAAATGAACTATAACATAGTATACCGTTATAACATACCGTTAAATTGGAAGTTATGAATAGTTAGAACTAAATTTTCAAAAACTTATATAATTTAGTAATCCAGAAAATAAATAAACTAGATATATATTAACTGGGGATAAAACTAGAACTATTTGAAAGAAAAAAATTATTTTCTAGAAAACGATATTTTTCTAAAAGATGGTTTAGTCGTGCTTTAAACAAAAAAATTATAATTAATTTTTACCACATTTAGAAAATTTATTTTTAAAAAATAAACTTTATTTTTAAATCATAATATAAAAATTATACTAGGGTTAATTGTTTTGGATTTTTCTGAAAAGTTACATTTTTTGATGAATAATGAAAAATTCTGAATTTTAATTAAAAACTGCTGTTTAATTTAAATTATTTATAATGTTAAATCATAGTTAAATGATTTTTAAAGTAATAGTTGTTAAATTATATATAAATTCATTTAATTTATTTCATTATAATCATTTTAATATTTAATTATTGTTTACAAACATTGTAAATTTTTGAACATTTTCTCTATGAGAACTCGTATTCTCATCGCATTTTCGAGATTAATTTTATGTTAAATTTTTCCACTTAGCTAAATGGAATTTCTAAAAATGAATTTTATATTTTAAATCATAATAATTTAAACTATCTTATAATATCATCTTAATTTTTTTCCATAATGAATAGAAAAAATATTAAAAATTATTTTTCGTATTTAAGGAAAAATGAGTTTATAAGGGAGTTAGACTAAAAAGGTAAGGTTTAAAAGCACCTAAAAACTTGTATAAAACCTATTTTATGAGACTATTTTGACCTTAGTATGTATAATTATAAATAATAATCTCTTTTTACCAATTTTACATCTAAAAAATGTGAGTACACCGTTATCTTTTAAATAATTAAAAGTGTGCCACTCAACACACCTATAAAAGGCCACCCCTATCCTCTCTAATTCATACAATAAAACCTAATTGATTCTAGCAAGAAAATACCAAATCAATTAAAAAATTAAATAAACTTATCTTATAATCCTTTTTTTGTTTAAAATCCATTATAGGAATACTTTAGGTATAATTCTAAAGAGGTGGTCTGAGAAGAAGTAAAATTCCTAACTATGTGTTTTTGATTTATTTACTCTTTAACCACCTTAAAATATTATTAATTTATGATTATATTTTCAAGAAAATATATAATATATATTTAGATTTTATTATTCTACGTTCAGGACCTATATCCATCTCATATTCCCTCAAATGTGAAACAATAACATTGCTTGTGTGTACGGTGGACTACCACCTTACGAATCGATGTGACATGTTTTCCATCAACACCCCACATGGTTGGGTATAATGATGAATATAAATCATATATATATTATATGTATAACATAATTATACCTTTTTAGTCATTATATCATATATTACTACGTACTTTATATTTCGTAGGGGATATGATAATGTTGCTCATGTGTACGGTGGACTACCACCTCTTGATGTGATGTGATTCGTTTTTCACTAACACTTTACAGAGAAGGTGATAAGGATAATTTTAATTAATATATGTGATAAAAATGAAATAATTATTATATAAATGAAATTATTATGATATTCATGACAAATTTATAATTTTGAAAAGATAATATATCATTTTATTTCTTACACTGAAAAATGACAACGTCGTCTCTATATGTGTGGACTATCTCCTTCATGTAGCAATGCGATTCTAATTTCATCCCAAAACCACATGGATGATATATAAATTTATATTACAAAAATTATGGTATATATATATATGATATTATGATCAACCAGTAAAGATAAAATATTACTTAACCTCAATCCATAATGATCATTGAAAAAGGGAAACTTTACTCATGCGTACGTACGCCCTACCATATCGATTATTTTAATTTAGTTTATTTTTCATATGCATATTTACTTATTTATTTTAGAATTATAATTTATTTATAAATATTATAATTATTTTATGATTATTATTCTATATATGTTTTAATAATGACCTATTTGACCGTAGTTAACCTACAGAAGTCATTTTGGACAAATGAGCCAAATATAATTGAAACATATGACATAAACATAACTGATTAAGTAGTTATATATTTCATGAAAAAAGTGAAATAAAAGGAATAAAAAACATTAAAATATTCCTTAACCAATTAAATAATTAACATTAGTTTATTATTCAGGAAGATAAAAACTTATTTGATGAGTCAAACTCAAGGTAAGGGTTTCTCATCTCACTTTTAATTTTATGAGTCATATGAATTATCCAGAACATATTTATTTTGTGTGGTGTATATGATGACTTTTTTTTATGTTATATCATGAATTAATTTATATTCATGGTATGTAAATTTTCATTTTAAGTTATTTCTTTTATTGGCCTTATTATTTAAAAGTTACCAATATGGTAAGGGTTTATTTCATTATCACATCATTATTCAGGATTGTTTTTTTATATTTTTCCCTTAGAGGGAATTTATTGATATTTCTATCTTAAAATAAAAATATTTTCTTCTAATATGGTTATACGTGAACTTTTTCAAGTAATTGTACCATTTCCCCACTCCTTTGTACTTAAAACGATTGATAATTTTTAAGGAAATTTGAGTTTATTTCTCTCTTTTTTGAGAAATACTTTTTCATCAAAACCCATGTTTTCCAAAAATGTTTCCAAAAATGTTTTTTACCATTGAAAAATGCTTTATTAATGAAAATTTTACCCATTTTTAATTTTTTGAATTGTTTTGAAAGGAATATTCATGGATTTTTCAAAACAATACAGGTTTGGATTTTACTAAAAATGTGAAAGGAATATTTGTTTTTAACATGTATGAAATGAACATAATATTCTACCATCATTAAAACTAAATGTTTCAAATATTAATTTTCAATTTTCAAAGTTTATTTTTTAAGATCATTATTATAATAATGTTTTGTGAATTTTTTATTTTAAATTTTTTAAATAAAAAGGTTATTTTTTTCAAGAATGGGTTTAAGGACATTTTCATTGTATTTATATATATTAATGAAATAAACCCTCTATTTTTCTTATTACACACTGAGGATATATTGTATCTATACCATAATTTTTTATTTATATTGATTTTTATGTTTATTTCTGCTGGGGATATATAATTTTATTTCCATTCACCATTTACTCTGGATGGTTTTTTATTATGTTTATTGATTAGGGTAAGTATTAAAATTTCATATATAAGTCATTAAATGATATTTTTTTTGTTGATTATGTTTTACCACTTTTATATAAGGAATTCCTTAGAATTTGTAAGTAATGGGTGGGGCCCACTATAGCCCCTTGATGCATTGGTTGTTCTCATGAGACAAACTAGATTGAGTTTGGACAAGGCCAAACCTATTTATATAGATTTCTTGGCCCAATGAAATAATGGTTTTAGATTAATTGGCACAAGGGCGAAAAGATAAGTTTTAGATTCCCAACATTATGAATTCATTTATTGATATTCCATGTAATTATTTGATTATTTAAAATATCCATGGTTTTTCATTCAAGATCATGTGATTATTTACATTGAAGTATTTAATTATTATTTTTTTACTTACATATTATTCTCATGTTATTGATTAAATGACATGTTATTTAGTTATTTTCCATGAAATATTTATTATACCTTATTTATTCATAGCATCTTCTATATGATTACCCTTACTGAGCATCCAAGTTCATACTTTTCTTATTTTTATTTTCCCTAGGATACTAGTATGTGTTTTGTGATTAATATGCAAGGATACACTATAGAGAATAATGAAATTATCAATTTTTTCTGTATTTTATGTTTTAAAATATCTAATTTACAAATATTACTAGACTATTTGGTCTTTTGGGATGTGATTCCCTATATATTATTCTGATGTAACAAAGGAGACACCAGATCTTGTTTACTGGGGTTGGGTCTCTACACCAATGTATGGTGTTACTCCTCTTGTAAGATTTAGGGTATGATAACTGCCAACCAAGGGTCACTGACTTTTTATGTTCTATGTTTTCTCAGTTTCACCCACAATCCACTCCTTTTTTCCTCCACCCTTACTCATATCTTCAGGAGGACCCACTCTTTGAAAAATAAACCAATGCACGACTTCACTTTCTAGTGGATATCACACTAATTGGTTCTCGTTGATCCTAAAAATTATCTTTTTAAAACTTATATAAACATTACCATTGTAGTAGCTTCATATTTCTTATTGAAATTAAATCCAATGAATAAATTATTCCATTATCAAGGTCTATAATTAGTGAAAATCTATTTATATAATATTCAATTACTGTGTAGGCCCAATACTAACTTTTTAATGAATCTTAACTTTTTCATGGAACTATTTCACTTCCACATAACATACAAAATTCATGCAACTTTTTCTTTTTCAAAAAACTCCATTATTTCACGAGGCTTACAATATTTGATAAATCATATAGATACGCGTTATTATCTTTATGAAAATGATGTTAGAATTTATGATTTGTGCAATATGTCCTAACCTAAAACTTATAATATTTTAATTAATAATAATTATTCATATATACCTAAGTTATTTCTTCATACAACTGATTCCCATGTGAATGACTTCATGAAACTCACTTGGTCAAACTGACACAAGTCCCATATTTGTGCAACTTATGTTTTCACTAATAATTCATACAAGAAATATATTCAAGTTGGTATTTCATGAATTTAGATCCTTTTAATATTATTTGGATTATTACAACTAAAATGAGTGGATTTGTGGCCTATTTATAGATGTGGATGACTCTTCATGAAACTTACTTTTGCATCACTAACCTTGCATGGAACTTCATAGGTTCTCTTAACTTCATTTATTTAATATCCCATTTAGCATGAAACTTATACCATTGTGAATCTTCCATTTGTATTTCTTGGGGTTTCACAACATTATATATATCAAGAAACTTTTATTTTTTTGAAACATTAGAGATTTTATGAGACGCATTCCTCAACCTTATTTTGGCATGGTGACCATGAATCTTTACATTCTCACAAATTCATGAAACACTTTCATTGTTTTAAAAAAAATCATTTGTGAAAACAAAATTATTTTTCTTAAAAAAATGCTCCCATTCCCCTAAATTTTAATCCCAATAAATTTATAAAACACTGGGAAACACTAAAACATTATATTCAATACTTCTCAAATATTTTATTTATATTTCATACATTGATGCTCCACTTCTATTGACTATCTCAACCCATATCCGTGTATAGATTATTTTAACTTGTATTCGTTTCCATGAAAATTCCATATTTAGTATGCCAAATTTCCCTTCACGGGGAACTCTAATATCTAATGTAACTATTGAAATAATGAACAAGAAATCCTAATATGTTTGTTCCCACTATGTCAATATTAACATGAAATCCAACAATCTATAGTTTAAAATGAATCCAACACATATAAACATTAATTCTCAATGGTGCAAAACAATCCCCCCCTTTAGATTTATTGTCAAAACATTATTGAATCCTTTGCCACTATCTCTATACCAAATTTTCTTTAATGTCAATGACAATTGTTTATTATTTTTAGTTATCAATATCAATTTTTCATATCATGTGGCACAAAGGAAGAATACTTCTTCAACCAGAACATAAACTACTTTCATAATGAAATCCTTTTATGATTTATCTTTATTAAATGAACTATGTAATTATCTTTATATTTATATCCTCCACTTCATACTCCCACTTTAGAGGGATGGTAAAGAATACACATATATTTTTAATCCTTAATTCTTATTTAGAACAAAAGTTATAGGTTCTGGGTATAGTGAAAACATTGGGAGGGGGGTATATTAAAATTAATTTTAATTTTGAGTTTATTGAATCCCCAAGAGAGGATATTTCACTTCCAATTTATAATTAACTTAATTAATATTCAGAAAAAAACCTGATATGATAATTATTTCTTAGATTTATATTTTGATAATCTGAAAAGTCCCTTTAGATTGTCTTCATTGTGCCATGGGGATCCAAGGATAAAATCCCTCTAGCGATGATGCACATATTCTCTTTTGATCTCCATGAAACACCAATTGATATCCTGGTTCTAGAATGAAAATTTTATAGTCTTTTGTTATTTGTGTTTATCTATCATCCTTTGAACTTGAAGAAATATCTCTTTCATTTCTTGTTTTTGATAGGAAGAGAGAAAGGAGGTGTCAAAGAGAGTTTCATTGTGGGTAATTATTCTCATGTTTCAATTTTCAATGCAATACATAATAGACATAATATTCTATTTATAGAGAAAGGGTTTATATTAAAACAATTATTTAATTAGATACAAACCCTTAAATAATATAATAATACATAATAAACCCCATTCCACATAATAATAATAAAAATATTATTATTTTGGTCTAGAACTAACTTTCATAATAAAAAACCTTATTTAACAAGCTTGTTAATTAATATTTTTCACCAAAATTGATCTTGGTCTATTCAATATCCTCTAATATTTATTGAAACCCCAAATAAATTTGTAACATAAATATTTCATTTATAAAAAAAACATTTATAATAAATAAACTAGGAATAAAATTATCCCTCATCCATGAGAATAATATTTACTCAATTAATTAAATTAAAATTGAATTTAACTCAGATCATATAAAACACTTACTATGTGGACCTATATGATTCTATGTCATTAGGATTAGGTAGCCTTTAATAATGTCCAATATTATTATCTAGAAATGGGTCAAGGCACCCAAGATAAAGAACATAATGTCTCATTGATGACAACCACATATAAACTCTAATTGTGCAATACAATACATTCATCACAATATCTCATCATGCAGTGTATATCACCACCCTTTTTTCCAACAAATCATTATTTAACTATCTTAAATAAACATGTTGTTTCACCCTGACCATGTAATATAATGTGATAGTTCTATACTAATTAAGATAATGAGGTATCATCTTTTATAAATATGGAATAGAAAAATCCTTCCTTAACATATCCAATAATGAAATTTTAATCTTAACACACCCAACATTCACTACCTCACCATGAACATATAACCTAACAGTTTTCATCATAAAATCTAAGTGCATGATTCATCAAATTCATTAATGATAATATTAATGTTTAAAGACCATTACACATGCATTCATGTAGTAATATTCGATGACACCAAAACATGAAAAATTCATACAAAAAGGTATATTCTCATAACCTCTCTTCTTAGATATTACTAAATATGAAATTAATGAGAAGAATAATTATCCTATTATGAGAACTTTCAATTGATAGTCTGTAAAATATGGGCTCCATCATAGTATCTTATCCAAATGAAAATCTATATTTAATAATATCATCATAGTACTTTAAGTTTATCATCATAGTGGGGAAATTCTATGACCTTAACAATGTGAAATATTATATAGAACATTATTAGATTAGGTACATGTATAATAATGAAATTTTTTTAATAATAATTTTTATTAATATTGAACACATAAAAAATAAATGTAATAAAATTAAAAGTAGTTGGCCCTAGGACATCAACTCTAACAAACTCCCACTTGGACTAGATCCAACTGTCTAGGACTTTTAGTCCATTAGAACTCATATGATAATAATGTTTTTGATAAGTCAAGGATTTATTCAAGGGGTCTAACATGTTGTCTTTTGTAGTAATACTGCTAACTATAACCTCACATCTCTGATAAAAATAACTAAAGAGATGGTACCTCTAAATTATGTTCTTCGCCTTCTAATGTGACCTTGGATCTTTTTCAAGATCCATTGCTACGGTATTATCACAATAGAGTATGAAAAGATTTTTACTCTTAAGTATTATGATAATATCTGGGATAAATTTGTACATTTATAATGATTATTTAGCTAACTCATAATCCATAATATACTTAGACTCCACTATATAATCTGTGACCAAAACCTTCTTCGAGCTCTTCCATCTCAAAACACCTCTATTAAATGTGAAGATATATCCCGTTTGTGACTTCATGTCATATTGATCTATTTTGAAACTGGAATCTACATATCCTATAATTACTAGTTACTCATATCCTCCATAAAATATGAACAAATCCTTAGTAATACTTATCTACTTAAGGATAACCTTGACTGACATCCAATGGAGGTCACCTAGTTCAGCTTAATATCTTCCAACCATAGTTAATGTGTAATAAAAATCTTACCTATTATATATCATAACAAACATGAATGACCCAATCTCTGGCACATATAGAATCTGTACCATTTTCTTTCTTTCCTCATATGTATAAGGACACATCTTTTTAGAAAGATGAATACAACGTGACATTATCAACAATCCTCTATTGGATTATTCTATACCAAATCTCTTTAGTATCCTATCAATGTTTGTACTTTGACTTAAGATGAGTAGTCTATTGGATCTATCATGGTGGATCTTGATCTCAATAATATATTCTACCTCACCAAAGTATTTCATATAGAATCATTTATTCAATCATTCATTAAAAAACTATTAGAGATGTATTTCATTTCGAATAAGTAAAATGTTATCAATACACACTATTAATGAAATAGATGCACTCCCATTAAAGTATTTAAAAACATATGGATCACATTCATTATTTATGAAACCAAATTCCATTATGGATTCATCAAAATTAATGTTCTATGACCTCTATGATTTCCATAATACATAAATGGATTTTTTTTTCAATTTTCAAATCTTGTTGGTATCTTTTCGAGTCACAAACCCTTCATGTTTTTTCATATAGGAATATTTTTTAAGGTTCCCATTAATGAAGTCTATTTTAAAAGATATTTTCCAAATATCATATTCATGAGAAGATACACTAGAAAGTATAATTAAATTGGATTTCATCATCAAAATTGGTGAAAAAGTTTCATCATAGTCAATGCCTTGATACAATTTAAAATTTTTTACAACCAATCACGCCTTATTGGTACTAACTTGTCCATCAATGTATTGTTTATTATTGAATATACATTTGAAAATAATGGGATTTACACCCATTGGAGGATCTACCTAAATCAAAACTTGGTTTTGTTACATGGAATCCATTTAAAAATTCATGTCTTTTATCCACTTGGAAAAATATGTGCCACAGACTGTTTCCTTCTGAGATAGAGGATCATTATTATCAACTAATAATGAGACTCCATCCTTAGTGAATTGAAACCAAACCATTCTAGTTATATAACATCTATTTTACCCCTATGTATTACTTTTGTCACTCGAAAAACTTCTTCTTCCATGAGGCTTTGTGGAATCTATTTTTGTGGAAACTTCTGTATACCTTAACCCTCAACTTCATCAAAGGATATCTCACCCCTATTATATTTTTAGAGACGTAATCTCTTTCATGTAATATGGAATGTATTTACACAATAACATTTGTATGAGGTTTCATATTGATAATATCCCATTTTTTCATTAGGGTATCCTATCAAGGTACACTCTACACATTAGTTTGGATGTTTTTTACCTGAAGAGGCCCTAATAAAATTTTTGGAAACCACACACGTCTTGTTATGAAAAAAATGTGTTACTTTACATTCCATAAATGGTTCTACATACCATCGTCTAATTTTGTTGAAAATTGGTATAATATTTGTGCTATTGTTTATAATGTGTATCCCGAAAAAGATAATGAAAGACTCACATGAATCATCATTAGTCTTAATATATCTAATAAGGTGTGGTTACTACTTTCACTTAGATAATTACATTGAGTTCTATAACTATGAGTGAGTTGATATAGGACCCAAAATTCCCTTAAGTAATCAATTAATTCTTGATTACGATATTCTCCACCACTATTTGAGTAGCCTCTATTAATATTTTTTTCAAGATGGTTCTCAACTTCATTCTTGTGTGCATTGAATTTATCGAAATAATATGACTTATACCTCATTTTTTTAGACATATCCATATCTAAAAAAATCATCAGTAAAAGTTATGAAGTATGAGTACCCACCCCTTACCTCAATAGGAAATGTTCCACACACATTTATATAAAGTAATTTAATAATATATTTGACACTTTAACATTTTCCACTAAATATTTTTTTGGTTATTTTATCTTGTAAACATGCATGGCATATAGTAAGTGGTTTTATTTTAAGAGAATCAAAATATAAATCTTCGTATAATTTATCCAAAATATTTTTGTTTATATGATCATGATGATGATTCCATAGTTGGGTGTGGTATGAGCAATGTGAAGTAGTTTTATTATCTATTTCTATTACTTGGTTCATGCAATCCAACACATAAATACCATTCTATAAATGTGATTTAATAAAAAAATGAAATCTTTATAAAATGAGAATCATTTATTTCTAAAAATGAAAATAAAACCATCTATACCAAGTCTAGATAAGAAAATAATATTTGGTAAATAAAGGAACATAATAATAACCCTTTAAAATAAAGATCATTCCTGTAGGTAATGTGAGGTTGTAGTCCCCAATATCCACAACATTAAGTTTAGCGGTGTTGGCTACTCGTATATCTACCTCCTCTCTGTCAATATTGTTCAAATCTACCTGTTTCTTGTATTTGAATACATATGTGATCACCATAAGCTATTTATAATACCTATTATATCTAAATAGAGAAATTACACTTGATAAAAAATGCACCTGATGCTTCCCCTTTCTTCATTGGCTAGGTATAATTTTTCTTCTAGTGGCCCTTCATAACATCCCATTTCCTTGATTTTCCATTGATCTTCCTACTATGTAAAGGGAGTGAAGAAGCTTTGCGTATAGAGCTCTTCACTTTTCTTTTCCATTTGTTCACCAAAAGTATTGAATGTTTTTTATGCTTTGTATCTGTATCTACATGTTGAAGAAGAGTAAGAATATCCATAATATACTTATCAATGTTTTTATATTAAAATTTACTACAATTATAGGGACACTTTAAGGGAGTGATGATAGAATGAGATCATTGCCCAGTTCTTTGGGGAGTTTAAACCCTAAAACCTCAAGGTGCTCAATGTACCCAATTAGATTGAATATGTATAACCCAGCTAGGTAACCCTCTCCAAGATTTATCTTAAAGAGTTACTTATAAATATAAAACTATTCTTACCTAGCTCTATCCTAGTGAATAATACATAGGTGTTCAAGTATTTTATTCCCATCCATGATTTCTCGAGACTTCATGAGTTCACTAGACACTAAAGAAAGCATGAAACATTGAAAATCAACCACAAAGTTAATTTTTTTTAAAGATAAATAATTCTTCATCACTCACCTCATGTGAAGAAGGATCTGGAAGGTAGTATTATAACATATAAGATTTCCATTCATGGCATAAAAAACCCAAATTCATCTAAACCACTCCTAGAATTTCCTTCCAGTGCGATGATTTTATTTTCCTTATATAGATTGAAGGGATAGTGTTGATGATGAAATTTTCATTTTCGTCTATAATAAAAGGATAACATAATTTGTATTGTTATTGATTAAAAAATATGTGATAAGTAATAAATTGATTTATTTATTAAATCTCCTACTATCTTATCAAGTAAAAATATCCCCCATCATTGAACTTAGTATGTCTAGTTTCTAGGTCATTCTAGTGGAATGGATCAATATGTCCATTTGTATAACCCCAATGAGGGCTGTTCAAGATACATGAAGGTATTTTGGTAGTTTTTTTTCTACCATGAGATTATAGCTTATTGAACCATTGAGTGGACTCCCTTATCCTGAAATCCTGACTTTTAATTCTATAACACTTACCTCTAAGTTATATCAAGTGTAGTGAGGGATACTTTTCTTGATATAATATGGTTAATTAAACCTATAAAATTCATAATAAATCCACATTAAAAGTAAGTTTTCTAATTCATGTTGGATAAACACTTATTTTTAAGTAATTTATTCCTAATTAAGTGATGGAAGGTCAATTCTAACTTAATATATATGATATGGTTTTTAATTTATTATTCATAAATTTTATGTTGTTTTATCTTTTACATGTCTTGTTAATATTATGTGAATTTTACTCAATTAATTAACCATTATGGATAAAACATTTACACATAACTCATTTATTTAAATTCAATATTTTCACATTTATTCATTATTTTATGTAATCATGGTCTCGAATCCATAAAATTCAATAATATATAGATAGAAATAATAAAATAATTGAATTACCCATTCATGAGATTTACCTAATGTTTGATTTAATGAGATGAAATTAGGCCAACCTATAAAATAGGGTAAATAAGTCCAGTTTTCTACCTTAGCATGAGTTACAACATTCCACCTATCCACTTGTGTAACACTTGGGTTGGCATCATTATGGTTCCATCTTGGACCATCTCTATGCTCCTTGGGAAAATCCAGTATATACATGTATTTATAACTCACATGCAGAAATGGAGAAACAAATGATTGGTTAAGTTCAATTACATAAATAACCATGAACACTAAAGTCCAATATAATAATGGAGGGAGGTATTAATCCCATGCCATCATATTTAATTTAATAGTAAAAAAATTTCAAACATATAAAATAAAATAAATTAAATCATCCAACACATATACTAGCCTTTGTAAAACTCATGAATGTCCATACTTGTAACATATACACCAAATTAAGTAGATAATCACTCATTTCTTATTCATTATCTATCTTTAATTTAAAAATAATTTCACTAATTAATTAATTAATTAATTATGTTTCATCTTAATGACCATTAAAATCCTCTTGGAGATATCTACCATTAACTCATTAATGGAAAATTAATAGTAGAACCAATATTTATAGATTTATTACAATATATTAATTGAACATTTTAATTTTTTTAAAACCCTTATTAAATACCCAAACATATATTATGATAATTAAAACAATATGGTTTTAATTATGTAGTTTTTAATTTAATTATATTTAATCGGGATTGCAATTGGGAGACTACATGGTGTGTACGATCCAGATACACATCGTGTACCTCAGTTTTTGGGTATCCAGGTTATATGCTTGGGGCTTTGGAATTTAGACATATTCATAGTATGAGGTGTGTATATAATAGCTATATTCCATGTATCCACTTTATGTGTGCCCAAAATACTCTCCTGGGTCTTTTGTGTGTATATTGGTCATATCACATGGTGTGTACTTGTTAGGTACATGCCTTTTATCCATTATTTCATGTTTCCATTAGTCTCTCCAAATGGATCAGTGCATATTTTGGATTTATAAAATGATGAACTACATAGCGTGTACACCATATACACATCATGTATATTATAAATTATCTAGGCTATCAGTCTCATGAGATACTACCACGTATAATGACCACACAGATTTCATGATCTATGCCTCTAACCTATGTAGACTACATAGTGTGTGCAGCATATATATTCTATGAAATCTGACATATCATGTTATTGGTTGGTCCAATCAACACACGGCGTACAACACGTGTAATAACTGTATGGCATGCCATGTATCCTGAGGGATGAACATGTGTAGCATAATAGGGTACATAGTGTGTACTGTGACTATATTCCATGTATCCGTGTCTCACTGGAATAACATTTGGTAGTATGTGATGGCATCTCCAGTTATTCTTCATCTTGTCTTAGGACTTTAAGAAAATAAAACACTGAATGAAGATGATCAATATATTAATAACATGTTAATTCATAACTGATTAATCAACTAATATTATAAAATTAAGATTTCACCATGATTTTTATGGATCAATAATCAAATAAATAATTATAAATTTAAAACAGGACCCCTTTAATAGCAGTTGTTAGTTCCGGGTAATACGAAAGTGTGTACTTATGGGTAATAATTTTTTTAATATTGAGTTACTTGAAACCCCGAGTGAGGATATTACACATCTAATTTATAATTAATTTATTTAGTATCAGAAAAAATGAATACCTAATATGATAATTATTTTTTTGATATAGATGTTTTTTCCCAAAGGTTCCTTTAAGATTTCCTTTGTTGCATTGTGAGGATCCAAGTATATAATCCATCTAGTGATGATCCACAAGTGCTCCTTTGATATCTATGCAACACCGATCGATCTCAAAGTACTAGAATAGTGAGTCAATTATATTTTGTTATTCATGTTGAATGATTATACTTCAATCATAAAGGGATCTCTCTATTGTGATTCTTATTCTTGTGAGGAAGAGAGAAATGAGGGGCCGAGAGAGAGTTTCACTATGCACAATGATTCTCAAGTTTTGATTTCTGATACAATACAGAATAGAAATAATTTTATATTTATAGGGATAGGGTTTAGTATAGGATATTTTTTTAATTTAATGATGAAAGTTAAATAATATAATAATCCTTAATAAACCCCATGCCACATAAAAATAATAATATTTTTTCTGGCGTGAAACAACTTGCATAAAAAAAAAATTATTTCATTGGCTTGTTAATTAATATTTTTCACTAGAATCGGTCTTGGTCTAATCGAACCCCTCTAACATTTATTGAACTCTTGAATTAATATTTAATTTAAATATTTAATTCATCTATAAACATTTAATATTGATATAACAAGAATGAAGTTAACACTTAGTCTTGAGAATAGTATTTATTCAATTAATTATATTCAAATATAATTTAACTGAGATCATAATAAACACAAAGTATGTGACCCTCTTGGATTATATCTTATTGGAATTAGTGGATTTCACCTAAAGTGAAATATTTATATCTAGAAATAGGTCAAGCAACCCAAGAAAAAGAACTTACGGTCTCACTGACAACAAACACACATGAATGATCACTATGTAACATATTCTCTTTGTCACATTATCTCATTAAGTGGGTTATAAATCTATGTCATTAATCTATATACTTGATACATATTTCTTTTTCTATTTGAAATAAATGTGTATTTTCACCATGGACAAGGAATTTAATGAAATTTTACTATACCATTAAAAGGGTTAAGTTACCAAATTATATAAAGATATAAGAGAAAATTCTTTCCTCAACTTATCTATTACTAAAATTTCAATTCTGACACACCCAACATGCCTTACCTCACTGAAAAATATAGCATCAAGCTTTTATTTAGGGAATTTAAGTGTGTGAGTCAAGAAATGTATTAATGAAAATCTTAAAGTCTAAGGGTTATTACACATGCTCACAAATAGGAATATCCGATGACACAATAACATGCGAAATTCTTACTAGCGTGTATTTTTTCATAATATCCCATATTAGAGATTAACAAGTGTCAAATTCATTAGAAGGAGCCTTATCTGCTTATTATTAATCACATCTGACAATATATATAATATATATATCCCATCATAGTATGTTATCTGACCACAAATATTCTTTTAAGAATATCATTATAACATATAAAGGGTCTTATCATGCGGTGAATTGCTATGACCTTATCAATGTGACATATACTATAAGATATTATTAAGTTAGAGTCGTGTAACATACTGAGAAATATATAATACAAAGTTTTATTAATATTTAATATATCAAATATAAATGAAATCAAATTATAAAAATTTTCTCTTAGGACACCAACTCTAATAGAAACTGGACACAGATTCATGATCCTTTCCTCTCCACCTTTGATACCAAGTCCAAATTTTACTTTTTACAATATGAAAAATATATAAAAACCAAAAAAGAATCATAAATTGGAAAACAAGGATATAAATTTCCAAACTGTATCAATCCACACCTATTTTCTTGATTTTAGAGAAGATAATATTTCATCCGTTAATACATTCAGGACCATTCATTACATCTTTAAACCCGATATCCATTATTAATGATGTGAATATGGGTATTTATAATTATCTCCCATTTCCAACATTGTTATTATATTTGATTAAGAAGGAAAATTTCCCCTATGATATGGAACTCCTCCAATTGTTAGGTCTAATAGTTAGACCAAAAAACTTTATTATTCTCTTGAATTATCTCTTCACATATGACATTAGGTTTGATCAATATATCTAGCAAAAAAACATATTTTCATTGTAGTTGAATTCAAAAATACTTTCAATGGGTGGAATTATCACTTAGAAAACATCCATCAATAAAAACTATGAGTAAAATAAGTCCAAATCCATTTTTTATATTTTAAAAAACCCACTTTATTGTCTAGTGGGAAGCTTACATTTAGAAGATTCAACACAAAACACCCACATAGAATAAATTTGAAATTCAACAGAGTAAACAACTAAAACCACAAGTGGAATTCAGAAAAACAAACCTCATACCACTATTATTCTCTTGATAAAACTTCATAATGTATTTTATCTACTCTAAAGCCTAAAAAACATCAACAACAGGTAATAGAATTTAAAAATATAGGGAAGTTGAGGTTAAACTCCCTCAATTACTAGAAAATGTCTATAATTTGTGTACCAAACCTTTAATATCACATTTTACTTTAAAATGTTTAGATTTGAAGAAATGAATACCATGAACTTATCAAACTCTTAATATTCCTAATAATTCTTCATGGTGATATTCTTCAATAACATTCATGTTCCTCTACTTTGAGTGATTAAAATTAAGCACACTTTCATTTAGTTTTTTTCTTTAGAATCCCCTATTCTTAGCTTGGGTATTTACTTTTCTTCATAGAATAACTCAAAAACTATTATTCCTTGGGTTCTCTTACTAATAAGGACCTCCTCACACATTTTGGGTTTGATATTTTTTCTCCATGTCTTCAGGTGGCTCTATTTATCCTAGTATGATTAATTATCCTTCACAACCCATGTCTTTTTTTGGGATGTCTCTTTTACATGGGAATTTATTTATTCCTTTCAGTTTTAAAAATCTTCTTATTAACTTTTAAGGAACCCTTATATTTAATGCATGTCTTGGAACCTATATTTATTCCTCTTTTGTCTCTTTTCTTTAGAATTCCCATTGTTCTCTTTATCTTTTACCTTATGGTTTATTTTTCAAAACCACTAAGTCGTGCCTCATGTTTAGGTAAAATTCATTATGTTTACTTCATATTTGTTTTATTTTCATTCTAGGAGGGAATACATAAGTAAACTGATATTGGTTCTTGATTCATCTTTCATTAAACTCTATTATTTTCCATTGGAGTGGTAAATATATTCTTCAGATCCAAAAAATTTATTTTTGTGTAAAATATCCGTTCGTTAGTCACGAGAATGGGGGAGTTTTTCATGACACATTTAGTGATTTTTTTATTCAATCCCTTTCCATATGAACATGGTCAACATAAAAAAATATCTCCCAATAAAACTAAACCTTATATAATCACACATAAGTTGAGATATCATTATGAATAATCTTTTTTTTAATTTAAGCATTTGAAATTATAGATAGATCCTAAGGTAATATCCCATGATTCCAGAATAGTAGTTACCTTCCTTTGAGAGTTTTTTATTAAATCATTTAATGTTTATTATGATCACTTAATAACTATATACTTCTACCTTTATTGACCCCACCCATTTATTATACCATGGGAGGGATCTTCTTTTTATCATTTGAGGATCTGAACCATACTTTGATAACCTTAATATTCCCATCATTATATTTTAGTTGGAAAGTCATCTACTTTATAATCAAGCGTTATTATTTACTAGATTTTACCCTCAACTCAAGTAGAGTTTTAATGGGGATAGTTATATCTTTCTTATCAATCTATATGGAATTATTTTTCCACTTCATATGAATGTTCTTAAAGTAATTCACATTGACTCTTCAGTTTTCACCCATCATCACAATGTCATCATTCTAGGACACCTTCCCTTACCTTAGACTTTGTCTCTCCTTAACCAAATATTCCATGTGTGTTACCAATTAATCCTTCTTGGAAATTGTATTTTGAACCTACTTTTAGTCAAGAATATTATATTAGTAACTACATTTACACTCTTGAACTTTGGAATACATCTACACTAATTTCATGTTCTGTGTATAATCTGATTACTTCAGATATACATCCACATCAATAAGGCTTTGATTAAGGATTTTCAATTTATTAACCATAATTTTTTCACATTAACATGGACTCCTTGAGTATTATTAATTTTTATCATATCAATGTTTATTTCTTTCAACCCTTGATTGAGATCCTATAATTTATAGAAAACTGCCACCTTTTTATTTCATAATATCTCATCATATTTAGTATTTCGATTATCTCTTGGCATATAACTCTCCTCAAATTGTCCTACATAATTAGTGTATGAGAAAGTAGGTACATGATTATTTTTATCCATATCTTATGTTAGCGATCCCCTAGGAGTATTTAGCCTGATCACACACTTGAAAAATATTTTTATAGTATATGTAATTATTTTTGATTTCATCTTCTCCTTTTGATTCTTTATCTTTCTCATATAATACAACCAGAAAAAGTTTCAACTCCCAAAAATGATCATATCAACTCTAATAAAAAGATACAATAATGTAATCCTATTCTTTAAAAATAATTTTTTGACACACAATGGACATTAGTGACAGATTCCCTAAGAAAGAGGTTGGGGTGGGGGTGGGGTGGCGTGAATATGGGTATGAAACTCATTCACATTACCCCATGTAACCATGGTACTGTTATTTCGAAAACTAATATTGAACTCACTTATTATTAGTGTCACTCTTTTTTTTCCACTTTTTCAGTGATAATATAATTAAATGGGTCACTTATCTTAACCTTATTTAGATAATATCGATGATTGATCAATCCAAATACATTTATTCATGTCCTATAGAATATAAAAAAATTAAACACATAAGACAGGAGAATTTTACTTGGTTTAAACACACTAAGCTACATACATGGAGAACAAATCTATGTTGTTTTGGTACAACAAAGTCAAATAATAATCTTTTAGTAGTGGATTTAGGGTAGGTCACTCATATTTCTGGTTTTACTCACCTTACAAGATTTAGGGTTGGCTTACTGAGACCCAAGGGTCATTCCATTTTCATGTTTTTGGTTAAATCACTACCACCCACCCATCACTCCCTTTATTATCTCTCCATTATGACCAATTTTGGAGGAAAATATATTTTTCACACAATCCAATGAAATAATTCACTATCTATTTGAAATTTAATTATTTGGTTCTCCATGATCTCTATAACGGTCTTTAAAAAAATGTTTATGAATATCAGCACACTAGTAACTACACTTTCCCTATTAGACTTTTCTTTAAGGAATGCATTATTTATTTGGAAAGGTAATAAATGTGTTCCAATCACATTCTATATTGTTCGATTGATGTGAATGACCAATAATAATTTTCACACAACCATTCACTTTTCATGCAACTCATTCTCCTTCAAAATATTCCATGATTAATAGATCTTAATCATTCTTAAAAAACATCCAATACTCATGTGGATTAATATAATTCAAGAATATCAAAGATAAAAGTTACTATATTCACATAACAGAATTCAGAATTATTATTTCTTGGATGGATTTATTTCATGAAACGTATAATGTTTTCTTGATTCTCACTTGGTTATATAGACATAATTTCTTTTCTTATACAACTGATATTCCTATGAATGTGTTCACAGAACTCACTTAGCCAAACTAACACAAGTCCTTTCTTTGCACAAATTATGTTTATATTACTACTTTATGTAATATATATATTCAAAGATGTGAATTCATATCCTTATTTTATACATTAGAGTCTCACTACTAAAATTGGGGGGGGGGGCAGCGACATATTTATAGACATGTATTCCCTTCACACAACTACCTTTCACATCACCATCATAAAACATCCATATTTATTTCTTGGGTTCTTTCAACTACGATTTTCATGAGACATTATAGATTTAATTAAATAATTTCCTTAAATGTATTTTAATGAGAAGGCCTCAAATATTCAATTTCTTGCAACATCACAAAACCCCTTCACCCTTTCACATATATTTTTCTTCAATTAGAAAATATTTCCTTTTCTTCAAAAAAAATTCCACTTTCTATAAATATTATATGCAAAAGAATCATATAACATAAGGATATAATCTAACCTTATATGAAAAATTTCCTAAACACTTTCAAGAGATTTCATACCTTGATTCACCTCTTTCATTAATAACTCCAACTCATATCTCAGTATATATTTTTCAGACTCATACAAGTCTCCATGAAAACTCCCAATTTAATCTAATAACTTTACCTTCATGTGAAACTATACCTTGTGTTGGAACTTTTGTAATAGTGAATAAAAAATTCTAATATGATTCATCACACCGTGTCAATGCCAACACTGAATCCAACAATCCGTGGTTGAAAATGAATCCAACAGATAGAAACATAAAATCTCATTGGTGTCCAACAATATAGAATTTTATATTTTTCTCTAGGGAAATTAAATATTTAAATTAAAATTGTATCATCCGTGAACCCACACTCTCATATTTGATGCTAAAATCATAAAATTTGATTTTTTGGATTTGATACAGATGATGGTGACCCAAATTTTACCAACCAAAACCATCAACATCAGAAGGAAATATTGGATCACTTACATTATCAAGGATCTTTTAGGTTTATTGTTTTATATATATAGTAAAAAATGTTAACAACATGGATCCATAAAAAATGGATCATAATAATGAACGTCATTTCCCACTCTACCCCACTTTTCATATTCCATATTGGGTCATCAACATCACACATATGAAATTCTTTTTTGAAATAATTCATTTAACTTAATTCTTAATAACTTGGAGAAAATGAAACATAAGAAGCGTGAGATAAAATGATTAGTAAGGCTAAAGATAAGAAATAATAACCAAATATTCTCTATGAGATTAATATGATAATATGGGTATGATGACATAATCAAATTGCATGTGCATAACATAATAAAAATCATAACAATCAATACGTTAGTCATAAAAAATGATAACATGAAGTAAGGATTTAACAAAGTAAATAATCATAAAAATAAATAATATTGAGTATTGTGGTATCAATATTAATTAAAGGAAACATTTATAACCCATAACAGTATAAGAAATGTGTTGGTATCATGGGATATCAACTTTATAGAGTACTTACAGTACCCTTACCAATGGAATAACCATACGGTTAACTTTCATACCCAATGCATTATAGCGCTATCTTGGTGAACCCATCAAATAATCTATATCGAGCTCACATGAAACTATATTGGGACACCCCTAAGTTAATAATGTCCAAGAACCATAGATAAAGTATATAGAGATCATATTTCATCATAAATATAAAAAAAATCATTATTCCGTTCAAAATATGATGAAACTGTGTAAAAAAAATGGGTTTCATGAAAATATATTTGAAACTTGATTAACCCATAGAAAATAAATAGGTTATATAAAAGTATCTTTTAAACATGATTAACCCATGTAAAAGAAACAAGTTCTATAAAAATTTATTTGAATCATGAATAACAAATAGAAATGAAATGGGTTCCATAACAATATATTTGAATCAATCATAATCCATCCAAAGAAATAACCAGGATAAAATCATTACAAAATATCCACCTTGAAGCATAAGTAACAACATGGGTTATTGATGTTGATAAATTTAAATTCCCTTAAAATTATACTAAAAATATTTTTTAGGAAAATAATTTTTTCAAATTGAAAATAACTTTAAAAAAAATAAAAAGTCACAAAATATTGAGAAAATATTTCTCATTGAAAACATCCATAGAAATATATACAGGAAACATGCTAGAAAATAATGGTCACAATGGTATGAAAATACTTTTATGTCATAAGTGATAAAAATAAAAATTCTTTTCAAAACTTTTTGGAAAAGGGAGTAAAAGGTGACCCATTTAGAAAACGTTAAGAAGTATACTTTTTAAAAATTTTATAAGAAGGTAAAAGATAAATAAATTGGATTCATGAAATCATTTATTTTTATAAAATTATATTTTTAAAAACATTTTATAAAAAATGGATATGGAAGAAAAAATAATTAGTAAAAAATAAAAATACAAGATTGATATCACTTACAAATGAATTTATTGATGTTTCATCAGTAAATATGGGTGGAAATTGAAATTAAACATGTTAAAAACATTTATAGCCATAGGAAAATAAAATATATACAGTTAAATAAAATAATATCACATTATTTCTTCAAAATAAACCTTAAATATAAATAATATTTAAAGAAATAAGATTATATCATCAGGCCTTTTCCAATTTGGTAACTCTTCATTCAATTCCCCATGAAATAATAATATTAAATGATACATTAAATATCATGAAAATAAGTAATTTCAGGATATAACATTTAAAATGGAATTATATACATCTTATAAATGAATATAGATGTATATCATAAACATATGTCTCAAAGAAATAGAATTTGAGATGAATAACCCTTACAAAAGTCAAACTGTTGAGTTTGAGAACTAATCAATGAATCAATTATGTTTATAAAATTAAAAATTTCACAAAAGAGATGGAAATAAAATATAAAATAATTATATGTTATTACACATAGAATGTTGACCTAATAATGTCAACAAAGAAGTATTATTACCTCATAAAAATAAATTGAGTCTATAAGTTCCTTACCACTTGGTAAATTTTAAGCCAATTACCCTTGAATAAAATAATTAAAATAGAATCATAAAAAACCCTAATTTATGAAGTATTCATGTAATTACATTTAAATTGAAATTATATAAACTAAATAGTAAGAAAACGTGGTGAATATTTCATATGTCTCACATAATGAAAAAGTGAGATGAGAAAACCCTTACCTTGAGTCCATAATTTCCTTGTATTTCCTTCAACTCTTGTAAAATAAGCTTATATAAATTACTATATTTACTAATAAATTTATATAGTTTTGTTACCATATAATAAAATCATTTATTTTTTTTCTTTTTAATAATATATTTAAATACTTAATCAGTTAATTCCACGTTGGGTATTTTGAGGATGTTCGGTCATTGTTTCAAAATGGCTCTGGTGTGTTGACCATTAACAAAGATGTCATCTTTTCAAAATTTAAAAAATATAATTAATAAAAAATTGATCATATTTATAAATCAATTAGAATTTTAAAACCAGTAATTAATTATGGTTATGATAAGTGAACTATGTTACAATCATAGAGAGGGCCGGTCATACACACACATGAGTTACATTTCCATTATTCAACAATCATTATTGAAAAGTATTTAAGTGATATTTTATCTTTAAATAATTATTATAGTTTCATAAATAACATATTATTTAATTAAACATACTTATATATATCATCCATTTTATTTATTTATGAAAAAATAATCACATTGCTTTGTAGAGGCGGTAGTCCACTCATGCACACAAATGATGTTATCATTTTTCAGTGTAAGAATGAAAATGATATATTATCATTTCAGAATGTTTAATATTTCATGAATATAATAAATATTTCATTTATATCACATACATTCATTAAATTTATCCCTATTACTTTTCCTGTAAAGTGTTAGTAAAAAATGAATCATATTGCATTGCGAAGTGGTAGTCTGCTGTACAAATGAGTGACATTATCATATCCCCAAAAAAATTAAAATTAAAAATTTAAATGTGATATAATATTAATAAAGTATAAATATGTTAAAAATTTATTATATATATTTTTAATCCATAATTATATCAAGTCGTTAGAGGTGATGACCGAAGCCAAATGACATTAGTTTGCAAGGTGGTAGTCCACCATACACATCAATGATGATTTATTATCCCATTTGACGGAAGAGGGGAAATATTTATGTTATGAAACTAACATAATAACATATAATTTATTTATGTACTGATGTTATTATATAATAATAATTTAAAAATATTTTAAGGATGTTGAATAATAAATAAAATAATGATGCTAGGTTAATCATGGTACCTATTATTCAGACAACTTCCTTAGGTAAGAACGAAAAAGATTATTAGGATTAATTTATGATCAATATAATGGCTATAGGATGTGAGGATGGAATTAAGGAAGAAATTTGGGTATGTATTTTCTGATCCATAGGGCTTTTATGGTGTGAATAAGAGTGGAGTGGGGGTGACCTTTTATAAGTGAGGTGAGTGGCATACTTGTAATGTTTTCCAAGAAAAAGTTGTACCCACGTTTTTATCATAAAACACGAAACCAGAATGGAACATTATCAATAATTATACATTATAATATCTAAATATTTCCATAAAATAGTTTTTATTTAAGTTTTAAGTCATTTTATCCATTATATTTTAATTTTAGCCTCAAGTGAAATTTTTTTTCACCTTAACTGTGATAATTAATTTTTATTATTTACACTTTTAATTATTGTAAAAAACTAATATTAATTTATTAGATAATAGAAATTATTAAAATTATAAATATTTAATCCATTTTATGAAATTAAATAAACATAAGTGAAAGAAATTAATTTAAATTTAAACCAGAACATGCGATGAAAAAATGGAATTTCAAGAATTGTATTTTTCAAGAGAAAGATGATTTTATATTAACTATATAACTAATAATATTCATTGTATGAATCAAAATTAATATTTAATGACATATAATATATAAATTTTATTTAAATTACTCCTCATTAGGTTTTTTTTATTTATCTAAAAATGATAAACATTATGCACTTTAAAGTAGTTTTCTAAAAAATCTTGTTTTTAAACCCAAAAACAAACTTATAATAGAATCCAACGTGATGTTGATTTAAAAAAAATTATTTTTATTAAATAAAATTAAATAATACTTATATTAATTTAAATAATATTAAAAATATAATGGTACAATTTATTTTCTTAATCTATTGAAACAAAATTAAATTTTTAGAAAAATAAGTATTTTTCACCATTCACTAAAAAATCATCTTCCCCAAAAAATCCAAAACTTTCACCCAAATTAAAATTTGATTTTCCAAATTAAAAAATAAATTTAATTTTGTCAGATATTGTTTCCAAAAGTTCCTAAAATTAATTACAATTTTTTTTCAAGAAAATCAATAAAAATAATTTTGGAAGTAATCATATTTTTATAGAATAAAATTACATCACTAAAAAATGATTGATTATTTACTAAACATTTATAAATAATTTATATTTAGTATGAGATTTATAAGTATATATATTTCATAAATTAATTAATACTATTCAAATTTTTTAATTTTATAGCTATGTTATAACAATTATATATTTCGTGGGTTGTTTAAGCTCCGTGTTGCCTGTCAAAACTTTATCGAATATTGTTTTATTTTCAGAAATCATATTTTTTTACATCCTTATATAATCTATGTGGTTTTTTCCATATATTATATCAAACATAATTTTATTCTTTTAAAATATCAGGACATGACATACTCCCTCTTTAATAAATTTACTCTTCATAATTTTAACTTCATCTCTGTAATCAATGGTTGGATATTTGAAAATTCTTTTGTAATAAACACATATCATAAAAAGGGTTAATAAAAAATTCTCTTAAAAATAGGTAAAGGAAGTAAATAATATATAACATCGGATAGTTATAGAGATCATTGGTCATTTTAATGTTAATGATCAATATAATGGAAATAAACCCATAACATATATCTACGATGAGTGAAAAGACCACCAGTTCATCCGAGATTAAGGTACGATCATAAATTTTTTACTTCAATAAATTTAAGGATTTCCATTACTATCAAGACTAGAATAATAAGGAAATATACTTAAATTATGACAACTACTATATCCATTTTTTAATTTCATCCACAATATCATCCATTTTTTCAAATAACGAGTATTCAAGATGAATTATTTTTCATGCGATAATCACTAAAATTAAAATTTTAATGGACCACGAAACTATAAAATGGATAATTTATTCTAACTATATTTATGCATTAAAAATAATTTTTATCAGATAGTAAGTTAATTTCAAAATATTAATAAACCTTCATATTATACATTAATAATCAAAATTAAATAGAAATAACAAAATTTAAAACTAAATTATTCCATAAATCAATAAACCTATATCCAAAATAACCTCAAAATTAAAGAGTTTCTTAACCTAATTGGTTAAATCAAACATTTTTTTCTTTAAAGAACCAAAATATGGAGATATTATTTTAAAATAAAATTAATTACTAAGCCACCAAATCAATTTTCAATCCTATTTTTATCCATATAATAAAAATTTTGTTCCCTTGATTTCATAAATATCTAAGATCATATAAACCTTAAGTATATAAATACCTTAAAAATTATGTCTAACAAATGTAAAGGAGTACTTCATAATAAACCAAATATTTATATATACTTTAACCCATTTTTTTCATAAAGTTTCATTAATCACATTAGGATCTCATCACTTAAGACCAGGGGTCTAAGATTGTGAACTTATGATCAAACTTAATCTTATGTACCTATGATGGTATAAATAAATATTAAGATAAAATTACATGAAAAAAATACTATTACCCAATTTTATTTAAACTCTCCTTTGATACCAACTGTAATAGCCCCAAACCCACACTACTAGATCTCATACTAAAATAAAAAACTTTACTTTTCATGTTTTTATACTGATAAAGGTGACCCAATTTTCACCACCCAAAATATGCAACACTATAAGGAAATATTGGATCACATAAATTATCAAGGATATTTTAGGTTTATATTTTTAGATATTTAGGAAAGACAATTGAAATCATGGATTCATAAAAAACTAATTCATAAATATGAACACAATCTTCTACTATACCCAGATTTTCATATTTAAAATTAATAATCAACATAATCCATATGAAACCCTTATAGAAATCATTATTTTAACATCATTCTTGATAACATGTAGAAAGTAAATATAAGAAGGGTGATCTCAAATTATTAGTAAGGGAAAACATAAGAATTAAAATTTTAGTTCAATCCATGAGATTAAGTTGATTATAAGGGTATGATGACATAATTAATTTGGATGATCATAACATAAGCGAACTGATACCCATCAACACATAAATCATTAGACATGAAAATATGGTATAAGTATTTAACAAAGTAAAGAGTCATAATAATCAATAATCAGGAGCCATGTGATATCAATATTGATTAAATGATACATTTATAACCCATAGGTGAAAAAATGTGTTGGTATCTTGGAACATCATCCACATAGAACACTTACAAAACCCCTAAAGAACCCTAAAAAATGGAATAACCATAAAATAGACTTCCATACCCAATGAATTGATGTTATATATGATAATAACAATTATATAATATATATCATTCTCAAATGGAACTATCTAGGAACACCTATAACATATTAATATCGATGAACTATAAATAAATTTTTTAGAGCTTAAATTTCATCATAAAAATCATAAAAAAATATTATTATTACTTTAATAACTTGATTAACCTGTGGAAATGAAATGGTTTCCATGAATATATCTTTGAAATATTATTAAATTGTCGAAAATATATGGGTTACATAAAAATCTATGTGAAAAATGATTAACCCATGAAATAGAAATGAGTTCCCTAATAATATCTTTTAAATATTATTAATCCAAGGAAGAAAAATTCCATAAAAATATCATTGAAACATGAATAATCTATCCAAGTAAATAATGTAGATGTTATAATTACAAAATATACTCATTGTATTGTAACTTCCTGACCCCAATTACCTAGAGTCAGTGCATTATAACATAACATTGGAATTATCACAAAAGATCAAGTCTCTAAAGACCAATTTGATTAGTAGCCTTGGAAACACTAGATACATTCATAAATTTCACATTACATCATAAAGTGAAAACTACATCAACATTTTGTCTCCACACTCATATCCCGTTATACTACCCCTGCAGGTCATTCATAAAATACTTCTTCACATCCTGGGAAAAATAAAACATAGAAAGGGGTGAGCTCAGATGCCCTGTAAGGATAACAATACAGCAGAAACGTTCATAAATAAGCATCAACATTTAAGGCAATGTATAAATGGAACAAAAGACTTTTAAACGTTATCTTCATCATAACATGGAAGAAATAAAATAAAATAAAATAATTCCATTTACTTATTCACATGGATATTATACTAGTCGAATAATCACATGAAAAATCAATAACCTCTTTCATAATGATAGAATGCATAATGCCAGAATATCATAACCATATAGCCAAGGCCTCATGACAAGACTACCAATATGATTTTGTCAAGGCCTCATGCCAAGACACTAGTTTGTCTCATGAGACCTACCGATGCATTGAGGAGCTATAGCGGGCTCCACCCGTCACTTACTAAGTCCAATGCATTCCTCATATGAACAAGTTTAAACATAACATAAACATTCGTATTAAAACTAGCATATGAAATTTAAATACTTTCTCCATAAACCCTAAATGGTATAAAAATAAAACATCCATAGTCAAACATATCACAAACTCTTCAGTACAATATGGATGTTTTGTATCATAATAAATCAACTTCAAATAAGCTTGAAATCCATTAAAGGATGTTGACATAGATGAAATCAAAACTATTTGAGAGAAATATATCTCTTTTTGAAATAATTTAAAAGAAACATAATTATAATAGAAAAAATTTTCTTTGAAAATATTCTTATAAGTTTGTAATGGAAGCTTCAATGATTTTATAATGGCGTAAAATAGCCTCACACATCATGTAAGTTAGAAAGACATTCTTACCTTAATTTTGTCGAAATGGTTAAAAAGGACCTTGTTTGGAAAATGACGGAAAGATTCCATTATAAAATTCTTATAAGAAGTCAAAAAAGGGTATAAATGACTTAAAACCATAGTAATAATGCTTTGAAATACATTTTAAAGAAACATATATGTGTATGATAAAGAGGTCCAAATAGATAATTACATATAAACAACCTCGGATAATGAAGAGATTGTGAAATAAACCCTTAACTAGTACTTTTTCTTCGTTGAGGGTAGGATAACCTCCTGTATGATGGTGAAATAATTGTTATTAAATTATAAAAGAATCATATACATAATATGATATCATATATGATCCTTTAACATTGATTTGTTAATAATATCTTAGTATTATCATCGTTTCGGGTGTTAACGGATTCATTTTTCCTAATATTATTTGTTATTTGAGCCATATTTGTTTTGGATGGTATGTATATTATTCATATCCAGAATGATATCATGTATCTAAAAATTATTTTTAATCATAAAAAAAATTTATTTCTTGAATGGATACGATGGGGAATGAATCTATCTCATCGCGTTCGTGGAGAAGGTAATCCGTACGTACGCACGAGCGACAATATCATTGTTTTGATATTAAAATAATATATAATTGGATGTTATATCATATAAAAAGAATCATTATAATTTTATATTTATTATTTACATGAATTACACATCATTATTATACCCATCCAAATAATAATGCTTTGAATACCAATTACACCACGACGTGGAGACGGTAAGTCGTACATATGCACATATGGTGACATGTCATTCAAAGGATCGATATAATACTGAATATGGTTGTAGCATATTTATAATAACATCATAGAATATAGAAGATGTTGGATATATTATTTTATAATGGGAATAACAAATAAAGAAGAAGATGAAGAAGAAAGGAACTTGAAAGAGGGTGGTGAAAACATTACCTCTTCTTCGGGCTCTTCCTTTTGATTGGATCAAAAGGGCTCCATAGGTTGGCTCTCTGATCAAAATAAGGCATCTAGGTTTAAGTGAGGGATGTTGAGAGGATATTTGGGTAGGGTTTGTCCGAGAAATAAGTGTTTGAAGGTATGAATTTGAGAGAAGGTGGAGTGCCCTTTTATAAGAGGGGTGTGGGGAACCTTTGGAAAAGCTAGAAATATTATTTTATAATAAATTCATATTCCATTTCTAATGGCTCAAAAGTGGATTATTTAAAGGTTAAGGTGGGGATGGGTCTAAATACTTTCAACCAATAGATTTTAGATAGGTTTGGGTCACTATATTAACCATATCATTTATATTTAACCCTTAGTTAAATAGTTTGACATTTACCATGTCTCTTTGTATTTTTATATTATATAGTCGATAAACATACTATAAACTTCCAAGAGACCCTCAAGTGGTCCATTAATAATACACCTATCATTATATAAGTCCTATGGGCGAACCATAGATTCTTAGGAATAGAATATCAATTAATAATATAATATTTGTTTTAAAACTCTTTTATGTCAATTTTGACACTATTGGGTATTTTGTTAATGATAAATTCATAAGAACATTATTAATTCGAATAAAATTCACATAAAAAATCCTAATATGTCATATTAACATATAAAATTAGTGTAATTTATAAAAATCGCAAATTACATTTATTTTTAAATTTATAATATCAATTATTTTAGTATTTCATTAATTAGGTAATTACTGCATCACCATTGTGTCGTAATTAAATTAAATTATTTAATGTATAAAATTTATAAATAAATAACTTTTATGTAGGAAATATTTTTATATTTCTAATGAATATTTATAATCTAATTTATCTTATGTATAACCCTATATTAAAAATGTTTTAGTCATTAAACTTTGATTTTATCTCTTTTAACTTTTCTTTGAATTAAATAATAATAAATGTCCTAATCTAATCCAAGTTTACCTAAATGATAATATTTTATTCCTATGGTTGTTTTTGGTTGAGATAAACTTGTCCAATAGAATTAGGACATGTGTTAGGTTAATATTAATATCATTTTTACCCTTAATTTCCCTATTTACATTTAAACGTGGTAAATAAAAGTAAAAAGTTACTATTCACCAAAAATTATTTTTATCTTATTGAACCAAATTTTACTCCATTATATTAACCGTGTCTCTCAGATTTTCAAAATTCCACTCACAGAAGTGGTAAAATTAAGTTTTATGTGAATTTCCAAATTCTCCTAGGAGGTTGGTAAAAGACTGTGAAAAGTTCCATAAAATGTTTATATATCTAAAATTATTCTAAACTAACTCCAATGAATTACATTGAACTTATGTTTGTATTATGTATCCATTTTTACCTTAATTATATTTAAATAATATAAATAACTATTTAAATAAAAATTCTGTTTTAAACTATAACTCAGTGTTTTTTTACTATTCATCACAAATTGAATGTTTTCAGAAAAATACAAAAAATTCACCCTAAGCTAATTTTGATATTCCGAATCCCAAAATGAAGTCCATTTTGGAAGATAAAATTTATAAAATTTCAAAAAGTTTGTATTACTATTCATAACGGCTAGTTTGATTGTTTGTGGTGTGTATTAGAACTCAAAGTTGCGCACAACACACGCTACTGTTTTATTCCAAGAGAAGCATACCGTGGAAGCTTGGGGTGTTACATTCTCCATTACTTCAAAAAAATTTGTCCTAAAAATTTCAAGAATACTACTGCATGAAAAGACTCGTGTGATTCTTTATCATAAGTTCCTTGTGTGCCCACGTTGCCTCTTCCATCTTTTGGTTTCTCCGTAGAACTTTTACCAGACGAGTCGTCCTATTTCTCAGCACTTGTTCTATGGTATCAAGAATCCTGATGGGATCTTCGCAATAATACAGATCAGTTTCCAGTTCTATTTCCTCATAGGTGAGTATATGCGTTGGCTCAGGCATTTATTTTTTCAACAGTGAAACGTGGAACACATCATGAACTTTGGAGAGATTTGGCGGCATTGCCAAACGGTATGCTACAGCCCCAATTCGTTCTAAAAATTAGAAAGGTCCGATGTACCTGGGACTCAATTTATCTTTCTTACCAAAATGTATAACTAACTTCCATGGAGATACCTTCAAGAAAACATGATCTACTACATGAAATTCCAAATCCTTCTTTCAATTATCGGCATATCTCTTCTTCCTACTTTGAGCTGCTTTGATGTGGTTTTGGATTACCTTTACCTTTTCCATCGTTTCCTCCACTAGTGCTAGGCCTACAAGTTTTGTTTCACCAACAGCAACCCAACAGGTTAGTGTACAACATCTCTTTCCATATAACGCTTCATATGGTGCCATCTGAATACTCGAATGGAAGCTATTGTTATAAGAAAATTATACCAGAGGTAAATATTGATCCCACATATCCTGAATGTCAAGTGATCAGGATCTCAACATGTCTTCTAAGGTTTGAACAATCTGTTATGATTGTCCATCTGTTTGATGGTGGTAGGCAGTGCTCAAAAGAAGTTCAATATCCATGTCTTTTTGAAGACTTTTCCAGAATCTTGAATTAAAATGTGGATCACGATCAGAAACAATCGATAGGGGTACTCCATGAAGTCTCACAACTTCATTAATATATAGTCTTGCTAGACGTTCAACTGGTAGATCTTCTCTTACAGCACGAAAATGTGATGACTTGGTAAGATGATCAACAATGACCCATATTGCATTGTTCCTTCTAGGAGTCTTTGGTATCCCCATGACGAAGTCCATCGTAATATTATCCCATTTACACTTAGGTATGGGAAGAGGTTGCATGATTCCTCCAGGCTGTTGCTTTCCAGCTTTCACTTATTGACAAACCATACATTTAGACACATAATCAGCAATCACCCTCTTCATTTTGTCCAACCAAAAATGTTCCTTCAAATCTCTATACATTTTGGTGCTCCTAGGGTGTATAGAGAAATTGGAACCATGAGAATCATACAACAATTACCTTTTTAGATCAAGTATATCAGGAACAAAAATTCTCTTCCCTAGTTTCAAAATTCCATCTTCACACACAATGTCACTCAATCTCCCATCATTCACAGATTTAATATTTTTTTAAAATTCTTCATCATCGGTCTAAGAACTCTTTATCATTTCTAATCAAGTTGGTTTGGAAACCATTTGAAAAAGTATCAATGTTTCACCTTCCATTGTAAGTCCCATATCCATATTCACTAGATCCAGGAAAATAGTATCCCTTTCAATTCTCATCCCATTCAAAACTCCATGATTTTTTCTTCTCCAAGCATCTTCCACCTTATTTGCCTTCCCTGGGTCATAGTGTGTCATGCAATAATAATCCTTGAGTAGTTCAAGCCATATCCTTTGCCTCATTTTAAGTTCTTTCCATTAGAAAATATACATGAAACTCTTGTGATCGGTATATATCTCAAATTTTTCACCATAGAGATAACGTCTCCATATCTTCAATGCAATGATTACAGCAGCTAACACAATATCATGAGTAGGATAATTTTTCTCATGAATTTTTAGCTGTCATGATGCATAGTAAATAACCCTATAATTCTACATAAGAAAATAACCAAGTCCTTTCTTTGATGCATCACTATAAATAACAAACCCATAATCCCTGATGACAGTGTCATTATAGGAGAATTGACTAATCTTCTATTCATTTCATCAAAAAATTCTTCACACTCTTTTTTCCAAACAAATTTAACCCATTTACGTGTGAGCTTTATTAATGGGTTATCCAATCGGGCAAAATTATGGATGGAACGTCGATAAAAACTTGCTAAACCAATAAAACTACGTACCTCGGTTATACTCATTGGTGCTGTCCATTTTTGGATTGCTCTTGTCTTAGCAGGATCAATAGAGATTGAATCCTTAGAGAAAATATGGCCAAGAAAAGAAATCTCTTGAAGCCAGAATTCACACTTTCTATACTTCCCATATAATTCATGTCTTCTTAGAGTCTTCAGGATAATGTGCATGTGATTTTCATGATCTTCTCAGCTTTTGGAGTATACCAAGATATCATCAATAAATACCACTAAAAAATCTTCGATATATTCCTTGAAAACTCTGTTCATTAGATCCATGACAACAGAGGGTTCATTAGTCATCCCAAAAGGCATTACTGTATACTCGTAATGCCTATACCTAGTTCGAAATGCTGTCTTCATAATGTCTTCCTTCTTCACTTACAACTAATGATATCCAGATCGAAGGTCAATCTTTGAAAAGTATTGAGATCCATGAAGTTGGTCAAATAAATCATCAATGCGAGGTAGGGGATACTTGTTCTTTATTGTTATAGCATTGATCTCTCTGTAGTCGATACATAACCTCATAGATCCATCATTATTTTTATCAAAAATAATAAGGGCTCCCCATAGAGAAACACTAGGGCGAATAAATACCTTATTACTTAATTCCTCTAGTTGTTTCTTTAGTTCAACTAATTCCACAGTGGCCATTCTGTAAGCGGTATTCGATATAGGCCTTGATCTAGGAATTAAATCAATGGAAAACTCAACTTCTCATTCTGGAGGATGTCCAGGTAAATCTTCTGGAAACACATATACATATTCTTTCACAATAGGTACATCCTCTATTTGAACATTCATTTCCTCACCCATAGTCATTTCATTATCTTATTGCAAATAATTGAATTTAGTTGAGCTACTGGGTGTGGATCTAGATAAAAATTAGGTGATGATGATTCTGCTCTAAATATAAGGTGTTCCTTATCATCATCATCAAGAATCATAACCTTCTTCTTCTTACAATAAATCTTCGCATCATGGTCCAAAATCTAATCCATACCGAGGATTATATCAAACTCAATCATAGGTATGATGATGAGATCAGCAGATAAAGAACATTTATGTGCTCTAATGGGGATTGATTCACAAAACATTGTTGCAATGATACTTCCCTTAAGATTTTTAACAGACAACTCCCTTGTTAAATAAAATTGGAAATATCTAATTTTCTTAGAAAACTGGGAAGATATGAAACAATGCGATCATCCAAAATCAAATAAAGCATTTTATAAACTTGAGGAAACCATTAAATTACCTGGCACCACATCTTTCGGAGCTTCTACCTCAGCATTAGTGATAGCATAAGCTTGGCATTGATCCATTGGCCTTTTATGAGTTAAGTTCCCCCGATGCTTAGGAAATTCATTTTCATAATGTCCCATATCTCTATAATTATAGCATTCCACACTGACAAAAACTCTCTTTCCTTTGCAATCATGAGTTTTGTGGGCTTTTCACCACACTTGTAACAGACTCCCATTACCTTCAAGCAAGTACTGAGGTGTTTCTTCCCACATTTACTGCAGGATGGATAATCAAATTTTCCCTTCTTCCCTTTATTTCCATTTCCAGAGTGGTCAGCAGATCTCTTCTTCTCTTGCTTTGCCTTAAAGTCATATGACTTAGCGAATTCCTTTTCTGTCTTGATAGCACATGATACAATATCTTCGTACGAAGAGAAAGATTGTGAGACTAATTCTCGATGGAGAAATGGTTTTAACCCATCAAAGAAATGATCAATCTTACTTCTTGGGTTATGTAAATAATCTGCTGCATGCCTCACTAACCTGGTAAAGTTAGCCTCATACTTTGCGACACTCTCATCCTCCTTTTGCCTCAAACTCATAAATTGCCTTTCCATATCTGCTCGATGGTCACAAGGAAAGTATTTTTCTAAGAAAAGATCTTTTAACTCACTCCATTCTATATTTGATACTTCATCATCTTCCTTCGTGTTTTGTATCAATGACCACCATTGATCAACATCTCCAGTGAGGTGATAAACTGCCATGACAACTTTTTCCCTTTCACTACTCCCCAAAGTCTGAAATATTTTCTCTAGGGAACATATCCATTGCTGAGCTACTAATGGATTTGTACACCCATTGAATGTTGATGGTTGCTGCCTCATGAAGATATCTAACATTGATACTCCATGCTACGGATCAGGGTGCTCCATACGTTAAGTTTATTATTCATAACCAGAGTGAGTTGTCCGAGTATGGTGATTATCTGATCAACACCAATTGCATCAGTATCTCCCTATAATTATCTTGAACAGGAGGGAAATACCTACATTGAGTGTGTACATTGATACGGTTTCCATTCCATACACTAGGCACCATTTCTAGACAATGGAAAAAACTAAATCAGTTTATGAATCAAAATACATAATTCCATACGTGTAAAACACTTTACATAAATTAAACTATTTATGGTTATAATCCATAATCACAAAAAATGTTTTCTTTGAGGAAGTATATACTCATAAACCCTTCATAATGGATTGTAAACAGAATGAGAATTATCCTAAGCATATCCCATGGAAGTGTCGTAACTAAGAGTGCATCAAGGCCCGTTGTCGTGCACCAGTTCCTGTTCAAGTCTAGCTCAAAGTGGTGTTTTTGGGTTTTACCCCTAGTTACATATTTGCTAGAGACGCCGCTACCTGCTCATATCTAGACAAGGATGTATTTCTCGGAAAACTCACAAAATCTCTACAATACCAAAATTCTAGGAAGTTATTCTATACCAATCCTCAATGTCCATCTTAAGTCTATGTGCTCTAATCAGAGTTTATCTAAATCTATCTTCCAAGGTTTGTACTAAACTTCCTCTGATACCAACTGTAACACCTCGGCCCCAATTACCCAGAGTCGGTGCATTTTTACATAACATTGGCATGATCCCAAAAGATCAAGTCTCGAATGACCGATTAGTTTAGTAGCCTTGGAAACACTAGATACATTCATAAATTTTACATTACATCCTAAAGTGAAAACTACATCAAAATTTTGTCTCCACACTCATATCCCTTTATACTATCCCTGCAGGTCATTCATAAAATACTTCTTCACATCCTGAGAAAAATAAAACATAGAATTGGGTGAGCTCAGATGCCCAGTAAGGATAATAATATAGCGGAAACGTTCATAAATAAGCATAAATATTTAAGGCAATGTATAACTAAAACAAAAGCCTTTTAAACTTGAACTTCAACATAATATGACAGAAATAAAATGAAATAATTCCATTTACTTATTCACTTAGATATTATACTAGTCGAATAATCACATGCAAAATCAATAACCACTTTAATAATGATGAAATGCATAATGCCAGATTATCATAACCAGATAGCCAGGGCCTCGTGAGAAGACTACCAATAAGATTTTGTGAAGGCCTCATTCCAAGACACTATTTTGTCTCATGAGACCTACCGATGCATCGAGGATATATAGAGGGCTCCACCCATCACTTACTAAGTCCAATGCATTCTTTATATGAACAGGTTTAAGCATTACATAAACATTCATATTAAAACTAGCATAGGAAATGTAAATAATTTCTCTATAAACCATGAATGGTATAAAAATAACACATCCACAGTAAAAAATATCACAAAACCTTTAATATAATATGGAAGTTTTTTATCATAATAAATCAACTTCAAGTAAGCTTAAAATCCATCAAAGGATGTTGACATATATGAACTCAAAACTATTTGAGAGAAATATATCTTTTTTTTGAAATAATTTAAAAGTAACATAATTATAAAAGAAAAAACTTTCTTTGAAAATTTTCATATAAGATTGTAAGTTAAGCTTCAATGATTTTATGATGGCGGAAAATAGCGGCACCCGTTGTATAAGTTAAAAATACATTCTTACCTTAATTTTGTCGAAAAGTTTAAAAAGGACCTTGTTTGGAAAATGACGAAAATATTCCTTTATAAACATCTTATAAAAATTTAAAAAAGGGTATAAATGAATTTAAACCATATTAATAATAAGTTGAAATACATTTTTAAGAAACATGGATGTGGATGAAAAAGAGGTCCCAGTAGATAATTACGTATAAACAACCTTGGATAGTGAAGAGATTGTGAAATTAACCTTTACCTTGTAATTTTCCTTGGTTGAGGGTAGGTTAACCTCCTATATAATAGGGAAATTATTGTTATTAAATTATACAAGAATCATATACATTAATATAATATCATATATGATCCTTTAATATTGATTTGTTAATAATATCTTAGTATTATCATCGTTTTGTGTGTTAACAGATTCATTTTTCTTTATATTATTTGTTATTTGAGCCATATTTTTTATTGATGGGATATATATTTTTCATATCCAAAATGATATCATGTCTCTAAAAAATATTTTTAATCATCAAATAAAATTTAGTTCTTGAATGGATACGATGTGGAATGAATCTCATCGCATTCGTGGAGACGGTAATCCGTACGTACGCACGAGCTACAATATCATTCTTTTAACATTAAAATAATATATAATTGGAGGTTATATCATATATAAAGAATCATTATCATGTTATATTTATTATTTAAATTAATTAAACATCATTATTATACCCATCCAAATAATAATGTTTTGAATAACAATTACACCACGATGTGGAGACGGTAAGCCATACGTACGCGTGTATGGTGCCATGTCATTCAAAGGATGGATAGAATAATGAATATGGTTGTAACATATTTATAATAACATAACAATATATAGAAGATACTGGAGATTTTTTTATAACAGTAATAATAAATAAAGAAGAAGTTGAAGAAGAAAGGAACTTGAAAGAGGGTGGTGAAAACATTACCTCTTCTTCAGGTTCTTCCTTTTGATTTGATCAAAAGGGCTCCTTAGGTTGGATTTTTGATCAAACTAACGACTCTAGTTTGAAGTGAGGGAAGTTTAGAGGATATTTGGGTAGGGTTTGGCCGATCCAAAAAGCTTTGAAGGTATGAATTTGAGATAAGGGGGAGTGCCCTTTTATAAGAGGGGTGAGGGGCACCTTTGTAAAAGCTAGAAATATTATTTTATAATAAATTCATATTCGGTTTCTAATGGATCCAAAGTGGATTATTTAAAGGTTAAGGTGGGTATGGGTCTAAATACTTTCAACCAATAGATTTTATACCGGTTTGTGTCACTATATTAACCTTATAATTTATATTTAACCCTTAGTTAAATAGTTTGACATTTTCCATGTCTCTTTGAATTTTTTACTTATATAGTCAATAAACTTACTATAAACTTCCAAGATACCCCAAATTGGTCCATTAATAATACACCTATCATTATATATGTCATTTGGCCGAACCATATATTTTTAGGAATAGAATATCAATTAATAATATAATATTTGTTTTAAAACTCCTTTATGTCAATTTTGACACTATTGGGTATTTTGTTTTTGATAAATTTATAACAGAATTATTAATTCAAATACAATTCATATAACCAATACTAATATGTCATATTAACCTAGAAAATTAGTTTAATTCATAAAAAGTCTCAAATTACATTTATTTTGATATTTATAATATCAATTATTTTAATATTTCATTAATTAGTTAATTACAACATCACCATTGTGTCATAAATAAATAAAATTATTTAATGTCTAAAAATTATAAATAAAATACCATTATTTAGGAAATATTTTTATATTTATAATTAATATTTATAATAGAATTTATCTTATGTATAACCCTATATTAAAAATGTTTTAGTTATTAAACTTTGATTTTAACTCTTTTAAATCTTCTTTGAATTAAATAATAATAAATATCCAAATCTAATCCAAGTGGGCCGAAATGATAATATTTTATTCCTAAGGCAGTTTTTGGTCGAGATACACTTGTACAATAGAATTAGGACATGTTTTAGGGTAATATTAATATCATTTTTACCCTTAATTACCCTTTTTACTTTTAACCATGGTAAATAAAAGTAAAAATTTACTATTCACCAAAAATTATTTTCATCTCATTGAACCACATTTTACTCCTTGATATTAACCATTTATCTCAGATTTTCTAAATTCCACTCATAGAAGCGGTAAAATTATGTTTTATGTGAATTTCCAAATTCTCCTGGGAGGTGGGTAAAAGACGGTGAAAAGTTTCATAAAATTTTTATATATATAAAATTATTCTAATCTAACTCCAATGAATTACATTGAACGTATTTAAGTATTATGTATCCATTTTGACCTTAATTAAATTTAAATGAAGTAAATAATTTTTTCAATAAAAATTCGGTTTTAAACTATAACTCAGTGTTTTTTCACTATTCATCAAAAATTGAATGTTTTCAGAAAAATACCAAAAATTCACCCGAAGCTAATTTCGATATTCCAAATCCAAAAATGATGTCCATTATGAAAGATAAAATTTATAAAATTTCAAAATTTTGGTATTACTATTCATAATGGCTAGTTTGATTGGTTGTGGTGTGCGTTAGAACTCGAAGTTGTGTACAACACACGCTACAATATTAATCAAAGAGAAGCGTACCGTGGAAGCTTGGGGTGTTACATGTATAATAAGTAATACGAAGGTTTTCATATGTTGATAAATTGAAATACCATTAAAATATAATTAAAACAATTTTCAAGGAAAATAATCTTTTCATTTTGAGGATAACTTTTAAAAACCAAAAATTCACAAAATATTGTGATAATACTTTTATTTGAGAACAGAATTGTAAAAATATAAATTAAACCTCAAGGAAAATAATCCATATGATAGAGGGAAAATATATTCATGTAAAAATTGTTATAAATAAACATTTTAAACCATTTTTATAATGGGATTCAAAAGTGACCCACTAGGAAAATGTTAAGAAATCTCCTTTTAAAACCTTTTAAAATAATGTAAAAGAACATGTTGAATTGATTTAGGGAATAATTTATTTTAGAAAAAAAATATTTTTGATTTTTTTAGAAAACATGGATATAAAAGAGAAAGATAACTGATCTAAAAGAAAATCACAAGTTCGATACCACTTACAAATGACTTTCTTGATGTTTCCTTAATAAATAAGTGACTAAATGGAAATTAAACTTGTGAAAAGTATTTTTTACTAGAGGAGAACAAAATATTGTGGTTTAATAAAACATGATCACATTATTTCCTCCAAAAAATACTTGATTATAAATAATCTCAAAAGAGAGAAGGTTATAAAATAAATCCTTTTCCACTTTGGTAACTCTTCAATTGCAAGACCCATGAACGAATAAGATCAAATGAAAATTTAAATGTCATTAAAATAAATAGTTTCATGATATAACATGTCAAATGGAAATATATACACCTCACAAATGGATATAGGTCCATATGATAAGATTATGTCTCAAAGAAAGAGAATTTGAGACGAATAACCTAATAAAAATCATAACATGGAATTTAAGAATTAATTAATGAATAAATTATGTTCATCCAATGTAAAAAAATATAAAATAAATATAAATACAAAATAATATATTAAAAATTATTTACACACATATTCATGGCATAATAATGTCACAAATAAGTATTATAACCCAATGAAAGGAAATTAATTTAAGATTTGGAAAATTTTAGGTCAATTCCAATTAAATGAAATAATTAAAATAGAAACATAAAATACCATGATGTATGAAGCATTAATTTTATTAAATGTAATGTTTAATTATATAAAACATGTTATAAAAACAAGTGGTGAATATATTATATGTCTCACAAAAATAAAAAGTGAGGCAAGAAAACCCTTACCTTGAGTAGAGACATTCTTTAATATCCTTTAACTCATATATAATAAGCTTAAATAAATTATATTATTTCTTAATAAACTTTTAATGGTTTAATACCTTATAATTAAATCATTTATTTTATTTATTTTTAAACACATATCCAATTACTTAATCGGTTGAGTTCACATTAGGTGTTTTGAGGACATTCGGTTCACTGTTTCAAAACAGATTTGGTGTGTGGACTTTGGTCAAAGTGTTCATTATTTAAACATATAAAAAATAAATATAAATAAATATTTATCATATTTATACATCAATAGTTTTAAATCCAATCCTTAAATAGGGTTATGATAAATAAACTATGGTACAATCATGGGGACGGTAGGTCGTACATACGCATGAGTAAAATTTCTATTTTTAAATGATCATTATGGAACAAATTTAAGTAATATTTTACGTTTATAGAAAGAAAATAATATTATATTTACCTTATTATTTCATTAAATGTACTTATATATTTTAACCACGTTTTTTGGTGATGAAAAAATAATCACATCGCTTTGTGGAGGTGGAAGTCCTCAGATGTGCACGAACAACGCTATCAATTTTTAGTGTAAGAATGAATATGAGAAAAAATATTTTTCATAATGATAAATATGAGATTAATATAATAATTACTTCATTTATATATTATATTTTAATTATATTTATATTTATTAACTTACATGTTAAGAGTTACTGATAAATGAATCACATCGCATCGCGAGGTGGTAGCCCGCCAAACACACGAGCGACATTATCATATCCCCCACGAAATGAAATGTAAAAAGGTATATGTGATATAATATTTCCATAAGTAAAAATATGTTTCAAATATATTAAATAAACTTTTAATGTATCATTATATCATGTTGTGAGAGGTGATGATTGAAAACTAATAACATCAGTTCGCATGACAGTTGTGTATTATACACATAAAATGATGATTTTGTATCCCATTTGATGGATTAAGAGAGGGATTTAGGTTATTTAATTCAAAAACTAACATATAATTATATTTTAGATAATAGTTTTATTATATAATCATAATTTAATAATATTTTAATGAGGTGAAAGAAGAAATAAAATAAAGACACCCAATAAAGCATGATACCTATTCTTCATACAACCTCCTTAGGTAAGCATCAACAAGTTCATTAGCATGGATTTTGGATCAAAATAAGTCTTCTTGGATATGAAGAATAAATTAAATAATAAATTTTAGTATGGTTGTTTGGTGAAAAGATATTTTAATGCACAGAAAATAGAGGAAAGTTGTGACGTTTTATAAGTGAGGTGAGTATCATACTTATAATGGTTTTAAAATAAAAGTTATACCCACATTTTTACAATGAAATAAGGATAAAAAATGGACCATTATCAAGTAGTATTCATTATAATGATTAAATATGTACATAAATTTTTTTTATTAAAGTTTTTTGGTAATTTAAACCCTTATCTTTGTAGTTTAACACTATGTAAAACTATTTACACATTAATCACGATAAATATTTATAATATTGTCAATATTAATTATTAAAAAAAATTAAGTTTAAATTATTAGATAACAAAAATTGTGATTATTAAAATATTTATTATATTTTAACAGTTTAAATTCAAATAATTGGAATATTTTAACTTAAAATTAATCTTATAACTGCGATGAAATGCATGTTTTTTAGAAGTGTATATTTCAAGCTAAAAATAATTTTATATTAACTCTTTGACTCATAATATTAATTATTTGAATTTAAATTAATATTTAATGGTATATTGTATATAAATTTTACTTAAATCACTCCGCATTAAGGGTTGTTTTAATTAATTTAAAATTTGAAACCTTATGAACTTTAAAACTATTTCTTGAAAAATCCTGTTTTTAAACCAAAACAAAATCTTACAATGAAATACAATATTAGGTTGATTAAAAAAAATTAAGTGGATTAAATATTATTAAATAATACTTATATTACCTTAAATAATATTCAAAACATAATATTACTTTTTAATTACTTAGTTTATTTAGAATAAATGACATTTTTAGAAAAAGCGATAGTTTTACTATTTACTAAAAAATCTATATTTTCCAAAAAATCCAACAATTTCACCCAATGTAAATTTTTATACAAAAATTTCAAAAATGAAGTTAATTTTATAAATTAAATTGTTTAAAAGTTCTAAAAAATAATTATAATGAATATATATCGATATTTCATAAATTCATTAATACTATATAATCCCATCAAGTTAATGGTTGTGTTATAACAGTTATATATTTCATGGGTTATTTTAGCACACTGTTGTGTGTCGAATACACTATTAAACATAGTTTTTTATAAAATATCATGATGTTACATACAACACCCTTTAAATTATATCCTCATAATTTTAAATTTATTTCAGTAATCCAAGGTTAGATATTTTAAAATACCTTTGTTGTAAACCCATATCTTAAAATGTGTTAATAACAATTTCTCTTAAAAAGTGGGATAGGTAAGTATGTACTTCATCCCTTAAATATTTTTGAACATATGAGAATAATAGGTGAAGTTAAATATATGGACATTGAAGAAAATAATAAATAATTAGGGAGTTTGAAAGAGATCATTAGTCATATAAAATTGAATGATCAATAGAGATTTAAGGGAATCAATACCATAAATCTATGATGAGTGAAAAGAACATCAGTTCATCATAAATTGGGGTACTATGATAATTTTTATGTTTCAACATACTTTTCCTAGAGTTGGGTAATTATTTCACCATATAGACTAATATTATAAGAAATTATACCTAATTAGTGAGTATAATTTTATAATTTTGTCAATTTCCATCACAATCTCATGATTTTTCCCAATGATAAGTATTCTAGATGAATTTGTTTCATGCCCAAATCACTAAAAATAAACTTTTAAATAATCATAAAAATATTAAATGGATAAAAATCCATTGCACATATCTTTATGAATTAACAATTTCCAAAATGGTTAGGACATGGTAAGATAATTCCCAAAATGAATAAACCTTTATATGATACATTAATCTTAAAAATTCAATATTAACACACAAAGTTCAAACTAAATAATTCCATAAATAAATACCCCTATATTCGAAATAACCTCAATTACATGAAAATTAAATTGTTTTATAACCTCAAAGGTTATATAATCCTTTCATCTTTCAAGCCCAAAAATTGAAAGATCTTTTTTTAAAATAACATTAATCACTTAGTCACCAAATCAACTATGAATTCTATTTATATCTATACAATAAAACATAAGTTACTATAATTACCTTGATATACAAGATATCCAAGATCATATAAACTATAAATATTATCAATACCATTAAACTTTTTTCCAAAAAAATGTAATGGAATACTGCACATTAAACTGAATCATTACATATACATCAGCCAAATAAAAATTCTCATAAAGCTTCATTAATCTCTTTATTATCTCATCACATAAAACCTTAAAAGGGGTGTCTAATACCTTAAATCAATGAATAAACTAAATATTATAGACCTATTATGGTATATATAACTATTAATATAAAATCACATTAAAACATCCTAATCTCCAAAGTGATCTAAACCCTATTTTAATACCAACTGTAATAGCACTGAACCCGCATTCCCAGATCCAGTACTAAAATCATAATCTTTACATTTATGGATTTAATACTAATGATGTTGACCCAATTTTCGATATTAAAAACCAACAAAATATTAATTAAACATTATATCTCTTTTATTTTCAAGGACCTTTTAGGTTTACAGTTTTAGAGAATTAGGACAAAGTCTCAACGTCATAGAATCATAAACAAGTGGTTCATAAAGATGAAAATAATCTCCCACTACACCCATATTTTTATATTCTATATTATTTCATAAATATCATCCAAAATAAACCCATAAAAAATAATCCATTTAACATCATTCTTGATTAACCTATATAAAAGGAAACGTAAGAAGGGTGAGATCAATTTCTCATTATAGCTAAATATAGGAATTAATAAGTGAATTTCATCAGTGAGATTAATATGAGAATAAGGGTAGGATGACATAATCAAAGTATTTGAGAATAACATAAGATAACTCATACCCATCAATACCTTGATCATCAAACATGAAAACATGGCATAAGGCTTTAACAAAGGAAAGATTAATCACAATCAGTAATAATGAGCCAAGTGATATCAACATTGATCAAAGGAATTATTTATATCACATAGAATAAAAAAAACATGTTGGTATCTTGGGAAAGCATCTTCATAGAACACTTATAGAACCTTTAAAATGAAATAAACATTCTGTCAACTTCCATACCAAATGCATCGGAGTGATATCTGGTTAATCCCATTGTAAAAGGTATATTTTTCTCACATGACACAATTTGGGAGAACCCATTATATAAGAGTGACCATGAACCATAAATAAGTTACATAGATCTTTCATTTCATCGTAAAAATCCTAAAAATAGTCATTATTACTCTAATTACATGATTATCTTATGGAAAATAAATGGGTTCCATGAAAATATCATTGAATAATGAATAAACCATGTAAAATAATGCGTTAAATAACAATCTCATCTTAACCTAATTAACCCATTGAATATAAATGAGTTCTATAATAATCTTTTTGAAATATGATTAACCCGTGGAAAATAAATAGGTTCCATAACAATATCTTTGAAAAAATCATAATCCATCCACATAAATAATGAGGATGATATCATTAATAAATATCCCCATTAGATCATAAGTAATTATAAGATTTGTTTAAGTTGATGTATTTAAATACCATTAAATTATCAATTAAAACAATTCTCTGGAAAATAAACTTTCCACTTTGAAGAAAACATTAAAAAACTAAAAAATCACAAACAAATAAGAAAATATTTTTTTTAAAGACAACATTGGAAATATATAAATGAAACATTAAATGAAATGATGAACATGATGTTGAGAAAATATTTTAATACCATAAGTGTTAAAAATAAACATTCATTTCCAAGAATTTTGATAAAGGGAGTAAAATGTGACCCATTTGAAAAAATTTATGAAATTTATTCTTATAATGTTTTCAATGAAGTTAAACGATCATGTAAATTGTATTTAAGAAAACATTTATTTTGAAAGAAAATTTTCGAAAACATTTTATAAAACTTGGAAATGGAAGATAAAGATACCTATTCTAAAAGAAAAATACAAGATCAATATCACTTATGATTGAATTTCTTGATTTTTATTAAATAAATAAGAGAGGAAATTGAAATTAAACAAGTGAAAAATATTAATAACTAGATTAGAATGAAATATATGTGGTTCAAGAAAATAATATAACATTATTTCTTCCAAAATAACCTTGATCATAAATAATATCAAAAGAAATGAGATTATAACATAAAGCCTTTTCCACTTTGGAAACTCTTTAATCTCACGCCCCATGAAATAGTAATATCAAATCATACATTAAATATAAATAAAATAAAGATTTTTATGATATAACATTTAAAATGGTAGAATATATTGGTATATATCTTAAATATATGTATTAAAGAAATAGAAGTTGAGACGAGTAACCCTTACAAAAATCATTCTATTGAATTTGAGAATTAATAGATGAATAAATCATGTGCATCAAATGTAAAAACAGATAAAATAATTTTAAGTACAACATAAGATAATAAAGATTCATTACAGACATAATAATGATATAAAAAATGTCAAATAATAAGTATTATAACCCATATAAAAGAAATTGAGTTAAGAAATTGTTTACCACTTAGTAAATTTCAATTGAATTATCCTTGAATGAAAAAATTAAAATTGATACTTAAAATAACATGATTTAGGAATTATTCATTTTATTACTTATAAATGGTTATTATGTACACCACATAATAAAAATAGGTGGGGAATATGACATTTGAGACTTATAAATAAAAAGTGATATGAGAAAACTCTTATATTGAGTCCAAACATTCGTTTTATGTCCTTTAACTATTCTATAATAAGATTACATAAATTAGTTGATGTATTAATAAAATTTTACATATTTAATAACTTATAGTTAAATAATTTATCTTATTTTATTTTAATAAACTATATGAATACTTAATCAGTTAAGTCTATGTCGGGTGTTTTGTGGACATTCAGTTCATTGTTTTAAAACGACATCAGTGTGTTTAATGTGTTAAAAGAGGTCTTTGTATTAACAAATAATGAATACGAATAATTAAATATTTATCATTTATATATATATATCAATTATTATTTTAAAACAAATAATTAGATATAGTTATGATAAATTCCCAACATTACAATCATGAAGATGGTAGGCCGTATGTACACATGAGTAACATTTTTATTTTTCAATGATCATTATAAAAAACGGTAAGTGATATTTTATCTTTAAATAATTATTATAATATCAAAAATAAGATATTATTTCATTAAATATACTATTATACACATATTTCATGTATTTTGGTGATGAATAATGAATCACATCGGTTCGTTGAGGCGGTAGTGCACATGCGCACACAAATGACATTATCATTTTTTAGAGGAAGAAATAAATAGATATATTATCTTCTAAGAATGATAAATATGTAATTAATATCATAATTATTTCATTTATACAACATATATTCCTTAAATATATCTTTATTTCCTTCCATGTAAAGCGTTAGTAAAAAACGAATCACATCGCATCCCGAGGCAGTCATACACTATACATAGAAACAACATTGTCGTATCCCCCACAAAAATATAATCTAAAATTTATATGTAGTATAATATTTAAATAAGTATAAATATTTTAAAAAATCATATAATTACTTTTAATACATAATTATATCAATATGTTAGGGGAGATTATGGAAAATGATTAACATTGGTTATTGAGGCGGTAGTCTGCGATACACATCAATGATAATTTAGTATCACATTTTATGGAAGAGGAGATGTATTTAGGTTATTAAATTAAAATAATGACATATTACATGAAATATGTTTTTTATTATATAATAAAAATTGAATAAGATTTGTGGATGTGGAAGAAGAAATAAAATAAAGATGCTTAGTTAATCATGACACCACTTCTTCAGAAAACCTCCTTAAGTAAGCACCGAAAGGATTATTATGAAATATTTATAACAAAAAATTATGGATATAGGATGTAATTATGAAATTAATGAATTCATTTCGGTAGGTACTTTATTATCCAAAAATTGTTGAATTTGTGAAGAAGAGAGGAGAGGAGGCGGCCTTTTATAAGTGAAGTGAGTGGTACACTTGTAAATTTTGAAAATAAATAGTTATACATATGTTATTTTCTTGAAAAAGGATAAAAAATTTACAATTATTTATAAATATAAATTAAAATTTCAAAATGTGAACACAAAATAGTTTTTATGTTATTTTAACCCATATATTTTTAGTTTAACCCTCTAGTAAAAATTGTTTTCACCTTAACCATGGTAATTAATTTTTACTATTTTCACTATTAATTTTCGTTAGAAATTAACTTGAAATTATTATATAATATAATTTTTTATGATTCAAAATATTTAGTCTAGTTTATATAATTAAATTTATATAAGTTAAAAAATTTAATTTAAAATTAAACCCATTGGCGTGACGAAAAAGATGGTTTTCAAGAAGTGTATTTTTCATGTGAAATATGATTTTATATTTACTCTAGGACTAATAATATTAATTTTATGAACATATATTAATATTTAATGAGATATAATAGTTAAATTTTATTTAAATAACATTTTATTTATGGTTGTTTTAAATAATTAAAAAAGATAAACATTATCCAATTTGAAATAGTTTTCATAAAAATCCTTTTATTAACCCAAAACCAAAATTATACCAAAATCCAATATAAAGTTGACTCAAAGGAAATTAACTTAATAAATTATAAATAATTATAATTATTTTAATTTAAATCATATTAAAACCATAATAGTGATTTATAAATGATTTATTTATTTAACAGAAATGGAATTTTTATAAAAAATGGTATTTTTCACTATTTAGGGAAAAATAAATATTTTACAAAAATTAACAAAATTTCACCCAAATTAAACATGGATAGTATGATTACAATTTTTTTTTAATTTATAAAATAAATTTTCTAAAAGTTCTAATAATTAATTATAACATTTCATCCAGAAAATCAATAAAAATCATTTTTGAAGAAAAAATATTTTTAAAGATTAAAATTAATTTACTAAAAATTGATTTATTGATTACTAAACATTTATGAGTAATTTATATTGATTATTACATTTATATATATTTTATAAATGATTTAATACTATTCATACCCTCCAATTTAATGGCTAGGTTATAATAGTTATATATTTCATGGGTCTTTTAATCTCATTATTGGATGTCGAATATACTATCGAAAATAATATTATTATAAAAATATTAGGTTATTAAATCCTCATATAAGATTAGTGTTTCATGTTTTATATGTTTTAAAACAGAATTTTATTCTTCTAAAACATCATGGAATTATATAAATGTTCTTATTTTATGGATTTAATTATCTATAAAATGTTGATCCTCTTTGGAATAATTCTCATCTTTTCTAATGATTATTTTTATTAATTTTTTATATAATTTTTAACGATACAAAAATGTTATTATATATACTTAAATTATTTTTACGGTCATTCTAAAATATATTTATGTTTATTTTAAATTTATTAATAATAATCTTCTTAATTTTTCTTATAAGAGTAATTTATGAATTTAATTCAAAAAAGTGTGAAAATAATATCATTTATTAAATTTACCACTTGATAAATTTTTTTAACTTTTATAATCATTATTATTTATGAAAAAACATGTTCATGTTTTTATAGTTTACCAAGTTAATTTATATTACCAAAATTTTGTGAATTTTTTGTTCTAAAAATAAATATTAATGCTTGGAAGAATAAATAAAGGGATTTCATTCCACTTATGTATCTTTTTTATCCTCCATGACACATTGATTTATATAAACTCTTATCATTTTCAAGGTTATTTTATTATGTATTGTTTTCAATTATTTACCTTCAATTTATTTAAGAATAATTTTGAGAATAAATTTTATGTTTGAATTTTATAGAAATGGTAAAGATGATTTTTAAAAACACTTTCTCATGGGTTCACTTCTATTTTAATCTCCACCACCAAATGATATATATTTTATGAAGTAATATTCATGATCATCCTTGGAACAATTATGTCTTACAATGTGGAAAATATAAGTAAACCCTCCTAAGTGTGTAGTATCAGTGGTACCTAAAAAGTCATCTCCAAGGAGTAGTGTTTTAATCTGGGTGTCCCTTATGTAGATAAAAATAAAATTATTGAAGAATTTAAGAAAACAAGGGATTATTTAAGTTTGGTGAATTTAAAATGAGAGAGGAGTGATTTGATTTTGGTTAGGGTTTACCTTTTGTGATGTCATTGTAATATCTTAAAAATGAACAATTTGGTTTTTAAATAAATAAATAAATTAAGTAACAATTGTTTCTAGAATTAAAATTTGATATATAATTATCAAAGTGTAGAAATATTAGTGGATTAGTTTTTAATTATTCCGGAAATACCAAGTATATTACTGAATTTATCTAAATAATCAAACTAGTATATCTTAATTTTTTTTATATGTTTTTTGTAATCATTAAAACACTCATTCTTTGATTTATATTAATAATAAACCAATCAATGTAATTAAAATAAGTAAATCAAACAAGGTTATAATTATTTTTAAATCAAATAAACTTATTATTTAAAAAAAATTAAAATACAATATTATTTAATTTAAATTAAAAAATTAGTTAAATTCAAAACCATTAATTTATGATCAAAGAATTATTTTTATCAAAACCATTCAAAAATTAAAACATCACGAATTGGGATCCCCCTTCCCTTCACCCAATAACTAAGGATTCTAATGCTTCATGCAAGAATCCTTCTGTTCCAATGAAGATAAAAATATTTTGGGATTAAAATAAATGAAGAAAACGGAGGAAGTGGGTGTCATCCACTCCGGTTAGATGGAATAATATCTTCTTCTTACAACTAGATGAGACGGGGTTAGGTGGAATGGTAATGGATGAGTTTGGAAGTAGGAGATCACCTACTTTTATAGGTGAGGGGGGAGTGCCTGTTCTCAGTATTTTCATGAAGGCATAGCATGGTGGGGATTAAAAATTTAAAACCCCCTTATGACCCACTTTATTCAAAGGAGGAAACACCCATGGGTGCGAGTGTTTACAAACCTTGTGGTGAGATCCACACGGGGAGGAGATTCCCATGGGTGGGCGTAGGTGATGGACTAGTGAGCAAGTGGTGAAGGATAGGGCCTCAGGAGAAGGTGATGATAGATATGGTGATGCCCCGAGGTGTGCATGATAGAGAGAGGAAGAAAAATGATTGTTTGTCGATGGATTACATAGATGTGGTGGAGCGGTGTGGATGGATCAGGTGGTGGGTAGGTGGAAGAGGAGCATCTGTGGAGGTTGATGGTGGCGGCCCATCCTTCGACTATGGCATTAAAAATTGTTGGAGGAGCTTCAAAATAGATCAAGGATGTCCAATTATTGTGGTTCCCAGAGGTTCATCAAGTACCAAATGGTGCAGTGAGTGATTCCAAGTGGCAAACAGTGGATAGAGCTTGTGGGATGTGTGATTCTAGGTGGCAGTTCCTATGGCGGAACGAGGCGTTGGGTTAGAGTAGCAGTAATAGCCTCCTCCCCCGATCTTCACAGTTTCTAGAGGAGGATTTGACATGGATATGGGGTGATGGAAGAGGTTGAGATGATGATGGGGTGTGCCTTCTGCTTCCTGTATCCTTCATAGAGCCGTAGAAGCTCGATGGTGGTTTCTTTAGTGGTATCAGAGAATCGGGGAAAAGATGCCAGGTAGAGGACAACAAATGGATACCTATATAGGATACGAGTGTGATCAAATTGACTCAATGTGGCACTAGGTAGCGATACATGGTAGAGATGGAGGCTGGAGACTAGCAAGGAGGATAGTGGGTGGCAGAGTCAGCAGTGGTTATCAGCTGCATGTGGCTTTCCAGGAGGTCGGGTTACTATAGGGGTATGTGAGTGATAGATGAGCAAGTAGAGAGGTGCAGTAATGAAAAACCATGAAAAACCTTGATATATCTCTCATATCACATCAAAACTATGGGGCGAGGTGCTATCCTTTATAAGCTTGGGTGTGGGTGCCTCTTGGAAGCTAATCCAGTCGGGTGTCGGAGGACGCTCGCTGTAATGCCCCGAACCCCGATGCCCAGAGCTGATGCATTATTTCATTATATTGGCGTGAATATAAGAAAAAAATACACAAGGACCAATTATTTTATCAGTTTGGGATGACCGTATTACATACATGATACACAAAGTACACTCGGAATGATAGAAATTACAACATGATACATAATAAACTGAAATAAACTACCTCCTTGAAAGCTTATTCATGGTTTTCTTCCTCATAACATGGGAAAGGAAACATAATAAGGGTGAGATCAAATTCTCAGTAAGGGTTACATATAGTAGAATCATGAATCAATAATAAGTAAATCATAATCAATTATACATGACTAATATGGCCTGATTAATAAATATAAACAATTTCCATCAATAATATGAGAACAAAAAGGCATCCATAGATTTTGTCATAGTGAAAACCTCATGGATAATAAAAACTGAATATTGAATAAAGGGAATTATTATGATTTTGATGTCATGTATCTGGCACATGAACCATTATATCATTGAAACATTTTATGTCTATGGGTTGAAACCCATCTGATTTTTGGAAACAAACTCGAAGGGTTTGCCACCAACTGATTGATCTCATGAGACCTGTCGAAGTATCGAGGGGGCTATAGTGGGCTCCACCAGTCACATCCAATCCAAATAATTCTTTATAAAAATATTTAATACAAGAACATTATGAATTTTTTATATCCGTATTGAGTAGAGGATACATATTCATCAATATTTCCACAGTGAAAGCAACATTGGACATAAATACCATATATGAAATGGTATACGGCTAGAACAATAATCATATCCATGAAACAAGAAAATGGATATTTAATAGAGTTATAATTTTAAATATAAAATTATCACAAAGGGGAAGAAGATACATCACAAAATAATGATTAGGTTCACCATACCATTTTAGTCTCAAAGAAATGGAAATTGGGACAAAGTCCCTTACCACATTGTAATCACTCAGATTGTATGAAAAAAATTAATAATCACCAAATGAATCATAGAATAACATAAATATAAAGAGAATAAAGATATCATATATCAAATTTCAGTACATATACACCACATACAAGAAATAAGTGGTGAACAATGAAAACCTCATGGAATTAAAATTGAGATGAGAAACCCCTTACCATATGCCCGAATGTGTTCTTAGATTGATATTAATGACCTGAATAATAAAATTTAAATTCATTAATTAGAATGTCCAGAACCATATATACATTTAGTTTTTTTATTATAACCTTATTAGGTTCATTCATGGCCTTTTTTTATGGGTTTAAGAGGTTCAATTTTATTGTTTTGGAAGCATTTTCTTCTTTGGTTTTGAGGACCAGCTTACTTGTATTCATTAATGGAAGTTCTTTTGAAATGTGGTTAAAAATCATGAATTGATCATATATATTATTAGTAAAATTAAAGATATATAAATTATTTTATAATTATTTTGGTTATATACCATAAGGATGACTCATTAGATAAATTTAATGATAAACGCTGGGATTAACTTGGTAGTTTTGGGAACCATGAACATGTTTTGTTTTACTATTTTATATTATGAGTGCGTAAGGATTATAGAAAATATCACAAGTTAAAATTTATATCTATTTTGATCTGGTTTAACCATTATATTTCTTTCATGACTAGTCTTTAATATAGTAATATAAATTGAAAACTCATCATCCTTTAATGTGATAAATTAACACATCTTGGACGATGTTTTCATTTTTAGTATAAGAGGAGGGGGAAAAGAGAGACGATGATGAAATATTCCATTAGAATAATAAAATTACATTTCATGTAAGTTATTTCAATTATCATATTAGTTATACAAAGGGAGGTGGGAAGACAGAAACAAAATAATGGGACTTATAAAATAAGTAGAAAGAAAAAGGAAGAGAGGTTCACCTCTTGAGTACTCATCCATGAGAATCCCCTCAAGGCCTTTGTTTTTGGCCTTTTAGTGGGACCAGTAGGTCATGGTTGTATTTGGAGGGATTATGACGTTTATTTGGAAGAAATTAGAAAATTATGAAATCTTGAGTGCTGTGAGAGGAAGAGGGGGAAAGGGATGGTTTATATAGTAGAGGGGAGGAGGGTTTTCTTAATATTTTATTTATTAGATTATTATTTTTCCCTTAGATAAGATATAGTTACAATTTCCTGAAAAAAATAGTAATAAGTAAATGTGAGTTAGATCCAAGTGTTCTTACCTCATCAGGACATCATCCATTACTCAATAAATCATGTATTTAGCATTTATCATAATTTAACATATTTTACTATTCACCAAAAATTCAAGTATTTCAGAAAAATCCCAAAAATTCACCCTAACTATTTTTCAACATATTGAATCAAAAAAATAAATAAATTTTTTAAAAATAATTTTCCATATATGATGAATTAATTTTTTTATTTAAAATCATCATTTAATAAAGGAATACCCACACATAAAATATTCATCTTTATTTTTAAGGATCCTGAATCTTATTTACACTTTTATAGGTAAGGTTACCATTCATAAAGGTCATATTACTATTCATAAGGGTAGGTTACTATTCATAAGAGTATATTACAATTCATAAGGGTAATTTACTGTTAACTAAAATTAACATGATTCTATCAGACTCCAAATATCACCCTTATGGAAACTATGTGTGTTCCTTTTTAAATAAAAAAAAGAAGTGGAAAATTTAAGTTTATTGGAAAGGTTATGACTATATCATATAAATAACAAAGTGTTGTTTCATAGAGACTCAGTTATTCATAAAATATTGTCTATCTAAGGAATTTAAAGTATTTAATAGAAACATACCATAAAATTTCGGGGTGTTATACCAACAACCACTATGGATTGCCCCATCCCAGTGAGCTCCTCTTCCTTTCTCTATGTGGGTCTGAACACCACACATATGCGTTCTTCCTCAGGCATCGACCCACCTAGGGACCATGGAGCTTGATCACATGTGGTCCATTCACAGTCTTAATTCCACCATGAACTAATGCAGGTTAGCCCTCCTGAGGGCCTCTCATACCCAGGTGACCCCACTATGAGTCATCTAAGTGGGGTGAGGCATTCTTGGTTTAAGGATTTCTCATTTGGTATATATTTTTGAATAAATAAAATTAAAAGAGTTAGAAAAATTCATGAGAATAATATTCAAGAAGTTCATCAAAATTTATTAGAGTAAATTCCAAATTCAAGAAAAACCTCTTTTATTATTTTTTAACACAAATTCCATTATATGTTCCAATTTACCCATAAATCACAAAAAATGTTCAAATCAAAGGTTTTAACATTAAAAAGAAATAAAAAATAATTATATTTTGATTAAAAAATTACATTATTTTACTCTTTAAAATACCCCCACACATAATTCATTATTGTCCTCAGAAATAAAATCTCAACATAGAAGATCAGAGGTCACCAATACTATCAATATTCCTTGATTAATGTAATAATATTAAAGAATAATCAATTAAAAATCAAAGTTTCAAAAATCACCATAAAATAGCAATTCAACTTCTCAATTATCAAAGGAAAAAAAATAATGTCAGCCATTTTACTTTTTCCAATTTGAAATTGATGGAAGCTTATATTGTCATTCATTCAAGTTCCTTAATTTATAATTATTAAACATGCCAAATTAGGATTTATCTCAATTAAATATTTTCACTCATCTCTCATGAAAAAATTTAATTATATTTATGCTCATATCATGAAAACATGCTCATTATTCATAATATTGTAAAAGAATTACTCTCTCAACTTTTTAAATACAAAAGGAAAATAAAATCATGAGGTTTTTCAATTATGTTTCAAATTTCTTAGAGGATTTCATATGGTATAAAGTGATGTTTTAAAAATAAATCTCAAGGATGAGGTTTAACTCTTAAATCATAAAGCTTGATATTTATAGTAAAAATTTTAATAAAATTATCCGCTTAAAAGTAGAAACTACAATTTCCCCTTAACTCAAATTAAAGGTTATGACCAAATTAAATATAATTAATGATTTTTTCAACCTGTTGAATGTTTTTTCTATATTTTTTTATTTTTAATAGAAACTTTTAATTTTATTTTTTTCTTTTTTTAAAAGTTATTATTAGATTAAACCTCACATCCACCACTTAACCATGTGCGATAAAATTCGTAGGTCCAATAATGGTGATTTTTTTGTCTTCTCAAATCTAAACTCATTTTGTAATTTTTTGGTTATTTTTTTTCATTTTCATTTTTTTAAATTGAAGAGGAGAAAAACAATAGATTACAATGAATGATTCCACAAAATTTACAATTTCTAAAATAATCACAACCACACTTCTTCCTTAAAACATAAATCATCCCATTCACCATGATTCCCTTTTACCACACACATCAACTTAAAATATCATGGAAATACTAAATGGATCATAGGAATGGATAAAAATAGCTTAAAACATCATTCCCCTAATGGAAATTTGTGGTCCTTATGGGATAAAAAAAATATTGATGTAATGTTGGTCTTTTTAGGATAATTGGTTATCAAAAGATTCCAAAATCATTTTAAATGTTTTTTTCACCATCATAATTTTGATAATTGGTTAATTTCCTTAAATTATTATTTCTCATTTTAATATCCATGTTTCAATTTAAATGATTAATTTTCAATTTTAGATATTTAATTTCATTAACATTATAATCTAAAACATGTAATCACAATTTTCCTAAGAAAATCATGTCTCGTTGACAAGTCAAGTAAAACTTGTTGTAGCGACTCCAGATTTGTCTAGTAAGACTTTAGAATATTTGTAAATATATTTTTAGAGTTAGGCGCAATGAAGACGTCTGATTTCAAGGCCCGATGTTCTTGGAATAATTTTTATAAAAATATTAAGTATTTTTATACTATTCATGAAGAGGAAACACATTATCTCTTAAATGATTCCATAGATTAGAAAACCAATGCCACAGTTGAGTTCGGAACACACTCTTTACCCTAGGTCGGGTATATCTTTTATGGGCGGAAACCTTCTATGGAAAAAGTTATTATGGATGTGACTGTATATAAAATTATTAAATAAAATTATTTTATTTTTATAGTGGATCGAATAAATCCTTAACAAAGTATCTGATAGAATTTATGAGACTACGGTTGAGTTCATAACATCATGTTTAACCTAGGCACGACATAAACTTTTTTGGCGCCGGGTGTTGGGTCAGAGGTGTTCTGGTTGGGTGTGTGTGGATGGGGTGTAAATGGGGGAATTGATTCAATAAAAATTAAATCGATCCCACCCCCACCCCTTGGTACGCACGCTGAAGGTTCATCAGCTCTCCCCTCTTCCTCTTCGTCAATGAACAACCCAATTGCTGAAGTGACAAAACAAGGGTCTGTCAGACTCATATTTGAATGATGATCACTCTTGGATCAGAAAATAGTTGCTTATGAGTGAAGATCAGACCCAGAAGATTTAGAGTTTCACACTAAGATAGGCATATTTTAATTTGAATCTCGATCACCTTATTTATGATTGTTTTTGTTCAAATCATCAACAAATCATTGAGAGGAATCCGTTTTTTTGTAGATTAGATCACGAGGTTTCTAGAACTGATCTTGGAATAATTTATTGAGGACTAGAGTGTTCCTATTGATCCTTGGAAGGACCACCAGCGAGCGGCGGTCCGACTGCGGGGTGATGGTGGCACTGGAGGTGAGGGCTTCAGAGCCACTGGGTGGCATGGAAGCATGAAGAACTGGAAGGCGGTTTGACAGACGTGGTTGGACCACTATTCTGTTGGCCGGGCCAAGCAGTAGAGTTGTGGGCCGGTGAGATGGGTCGCACCTGGATGAGCAGTCCAACCAAAATGGGCACAAAGGGTTTAGGTCGGGACATGAGGTCTATAAATTGTCGTATCTCGTAATTCAGGGGGCAGATTGAAGCACCTTCAATAGCCACACGGTCCTCTCATCGGGAAGAATCTTTCTAGAATAGTTCAATAATTTAAAGGTTTTGTTTTGGGGCTTAGTTTCAAAAAATGCCTAAGATTAATAATAATAATATAAATTATTATTATTTGAGGATTCTTGTATCAGATGTATCTCCTAGATCCAATGTTCGACTCATGCGCCGTTTGCAGTGTTGCGACCCTGAATTTAACGTGGACCTGTCTAGGATGATTTTTAGTGCTCAAAACTAAATCGAGGTGTTGGACTCAAGAGGATTGGTTAGGGGGTTTTCAGTGGAATGTTACTTTTTGACCAGCTATCCATTTTGAGAAAGTTAATATACTATCTTGCATGTTTTTCCATGTAAAACATGACGATGAACATAGTTTAGGATATGGAGATATGGTGTACAAACGATGTTGTGTGAGTCACTTGGGTTAGTGAAACCTTTACTGAAAGGGTTTAGTGGGTCCTCTTGATCCCTATTTGTGAATTTTTGATTAGTTGGGTTGATTGACCTCTCTATTCATTTAACCACGTGGGTTTTCGGTACCACATTCCCTTCACTGGACTCTGAACCCTCTTTATCTACTAGGTGGGTTTTCAATATCATGTAATATTTACTGAACTGTGACACCTCGTTGGATTCTTTTCATTCGGGTAGTATAGGTTTCCCACTTTCTTGAGTGATTTGTCTTAATCCACTTCGATAGTAGACACAACAAATTTGGATATTCTATTAGGGTACATAGCCCCAAGTGAGCCCTGGGTGAAGACTCCCAATCTGTGTATTGGGATGTATTGATTCTCTAATATATCATGATGTTTTCTTTAGTGGAGTTCTGGAATCTGCATAGCCAACACTATATGGGTGTTGGACCTCTGCTAAGATAATTTTTTCAGCTTCGTGTTGTTGCATGATACCCATTTCTGTGTTTGGTGTTTCTCGCTAGGATTTCGTGTCCCCCAGTGGACCCTATGTGTGATCCACTACCAAAGGTGTTGGAGTTAGTTTAGTCACTGGGTGACTTCTACCATGGCATTGTCTGTTGAGCGTGTCCTCATGAATAAACACTATGAGGGTTGGTCGGGTTGTGTAGTTGGTTTGTTTTACCGATAGAGTGGAATCTCGCAGATGAGTGTCATCAGGGGTGAGCCCGCTCTTGGAGTATGCTTTTGGTGATTTTCACTAGATCCTCGTGTATGAACCTTTCACTAGTGATGAGGTTAGAACCTCATGAGGCTTGGTTCCCAAAACAATTATATCTTTGTGATTATTGATTTTCCCATATGGGGTTGTCACTTCTTCATTAACAAACCCAGTGGTATGAGTTAACTAGTCATTTTCATCCAAGGATGGTTTTGATATGGATTTTCTCTCTCAATTAGGTTCTCTCTGGATGGGTTGAGTGGACTTTTTTCCTTTTAAATTTCTCCTTTAAATGGGTTTTTTTGGGGAACCTAATGACTTTATTTATTCTCAACCCTGAACGAAATTTGGTCACACATTTTTTGTGTCTTTTGTAGACCAACAACCTTTTGACAGAGTCCCAAGAGGACTCAGAGTTGGTGGAGTTTAGTGAGTGGGATTGAGAGGTGTGTTTACTAAAGCTTAGATGAGGAGATTTCTAGAAATTTCATTTGACATCAATACCCTCCTTCTGAGTAGGTTGGACACTTAGACACTTTACGTTTAGTGGGTCCTATATTTTCCCTTTGTGTAATTATGTTGTACTCTTCTCTCATATAGTTGTATGTATTCTTTTCTTTCCAGTTTTTATACATCTCTACACCATTTCACGAAGGTTTATGTGGGTGTGTGTGTACATGTACCTTAGGATAAGGCCGACCATGTGTGTGATATCATACCTGCTTCTAGTATATATCCCATGGCCTATTGGAGGTGGGATTGGGGAGTTGCGGCCTGGGTTCCGTTAGGGCCGATCTTGAAAAATTTGTATTATAGGGGATCCGTTACACTTAGGGACGACAGTGTCATGATCTCAGTTTGGGTTGCAGAGCGATAGTGTTAGGATTTTATGAGTTCGAATTTTAGGCTAGGGCCTCTAGTGTTGGTGTGGGAAGCTAATGTATCCATTCACCAGGACTTAGATAACATTATTTTCGATTTAGTACATTAGGACTCTGTTCGCAGGTGAAATCAATGTTACATGAATCATATTGGACTGGGTTATCATTTTGTTTCTATCCCTCTTGATCCAGCTCCCCAGATATACTCTTAGATCATGGTGAATATTGATTTTATTTAAGTATACCTCCATGAAGACAACCAAGCATGGTTCGACGAATATATTGTGGTGAGAAGCTACCCAAAGTAGAGGCTTCAAAGATGAGAACTGGTTCCAAGGCGGGACCTCTAGGAAGTACTCCAGTTGAGCCACTACCTTTCGTGTAACAGGTTGTGCCAAATGTGTGTGACGAGGATGCGTGCAGGATGAGTGTGTTGCATGAGTTACAGAGGTAGTGACTTTTGAGGTTCTGAGGTGACCCAGACCCCCAGGCCACTGATGAATGTATTGCAGAAGTCATGCACATTTTATACGTTGTGATGACACCTACAAATTAGATTTTGGTCCTAAAAATGAGCCTTTTTCAGGGTTCGGTTGGGTGATGGTGGTGTCTTGGGATGCATACCCACGATGAAGAGATGCTCTATTGGGAAGAGTTTGATCCTCTATTTAGGGAGGAGTATTATCTGGACACACTTTGGTCAGTTCGTATCTACGAGCTTTTATAACTTCGGTAGGAGATGAGAACCATGTCAGAGTACTCATCATAGTTTACATACATGTAAAGTTACTTCATGGATATGGTTTGTGATATATTATTCTGTGCACAAAAATTTGAGAAGGGCTTGCGTCGGGAGATTTGGGCATCAGGGGTGCCCCTATACATTCCCACATATGCTGGAGTGCTGGAGTAGGCCTTGGTGGGGGAGAGATTTATAGATAACCAGATTCTGACTGTTAGTGCGTGGAACATGGGATCTGAGACCTTGGTAGTTGGTTCAATATATAGTGTTCGACAACAAGCTCATGGGTCCTAGAGTGTGTGACGTTTCAGAAGGAGACCCCAGGATAGAGGATATAAGGCTAAGGGACATAAAGACAGTTTTGGTCGGCTAGATGAGAGGAAATGTTATGCTTCTAATGACCAGGGACATCATTCTAGAGATTGTATGACCCACCATTCTACTAAGAGGGATAAGGCTCACAAAGTGCCATTATAGAGGTAGTGTTTTGAGTATAGAGGTCCGTAGGGTGATTGACATGGCGGAGGAGTAGGTGTAGTAGTGGGAGGTGGTAGAGTGTACATGTTTCCACCACCACCAATAGGAAGGCCATGTCAGGCTTAGTGATCTAGAGGAGAGGGGGGACAACTATAGGCCATAGAGGACATTGACCCAAAGGGCTTTGCAGATGGATATAGGTATACTCTATTTTTTTATACTTTCTACAGTAGTGTAGAGGTATAATTTTCTTTGCACTATTTTCTTGAGGTTTGATTGGAGTGACATGGGGAGTCAGTAAGACCCTATGTCAATATTATTCATCATAGCTTCGAATGTATGAGGAAGAGGGATCCTCCCCAAAAGAGAAATGATTTTGTGATGTGACTAAAACATTGCAGAAAAGTTATTTCTACCCAAATTGGATGGTTTCAAGTTATGGTGGATGAGTCCCTCTTACTTGAGTGTTTGGGATGGTGTTTTGTGTGGGGAAGTTTTCATTCAGGGTCTTGTAGACCTAGGGTGTGATCTTGGGAAGCCTTATATTGTTCATTTTTACCATCATGTGTTCAGTGTCAGTATGGTACATGTGTCTCTTGAGGAGGTTGTGGTTTGGTTGACATGGATTTAGACTCAAAATAATAAGGGATACTTTCCCCACTACTATGCATTCTTGAGACGTGAAGATAAACCATAATGGAGAGTTAGTGCTTCCCGAAAAAGATTGTATTGAGGTGTGGTAGATGAGTCCCTTTGACTTGTGTGTTTTAAGAAGGATTTTTGGTATCTACATTAGGTTAGTGTGGTGGTGTAATACTAGACACTATGACTACATGAGACTAGGCACTTTGTGTTTCCCAGATATCACAGTTGACGAGACACATGCCTAGTTTCACGATGCCGACCTAGGATGAGTTGGACTTGTCTTTGGTATCCATTGTGGATCCCCTATGTTTGTTATTATTGGTAGTACATTAACACTTAGTGGATTTGTGGTGGTTTTTGGTGAACTCACTGGTGAGGGAGACCAAGTTGAGAGTCCAGTTTCTTTCCACCATTCCTATACTTTTTCTTTTTAGGGCTGAAAATCTTGAAGGTGGGGAGGGTGTAGTGAATCAAGATTTGAGTTATAATACTTTAGAATATTTATACATATATTTCTAGAGCTAGGTGCTGAAATGTCATGAAATTGTGTGACCAGGTGTACCATGAATAAAATTTTATAAAAATATTAATTATTTTTATACTACGCATGCAGAGGAAATGAGTTATCTCTTAAATTATATCTCGGATCAGAAAAAATGAGGTCACAATTGAGTCTGTAGCATTCCGTTTACCCTCGACAAGGTATATCTTTTGTGGGTGAAAGACTTCTGTGGGAAAAGATATCGAAGATGTAACCAAAATTAAAATAACTGAATAAAATTATTTTATTTTTACATCAGATCGAATAACTCCAGAACGGAGTCTCAGATCTAATTTTTGAGACAAAAATTTAGTTTTGAACGTCTTTTATACACTAGTAATGACATAAAATTTTTCATCGCTGGGTGTTGGGTCAGAGGAATTTTGGAATGGAGTGTGTGGAAGGGGAGTTAAATGGGAAAATTTATTTAATAAAAATTAAATCAATCCTTCCCCCACAACTTGGTATGCATGCAGTAGGTGAAGTAGGCCTCCCCTGTTTCTTTTCTCCAACGAATAACCCAAAAGATGAAACAACAAAAATAAGTGCCGTCAGAATTGTATTTTAATGGAAATAGCACCTAGATTATGCAGTAGTAGCTTCATAGCATGAATCTCACCCCAAGGCTTCAGGGTTTCACCCTGAGGTAGGAAAATTTGAGTTTTAATTTTGATCCCCATGTTTATTCTTCATTATTGTTCAAATCATTTAAAAATATTTTTTTAGAGGCTATATCTATGTATATTGGGTCCCATGATTTTCAAAACAAGTATCAGAATAATTTTATGAGCATGAGTGTATTCGTAGTGTTCCGTGGAAGGACTACCGGCATGCGACGGTCTGGCCGTGAGGAGGTAGTGATGCCTCCTATAAGGGTGTTAGAGGCCGCTGGTTAGCACATTGGTGTGGAGCACTAGAGGGTTGTCTGGAAAATGCATCTTGAACTTGGGCCTAATGTGGCTAGTCCAGGACATGCCGTTGAGCTGTAGGCCAACCCAGGTATAATGGTCTGACCAGAATGGGCCGGATCGGTTTGGGTCAGGCTAGGATGGCATTAAATTTCCGTATCTTTAAATTTGGGCATCTTATTGACGAATCATATGAGGAAACACCTTCCTATCATCAAGAGGGATCTTTCTTGTATAGTTAGGTAATTTTAAGTCTTATTTTTGTGGCTCGGTTTCATGAAACTCATAATATTATTAATAATATAAATTATTATTTTTTGAATATTCTTGTATCGAACTGATCTCCTACATCTGATGTCTGATTCATGCACCATGAGCAGTGTTGCAACCCTGAATTTAATTCGGACATGTATAGACTAATTCTGGGTTATTAAACCAAAATAGATGTGTGGGCCCCATGTGGCCCAATCTGTGTGTGTGTGGTGAAATGTGACTTTCACTGGTTATCCATTTTGTGCATGGAAATATCCTCTCATTCATGTTTTTACATGTAGAATGTGATGGTGGCGTCTGTATGGGCATAAGAAATTTTGTGTTTAGGCAATGTTGTGTGTGTATCTTGGGTTAGAGATTCCATTACCAATATAGTTTATTTGGTCATAGTGGTCCTAGTTTATGACATTTCTATTAGTTGGGTTGAGTTCCCCCTGGTCCTTTAGCTATGAGGGTCTTTGGTATCATGTCCCCTTCACAAAACGTTGAACCCTCTTCAACTACAATGAGGGTTTTCAGTATCACATCCTCGTCACTAGACTGTGACTCCTCTTCAGTTGTTTTGCGTTCATGTAGTGTGGGTTTCCCACTTTCTGGAGTGAGATTTCTCAATCGTCTTCTATAAAGGAATTACAGTATTTAGAGAGTGTATCACCCCAAGAGTCCTGATGTGATCCTTACGTCCCTTCTTGTTTTTTTTATGGATTTTGGTGTCAGTATGACCAATATTTACCCAAGTTCTTATCCTCTACCCAAGATGTTCTAGTAGGGTACGGAGGCCCCATGAACCCAGGGCAGAGACTCCCTATCTATGTATTGATATGTATATCTTCTATGATCTATCATGACATTTGACTCATTATAGTTCTCTGAATCAGAATGAATAACACTACACGGGAACTGATCCTCTGCTAAGTGAGTTGTTTCAGCTTCTGGTTATTAGGTGATACCCTTTTCTTTGTTACATGTTATTGACTAGGTTTTATAGTCCCCCAATGGACCATAGGTGTGATCACCTACCCGAGTCTTTAGAGTTAGTTTAGCCACTTGGTGAATTATTTCATGGTGTTTTCCATCGAGCATTTCCTCAAAAACATACACCCGGAGGGCTGGTTGGGTTATGATATTACTTCATTTTATCAATAGAGTGGCTTCTCTTTGATGAGTGTATCTTGGGTGTCTCTTCTCTTAGAGTGTGATTAAAGTGGTTTTCTCTAGATCCTTGAGTAGGAACCTGTCATTGGTGATGAGGTCAGAACCTCATGGGGCTTGGTTCCAGAAACGAGTATATCTAGGGGGTTTCCAGGTTTCCCTTGTGGTTTTGTCACTTATTCATTGACACACCCAGTGCTATGAGATGACTAGTCATGTTTAGATCAGTATGGTCATGATATAGTGTTTATATATTGTTTGTGTCTCCTCTTGATGGGTTGAGAGGACTGTTGCCTTTCAGTTGCTCATTTTCATTTATGGTTTTTGGGGTACCTACTAGGTATCTTTATACTCACCCCTACATGAGATTTTCCCGCACATGTTTTGTGTATTGAGTAGACCCCATGCCTTTTGACGGAGTCTCAAGAGGACTTAAAGTAGGCATAGGTTTGTGAGAAAGACTGACTGTGGTGTTTATCAAACCATATATGTGGAGATTTTTGGCGGGTGAATTTGAGAATGATCCCCTCTTCCTAGGAAGGTTGGATTCTTTGGTAGTTTTAGTTTGGTTGGCCTTATATTTTCCATTTTTTACTTCTTTTTTAATCTAGTTTGGGATAGTTGTATGCATCCTTTTATTTTCAGTTTTTATAAATATCTGCACTGTTTCATTGAGGCGTATGTGGGTGCGTGCATATAGGTACCTTAGGATAAGGCCTCCCATGTGTGTGGTAGCCTACTCAGTTCTAGTTGCCATCCTTTGTCCTATTGGAGATGGCCATGGGGAGTAGTGTCTTGGGACCCATCAAGTCGGGTCATGACACATATATTCATGTCTGGGTATGTAATTTTCACTTTGAATCTCAAAACATGATTTTTAAAATAATGTAGAGATTTTATAGGATAAATAATTAAAGTGAATTCCCTTTTCATGATATGTTGTCCTTATCCTTCACTGTTCAAGTATTCCTTGTGGTTTCCTTCCATGATATTCCTTGAAAAATAATAACCTCTCATACCAATTTGAGAATAATTCCCTTAAAGATTAAAGGGATGATGTAGGAGGTGACTAAATAATAAATACTAAGAAAAATTAAAATTTAGGTTGACTCTCGTAAGAACCATTGGTTAATATCATTGGATCAACCTCACCTCATGTGAATAAATCGTTAGATGGGTTGGAGAGGTTTGAGCTCCTCAATCAGTTCTTGAGGTAATCGTCCATGGAAATTTTTTAGCTTATCCCCATTTACAATTAATAGTTCTCCACTATATTCTTTCTCGATATGAATGGAACCAAAAGGATAAAAATTTGTAACAAGAAAATTTACTTCCCACTTAGAAATAATCTTACCTGAAATTAACTTCTGTTTAAAATTATAGAGAATAACTTGGTCTCTAGTTTGAAAGGTCTTTGGTTGAATCAATTTGTCACATGCCACCTTAGTTATCACTTTGTAAATTCTTGAATTTTCAAAATATTCTCTTCTGATTTATTCTATATCCTATAACTGAAGTTTTCTCTCTTTTATAGCACTCTCCAAATACAAATTATCCTTTTTCATAGCCTAGTGTGCTTGGTGTTCCGATTCCACTGGTAGAAGATAGATTTTTCCATAAATCAACTATTATAGACGCATAGTAGTGTGTGACTTGTATATAGTTCACTATTCACATAAAGTGAATTCAAGCCTTTGGCTATAATATTTTTAGTTTGGTCTTACTATTTTCTCTCAAATTACTTTAATCTCCTAGTTGGACACTTCATATTGTCTATTTGGTTGGGGATGGTAAGGTGTATATGGTTTTCGGGTCACCCATAGTTTTTCAGCATAAACGTTATGCTACTATTATAAAAATGTGTCCCTTGGCCACTAATGATGGCTCTTAGTATTCCCTACCAATGAAAAAAAGTTTTCCCTGAAAGACTCACACACAACTTTGGAATCATCAGTCTTGGTGGCTTTGGATTCCACCCATTTAGAGACATAATCAATAGAATGTAAAATATAATTTATCAAAAGACGTGGGAGAGGATTCCATAAAATCAATAACCCATAATTCAAAGATTTCACAAAAAATGACGGGGTTTTTTTGGAAATATTAGGCTTATAGGAAATGTTTCAATAAAATTGTAACTTCACATTTTTTACAAAATTCATGAGCATATTCAAAAAATGTAGGACAATAGATCCTAGATTCTTAAGATTTCGTAGACATTCATTTAGGTCCAAAATAGCTTCCAAAATCGAGTTTATTACTAAATTGAAAAATATATTTGATTTCTCTTATTAGAGAACATTTTATTATGACATGGGCATTGAAAATTTTCCATAGAAAATTTTCTTCCTAGATAAAAAATCTAGACCCATCTTTGAGTTTATTCTTTTGATGGGAGTTAAGGGTTTAAGGTACCTGATATGTAGAAAGATAATTTAGTATGTTATAATACCATTGTACTGTATCCTATATGATATAGAGACATTCTCTTTGTATATTATCATTGAGAGGGATCGACTCTAGAATTTCTATTTCAGCAGTGTTGGGTAGCCTAGTGAGGTGATCTACCACTTGTTTTTCGGATCACTTTTTGTGTTTAATATAAATATTAAACTCTTACAAGATTAGTATCTATCTTACCAGCCTTAGTTTGGAATTTGAATTCTTCATCAAATACCTAAGTTCTAAATTATTTGAAAATACCAATACATTAGTTCCATGTAAATATGAGATGGATTTATCTTTTAAAAATATAAGAGTAAGAAAATCCTTCTCAGTGGTTTTATAATTGACTTGATTTGAATACAGTGTTTCTGAATCATAGTTTATGACTTGGGGGTTTCCTTAAATTCTTTGGAAAAGAACTGCTCCTAAAACATGATTTGATGTATCACAATGTAACTCAAATAGATTATCCCAATTTAGTGGTTATATTATTGATGTGGATATCAAATTCTTCTTCATTTCATCAAATTCCTTCCTAAAATTATAATTAAAAACAATGTTATCCTCTTTTAAAAGAAATATTGAGAGTGGAAGACAAATCTTACTGAAATATTTAACGAGTCTTATATAAAATCTCACATGCCCCAGAAATAATCTGACGTGTCTCACATAGGTGGGGTATGGTAAATAATTGATCACTTCTATTTGATATTAATCCACAACAATTCCATTTAGTGAAATGACATGTCCTATCACTATTCCTTTTTCAATCATGAAGTGAAACTTTTCAGAGTTAAAGAAATTATGAATTCATGTTTTCAAAACGTTCTCAAGATTTCCATTAAAAGGATAAAATGAATTCCTAAAAATAGTAGAGTCATCGAGAAAGACCTCTAGGTAGTCTTCTATGTGATTAGAGAACATTCTTACCAAACTTAACTAAAATGTACCTAGGGAATCGAACAATCTAAAAGGCATTTACCTATATGAAAAGATACTGAAAGGATAAGTGAAGGTTGTGTTGTATTAGCATTATAGGGAAATTGGGACCTAAAAATAACTAGATCAACCATCCAAAATGTAGTAATGTTTTCTAACTTCTATCCGTTCTATCATCTGAATAATGAATGATATTGGGAAATGATATTTTATAGTGACTTGGTTTATCCTTCTATGGTGAATTCATACCCTCTGACTATTCTAGTATCTCAGTGGAATTAATTCCTTATTTTAATTTTCCTTAATGTTCAAGCCTATTTTCTTTGGAACCACATGAATATAGATATCCCATTTAGAGTCAGAAATTGGGTAAATGATGTCGGTTGAAAAAAAAATTCAATCACTTTCAATAAAAATTATATGACAGTGGGGTTATATCTCTTATGGGGTTTCTTAATAGTTTAGTAGTTATCTTCTAAAAAGATTATAAGTGGGAATAAATCAGGTTTATTTCTAGGTATATCTCCTAGATTCCATCATATGTCTCAAGAATTTATTTTTATATGTTTAATTATTGTTTTCTCTTGGGTCCTAGATTGAATACTGGCATTGATCATAGGAAAATTTTATCCCTCTAGTAGATACACATATTTTAAATCACTTGGGAGGGGTTTTTAATTGAGATTTTTTTGGATGTTTGATGGATGATAATTAATTCACATTTCTTATCTCAAAATATTGTACTAACATGACAATGTGTTTCATTTCAGCTTATTTAATAAAATTATCAATGATTTTCATATGTGATTTTAGAATTTTATGATTTTTGAGTACTCTCTCCTTATATGGGGTGATCTTAGTAAGCCATGAATTCTCAAATAATACCTAAATATTCAATGGGATCAATACCTTAAAAATGAGAAATTGCAAAGAAGGAATGATTGTTTAAAGGGTCACTTTTTTAGTTAAGAACATTGAAGTTCACATTGTGGTCTCCAAGATCCATGGTCATGGTTATTTCATGAACATTGATGTTTTTTCAGTTGTTTTAAGGAATGGTTTTCCCAATATTTTGGGTGAATTCCCTGGTGAATTTTCTTCCTCCGTGAAGAGTACATAAAAGTTTGTTGGGAAAATGAGTCCTTCAACACCCACTAGCACATCTTCTACTACTATAACTAGAAAAAATGGATTAATTTTATAGTTGGATAGCCACTCCCATGGGATTTAATTAACCTATTTTAAATGAAGAAAATAAAAAATTATACATTACATTAATAGAAGCACCGAGATCACACAAATATTTAAAAACTTTTAAAGGACTCATTGTGTACGGAAAAGAAAATGTCCTTCGATCTTGAAATTTTTTGGGTAAAGGTTGGGTGATATTGGCTGAGACACTCATTATGAAGCTATTTTTTTCATCACCATCACACATATTTTGATTAGTGCATATGTTTTGGAGAATTTTGGAATATTTTAGAATTTGGTGGATTACCTATATTAAAGGAATATTGATTTCAACATTCAGAAAGGTTTCCTAGATCTCCCTTTTAAGTTATTGTCATTCATCCTTTGACGAAACAATAAATGTAGAAGGTAATGGTACCTTGAATTCTCTTTTCTCTCTTTGTTTCCTCTTCAATTTGTTTATATTTAATTTTTGTGGTGGATGAGAATTTATTCAATATTTTTCTTGTAATTATCTAACTTACTTGGATCAAGTGGTGGAAGATCCTTACCAATTCGAGCTATGATTACACTAAAATAATCCATTGGATTTAGAAGAGTTTGTGCTGGGAGTTTTCCTTGATTTGTTTCAGAAGGTTCACAATGATATTAAATTTATTGTCCACATTTTTCACAACCTTCTTTATCTCATCAATCTACATTTCTTAGTGGTTCTTTTTAAGAATGTGTTGGGGGTTGTTCATTACTTTTCTAGAATGGTGGTATTTGAAAGGATTTATTTTGATGGAAGGGATGCCTGTAATATTTCTATAATGGTTTCAATTTATTATATTTTTTCTAAAAAGGTTGATGAGATTGGTTCTATTGACTATCAAATACCTTTTGTCCATTCCCTTCACTCCATTATTGATTTTGTGGAAATTTACTTTCCTAAAATGCAGCTGCAAAACGTTCCATACCCATTATATTAGCACATTGATTAGTGTAATGATTAGGTGATGAACATAATCCCCAAAATTGAGGTGAATATAGTTTCTCACCTAGTTGTTTTATGAAGATTTTTCTTATGAAGCTTTTCAATTCTTATGTTTTTTACATGGCGGGGAAATGAGTCAATGATTATTAGATCTGGTACAATTCTTATGATGATGCCTATTATTTCAAATTATTGTTAATTTTGAGCTATATTATCATTGAGATTATGTAATTCTACATGTTATTTTATAAATAAAGATCATCTAAAAGATACATACACGATATTACATTCATTATATAACAATCCATCGTATAAGAAGACTAGGAAGTGGTGGTACTCCACTATTTGGTTTAAGAAACTTGCACAAAGTTTCCTGAAATGTTCCCAAAATTCCTAAAGAGTATCACCTTTATATTATTGAATTTTTGTAAATCTCCTTTCTAATTACTGTTCTCCAAGAGGTTGGGAAAAACTATTTCATGATACCTTATTGGAGATCATCCCAGTCTTGAATCTATCTAGGTTGTAAGGCATACAACCACTCCTTAACTGGTCCATCATATGAAAAAGGGAATGATTTCCACATGACTTGTTGATCCACTATGCCTCTCAGTTTGAAATATGAACACACACAACATAATTCTTGAATGTGTCGATTGAGATCTTCACCTGAAAGGCAATAAAATTTAAATAGCATAGTAATCAAATTAACTCATAATTCAAAATCATTTTGTTTTTCTAGCATGGTCAAATAGTTTGGGTTGTTGAAAAATTATGTGGCACAGAGGAACCTCAAGGGTTTTTGTGGTTCCTGTTCCATTATTAGTGGTTCTGATTTGACACGTGAATCTTTTAAATTCACTTATTCAGATATGTTTTCTGTATTAAAATTCCTTATCATTTTAAATAATTTTCTTTATATTTGAAGGTCAATATTGAATAGTTCCTTATTAGAGGACCAATTCATGTAAATTTATATTTACACTAGCTCCCTAGATGTAACCCTTGTTTTGAAAAAGGATTTTCATTAGGTGTGGAAAAAAAAATTAAATTCTCTTAAGACTGTAGTATGGGTGATAACCAAAAATTTGTTTCCAAGGATTAGTGTTTTAATCTATGTGTCACTTATGTAGATAAAAATAACAGGATTGAAGGATATAATAAAAATAGATATTTTTGATTTTTTTAATTTCAAATGAGAGATGAGTGATTAGATTTAGTGTTGGGTTTTCCTTTTTTGATGTCCTCGCAATTTCTTAAAAATGAATCTTTTGGTTTTAAAATAATTTAATGAATTATGTAATTTTTTTCTTGAATTCACCTTTTATCTATAAGGATCAAATTTTAGAAAACTCAGTGGACTAATTTTGAGTTATTAATCCATTACTAAATATATTAATGACTTTATCTAAATAATATGACTATTATATAGTAATTTTTTCATGTGTTTTTAGAAATCAGTAAAACACTACCACATTTTATTTCTTTTCATAATCAACCAATCAGAGAAATTAAAATAATTAAATCAAAGAATTATAGAATAAATTTTTTATCTAAAAAATTTAATATTTAATAATAAACAAAAATACAATCGTGTTTAATTAAAATTAAAATTTTAATTAAACTAAAAACCATTAATTTAAGATCAAATAAATTTTTTGATTGAAAAGTTTCAAAAGTCAAAAACATAACAAAATGGGAATCCCCTTCCCTTGACCAAATCACTATGGATTTTACCCCTTCATGCAAGAATGGGTCCTTGCAAATGAAGATAAATACATTGTTGAATAAAAATAAATGAAGAACAAGGAGGCGGTGGGTGCCCTCTTCAGTTGGATGGAATGGGATATTTTTCTTGCCACCAGATGTGATAGGATCAGATAGAATGTTAATGGATGCCTTTGGAAGGAGGATATCATCTCATTTTATAGGGGATGAGGGAGGGCCTCTCCTCTCTCTATTCTTGAAGGTGGCGTGCAGTGGGTTTTAAAATTTAACCCCCATGTGACTCACATTCTTTGGAGGAGGAAACACTCATGGGTTCTGGTGTATAGGTACCATGTGGGTGAGATCCAAATGGGGAGGATCTTCCTGTGGGTGTGTGAAAAATGTGACCTGGTGAGAAATCGGTGAAGGTAGGGGCCTTGGTGGAAGGTGGTGATAGAAAGGGTGGTTCCCCATTGCTTTCAGGGTAGAGAGTGGAGGTGGTGGGCTAGGCCACCAATGGAATGCATTATTGTGGTTGATTTGTTTGGCTAGAGTACGAGGAAGCCTCATGGTGTGATAACAGTGGTGGAGGTTGACAGTTGTGGCCCCTCCTTCTCCTCTGACATTCATAATGGCAAGAGGAAATTTCAAATGTCTTAGGGTTGACCTGCGATGGTGTTTCCCATAGGTCAATTGGGTACCAAGTGGCGGTTGTGGGTGATGCAAGGTGGAAACAAGCTGATAAAGCTTATGGTAGGTGAGACACCAGGTGATAGTGCCTAGAGAGATATGGGCTGATGGGTTCGAAAAGAAGTGCTCACCACCTCATATGGTGTAACACCCCGAGATTTTATGAGATATATTATTTTTTTCATATCATCTGTTGTACGCTATACCAAGATTACCTTGCGCTATACGCAACACCGTATTAGCTTGCAGTATACGCAACACTATTCAGGGATCATGTTACACACAATTTCAAGTTTGTTTGATAGTAGTTATTCTATGAAACATTGAGTGTATATATATATATATTAAATGTATAAATGAAATATGGTTGGATTTTGTTATTCGAAACAACGAAGGAGTCTTGCACAACACGTAACACTGACTTGGCTTGCATTACATGCAATCGAGACCTTCCTCGATAGCGTGTGTTGTACGAAGTACCAGGTTTCACTAAACAATGATATATGGTAATAATATTATTAGGAACTAGCCATTATGAATATTATAATCTAAAGTTTTAATATTATGACATTATTATTCATCTTACACATTTTCTAGAACATGGTATGAGAACAAACTAAAAGTTTCAGGTAAAAAATTTATTTTTCAAAAAATGTAGTTTTGCCGCCTTTTGATGGCACACCCACTATAAGTCTACTATTTGAAGTGTTTATAAGTTAAAATTGAAAATATAAAATTCTTCTTTGGAATAATGATATAAAAATTTACTTTGGATAAATATTTGATATTTTTATGATAAGTTTCTTATTTTGATGAATAGTAAAAATACGCTAAATTTTAATTAAAAACAAATTTTTTCATCAAGATAATTTATATGGTTAAATTATAATATTGAATGGTATTAAAGTATAAATAGAATATATTTTTACCATTTAATATAATTCATGTTATTACCATTAATTTTATATTTAATTCATAGGTAAAAATATTTCAATCTTTGACAATGTTTTAACTTCTAAAAACCATTTTCTTAACAACAGGAATAATTTTAAATTAATTAATGCAAATTCTGTGTTTTGAATTTTGTAAAATGGATTCCATAATGATTCCGTGGGTCCTAATTATATTAATAGTATAACGACCCATACTTTACATACATTGTTATTACTTCAAAATTGAAGCACACTTATTACAACATATAACAAAACCATGAAAGGACCGTATAGGTATGGTGTCTTTAGAAACTGGAAAGCATAAACAACTGCTTCATAAATCATCTAATTTTCCTCCCATTTATTTCATCATATCTAGAGTCCCTTTTTGGAATATTCTACTTAATAACCTTCTTCCTAACATGGGGATATAAAACATACAAAAGGGTGAGCTCAAATGATCAGTAAGGGTAAACAAAAGAAATGTGAATCAAATCATATACAAAATCATATAAGTTTTGAAAATCTTAACCTGCAAAAGAGATCATAATTTTATAACATGGGATAAATCATAGTAGTGAAATGTAATCCCAATAATCATAACATAAAACATGAAACTTTGTGGCATACACACATAATCATAGAGAATCATTTCTTGTTAGTCAAGACTCATTTCCAAGACTATCTTAGTGGACAAAGTCCATTTCTGAACCGAGTTCACTCTTCGTTTTAGTCTTGTTTCACTGAACTGGTTTAACCTACCATTCCAGCCATGTCTATCTCATGAGATATAAAATCTTTACCCAATGCATTGGAGGGAGATATAGGTCCCACCCATCTCATAATGATATTATTCTTATGTGTGCCACAAAATCATAAACCAAACGTCATAGCATAACCCATGCAATAAAAATGGGAATCATAAACATCGTGACATCATAAAACAATTCATATAAGATAAAGAAATTCATAAAAATAATTCCATCACAAAATAATCAAATAAATGTAATAATAGGGATAAAAATAGAACCCTTTATTATCTTAGATGGAAAATAATTTTGATAAAACACTTGAACTCCATTCTTGAGGAAAATATCCTTTCTACTTCAAAATCACTTTTCCTTTCTTAACATGTCATACAATTCTAAACTAAAAGAAGTTGATTAAAAATAAACTTGAAAAATTGTAAAGGAAGCTTCTTGGAAATAATTTTTCAAAAATCCATTCATGCCGTATAAGTTAAAAAAAACATTCTTCGTACTTTTGTTGAAAAAGTCAAAAAAGTACCTCGTACGAAAAATGACAAAAGATTCCTTTCGTATCCTTTACTAAAAACTCACCAAAGGGTAAAATTGGATTTAAACAATTTTATGTGGATGGAAATAATATTACATATTGAGGAAACATGGATGTGGATGATAAAATACACCCCAGTAAATACTAAAGTATAAACAATCTCGGATAAAAATGAGATTGTGATATTTCCCTTACCTTAGGTCTGATTTGCTTCGTAAATGTCCGAACATCCTGTATAATGATTTAAATAATGCTATTGACTTATTCCAGAATCATAATTATTTTTATGATATCATATATGGTTCACTTATGACTTTATTTTACCCGTTCTTTTGTAAATTTCATGTTAAAGAGCATTTTGGGTAAAATCGTTTCATTTGTCGTCCGTGTTTTGACTTGTAATTATTCATATGATTACTTAGATCATGATTAATTAATTCCAGAATATAAAACAATATTTATATATAATATATATTCAGAATATATATATATATAATAGATCAGTAAATGGAAAAAAATACACCATTCATGGAGACGGTAGGCTGTTCGTACGCATGAACGCTGTTTTCGTTTCCTTATTGAGTTGAATGGAATTAAGTAGATGACATACATATATATACACATAAATCTAGTATCATTATTATGTCATATATTTAATGATTACTTGTTATATATACTTTATAATCATTCATCAATGGTTAACATGGAGAATGAATCTCATCGCGTCATGGAGACGGTAGTCCGTACGTACGCACGAGCGATGATATCATTCTCATGATCATGGAATTGTATTGCAGTGTATGTATAATATTTAAGAATCAATATCACTTTACAATAATCATATATATTCATTATTTACACCATTATACCCATCCAAGTAAGGTGGTGGTGGAAAGTAGATTACACCACGGCGTGGAGACGATATTCCGTACGTACGCACGCGCGGTGAGTTCATTTTCCGTAGGATGGATAGATGGTGAAATAGGGTTGTTTAATAATTATAATAACATATCATTATATGAGTGATACTGATGTTATTACTTAATAATGAAACAACTAAAGAAGAATAAGTGGAAGAAGAAATAAAGATGAAAGAATCGGTAACGGACATTACCTCTTCCTTGAAGTGCTTCTTTGAGACCTCCTTTTAGGGCACTAAAATTGGTCTTTGAAGAAGAAAAGTACCTCTAGGATGTCTCTAGGGAAGTGGAGAGTAGAATGTGGTAGGGGTTGGATGAGATTGAAGGCTCAAAGTGTTGTGAGGAAGAGAGGGAGGAGGTGCCCTTTTATAAGGGAGGAGAGGGGCACCTTTGGAATAACAAAAAATATTATTTTATTAGAAAGAAAAATTCGGTTTTAAATAGCTCCAAATTGATTTATTTCAAAGATAAGGCGGGGATGGGTCGAAATACTCTCCTACAATAGAATTTAGACAAGTTTAGGTCCCTATTTTGACCTTATCATTTAGATTTAACATTAAGTTAAATAATTTTACTTTTACCGTGTCTTCTTGTGTTCTTACACTATAAGGTTAATAAACTTACTATAACAATCCAAACGAACCCCAAGTTGTTTATTATTAATATATATAACCTTATCTAAGTCATTTTTCCGAACCATAGATTTTTAGAAATAAAATAACAATTAATAATATAATATTTTTTTAAAAAACTATTTTATGTCAATTTTGACACTATTTAGTAATTGATTTTTTGAAAATCATAACAGAATGATTAGTTCAAAAACCATTAATTTAATAAATAATAGCCTGTCATAGTAGTCTATAAAATTAGTGTAATTCATAAAAAGTCTCAAATTACATTTATTTGGGTATTTATAACATCAATTATGTCAATATTTCATTAATAAGATAATTACTGCATCATCTTTGAGTCATACATAAATTAGATTATTTAATGTCTAAAAATTACAAATAAAATACCATTATGTAGTAAATCTTGTTAGATTTCTAATTAATATTTATAGTCGAATATATCTTATATATAACCTTATATTAAAAATTATTTACTTATTAAACTTTGATTTTAACTATTTTAACCCTTCTTTAAATAAATTAATAATAAATGTCCTAATCTAATCCAAGTGGGCCTAAATGGTCATATTTTATTCCTAAGTTTTTTTTGGTCTAATTAAACTTATCCAATAGAATTATTACATGTGTTAGGGTAATAATAATATCATTTTTACCCTTAATTAGCCTATTTACTTTTAACCGTGGTAAATAAAAGTAAAAAGTTACTATTCACCAAAAATTATTTTCATCTCATTGAACCAAATTTTACTTACTGACATCAACCGTGTCTCTAGGTTTTTTGAAATTCCACTAACAGAAGTGGTAAAATTATGTTTTTTGAAAAATTCAGTTTTTTAACTACCACTTAGTGGTTTCACTATTCATCAAAAATTGAAAGTTTTCAGAAAAATACCAAAATTTCACCCTAGGATAATTTCGATATTACAAATCCAAAAATGAAGTCCATTTTGAAAAATAAAATTTATAAAATTTCAAAAAGTGGTTATTACTATTCATAACGGCTAGTTTTAATAATATTTTATTAGCATATCATTGTTTAGTGAAACTCGGTATTGCGTACAACGCAAGCTATCGAGGAAGGTCGCGATTTCGTGTAATGAAAGCCAAGCAAGTGTTGTGTGTAGAAAAATATTCTTTTGATAATTTATATAACATAAAATTCTCGGGTGTTACATTCTACCCCCCTTAAAATGAATTTCGCCCTCGAAATTTGTCACTTTGTAACAAACAGATGAGGATACCTCTCCCTCATAATATCCTCAAGCTCCCATGTAGCTTCTTCTAATTGGTGGTTACTCCATAAAACTTTCACCAATCCAGTGGTCTTGTTTCGTAGGACTTTTTCTCTATGATCCAGAATCTCTATCGGCTGTTCTTCATAAGAAATATCCTGCTCCAGCGGTACAACTTCTGAGCTGAGTACATGTGAAGGATCAGGTATATACTTTCTCAGGAGAGATACATGGAACACATCGTGAACTTGAGAGAGATTCGGTGGAAGCACCAATCGGTAAGCTACCTTCCCAACACGATCCAGTATTTCGAAAGGACCGATATATCTAGGGCTCAACTTCCCCTTCTTTCCAAATCTCATGACCCTCTTCCAGGGAGATATTCGTAAGAACACTTTATCACCTACTTCAAACTCTAGGTCTTTTCTTCGGTTGTCAGCATAACTTTTCTATCGACTCTGAGCTTCTCTTATGTGTTGTTGAATAGATCTGACCTTTTCTGCCATTTCCTCAATGAGATCAGGTCCTAATAGCTTTCTTTCCCCAACTTCATCCCAGCAAGTTGGAGTCCTGCATTTCTTTCCATAGAGAGCTTCATAAGGGTCCATCTGAATACTAGAGTGAAAGCTATTATTATAAGAAAATTCCACCAAAGGTAGGTGTTGATCCCAACCACCTTTGAAATCCATAGAGCAAGCTCTCAACATATCTTCTAGAGTTTGAATTGTTCTCTTAGACTGATCGTCTGTCTGAGGATGATAATCAGTGCTGAAACTCAACTCTGTATCCAGAGTATGCTGAGGACTTCGCCAGAACATCGAGGTAAATCTCGGATCCCGATCAGATATAATAGAAAGTGGTACTCCATGCAATCTTACCCCTTCTTTTACATATATCATGGCAAGCTGATCCAGAGTGAAATCCTCTCTAATAGCAGTGAAGTGTGCAGACTTTGTAAGACGATCCACTATGACCCAGATAGCATTATTGCCTTTGGACGTTTTAGGAAGTCCTGTGACAAAGTCCATAGTGATGTTTTCCCATTTCCATTCGGGTGTGGGTAATGGTTGTAACATCCCCTTAGAATTCTGTCTCTCAGCTTTAACTTGTGACAAACCAAGCATCGAGAGACATATTTAGCAACATCTCTTCTCATGCCATCCCACCAGAAGTACTCTTTCAGGTCCTTATACTGCTTCGTGCTTCTAGGATGAATAGAGAATGAAGAACTATGAGCATCATCCAGCAGATCCTTCTTTAATTCGGGGATGGGAGGAACACAAACCTGATTCCTGAACTTTATTATCCCATCACAATCAAGGTTGAATTCAGGAACATTTCTCACCTTCTTTGGTAACTCAAAATCTTCTTTCTGTGCCTCTTTAATCTTCACATGTATAGATGGTTGAACATTCATTTGAGAAAGATACGATTTCCCCTTTCATTATAATTCCCAGATCCATCCTTTGTAAATCCATAAATATTGGATATTTTGTGATCCTCATCATGGATAAACTATCATGGTCTTGTCGACTTAATGCATCTGCCAACTTGTTTGCTTTGCCAGGGTGGTAATGAATTGAGCAGTCGTAATCCTTAATCAGCTCCAACCATCTTCTTTGGCGCATATTTAGCTCCTATTGTGTGAAAATATACTTTAAACTTTTATGATCAGTTTAAATATCACACCTTTCACCATAAAGTTAATGCCTCCAAATCCTTAATGCAAAGATTACTGCAGCTAACTTTAAATCATGAGTTGGGTAATTTTGCTCATGTATTTCAACTGTCGTGAGGCATAAGCTATCACCATATCATTTTGCATAAGAACACACCCCAAACCCTTGTTGGATGCATCACTATAGATCACAAACCTTTCTCCACTACAAGGCAGTGTGATCACAGGTGCACTGGATAACCTTCTTTTCAACTCCTTGAAATTGTCTTCACATTCCTCCGTCCAAACAAACTTAACTCCTTTCCGAGTCAACTTGGTGAGTGGATTAGTTAATCGTGAAAAATCTTTCACAGAATGTCAATAATATCCAACCAAACCAAGAAAAATTCGGATCCGAGTTACTATTGTTGGTCTCGACCATCTTTCGATAACCTCTGTTTTTACTAGATCCACAGATATCCCCTCTTTTGAGATTATGTGACCCAAAAATGAAACTTTTTGAAGCCAAAATTCACACTTGGTAAAATTGTCATAAAGCTTCTCCTTCCTCAGTGTCTTCAATATAATTCTCATGTGATCTTCATGTTCTTCCTTGCTCTTTGAATAGAGAAGAGTATCGTCTATAAAGACTACCACAAATTGATCAAGATAGTCTCTAAAGACTCAATTCATTAGATCCATGAAGATAGAAGGGGCATTAGTAAGACCAAATGGCATCACTATAAAGTATTAGTGTCTATACCTTGTACGGAAAGCCGTCTTTGGAATATCCTCCCTTTTGACCCTTAATTTTTGATACCCTAAACGAAGATCAATCTTGGAAAAGTGTTGAGCTCCGCGTAGTTGGTCAAATAGGTCATCAATGCACGGGAGAGGATATTTGTTCTTGATATTGATCTTGTTAAGTTCTCGATAATCAATGAAGAGTCTCATTGATCCATCTTTCTTCTTAACAAACAGAACATGTGCTCCCCAAAGTGACACACTAGGGCGTATGAACCCCTTATGAAGATTCTCTTGGAGTTTCTTCTTCAATTCCTGGAACTCAATTGGGGCCATTCTATAAGGTGTCTTTGAAATAGGCAAAGCATCTGGTACGAGTTCTATTGAAAACTCAACTTCACGATTCAGTGGAAGACCTGGTAATTCCTCCGAAAAGACATCATCAAACTCCCATACAATGGGCATATTCTTAATCGTGAGTTTCTCACGAACCATTTGAGATAAATAACCTTCATTTAGTGGAATCAATACCCATAAAATGGAAGAAATTTCCACTGGAAGGTTATGTTCATCCTTGCATCGATAGACGATCATAGATTGATCTGGAATATGAAATGTGGCTTCCCTTCTTTGGAAATTGATATGAGCTCCATGTAGAGAAAGCCAATCCATGCCAAGAATCACATCAAATTCCACTATAGGAAGGATCAAAAGATTTGCATGAAGCACTTTCCCACAAACTTCAATTGGCGAAGAATTATAAACTTTTGATGCGACTGTTGTGCCATTAGGGGTTGTCACAGCTAACTCAACATCTAACTGTCGAGGTAATATGGTGATATACTTAGAATATTCTTCAGAAATAAAAGAGTGGGTGGATCCAGAATCAAATAAAATATTTGCTACTTTAGAGTGGATGGTAAGTGTACCTTTCACCACATCGTTATCATACTCCACATTTCTGATAGAAATTGCATGTGACTTTCCTTTGTCTTTAGCCTTAAGAGTTTGTTGACGTCGACCATCATCATCAACCCTTGGATTTGGGCATTGATTGGAATAATGCCCCATCTCCTTGCACTTGAAACATTGAAGTGTAGTAGGGTCATTCTGTGTATCCCTTCCTTTGTTTTCATCATTAGACATCTTCTTCCCATCATTGCGGCATTCAAATGCCCGATGACCTTCCTTTCCACATTTGAAACATTTACTTGTCCCATTAAGACAACTCCATCCATGTTTCTTTCAACACTTTGAGCATAAGGGAAATCTCATCTTCTTTTCAGTGTGCTCTTTAGATTTTCTTTTGAATTCCATTTTCCTCTTCTTATCAAACCCATATGACTGATGGGTTACTCCAATCTCCATCTCGAATTTGAGAGCACATCAAATGATTTCCTCATACCTATTGAAGTCCCTTATGGCTAACACCCTTTGAAGACTTGGTTTTAAGACACTAAAGAATCGATCGATCTTACTCTCAGGTTGGATAATAATACCAGAAGCGTACCTTGCAAGTCTTGTAAAATTTTCTTCATAAGTACCAACAGATTCATCATCCTTTTGCTTCAGTTCAAGAAACTCTTTCTCCATCTTTGTTCGGAGAATACGAGGGAAGTACTTATTGAAAAATAGTTCTTGAACTCGTCCCATTCCATGGAATCAATTTCATCCCTTTGCCTCGTATTCTTAATAAGATTCCACCATTGATCAACATCTCCTTCCAAACGATACACTACTAGGATGACTTTATCATGTTCAGAACATTGAAGAACTGAAAATATCTTTTCAGTAGTACTAATCCATTGTTCAGCAACTAATGGATCAGTAGACCCACTAAAAGAAGGTGGACGCTGCCTCATGAAGGATTCAACAGAATGTTGCTCCTTTGGTCGTTGGGAAGTCCTGCATGATTCATAGCCTGAGAAAGTTGTGTGAGCATGGCTACAAGATTTTTCATTCCGGCTCCCATAATGTTTGGTTGCTCCGGGGGACAATCATTGCATTGCCTGTCGCATTGCGCATTAACACGGTTCCTTCAGGTTCCAGCCATTGACTAAAACCAAGAAGAATAGTGTGAGCAAAACTAATTATAATAGGAAAACCACATAATCAAGAAAAAAATTTCACACTTAAGGTCTTATCCTAGGTTATTCATGGTCATTTCTAAAACACTAAGACTGTGTTCTATGATTATAATTATCCATAGGGTTCTTACTAAGGCTTTCGCATCCTAGTTTCCAAAGGTCAACTATACCTTTCCTCTGATACCAACTATAACGACCCATACTTTACATACAATGTTATTACTTCAAAATTGAAGCACACTTATTACAAATTATAACAAAACCATGAAAGGACCATATAGGTATAGTGTCTTTAGAAACTGGAAAGCATAAACAACTGGTTCATAAAGCATCTACTTTGCCTCCCATTTATTTCATCATATCTAGAGTCCCTTTTTGGAATATTCTACTTATTAACCTTCATCCTGACCCGGGGATATAAAACATAAAAAAGGGTGAGCTCAAATGCTCAGTAAGGGTAAACAAAAGAAATAAAAATCACATCATATACATAAGCACATAACTTTTGGAAATCTTAACCTGCAAAAGAGATCATAATTTCATAACATGGGATAAATCATAGTAGTGAAATGTAATCCCTATAATCATAAAATAAAACACAGAACTTTGTGGAATACACACATAATCATAGAGAATCTTTTCTTGTTAGTCAAGACTCATTTCCAAGACTATCATAGTAGACAAAGTCCATTTCTGAACCGAGTTCACTCCTCATTTCAGTCCTGTTTCACTGAACCGGTTTAACCTTCCGTTCCAGCCATGTGTATCTCATGAGATATAAATTCTTTACCCAATGCATTGGAGGGAGATACATGTCCCACCCATCTCATAATGATACCATTCTTATGTGTACCACAAAATCATAAACCACACATCATAGCATAACCCATGTAATAAAAATGAGAATCTTAAACATCGTGACATTATAAAACAATTCATATAAGATAAAGGAATTCATAAAAATAATTCCATCCCAACATAATCAAATAAATTTAATAATAGGGATAAAAACATAACCCTTTATTATCATAGATGGAAAATAATTTTGATAAAACACTTGAACTCCATTCTTGAGGAAAATATCCTTTCTACTTCAAAAACACTTTTCCTTTCTTAACATGTCATAAAATAATAAACTAAAAGAAGATGGTTAAAAATAAACATGAGAACTTGTAAATAATGCTTATTGGAAATAATGTTTTAAAAATCCATTCATTTCTTATATGTTAAAAAAAACATTCTTCGTACTTTTGTCGAAAAAGTCAAAAAAGTACCTCGTACGAAAAATGACAAAAGATTCCTTTCGTATCCTTTACTAAAAACTCACCAAAGGGTAAAATTGGAATTAAAAAATTGTAGGTGGATGGAAATACTATTACATATTGAGTAAACATGGATTTTGATGATAAAATACACCCTAGTAAATACTAAAGTATAAACAATCTCGGATAAAAATGAGATTGTGATATTTCCCTTACCTTAGGTCCGATTTGCTTCGTAAGTGTCAAAACCTCCTGTATAATGATTCAAATAATGTTATTGACTTATTACAGAATCATACTTATTTTTATGATATCATATATGGTTCACTTATGACTTTATTTTACCCTTTCTTTTGTAAATTCCATGTTAAAGAGCGTTTTGGGTAAAATCGTTTCATTTGTCGTCCGTGTTTTGACTTGTAATTATTCATATGATTACTAAGATCATGATTACTTAATTAAAGAATATAAAACATGATTTATATATAATATATATTCAGAATATACATATATATATATATATATAATAGATCAGTAAATGGAAAGAAATACACCGTTCATGGAGATGGTAGGCCATACGTACACATGAACGCTGTTTTCGTTTCCTTATTGAGTTGAATGTAATTAAGTAGATAACATACATATATACACACATAAATCCAGTATCATTATTATGTCATATATTTCATGATTACTTGTTATATATAATTTATAATCATTCATCAATGGTTAACGTGGAGAACGAATCTCATCGCATCGTGGAGACGGTAGTCCATACGTACGCACGAGCGATGATATCGTTCTCATGATCGTGGAATTGTATTGGAGTGTATGTATACTATTTCAGAATCAATATAAATTTACAATAATAATATATAGTCATTATTTACACCATTATACCCATCCATGTAAGCTGGTGGTGGAAAGTAGATTACACTATGGTGTGGAGACGGTATTCCGTACGTACGCACGCACGGTGATTTCATTTTCTGTAGGATGGATAGATGGTGAAATAGGGTTGTTTGATACTTATAATAACATATCAGTATATGAGTGATACTGATGTTATTACTTCATAATGAAACAACTAAGGAAGAATAAGTGGATGAAGAAATAAAGATGAAAGAATCGGTAACGGATATTACCTCTTCTTTGAAGTGCTTCTTTGAGACCTCCTTTTAGGGCAATAAAATTGGTCTTTGAAGAAGACCAGGACCTCTAGGATGTCTTTAGGGAAGTGGAGAGTAGAACGTGGTAGGGGTTGGCCGAGCGTGAAGGCTCAAAGTGGTGTGAGGAAGAGAGGGAGGAGGTGCCCTTTTATAAGGGAGGAAAGGGGTACCTTTGGAATAACTAAAAATATTATTTTATTATAAAGCCAAATTCGGATTTAAATAGCTCCAAATTGATTTTTTTTCGAAGCTAAGGTGGGGATGGGTCTCAATAATCTCATACAACAGAATTTAGACTAGTTTAGGTTCCTATTTTGACCTTATCATTTAGATTTAACATTAAGTTAAATAATTTTACTTTTACCGTGTCTTCTTGTGTTCTTACACTATAAGGTTAATAAACTTACTATAACAATCCAAACGAACCCCAAGTTGTTTATTATTAATATATATAACCTTATATAAGTCATTTGGTATAACCATAGATTTTTAGGAATAAAATAACAATTAATAATATAATATTTGTTTTAAAAACTATTTTATGTCAATTTTGACACTATTTAGTAATAGATTTTTGTGAAAATCATAACAGAATTATTAGTTCGAATAAAGTTAATTAAATAAATAATAACATGTCATATTAACCTATAAAATTATTGGAATTCATAAAAAGTCTCAAATTACATTTATTTGGGTTTTTATAACATCAATTATGTCAATATTTCATTAACAAGATAATTACTGCATCATCTTTGTGTGATAAATAAATTAAATTATTTAATGTCTAAAAATTACAAATAAAATACCATTATGTAGGAAATATTTTTATCTTTCTAATTAATATTTATAGTCGAATTTATCTTATATATAACCTTATATTAAAAATTATTTACTTATTAAACATTGATTTTAACTATTTTAACCCTTCTTTAAATAAATTAATAATAAATGTCCTAATCTAATCCAATTGGGCCTAAATGGTCATATTTTATTCCTATGTTTGTTTTTGGTCGAATTAAACTTATCCAATAGAATTAGGACATGTTTTAGGGTAATAATAATATCATTTTGCCCTTAATTACCATATTTACTTTTAACCGTGGTAAATAAAAGTAAAAAGTTACTATTCACCAAAAATTATTTTCATCTCATTGAACCACATTTTACATACTTACGTCAACTGTGTCTCTCGAATTTTTGAAATTCCACTCACAGAAGCGATAAAATTACGTTTTATGAAAAATTCAGTTTTTTAACTACCACTTAGTGGTTTCACTATTCATCAAAAATTGAAAGTTTTCAGAAAAATACAAAAATTTTGCCCTAAGATAATTTTGATATTCCGAATCCAAAAATGCAGTCCATTTTGAAAAATAAAATTTTTAAAATTTCAAAAAGTGGTTATTACTATTTATAACGGCTAGTTTTAATAATATTTTATTAGCATATCATTATTTAGTGAAACTCGGTATTGCGTACGACACAAGCTATCGAGGAAGGTTGCGATTTCGTGTAACGAAATCCAAGCAAGTGTTGTGTGTAGAAAAATATTCCTTTGATGATTTATATAACATAAAAGTCTTGGGTGTCACAAATAGGTTACTTTTATTTTTTGGATATTATGAATAGTAACTACTGTAATTTTTATTTACTATAGTTAAACGTAAATCAGGTAATTAAGTGTAAAAATGAGAATGTAAAATTACCCTAATAATTTCCAAAATTCAATTGGATTAATAAAAGTCGACCCATATAACCTAAGGGTCGGAATAGATTCATTGAATGGACCTTTGACCATGAAAATGATGTAATTATTATTATAACAAAAGAAAGTACAACATGTCACTCTCTTAAATATTATAAGTTTAATAATTTTAATTTAGTGATAAACATAATGAAACTTCAAACATGAATAGTCTCCAGAAAGCTAATAAAATTATCTACATCATGTGAATTTATTTATAATTTTTAGGGATTATATAATTATCATTAAAGGTGACACAACAGTGAGGTTGGAATTATTTTATGGATTGAAATATAAAATAAATGGTTTAAAAATATTAAAATAAATATTATATGAACTATTTAATGTTTTCCACGAATTTTATAGACAAATATGACATGTTATGAATCTATTAAATCTTTTATTTCAAACATATATTCTGTGTGGATTTTATTTAAATTCAAATAAATAAATAGTGTTAAATTTGACACTAATGTTATTTTATAAAAATAACATAATATAAAATTATTTAAAAATGACAAAATATTTAAAAACTAAAAATTAACATTTATATGTTCTAAAATTTCATAAAGTATCCAATTATGGACAATTCACAACACATAATTCATTATTTATAATAATTAAAAATTTTGAATCTTATTACCAAAAATAAAATTAAATAGATTAAATAAGGATAAATCAAGTTGATATGGTTTAAAATAAATTCACAACATGTCTAAATTTTATTGGTCGACGAGATTACAACCCTATATGATATCAACTTCTAATTGAGTCATTTTTGTAGGTTTTTATGTGGGTTTGTAATTTATTATAAATTAATATTTCTTATAATTCCAAAGGTACCCCTCTCCTCCCTTATAAAAGGGAAACACCCCCCTCTCCTCTTCACACAAATTTGAGCCTTCATGCTCGGCCAAACCCTGTCCATTTCACTTCTCAACTTCCATATAAACCTACTAGAGGTTCTGGTCTTCTTCAAAGACCCACTTTAGTTCCCTAAGAGAAGGTGAAGAGGAGGCACATCAAAGAAGAGGTAATCTCTTCTACTAATTCTTTCAAATTAATTTAATATTCTACTTCCTCTTATTTAGTTGTTTATTTATAAAGTAATAACATAAGTATAACTAATATACTGATATGTTATTATTAATATGGAACAAACCCATTTCATCTTCTATCCATCCTACGGAAAACGAAATCACCGTGCGTGCGTACGTACGGAATACCGTCTCCACACCGTGGTGTAATCTGTTTTCCCACCACCACCTTACTTGGATGGGTATAATGGTGTAAATAATAACTATATATGGTTATTATAACATCATATTTATTTTGATTCAATATTTATGGGAACAATATCACCGCTCGTGCATACGTACATACTATCATCTCCACGACGCGATGAGATTCATTCTCCATGTTAACCATTCAAGAATGATTATAAAGTATATATAATGAATAATAATGAAATATATGACATGATAAATCTACTGTAATTATGTATACCTATATATATATATATCATCTAGTTACTTCCATTCAAGTCAATAAGGAAAGGAGAACAACATTCATGAGTACGTACGACCTACCGTCTCTATGAACGGTGTATTTCATTTCATTCATCTATCTATTATATATATATATTGAATATATATGATATATAAATCATGTTTTACATACTAGAAGTAATTAAATAATTATGTAAGTAATAATAATAGCACGAACAACAATTCCAAACATGTACGATAAATAAAACGATTTTACCCAAAACACTGCTTTAACATGGAATTTACAAAAGAACAAGTATTATAAAGTAATAAGTGAACCATATATGATATCATCACAATGAATATGATTATGTAATAAGTAAATGACATTATTTAAATCATTATACAAGAGGTTCAGATACGTACGAAGCATACAAGACTTAAGGTAAGGGATAACTATTCCAATCTCATTCTTATCCGAGATTGTCATTCGTAAGTATTTACTGGGGTTATTGTTGTCATCCATGTCCTTGTTTTCTAATTTTTTTCATGTTTGTTTAATGTCCTTTTTACACATTTTTGAGTTTTACCAAATGTTATGGAAGGAATATTTATTTTGTTTACCATACAAGGAAATTTTTGACTTTTCTGACAAAAGTTCAAGGAGAATGTTTTTTTAACTTATACGACATGAATGGATTTTTATAGTTTTATAACGCCTTATTTTTATGAATCTTACTCTACAAGATTTAATAACTATTTTCAAAAAAATATTTTTCTTTTAAAATTGAATTTCATTTTGTGAAAATAAAATCATTTTGAAAAAGAAAGGATATTTTCCTCAAGAATTCATTTCAAGTGTTTTATCAAAACCATTTTCTATCTAAGATGACATTATTTCATATGTGTATGTTTCAAGTATAATGTCTCTATTATTTTCATAGATTCACTTTTCTTATGATGAAATGATATCTATTTTTTATATGGATTATGTGATGATGCGATGATGTTTAGGAATCCCATTTTATTCTTTGGGTTATGATGAATGATTTATGTATATTTTGTGGCACAAGTAAAAATGATTTCATTATGATATGGGTGGGACCTATATCTCCCTCCAATGCGTTGGGTAAAGATTTATATCTCATGAGATAGACATGGCTGGAATTGTAAGTTAATTCAGTTCAGTGATATAGGAATGGAACGAGGAGTGAACTCAATTCAGAAAGGGACTTTGTCCACTAAGATGGTCTTGGCGGCAATGCTTTGGCTACTATGGAAATCATATCATGTGCTTAATGGTTTTCCACAATTATGTGTTTTATTCCCCTAATATTTTATCATGATTGATGTTCCTTTATGATCTATGCCTTATGTAATGATATTATTTATGTCATATTCACGTTTTTACGTTCAAATGTTTATGGATTGTTTTATGTTCTCTATGTTTACCCATACTGAGCATTTGAGCTCACCCTTTTTATGTTTTTTACCACGATATAAAGAAAGGTTTTCAGTAAGAAAAAAAGGAAGATATTAATGGGAGATGTTGAAGATATTTCAGCAAGATTATAAGATTATGTTCCAAGTTTCCAAAGACACTAAACTATTACTGTCCTTTGGGTGTTTGTTTTTGTTATTTATTAAGTATTCCACAAAAGTAATGTAATGCCTATGTACGTCAAGATTTGTGTCTCTACAGTTGGTATCAGAGGAAAGGTTTATTTAACCTTTGGAAACTAGGATGCGAAAACATTAGTGATATCCCATGAGATATTTATAAGGTATGTCTAGGGATGTCCCTAAGGTTAAGTATAAGTATAGGTAATAATCCTAGAATTACGGTAATGATCATAGAATTAAACCTAAGATCTAAGATATTTAAGGTACTCCTCCATTATTATGTTGTTTTCCTAGCATTGTTTTTGACTCTCACACTGTTCTTTTTGGGTTTTAGACGATGGATGGAACCTGAAGGAACTGTGTTGATCAATATAATGGAAAATTCAACGATTGTCCTACCAAAAAACCAAATGTGATGGGAGATGGAGTGCAAAATTTTATTGCTATACTTACAAAATATATGAATCATTTTGGGCTTCTAAATGAGAATAGAAAGGAACAATATTCTATTGAGTCATTCATGAGGCAATGTCCACATTCTTTCAGTGGGTCTTCTGATCCACTTGTTTCTGAAGAATGGATCAGTACCATTGAAATGATTTTTTCTATACTTCATTGTACAGAGCATGGAAAATTCATTTTATCTGTTTACCATTTAGAAGGTGAAGCATACTAGTGGTGGACTCTAATTAATAATACGAGGCCCTAAGATGAAATTGAATCCATGGAATGGAACGAGTTCAAGAACTTGTTTTTAAATAAGTACTTCCATCGTATTTTTCAAACAAAGATGGAGAAGGAGTTCCTTGATCTTAAGAAAAAGGGCGATGAATCTATTGGTATATATGAAGCGAATTTCACAAGGCTTGCAAGGTATGAATCTGGATTTATCATCCAACCTGAAAGTAAAGTTGATCAATTATTCAGTGGCTTAAAACCAAGTATTCGAAAGGAATTAGCGATAAAAGATTTCAGTAGCTGTGAAGAAATTGTGCGTTGTGCTATCATGGTAGAACTGGAAGTTGGTGTTATATATCCATCTCATGGTTTTGACAAGAAACTAAAGATGAAGTTCATTGAAAAATCTCAAAACAATGGTGAAAAGAAGGTGAATGTTTCTTTATGCTCAAAGTGGTGAAAGAAGCATGGTGGAGATTTTTTAAAAGATACTTGAAAATGTTTATGTTTTGGAAAAGAAGGTCATAGAGTAGCTGAGTGCTGATGTAATGGGAAAAAGGTAGCTAATGGTGTGAATGGAGAAAAGACTACAGAAAATGAACCCCCAACACTTCAATGCTTCAAGTGTAAGGAAATGGGGCATTATGCTAACCAATGTCCCAATCTAAGGGTTAATGATGGTCGACATCAACAACCACTTAAGGTAAAGGACTAAGGGAAGTCACATGCGATCACTATTGGAGATGTTGAGTATGACAATGATGTAGTTGAATGATTATGTGTTTATGTAATGGGATTCCGATATAATGTTGTGGAATCTCAAAGTATTGTGGAATATTGGAATATCTATGTATTGGTTTATAGTGGTTTTCAATGATTATATGGTAATGATAACGAAAAAAAGTGATTAAAATATTTTTAGAAAGCAGATGATATGCACATAATGAAGGGATAAGGCGAAAATAATATGTTTGATAGTATAAATGAGTTCGTGACTGATATAAAGACAAAGTGATATCATGGTTTGAATATATAGAAATTTTGGGATTTTGGTATGTGGAAAGAGTTAACTTTTGACAGCATTCATGTTTTCACTATGGTTCAATGGGTATTCATTTTTCAAGTGAATACACGATTAATATATTCACATGTTTGGAATGTGACCAACAAGATATATCCTATGATATTTGAGGGATAAAATATGGTATTCATGTTCTTGTTATGTGACCTTTCCAGTAGTCATTATATTTATACTATGAGATTGGACAGATGTATTTTGGATAAGTCTAAAGATTGGAATGGATTATGTAAGACATTAGATAGTATTGTTTAAGGCTAGAACTTATTTTTCTCAATATTATTGATGGGAAGTTATATTAATATAGTTTTATAAAAAGGAAATACTGCAGGATGGGAAACAACCCGTCGCATCGGACAAGGTTGTTGGAATCGAACCCCCAACCGAAGTGCGACATGCCTTTATCTCCTACCACTGGCCTATAGGAAGTCCCTGGTTAGCAGAAACTAGTTTTACTTTAAGAGGTATTATATATGAAGTGTAAGTCCATTTTTGGAATCATATACAACTAACCTCACCATAGATGGACTTATGTATATTTGATAACTTTTGATAACCTTTTGTTTGAGACAGATGGAATGACCCATCATTCTATCACATGATCTGCTAACACTTTGCCAAAGAAATATTCAACTTCATTTCTTTAAGAGATGAAGTGGAAATTGTTTGAGGCACGGGTAACGTTGATATTGTACCAAAATAATGTAAGTATTTATTTTAATTTCAAAATTCTTCAACATTTGGGAAATGATCTTGAAAACCAAAAATGTTTCCCTAATGCTCTCATATCTGATGAATCAGATGGTACCTTAGATCATTACAAATTTATGGCTTTGTGATTATTAGCTTTTTCATAACCATGTTCTCTACCACTCTCTATCAGAACTTTATGGTTAGATTTATCTTCCATATCCATATTTTTACCTATGATCTTCTATGTGGTAACCCAAGTGATGAGTAACTTTGGGTATCCATTTTGTTTCTAACGTTCATTTTGAAAAGTACGTTTTAGTATTACTTTTTACGATGTGGGTTTCTATGAAAGAAACTCTTATTTAATAAGCCATTTATAACCCCAATGAATTTTGAGGGAGAAATTCCTTTTAAGGGGGGTAGAATGTAACACCCAGAGATTTTATGAGATATATATTTTTTTTCATATCTTCTATTGTACGCTAAACCAATATTACCTTGTGCTATACGCAACACCGTATTTTCTTGCAGTATACACAACACTATTCTTGGATCATGTTACACACAATTTCAAGTTCATTTGATAGTAGTTATTCTACGCAACATTGAGTGTGTATATATATATATTCAATGTATAAATGAAATATGGTGGATTTTGTTATATGAAACAATGAAGGATTCTTGCATAACACACAACCCTAACTTGGCTTGCATTACACACAATCACGACCTTCCTCGATAGCGTGTGTTGTACGCAATACCAGGTTTTACTAAACAATGATATATGTTTATAATATTATTATGAACTAGCCGTTATGAATTGTATAAACTAAATTTTTAATTTTATAACATTATTAATCATCTTACACATTTTATAGAACATGGTATGAGAACAAACTAAATTTTTCGGGTAAAATAATTATTTTTCAAAAAATGCAGTTTTCCTGCCTTTTGATGGCGCACACACTTTAAATCTATTTTTTGAAATGTTTATAAGTTAAAATTGAAAATATAAAAATTCTTCTTTGTAATCAGGATATAAAAATTTACTTTGGATACATTTTTGATATTATTCTGATAAGTTTCTTATTTTGATGAATAGTAAAAATATGCTAAATTTTAATTACAAACAAAATTTTTCATCAAGATAATTTATATGGTTAAATTATAATATTTAATGGTTTTAAAGTATAAATAGAATATATTTTTACCATTTAATATAATTCATGTCATTACCATTAATTTTATATTGAATTCATAGGTAAAAATATTTCAATCTTTGACAATGTTTTAACTTTTAAAACCCATTTTCTTAACAACGAGAGTAATTTTAAATTAATTACTGAAACTTATGTGTTTCTTATTTTGAAAAATGGATTCCATATTTGGATTCAGTGGGTCCAAATTATGTTAATAGGTTAAGTTTTTTTTGATATTATGAATAGTAATTACGGTAATTTTTATTTACTACAGTTAATGGTAAATCGGATAATTAAGGGTAAAAATAAGATTATAAAATTACCCTAAAAATTTCCAAAATTATATTGGATTAATAAAAGTCGACCCATATCACTTAAGGGTATGAATAGATTTATTTCATGGACCTTTGACCATGAAAATTATGTAATTATTATTAAAACCAATGAAAGTGGCAACATGTCACTCTCTTAAATAATATAAGTATAATAATTTTAATTTTGTGATGAAATTCATAAAAGTTAGAAAATGAATAGTATTCAGAAATATAATATAATTATCTACATCATGTGAATTTATTTATAATTTTTAGGGATTAAATAATTATCATTAAAGATGACCAATAGTGATGTTGAAATTATTTTATGGATTGAAATATAAAATAAATGGTTTTAAAATATTAAAATAAATATAATTTGAACCATTTAATGTGCAACAAAGATTTTATAGATAAATATGACATTTTATGAATCTATTAAATTTTTTATTTCGAACATATGTTCTGTGTGGATTTTATTTAAATTTAAATAAATGAATAGTGTCAAAATTGAAACAAATGTTATTTTATAAAAATAACATAATATAAAATTGTTTAAAAATCACAAAAATATTTAAAAATTAAAAATTAATATTTATATGGTCGAAAATGTCATAAATGATCCAATTATGGACAATTCACAACACATAAGTAATTATTTGTAATAATTTAAAATTTATAATCTTATTACCACCAATAAATTTAAATAGATTAAATAAGGATAAATCAAGTTGATAAGGGTTAAAATAAATATAAAACATGTATAAATTTTATTGGTTGATGATATTACAACCCTATATCATCTCATATTCGAATTGAGTCATTTTTGGAGGTTTTTAAGTGGGGTTGGAATTTATTATAAATTAATATTTCTTATAATTCCAAAGGTTCCCCTCTCATCCCTTATAAACAGGAAACTCCTCCCTCTCCTCTTCACACATATTTGAGCCTTCATGCTTGGCCAAACCCTGCCCATTTAATTTCTAAACTTCCATATAAACCTACTATAGGTCCTGGTTTTCTTCAAAGACCAACTTTAGTGCCCTAAGAGAAGGTTAAGAGGAGGCTCGTCGAAGAAGATATAATCTCTTCTACCCGTTTTTTCAAATTTAGTTATTCTTATACTTCCTCTTCTTTAGTTGTTTCATTTTAAAGTAATAACATTAGTATAACTAATATAATGATATTTTATTATAAATATGAAACAAACCCATTTCACCTTCTATCCATCCTACGGAAAACGAAATCACCGCGCGTGGGTACGTACGGAATACCGTCTCCACGCCGTGGTGTAATATATTTTTCCACCACCACCATACTTGGATGGGTATAATTATGTAAAGAATAACTATATATGGTTATTATAACATCATACTGGTTCTGATTCAATAATTATGGGAATGATATCATCGCTCGTACGTACGTACGGACTACCGTCTCCACGACGCGATGGGATTCATTTTCCATGTTAACCATTCAAGAATGATTATAAAGTATATATAATGAATAATAATGAAATATATGACATGATAAAGCTACTGGAATTATGTTTATATATATATATCATCTACTTACTTCCATTCAAGTCAATAAGGAAAGGAAAATAGCATTCATGAGTAGGTATGACCTACCGTCTCCATGAAGGGTGTATTTCATTTCATTCATCCATCAATTATATATATATATATATACTGAATATATATGATATATAAATCCTGTTTTACATACTGGAAGTAAGTAAATCATTATATAAGTGATAATAATATCAATAAGAATAAGTCCAAACTCGTACGATAAATAAAACGATTTTACCCAAAACACTGCTTTAACATGGAATTTACAATAGAATGGGTAATATAAAGTCATAAGTGAATCATATATGATATCATCACAATAAATATGATTCTATAATAAGTAAATGAAATTATTTAAATCATTATAAAGGAGGTTTGGATATGTACGAAGCATATCATACCTAAGGTAAGGCATAACTATTCCAATCTATTTCTGATCCGAGATTGTCATTCGTAAGTATTTACTAGGGTTATTGTTATCATCCATGTCCATGTTTTATAAAAATGTTTTCATGTATGTTTAATGTTCTCGTTACCCATTTTTGACTTTTACCACGTGTTATGGAAAGAATCTTTCTTTTGTTTACTATACGAGGAACTTTTTGACTTTTCTGACAAAAGTACGAGGAGAATGTTTTTTTCAACTTATACGGCATGAATGGATTTTTACGGTTTTATAATGCCTTATTTTCATGAAGCTTACTATACAAGATTTAATGACTTTTTCAACAAAATCTTTTTATTTTAAAATTTCATTGCATTTTGTGAAAAGAAAATGATTTTGAAAAAGAAAGGATATTTTCCTCAAGAATTCATTTCAAGTTTTTATCAAAACCATTTTCAATCTAAGATGACATTATTTCACATGTGTATGTTTCAAGTATAATTTCTCTATGATTTACACGGTTTCAATTTTCTTATGATGAAATGATATCCATTTGTTTTATATGGATTATGTGATGATGGGATGATGTTTATGAAACTCATTTTATTCTTTGGGTTATGATGAATGATTTATGTATATTTTGTGGAACAAGTAAGAATGATTTAATTATGAGATGGATGGGACCTATATCTCCCTCAAATGCATTGCTAAAAGATTTATATCTCATGAGATAGACATGGATGGAATGGAAAGTTAATCCGGTTCAGTGATACAAGACTGGAATGAGGAGTAAACTCGATTCAGAAAGGGACTTTGTCCACTTAGATGGTCCTGACATCAATGCCTTGGCTACTATAGAAATCATATCATGTGCATAATGGTTTGCCACAATTACATGTTTTATTCCCATGATATTTTATCCCGATTGATGTTCCTTTATTATATATTACTTTTGTACTGCTAAGATTTATGTCATCTTCATGTTTTTAATTCAAATGTTTATGGATTGTTTTATGTTCTCTATGCTTACCATTACGGAGCAATTGAGATCACCCTTTTTATGTTTCTTCCTAGGATATAATGAAATATTTTAGTTATGAAAAAAGGGAGATCTTTATGTGAGATTTTGAAGATCATTCACCAAGATTATAAAATTATGTTCCATGTTTCCAAAGACACTAAACTATTACAGTCTTTTGGGTGTCTGTTTTTGTTGTGTATTAAGTATTCCGAAAAAGTAATGCAATGCCTATGTATGTCAAGCTTTGGGACTCTACATATGGCCTTCACAGGGTCCATAAGAGGATTTGAAAAAGATATTGGTGGCATTAGTGGTCAACTCGATGATGGGGGGGGGGAATCCTCCTTCTTATGGACATCATAGTGGTTGAAGGAGCTCTATGGTGGTGATAATGGTGGTAGTAATGTAGTGGGGGGATGATTCAATGAGGAGGACTATGCATGGAAGAATTCACATGCCATAAGGGTGATGAAATGGCCTTGTAGTGGTTCCAGGTGATGATGCGCAGTGGAGATGGAGGTTAGAAACTGGCATAGAGGATGACGAGCAGTGGAGTCAGCATCAGTCCTTGGATGTGGGTGGGTTTCTTTGGGGCTGGGTGACAATAGGGGCCTGGGAAAAACAAATGAGGGGGGAAAAAGTGTTATAGCAGTGGTTTGTGGTGGACTACAGTAGAGAACAGTGAAGCTACAGTCCCACAATGAATCAGTGGAATGGGTTGCAAGACTTCATAATCCTAGGAATGAGGTCCTCTTGAAATCAAATTTAGTTAGGCGTTAGAGGATGCTCGCTGCCACCATGGACATCCCTATACTAATGAGATAATTCTCCTATCTCCGTGTGGGCCCGACCATCACATGCATACATGATTTTTTGGGGTTTTTCCAACCTAAGGACAACAGGTCTTGATCTCCCACATGCCATGCATAGGCCTAGTGCACCATTCACCCATGTAGGCTAGACCTCCGGAGGGGCTCTAATGGCTGGGTGACCCACTTTGGTCACCTAAGTAGAGTGAGAGATCCATGGTTGATGTTCAGCCCAAGTGGTCTAAATTTTTGAACAATGAAAATTAAAATAGTTAGAAAATTTCATTAAAGCAATATTCAAGAAGTTCCTAAAAATTTCTCAATTTAAATTCTAAATTCAAGAAGAACCACATTAATTTATTTTAACACCATTTTCATTCGATTTTTTTAATAGAAAACTCACCCACACTATTAGAATTCATGCTCTTCCTGATATTTCCTATTCCCAAGCCCCGTGGCTCGAATGCGAATCACAGCCTAAGTGAGTAAAACTAGCCTCCGCACACTGCCCTGCACTGTCGAGGCGGTAAGTCACATAGCGCAGAAAATTACCTCGGTCAAAGCCTAAAACCTGTAGGAATTGAACCCCCGACTCCAAGGAACCAAGAGAATGACCCAACCAACTGGGCCACCCTTTGGGGGTGCACCATTTCCATTCTATATCCCAATTTACCCACATATGACTAAAACATCACATATCAAGTGTTTTAACAATAAAAAGCAAACAAATCAATATATTTTTATTAAAAATCATTATTTTATAATGTAAATCCTCGATGTTCTTTTATGATATAATTACTTTGGGAGATTTATTTTTTTTCAATCGGTCCAACTCCTGACTTTATTTTATGTGACACCAACTAAAAATGTTATGAAACCCATTTTCTTCCTATGGAATTTTCATGATGATATATATGATTGATTTCATATAGAAAAAATTAGTATGGTTTGTCATTATGTTATAGGTGGGGTAATATATAGCCTTTCAATGCATTAGTTAATGAGTTATTCTCATTATATAATTATAGGGAGTAATTAATGATACATGATTCACAATTAGGTATATAAAATGATGCCAGATCCACTATATTATTGGGAAATTATAGTGATTTCTGATCCACCATGTTAAAAAGGTATTCATAGTTAGCCTTGATATATTATATGATTTCTTATTCTTATTCCATATTTATATTCTATAAAATCTATGTTATACTCCATGGAACATAATTATTGTGTTATAGTTTCATATTTTTACACCATTGAATATATTTGATCATTTTAGGTTATATATCCTTCTATAATACCTTAAGGAAACACTTATGGTTCTAAAATCAATTTAATAATATATTCATCCCATGATCAAGTTTTCTCACATGTTTATGATCCATAAGTTTATGAATCTTTGATAAAATTTCCCTTACAAATTTTTTGATCCCACTCTTATTTTACCCTACCCAAGGAGATTATAAACAAAAACCTTTTTAGAAGGATGTTTTCTATAGATATGTTTGTGGGAGATGTTTCACCAATAATGTGTAATAATATATTTATGTAGATGAACTTAAAAGATACTTAAACTTTGGGTTATTGTAATGTATAATTATTTGTGATATATAATTATAAAATTAAAGAAATAAATTAAAATATATGTATGCTTAGCATCGGTCATCTCATTTAAATAAAAGTATATATTTTATGTTTTGAGTTTTGAACTAGATCTCAACATATGGCCTGGGGTGAGTCATTTTGTATCAAAGTGTGTTTTAGTTATTTTTGGGGATTAGTTTAAGAATCACAAGTGAACCAAACATAAAACAACCATGGTGGAGCTAAAAGTGTCATAGGATAAAATCAATGTCTTATTGTGTAATAAATCATTAGATGGACTTTCCAAATTTATATAGTTTCAACTATAATTTTGATAAGATTTTATAGTTTTTTTTCTCATGTAAACCCTTTCAAAATTTGGTAAATGATAGGAAAAAATAGGAATATAGTTAGTTATATGTGTGAGGAACCATGTGGTAGTTTCTCAAACTACTAAGCAAATGAGAAGAGATATGGAGTATAGAACCTCATGTCAATCCTCACTGAGGTGATTAATATAAACAAAAATCATACTCTTGATTTTTATAAGCAAGGATCAACCTAAAATTGAGTCCTTCATATGAAAATTTAAACCCTACATTAGTGGGTCATCAAATCCACTAATTTCTATGCAATGTATTCACATCGTAGAAAATAAATTTTACATTCCCTAGTGCTCAGAGCATGAAAATGTGTTTTTAACCATTTATTAAATTAAAGGTGAATATAACTAATGGTATAATCCCACTAGGAATAAAACTCAAAAGGAGTAAGTTTACAATATAGAATTTTAGTTGTTTAATAAAATATTCTTAATGATATATTTCTCTGGAATTATTCAAATGAAAATGAATAGAGAATTTATGGATTTGAAATAAATGGTGGAAGTGTTCATTAGTTCTTTTGAAGTGAACCTCGAGAGGCTCACAAGATGAATCTCTAATTAAAATATTCAACCAAAAATCATGGTCGATCATTTATTTATTGACCTAAAACCTTGTATTTTAAAATAATTAGCTATAATAGACATTAGTTTTTATGAATAAATTATTCAATGTGCTCTTAATCTATGAATGTGAATTGTAATTTCTTATTATATTCATGAATATAGTGATAATTATTTGAAAGTGGAGTTTCATAAAAATATGAATGATAAAATGAAATTATAATTTCACACATTCAAAAAATATGGAAAGAAGAACTTGGGAAATTGCCTCAAAGGGATAATAAGATAGTTTACATGAGGTAGAGGAGTCCATCATGAACACAATTTCTGAATAAATTCAATGAGGAAAATTTACACAATAGAGGGGAAATAGGTCTCAACTAATTCTCCACAGACACTTAAATAATTAAAATTAATGTAATTTGAAAATATAAAAATCAGAAACCTAATCCCAGGGCTAATGAGCATAATAGACATCCAAAAATTATAAGACTAAGGGAATTTGCGAAATACTTTAAAATAAATACTACTAAATTGGACCATAATAATGAAGTGGTTAAAGGGGCACTTATTCAATACACTAGATCTATAAATGAATTATTTTATTATAGTTTTTTTATTCTTTCAAATCATGAAAATTGACTAAAAATGCTAATTAACCACCAAAATCTATAGACATTCAAATATTGGTGAAAATACAAGATAGTAAAATGATTTCTTCCAAGGTATATAACTCTTCTCCAGTCATGGTTTATGGGAGGATACTTCCTAAAAATATATTACTTCTTCCCTTGGAATAATTTGGTGTGATATTGAACATGGATTAAATATCCATATAGTCAACTCAAATATATTTTTGGAAATAGAAATCATATTTCATATCACAAATAATTATATTTTCAAATATCAATATAATGATGATTATGGACTCCAATTGGTAATAAATTACATAATATAGTTCTTGATACCTAATAACACGATATACTTTAATAAAATAGTTGGGTGTGAACTCATAATTAAAGATATTTCAGTCATACCGAAGTATATAGATGTGTTACCAAATATACTTCCTGGTCTTCCCATGATATGATGCGAAATGATTTCAATTGAACTCATAACTGGATCTAATACTATATTAAATATTACTTATAGAATGAACCCCATTACATTGAATGAATATAAGAAACATATTCAAAAGATTCTGGAAAATGGTTTTATACTTCTACATGCTTCACCATGGTGTGTTCCAATCCTAATTATCAAGAATAAGGATGGATTTGTACATATTTTCATCGAATACCATGAAGTTAAAAAAATAAGGATCCAGAAAAGACATCTGTTAGCACATATTAATGATATATTTGATCAACTTGGAGGGGTTAAATACTTCTTAAAGGTGTTTATTTTGATAAATATACCAAAAATTATGGGTAGAAAGAGAAGACATACAAAAATAATATTTCTATAGAATATATAGACACTATGAGTTCATAGTGATGACTTTTGGACTTATAAACTCCACTATAGTCATCATGGATATAAGGAATAAAGTCTTTATATATCATCTTAACTTTTTTTTTTAATATTTATGGATGATATTCTCATTTATTTTAAGTTAAATAAATAAAATGAAGAGAATTTTAAGGTTATGCAAAAGACATTATGAAAGGAAAAAAAATGATGTTCCGAGGATAAAATAACAACTGAGAAGGGGGGATTGAATCATTTTTTCACTTTTTATAAGTTTCAAAACATTAAGAAACAAAACCCCTGTAACCTATTAAAAATTATTTCCTTATCTACATTTAGAAATTACTCATGCAAGAAATAAAATAATAACACGTAAAGAACATATGATTTACATGGTTAGAACATAGTTTGAGATCCTATGTTCTTTCCACAACCAATCCCATGGGTCTATAGAAATCCACTAATATGAAAAAGTGAATACAAATTGTTCCAACTTCTATTAGACACCTTCTATCTCATGATAGGAAAGATTATACTGACTCTCATTAGTTTAGAATGTTTTGTTTAAAAAGTTGAGCCATAAAAAATAATAAAAACATTGTTGAATAAGATCGCTAAATAATAAGTCTGAATACTCAGTCTGATATGGCTGAGTCCAATCTTCTCAGTACTGTAAAGATGGTTTTGATTTTCCTTGGCTCAAACACACATTGAAAAATTCTTTAATCTGGAGGAAAATTTTCACTTTGAATTATCCAATTCGTTGCCTTTTGTGCATGTGTGAATGTTTCAAATGAAAAAATGACCTGACTAAATATTTAAAAGAAACTCTAAAAATAATGGCAGGAAACTTGAAAAACATTCCCACTTCCTCAAATCTCAAAAACACAGAAAATATCTCACATTAAAACACCATCTTTGACTTTGTGAAACGTCCTTAAATTTATCCAAGATTTACATTGGATTTATGTTCAAGTTTTAATTATTTAACTCTTCAAATACTTCTTAGTATGATAATGCAGAAACTTGGTTAAGTTTTTTTCAAATACATGATCTGAAAAGGGGTTCATATTTTCTCAGAAAGATGTTCATAAATGTGGTTTATATTTTCTCAGAAAAATTCTCAGAAAAATTATTCCAATTTCTTTAGAAAAGATTTGCAAATTTTATTTGAAAACAGATTCTGATTTTTCATATAAATAAGCTCATAAATGTAATTCTAATTTCTTCATTATATAAGTTCTGATTTTCTCAGAAAACAAGTTCCAGTTTTCTCAGATAATAAGTTCTGATTTTCTCAAAACGTAGCTTCTGGTTTAAATAGAAAAAAAGTTTCTATTTTTCCATGAAACATTATTAGAAAAGTGATTTATATTTATTTAGAAAATAGTTTCTGATTTGGTTAGAAAACAAGCCTTGATTTTTACCAAAAACATACTCAGAAATGTTATTCTGATTTATTTAGAAAACATGTTCTGATTTCTTAGAAAGTAGGTTCTAATTTTTCCCAAAAAAATACTTAGAAATGTGATTAAAATTTAATTAAATAATAGGTTCTGATTTTCTCAGAAAATCGGTTCTGATTTCCCTGAAAATTGGTTTTGATTTGCTCAGAAAGTAGGTTCTGATTTTCTAAGAAATCAGGTTCTAGTTTTTCCTAGAAACATGATCTGAAATGTTATTTCGATTTCTTCAAAAAAATAGATTCCTTTTTTTTAGATAAAATGTTCTCATTTTTCATCGAAACATGCTCAAAAAAGTGATTCTAGTTTTTTAAAAACTATTCTATAATTCTATAAAAGATTTTATCCTAAAAGTTTCATTATTTGTGTGAACCTCTTGATTATTAAAGCATCATCAAATTTAGTTTATAAATTATGAAAAGAAATTTAACTTCTGTTTTTTCACAGATAAAAAACATTCACTTTTAAAAATCTTCACTAAAAAAGTACTTCTTCATTAAAAAACATCTTTCAAACTCAACAGTTTGTTTCAAACTCATCAACTTCATTCAAACTCAGCATCTTCATTTAAACTCTGTAATTTGTTTTGAAACTTAGAAAATTATTTCAAACTCAACAACATCACTCTTTCTCCAATTATGACAAATAGACACTTTGAGCAACCAAAAAATTTATCTTATTTTATATCAAAAAAATTCTTCTACAAATATGGTAACTTATCAATAAATACAAAACTTTTTAAAAAAAACACCACAAAGGTTCTTCAAAATCCCACATTGGATTTGTTGACAACCCTTATTGATATCTTTCCTAACTCTCATAATATTTTCACAACTCAACTATATTAAAAAATTAAAGTTATTGACTTTATAAAAAAAATATCCTTTCTCAATAGATAGTGTCCTCACACCACACTACTAGATAAAGTAATTTTTTTTGAAGGATTTCCATTCCTCAGAGGTAAGAAATTTTTGTGGGCACGTAATGATAACATCCAACTTACTCAAACTCCCCCTTTACTTTTATATTTATTATTTTTTCTTTTTTTTCTCCCCCATTTTATTATAACCACATATTAAGATTCATAAAAGAAAGTTAAGTAAGAATATCTTACCATGTACAATGTTGTTACTTTCTCTCTCCCTTTGTCAACATAATCCAAAGAATAGTGGGGGAATCATCATTATGAGGATTATGAAGGAATGATAGGAGGATAAACATAGAGTTTCAGCATCAATTCAACAAACCTTTCCTTTAACATATCTTTTTTAAAGATATCAACAATATGATACTGTGTTGGAATGTTTTCCCTCAAGACAGATCCATAATTAGTTTTCTCTTCTATAAATTGAGACATTATATTAATGTGTTTGGATATCGAATGTTGAACATGATTTTTAGAAATATCAATCACACTCTGATAATCAATAATTATCCTTAATGGTTTAGAAACATTAACTTTTAAATCATCTAGATGAACTTTAATCAACAATATTTGAGTATAATTTTGAGTAGCTACAAAAAATTTGGAATCAACAGTTCATAAAGTTACTGAACTTTGTTTCTTATTGTACTAACTCACACAACATTCACCCAAGAAAAATGTTTCTCCTATGTTTTAATTTCTATCATTACACTCTCGAAACCAATCATTTTTTGTATATCCATGAAACATCATCTGACAATTTCTTTTATATAATAACCCATGTGAATTTGTTCCTCTGGAAAATCACATAATTCTATTTCCCTCAAACATATGTGATTCGTTTGGATTACATTGATACTTGGAACACAAAGTCACATCATAAACAAAATCAGGCCTTGAAGAAGCAAGGTAAAGAGGAATTATTATTAGCTTCAGAAAATATTTCTGATTCACACTTATTTCAGATTCATGTTTACTCAACTTTATTCTCACTAAAATAAGAGTTGAAACTTATTTTGATTCTTCCATTACAAACCTTTTTAATAGTTCTCAGAAATAATTTTCTTGAGATAAGAAAATGTATCCTTCATTATATTGAACATGTAGGCCAATGAAGAAAGTTAATTCTCCTAACATTAACTTTTCAAAAATTATTCTTCATCTCTTAAAAAACACTTCCCAAAACTTTTCTTCATCCCCAACAAAAATTATATCATCCACATAAACAGTTACAATTATAGTTCTAGAGTCAACATATTTTACATACAAGGCGCTATAAAATTTTAATTTAAAAAAGTTTATATTTCTCAGAAAAATTTCATTCTTTCAATACCAAGTACATGGAGCATGTTTCAGCCCATACAAACCTTTATTCAATTTAAAATCTTTTTATTCATCTTCATTAAGTATAATCCCACAAGGTTGTTGAATGTCAACTTATTCCTCAATCTCACCATTTAATAAAGATGAATTTATATCAATCTAATAAACATTGTAATTATGATGAGCAGCCACTACAAGAAACATTCAAATAGTTTTCATCCTTGTGATGAGGGAAATGGTTTCATCATAATCCACACCTTCCACATGTGTATATCCTTTAAAAACAAGTCTTGCTTTGTTTCTTGAAACTTATCCATGCTCATTGAATTTATTTCTTAAAATCACCTTGTTATGAAAAATTTTTATTTGATATTCTTGGAACAAGTTCCCAGGTTTCATTCTTCTCAATCTAATCCAAATCTTTATTGATAGAATCCACCCATTATTTATGTTTAAAAGAATTTGAAACTAATTCTTCTTCCACTATTGATATTAGTAAAGACTAATTTTCTAATATTAACATCCTTTTTGTCTAAAATGGAGCCTTCGGATTCCCAATAATTTTCTCTTATTCAATATGCTTTCATAAGATAGGGAATGTCATATTTTCATTCCCAGAATCACTTTCTTCAGTATGTGTCTAATCTGAGTTTTGTTCACTTTTGTGGGGATCCTACAATTTATCCTCCCCAGTATTCTAAACAGATTTTGTAAAGGAACTTTGGTTTTCAATTACCTATAAATCCAATGTGTCTACCAACATTTGTAAATGTTTGATCCAAAATTTTTAACTTCTTTTATTTAGTGAATAACCAATGAAAGTTCCTTCTTTGTCTTTCTCATCAAAAATTCCCACATCCAGATTTTTTGATTTTTATAATGTTTGGACATTAAAAAACATTTTAGTATTTAAATGAAGTTTTTTTGTTATAAAAAATTTCATAAGAAGTAATGATGGTTTTTGGTCTCAACAAGAATCTATTTTGAACACGTACAACAGTACTAATTACTTCCCTCCAAAAGAATTTTGAAATTTTGTATTCTACAAACACAATTCTTCCCATTTACAACAAAATTATATTCTTCACTTATGCTACTCCATTTTTTGTGGTGTACAGGGAGTACTATACTAATTTTTGATACTATTAATTCTTAGAAAACTTCGAAGAGAAATATTTTGTGAATTAGGTACCATTATATTTTCTCATATTCTTTATAGAAACACCCAATTATTTCTCAATAACTTTTCTAAAGAATTTAAACATTTCAACATCCTCTGACTTATTCTTCATGAACATGATGTTTTTCATCTGAGTGAAATAATAAATAAAAGTGATGATGTACAAATCCCTTTTTGTTGATTAATGTCTCATTGTCCCACACAGATCAGAATGAATAAGCTCAAGTCGTCTTCTAGATTGAATGTCAACTCGTTTTGACTTTTTAATCATCTTTCCTTTCTTACAACTAATGCTAACATCTCCATATCTTATTTTTCTCTTTGGAAAATTATCAACGAAATCAACTTTAGAAATTTTGTTCATACTTTTATGACCAAGGTGACTAAGTCTTCGGTGAAACAATTTGTTTTTTGTATTCCGCACTCAAGTAATAGGAGTTATTGAGTTCTCCAATTTGGAAGAGATTCCTACTGGTTCTTTTTCATTTTTAATAAATTTTCGATCTTTCACACATTTAATGATAGATAAATCTTTTCTGAAGATTACTTCTTTTCCATCATCATAGAGCTAACTTATAATAATTAAGTTATGTTTTATCCCAACAAAAAGTAGAACTTTTTTGGATTTAAAATTTTCAGGTCCAATCTCTGCGATTTCGATTCCACTGATTCCTAATGAACAATCACTACCAAAATAACTAATCCCCCATCATGACTTTCAACATGCTTCAAAATTTTTATATCGTCTATCATATGTGAAGAAAAACCACTCTCAAGTATCGATGGTGTGTTCATTTTTCATTCCTTTAATGTTGTCTCAACAAAAAAATCCGTTTCATCAATTTTATTCTTTTTATTTCTTTTTTCCTTTGTATCATAATGAATTTATTCTCGAAGGAGTTTCATACAACATTCATCATGTTGACTAGACTGATCACATCTTCCAAAAACTTATTTCAAGAATTCAAATTGATTCTTTTTAGAAGGTCTTTAAAATCTTGAGTATCCGCCTTTCATATTATCTGTGAGTTAGGATAGTTTCTCATTCTTCTTTCAAAATTTATTCCTCTTTTGTCAAACCTTCTTACAGGTAGATATATCTTGTGACAAGAATTATAAGCATTGTTTCCATAGGTTCCACAGTAGCACAAATAGCCTTCAAATCTTGATTTTATATTCAAGAAAGATCATTATCTATAGAAACGATATTGATGTTGGTAACTTTTTTTAGCTCGAACATACTCAGGATGTGGACCATATTTTCTTTTGAGAGAGTTTTCAACTTATATAGTGTTGATTGGTTTCTCATATCTTTTCTCCACCAAAGATTTTCTAATAATTTTTCTAGAACCAGAAATGTTAGAAGAATCATATGAAACATTATTTTTGGTAATAGAAGACTTCACCTAATTCTCATAATGAGCCTTTTTAGAAATTATCGAACTCCCATATTTTTCTTTTGTATCTTATTTGAAGATTTCATTCATCTTCCTCTAGGTTTTATCAGGCTCAATTAGTTTTGATTGCAACTTCTTAACATCTTCTTCCTTAGATTCCAGTTTTTGGAAAAGATATTAAATTACCTTTCCATATTTATAATTTCTATATTTGTGACAAAAAATCTCCAAAATTTATTATTCATCCTACTTGATGACTTTTTTCATCAATTAAAAACATTCTCATAAAATTTATTCATTACTCTAATTTCCTTCTTGATAGATTTTTTTCTCATGAAAAGAAATAAGTTCAGTTCTAAGCTGATACATTCTATAATATTCTTAACCACCCTTTTAAATCTATGAGGAGTATTTTTTTTTCAAAATTTTCAATGAATGTTATGAATTTTTTTGAACATTCATGTTCAGAAGAATCATTATCAGTTGAGTCTGATTCCAGCTTCTTAATCAACATACTTATTTTTTTCTAGAAAACATCTTCTTGAATTTGTTTAAAGACTTATATTTATTATCATTTTTTGTTTCACTTCTTCCATTTAGGGATTTCATTAGAATCATCTTGATATTCTCCAACTTTCATCTAGTGGAAATTTATAACAAAGTGTCCGATTCCACCACACTCAAAAAATTTCAGAGGAATTTTTCCTGCATACTTACCTCTTCCTCTTGGATTGTTCTTGTATATGAGTGAAATTATTTGATCATTCAATTATTAATATTCCATACCATCAGTCTTACAAGGATCAACATCATAAAATTCATCGATTTTCATCTTTATCATGGTTTCAAAATGCATTTCATATTTCATTTTATTCTCAAAGATCATAGCTTTCCGCATTTCATAAGAAATAATAAATTTATGCAATTCATCAAGAGATAAATCAACCATATCTTCTAAATCATAAATTTTAGAGTAGAAAATATCTAGAAAGTTTCTCATATGTTTTTTTTCACAATTGTTTAATATTCCAAGACATATTCAAATCATCTAATATTTAAAACAATTTAATTTTCTTTAATGAATTATTCATAAATTTCTTCTTCATCCCTCATTATAATGTCTTCATACCTACTATGATATTTTTCTATCATTTCTTCCTTGACATTGGTATTCCCTTAAAAAACACTTTCCATGTTGTCCCACAAACTTTTTGATGTTTTGAGACCCATCACCTTCTGATAAAAATTCTTAGATAAGAACATAAGGATTTCATTTCAAACCATTACATCAACTTTTTTGTTTTTTATCAGAAAATGTCATAAAATTAGCATTCTACATTGGTGGAAAAACAATAGTGGTAGAATCAGTAAATTCAAAGACAAGATATTGGAGGTAAGGAATCATCCTATTTTGATATCCATAATATTTCATTCCATAGAATGTTGGAATAACTCTAATATTGAAAGATTTGATATTATCCAATATAAGTATTCAACAAGGGAACCATCCTATGATACCAATTGAAGTTCCAAGGAGAGAATAAAATCTTGTGGGGGGGGGGGGGTTGGATGGGTTGATTAATTTTTCAATTTCTATAAGTTTCAAAACATTAATAAAATTAAAACTTGTTACCTATTAACATTTATTTCCTTATTTACTGTTAATAAATACTCATTCAAAAAAAAAGTATATAAATTAAAGAATTCAAGATTTATAAAGTTCTACCTCAGTGTGAGTACTAACTTCCTTTCTATAGACAATCCCATGGGTCTATGGAAATCCACTAATATAAATAAGTGAATACAACTTGTTCCAAATCCCATTAAACAACTTCTATTTCCAGATAGAAAATATTATACTGACTCCAATCAGATTATATTATTTTCCTATAAAAAATAAACCAAAAGTAAAATAAAAAATTTATTGAATCTACACCACAAATGATCAGAACAAATCCTCAGTATTATTTGGATGAGTCCAATCTTCTCTGTATGGTAAAGATGGTGCTGATTTTCCTCTACTCAAAAACTTAAAGAAAAATTCTTCAAGATGGTGGAAACATTTTACTTTGAATTCTCTAGTGCCCTACATTTTGAATGTGTGTGAAATTTTCAGATTAACAAATTATCTGAGAAAATATTTATAGGAAACTTAGAAAATAAAGGTGGGAAACATGAAAAACCGTCCCACTTCCTAAAATTACAAAATAATCGAAAATATCTCACATTAAAACTTCAACATTGACTTCATCAAACCTCTATAAATTTATCTAAGATTTACGAAATATTTAATTTCTAGTTTGTCTTCTTGAACTCTTCAAATCTTTCTTTGTATGATAATGTTGAATACTTTTTTAGTTTTTTTAGAAAAAAGACCAAAAATGTGGTTCATATTTTCCTAGAAACATTTTCTAAAATGTGGTTTACATTTTCTCAGAAAAATTCTTAGAAAATTGATACTATTTTTTTTAGAAAATTTCTTTCGATTTGGTTTGAAAATAGGTTCTATTTTTTCCCAGAATCATACTTAGAAATGTGGTTTTGATTTCTTCAGAAAACAGGTTCCTATTTTCTCATAAAATTGGTTCTTATTTTTTCAAAATATAAGTTATGATTTACTAAAAAAACATGTTCAAATTTTTCCTAGAAACATGCTTAGAATATTTATTCCTATTTCATTAGAAAATAATTTCAGATTTTATCAAAAAATTAGTTGATATTTTTACAAGAAAAATTCTTAGAAAAGTGATTATGATTTCTTTAGAAAAAAGGTTCTGATTTTCTCAAAAAAATTGTTCTGATTTTCTTAGAGAATAGGTTCTGATTTTCTCAGAAAGAAATTTATTATTTTTCCCCAAAACATTCTCAAAATAATGATTCTGATTTCTTCAAAAATAATGTTATGATTTTCATAGAAATTATGTTTCAATTTTATTAAAAAAAGTTCTAATTTTATTATAAAATAGGGTCCGATTTATTCAGAAAATAGGTTCTGCTTTTTCCTAGAAACATGCTCAGAAAAGTGATTCTGATTTATTTATAAAAATAGTTCCAATTTTCTTTGAGAGAATATTCATTTTTTCCTAGAAACATGCACAGAAAATTGATTCCGGTTTATTCAAAACTCTCCATTAATTCTTCAAAATATTTTATCATGAATTTTTTCCTGATTTATGTGAACTTCTTGATTTGTAATACATCATCTGATTTGGTTTAGAAATCTTAAGAAACTTTATAACATATGACTTTTCACTCTTCAACAACATCATCTTTAAAAACACTTCAGAAACAAAATTTCTTCTATATTAAGAAATATATTTCAAACTCAACAATATATTTCAAACTCAACAAATTGTTTCAAACTCATAAACTTCTTTCAAACTCATCAACTTCTTTCAAACTCATCAAATTCTTTCAAACTCATCAAATTATTTCAAAATCTGTGACTTCTATATTTATCTGATTATGAAAAAGAAAAATTTCTAGTAACCAACAACACCATAATCCTTTATATAAAAAACATTCATAAAAAAGGTTATTTTTCAACATATTAAAAAATTTGCTAAAATAAAACACCACAAAGGTTCTTCAAAAACTATATGAAATTTTCAGTATGTGTGAATTATGGATATAAAAAGTATCCTTATTAGGTCATGTAATGATCAGAAAGGGTATATCAATAGATCCTTAAGAGAAATAAGTGATTGAATAATGGCACAGAGAAACAAATTTGATAGATATACATTGTTTGATTATTTTATCTTGATACTATAGAAAATTTGTGAGAAATTTATCATGATTGTAAAATCTTATGACTAATTTAATGTGTAAGGTATTTAAGTTCATCTAATTATAATAATGTGATGAAATTTTCAAGAAACTAATGAATTGGTTAGATACTGCACTTGTACTCGCATTAACCAACAATAGAGAAGTGTTTATCATATACAATGGTACTTAAAGGATGGTATTGGGATTTATTCTTTTGAAAAATAAAAAGGTAATAGATTATTCCTCACATAAATTAATTTTCTATGAGAAAAATTTCCCATTGGATGTTATAGAGATGGTGATAATAATATTTTCATTAAAAATCTTGCAATTTTATATCGATAGTGAAAAATGTGATATATGTTTTGATAAACCAAGATTAATGTATTTATTCACATCGATGGAGTTAAACATGTTCCAAAGAATATGATTAAAGTTAATTAAATAATATAATTTCTCCATACATTTCCATCCTAGGAAGAAAATATTCTTAGCTGATTATCTAGGTAGAAAAGTTCATGCCACCCTACCCTTGATATGGATTGAAATAGATTCAATATTTCTGGATGTTCAATGGATGAATAAAAAAATTGAAAAGTAAGGAATGAAATATAACCTTTCCCAAATTATTTATCAACCATCTATCTATATAAATATCAAGGTGGACTAGAAATTGATATGGTGGTTTAGAAGATGAAATGAAGTATTCTAGAGATTAAATTTAATAATAGCGGAGTTATAAGTTTTGGGAATCAAATATGCATCCCTTCAAAAAAATAATGGAAAAAGGATTTGTTAAATGATGTACATATATCATTATTCTTTATTTATCTAGGAATAGTAAACACTTATAGATATTTTGGGCAAAATATTTAGACAGAAAACAAAAGGAAGATTATAGATTATATATCTTAATGCTTGGTATGACAGTATGTGAAGAAATAATGTTAGAAATATAAATGGATGTTTCAACCATTACCCATAACAATATTGAAATGGAAGAACATCACCATGTATTTTGTTACTTGTATTCCATAAACTTATAAAGGCTATAATTCCGCATATAGACTAGTGGATAAAATTATAAATAATGAAAAATACATTGATATTGGAGGGGATTTATCACTTAATAAACTATAAAAAGTATATAAAAAGGATGTGGTTAAGCTTTATAGAGTAATAATTTTAGTTTTAATCCAATTTAGATCTGAATTTTACATTATAATTCTAGAGGATTATTTAGTATGAATTAGATACATATCTTAGATTTAGAAAAACTTATCATCCTAAAAATTATGGTCGATATGAAAGTAACATTTATAATATAGAGGAAATACTAAACTCTTGATCAACAGAATTCAATGGATTTTGGGATCAACATCTTCTAACAATAAAGTTATCATATAATAACAGTTTCTACTGCAACTTCTAAAGAAATCCATATGAGGCCCAATATGTGAAGATATGTTAAACTATAACATACTGGGATGATGTTAGAGAATGTAAGTCATTAGGACTTAATCATTCCGATTAAATTATATAGAAGGTTTAAAAAATTAAGAAACATATGAAAGTTGTTGAACATTTACAAAATATCTATGTTGATAATGATCAATGAGATTTTGATTTTTAAGTTAGTGATAATATATTTCATTAAATATGTACTCGAAAGAGGTAAATGACATTCATAAATAAGGGAAATCTAATCCATAGACACCTCAAAAACATCAAGAGTCTTGATCATATAGGGACTATATATTATTAATTAACTCCTCCACTAAAACCTCTATGAGGTGCTTAATGTATTCAATGAATCAGTTTTATGGAAGTACATTTTAGATCTATCACATGTATTGAACTCGAAAGATATCTAATTAAAATATAATCTCTACTATGATGTAAAACAAGAAAAGATCATAGATAGAAGAGAAAAACTATTATAAAATAAGACCACCCACCTAGTCAATGATTTTCAGGAAATTATAATTTTAAATAAAATATATGGGGTGTGGAAGATGTAATGATACAAAATTACCCTAACTTGTTTTTTTCTTTGTAACGATTTTTTGGGTGAATTTATTTTTAATGGGGGTAGAATTTAACAACCAGTTATTTTTGTATATATTTATTTTTTAATTTTTTTTTGTGATAAATATTTTTTTGCTTACACAATAAAAAACTAAAATGGAATAATATTTAATAATGAGAAAAATTATTAATTGTGACCATTATAACATATCTATTGAATTGGAAGTTATAAAATAAAGTAACTATATTATGAAATATGTATAGAAAAGAGAAGAAATGAAATCAAGAAGTGGTATTTTTTCTTATGAGTCTCGTTTTTCTATGTTAAAAAAATTGGTATAGTCACAAGGGTTTTTTCTAGGCAAGACCAAGAAAACTTTAATAAATACAACATGAGAAAAATTGTATATGGGGGACATTTAGGCTCATGAAAATATCTATGATGTCCATGATAATGGAATCACTAAATGTTACTAATCATATTTCTTATCTTACCCTTATATCTTATGTTTATGACATTAGGGGTTTTATAAATTTAAATTAGGTTGATAAAAACATGCAATTTTTTAAAAAATAAATATATTCTCATTTTTTATTTATTTTTTAAATATTATCTTAAAATAAATTTAATTTTTTATTAAATATATTTATTTAGTTAATGTTTATAAAATATTTAATCAATTTTAAAATCTAGGAAGAAAATCATTTAATGTTAAAAAAGCCCATTTTTCAAAGAAATGTATTTATCTACATATTATGTATTTTAATATTAATAAAAAAATTAATCAATATTGAATATGAATTTAATGAAATTTATTAATAATATATATTAAAAAAATTGACAACCAATTAATGATTTTTAATGGAATTGAATAAGAATTAATTAATTTGTTTCTTGAAATTATATTTTTTCCTAATTTTTTTTCTTTATTATGCATTTTATATTAAAATAAGAACTTATCACTTTCAGAAATTAAATAAAGTAATATGAATTTAAAATTTTTAATTTGAATTTTTAAAATATTTAAATTATATATTATTACTTTAGGAATAAAAATAAGTTACCAATATAAAGGTTAGTCACCAAGGTAAATGCTAAAATAAGGAAAAGTGTTAAATCAAGTAGAGAAGATATAAAATATTATAAAAAATGATATTTAAGTGAGTGTATGTGAAATTTATTATACTCCAATTATATTTTCTTTATTATTAGTTAATATTGGATCTATTTTACTTTAATTTTTTTCTTTTTTATTTTAATTAATTAGTATTTACATATATACCCATCCTCTCACTTATAAAAGGACCCCTCCACTACCTATTCAAAGTGACACCCAAAATTATAAACCCCTCCATTATCTAACCATATTTAATTCCTTAATAATTATATCAATTTTTTTTATATTCCAGTTAAAATATATTTCATAAATTCCTTCAATATCCAGATTGTTTATAAGAGGATATATTATTTATTCTTAGTGATTAATAACTTTTTAACATTCTTTTTCATTTATCATTTTTATTGAACTCATATAAATTCTATGTTATATCTTTTATAACTTATAAATATGATAATTTTTATTTCATAATGATTATATTATAATAAATCACTTCATAATCATACTCATCTATTAGTTATAATATATTCTTGTTTGGGTTGGTTTAACTATATAAATGAATAATGCTATAAATTTTTATCATGTATAGATATAAAAACTTAATTTACGGTGTGATATGATATTAATATGTAGATAAATTTTTATATAATGGAAATATTAATATTTAACTCATTATTAATATACCACCTTTGATTCATTAAAAATTATCTATATATGCATGATAAGGATTTCATATTAGAGAACCGTACCCAAAATTCCCATGGAATACACTTCGATATTTATTATAGATATTCTATTCTAGTAATTTTAATTAGATAAAGAATATTTAATCAATAACATGTATTGATAAAGAAACAATTATACTAAAATAAACAACAAACATTATAACTACAGACAGTAATGATCATTACTAACTAAAAACAAGTAACAACTATGTAATAAATGAATACAAAAGATTAATATATAAGGTAATAAATATTATTAAGGTTCTAAAATCTATTGATGATGATTTTATGATGATTAAAACGGAGTATAGTGTGTATCAAAACAAGAAAGAATCCACGGAAATGGATTTATTTACTCATTTTCCTTTTCATTAAATCATAATCTTTCTTAACTGACTATGCTCTTTAAATTTAATTTCAGTCCCAAATTTTCTTAATCTATATGGCATTTTATCTCTTTATCAAGGTAAATTGAATTATTAATTTAAATTATTCTTCCTTTATTACTTTCATTCTCTATAAAAATATGACATTGTTAAGAAGAATTTATTTCTTATCCAATGGTTCTTTTTATTCCATGTCCACTATCTTTAAAATATTTAAAATGTTTTTTTACTGAAACATCAATGATTTTTAAGGTCATTATACACTATATTTATCTTTATTTTAAATGGATTAAGAATAATAAATTTTGAAATATCTACATGGTTCATTTTTCATTTTCATTTTAAATATTTGAAGAATTAACATTTTTAATATTCACCACAAGAACACCTTTTAGAAAATTTATAAGTGTTATTATTAATGAAACTACCTTTTTATGTTTTCATGGGTTTTCAATGTAATTTCTATACCCATAGTTTTTTTAAAATTTTTAATTTTAATAATAAATATTAATGTTTTGGAAGAATAAATAATTATATTTCATTGCACATATGTATATTTTTATCTTCAACTCCACATTTTTTTATAAAAAACTATTTATTCTCAATATTCCATTATTGGGGATTATTTTAATTTGTTTCATTTCAATTTATTTAAAATACAATTTTAAGGTTAAATTAACTTTGACATTTATATAAATAATAAAATTGTATTTTGAAAACACATTTTCATTTATTTATTTTAATTTTAATCTCCACCTATAAAAGATATATAAATTATAACATAATTTATATGATCATAGTATATATGCTTTAACATTATTTTTTTGGGATATTAATTTTTTGTACCAACCCATCTAACTCTTCATATAATTTTATTCGATATCATTTGAAAATTCCCGAAAACAGATTTTCTTTCCAAAAGTTTTTCATGATGATATATATGACTGACTTTATATGGAACATAAGTATTGTTTATAATTATTTAAAGGGTGGGGTCCTATATAGATCTATAATTAATTGGTTAAAGATTGATATCTCATGAGGTAATATTGGGTTATGAGTCATGATATTCGATCATTTTGGGACATAGATAACGATACCTAATCCATAGTTCTGTGGGGCACATGTAGTAATTCCCAAACCACTATGTTTATTAAGGACTTCGTAGTTAACATTAATATATTATATCATAAATAATAATTATTTTTCATTTATATTATATTCCTTCCATTTATGTTATATTCCACGACTAATGATTATTTTCTTATATTTTCATATTTTTATGCCAATGAATATATTTGATGTTTTTGTTTATATTTCTCTATATAATTCATTAAGGGAAAATATTTTGGTTCTAGGATACTTTTATTTATCCCATGATCATATTCCCTCACATTCTAATAATCTAACCCTTTATGATTCTTATATAAGTTTTCTTTTACTAAGTGTTTAAGAACACTCCTTATTTTGTTCTCCACTCTCAAATGAAATTATATGCAGATATATGTGAAGAATAAAGATTTATATAGAGAGGTTTGTATGAGATGTTGAAGCAATAATGTTTAATTTTATATTTAATTAATTATACTAAAAAGATATTAAACATTTTAATTCTATCATTTTGGGATTATTAATGAGATATAATTATTAAATTACTGAAATGATGTAAAATATATGTATGTTTAGCTTTATTTTTGTTAATTGTTATCAAATTATATATGTAATGTGTTTATTTTGGCATCAGATCCTGGTGTATGGGTATAGGGTGTCTTAGAGTAACTCAACCATATAAGGTATCATGTAAGATTAATTTTTATTACTACTAAAGAATAATTTAGCAAAAAAGATACCTTATATGAATATATTTGGATGTAGTGTAATAATAAAATAGTATTATATCTTTATGAGTAATAATAAACAATTTAGTGTTAAAGATAAATACCCAAGTGTATAAGAATAAAACAAAATACCTCATTCAATATATACAATTATTATATGGGCTTCTATTGAGCTTTAACAAATCCAATTATTGGTAGCCTTGATTATTAGATTTAAACTTCCTCAACTTATTTGATGAAGATGATATAAAATGGATTGACGACAACTAAAAGCCATGTATTTTTTATTCATATGATAATTAGATTGTCAAAGTTTCATTTCCAGGAGTAATCTATTAAAATATTAAATACAATTTGATGTAGTTGAGTTTGACTAATTCAAGTTGAGTTTTTTGAGAACAGATGGATAAGGAGGATGACTGAAAAAGTATGACGAGGGGATACCGGCTTCTATAAGTTTTTCTCAAGATCTATAGTTAAAATAATAAACCTAGTTCTGATGTTGATATTGTAGTATGATTTTAGTAAATTCATTCCCTGCTAGTTTTAGTATTATATGATTAAATTTTAGGGAATTTAACTTGTGAAGTAGTTTGAGTTAAATGTTTTTTTGAAGTGCACATGAAGTTCTCGACAAATTATCTTGGTCACTAGTTGGGGGAGATGAGGGTGGTCAATATTGTTTGACTAAATATGGGAAATCATGTCTATTTATGTATAATAATTTGATGATAGAGGATTTTATTTTGAGGTTTAGTTTTTTAATTGAGTTATTGGTATTATAGTCGAGTGATCTATGAATTCACACCTACTGATGAGAGTTTATAATTTTGATAACTGTACTTCGTTTAATTGGTCTCCAGTAGAAGTCACTATGTTAGCATTTAGTGAGTTAGTGTATACTAACAGTGAATAATAATTTTTGAGATATGAGGGATTAGTATTTGAGATGGGGATCTAATCTGTTAACTCAATTCACATAGGATGAGATTAAAGATAGAGCAAGTAATTTCTTACCACTGGGAAGAAGATAATTTTGGGACATTAAAATAAAAAAAAATTAGTACACTTTAAAAAAATAGATATTTAAAATTAATCAATAATTAAAGTGATAAGGATAAGATAAAAAGAAACGAACTAAAGGTGGTTGAATTACTAAATGGAGTTGGTGGAAATTCAATATTTGATTATAACTAATTTGACATGGTCAGAAAATTATATTAGTGAATAGATATCTTTAAAAGATCCAACAACTGGATTTTTTTAGAAATTTTGTCTTTTTTTAAGATATGACATATTTTTTATTCCATACCTGAGAAAAATTATATTTCATTAGAGGAAGAATTTGGAGTTGATGATTGGAGATAGAGAAACTATCTCAATATGAATGTTTTTTCAACTTATTCCATTTTTTCATCTTCTTTATTTATATAGTGTTTTTATCTAAAGGATTTTATATTTTAATTAATTTTTTTTATAAATTAATTTATAGAAAATATGTTTATATATATATGATGATTTTAATATCATTATTTATAACTTTCGATTGTATATTGTACTTATTTGTAACTCACCCACTGAAATTTAACTTTTTAATTATAGGTAATTGCAGAATTTATGGGTGATGATAAATTCTAAATATTTATTTTAGTTCAAAATTAATTCAATGATCATCAATAGATATATATATTTATATAATTATCCACTCCAAGGATAAAAATATAAAAATTTCCTAATCCCTCATCAAATTTAATTATTTGGTGATATCTTTCAATTACGGCATAAATAAATTGCAAGTGATGATTGGTTTTTCATTTACATTAAGAGTTTATTATATTTTCTAATAGGTAAAAGCCAATACTAATTTTTTTTCTATGATATAATAATCTATACATTAAATAGTGTTTTTAAAATCATTAATTGATAAAGACAATGGAATAAATATTTATTAGTCAAGCAACTGTGAGGTGAAATCAACTACAATTTTAAATAGTTTGTTTATTAACATGACTAATCTAGTTGAAAATACAAAAATATTTTCATCAATATATTTCAATCCAATATACACTATATCATTCATTCTTTATCTATCCTTCTTCACCATCTCTTTCCCATTTTCTTGGAGTTTCATTATGTTTTTCTTCATGGGTTGTATATATTTTACCACACACATTTCATGCCACTATCTAACTTGTTTTTTTAGATTATGTTTTTTAAAAATATTAGAATACATTCACCTTTACTCGTGGGATCCAAAGCATAACTTTTACATTACTAGGTTTTCGTAGGTACATAAATAATTTTGTTCATTAAACAATCGATCCAGGGGTAGTGCATCTATTATGTTGAACCTAGTTACTAACAGATGAAGTTTATAAAATCATTTAAAGGTTAAAAAAACTTGGATATTTAAAATCAGAAATTAATATTATAGAAATAAATTAATCTATTTTGAAGGGTATATGACATTTTTATACATTATGTATATGTTGTAAATATTTACAAGAGTTAAATAATGAAGAAATAATTATGGTTATAACATGAAGTATGCATTCAATTATTAGAGAAATGGATTTTAACATTGAGGAGTCAGATGGATTGGATTAATTTAAAGCTCCATTAGATCAAAATAAATATTGTGTATTTTCTATATTATTTATCTCTTATTTAATTAGAGTTATTATTGTAAATAATGATTGTTATAAATAAATGAGATGATGTTTTTGACACACATGGGTATGATTGATCCAATTTTGTAATTTTTTTGATATGCAGATAAAGATAAAAATGTTTTATCTATGAAAAAAGTGTTTGTCCAAGTTGTTTTTTAAAATATAAGGGAATGAGTTCCCCCACCCAATTTTGGAATATTATAAATAATAATAAGTTCTTTACAATATATTAATCAAACAAAGATAATATCATATTAGATATATTTATTAATAATATATATTTAAAATATTTCCAATAAAGTAATTTTTTTTAAAGAAATGGGTTTTCAAATCTTAACATGCTATTCCTAAGTGAATATATTTTCTATGAGGATAGTGGTAGTAATTTTTTACTAAGAGATGATTAATGTTTAACAAATAAAAGATAGTATAAGTAAGACTCAAAGAGAACATTTATTTTATATTAAATAAGTTTTGGATGTGTTGATAAAGAAATATATTAATTTAATAAATTATATTTTTAGCCTTTGTAATGTTCATTAATTGTTTCAATAGAAATGTTGCATGATTATGGTGATAAACATAAAAGGAGTTATATATAGACTATCAGATATAATCATCATAACATTTGATGTTGAGAACTAAATTATTTTATGAACCATGTTTAGAGAGATTAAAATTTAGAATATGATTCATATGTCTCAAAATTATTAAATTTTATTTATTCATATTTTTTACTCACTAAAACAGTTTAGTGGGTGTTTTTCAGATGGTCATATAGAGATGTGATAGAAATTACAATAATATGTAATGAGATTAAAAAAATATTAAAATTTCCATGAATATAAGGACTCACTAGTAGTATATAATACGTGATATTATTAGAATAAATCTTATGTGTATATTTTTAGTCCTCCAAATTTTTTTTAAGAATATAAAATGTATGCTTTTATATAAATGGAAGTATCAATTTTATCATTATTTCATGTTGGATTATTATATTTATAAAGAGAAATGATGATTTATATCTAATGTTTTGAATTTGTGTTATGAAAAACTAATGTTCACCAATGAGTATTATAGGTAATGATTAAATGTTAAGTGAAAACTGTATAGGATTTCATATAGAGAAATAGAATATGCTCTTAAGATACAAAACAATTTCAATGTGCTATTTGAAACACTAATTAAAACACATGGAGTGACATATATTATGTATTCGGTATACCAGGTGTAAATATTTCATATTTAATCCTCACACATGAGGTTGGAATGATACTTATTAGGAAAACCATCATACCATGATTTCTATCTTACTACAGCCTTAAGGTTGAGATAATCAAGTGGTTGTTAGGTATAATACTAATCTTTTTTGTTGGATGACGATTAATTGATATGGGATTTTACAACTTGTATAATGTGTTTCAAATATTTGTAGAAACTATATGGACATACATAGATAAGGTAAATGTGATATTCATATCTTTTTTTTGTGAGGGAATTGTGGCATGCGTATCTACATGGGTGAATGGTATGTTATGTGTTCAGTAAGTGGGTCAATATATATTCTAGGAATCAAGAATTTATGAGAATTATTTATGGGATCATTGATTAGTCCCCCTCTATGACTAAATGTCTTTAGAAATGTAATTATAGGAATGCATTTTATTGTATATGTTATAGATTTTGGACATAGTTATAAATATACATGTGTTTTATAGAGATCATGCTGGATCCCTTTATAGTTTTAATAGAATTGATTTTTTATAGGCGGCTTGTATTTCCTTAAATTTTTGGATTAGGGAATTTATAATTGTTTTTAATGATATAAAGGCCCATGGTTCCAACCTATGTTTCTATGTAAATGATAATTATGTTTAATTAACAGGTTCTTGTAAAAAAATTCAAGAGTTACCCAAAATGGTTTTAGATGATATCTGAGAGAATTTTTAGATTTATTTTCACAAGTTGTTAAATATGATACAAAATGTTTTGAAAATTAATGATTTATTTTTAAAAATAGTTTTGGAAGATATCCATAAGTATTTTTTTGATATGGATTCATAAATTTTTATATATGATGTCACCTAAGGTGAATGTGTGCTATATCTGTGAGGATTTAGTGAATGTGGGATATTAATATAAATATACACTAAAGAAAAGGATATGATGTTTGGATTTTGATCATATAATGGTCTGTGTTGGGATCGACCAAGTTGTTATGAATGCAACCATGTCATGGTGCTTTGCATGATAGTTTACTTGTTATGTTATAATGCGTGTCTCAAATTTCTTATCATTCTATAAGAAATTATTATTGGTTTGATCATGTGATGATGATTAGAAGAGGTTTAACATTATAATTTTTTTCAAGAATTAAAAATTTAAGAGTCAATTTTTATAAATAGTTTTAACTTATGAAGTGATTGTGAAGCATTCAATTAAATAAGAAAATTTTTGTTATAAAAGAAGTTTCATTTGATTCCCTATATAAATGGTTCTAGATTTATGGATTATGTTTGTTAAATTATGATTCTATCAAAAAAATTCTTTATGATGATGTTCTATCTCACTCTATTTACCTAATTAAAACATTCATCCAATCAAAAAAAAAATCTGATCCATCAAAATCATTGGGTGATTCACATAAACAAGGGACACCCTACAATGCATGAGTCTATTATATTCTAATTAGTGATCACAATCAAGATCATGTGGAAATGCTTAAAAATATTCTATTAGATAGAGAAAAAGGCATACACTAATTAATTTGTTTAATTAAATTCAAATTAATGAATGATCTTTGGGATATATATATATATTTTGATGATTTATATTGTGTTTGGATTAGTTTTATCTTTTAAAAACCCATCAATCTCATAAATTGATGTGGAAATGGGAGATTTGATTATATATTACTTGATATTGGTCTTTATAGTATTGATATTTACATAAAGGTTTTGTGAACTCTTCAGAGAATAATTTTATTCAATATTTTAGTGTTTAGATAACTCTGACATTGGGATCTTATGTAGACTAGTATCCTGAGAATTTTATTCATGAGTTTGTTACATGTGTTCATGTATTATTTGTTGGAAAAATTCACAAATATTGATATAGCATAATTCAGGTAGAGTTGTTATAGAAAGCAATTGAGAAACTATATGGTTATATAAGACATGATTTGATGTTCTTCAAAAACATCATGGTATGTGTGATGAAAAAAACTAATAAAGTGTTGAAGGGAAAACAATAATTTTTGTGGTTGAGGCTATATCTAGGTTCTTTAATGACCATGAAAAGCCAAAATTATGATGTGAATTTATTTATTACATCATAGTGGCTGCTAGAAACTAAAGCAACCAACATTTTTACTCAAGTAAGGAGTAGCTCATTTTTGAGTTATAGAGTCCTAGGTCCATTAATGTGACAAAAATGGTAAATTTACCCTAATAAATTACCTCCAAAAATATTATAATCATTTCATTGATCATGGAATTATTTTTTCCACAAGGGATGAATTTTGGTAGAATTCTAAAAATTTTAAATTCTAAAGGACATTTAATGATTATTAAATAAATTATATTTATTCATCGATGTGGAGATGATGATACATCCTAAAAAAATATTTGTTGGAAATTATGACACCATGATGGATTCTAGATCAATAAGATTTTCTTAGAAGATATGTAACCATTATTTTTTATTTCAGACCCTAGGGTAGGACCAGTTCATGGTTTTAATTAAAAAACTCATGTTTATAGAATTTGTCATTATAAAATATTATTTGTGTAAATCTTCTATGGTTATCCATTTTGAGATAAAACCAAGGAGAATAGGTTAATATTGGATAAATCAGGTTATGGAGGAATAAATATTAGATCTCAGATCAAGGACCAGTTGATTTCATGGACCGAGGAAGGATTTACGAGCCATAGGCCGGTGTACTCTTGAAGTTCCAATGATTCACATGAGGTAAGTATTCTTCCATGGAATTATATAATTCATTTTAATTATTCAGAATTTTTTCCTAACCCAACCCCCAAGGGCCCTACTGGCTGGTAATAATCAAAGCGTGAAAACCCTAATCCAACCACCATTAAGACTAGGGGAAGGTGACTCGGGATGGGTAGGCATATCACAAAGACGGGAGTCCTATGCCTAAAATACATGCATGCACGCATGCACACAAATTTACACACACACACATGAAGACACGTGCACGTGCACACACTCACACAAACACACACACACATCTCTATGTACCCACATCACGTTGAAGGGTAAAATAAAACTGATATAAAAATTCATGAGTACTACTATATCCCTTTACCAGATTATAAAAATGTACTAGAAATCACAAAGGTCCAACTACAAGCCCACCAAAGATATAAAAGAGTCCATCTTATTCTGAAGTAGAAATATACCGAAAACACAACCTGGTTTGTACCATATTCTATCTAGATAACTATTATATACTTTCCCTTTTTACTCCTACGACTCCTTTGTGAATCCTATCATCTAAATAAGACACAACATGTGTGGGAAGAGACAATGAAGGGATGAGTATCCACTACCCAGTTGGTTCCCTATAAATTAGAAAACCTAGAAAATCAAGAGAGATTTTAAATAAGACCATGTCAGTTTTTCAATTAGGATGTCTGTTATATAATGATAAACTTGTATACTTTGGATAGACACAAATTCACAAGTTAGGACCCTGACATTCAACTAGCATTGGATTTTACTCGTGGTACAAAAGGAAAACCCTCATGGGTGCACTCACACTACGAATCTTGATAATTTTAATGGTTCTCACCTGAGAGGACACACTCATTGGTACTCTCAATTTGAAAAAACACACTAGGAATCAGAATATATTGATTTTGAGGTAGAGGAACAAACCTAGGTATCAGGTAGGGGGACCCAATCAAGATTAACCTACTAGATAGGGGATCAACACCCATGTATGTTGGCCATGTACAGACCAAGAACAATACATTGGGTGGATGGAGAGAAATGGGGATCTAACATAAGCTTCATGGGAAGATTCCCTCTCTATTCCACTAAGGGGTCTCACATATAATACTGAATATCGAATACCATTCTAAATCCTATTGTGGGTAGGATTGAGCAAAAATAACTCCAGAATAAGATAAATTATACATATTGAACTGGATGTAGTGAACACACCCAACTTATGTGGAATTGAAAACATTCCCATATCATATTCCATTGGTATTAAAAGAATAAGGATATAAACCACCCTATAGAAAGTACATGACATTTCTAAATTGTACACATGGTGTACTTCCAATCCTGAACGTACCCATTTCTGTGACCATATAATTGATCGAGTTCATGCCTCTGTACACTGGCCATGCTCTTGTACCTCTACATGGACATACCCCTAGGAACACGGGTCAATCCATGTGCTCAACCACATAGAAAATTCACACTATAAGGTGTGTAATCCCAAAACTCAATCTTTACTGAACATGAAGAACAAATGGAATAATCTGTTGAACTAAACACCACACGATTAGTATTTCTAAATGTTAATTTCTAGAAATTATCTTAAACCACCATTTTATCCTAAATTAGATACAAATAAACCCCCATAAGATCTATATAAATCATAAAAGGTGATTAAAACCATAAATAAGATCATTGATGATCAGGTAGAAAAACACATAAATCAACTAACCTCATGGTATAAATTCCGAATCTTTAGGTATACAATAATTCTCGTTAGCTACTACTACTCGATCCAGTCTTAATGGTTGTCAAGGATATAGTTTGTTAGAACCTATCTTCCTCCTTGGATCATCCATAAAGCATGGCAGGGGAAAACTAACCCCTATACATTGAGCATATAATACTAATGGGAAGGGAAGATTCATTTTATTCATTTAATTATTTACATAATTAAATTATTTTTTCATTGGACCTGCAATTTCCTTCCACTAAGCGCCCAATGTTGACATTCATTAGCTTGTGCTTATCGTAAAACACATATCCTAAAAAAATAGCCTAGGATTTCCAATCTGAGGTCCCAAATAATGAGAAAAAATATTACTATAAAAATATGTGTTTGAATATTTGATATATTTAAATATAGAATGATATCATTACAGTGGATCTCCAAGCCTTGGAATCTCACACTATCTTAATTGCCAGCTTCAAAAATAATCTTTCAGATATTATAAATTATTAAAAGAAAAAAATCATGATGTTACATTCTCCATAAATTATGTATTTTCATACCAAAATGTAAAATGCCTACTCAAACAAGTGGGGGTATGGGCCCGAATCAGGTTATCGTGCTCCTAGGTTCTCTCCTATAGATTCTTGTAATGCCATAAAACATGCACCACTAAAATATTTCACCCATGAAGGATATTATCTTGGAAATTATCAATCTATAACATATACCCCACAATATTATTCCCATCCTTGATGTCTAGTTCACCCCAATCAAAAATATGTGGCAATTCATGCACAAATCTCCTTAGGTATAATAGGTAGAAGACATCACGTACCCAGTCTAAATGAATTGTAAGGGCCAATTGGTACTCCCCCTCTATAAACCTACATAATATATATAAGGGGATAATGAATCTTGAAGATAATGTTCCACTCAAACCAAACCTTCACAATCCACACTGAGGTGAGAACTTAAGGAACATATGGTCTACCTTATTTAATTCCAAAGGCCTCAGGGGAGCACTCACACTACAAATCTAGATAACATTAATGGGTCTCAATTGAGAGGAAACACTCATTGTGACTCTCCATTTGGGAAAAGACACTAGAAATCCAAATATATTTATTGTGAGTTAAAGGATCACACCTAGGTATCAGGGGGGACCCAACATGGATTAACCAACTAGATAGGGGATCAACATCAATGTATGTTGGCCATGTACACACCACAAACAATACCTAGGTTGGATGGAGAGAAATGGGGATCTAACCTAAGATTCATGTGAGGATTACTTCTCCAATATGCTAAGGGGTCTCACATCTAAGACTTAATATCAGATACCATACTAAACCCTCTTGGGGGTAGGATTGAGAAAAATTAACTCCCAAATAATATAAATTATACATATCGAACAGAATTAGTGAACACACCCAACTTATGTGGATGAGAAAACATGCCCATAACACATTACATTGGTCTTAAATGGATAAGGGTTCTAAAATACCGTATAGAAAGTACACGATGTTTGTAAATTGTACACAATGTGTACTTACAATCCCAAACTTACCCATGTTTGTGACCAAATAATCGGTCGAGTTCGTGCTCGTGTACAGTGGTTATGATTTTGTACCTCTACAGGGACATTCCTCTAAAAACATGTGTCTATAATTGTGATCAACCAAATTGATAATCCACACAATAAGGTGTGTACTCCCAAAACACAATCTCCCCTGAACCGGAATAACAAATGTAATAATTTGTTGAACTAAACACCACACTATTTTTATTTCTAAATGTTAATTGCTAGAAATTATCCTAAACCACCAGTTTATCCTCAATTAGATACCTATCAACCCCAAAGGATCCATATAAATCATAAAAGGTGAATAAAATCTTAAAAGAGTAACAATGGTGATCATGGAGAAAAACACATAAATCGACCAACCTCATGGCATAAATTCCAAATCTATGGGTGTACAATAATTATCATAAGCTACTGCACCTCGATCCAGTCTTAATGGCCATAGAGGATATAGTTCATAGGAACCTATCATCCCCTTGGTTCATCAATCAATCATTGGAGGGGAAAACTATCCCCTATACATTGAGCGTAGGATACAAGTGGGCACGAAAGATGCATTTTATTCATTTACTTATTTAATTAATTAATTTTTTTTTCATCGCATCTACAAATTCCTTCCATTGAGTGACTAATGTTTGTAGGTTCCGGGCGCAACAGAAGCCCGTTGGTGGGTTTACCCAACATTAATTTTAACGTTAAACAACGTTCAATCCGAGATCCGTCACAATTTAAAACTCCGGATCTTCGGAATAGAACGATGAATGAAAAAGAAAAGAGGAGTCCTGAAACTATTGAGATAGGATCATCATATGTTGGTTATAATTAATTTAATTAATTCATAAGAATTACCTTGATGGAATTCTTTCTCCATTGGAGTCTCTGGTCATAATCTTGTGATCCGTCGTTGTGTCGTAGAATCCAAGTACAAGATTCCTCTAGAGGTGATCCACATGTGCTCCATGTATCTCTAGATGTTGACAAATGGATCTCTGGGTTCTACCGTGGAAGAACTTTCGCTTACGATATCCGCTTTCTAATGCATTGATCCGGTGGAGGATCTGGCCCTCGTAACTTGAAAGCGTTCTTGGTGGAAAGTTAATTCTCTCTTGTCTTGAGAGTATTTACCAAATCCGTTGTGCACAATAATGGCTCTTGTTTAGTGAGAATAATGTAATTGGGATTATAATACATAGAATAATAAAATGAATTAATTTCCCGAAACCATTTAATCATTTCATTTAATTCTTACTAATACCCCTTGTCTTAAAAATGACAGTTGACCATCATTATTACTTTAAATACACCAAACATATTACATTTAATATCATTTAATTAAATAAAAAATATTTTCTCACGAATCCCAAAAAACAAACTATAAGTTGTTTAGTTTTATTTTTCATTTTATTTATTTCCTCCACCATATTTATTAGACCTTGAGTAATGGCTATTTATTTCGTAAATAAATGTAACTACATTACTCGCTAATAAATATATATATTATTTCACGCACAATATATTCTCTAGAATAACCAGTGTTGAAATAAATGTGATCAGGCATCCTTAAATAATTATTAAACCACAGTCAGGAATAATCTTTATTTAATTTGTCAAATTAATATTTAACTAAGATATATGGACACAGTTTGTGTGTTACCCTATAGGTCTCTTTCTCAGTGGCATTAGGCAGAGTCTGCCTAAAGTCCAAGGTTAGCGTCTAGCAACATGCCAAGGAACCCATAGAGAAATAAGTTAACGAAAAAATGATGTGTCACATACTATGAACGCTTACCATGTAATATAATCCTTTTGTCTCAATATCTCCAATCTAGCGGGTTGAATGCTAGTGCCATCAACCCATGTGCTGGATTATTCTTTCTTTAACTTCCCAGAATCGAACTCGCCCATACCTTACCATGACCATGGATTTATTTAGGCTATATCAATTCTATCAAAGGGCTAATATATCTACTTCCGTTATGGAATAGAAGGGACAAATCATTTCTCGCATTATCTATTAATGCAGTATTACTCGTGATGCACCCAACGTATCCTACCTCACTGTGAACAGTGTGTTGTCACAGTTTTCATCAATAGATCTAAGTGCACAAGTTGTAATACCCATTAATAATAATCTTAATGTCTAAGTACCAATACACACGTCCGTAGATAGGAACATCAAATGACACTATGAAATGTGGATTTCCTACTAACAGGTCTCGTTCTCATAATATCCTCCTGGATATTACCAAGGGCGCACACCATGAGAAGGTGCCTCAAAGTTTTATGAGTCCTCATCCCTAATGACCTGTATTATTTGTGTCCCTCAAATAATATCATCTGACCATAGAAAAAATATTCAAGAACAGTGTTATGGCACTTCTGGGTTCTCATCATAGCAGGGATCTGCTATGACCCTTTAATGCAACATATGTCCTTAGGACATTATCACATGCATTGTCACACAGAAGAACAATCAAGATGTGATAAGGCTTTTATTAATAAATAAAGTACAAAGTAGTTGGTTCTGGACCACCAACTCCAACATACTCCCACTTGGACAAGAGCCAACTGCTAACAACCTTTAACACGCTAGCTCTCACATGATATTCATTCTTCTGCTGAGATATGCCTTTAGTTATGGGGTCACCACGTTCTCTTCCATGGACACTCTACTCACTGCAACTTCACCCCTCTGATAGAAATCCCTCAAGAGGTGATACTTCCGCTGTATGTGCTTTGTCCGTTGATGTGAACTTGGTTCTTTTTCAAGAGGCACTGTTGATGTATTATCACAATACAATGTAATGGGATATTTACTGCTAAGAACCACATCAAGCTCCTGGACAAAGTTCCGAATCCAGACGGCTTCCTTGGCTGCATCAGAAGCTTCTATATACTCAGACTCCACTATAGAATCGGCGACAACTGGCTGATTTGAACTCTTCCAGCTCACAGCTCCTCCATTGAGATATAAGACATATCCAGAATGTGACTTCAAATCGTTCTGATCTGACTGAAAACCAGCATCAGCATACCCTCTGATTACAAGCTCCTCGTCTCCTCCACACACTAGGAACATATCCTTATTTCTTATCAGATACTTAAGGATTGTCTTAATAGTAGTCTAATGTTGTTCTCCTGGATCTTCTTGATATCAGCCTACCAAGCTCAGTGCATAGGCAAAAGCAAACCTAGTTCATAACATGGCATACATGATGGATCCTATAGCCGACGCGTATGGGATCTTACTCATTCTATCGTTCTCTTGTTGTGTTTGAGGACACATTTTCTTAGAAAGATGTAATCCTTGTGACAATGGAACCAATCCTCTCTTGGATTGATCAATACTAAATCTCTTCAGTATCTGGTCAATGTATGTACCCTGACATAGTCCAAGCAGCCTCTTGGATCTATCACGAATTATCTTGATACCTATAATGTAGGATGCTTCACCTAAATAATTCATGGAGAAGCACTTGTCAAACCAGTCCTTAACTGACTATAAGGCTGGTATGTCATTTCCAATAAGCAATATTTCATCAACATATACTACTTGGATAATGACCACATTCCCATTAAACCGCTTATAACCACATGGGTCACATTCGTTCTTAATGAAACCAAATTCCTTTATGGCTTCATCAAATCGAATGTTCCATGACTTGTATGATTTATTTATTCCATAAATAGATTTCTGCAACTTGAAAACCCGTTTGGCTTCACCTGGTGTCACAAACCATTCTGGTTGTGTCATATAGACATCTTCCTGAAGGTTCCCGTTACGGAATGCTGTTTTGACATCCATTTTCCAAATCTCGTAGTCATGGTAAGCTGCTATGGAAAGTATAATTGTAATGGATTTAAACATGGAAAATGGCAAGAAGGTTTCATCATAGTCAGTTCCTTGACGCTGTCTGAATCCTTTAGCCACTAGCTTTGCTTTATAGGTGCTAACGTGACCTTCCGTGTCCATTTTTCTCTTGAATACCCATTTGCATCCAACATGCTTTACATCAACTGACTCATCAACTAGAACCTAGACTTGGTTCTGATACATGGAATCTATCTCAGAATTCATAGCTTCTAGCCATCTTGCATCTTCTGATCTTTCTACTGCTTCCTCGTAAGAGATAGGTTCATCTTTGTCCAACAATAATGATTCACCATCCTCGGTGACTAGGAAACCAAATCACTCTGGTTCCCTTACCACTCTTGAGCTCCTACGTAGTACTTGTGTTTATGGAACCTCTTATACAGGGACCCGTTGAACTTGTTCCTGTACCAACTCCTGTGTATCTTGAGCATCAACTTCATTGAAGTCAATATTGCTCCCACTATCCTTTTTAAGGATGTGATCCCTCTCAAGAAAGACGGCTTGTCTGGTGACATTCACTTTATTTTCCTGGGGTTTATATAGGCAATATCCTTTCATTTCATTAGGATATCCTATAAAGATACACTTCGTTCCCCAGGGTGCTATTTTGTTGCTTGAGAAGGCCTTAACAAACGCCTCACATCCACATACACGTGTATGCGACAAAGTGGGTTTCCTTCCATTCCATAACTTGGATGGAATTCCATTTTCCACCTTAGTTGGTACTCGGTTTAATGTGTATGCTGGAGTTTTAATGCATATCCACAAAAGGATAATGGAAGATCTGCAAGATGAATCATCGACCTAACCATGTCAAAAAAGGTGTGGTTCCTCCTTTCACTAACACTATTCCACTATGGTGTATAAGGAGGAGTGAGCTGAGATAGAATCCCATACTCCCGTAGAAGATCGATGAACTCTTGGTTCAGATATTCACAACCTCGATCCGATCGAAGATACTTTATCTTCTTACCAAACTGATTCTCTACTTAATTCTTGAATTCCTTAAATTTCTCTAAGGACTCTGACTTATACCTCATTAAGTGGACCTAGACATATCTACTCAAATCATGAGTAAAAGTAATGATGTAAGAATATCCACCTCTAGATTCATTGGAAATGGTCCACACACATCCGTGTGTACCAATCCTAGAAGCTCTGTGGCCCTTTCACCTTGTCCACCAAAAGGTGGCTTGGTCATTTTTTTTGTAAACAAGCGTGACATCTATCAAGTGGTTTTAGCTCAGTAGAGTTTCAATAGCCATCTTGGTAGAGCTTTGTCAAGCGCTTCTTGTTCACATGACCAAGGTGATGATGCCACAACTGGATGATGTATGAGTCATGTGAGTTTGTTTCGTTATCGATTTCCAGCACTTTGTTTTCGTAATTTAATACATTCAAAACATTATTCAAATGTGCCATACGATAACATACATTGTTCTTATAAAAGAGACAACCCTTATTTCCTAACATGAAAAAAATACATCCATATCCAAACAAGATACAGAAATTATGTTCTGGGTAACACTAGGCACAAAATAATAGTTATGTAAAACCAAAATAATCCCAGTCGGCAATGAGAGGTTGTAGTCGCCAATAGCCAACGCAGCCAGCCTTGTGCCATTGGCAGCTCGAAGATCCACCACTCCTCTGGTGATCTTTCTAAATCTACTTGGTTCCTACATTTGAATACACATGTGAGCCCCACAAGCTGTATCTAATAACCAATGTGTAGAAATAGAAAGATTGCACTCGATAACGAACACACCATTAGCATCCCCACGGTTCTAGGTGCAGTTCCTCTTCTAGTGGCCCTGCTTTCCACATGCAAAACACACCACCTCCCTTCCCTTGCCCTTCCTCTAGATCTTCCCCTTCTTGGAGGGACAGTGCTTGGGGGCTTCAGACCATTTATAAGTCTTTGACCCCTTGTCCTTGTCCTTCATTTTCTTGTTCTCCATAAGGACTACGGGTTTGTCATGCCCCATATCCTTGTCTACCTGGAAAATCAAGGTCAGAAGCTCCAAAAAACTCTTCTCATTTCCTCTCATGATATACTTGATAATGAATCTAGAGAATGTCTTGGGAAGTGATGATAGGATGATATCTGTATGCAACTCATCTGGGAATTTAATCCCTAAGATGTCCAGGATTTCAATGTATCCAATAAGCTTGACTACATGAGGCCCAACTGGCACAGACTCTCCAAGATTCATGGTAAACAAAGCATTGGAGATCTCATACCTCTCTTGTCCCCGCCTTCTCTTGGTAGATATCTTTAAGGTGAGATATCCTGCTATATGCGTCCATGTTTCCATGTTGCTTCAAGAGCTCATTAGACATGGATGATAGCATGAAACACTGGACATATGTGGAATCATACATGTGTTTCATGTAGAGAGATAATTCATCATCACTAGCCTCTTTCCCAGGTGCAACTAGAATAGGCTCTACCAGCACATACAATTTCCTTTCGTTGAAAAGGACGATCTGTAAACACCTCTACCACTCTTGGAAATTGGTACTGGTGAGAAGGTTTTCCTTCTTGAGTATGGTGCACAATGATATGTTTGAAGTCATTTTATTGTCGTTTCTAAAAATTAATATGAGAAAGGGTTTAGTTCTTTATTACAAAATTGAGACAAATAAATAAATTAATACTTATTAGTCTCCCACTATTTTATCGAAATCCAATAGCCCTCACCATTGAATTCGGAATATTCTGTTGCCTGAATATTCTAGTGGAAAGGATCCATATTGACCTTCGCATTACCCCGACTAGGGTTGGTCAAGAAACATGAAGGGTTTTAGGTAGGCATTACAAACGCCAACTGCATTAACTCGCAGCTCCTTGATCCGCTGAGTGGACTCCCCATTCATGAAATCATTTTATTTTGGATTTCCTCAATCTTTGCCTCTTGGTCACACCATGTCCTGTTGTGGAAGTCAACTCTTGATGCGAACCAAGTGCTGTCAACCCATTACCTTGAATTAGAATTCCCTGATAATTGAAAGCACCCCAACTAGGGTTGGTCATGCACTTTGAACTATGGTTCGATTCTAACCAAGATTATGGAAGGCTATACCGAATTATTATTTCTTTTGAGGGATTTTATCCTTATACGTAAATTTCCTTTTTATTATATTTGATTAAATTATTTTTAATATTAAGTGAGATATACTTAAGTGATTAACCATGTCTAAGATAATATTTACGTATAAGATGGTTTTATTTTAGTTCCATCTTGGATGCTCGTTTAATTCAATAATTGTGTGATCGTGACAACACACCCACAATAAATAAACCAAGAAACTGACAGAAATAAAATAAATGGTATGATCATGAGCTTTTTCAATTGGTTAGTTTATATAGCGGTTGATAAACTAACCCAAATCCTAGGGGAGAAACACATTGAACCTTTCGGGTTCATGTTTACAGCTTTCCACCTGTCCATCTTTGTGTCTCCTTGGATTGGTTTCACCTTGGCTCCTGACTTGAGCCACCTCCACTAGCTTGGGAGATCCATCAATTACATATGCATTTATCTCACATGCAGGTGAGGGGTAAAAGAGGTTTTTACATAAAATAATCCTTGGGAGCGCATGCCCTACATATTAATGAGGAGATAGATCATAGGAAAACAAATTTAATTTAAATAAAATAAAAGAAACCATTCATATACAAAGGTCTCATTCTAGCTCCTGATCATCCATACATGCAACGATATTTAAGCATTAATAAAACTAGAAATCAATTCTTTAATCGTTATTGTTTAAGATAAATCAAGCTCGAATTAGTTAATTGTCTTTAATTAATCAATCATTTTATCTTAATCCCTTTTCACAACTTCCTTGAGTTTCTCATCTATCATAATTTTAAAAAAATAAATTCATTTTAAAATTATCCTTGTACGTAACTTGTACCTTGGAGGAAACCGGGTGAATTCCCATTTATTATGCAGATGTTAAATTAAACACATATATATAAAACACCTATCACGTGTTGTGCCTCAGATTTATGCATGCACCATGGCACACGTCTCAAGGGTTTGTATAATATAACAATAAATTTTAATAAATCTGCGTAATTTGGGTGAGTACACAGCGTGTAGTTATGACTACATGACGTGTACTTTTCTTCACCTTCCATCCAAAGTACAGGCCTGGGGATAGGGCGTGTTAATGTACTTCGGAAATTTTTGGAGTACACGGCGTGTTCTATGGGACACACACCGTGTAGTTTCCGCGCTACACAGTTTCCAGCTGGGCAATCCGTATAGGGGGTACACAACCCAACCCTAACCCGAAGGGAATACACGCCGTGTTCATTGGACCACATGGTGTGTAATCCCGAAACTATGTGCCACCTATTTATGGTCAACACACAGTGTATTAAATTCTTAGAAAGAATCCAATACAGGTCCTGATTTGGCGGATCAGTTAGTGCATTGAACCTAAACTACACGGCGTGTACTTCCGAATACACACTGTGTATTCTGGTGTTGTACGACCAGAAATTTTTGGCTCCTTAGAATGAGTTCCTCTATTTTATTTTATTCAAAATTAAAAGAAAAATTCGTTTCTGTGAGGTGAACGAAAAACGAGGGAGGTGGAACAGATCTCATGATTCAGATTTCCAGAACGATTAAACATGAATTGAAATAAATAAATTATTAAATGCGTAAATCACCAACGAAAAACTAAATAATTATAACCAATGATATGACCCCTCTGATACCACTTGTATGTTTCGGGCGCAGCGGAAGCACGTTGGTGGGTTTACCCAACTATAATTATAATGTTAAACAATGTTCAATTTGAGATCTGTCTTGATTTAAAACACCAGATCATCGGAATAGAACAAAGAACGAAAACAAAAAGAAGAGTCCTGGAACCATTGAGATAGGATCATCATATGTTGGTTATAATTAATTTAATTAATTCATAAGAATTACCTTGATGGAATTCATTCTTCGTTGGTGTCTCTGGTCACGATCCTGTGATCCGTCGTTGCGTCGTAGAATCCAAGTATATGATTACTCTAGCAGTGATCCACACGTGCTCCATGTATCTCTGGATGTCGCCGAAGGGATCTCTGGGTGCTATCGCAGAAGAACCTTCGCTTGCGATGTCCGCCTTCTACCGCCTTAATCCGGTGGAGCATCTCTCTCTCTTAACTTGAAAGTGTTCTTGATGGAAAGGGAATTCTCTCTTGGCTTGAGAGTATTTCCCAAATCCGTTGTGCACAACAATGGCTCTTGTTTAATGAGAATAATGTAATTTGGATTATAATACATAGAATAATAAAATTAATTAATAGCTCGAAAGCATTTAATCATTTCATTTAATTCTTAGTAATACCCCATGTATTAATAATGAAAGTTGACCATCATTATTACTTGACATCCACCTAACATATTACATTTAATATTGTTTAATTAAATAAAAAATATTTTCTCACGAATCCTGAAAGAAAAACTACACGACGTGTATATAAATATACATGCAGTGTACTTTTAATTTTATTTTATTTATTACCTCAACCATATTTATTAGACGTTGAGTAATGGCGATTTATTTCTTCAATAAATGTAACTGCATTACTCGCTAATAAATATATATATTATTTCGCCCACAATATATTCTCTCGAGTAACCAGTGTCGAAAAGAATGCGATCAAGAATCCTTAAATAATTATTAAACCACAGTCGGGAATAATCTTTATTTAACTTGTTAAATTAATATTTAACTGAGATATATGGACACACTTAGTGTGTGACCCTCTAGGCCTCTTTCTCAGTTGAATTAGGTGGAGTCTTCCTAAAGTCCAAGGTTAGCTTCTAGAAACACTCCAAGGCACCCATAGAGAAAGAAGTTAACGCTGTAATGACGTGTCACCTCTTACGAACGCTTAACGTGTAATATAATTCATTTGTCTCGATATCTCCAATCAAGCGGTTTGCATGCTAGTTCCATTAACCCATGTGGTTGATTATTCTTTCTTTGAATTCCCGACATCAAACTCACCCATACCTTACCATGGACATGGATTTATTTAGGCTATATCAATTGCATCAAAGGGCCTGAGATATCTACTTCTGTTATGGAATAGAAGGGACAAATCCTTTCTCGCATTATCTATTAATGCAATATTACTCGTGACGCACCCAACGTATCCTACCTCGCTGCGAACAGTGTGTCATCATAGTTTTTGTCAATACATCTAAGTGGGCGAGTTGTAATACCCATTAATAATAATCTTAAAGTCTAAGGACCAATAAACACGTCCAAAGATAGAAACATCCAATGAAACTATGAAATGTGTATTTCCTACTGGAGGGTCTCATTCTCATAATATCCTCCTGGATATTACCAAGGGTGCACACCATGAAACGGTGCCTCAAGGTTTTATGAGTCCCCACCCCTAATGACCCGTATTATTTGTGTCCCTCAAATAATATCATCCGACCATAGAACATATATTCAAGAACAGTGTTATGGCACTTATGGGTTCTCATCATAGTAGGGATCTTCTATGACCCATTAATGCAACAGTTGTCCTTAGGACATTATCACATGCATTGTCACACAGAAGAACAATCAATATGTGATAAGGCTTCTATTAATGCATAAAGTACAAAGTAGTTGGTTCTAGACCACCAACTCCAACAATGTTGACCTAATTTTGGTCATGACTATGGTAAATCACATGTCCTAAAAACAAAATTTTCCATGTTTTTCCCATATGAGGACCCATAAAATGAGAAAAAAATTATTCAAAAAACATGTGTGTGAATATTCGATATATTCAAATATAGAAATATATCATTATGATGTCTCTCCAAGCCTTGGAACTCACACTATCTTAGTGGACAAATTCAAAAAATATCTTCCATATATTATAAAGTATTAAATAAAAAAATAGTGATGTTACATTCTCCCCACCTTAGGGATTTGCATATCAAAAAGAAAAAATCCTACTCAAACAAGTGGGTGTATGGGCCTGAATCAGGTTCTCATGCTCTTAGGTGCTCTCTTATTGATTCTTCTAATGCCATCAAACATGAACCAATGAAATATTTCACCCACAAAGGATCTAATCATGGAAATTATTAATCTCTACCATGTATCCCCAAAAAAGTATCCCCATCCTTGATGTCCAGCTCACACTAGTCAATCATATGTGATGATTCATAAAAAAATCTCATTAGCTATGACATTTAGAAAACATCATGTACCTCGTCTAAATGAAGAGTAAGGGCCAATTGGTAATCCACCTCTATAAACCTACATAGTATCTAGAAGGGAAAAATGAATCTTGAAGATAACATGCCACTATGACCAAACTTTCATAATCCTCAATGAGGTAAAAACTCAAGCAACATATAATATACATTATTGAATTCCAAAGGCCTCGATTATCAGTCTTGATAAGAATTATGAAACTATGGGTAGTCCTCATCTACTCTTGGATGAGTTTTACCTCTTATCTCATCCCTCAAACCATTTCTAGGCATGTATGTGTTGAATCCTCTGGGTAATCTCAACATATTGGAGACCTATAGGGTCTATTGTACAAGGATTCAAATGGATCTATACTAATAATAGAGTGGAAAATTTTATTTAATGCAAACTCCCTCAAGGGTAGGCGATCCTACCAAGAATGACCATGGTCCAACATTTATGAGCAGAGTATGTCCTCCCAAACCTGGGTGGTTTCTCTTTCTTTCCATTAGTCTAGGGGTGGAACATCCTGTTGAAATGCAATTGTGTCCTAGAGGCCTCCTACAATACTCTCCATAATCAATATGTAAAATCATCATCAAGTTCTAAAATGATCATCAAATGAACACCATGAATCCATATTATCAACTCCATGTATAGGAATCTTAAGCACTCCACCAAACCCTGATCTAGGATAGTTAGGAAGTGGGTTGGCTTGGTGATTCAATAAAGGATTACCTAGAAAGAATCATTTCATTTGGATGATATGGGAACCCAACCACAGTATCCCAAGATATACCATCCCACCTCTACTTAGGAACCTTTAGGGGTTGATCCAAACTTATTGGAACATAGTGATCAACCTTCACAATCTAATAAGTTTGGAATCGAGAGACAAAATCATGTATGATATTTTTTATTGCCGAGTACCAGAACTGATGTTGAAGGTCCATGTATATGTTTTTCCCAAAAGAATGTAACAAAAAGGGAACATATGAAACTCCATCATCTCCTCCTCATGCATCATCACTGGAACCATCGTATGTCCTCTTAAAAGGATGATATGATCCCCATCTTTAAAAAAATCCATCGGGAGAACATCCAGTGGATATATGAAGGCACAATTTCCATTAGTTGGTACCTCTGCAATGAGCCTCACTAACATAATATAAAAGTTCAGGGGTAATAATCATATAATAGAGGTAAGCCATATCATCCTGATCCACCAAGGACAACTGCAATAAGACAAACTACTCTAATGCCTTAGCCAACAGTAGTGAGAAAGATCTACAATTGAGAGAATATGATACTATATTATATTTATCAAAACTATAAAATATATCGTGGTCATATTATTGGGGGAAATATATCCATATCCTTTGTCTCAAGTCAGTATATTTATAGGAAGATATATACATGAGACTCTTATGGTTAAAATATATGATAAATTGCTCACTCATAAATTAGTATCACTGCATTTCCAAGGTGAAGACCACTGTTGATAGATTCAGATTATGGCTCATGTATTTATACCCATTATTCCTTAACTATCAAAAACCATATGAAATTATTACCTACCATTACATTAATTATCATCTGATTCCTTCTCTAAAATAATTGCAAAACACTACATACCCGACACCCCCCTCTAGTGGTATTAAGATGGGGGTGATTATCCATATTTGTTCCAAATTTTAAAAATCTTACTAGAAATTATCTTTTAAAATAAAGGGGTATAACTTTAATGTAAAATTTGTCTTGGTGGTTGGGATCCTATAGAAAATGGGAAAAAATCTCTAGTAGTAGCCTTCTAACCCAAAGATGATCCACATCTCAGACACACTCTGGGTGGATTTCATGCTAGAACCACCTCAACCTTTTCTTGATCCACTACTACTCAAACATCTGGGATGAAATATCCCAAAAAGTGGAAATCTTGAATCTAGAACTAACAGTTTTGAAGATTACAAAAAATTTGGCCCTCTTAGAGTACTTATAGAACCATCATCAATTGTCTATATTTTTCTCAATCAGAAACTGAGTATACTAGTTTATCATCAAACAAGTCTACTATGAAATATCTTAATAAGGGATGAAATATCCACTTATTGAGTCCCATGAACACTGACGGGAAATTATTCAGACATAAATTCATCATAACTTACTCATACTGACCATTGCAACATCATAATTCTATATTCAGTATATTATCATCATGAACTCAGAGATGGTGATAACCCAACCAGAGACAATATTTGAGATCCAGTTCACCCTTCTCAACCAATCAAAGAGGTCATCAGTACTCATAAATTGATATTTATTATTGATAGTCACATGATTCATGTAACAGTAATCCACAAATATCCTCAAGCTTCCATCTTCATTTTTGGAAAACAACACTGGTGCACCCTAATGAGACAGATCCGGGCTAACAAAGCCCTTTATCTGCAAGTCCCCCCCAACTGAACCTTTAGCCCATGATGATCTGTTAGAATCAGTATATATAATGGAACACATATTTAGGACATAATTGAGTAAAATTGTATGTATAATTCAATATCAAAGCGGGGACGTAGTCTCGACACATCCTCTAGAAAAATGTCTTCATACTCCACCACCACAGTAGGTAGCTGATAGGTTGTAACATATGTCACACCAAGGGAAATAATATCCAACTAGTGAGTGATCAGATCTATCCTATTATGAATGATAATATCCCACTTCACCTAAACATCATTCTCATCGATGAAGGAAATCATTAACCCATATAGGAAGATACACCACATCCTCCACTTGTAATAATTAATTGGTACACAAACAGTGAATAACCAATCCATACCTAAAATGACATCATAATACCTAATCAATTCTATAAAGAGATACCATGGGATGTTCTATCCCCTAAGAGTCAGGTCAGACTATTGACAAAATTTTGTGATCCTTTAATAATCCCTAATAGAAATACATAAACACAAAGGTCTATCTAAGTGTTGAACAAGAATCTATAGATCTCGAATGAGATATTTGAAATGAAATTATTAAATTACACTCATGTTTATTAACACTATAAATAAAGTATAAAAGACTTAAATAATACCTATAATCATACCTGGAGCTTCTATTTCATAAGCCTCCACTTCCTATAGCTTCTATCATCCACAAGAGTCAACTCCTTCAGCTTGGCAAGAACCACCTAGGGTTGGTGGTGGCAACAACTCAAACTGTCATCGTTGTCTTGCTACTCTCCAAGATCCTCTACTATATATTCCTGCTTGAGAAAATCTCTAATATAATCACTTCATTTTCATAGGTCTCTAATCAATTTTTTCTCTATATTTCATATGATAGGTTAGACAGTCATGAGTGAGATTTCCCAAACCATCGCAATAGTAGCACCACCTCTAGATTAGCTTGCTCAAAACATTCTATAAGCTTTGTGCCACATATGATCTATCTTGAGACTATATCCAATAATATTTATCTTGAATAGACTAATGATACTTCCATTGTCTTCCAACCGTAGAAGTATTAGATCCATGGTGCTACTTCCAGCTCAAAACATTAGTGACTACTCTACTAAGAATTTATCCATAATTAAGGTTATCTCAAGCAAAACTTCATTGATAGGAATGAATTTAGATATCACTAAAGCACGTATATATCATTGAAGGACCTTCTTGACTCTATGTTATTAGAAGAATTCATCTCATACCATATCTGTGGAGTATCTTGAGAGGTTGGTAAACATGAATGCATATGTCACAACTTAGAGGCTTCCATACTTGAGATCCAAAATTTCCTAGATTATTACTGCTCTTAGGAATGCTGGGATGAACTCTTCACTAAATAGATGATAAAACTATAGACAAGTGAGAGTCATCTCATCACGTGTTTTGGTCACAAGACCCCACCATCGGTCTACTGATCCATGAATAAGGCTTGACTTTAGGACCACTATCTGATTGAGATGTATCCTAACAAGGTGGAATTACCATGAAATTATTACAAGCTAGTCCTATGATACACGAGGGTTTGAATTATCCTTACAATGGAGGGTTCAATTAAAATAAAACTCATGAAGTGATATCAGACAATGCACATCCTCTATTGGTATTATTGAGACTATCAATTTCTTAACTAGTGGTGAAAATTCCTACACACCACAACGAGGTGTCACCTTCGACAAATGACTCTTTACTAAAGCCTTATCACTATGAATATTATCATCATGTTTCTATCATGGAACCCTAATTGGGTATCTATATGGGGGAATCCAAAAATAGACAAGGCATACCATAGTCCCAGGGTATATCTAGGGACCTAACTCATAAATAACATGAAAACTATAACTTAGTACTATATGAATCTTATACAAAATTTTTACATGAATCTAGTGGATACATGTATCGAGTCAATAAGAAGGTTATTGGAGTCCTAATGAATGAATATGTAGGATTCCACACCAATAATGGGTTCCGTGGACTATGATATGTTCTTGAAATACTATAATAATGTTTCCAAAAAACCCAAACCAAACATCACAGCTAGAAACACCCCAAAATCTGGTCCTAGTGTAGAACTGGTTTTGACACCACTCTATCATGACCTAACCCACTTGAACCTACCTAACTATTTATTAGATAATAATTATAACCCCAATCTTGCCTCCAATATTCCAGGTATTGGAGGCCAATGGTGAGAAGACATATCACACACATAATAGGCCTTTTCCTAAAGTACGTATATGACAAAATACACACATATGAATGTAAAAACATAATGCTGACAAGTTAAATACAAATGAAATAAAAATGATTTTTTTAAACTATATCCCAAAACTAGAGTATGAAGAAGTACTAAAAATAATAAAGGACCAAATAGACGCCCACCAAAGTTATAATAGGGTCCAACCCACTATGGAGGGGATTGATGAAAAACAGAAAATGGTATGACCCATGGCCTATCAAGATCACTATTCATTGGCTGCTCTAGTTACTTATAAGACTCCATAGTGAAACCTATCATTAACAGAAGACATGACATGTGTAGGCATATACTATACATGGCTGAGTATATATATACCTAATAGGCTCCCCATAAATCACCAAATATAGAAAATCAAGAGAGAGTCAAAATTTACCCATAACGGTATGTTAACTAGGAAATGTGACATATAGTGATATACTTAGATGCTCAGTATAGACACTATGTCCCAATTTAGGGTCCCAATATACAACCATCCAAGAATTATGCTTGAGGATCTAAAGAAATACTCACCTTGGTGCACTCAATACATGAGTCTAGATACCAATAATGGTGAAAAACTAGGAGGAAAAAATCTTTGGTCCCCAAAATTTTTATGAAAACACTAGATATAAGAATATATTGATACTCAGATAGAGGATCACATTTAGGGCTCATGGGAGGGATAACATAAATCATATCTGAATTAAAATCTAGACATGGGATAAATTCCCTTGTATGTCGGTCACATCGATACTAGAAATCTAACTTGGGTAGATGGAGGGAAATAAGGATCCAACCCTAGCCTCATGTGGGGATTACTACTCTAATTCACTATTGGGTCTCACATCCATGATCTAGTACTAGATTCCATACTAAACCCTCATGGGGAAGGATTGGGAGAAACTCACCCCAAAATAAGAGAACTCAAACATATAGAACTACAATGAGGTAATGCACCCAACTGATGTGGAAGAGGAAACATTACCATCACACATTATACTATTCTGAAGATAAATGGGCTCCTAACTAGACCAAAGGATGCGCAAGACATTTATAAAAATTTCACAGCGGGTAATTTCTAACCAGAACTTACTTGTGTCAGTTCCCATGAATATGGAGATGTCGTTGACCATGTACCCTAGTCGCTCCCATGTACCTGACCTTATATATGCCCATATACACTATCCATGCATATATACCTACACACAACCATGACCTTTAGATCTTGGTTTCTTCCCATGTGCTCAGCCACATGGCCAAGCTACACTACATGGTTTGTACCTCGAGTATATGACATATAATGACAAACCTCAGTCTTCCGAAAACCTAAAAAACACATGATGTGTTCTCCTAAACTACACATCGTGTGATTATAATTTAAAAATAGGAAATCCCCATGATTCTCCTAAACCACATGTTTATCATCAATTATTTATAGATAGTCCCTCTAGGGGTCCATAGAAATGATAAAATGAAAAAATAAAATAAAACATGGAATCAATTGGAATCCAGGAACAAAAAAGTTCTCATTCCTAGGTGCCTAAATACTGAATATTTGGCTGTATAAGAATTATTGTAAGCTACTTCACTTTGATACATTCTATATTTCTATCAAGGATGGAGTCCTACGGTGCCTCTCTACCACCTCTATTTTTCTATCAAGTGTTGGAGTAGAAAAATATCTCCTACTCCTTGTGAATAGGATACACATGGGTGGGGTGAGGTGTCTTGTTAATTTAATTATTTATTTAATTAAAATAATTATCTCTCTCACCCTTTAATACCTCAAATCGGGTGCCCAACACTGGTTAACATTAGGTCACACCAAGAGTAAAACTAGTATCTTATAAAAAACTGTGGCCTCAGTTTTCCCATCAAAGGTCTTGAATAATGAGAAAACAATTTATTATTAAAAATATGTCTACATATATTTCATATATTTCAATATTTCAATTTATCATTATCAATGCCTTTTGGGACCTATAATCTCACACCTTCACAACACCGGGCTCTCAAAATAATATTTCATATATTCTAATTTCATAAAAGATAAAAATAGAGATATTAATTTTTTTAGAATTTAAATTTTATTATTTCAATTCTAAATATATAAAAAATTATTTTAGGATAAAAATACTCCCACTATTTATATAAGGTTTGGGATGATGGTTTATTAGAATAAAACTTTTTCATGCATTATTTTATGGTTTATTATCCATTGCCTTTACTGAGTTACACACCTGTCAACAAAATTATTATTACATAACAGTATATAAACGAAAAATATATCCCCTACTCATATTTCTCATAATTGATGATCAAATTTTGTTTTCATAATGGGTTTCGTTTTGATGATGTTGGTCCTATATTTATTTCATTTGTTGACAAGATAAATATAATATTAGAGGATCACAACGATGCAATCCTGTTGTGGGGATGGTAAAAAATTCATTTATAAATTCCCTAAATATAGCACAGTGGGTAACATTAGGGTCATCTCAAAGAGGAAGCATATTCACCAGAATGAAACCTAAAAAATATTATTTTGGGTTTTTTATTTGAAAATAATAAAAACATGAAAAAATTGATGAATATAGAAGAAATAAATCATGAGAATATAAGAGAAGAAAATTTAAAAAAGGAAAAGAGTGTTTGCAAGAAACAATAATAGTATTAGGTTGATCAAATGATAAAATACATATCATAGATATGATAAATATTTTAATTCATTAAAACACATCCATACTCTATGAATTATTGATGTATCAACTCAAACAGATTTCTTAACAAAAACAATGAACAATAATGAAATAATATCCCCCAACACATGAATTATTCACCATTATCATGATAATAAATGCTAAAAAAACTACACATAAATTGAATATATTTCAAGAAGAATTGTTTTTAAAAAGATAAATCATATCACAAAAATCCATCCAAAACACTATACAGATTAAAAAAAATTAAAAAGGGAATATATAAATGGAATAAGCGTAGAAAACATATCATATGAGTGAATATTCAACCACATATTCCCAGTTTTACATCACGTTCATATAAAAGAGAAGAAGTGGATTATAATCATCTTGGTATTTGAATCCACAAACAAAATGGAAATTCACTTACTGGATCTAATTAGAAAATTATCCATGTATTTTACAGGTAGAAGAACATCTCAAAGGATGAGAATATTTTTTATTTCCAAATAGAGTTTAGAGATTGAAATCAACATTTGGAGGAGAGATTGTTATATATAAATTTTTACACTAATGAGTACCCCTATTTTTAAATGAAGAATAAATACATTAAAAAACTATCTAACATGTATTATAATCTATATAGAATGTACCAATCATAATCTTCAGCTTCATTTAGTATATCTCTAATGATCCTAGAAAAAAATCAACCTGAAATAGATTATAGTTATTGCTCATCACCTTCAAATTCTAGGACCCAAAGTGGTAAATTTCACTATACATTATCTTATTCATGTTACTATAGCAGAGTTCCCAAGTAAATTACACTACCCAATGTGTTTAGTATTTGTATCTAATAAATAATAACTTGGATGCATCTTCGAGTTTAATTTGGTATTTATGTGGCATCCCAACTACTTCCTAGTTGGCCTCTAATTTATTTTCTAGATTATATTATTTTAAAATAATTTCATTTATTTTATTTTAAATTCTATATGTTAGAACCACCTATTATTCACCATCTAAATCTTATAATTTCATCCTATAGTTGAATTCCGTCACAAAAAAAATATCATTTTACCTAATAAATCGTTAATCTAGGACAATCACACTCTACCTACATTATCTTGATCCCCCTTGATCTTGTTCAACCAATTTCACCTAGATAATCTCATAAGACTATATTTTCGGTACAAATTCATTAGCTTGGTTGATCAAACTTAGGTATAGTTCATATACTTACAAAAATCTACCAATCAGTTCTAGGAATATCGACTTAATAATTATCCCATCTAATTAGATCCACTCAACCACTCATTATTACCAAATACATGAATAATCTCAATCAACCTCAGTTTAAAAGAAACTCTATTTTCATAGAGTATTTAATATTTCATTATAGCTTTAATATATCAGTTTGGATTAAACCTATACTTATGGTTGGTATTTCAAGTGGATGTGTCAATCTAGCTCACTGAAACCTTTCATTGAGCAATGAGAGTTCATTCATATTAAATTCTAAATCCATAATAATCTAGAATATCAAAGCTCCCTTTATCTTTGATGAATCAACCCTATAGAAAAAAATATATAATGATTAAAATATTCTTATCCAAATTAGATAATCAGTGAGGTGAACCACTTTGATAAAGGATTTATATGAATATATTGTAATTTTTAATATTTACAGAAACACCTAGTTTCTCATTTTATACATCACAACTAAATTTTTTTATCTCCATTAAAATTTAATATGGGATCATAATTTTCTCATATGTCGAATCCCTACCTTATGATTATTGTTCTTCAATGTTTTTCGATTGGCTCATCTGAGGTCGATCATCAAATTCCCTAGATTAATCCCTCAACTAGATTTGAAAATCCTTATTTGGTTGATCTCTATAGGTGCCAATATTAATTCATACTTGGTTCCTTATCTCTATTTTAAAATATTACTCTAAATAACACTCCTTTTATCAATCCTAAAACTTGGTCTTATAATGAGTTCCTTTAGCTGATCCCATGTTCCCTCATTCTTTAGTTGAGTTTAGGTAATTTCATTCCATCATTAAAAACTTGAATTTCATATTAACAAAAATATAATTACATTTATAAAGAGTTGGTATTTCATATTTAGGGTTGTGGAATCATCCTTATTAAGTAAAAATATTTTTACAAATATGAATAATTCATCCTTAAAAAGATTGGAACTTCATCCATACACAATTTTCTCAGCATTCATATGAAAAAAGTCTTACGATTATTCAAATGGGGAAAAAAATAAATTCATTTCCCATTCATGTAGAATGATCCGTAAGAAAATGAAAACTTATATACAAAGTTTAGACTTAGTCAAAATTTTCAAACAAGATTTACGACTTGAATGAAATATTGTGTGAATTTTTTTTATACATTTTAAAATTAATTAAAAAATGATAATATTTTCCACCATATTATTCTATTAATTTTTATATTAAATAGTTATAATTAAAAATTTGTTCCAAAATGAATATTTAAAATAAGAACCATGGAATATGAAAATATTAATAAAACTAAAATTTCAAATATTCTCAAAGTAATATTTCATAAAGTTTATTAAAAAAATATTTTATCTTTAAATGCCTGAAAACTAAATCAAATATGATTTTGATAATTTATCATTATAAACACCAATTTTTATAGAAATATTTAAATAATTGTGTTTCTAACTAAAAATGATAAAAATTCATCACACTTAATTAACAAATCATTTTGAATTAAAAATAACAATTATTCTAGAAAATAAATATATAAAAATATATAAAAATATATAAAAATATATAAATATCAATTTTACCCACATTTAATTCATTTATTATCTTTATGAAAACATTTTAACATAAAATATAAAATATAATTAATCTAAAATATAAACGAATTTAAATTCCCACAGAGAGGTAATTGTTTTAGAAAATATCCCCAATGAACTCTCTTAGATAAAAAATAATGGCTCACTAAAAAATGGTCCAATCATAGTTTTATGAAGATGATAAAATTTAAAAAATTTGAAGGGGCACTAACCATCATTATTTGCAACCAACTATTCTTACATACTTTTTTTTCATTGGTGAGAAGATACACATATTTGTTTCAAATAAACTTAATTATACACTACTTATGATTGTGTGATTTTAAAAATAATTAAACTCCTCCAATATATTAAATTTTTTAAAAATAATAACTAATATTAAGAGTTTATTTTTATTCTATTTTAATTCAATATTTATCAGTTTAAATCCAATAAAAACATTTTAATTAAAATTAAATTGACAAAATTAGTCCTAAAATTTCACTAATGATAACAAATTTTAAGAGATCAATTAAAATTATGTTACCCAACTGCATCTATATAGAAAAATATTAACCACATCAAGATAAAAAACAATCACCAATTTGAATTAAAATTTTAAACCACTGAAAATGAAAAATGAACTTCAAAACTATCAATTTAAAAAATTATAAGGGTATTTTTAAGTATACTTTATGAAATATAGTTCAGAATAAGAGAATACCCCTACCCGACAATTAAAAATCATCATTTAATCAATATTGATCTCTAATGTGGAAGAAAGGATTTAAATAATATAAGTTCAAATAGATTTTTTAATTTAGTAGTTTATAAAATTTTTAAGAGCTATAAAAAAGATAAAAAAATAATATTTTCCATATATCATAATCATCAGTAAATTTTCTAGCTAGTTACTTTATAAAAAAGCATATCAAATGTAATATTTTCAAAAAATAAATATTAACACCTGATGTTTTAAAAATATTTTCATACAAGAAGAAAAAAGATGAATCCTAATCCATAATTTCAATAAATAATGATGTTAAATATCTGAAGTAACTAGTACAATTCTGTAGTGTTTTTTCAGTTGAAAAATTGTTTGAAAATGATTTCCAAAAAATTATTTTAAAAAGTATCATTTAGATGTTTTTATAATTAAAATGGGGGAAGAGTGTAGAAATTAAACATTAAATATCAGGATTTTTAAAATTTAGTCATTTTAATTTATCGATCATGAATTGATTATTTTTGCATTAAGAAAAACCCTACATTTGATCAATTTATCCTCCTACATGGGTATATATAATAATATAATATTTCCACATATTTAACTCAAGTAAATTAAATCTTTGTTTCATTTAATGATAAAGTGATGAAAAATTTCTCTTGTATTCTACTTCCCGTGACTTTGAAAGATATTTTAATTTCTCCTCTATTTTTTTTGAAATTACTCTTCCTGAAGTGGTTCAAAATAGGATGGATTTTTTTCAAAAGTATTAGGAAAGACCAGTTGTGGACTTCTATTATATATAAATATCTTCTAAAATATAAATTAATGTGCATATTCATCTTATGCGTGGATTAAAAAGATTATTTTTTAAATAAATATTAGAAAGGTATACAGATTAGTATTATAGTAATAAAAGTGTAGTATTTTTAAAGAAATTTAAAAAATTATTAATAAACCTAATGTATTTTTAAAAGTTACTTAAAATAGATTCTACTATGATTTAAAATGGTTATCAACAATATAGATTAAATAATGTATAATATCCTACAATTTGAACACATATTTATAATTCATTATGAAAAATAAAAGATACTAGAGTAACACACAAGATCTTAGTAAAAAATATAAATAATATTCAATTAAAAACAATACAAATAATGTATCTTATATATTTAATTATGCAATAAGAATCAAACTAAAAAAGAAAAAGTAAATTAAATTATGTTCCAAACTAGATTTTTTTGATGTATGTTATAAGAATTTATGCCCTTAAAAATTTTCGGGTGGAAAGGTACATCTTAGGTACACATTTATTGGATGGAAAATTGCAAGAAATTTCTTTTTAGGTTGCAGAACCCACTGCATTTTTATTATTCTACAAAATCAAAAATAAAAATAAAAAAATAAAATAAAAAATTGAAAATGGAAATCAACATATAATTTTTATTCCATGTAAAAAAAGACAAATTTTGGTATTTTGAGATGTAAATACCTATTGTCTCTTTATTTTCTATATATAAAACATCAAAAAATTTGTTAAACAAAGTCTAAAAAATAAAAAATATAATGAAGAATGAAAAACAAGAAAATATTGGGATGAAACCTAAAGTAGTTTTATGTTTATATTGTCCATGGTCAGATAAATTTTAGTTTATACTCAACCTGATGGGTGGTATATCCTTTTTGTTTATGAACCATCACAATCACTTCATTATAGTGTGTTTCCATAAATAGTATTTCTTATGACCATAAATTAAATTTTCTACTTTTTGTCCCTCTGTATTGAAATATGAGAATGAAATCTCCTCCTCCTTAGCTATTACCCCACTTATGTATCATACAGAAAGTGAAAGAAAAGAGTGAGGAACATCATTCTTATTAATGATTAACAAGAAATCTAGAACAATAACCACTTCTAAATAATATTCAAATTAAATTTCTTAATATGAACTAAATACAAATAAAATGGAAAAGATAAACTAGTAGTCCTAAATATGTACACTTTAAATTTTTCTGCCTTACTTATGGCCTTAGTAGCTCCGACTTTTATATTATTAATAAGAACTAGGAATTCCAGAAGTTCCACAAGAGATGAATTTTCTATTTTCTCTTAAAACCCCATGATCTAACAAAGTTCATATGGAACACAAAAACCAATAAATGAAAAAATAAGATCAATATCACCCCCAATTTATAAAAAATGAAATAGAAAAAGAAACTCCTCCATAAAGTAATAATCTCCTCAAAGCCATTCAACATGATATGTATCATTGAAATTTAGTGATCCTAAGAGTATTTATAGGGTATGAGGGAGAGGTATTTGTCTTCATAACGTAACCCATTATATAATATCATAATAGTTTTTTGTCCTCTATGTCAAGAGAGAGTGTTTCTTTGTCTAGAGAAACCCGTTCAAGCATGAAAAGATCATTAGATAGAATACCAAAAACTAATCAACATAATGTGTAATGAAAATTATTTGATCTTGAAAAGTAGGTTCAAATTCCTCTAATTTATAATTACCCTTCTCCTTCCATAACTTATAAAATATCTCATAATATTTATTATGTATTTATAATTCAACAATAAGGGCAATTCAATTGTCCAAAATATTTTTTCTCCAACTCTTCTTCAAATTTTTCGTTAGATACCTTTTTAATTGTTCTTTGAAATGTTTCCAACCTATTTTGATCAGATTTGGTTTCATGTCTGGACATTTGGATTAGTCACTCAAAAATAACCAATTCATTATTAGATAGAACATTAACTAGTTGTTCTTCAAGACATCTTTAAAAATACTCCACATATTGACTATGTTTATGAGTTTTTGAGTAAACTCACTGAGAGTTTTCTCCAAAATCATGAGAATCCATTACCGTTGAAAAGTATAATTAATAGATAAAGGAATATTCACAATAATTATTATTCCTTTCCATTAATGGTTCCAATTTTTATGAGAGTCTATCATTGGGATGGTCAAAAGCTCATTTATTAACCTACAAGATATATTAAAGTGACTAACTTCATGGTTATCTCAAGGTGGAAAAGTGTTTAACATAGTTAATCATCAATAATGTTTTTTTTCTTACATGGTTTTAAAATTGAAAAAAAATAAAAAACATTGAAGGATAAAATGAATATAATGTAATAAATTAAAAGAAAAAATATGTAAGAAAAAGAAATGGTTTTAATTTATAAACACTTAACCTTACTCAGTGAATGATTAATGTCTCAACTTAGATTCATCTCTTATGCAAAATAGTGAATACTCATGAAAATAATACCACCTAATATATGAATTATTCTCATATTCGATTATATTAAACACTCATCAAACCACCTCTCATAATTATATCTTTCATGATGAAGTGACTTTTACTAGATTATTCAAATCACCCAAAACTACAGAAAACACTCCATCGAGTTAATAAAAGAAGATTTAGAAATAGATAATGGGAATAAGAGTAGAAAAAACCCTATGGGTGAGTGTGTTTTTTATTATCCCAACATCAACAACATTATTTTTTAACCACAAATAAGTGAATTATGATCATCATTTTATTTTAATCTCTAGATAGTATTGAGATTCACTCCTGGGAATTGATAAAAAACTACCCCTCTATTTATGATAGTATAATAACACCATAGAGGATGATAAAAAATGTTTTTTATTTACAATAAGTGTTTATAGATAAAAATTTGGGGTATAGAGAGATATGGTGTCCAATGTATGTTTTTATAAACTAAAAAGGATCCCTTATATTAGGAAAAATAAGAACAAATTCACAAACTATCTATTAGAGTGTATCATACAAGTGAAACAAAAAAGAATAATCTTTAACTTTATTTGGTATAGATCATATGATATTAGTGAAAATTTAATATTAAATAGTTTCCTCGCATTTAGTTCTCATCACCTTCTCATTTTAGAACTACATGTGTCAGCTGTAACTATACGTCATTTTCTATAAGTGAATCTAACTAGGTTCCTCCCTAAATGCCACTACCCCCACATGGATCTTATTTTAGCTCTAAACAAGAAGAACTTGCATGCATCAACATGAATAAATTACAATTATAATTCTAATCTATAATCTCCCCCCTTGGAATTAAATTTAGTTATCCATACATTTCCCTATTATTAATTTAAATTAATTTTATTTTTAGTATTTTAAAGGCCAAGTGTCCCTACTATCTGTATTTCATGTTTTACATTTTCCAATTTCAAACTAAAATCTACTTCATTCACCAAAAGTTATATTTTCCTTACTGAAAACATTGAAAAAGTTGATATTACTATACCACCCAGACCATCAACCCTTATCTTTAATTAAATACAACTAATTTTACCAAGGTACTGACATAAGCCTCTACTACATGATTGAATTCATTATTTTGGATAATTAAACATAGGTAGAGTTCAAACAAATATAATCATCCAACCATTAGTTATTGGAACTTTTGTTAGAAAAATTCCCATCTAATGAGATTCACATAGCCACTCACAATATCCAAGAATTAGAATCAACTCAATCAACCCCTGGTTCAATAACAACTCCACTAACCCAGTGTATTCTATCTCAAATAATTTATTTAATCTATTTAGTCAGCTTTGATCTTTACCTATTACTGGTCTTTTAAGAAAATATTTCAACCATGATCATTCTATATTTTCCTCAATTACCTAATATGAATTTATCTTTAATTTTGAAGCCATTAAAATTGAGAAAATCGAGGCACTATTCATCTTCACTGACTCAATCTTAAAAATAGAAAATATATACCAATCAAAATCTTATTATCCAACTCAAATCATTTTTATCTCATTCCACATTGAAAAACGCATGGTACAAAGCTCTTAGGAGTTTCAGTATATCAAGAAACAGTATGTTCCACATATTCAACATTGAAAACAGAATAATTGAAACAGACTTTAACATTAATCTCATCTTGACACTTTTTCATTCATTAAATCCCAACCATAGTATAATAATTCCTCAAAATTACTTTGAGTGAATAAGCTTGGGTTGAGCATTGAATTCTCTAATTTAAACATTAGAAAGATTAAAAAATATTTGTTTAGTAAAACTGGTGGTTGTATCGGTTTTATCCGCCATAGTTTCCCATGTTTAATGTGGATTTTTCTCTAAAATACAACTAGATCATCTTTCATGGAACCTATTATTGACCATGCTTCCTTTTTTTGAGACCAAGCTCCCTCATTATTTATTTGATATTAAGAAATTTCACTTCATCATTACGAACAATAATTTCATCTATAAATAAATAGAATGTAATCATTAAAAAGTTTTTATATCATTATAATTAAGTGGAAACATCATTATGAAAATGGATACATATTTAAAAAGATGAAAAAGTCATCCTTACATTATTATATTTGAAACTTTGTGAATAATGAGTTATGAATACACAAACGTAATTTATATAAAATTAATTTTCTATATGAACAAAATGATTCTTTAAGAAATTGAATGTAACAAACTGACCCACTATGGCCCACCTTCTTGGGGGAAAAGTGGGCCACCACAACCCCAAGTCAACCTCCATAGGCCATGGCCTGAAGAAAAATACTGAGAATTCATAACTAAAATGAGAGGATTTTTATAATTACCCCCCCCCCCCTCCACACACACCCAACCATATGTTTGTAGATGTGTAGAGGAATAATAAAAAAAGACAATAACATATAGAGTAAAAACCATGCATGTAATAACCTCAAGTGAATAAAAAATAGTATGAAATCACAATCCAAAAATTAAAGGAAAAAACAAATTCCCAATTGGAACTAATGTCCCAACTTGACAATAGCTAGAAAATAAAGAAATATGAGAGGTGCCAGATCTTAATCTCCTTGTCCTTACCACCATACATGGTCAAATGTAACTAACAATACTTAAGTTCCACTAATTCCACCACCAACCTGTCTATCATCTTTGTAAGACACGACATGTGTAGGAAAAGCCTATTAATGTGTGAGTATATAAATACCTAGTTAGATTCCCAAAAAAACAAAAGAGGGAGAAATTAAAGATATGATTGAAGTAGTCAACTTAACCTAAAGAAAGTGGAAAATGGAATCCAACATCATATATATATGCTCATATAAGAAACTTAGATGATATAAAAAGGGAATTTCCATCTCACAACCCATACTAAGATGGAAAGTTTACATGTATGTTAAAATGTCTATAATCGATGCCCGATATCTCACATGTCTATCCAAAGAAGTCATGAGGACAACCCACACCTCACAACTTCTCCAGAGATTATGGGAGTGTAATCTCCAAGAGATATAAGACCTATGCTATGGGATAATAAGACCCGCACTTGTGTAGGAGAGTACTATATCTATACTCATGTATATAATATAGGGGACCCTCTCCCTAGTGTGATTTGGGAGTACCATCCCCATAGATATTGGACTCACACCCATAAGGGGAGCACCATATCTACACATAGAATAACTAGTATGGAGGATTCGCACCCTGATGCGATAGGGGAGTACTATTCCCATGGATACGGGACCCAATCATGTGTAGGAGAGTACTATATCTATATTTGAACAATGATTATGGGGGAATCACAACATGGTGTTATAGGGGAGTATCATTTCCATATATAGAGGACCTGCACCCCGGTGTGGTAGGTGAGTACAATCTATTCCTGTATAAAGAGTAATGGGGACCCACACCCTAGTGTGGTAGGGTATTAACACCCCCATGGATAGAGGACATGCAACCTAGTATGACAAGGGTGTATCACCTCTTCCTGGAATAATACATATGGAGTACCAACATCCTAGTACAATTGGTAAGTACTATCTCCACAGATATAAGATCGACCCCCTTGTATGATAGGGGAGTACCACCTTAACTAAGAAAAGAGTATGGAGGACCCTCACCCTAGTGTAGAAGGGTAGTACCATCTCCATATGAACCCTCTGATGATTCTGGATGATCACTGCCACTGTTAAGCATATCCTATGGAAGTGTCACAATAGTAACATCTCACATTATTTCTCAAAATTCAATACAAATACTACTAACTTGTTCAACATGGATAAAAACTCAGGATATGCAACTCATGGGACAAAATCTAATTCAAAACGAAGGATACATGATGGGTAGACGCTGTAGAGGGAAGTACGTGGCATGTGACCCCGCCTCATCAACCAACCATGTCTCCTCTAGAAATAACTCTGTATTTTTGTCACAAAATCTGACAATTATAGGTTATACACAACATTTATCATATTCTTTGGACATTCCCATCCCCTTATTGCCATGACCAAGCACATTCCGTGTACCTAGGCATGTCCATGTGTCTGGTCATGCCAATTCCTGTTTACTCTCATAATACATGGCAGGTCCATTGAATTAGGTCACAGGCAGTGGGAGAGTACCATACGGTGTGTGATATTTATCTCTACTCGGAAACCCTAACCACCATAGCTAGGGTACTACAAGATGTGTGTTCATCTCATTACACACCATGTAGTTGGGATTTTTAAAAAACCTATGGTTCATCACATAGATTTCATATTTTAAGTTGTCACTACCATTATTTCCCTTTGACCTCCTAAAACAGGTGGGGGAATCCTTAAACTAATAATTTTGGTCCTTCATTGATCATACATCATATTGGGATCTCCCATGGTGGTTCACCTCATGTCCCACATGCCTACCATTACTACCACTGATCCCAAAGCTCAGATCCATGGAAATATTCAACCAGATCTATAAATGATATCATTATATCCACTATTCTCTAACCTAATACTCTTTTTACTAACACCATTAATTTGGGGGTTCAATATCAATTAAACCCTCATCGACAAAGTCGAACTATGACCCCGTAGGATAATCATGATGAATGGAAAAAGCTATGTGAGAAGAGTACCATAAAAATGGTGATAAAAATTGTGGGCAAAGAGTTCTCGTATAATGATTAAAAATCAGCCAGTGTAGTGTGATATCATGAAAAACTGAAATTATTAATTGATTTAGCAATTTAAATTTAATAAATGGCTCATGAGAAAGACGTGTAATTAAAAACAAGAGATTAAAGGATAAAATTAATGAATTAAAAAGTAAATCAAGAGGGAAGAAACAACAATTTATGAGCTACACATTTATTTTGTATTGATCATTTTTTAGTAATTCATTTTCTAGTGGTGGGGAAGATCTGTTGTGTTTGTTTTCTAACAATCTTGCTTGATCTAATTTTTGTTCATCACACAATTCCAATTCACCATTGAAGAAAACTCTTCATCTCCTCTCAACTCTCACAGGGATATGTGGATAAACCTAGAGGATTTACCTAATTGGATATTTAAAGAGTACTTTGGGTTATGGATATTAAAATAATTAAACTAAAAAATTAATTAATTTATCCACTTAATGTACCCACAAACATATACCTTATCTGAACGCCCAAAAACATCTGACTTTAGGTCTTGTCTAGTATAAACCCTATGTTCTATATTCAACCATGGTCTCATATTTATAATTCTATACTTTGTTTTGGAGATATTTCAGTATTTATGAAAAACTACATGAGTGTGATATAAAATATATATTTTATTTTTAGAAAATTTAATTTGGGTTCACCAGGCCCCATAATCTCATGTTTTCTCAGGGGTTGGATCTCCAAATATTTTATAATATATTTCAATGTCTTATATGTAAAAAATAGATGCTTTAAATTACTCCCTCTTTTATATATTTTCATCCCTAAAAAAAAAAAAACAATGAAAAAGGTGGTGATATTGCACTTGCATCTAGCTCTCCCAATATCGGGTGCTCTCCTATAAGATCCCATGATTCCAAAACACATGAACCAAATGAATGACAAATCCTCAAAGGATCTTATCCTACTAATTCTATATATCAACTGGGAAGTCAGTGAAGGTGGATCCATCATTGATGTCCACCTTTCCCTATTCAATAACACGAGTAGGATCATGAACAAATCTCCTTAGCTATGACAGAAGGAAGAAGTCATGTACCTACTCCAACTGTGGGGGTAAGTCTATGTAATAAGCAACCTTTCTTACCATCTATAAGATCTATATGATCTTTATAAACTTCGGGGATAGATTTCCAGACTATCTGAATCTTTAGAATCCTCGTCATGGTGAGACAGGCATGAAAATATGGTCTCCCTACTTTAACTCTAAGGGTCAATGAAGATGATATATATATGATTTCAACCTACTCCTAGCTCTAGTTGATGTCTAACATAAAACCCTCACCATACCCTCCAATACCTGCATAATGAACTCAGTCTACCCTTTTTTATGGGGGTGAAATTTTAAAATCATTTTTAATTAGTTCATAGATACCTCTTATAGGCCTCTCCACAACTATGATGTGAACTACACATCACGGTCAATGATAAATTTAAAGGGAACCCCAAGTAGGAAGATGATCTCCCATACATACAACTTACCCAAACTCTTTAATGAACTCCATTCCCTAATAGAAAGGAAGTGCATTGAATTGGTAAGTCGGTCAACTATCACCTAGAGAGAATCCTTGAATTTTACTATCCAAGGAAGACTTTTCACAATGTACATGGATATATTATCCCATTTCCACTCCAGTATCTTATGAGACTATAAGAAATTTGATGGAACCTAGTGCTTTACCTTCACTTACTGACATGTGAGACACATAGAGACGAACTCGGCAACAATCATCCTCATGAAAGCCCACAAAAACATCTAATGATGTTCTGCATATATATTCCCTACATCAAAATGTATGGATAAAGGATAAGTGTGAATCTTCATCATAAAATCCTCCAAAATGTGCCTAGAACCACCATCTATCCCTAGAAAAGGTTGACATGATTGTCTCCTTCAGAGACTCAATCTGGTGAATCTATTGAAAACATATGATCACATAAGACATTACAGTCAATGTATCTCTACTAAACCTCCCTCACACACTGAAGAAGAATAGGATTAAACACAATTTATTGAAGATAAGTTTCACCAATCTCATCCACTATGGTTATATGTAAATAATAAAACTACTCAGACACCTCCTCCGCCTGAAGAAAATGGGACTTCCTACTAAGATAATTTCCACCACATTTTTATTCATAAGATTATAGACTCTCCGAAATTCATATTATTATAGAAAATGAAACCAGTAAAATTTTTTAGGTTCAAATATTTCTATGTTAAGACATACATTAGACTCTTATAGTTTAATTTTAAAAAAGTGCTCCCCCATAATATAGTGTCTCTACATCCTCAAAGAAAAGACTACCGCTGCCATCTTCGGGTCATGATTCAAGTGGTTCTGATCATGGGGTCTAAAGTACCTCAACCCATATGAGATCATTCCCCCTATTCATCATTAAATATCTAATCCCATATCCAAAAGAATCAAAATATACTATGTATTCCAATCTTTCATCTGGTAGTCTCAAGATAGGAGTACCAGTATGCTGAAAACTCAACTACTCAAATGATCTCTATTACCCCTCAATCTAGGTAAAAATCTACATTTTCATGTTAGGTAAATCAAATGGGGATCCATCCTTGATAAATATTTCATGAATCTACTATTGTACCCTCAAAATCAATGAAAACTCTCCATGCATGACATGCTCTTGGGTGGATCCTAAGAAAGTGCTGCATCAATGTTCACAAGGCCCACAACTAATATATGATTAGAAACGACAAGCATTTTAAATTGATTTTTTTGGATATAGAACGAGAACTTCATGATCTTACCATTATTATGGTGCTTCCAAAGAAAGTTTGGGATGATCCTCATGTTCTCTTAATGCTCTTACTCTGATGTAGAGTATATGAGTATATCATCAATTAAGACAACCAAAAATCCATCCCAGTATGGATGGATGATATAGTTAATCAGATTCATAAACAGATTAGGGAAATTATTCACACCAAAAGGCATCAACATAAAATTGTAGTGTCCATAGAGACATCATAATTCTATAATTGGAATATCATCCTCACAAACCCTAACTAACCATATCCATACCTAAGATTTATCTTTAATAACCATATTATGCCTACAAACTGCTCACAGAGGTGATCAATAATCAGTAAGGGCTACATGTTATTTATCATGTGTTTGTTCAGGTGATGATAATCAACATAAAAATAAATCCTCCCATTTACCAAACAAATAGGGATGCCCAAGGGGACATAGTGGTTTGGATAAAACTCTCCTCTCAAATTCCCTCCAATTGCACCCCTAGCACTCTCAGCTTAATAGGGGCCATCCAATATACCATAGAAGACATAAAAATAGATACATGGTTAATGTTGATGAAAAGGTCCATCTGTAGACATGGATTTAATCCTAGAACATCCTTGGGGAAGACACCCATATAATTCTCCATGACTAAAGGAACCCAAATGACTGAAGATCCCACTTCACTAATGGAAAAACTCACAAACTGTTGGGTGATGGGTAGTGTCTTATTTCTCACAAGTCCCACTCACTCCTCCATCATATTTTTCTCACCCATAAAGGATAATGACATCCCATAATTCCAAAAACATTATAATCATTTATGGTGACAATAAATTTGGGATCAAACCATGGAAAACTAGTCCATACCCAAGATGATGTCAAAATGTCTCAATATGATGACTAGGATGTCCCATTAGAAACTCACTCCCTAAAGAGATAACTTGAATTGCTGGTAGATAAGTGATATCGAAGAAGCATTATATGTAGAAACCTCAACCCAAAGCTGGAAGACAAAAGTATCAATTGGGATATCCAACTCTTACCCTAGGATTAAGTAGATAAAATAATGACTCAAACCTATGTCTACTTTATTGAATAAAGAGTATAATATGTATATATCGTACCTCTAATCATGTTGTGAGATGTTGAGACAAAATCTTCTATAGCATGTAGATTCTTGAACCCCTAACAGCTAGCTCCCTAAGCCTGATGGAGGACACTTAGTGGTGGTGGTGGAAGTATCTCATATCATTATATAGTACCATTAGTTCCTCTATTAGGAGCTATTCATACTCCTCTTCCAGCACTACCTCCCCTGGGGCCTCCTTAGATATGCCAGGAAGAACACTGATTATGGTGTTGTCTCTACTGAAGTGGTCAATCAATTATATCCCTTCCCTCCTCAGTATATCGGGTGAAGTAATCACATGACACGTGACCTCACCAATAACATTCATAATATTGACCCTCTTTAGGATTCCTTGGTCCTCTACATGATTGATGATTTACATAACCATGTGCCTAATTCTGAGCATGAGTCACCACATGTTCCTTGGCCCTTATCGTCTACTATCCACTATAGATGAACAATCCTTGGGATTCTTATAGACATTATTATCCACATAGAATCCCTCAAATTGGAATATTTATGTTATGAGTTCCAACTTTAGTACTCCAGAATTTAAGGGAATACACCTGTGAATCACACAAAAAATAATATATCTACGTAGAACCTACTGAAACATTAGTTACTGAAAGTAACCATTCCAAATCTTGTTGAGGGAATACCATATAAGGATAGTGAACCTCACATCATAATCATCATCTATCATCCCTCCCTACTATAAATCCAAACCTTATTGAATATAAAAAAAGAGAAAGGAAGGGGTAATACTCCTCATGAAACAACTATTAGAATTCATCCCATGATAGTGATGAATCATTACTTATCTACATGAATATACTACACCAGAAAATAAATTCTATACAAGAAAATACCAGTCTCTAACATAACCATTTGACTAATCGAGGTCTCCATTGGTCTAAAAAATCAGATTACCAACTCAATATATTCTTTCACTGCTAGGGGATCTGGCTCACTGTGGAACTTAGCAGACTCAGGTGATGGAACTTGTGGAGTGTGATAAGCCTAGACAGATCCTCAATATGATATTTCGGTATAACTTTCATAGGAATGAGTGTTTCTACCTACTAACCTGGTGGAAAGATCTAGTAAGATGGCCCCTGAACTGATGCCTCATCACTTATCAATTTTGTTTTCACCATCCTAAATTGGTAACCAAGATGGCTACGTTAATAGAGGTATCTTGAAGAAAAGAAAGTCATAAAACGGTCATATGTGTATATATATATAGGATCTGACTCAAGAAGTCTATTTAAAAGTCTCAAGCCTATATGATGCATGAAAAAATGTTCCCTAAAACCAATATCTTGATATGTCAAGTTGAAAAATAGGTAATCTATATACTGGGGAATGAACACGTCATCCACAACACCAACACTAGGTTCCCTTTTATAAAATGCACACTTGAGATACTTTAACAATGTTTACCAAAATTACAAACCAAACCTCATAAGGGGACAAAACTCTAATCACCATCGAGAGTTAAAACCTCCATTGATACCAATCAATAATGACCCAACCCACCTAGGCTAGCCTATATATAGAATGACATGGTAGCCACAACACCAAGACCGCCTCTACAAGTCAAAGTTTGGAGAAAATTACCAAGAAGGTATACATAAATTGGGAGGACTTTGCCTAATGTACCTGCATTCATGCACCCAACCATATCCATATATAAGTGAAGAGAAATAATAATAAAAGACAATAATATATAGAGTAGAAACTAACAATGTAATAACTTCTTGTGAATACAAAAGATTAAAAATGTTTAATCAAAAAAGTAATCAAAAAAATACATGCCCAACCAAAACTGATGTCCCAACCAAACAATAACAGTAAAATATAAATTTTTTTGAAATCCCGACTCCTGATCTCTAAGCCTTGACCAACACAAATGGTCAAATGCACCCAAGTATCCATAATATTTACCAATTAAAATTCTGACTAATTCTTCATCTGAATAAGATATGAAACATTTTGGAAAATCTCATTCAGATGTGAGTATATACATACTCACTAGGACACCTAAAAATATGAATATTGAGTAACAAAAGAAATGATCGATGTAGTCAGATCAAACCAAATAAAGGGGGAAGAAAAACAAAAAATCCTAGATATATGATCAAATAAAAATCCTATAAAAGGGTGAAAGGGGGTATTCATTTCATATGCCGGCCTAGGATGATGAGTCTTCCTACAACTCCAAAGGTCCATCATTGATTCCCAACTTATTTCCTGTATCTCCAAAGAAGTCATGAGGAGGGCCAACCACACGACACTACTCCACAATCCATTGGAGTGAAATCTAAATGAGATATAGGAACCATTACCTTATATACCAAGGGGGATTCCACTAAATAAATAGAGAACCCGCACTCATGTAAGGGAGTACCATCTATATACCTGTGAAAAAAATATGGGGGAACTACACCCTGCTGTGAGAGGAGAGTACCATCCACATCGATAGAGGATCCATTCTTGTATTTGGGAGTAGTGTATCTATATCTAGAATAACTAGAATAAAGTACCCACACCTTTGTGAGATATTGGTGTACTATCCCCATGGATAGAGGACATGTTTCCATATATGGGATTACTATCTCTATATCTGAAAAATGAGTATGGAGGAGCTGCACCCTGGTGTGATAGGGGAGTAATATCTCTATGGATATAGGACACAAACCCTAGTGTGAAAGGGGAGTATCACCTCAACCTATATAAAGAGTATGGTGTACCCACACCCTGGAGCGATAGGGGTGTGTCATCCCCATGGATAGAGGACCAGAAACCCAGTAAGACAGAGGAGTAATACATCTTCTTGTAATAATGAGTATGGATGACCAACACCCTGGTATGATAAGGGAGTACCAAATCTATAGGTAAAGAAACCATAACCTAGTATGATAATGGAATAATAACCCAAAAAGATAGATGAATATGGTGGATCAACACACTAGTGTGACACATGACTGACATCTCTAACTGAACTCTCCGATAATCCTTTCCAATCACTTCCATCATCAACCATTGACTAAAGAATCCTACCACTTGGAACCTCTCATATCGTATCTAAAAACCCACTAAAAATGATACCATCACACTCTAAATGAATATACACTTAAGATATGATACTTGCGGGTCAAAATATAAGTGAAAACAATGGAGATAAGAGAGGTAGAATTTGTAGAGGGAATTAAATAGTGTGTATGGGGGTCCATAGAGCATGTGAACCCACCTAATAACCTGGTATTGTATCCTTTGGACATGGATCAGTAGCCATGTAAGACAACATGATGAGTATAGGTCATACAAGATATGTCAAAACCACTCGCAACCTACCAATATCCTTCTGGCCATACCCATGCACACTGGCTCATGCCCATGCACCTTTCCATCTCCTTTCCCATGCACTACTGATGTATAATTTGGGTCTCCAGCACTAGGTTACATGGAGTGAGGGTTCCCGCATGATGTGTGAAAATTATATAAACTTGGAAACCCTTCCCAATGCAGTTAGGGTCCTACATGATGTGTGTTCATCCTAAAACATTCTGTGTAGTTTGGATTCACACAAAAATTTGGGATCTTCACATGGATTCCAGATCCACATACACCATCATTATTTCTTCAAATTGACCACCTGAAACTGGTGGGGGAAGACAATGGTCATTTATTTTAACTCTTTAGTGGCTGAAAATCTGATTCAAATCTCTCATAGTGGTATGTTGTGCATCCCGCAGGCCTCTTGTCACTACTGTTTTATCTCAGATCTAGATTTGTAGGAATCATCTCCAACATCCCACAACCATTTTTTATCTATCTATAAATCACTATCCCAATCATCATTTTCATAACCTCCACAAATCCAGGGGTTTTGTAACAGCCCAAGATTTTATGAAAAATATTCTTTTTTATTTTACTAATGTCTTGTGTTATACGCTACACCAAAAGGAGCTTGCACAACACGCATCCTTGACTTTCCTTGCATTACACGCAATCACAACCTTCCTCGATAGCGTGTGTGGTACGTAATCCTGAGTTTCACGAAACAATGATATGCTATTAAAATATTATTAAAACTAGCCGTTATGAATAGTAATAACCACTTTTTAAAATTCTGTAAATCTTATATTTCAAAATGAACTTCATTTTTGGATTCGGAGTATCGAATTTAGCCTATGGTGAAATTTTGGTACATTTCGGATAACTTTCATATTCTGATGAATAGTGAAAATTACTAAATTATAATTAAAAAACAACTTTTTTAATCGAAATAATTAATAGTGATAAATTATTAATTTGAGTAGTTTTAAAGTATATTTAGAATATATTTTTACAATTTAATACAATGTTGGTCATTGGATGTAATTTCACATTTAAACTAGACATAAACAAGTGTCAATCTTTTGATAGATATTGTTTCTTAAAAACACGCTATTTGTTTTAACAGCGGGATTTAATTATAAAATTAATTAATGCAACTTTTATGTTATGAATTTGGTAAAATAGACTTCATTTTTGAATTCGGAATATGAAATATAGATTGGGATGAAATTTTGGCATTGTTCTGAAAAACATCAATTTTTGATGAATAGTGAAACTACTAAGTGGTAGGTTAAAAACTGAATTTTGCATAAAACTTAATTTTACCGCTTCTGTGAATGGAATTTCGAAAATCCGAGAGACACGGTTAATATCAAGGACTAAAATGTGATTCAATGAGATGAAAATAATTTTTTGGTGAATAGTAACTTTTTACTTTTTTTTACCACGGTAAATAGTAAATAGGGTAACTAAGGGTAAATATGATATTAATATTACCCTAACACATGTCCTAATTCTATTGGACAAGTGTAATTCGACCAAAAACAAACTTAGGAATAAAATATGACCATTTAGGCCCACTTGGATTAGATTAGGACATTTATTATTAATTTATTTAAAGAAGGGTTAAAATAGTTTAATAAGTAAATCATTTTTAATATAGGGTTATACATAAGATAAATTCGATTGTAAATATTCATTAGAAAGCTAAAAAGATTTCCTACATGATGGTATTTATTTGTAATTTTTAGACATCAAATAATATAATTTATTTATGACACAAAGATGATGCAGTAATTATCTTATTAATGAAATATTGACAAAATTGATAATATAAATACCAAAATAAATGTAATTTGAGACTTTTTATGAATTCCACTAATTTTCTAGGTTACTATGATATATTAGTATTGATTTAATCAACTTGGTTCGAACATATAATTCTGTTATGACTTTGAAAAAAATCATATATCAAATAGTGTCAAAATTGACACAAAATAGTTTTTAAATCAAATATTATATTATTAATTGTTATTTTATTCCTAAAAATCTAAGGTTCGGCCAAATGACTTAGATAAGGATATATATATTAATAATAAACAATTTGGGGTTCGTTTGGCATGTTATAGTAAGTGTATTAACCATATAGTGAAAGAAAACAAAAAGACACGGTAAAAGTTAAATTAATTAACTTAGAGTTAAATCTAATTGATAAGGTTAAAATAATACCCTAAACTTGTCTAAATCCTATTGGTTGATAGGATTTCGACCCATCCCCACTTTAGCTTCTAAATAAGACCCTTTGGAACCATTATAAACCGATTTTGACTTTAATATAAAATAATATTTTGAGATATTCCTAAGGTGCCCCTCTCCTCCCTTATAAAAGGGAACCTCCTCCCCCTCCTCCTCACACCAATTTGAGCACTCAAGCTCGGCCAACCCCTGCCATTTTCCCTTCTCCACTTCCCTAGAATAATCCTAGAGGTCCTGGTCTTCTCCAAAGACCAATCTTAGTTCCTTAAGTGGAGGATTCAAAAAGGCGTTCCAAAGAAGAGGTAATATCCATTACCGATCTTTTCAATTTCTTTCTTCTTCAACTTCTTCTTCTTTAGTTGTTTCATGATAAAGTAATAACATCAGTATTACTTACATACTGATATGTTATTATAAATATGAAACAACCCTAATTCACCTTCTATCCATCCTACGGAAAAATGAAATCACCGCGCGTGCGTACGTACGGAATACCGTCTCCACGCCGTGGTGTAATCTATTTTCCACCATCACCTTACAAGGATGGGTATAATGGTGTAATCAGTAACTATATATGATTATTATTAAGTAATATTGATACTGAAATAATATATATATATACTCCAATACAATTCCACGATCATAGGAACGATATCATCACTCGTGCGTACGTACGGAATACCGTCTCCACGATGTGATGCGACTCGTTCTACATGATCTTCATTTCATAATGATTATATAAATGAATTGAATGAATGAATATGGTATATACTACACTAATACCATTCTGTAAATGAATTATCTATAACCTAAAGATAAGAATAAGAATTTATTCGACAAAACACGCATAAGAACAAAAAGTTATAAAGACCCGAGTAACAAGTAACAATGAAATATTACTAACAAGAAGCTAATAATATGACCATATATGATCTCATATCAATATGTATGATTCTGGAATAAGTCAATAACATTATTTAAACCATTATACAGGAGCTTCGGACACGAACAAAGCAAATCGGACCTAAGGTAAGGGAAATATCACAATCTCATTTTTATCCGAGATTGTTTATTCGTAAGTATTTACTGGGGTGTATTTTATCATACACATCCATTTTCCCTCAATATGTAATATTGTTTCCATCCACTTGAAATAGTTTAAATCCAATTTTACCCTTAGGTGAGTTTTTAGTAAAGAATATGAAAGGAATATTTTGTCGTTTTTCCGTACGAGGTACTTTTTGACTTTTCCGACAAAAGTACGAAGAATGTTTTTTTAACTTATACGGCATGAATGGATTTTTAAAACATTACTTCAAAGAAGCTTCCTTTACAAGTTTTCAAGTTTATTTTTAATCAACTTCTTTTATTTTAAAGTTGTATGACATGTTATGAAAGGAAAAATGTTTTTGAAGAAGAAAGGATATTTTCCTCAAGAATTCAATTCAAGTGTTTTATCAAAATTATTTTCCATCTAAGATAATAAAGGGTTCTGTTTCTATCCATATTTTTACATTGGTTTGACTATGTTGTGATGGAATTATGTTTATGAATTCCTTTATCATATATGAATTGATTTATGATGTCATGATGTTTCAAGAATCCCATTTTTGTTATATGTGTTATGCGATGATGTATGTTTTATGATTATGTGGCACACATAAGAAAGGATTCATTATAAGATGGGTGGGACCTATATCTCCCTCCAATGCATTGGGTAATGATTTTATATCTCATGAGATAGACATGGCTGGAACGGAAGGTTATTTCGGTTCAGTGATACAGGACTGAAACGAGGAGTGAACTCGGTTCAGAAAGGGACTTTGTCCACTAAGATAGTCTTGGCAATGAGTCATGACTAACAAGAAATGATTTTACATGATTATGTGTGCATGCCACAAAGATTCAAGTTTTATGTTATGATTATGGGGATCTCATTTTCACTTCTATGATTTATCCCATGTTATGATATTATGAGCTCTTTTGCAGGTTAAGATTTCCAAAAAAGCTATGTTCATTTGTATATGATGTGATTGATATTTCTTTTGTTTACCCTTACTGAGCATTTGAGCTCACCCTTTTATGTTTTCTTTTCCCCAGGATATAAAAAAAGGTTATAGGTAAAAAAAAGGAAAGATCTTTATGGGAGATATTGAAGATCTTTCACCACGATTAGAAGATTACGTTCCGAGTTTCCAAAGACACTAAACTATTACGATCCTTGTGTGTGTGTTTTTGTTATGTACTAAGTATTCCGCAAAAGTAATGTAATGTCCATGTACGATAAGCTTCGGGTCTCTACAGTTGGTATCAGAGGAAAGGTTTAGTCAACCTTTGGAAACTAGGATGCGAAAACGTTAGTGAGATCCCTAGAGATATTTCTAAGGTATGTCTAGGGATGTCCCTAGGGATAAGTATACGTATAGGTTATAGTAATAGAATTACGCTAACGATCATAGAATTAAACTTAAGATGTTGGATATTGAAGGTACTCCCCCTTTATTATGTTGTTTTCCCTATCATGATTTTTTCCTCTCACACTATTCTTTTTGGGTTTTAGACGATGGCTGGAACCCGAAGGAACCGTGTTGATCAATGCAATGGACAATGCAATGATTGCCCTCCTGGACAAACAAATGTTATGGGATATGGAGTGCAAAATCTTATTGCTATACTTACACAAGCTATGAATCATTCTGGACTTCCAAATGAGCAGAGAAGGGAACAATATTCTATTGAGTCCTTCATGAGGCAACGTCCACCTTCTTTCAGTGGGTCTTCTGATCCACTTGTGGCTGAACAATGGATCAGTACTACTGAAAAGATATTTTCAGTTCTTCAATGTTCTGATCATGATAAAGTCATCTTAGCAGTATATCGTTTGGAAGGTGAAGCTGATCAATGGTGGAATCTTATCAAGAATACGAGGCCAAGAGATGAAATTGAGTCCATGGAATGGGACGAGTTCAAGAACTTGTTTTTCAGTAAGTACTTCCCTCGTATTCTTCGAACAAAGATGGAGAAAGAGTTTCTTGAACTGAAGCAAAGGGACGATGAATCTGTTGGTACCTATGAAGCAAATTTTACAAGACTTGCAAGGTATGCTTCTGGAATTATCATCCAACCTGAAAGTAAAGTTGATCGATTTTTCAGTGGCTTAAAACCAAGTCTTCGAAGGGAATTAGCTATAACAGACTTCAGTAGCTATGAAGAAATTGTGCGTTGTGCTATCAAGGTAGAAATGGAAGTTGGTGTTACATATCCATCTCATGGTTTTGACAAGAAACAAAAGATGGAGTTCAAGGAGAAATCTCAGAATAATGGTGAAAAGAAGATGAATGTTTCCTTATGCACAAAGTGTGGAAAGAAGCATGGTGGAGATTGTCTTAAAGGGACTAGAAAATGTTTTAAGTGTGGAAAAGAAGGTCATCGAGCAGCTGAGTGTCGAAGTAATGGAAAAAGGGTTTCTAATGATGTGAATAAAGAAAACACTGCAGAGAACGCACCGCCAACACTTCAATGCTTCAAGTGCAAGGAAATGGGGCATTATGCTAATAATTGCCCTAATCCAAGGGTTAGTGATGATCAACATGAGCAACCACTGAAGGCAAAGGACAAAGGGAAATCACATGCGATCACTATTGGCAATGTTGAATATGACAACGATGTGGTGGAATGATTAAGTGTTTATGTAATGGGATAATGTTGTATCATTGAGTATTACAATATTTATTGATGTGGTATTCAAAGTGGTTGAGATATTTTTTGGAAATAAGATGATATGCGCATAATGAAGACGAGAAAATGAAATGTTTAATAGTATTCATGAGCTCATGATTGATATAAGGACTAAGTGATATCATGGTTTGAGTATATAGAATTTTGAGGATTTTGGTATGTGGAAAGTGTTAACTTTTAACTGCACTCATGTTTTCACTAAGGTATTCAAGAGAATACACGATTAAGGACTTTGAATGTTTGGAATGTGACCAACAAGACATATCTTATGATATGTGGGGATCAACGACAGTATTAAATCTCTAGTAATCGATGTCACTATATTATGAGAGTGGACGGCAGTATTATGTATAAGCCTAAAGATTAGACTGGATTATGTTGGACATAAGTTAGTATTGTTTAAGGATAGAAGATTTTTGATATTTTTGATGAGATGTTATAGTAACGTAGTTTTAGAAAAAGGACAACCTGCAGGACGGGCGACAGCCCATCGCTTCGGACAAGGCTGTAGGAATCAAACCCACAACCGAAGTGCGACTGGCCTTTATCGCCTACCACTGGCCTACAGGAAGTCCCTGTTTAGTAGAAACTAGTTTTATTATATTAAGCAGTATGATATATGAAGTATAAGTCCATTTTAGAAACCATATGTGATTAATCTCACTATAGATCGACTTATGTATATAATTTTTACTAACCTTTTGTTTGAGACAGATGGAATGACTCGTCATTCTATCACATGATCTGCTAACACTTCACGAATAACAAATTCAACTTCATTTATTTAATAGATGAAGTAGAAATTGTTCAAGGCACGAACAAAAGTGAGATTGTACCAAAATAAAGTAAGTATTTATTCTAAGCAAATTTTCAACTTTAGGGAAATGATCTTGAAAACCAAAAAAAATGTTGTCCTAGTGATCTTATACCTGATGAATCAGATGGTACCTTATATCATCACAAATCTATGGATTTGTGATTACTGGCTTTTCCATAGCCATGTTCTCTACCACTCTCCATCAGAACATGATGGTTAGATTTCTCTTCCATATCCATATTTTCACCTATGTGGAAACCCAGTGATTAGTTTATTTGGGTAATCGTTACATTTCATACTTTAGTTTTTAAAGCCAAGTTTTGGTATTCCCTTTTACGATGTGGGTTTCTATTAAAGAAACTTTCTAATAGTAAACCATTTATAACCCCGACGAATTTCGAGGGCGAAATTCATTTTAAGGGGGGTAGAATGTAACAGCCCAAGATTTTATGAAAAATATTCTTTTTTATTTTACTAATGTCTTGTGTTATACGCTACACCAAAAGGAGCTTGCACAACACGCATCCTTGACTTGCCTTGCATTAAACGCAATCGCAACCTTCCTCGATAGCGTGTGTGGTACGTAATCCTGAGTTTCACGAAACAATGATATGCTATTAAAATATTATTAAAACTAGCCGTTATGAATAGTAATAACCACTTTTTAAAATTCTGTAAATCTTATATTTCAAAATGAACTTCATTTTTGGATTCGGAGTATCGAATTTAGCCTATGGTGAAATTTTGGTACATTTCGGATAACTTTCATATTCTGATGAATAGTGAAAATTACTAAATTATAATTAAAAAACAACTTTTTTAATCGAAATAATTAATAGTGATAAATTATTAATTTGAGTAGTTTTAAAGTATATTTAGAATATATTTTTACAATTTAATACAATGTTGGTCATTGGATGTAATTTCACATTTAAACTAGACATAAACAAGTGTCAATCTTTTGATAGATATTGTTTCTTAAAAACACGCTATTTGTTTTAACAGCGGGATTTAATTATAAAATTAATTAATGCAACTTTTATGTTATGAATTTGGTAAAATTGACTTCATTTTTGAATTCGGAATATGAAATATAGCTTGGGATGAAATTTTGGCATTGTTCTGAAAACATCAATTTTTGATGAATAGTGAAACTACTAAGTGGTAGGTTAAAAACTGAATTTTGCATAAAACTTAATTTTACCGCTTCTGTGAATGAAATTTCGAAAATCCGAGAGACACGGTTAATATCAAGGACTAAAATGTGATTCAATGAGATTAAATAATTTTTTGGTGAATAGTAACTTTTTACTTTTTTTTACCACGGTAAATAGTAAATAGGGTAACTAAGGGTAAATATGATATTAATATTACCCTAACACATGTCCTAATTCTATTGGACAAGTGTAATTAGACCAAAAACAAACTTAGGAATAAAATATGACCATTTAGGCCCACTTGGATTAGATTAGGACATTTATTATTAATTTATTTAAAGAAGGGTTAAAATAGTTTAATAAGTAAATAATTTTTAATATAGGGTTATACATAAGATAAATTCGATTGTAAATATTCATTAGAAAGCTAAAAAGATTTCCTACATGATGGTATTTATTTGTAATTTTTAGACATCAAATAATTTAATTTATTTATGACACAAAGATGATGCAGTAATTATCTTATTAATGAAATATTGACAAAATTGATAATATAAATACCAAAATAAATGTAATTTGAGACTTTTTATGAATTCCACTAATTTTCTAGGTTACTATGATATATTAGTATTGATTCAATCAACTTGGTTCGAACATATAATTCTGTTATGACTTTGACAAAAATCATATATCAAATAGTGTCAAAATTGACACAAAATAGTTTTTAAATCAAATATTATATTATTAATTGTTATTTTGTTCCTAAAAATCTAAGGTTCGGCCAAATGACTTAGATAAGGATATATATATTAATAATAAACAATTTGGGGTTCGTTTGGCATGTTATAGTAAGTGTATTAACCATATAGTGAAAGAAAACAAAAAGACACGGTAAAAGTTAAATTAATTAACTTAGAGTTAAATCTAATTGATAAGGTTAAAATAATACCCTAAACTTGTCTAAATCCTATTGGTTGATAGGATTTCGACCCATCCCCACTTTAGCTTCTAAATAAGACCCTTTGGAACCATTATAAACCGATTTTGACTTTAATATAAAATAATATTTTGAGATATTCCTAAGGTGCCCCTCTCCTCCCTTATAAAAGGGCACCTCCTCCCCCTCCTCCTCACACCAATTTGAGCACTCAAGCTCGGCCAACCCCTGCCATTTTCCCTTCTCCACTTCCCTAGAATAATCCTAGAGGTCCTGGTCTTCTCCAAAGACCAATCTTAGTTCCTTAAGTGGAGGATTCAAAAAGGCGTTCCAAAGAAGAGGTAATATCCATTACCGATCTTTTCAATTTCTTTCTTCTTCAACTTCTTCTTCTTTAGTTGTTTCATGATAAAGTAATAACATCAGTATTAGTTACATACTGATATGTTATTATAAATATGAAACAACCCTAATTCACCTTCTATCCATCCTACGGGAAAATGAAATCACCGCGCGTGCGTACGTACGGAATACCGTCTCCACGCCGTGGTGTAATCTATTTTCCACCATCACCTTACAAGGATGGGTATAATGGTGTAATCAGTAACTATATATGATTATTATTAAGTAATATTGATACTGAAATAATATATATATATACTCCAATACAATTCCACGATCATAGGAATGATATCATCACTCGTGCGTACGTACGGAATACCGTCTCCACGATGTGATGCGACTCGTTCTACATGATCTTCATTTCATAATGATTATATAAATGAATTGAATGAATGAATATGGTATATACTACACTAATACCATTCTGGAAATGAATTATCTATAACGTAAAGATAAGAATAAGAATTTATTCGACAAAACACGCATAAGAACAAAAAGTTATAAAGACCCGAGTAACAAGTAACAATGAAATATTACTAACAAGAAGCTAATAATATGACCATATATGATCTCATATCAATATTTATGATTCTGGAATAAGTAAATAACATTATTTAAACCATTATACAGGAGCTTCAGATACGAACAAAGCAAATCGGACCTAAGGTAAGGGAAATATCACAATCTCATTTTTATCCGAGATTGTTTATTCGTAAGTATTTACTGGGGTGTATTTTATCATCCACATCCATGTTCCCTCAATATGTAATATTGTTTCCATCCACTTGAAATAGTTTAAATCCAATTTTACCCTTAGGTGAGTTTTTAGTAAAGAATATGAAAGGAATATTTTGTCGTTTTTCCGTACGAGGTACTTTTTGACTTTTCCGACAAAAGTACGAAGAATGTTTTTTTAACTTATACGGCATGAATGGATTTTTAAAACATTACTTAAAAGAAGCTTCCTTTACAAGTTTTCATGTTTATTTTTAATCAACTTCTTTTATTTTAAAGTTGTATGACATGTTATGAAAGGAAAAATGTTTTTGAAGAAGAAAGGATATTTTCCTCAAGAATTCAATTCAAGTGTTTTATCAAAATTATTTTCCATCTAAGATAATAAAGGGTTCTGTTTCTATCCATATTTTTACATTGGTTTGACTATGTTGTGATGGAATTATGTTTATGAATTTTTTTATCATATATGAATTGATTTATGATGTCATGATGTTTCAAGAATCCCATTTTTGTTATATGTGTTATGCGATGATGTATGTTTTATGATTATGTGGCACACATAAGAAAGGATTCATTATAAGATGGGTGGGACCTATATCTCCCTCCAATGCATTGGGTAATGATTTTATATCTCATGAGATAGACATGGCTGGAACGGAAGGTTATTTCGGTTCAGTGATACAGGACTGAAACGAGGAGTGAACTCGGTTCAGAAAGGGACTTTGTCCACTAAGATAGTCTTGGCAATGAGTCATGACTAACAAGAAATGATTTTCCATGATTATGTGTGCATGCCACAAAGATTCAAGTTTTATGTTATGATTATGGGGATCTCATTTTCACTTCTATGATTTATCCCATGTTATGATATTATGAGCTCTTTTGCAGGTTAAGATTTCCAAAAAAGCTATGTTCTTTTGTATATGATGTGATTGATATTTCTTTTGTTTACCCTTACTGAGCATTTGAGCTCACCCTTTTATGTTTTCTTTTCCCCAGGATATAAAGAAAGGTTTATAGGTAAAAAAAAGGGAAGATCTTTATGGGAGATATTGAAGATCTTTCACCACGATTAGAAGATTACGTTCCGAGTTTCCAAAGACACTAAACTATTACGATCCTTGTGTGTGTGTTTTTGTTATGTACTAAGTATTCCGCAAAAGTAATGTAATGTCCATGTACGATAAGATTCAGGTCTCTACAGGTTTTACGACTTTCGAACCCACCCTATAAATGTAGATCCACTACCCCATAAACCAACTATAAAGAATGTAAAGAACAATGGGGTCAAAGCACCATAAAAAGTGTGATAAGTAACATTGGCCAAGAGTTCATAGAATATTATTTTAAATAAGGGAATATTGTTTGAGATAATTGTAAAATAAAATTATAAATTGATTTATCAATTTAAATTATGAAATGGATCATGTGAAGGGTGTGTAATCACAAAAAAGAAAAAAAAATATCAAATTCATGCATTAATAATTTAATCAAGAAGAATGAAACTATAATAAAAGATAAGTATCTCAATTTTGGATCAATAATTAGTGAATAACAAATTCTATAGTGATGGTGAATGTCCAAAATGTTAATTTTCTGTCAGTCCACATTTATATAATCACCGTTCATCATCTGATTTACCAATAGAGAACACTTTGAATTTCATCCTAAAGATCGTAGGGTTATGAAGCTAACCCGAATGTATTTCTATAAAAGTCCATTTAAATAGGAAATTAGGTTATGGGTATCAAAATAATTAAAATAATTAATTAACTAATTAATCCACTTAATATATCATCTAATGAATGAATTATCAGAACATCAAACATTGACAAAATTTTGGTCATTCCTAGGGTAAACCCACGATTCAGATTCATCCATGGTCTCAAATTAATGGTTTGAGACACTGTTCAAGATATATTTTATTATTTCTAAACATATGTGTGTTCATGAAATAAATCATATTTAATATTTTTATAAAATTTATCCTTGTTTTATCTAGCCACAGAATCTCATGTCATCTCAACACCTAACTCCAAAAATATTCCCTAATATATTTCAAAGTATTATAGGGATAAAATAGGCTCTCTAAATGGAATGACCCTTACAAAATTTGGACATAGAATAATTTCATAAATTGGTTTTAAGACATGTAAGATAGGGTGTGAGAATTCTTTTTAATACATGTAAGAATGAATTGAAAACATGATAATACTTTAATAAAACTGCTCCAATGAATTTTCTACTTTCAGAAAACATGAATAAATTTCTTTTTAATAATAATATCTAAAATAAAAAATATGGAATAATAAAATATCAACTAAAAAAATTTCAATCTTTATCTCAAAATAATATTTTAAATAATGTTAAAAAAAGAACAAAATATTTTACCTTAATATGTATGAAAATTAAAATCTAGATCACTTTTCCAATTTATTATGGAATTTGTTTTTTATTAAAATATTTCATCAATTAAATTTCTAATTAAAAATGATAATAATATTGTTATTCACCATTGGAAAATAATTTTGACATAAAAATACAATTATTTCCTAAAATAGATTTCGAAAAAATGTTTTAAAATGAAGACACATCACAATTCCATGGGGTGTCAGTCAATAATGGTGAAACATGGTAATTGATGATGTATTTTAGGGAGAAAACTAGGAATTATTGGAAGATTTGGGAGTAAATATGGAGATGGTGGCAGCTGTAAGGACCACTGATGAATGTGGTGACCTGACATAAGGGTGTTTGGATTAGTAATTTGATGAAATAACTATGGAGATAGTGGCATGAATCATGGGGAGGTATCGTTTTTGGATATGCTTTTTTGGATTACATAGTCATTTCTTCCCGGAATACATGTTGTATTTCATTCCACTTGTAGTATTAGGGTTTAATGATAGAGAAAATTATCACCTGGAATGTTGTTTAGAAGTAGATATCACATATGGTTATTATTAGAGGGTTAACTTTCCAAAAACTTGTAAAATATTACATAGTGCATACCATGGGGAAACATATCATGTATTCCCAGCCATATAAATCATCTCTTATAGATGTACACTCCTCGATATACCACATTTCAACACTTATCACATGGTCCTGAGAACATGACATGGTTTTTATCAATAACATAACTTGTGTATCAACAATAGACTTTCTGATTGAGATTTATGATTCAAAAAATACTCCTAAAGGGAAGACATTCAAATATTAGAAATATAGGCTTTAGAATCAGTATTTTGATGCCTATTTTTTATAAAATTACATTAAAAGTAATGAGGGTAGGGGGTGACATTTTATTTTTAAAAATCTTTCATTAAGAGGACATCACTATGAGTTTAAGCATCGAGATTCATGAAAATCAATGTTAAAACTTATTAAAATTAATTTTCATTATACGTTTTAATGAATAATGATGTTAAAAGTTATATTGAAGAAGTTTTAATATCGTTAAAAAAAACATAAAACCCCTTTAAAAAACTCTTTGGCATCAATGGTAAAGAAAAATGATGTTAAAATTCTTTTAAAAACACTTTGATTGGCAGAAACCTTATTTATTTCTCTTGAAACCCTCTCTCCACATAATCTTCACCAACAATAGAACCCAATGACCCTTAGCTACCTTAAATTTTAAAATTTTATCCACTTTTAACATCCTTTCTCTTGAATATTTCATCCAGCATTATTATTTCATGATAGTAATCTATTTAAGTCAACCCACAACTATGATTTGATGTTTTATTGTTTTTTTACTTCCTTTTTTACACCAGCTTTTCTTTAATCCTACAACATTCTCTCTATTTCCACATTATTTGGTTGAGTTTTTCTGAATTCATGAGATATTTTCCATTATTGAACCCCATTTTTTTAAAATAAATAATAAATAATTGTTTTTATCATAATTTTTTGTATGTTATTGTATGTTTTTATGTTTAATTATTTGTTATGATTTTTTTAATAATTATTTGTAAGATATTTTGCATATCTATTTATATAACTGTTTTAAATTTATTTATGTATAAAGTTTTGTATAATTATTCATGTAATTTCTCAAATAATATTTTTTAATGATAATTATTATTAAATTATTTTTGTAAAATTATTTTTATAGTATTTATTTAGAATTTTTTGTATAATTGTTCAAAAATAATGATCTATTTTGAATAATTATTTTTATGTTATTTTTATGTTTAATTTATTGTTATGATAATTTTTTTATGAAATATTTTTTGTAATTTTTTGTTATATGAATTTTTTGTTAGTCATTATATGTTTTTAGGTTTTATCAAATCTGTACAAGTATTCGGAATTTATTTTTAATTTATGAATATAAAGTATGTATAATTTTTAGAATATAAATTTTGAATTACTATATGTTATTTTTCAAGATAAATTATTTATAATAATTTTTTGTAATTATGTATAATTGTTTTATTATAAAATGGTAATAAATAATTGATTTTTTGTTTATTTGTTTTTATATATTTTTTTCTATTTTTATATTATTTTTAATTTTTTTATGCTTTAAAATATTCACCCTTTATATTTTGATCTTAGGTATTTAGTGGATCATAATTAGATAAATTTACAATGAACCAATTATGAATATGAAAAAGGAGTTGAAGATTTCGTGGAAATTTCTAAATGAAATATTCAAAACAATTATTTGATTTTCTGTCCATGCATGAAGTGTTTGAATATGAGAAAGTTAAATTTCTAGATATATCAAGGATCATATAATTTTCTTTGGTTTTAGCCGTAATTATACACGTTGTATCTGGCATGGTGAAATAATGGAAAATTCAACATCTAATATCGATGAAAATATTCCAAATGAGACATTAGATTATTTTAAAGAATTTATTCATGATGTATTTGTTGAAACCTTTGAAAAAGTAAAAACTATTGAATGGTTGTATAAAGGTATTGAGATACCATTAATCTCAGGTTTCACTAAATATATAGTTTTATTAGTAGTTTTGAGACTAGATAACATGAATGAAATAAATTAGTGGAGTGATAAAATTTTCCTTGAGTTGTTTGATCTTATAAAAGAGCTAATTCCAGAAGACAATGTTCGTGAATGTTCCAGTTATGAGAAACTAATATTATTCCCAATGGGATTGATGTATAAAAAGATACATTATTTCCCCAATGTTTTTTTGTTGAATTGGAATGAATGTGAATGTGTATCAAAATGTTTTAAATGTGGGACATTACACTATAATATGGATGAAACATCAACTTTAATTAATTCTCTTGTATGAAAATCAAATCTTGTCCTAAAAAAATTTGGTACCATCTAATAATTCCCTCCAATAATTTATTTTCAAAATTAGAATAATTTAACTTTGATCTGTTCTCACGTACTATAATAAAAACCTCTTCTAATTTAATAAGGTACCTTCCAATAATGTCTTTTTTTTAAGAATCTTCTTTAAAATTCAATTGATGAAAAAAGGGTAATATTATATATAGATGAATGCATATTAGATGGTAACTAACATCACCAATTCAACACAGTTTAAGAGATTTGATAAAAAATTTCTTAATTTTGTAACTAAATATAAAAATATTAGAATGACATAGATCATAGATAGAATGAATCCATACTAGATCCTTTGTTTCCAACATAGATCACAACCTATTTCGTTGGGTAGTTTAAAAAATTTCACCACATATATGTATGAAGAAAAAATATATTATTATAAGAATAATGATTTCTGGAATAAAATATTTGGGAAATGATAATTATGTGTATTTTTTATAACTGATTGATGACTTGAAACTTATAAAAGAGACATGTGTTATAGTTTTTGATGCATAAAAGGAAGAATATTTTATTTTTTATGCTAGAATTGTGTTCACTATAAACAACTTTCTTGCATATGGAAACTTATCTGGATACAGTGTTAAGGGATATAATGTTTGTCCAATTTTTGAAGAAGATAATTCATATTATCATTTAAAGAATAGAAGAAACATAATATAGATGGGATATCGAGCATTTTTTTAAATTTATTATCCTTATAATATATTGAAGAAAAAATTTAACAATTTATATGAATATAATATCCCCCATGACCACTGTCAGTTGAAGAATATTATTATTAGGTGAAAAATATTGATTTCACTTTTGGAAATAAATTATTTTATGGTCATCAAAAAAATATATGGATGAAAAATTATTTCCTTTTCAAGCTAATTTATTATATATTTTTAGAGATTAAACATAACCCTTAAATTATTCTGGTTGAGACAAGAATATTTGATATTTATATTAGAAATTTGTTAGACATAAAATGAATGAAAAAATATGGATTTCATACTAGTTTGGACTATATATCCTTGGGAATATGTTTGGAGTTATTTTCCACTATGAAAGGAAATATAACATACTTACTTCTATCTTGTTACACATTAAGAAAGAGTGTGAAGATGATTTTTTGTCAGTGTCTTCATGGTATTGATGTACCCAATGGATATTTTCTCATATGCAAAGAATTTGATGTCATTAAATGATTGTAAATTAATATTTATAAAATTTCACAACTATCATGTATTGATGCAACAACTACAACCAATCATACTACATGGTATATTTACAACACTTATTATAAATCCCATAATCAAGTAATGTAATTTTCTCAAATCTATTTATATAAAATTCATTGATCTGAATTTTTTAATGTGTTGGAAAATGAAGTTATTGTTATACTTTATCATCTAGAAATTTATTTCCCACCTATGTATTTTGATATAGTAGTTCACATTTGGATTCATATTCCACCTAAGATTACAATATGTGGGCCAATTTATTTACAACGGATGTATCCTAATGAAAGATATATGAAAATTTTGAAGGCATATATGAAAAATACTCACTGAATGAATGCCTATATTATTTAAAAATATATATCATAAGAGAAGATTTATTTTTATACTGATTATATATATTAATTAGAGCATATTGTTGTCCCTATATCTCTAGATATGAAAGTTTATAGTGAAGGTAGAGGGATTTGAGGATGATATGTAAAGTTAATTCCATGCGATTGAGTGATGCATGGGAATTTATATTTTTTTATCAATACTTATGAAGTTAAAAAATATATATCATCCCATGTTACTCAATTAAATGTACAATATTTAAAAAATAATTTGGAAGTGGTTGATGATTGAGTATAAAAATACATTTATCATGGGTTAAAGAGAAAGTCATCACATATATATCTACATCAGAAACATTGAAATGGTCGGAAGGGGGACATTCTATTAATTTGATCACATAGTATCATATAATATTAATGGGTACACATTTTACACAAAAAAATAAGATAAAGGAGTACCATTCAAAATAGTGGGGTAATGGTCACCACATAAGAACAAAATATTTCAAGTGTAAAAGATAAAATACCAATTTATCCATCAACAGTAGATTATATAGTTCTTGAAGATATATGGGAACTATATTATACTAAAATTTGAGTCATAGTGTTTAACTGTAATTAGGTTGATACTAATATTCATGTGAAACATTCTTATTATGGTTTTACACTCGTTTGTTTTAAAATATCTAGTTGGAAAGAGGAAAAATTTATCAAGGAAACAAATGAAAAGAAAATATTTGATAAAAAAGGTATGGACAATATACTTTTAGATCACTATGATTACATATTTTCTTATATTTAAATGACTTGAGGATAATTTCTTTTAAAATTTTATCCATGATAAAATAATGTATATTTCTCAGAATATGATTTATATATTGTTTCAAAAGAGTGTTGAACATTTTATCCTTATAAATTCTTTTTTTGGTGTCACTTTTGAATAATTTTATTATTTAGATTTTAGGGGCTATCGAGTGTAGTGACATGTAAACAATGAGTTATTGTTTCTAAATATTTAATTTTTATTACATAACTAAAGGGACTGAAGATATGGCAATGGTATGTTTACGCATGGAAAGTCAAAAAAATAATTACTTTAATAGAAATCAAGGAATGTATTGATATATACCAGTAGGATTCATCAAATTGAAAACATAATGTTCCATATTTATTTTGGATTTATTTTTTACTATTTGTTTTATTTATCCACATATTATTTAGATTCAATTGTTTACTATTCATTTAATTTATCATGCTAATTTCAAAAGGGTATATGGTACGTTACATGTAGTGTCATGAAGAACATCATAGACTAATTTTGATGTTTCATGTAATTAAATTTCTAAACTATTTCTACCAATAATGTTTATAAACAACTTCATAATAATGTGAAAATTTATATGCTTAATCCAATTAAAGACATGTTATAAAAAATTGATCTACATAAAATCATGTTTTATATTCTATAATTTTGATTTTATTTGATTTTAGGTTATTTCAATAGATAATATTGGATGGGATGAATTTATTTTTTTTACATTAGGTATAAATGAAAATTATTTTCTAATTTAGATTTGAGTTGATTGATGGTTATTATACTCTTTCCTTAGTATTAATTGATCAAATTAATGAACCATCACTATCTTATGAATATCATGGACTAATAACATTTACTCAAGAAATCTCACATCATCATTAGACTACTTCCATAAATATAAAATAAAAAAATGTAACATTACATACTAATCATATAGTTTTCTTAGACATTTCATTATTTGGTCACAATTTATAAACTTGGGACATGGATGAATTGTAATAGTATATTCTATCACATGGGTATACCATATAATTTGTAATCATTTTTATATTAATGTTGGCTTCAATAAATTCATACATAGATATGTTTGAGAGAATAAACCTAAATAAAGTCTAGGGATTATATGAAATTGAGTTCACACTAAATTTTTAAACTAAATTAAAATTTTATATTTGGTTGATATATATTAATTAAAACTTAATTCATAATTTCTTCCCTTAAAAATTAATCTTTTTCAAAATTTTAAAAAATTAAATGTTATTTTTTTTAATATCTTATGGGGGTGGTTTTATATTTTTGTTTTGTTTGGATGAAATTGTGATATATAGTTATATCAATACTTTATAAATATATTGAAAGTTATAGTATTGAAATTTTATGATGATAGAAGTTTCCTCATTATATTTTTCGAGCAGTACAAGAAATGCATAAAGAATAATCATTTTTAACATATAATTTTATCTTCAATCCATTTTTATTATATTTCATTATAACATAATATATTTACATTTAAGGTATATATTGACAAAAAATATGTTTACCAGATATATCAAAAACATATTAAAAACCATCCATTATGAATTATGAAACTAATGTGTTATTCTTATCATTCATTTGGGTAAGCAAACAGAAGGCATGTCATAGGCATATCTTGGAAGTTGAATCAATGATTTGGGACCCCATATCTTATTCATTATAAATATACATATACCTAATGATATCCAATTAAATATTTAATGGAAAATAAATATTATTAATTTGTAGATTAAATTTTAATTTTTTTTATAGTTTGAATATTTATTATTTAGAAATTTTTTAAATTATATTGTTAAATAATGTTTTTTTTATAGGTTTTTTCTCTACTTTATATTATTTTTATTATATATATATGATATTTTATTGGTTTTTAGATTTTTGGAATTCTAATTTATTTAATTATTTAATTTTTTCCTCATTCCACTTTTGGTTTTCTATGAACCGATGTGGAATCAAAATATTTGTACTTTCAATGTTAATTTTTTTATTCAAAAAAATTGATTTTAAAAGTCAACCTAAAAACTCTATAAGACTTTCAACATTTTTATAAAAAAATTGATGTTAAAAGTGTATTTTAACATTATTTTAAAAAAAACCAATTTTCAAATTCTTACGATATTTTTCCTGGTGGACTTTCAACATTTGTTCTTATAGAAAAGGCAATGTTGAATGTTTCAAGAAAATTTTTCCATGTTAACTTCATACATTAATTTTATCAAATAATGATTTGGAAACTTACATGTGTCCATTTCCATGTCAATTTTATTGTAAAAAATGTGGAATTACATTTTAAATGTCATTTATTAAAAATACCGACATTGTAGGACCCCTTAATGTTTGATTTAGATAATGTTTATATTTTTCATTTCAGAAAAAATTTGACAAAACATTTATTTATAACATCACCAACATTATTTTTGGTTAAACAATTATGTTAAAGAGTAACTAAGGAATAAGGAAATATGTTCTACTAGTAGTTTTCCATGTATATAAAGATGAATTGACTCATAGTGTACTGGCGATACATGCCAAAATAGATCATGAGTCTGACATATTATGTACCTCAAAAATAAATGTTTTCAATGTTAACATCACACTTCAGAGTGATGGTATGACATTATTGACATTTCCCTAATACTCACACTCTATGTTTAGAAAAGAACATGTCATGTACTGTGTAAGTTTTAGTGATTTCTATTTATTCTTACCAAGGTATAAAAATTGTATAATTAAATTGTCTATTTTGTAAAAAATTCCATGTATATCATGAAGGTACAACCTTAAAAGTCATCAGAGATTATTTATGAGAATTATAGTGATTTTAGGGGATCTTACTTGTTTAGAGGTGTTGATGGGGTTTGAGCAAGGTGATCAGAATTTTCAAGGGTTTGGGTAATGGTTTGGTGAAATCATAATGATGGGGAATACATCCCATATATAATTCATAGAATTAAATACTCTGCTATATATTCAATGTGAAGGTCATACATGTATTATAATGTATTGGGTACATCCTAGGTCTGGAAATAGTGTGTTCCCCTATTTAATAACATTAAGGGTGATACACACTAGGGGGTGGGGAGAATCAGTGTGTATAATAATTTCAAATTATTTTACTATATTTCTTTTTCAGCACATGTATCTCAAGTAAATTACCAAAGGATTGAAATAAATATAAAAAATGTATATTAGATAGGTTTCCTCTTTATATATGAATACTTCCCTGATGACACATAATTATTATCCCACATGCAACACCCCCATATTATTATTAAAAATTAACCGGAGAAAGGGTATGAACTTGAACTAATATAAATACTAGATCCAACAATTTAGTATCTTGAATCAAGTAAAAAAAGAACTTATCCTTTTATAGAAGTATCTATGATTAGTATACAAGCTTCCAATTGGGATCCAGATGATGATCTTCCTCCTCTTTGTCAGAGAGAAATCTCATGTGACTGTTCTCAGTGGTTATTGTTGCTTTTTGATAAAATATGTTATATGTTCTTATTGGTTAGAATAATTAAACTTTATCATTGATAATTTATTGTTTTTATATTCAATAAATATTATCAATATCATTTCCATAATATTTATGGAAATTTCATTAGACTGAGGAAAGATTGTACCCATTTAAATACATATTTATCTTTAAGTCAAAATTTCATTCATATTCTTCCTTTATAACCTCTTGAAGACTCGATCATTTATCCTTCCATGCGATGGTTGAATAAAAATGATCCATATTCACAATATCTAGGGAATTTATATATTAACATTTTAAAAACTTCTCATGACTTTGGCATTTCACTCTATGTAATATTCAAATAGTTATGGACAATTTTTCTATAAAACCCATGAATTTATTTATTTTTAAATATTTTCACATTCATGGTAGTATATATTCTAATAAATGGACCTCATCTTGACCTCCTATCATATTTCTTAAATATTTATCATGATGAGTGATAATGATTTGTAATATTTGAATAAAAACACATAAATAAATAATTGATTTGAATATATTTAAAATAAATAATTCTTGAAACTCAACCTCAAAATTCATAAAAATATTATCTAAGTATGAGGTTAATTGTAATAAGAAATTGGTTATTGGATTGACTATGAGTATTAGTCATTTGTGGATAGATGGACCACATATAAAAACATGAATGACCATGAGTGATGTGGCCATTTGAGTAAACTTCAGATTGACCACATGAACAATTTCCAAATTGATCATGTAAAGCGATTGTATGTTGATTAATGATGTTAATTTAGTGTATTTACTCATTATATTTCTCAATATTACCACTACTTGAATAATATCCATTTTATTGCCTTATAATATTTCATTCTAACGTGAATAATAAACCATTTAATGATTTTATCACATTTATCTAAATATAAATATTTTGGATTCTCAACAAAACATATGTAGATATAATTAACATTTATTTAGCTTGAGGTTATTTAGGGTTTTATTTCTTTTTGTTAGAGAACCATGGTTTTTATTTTTAACAACATTTCGATGACCATTACATAGCTCTTGAATTTGAAAATCGACTTTACACAGGCCAGTGATGACCATTATGTAGCCTTTAGAATCGTTGTATAACCTTGATATAACATTTAATATGTTTATGTTACCTTGATGTATGAGTTCAAAATAACTTTATAAAGATATTACAACACCATAAAGACCTTTATCTTGCTCCAATATTACATATTTATCTTTATAAATGGAATTTTCTACCTTTGTGTAATTATTAGATCGACACTATGTACAGTCTTGGAGTGTTGATATACAATTTCCAACAAGGAAGAATATTTGAATTATCCTTTCAGGTCTCATGGTTATCTTTATACAAATAGTGGAACTTCAAAGTTACTTTTACCCAAAAAACTCAAAAGCATCATCTGGGGAGTTTCACAAGAATATATATGGAATGCCTCAACAAACTATTTACATACATGGAAACATCTATCTTCTATAATATTTTGTACACAATACATACAATTCAATAGTATATTTTTTTAACATTAACAGTTATTCTACAATTATCAGGATTAACATGTACTGAAAATAAACAAAACACTATCCTCAAAAGGGTGAAATAGTCTCTCCATCTGTATTTGTTGTTAATACCTATTACTTTTCTCCCTCTTATTGACAACAAATCCATTGGGAATAAGTATTAGGGATCAACTAAAAATTTGGAATGAAAATATATCATTAATGAAATATCATTATCTCAACATGATATAGATAATCATAGAAAGAAAGAGTGAGTAAATTAACTATAAATGGTATCCTTAAAATACCTCAACTCAATAAAAAAACTTATTGATAGAAAACTTATTGAAACATATAAAGTTGATTTATTTTCTATGAAACCTATCTAATAGTTTAAATCTATTCAAAAGTAGTGGAAATATATTTTCCCTTAAAAAAACATATCCCCATCAATTTTAACAAGAAGGGATGGTGGGGGAATCTCAAAAAACTACAAACCTCATTAATAAGGTGTGATATTCACTCCCCTTTAAAGCCTTAATTTCTTGAAATATTTAATAGTGATGGATTTGGTAAGACTATCAATAATATTTAGAGCGAATAAATTCCATCCCCAAAATACCCTTTTTAACCTTCTCCTTCAAAAATGTAACTTTATCTAATTTTTTAACCTTGAGGGTTAAAATGGATTTTTATATAGTTTTATGGAACTCTAATTATTGTAGCCTATAATTAGAGTATACTAAAAATTTATATTCTCATTATGGAGGTTTTTTTTCATCCATGTAATTTGTTTCACTACCAGTAACATGACTATAACTTATTCTTTAGTAGATCATAATGTTTCCATGGTTTTATTCTTGAATTTCATGAAACATAACCTCTTATAATAAAAAAATACTCACCAGATTTGGATTTCCTATCATCTATAGACTCTTACTAATAAGCATTAGTAAACCCTTTTTGATCCAGCTCACATCTCTTCTTATAAATCATTCTAAAATTTAAATTATTTGAATGTATCTCTAAATCCTTTTTGTAGTAAAATGATGTAATTCCGTAGGATTGGATTGGAACTTAACACAAAGAGTGCCTAAAAACACAATACCGAGTATAGTGGCTATCAGATACTCATGATTTCTAATCAATCTTCTAAACTACTTCCCATTAAGAATATTCCATTTATCATCATTGTTCAGCTTTGTTCCCACTTTAATGGGCGTGGACACCCCACTAGATACTTTTATGAAAAACATATTCATGAGCTCTTTAACATAGATTTCATGTAAAAAAATACATATAATACTTGGGAAATATGTAATCCTAACCAAAATAGCATTTATAATAGTGTTTACATTTCAAATATTTCTTTCATTTGTACTGAGAACTCCAGAACCAAGCTTTCTTAATTACTGGAACTTATTATATTTTCAAAATACACAACTATATAGTGTAATGTGGTGTTGGTATTTTTAATATATAGATTTTATTCTACCTACAATTTCCAAAAATTCATCATTATTAGATACTAATAAATATTAAAATTATATTTTCTTAGAGTTATCATTAAACCATAGAGTTATTTATATATATTACAGACTCATTTGACATTTGAATCGAGTATAAAAATCTCAAGAAGTTCCATTTTATCTTATCCCGCAATATTTCTATGAAAATCGATATTTTAACATCTACTTGAAATATTTTAATTCTTTTATGATATAATATTTTTAAGAATATTATAATAGACTCATTTTTGGAAACTGCATATAATTTTTCATCATAGTTCACACCATCAATTTGAGAGTACCCATCATATTGTAGTTTGGATTTTTTATCACTAAATCATAAATTTCATCATGATTATTTCTAAGACACATATTAGTCCAAAAATATTATTTTTAGTGTGTTTGGGAACAATGTCCCAAGTATCAATTTTCATTATCTAATCATGTTCTTCATTTATGTCTTGACTACACACCTTGAAATTCAAATATTTTTCTATTGATTTTGGATCAAATATAGACAATAAAATAGTGTGGATTTCCACTATAACTTCCCCATTTTTTTCACACCTTGATTTTTGTCATCATTTATTCTATTAATATCTAGATACATTTATGGTCTTGAACAGGCACTTATTATTAATTAATTTTTATTTTTATTTTTACAATATTATTTTTATATCTGAATCAATTTATCATCATTAGAGTCACTATAATCTGTTCCTTCCACTTGAGGATGTATGCCTTTAACCATTTCAACTGCAAATCTGGATATGTAATCATCAACCTCACTAATTGAAAAGGTAATTCTTCTAAATCCTCATTCATCCTCATGAACTACTATATCTTTACTCTCACCAATTCTTTCTAAATTATTTTTAACACTTTTAGGAAGATTCATTTTGTGTATAACCTATGAAAATACTATTTTAGCCATTTTCCTCAAATTTCCCCCACTTTTTTCACTTTTCATGATAAGACATGGAATCTAAAATTCCATACACCTTTTTGCAATAGGTTTATCTATAAAAAAAATCTCATAAGGTTCGATGTCATAATTATTTATCAAGAGAAATCTATTTTGAGGGATTAAATAAGTTGTGATGTCCTGTAGCTAGTAATATCATGATGTTTCATGTTATGTAAACTCTATTCTAACTATTTAAACAAAAATCATATTCATTAATTTAGACAGTCTATTTTTTATAGTGTGTCAGGAGTAAAAAAATTATTTTATAATTCTATATTTATTAAGATATTCATAAAATTATATATAGGTGTACTCAGTTCTATTATTTGATTTCAACCTCTTCAAGTACAATCTAATTTAATTTTCTAAAAGACTTATAAAAATATTAACCCTATATAATGATTTTTAATTCTTTGACATAAACAAATACATGTTATCACTGTGACTTAATCAACGAATTTATCAAAATACCATTCTCCAATGGTTTTTTTTGGTTATGGGGCCATAGAAACCATAATAAATTAGCTATAGAGCTTTTAATGTAGGAATATCATCTTCATTATGATATTTGTTTTCCATATTTCCTTTATTACATGTTTTTAAAACTAATTTTGTATTTTCATTTAGGTGGGTACATTTTTCTCAATTTCTTAATTAATAATTCCTTTCAAAATATTTTGTCTAAGGTGGTTATGTATTTTATGATATAAATAATTTTTTACTTTTTGACCTAGATAATAGTTATCACTTGTGTCTCCAACATGAAATAAGTTACTTATGGTTCTCAACCCCTTTGTTACAACAAAAAAATTCAAAATTTTCTTAATTAAATCATTTATACATAGATTTTCCAGCATCATATAGCTATGAAACACTATGTGGATTGTTCCTTAATCCATAAAAATATAAACAATTTTATAGTATGATTTTATTCTTACTAATATCTGATGATCCAATGCCTCTGACTTTGAGAGAACTTTAAATTTAAAATTTCACAACTCTTAAATTATATATATTAATATTTTCTATGTTTCTCATATCATTTATCTTGTGATATGAATCTATGATCTAATATGTTCTAGTTTTTTTTGAATTTAATTTCTACTTCAACAAAATTTTCCTGTTTCTTAATTTTGTGTGGATTTGGTTAATTTCCAAACATTTTGAGGTTACTTAACTAAGTAGTAATTGATATAGCAAAAACATTTAATGTGTAACATCCCATGTATGTAATTAATAATATATTATTTTATCTATGTCTATTAATGAATTATATAGTGTTTTAGAGGCTTAAAATGAGAATAAATCCAATCTTAAGCATGAAATACACTAATATTTTTAAAAGATTGTTTTACTGCCTTTTGAGGGAAAAATCTTTTAAATCTATCTTTTTACAATTTTATAAGCTATATTTGTAAAAATAAACTTATTCTTTATGATTGGGACATCAAAATTTACTTTGTGTGAATTTTTGGTTTTTTTCCGATAAAGTTCATTTTTTAATGAATAGTGAAAAATGCTGTATTTTAATTCAAAACATATTTATAATCTAATTTATTTATATGATTAGATTATATTTTGACTTGGTTTTAAAGTTAAACTAGAATATATTTTTACCATTTAATCCAATATTGGTCGTTGTAATTAATTTCCCTTTGAAATTGGACTTAAACTAGTGTCAATCTTTTGATACTTATTGTTTCATAAAAACACGCTATTTACTCTGACAACGAGAATTAATTATTAAATTAATTAATGAAAATTATATGTTTTAAATTTTTTTAAAATAGACATCATTTTTGAATTCTGAATATCAAATATAGCTTAGGGTTATGTTTTGGTTTTTTTCTGGAAAAAATCAACTTTTGATGAATAGTGAAACCACTAAGTGGTAATTATAAAAACTGATTTTTTGTTTAAATGAAATTTTACCACCTCTGTGGTTTGAATTTAAAAAATCCTAAATACATGGTTTTCATTAAGAAGTAAAATGTGGTTCAATGGAATTAAAATAATTTTTTGATGAATAGTACCTTTTAAGTTTTTAATCGCGATTAGATGTAATTAGTGTAATTTAAGGTTAGAATAATGTTTTAATAATATGAGATGAGTTTGACACATGTCCTAACCTTATTTGATGTGTCATGGCCGACCAAGACAATCCATGGGTCAACTTGGGGACCCCATGGAGAAACTTTGGTAGGAAAATGACATTAATATCTTTTTATTTAATGTTAAAATAAAAATGACACAAACATGAGTTGTTTTACTAAAACAATTTTTACATGGGGTTATAGAAGTACGATTTTTGAATATAAATAGTCATTGGAAAGAGACAAAGATTTCCTACATCATAGTATTTTTTTTTTATAATTTTTAGACATTAAATAAATTAAATTATTTATGACACCATTATGATGCAGCGATTACCTCATTATTTAACAATTTAAATAAAATGAAAAGATAATGTAAAATCTATGACCTAAACATATCCGAAACCTATTGGATGGGTGAATTTAGAACCCTTATCACGTTATCCTAGAATTATATCAATGTGGGACCTTTTAAATCCGAAACATATTTTAAAATAAAGTAACATTTCTTTACTTTCCAAGAGCGCCCCTCCGCTCCTCTTATAAAAGGCCCCCACCTCTACCTCATTACCCACACTTCCAAAGACTTTTTATCAGCCAAAACCTGTGAATTTTGTCTCTAAAAATTCATATATAACTCCTAGAAGCTTCACTTTCGGCAGAAGTCTTCCCAAGGAAGCCTTGAGCTCAAATAAAAAAGAGTTACCCGATTTAAAGGTAGTGTCTTCTCTTGTGTTCTTTTGTTTTATTTTGCTTATCCAACCACCTAAACTCTTTTTATTCATTTATTTTGTAAATACACAAGTATCTTCCATATACTAGGATGTTTTTATAAGAAGTATTCCAGCTACACATTCACACACCTACATCTAATGGTTAAAGAACATACTGTTTCCGTGGATGGCGAATTTCTGCCTCACGAAACGATGATTGTTCAACACTCATATATCAACTTCAAAGGTGGCCATTAAGATGTCACTATATTTTTATATTATATATAATATGTTTATGTTTTTCTTAAGATTCATTATTTTTCATTTATGGCATATATTTATGGTTACCATTTTGAGTAAATGCGATATCTTCATTTTAGGAAGTGCGGACTACCGCCCCCTCAAAGTGATTTGATTCATTAATGCCATATGTGGGATGTATAAATGATGTAATTAATGGTATTATATATGATATTATACTGGAATTATAATATACCTTTATATCATTATGATTCCATTCCATAAAATAAAAAATAGAAATAAAAGTAGCGTTTATGCGTACGTACGACTTACCGTCTCCATGAACGTTGCATTTCATTTCTTACCTCTAAATGTTATGTAATATTATAAATGGATGTATATACTGGATATATAGGATATATATGATATATACATCATGATTATAACTCTGGATAAAATGGATACATGAAAAAATTGTAATTATAAAGGGTTTATTTTTTACTCAAGTACCAGTGATCGTTAAAAAGACCGTTATTAACTTAAATAATTACATAGTGTTCATGACATGGAAATAAGTGATATAAAAGGAATAATGAACTCGAAAAAGGTTCTCAAACAAGTAGATATTAATTCAAGTTTGTTATTCAGGAGATTACAGAACGATCAGGTCATGTCGGATACGAGGTATGGGACTTCGTCTCAATCTCCTTTCATTGAGGCATATTTTGTTTTATACACAACCTTATTTTATACGGTGTATAAACCCCTTTGACTTTTACGTTTATTCAAAAGGAATCTTTTTTATACGAAGTGTTTACTAAACGAAAAAAGGGAACGTTTGTTTTGTCGTACGTATGCGGTGAAAACGACTTCACCACCGCCGTGACCATTATTTGAGTTTCGGCTTCCTCTACAAGACATACTTTTTTTAAAGAAAAATAAATACCATGTTGTACTTTTCATTTATTTTGGTATTGAAAATGGTTTTCATAATGTTTTTATATCAATGTGTTGTATTGATATCTTGTGATTGAAAGGTGGAAATGTTATGTTTCCTTTATGAATTTTTTATGTGATACGATTATGTTGTGGTTCTTGGGCATTATTATGAAGACGGGTGCTTTCGTGATAAACTAAGTGCAGGTGAGCCTGATATAGCTCTTCAAAGCATTGGGTAATGTGAAGGAGTGAAACGTTAATGTTTCTCCAAAAATATTTAGGGAATATACTGTGATGGGTATTCCAAACATAACCAAGAGGGTTACTCCCTATGTAAGAATGTTATGAATGCCTCAAGTTACCTTTATGTCTTATGATTTCTATGATTTATTCAGGATTTTATGTGGTATGTTAAAGTACCTATTTTTTATGGTTAAAATATGATTTCATTCTTATGTATATATGAACTCATGTTTCCTTTCTATATTTTTATAACCCTTACTGAGCTTTTTATACTCATCCCAAGTTTTTGAAATATTTTTCACAGGTCAAGATAAAGGTATATGATATGATGATAGTGTCAAGGAAGTGTCAAGAAAGAATCCATGTTTTATTTTAAATATGTTTTCATTGATGGGAAAAATGAATACTATCTTTTATGTAACCACTTTTCTTAAATTTGGAATGTAATACATGTTTTATGATCTTATTCTCTAAAAATCTAAACCTTAAAAGATCCTCAATGTGAATTATTCATTTAATTCAATATTAAGTCAGGTTTAAGGCCGGGGCCTTATAGTTGGTATCAGAGGTCAGTTTAGATAGCTTTAGGAGTTAGAATTTTATTAAATGATTATCCAAAAATATTTTTTTATGGTCAAATTGAAATGATATAGCATTTTAAGATTACCATGATGCTTCATCTAAGACATGTTTGTTTAGAATGGTTTTCCGTAGAGTAAATGGGGAAGAAGTGCTAGGAAGGCATACATAAGGAAATAACCTTCTGAACCAGCATCTTGAGATGGTCAGAATTGGAACTGAACAGTTTGTTGCAGTAATGGTGCAGTTGACTCAAGCGATGAATGGTGTCGGTATCCATGCATGAGATCAGACAGATCAACCACAGAGGAACATGTCAGTGGTGGAACATTTCATGAGGCAAAATCCCCCATCATTCAGAGGATCATCTGACCCTGTGCTAGCTGAAGGGTGGATTAAAATACTGGAGAAGATTTTCGATGTCATGGGGTGTTCAGTCAATCAAAAGGTTAGTCTTGCTCTTTACCGTTTGGAGGGTGAAGCAGATCAGTGGTGGTCGATGGTTAAAAATATTAGGGATGCTGTTGAGATTGATGCTCTCGACTGGGATTAATTCAAATATATGTTCTTGAGAACTATTTTCCTAAGTCTATTCGACTTAGGATGGAAAAATAATTCCTGGATTTGAGGCAAGAGGAAGACTCAGTGGCTGCCTATGAAGAAAGGTTCACTCGATTGGCAGGGTATGCTCCAAATTTTATACGAGACCTTGATAGTAAAATCAATCGTTTTTACTCAAGATTAAAGCAAAAATATCGAAGGACTTTAGCTTCTCGTGAGTTCAAAAGTTATGAAAATGTTGTTCGATGTGATGAGAAGGTGGAAATGGAGTTTTCTGATGATCAGATGTTCCATAACAACCAGCAGAAGAAGAGACCGAGGTGGCAGGAGAAAGGGAGGAATTCTTCAAAAAGGTCTGATGGTAAGAAAACTAAGTTTCTAGTTTGTGATAAATGTGGGAAAAGGCATGATGGGGAATGTATTCTGAATTCTGGAAAGTGCTACCGATGCTGTAAGATGGGAAGTAAGGCTCGTGATTGCACTGAAAAAGATCAGGGTGATGGTAAGACAATATTTGATTTACAGTTAGTGAAATGGTTTAAGTGCAATGAGATGAGTCACTTTGCAAACGAGTGTCCGACAAAGAGCTTGAGTGATGGGAAGCAGTTAGACTACAAGCATAAAGGGGTGTTGAAATCCTTTGCAACTACTTCAGCATATGTCAGGTCATCAAATGAAGTTTTATCAGGTACTTTGTTTGTTTATTCAGAATATTCTAGTGTGTTGTTTGATTCGGGGTCTATACATTCTTTCATCTCTGAAACCTTTTCTATTAAAATGGGAATACCATCTCCAGAAATGACTCTTGAACTTGTGGTAAAAACACATGGGGGAAATGTTGAGGCAAAAAGAATTTATAAGAATCTTCCTGTCCTTATCCGTGGATAGAACCTACTTGCTAACCTTATTATTTTACCTCTAGTAGAGTTTGATGTTATCCTGGGTATGGATTGGCTCTCTATTTACCATGTTAAGATTGATTGTAGAGATAAAGAAGTTTCTTTTTAGAAATACTTTCAGTTTGTGTACAAGAATGAACCCTTACTATTGATAACATATCAAGAGGCTGAGAAACTTGTAAAAGATGGAAATGAATGTTACCTTGCACGTATTGTTGAAAACAAGGGAACTGTTTAGATTAATGATGTTCCAGTGGGAAATGAGTATCCTGATATTTTTCCTGATGAGTTGCCTGGAATAATACTAGATCAAGAAGTTGAGTTTATTGTTGACTTAGTTCCTGATGCTAAGCCAATTTCAAAACCCCCTTATCTAATGGCTTAAATTGAACTTTTATAGTTGAAGGAGAAATGGAAAGATTTATTAGAGAAAGGTTTCATTCGACCTAGCACATCACCATGGGGTGCTCCTATTTTTTTTGTCAACAAAAAAAAGATGGTTCTATGAGACTTTTCATTGATTATAGAGCCTTGAATAACATCACTATTAAGAACAAATATCATTTGCCTCATATCGATGATTTGTTTGATCAACTCCAGGGAGCTCAGTACTTTTCAAAGATTGACCTGAGATCAGGGTACCATCAGCTGAAGGTAAAGGAAGAAGATGTTCCGAAGACTGCGTTTCGTACAAGATATGGCCATTATGAATTTGTAGTAATGCCTTTTGGGATAACCAATGCACCTGCTGTATTCATGGACTTAATGAATAGAATTTTCCATGAGTTCTTGGATAAGATTGTGGTTGTTTTCATTGATGATATTTTGGTGTTTTCTAAAAGAAAAGAAGAGCACGAAAGACATTTAAGGGTTATTTTGAAAACCTTGAAAGAAAATAAATTGTTTGGGAAATTCACCAAGTTTGAGTTTTTGTTACAACAAATTAATTTCCTTGGTCATATTGTTTTTAGAGATGGGATAACTGTTGATCCTGCAAAAACAAAGGTTGTTGAAGAATGGCCAAGACCCACAAATGTAACTGAGATTCGTAGCTTCCTTGGTTTGGAAGGCTATTACCAAAGGTTTATTAGACATTTTTCACGGTTATCTAGTCCAATGACGAAGATAACTCGGAAGGGTGTTAAGTTTATCTGGACAAAAGAATGTGATGATTGTTTTCAGGAACTGAAAAGAAGATTGGTGAATGCTCTAGTTTTGGCACTACCTTCCAGGAATGGTGAGTTTTTTATATACAGTGATGCTTCATTGAAAGGACTTGGTTTCTTCCTAATGAAGAATGATCAGGTAATTTCTTATTCTTCACGATAGTTGAAAACTCATGAGGTAAATTACCCTACACATGATTTGGAATTAGCTGTTGTTGTTTTCGCTTTAAAAATTTGGAGGCATCATTTGTATGGAGTAAAGTGTGAAATATATACTGATCACAAAAGTTTAAAGTATATATTCACTCAGAAAGTTTTGAACATGAGACATAGGAGATGGCTGGAATTAATCAAGGATTATGATTGTACAATTCATTACTATTCGGGAAAAGCAAATAAACTGGCTGATGCTTTGAGTTGGAAATGTAATTCTTCATTAACCATGCTACGTTTGGAACGAGATCCTTTTGTTTTTGATTTGATGAAATTTGGCATAGAAGTTGTTGGTGCAGGAAGTTATTCTGTTTTGTTTCAGGTATCAGTGAGATCATCTCTATCAGATAGAATCATGCAAGCACAGAAGCAAGATAGTGAGTTATAGAAAAAGGTATAGCTGGTTTAGAAGGGTATGTTGCCTGAATTCAATGTTGATAATGATTGTGTTTTGAGATTTGGGTAGAGATTGTGTGGGCATTGTGATTCACAGTTGAAGAGAGATTTGTTATGTTAAGCTCATAGTTCTCCGTTTTCAGTTCATCCTGTTAGTACTAAGATGTATAGAGATATTCAGGAGTATTACTGGTGGCGCGGAATGAAAAGATATGTTGCTGATTTTTCTGTGAAGTGTTTGACTTGTCAACAGGTTAATGCAGAGTGACAGTTACCGAAAGGGATGCTTCAGCCTTTACCAGTGCTAGAGTGGAAATGGGAGAATATATCCATGGAATTTGTTGTGGGATTACCAAAAACATCTCGAGGTAATAATGCAATCTGGGTTATTATTGACCGCTTGACTAAATCTACAAATTTCCTTCCTATACGAGATAATTTTTCCCTAGATCAACATTCCTGTTTGTATCTTAAAGAGATTGTTAGGTTACAAGGATTTCCTCAATCCATTGTATCTGACCGTGATCCCATGTTCACTTCTAACTTTGGAAAGGCCTTCAGAAGTCGTTGGGTACTTAATTAAATTTTAGTACAACTTTTCATCCTCAGTCATATGGGTAGTCAGAATGAAAAATCTAGACTTTGGAGGATATGCTACGTGCTTGTTTAATGGATTACAAGGGATGTTGGGACCAACATATTTCTTTGGTTGAATTTTCTTATAATAACAGTTTTCATTCCAGTATACAGATGGCACCATTTCAGGCATTATATGGGAAGCGGTGTCGAACTCCAGCTTTCTGGGATGAAGTGGGTGAAAGGAATTTGATGGGACCAGAATTGGTAGAAGAGTTGGCAGAAAAATTTCATCTGATACAGAAACACATGAAAACAGCTCAGAGCAGGCATAAGAGTTATGCAGACAATAGGAGGAAGGATCTCTCTTTTGAGGTAGGTGATCATGTTTTCTCAAAGTTTCACTGTGGAAAAGTGTGATGCGATTTGTTAAGAAAGGAAAGCTGAGTCCAAGGTTCATTGGACGATATGAAATTCTGGAGAGAGTTGGATCAGTTTCATACCGAGTGGCTTTACCTCCGAGTTTATCTCAGGTACACAAAGTTTTTCATGTTTCGATGTTGAGAAAGTATATGCCAGATCCATCTCATGTTTTGAGTCCAGAGGTAGTTCAGCTGGAAGAGAACCTATCTTATGAGGAACAACCGGTCCAGATTCTTGACCATAAGAAGAAAGTGTTACGGAATAAGGTGATTCATCAGGTAAAGGTTTTGTGGAAAAACCACTTGACTTAATATACAACATGGGAATCTGAAAATGAAATGAGGGATAAATAACCCCACTTATTCGATAAGTAAATGAATTAAGGAGATGCAATTTTCTAAAGGGGGGAAGGATGTAACACCCCAAGTAAGTAATGAATAATAGAAATTTTTATCAATGTCTATTAATGATTTAGAAATTGTTTTAGAGGCTTAAAATGAGAGTAAATACAATCTTAATCATGGAATACACTAAATTTTTTAAAAGATTGTATTACTGCCTTTTGATGGAAAACCATATTTTAAATATATCTTTTGACAATTTTATTAGCTCTATTTGTCAAAATAAACTTATTCTTTATGATTGGGACATCAAAATTTACTTTGTGTGAATTTTTGGTATTTTTCCGATAAAGCTCATTTTTTTAATGAATAGTTAAAAATGTTGTATTTTAATTCAAAACCACTTTTTAATCTAATTTATTTATATGATTAGATTATATTTTGAATTGGTTTTAAAGTTAAATTAGAATATATTTTTACCATTTAATCCAATAGTGGTCGTTGGAATTAATTTCACTTTGATGTTGGACTTAAACTAGTGTCAAACTTTTGATACTTATTGTTTCATAAAGACATGCTATTTGATCTGATAACGGGAATTAATTATTAAATTAATTAATGCAACTTATATGTTTTGAATTTTTTAAAATATACATCATTTTTTAATTCGGAATATCAAATATAGCTTAGAGCGATGTTTTGTTTTTTTTTCTGGAAAACTTCAATTTTTGATGAATAGTGAAACACTAAGTGGTACGTATAAAAACTGATTTTTCGTTTAAATGAAATTTTACCACCTCTGTGGTTTGAATTTCAAAAATCCTACATACATGGTTGTAACTAAGAAGTAAAATGTGGTTCAATGGGATTAAAATAATTTTTTGGCGAATAGTAACTTTTATGTTTTTAATCGCGATTAGAGGTGATTAGTGTAATTTAAGGTAAGAATAATGTTTTAATAATATGAGACGAACTTTACACATGTCCTAACTTTATTGGATGTGTCATGGCCGACCAAGACAATCCATGGGTCAAATTGGGGACCCCATGGAGCCACTTTGGTAGGAAAATGACATTAATATCTTTTTATTTAATGTTAAAAAAAGGACACAAACATGAGTTATTTTACTAAAACAATTTTTACATGGGGTTATACAAGTCAGATTTTTGACTATAAATAGTCATTGTAATGATAATAATTTTTCCTACATCATATTATTTTTTTTATAATTTTTATACATTAAATAAATTAAATTATTTATGACACCATGATGATGCAGCGATTACCTCATTATTTAACGATTTAAATAAAATGAAAAGATAATGTAAAATATATGACCTAAACATGTCCAAAACATATTGGATGGGTGGATTTAGAACCCTTATCACCTTATCCTCAAATTATATCAATTTGGGACCTTTTAAATCCGAAACTCATTTTAAAATAAAGTAACATTTCTTTACTTTCCAAGAGTGCCCTTCCTCTTCTCTTATAAAAGGCCCCCACCTCTACCTCCTTAACCACACTTCCAAAGCATTTTTCTCGGCCAAACCCTGACCATGTTGTCTCTCCACATCCTTATATAACTTCTAAAATCCTCACATTGGGTAGAAGTCTTCCCAAGGAAGCCCTGATCTCAAATCAAAAAGAGTTATCTGATTTAAAGGTAGTGTCTTCTCTTGCATTCTTTTGTTTTATTTTGCTTTTCCAACCCCCTAAACTCTTTTTATTAATTTCTTTTATAAAAACACCAGTATCTAACATATACTAGGATTTTTTTATAAGAAGTATTCTAGATACACTTACACACACCTACATCTAATGGTTAAAGAACATACTGTTTCCGTGGGTGGTGAATTTCTGCCTCATGAAACGATGATTGTTCAACACTCATATATCACCTTCAAAGGTGGCCATTAAGATGTCAGTATATTTTTATATTATATATAATATGTTTATGTTTTACTTAATCTTCTGTATTTTTCGTTTATGTCATATCTTTATGGTTACCATTATGATTAAATGCGATATCTTCATTTTTGGAAGTGCGGACTACCGCCCTCTCAAAGTGATTTGATTCGTTAATGCCATATGTGGGACATATAAAGGATGTAATTAACGGTATTATATATGATATTATACTGTAATTATAATATAACTTTATATAATTATTATTCCATTCCATAAAATATGAAATAGAAATGAAAGTAGCGTTCATGCGTACGTACGGCTTACCGTCTCCATGAACGGTGCATTTCATTTATTATCTCTAAACGTTATGTAATATTATAAATTCATGATTATACTGGATATATATGATATATATGATATCTACATAATGATTATAACTCTAGATATAATGGATACATGAACAACTTGTAATTATAAAGGGTTTATTTTTGACTGAAGTTCCAATGATCGTTAAAACGACCGTTATTAACTTAAATAATTACATAGTGTTCATGACATGTCAACAAGTGATATAAAAGGAATAATGAACTCGAAAAAGGTTTATAAAAAAGTATAAATTAACTCATGTTTTATTATTCAGGAGATTATAGAATGATCAGGTCATGTCGGATACGAGGTATGGGACTTCATCTCAATCTTCTTTCATTGAGGCATATTTTGTTTTATACACAACCTTATTTCATACGATGTATAAACCACTTTTAATTTTACTTTTATTCAAAAGGAATATTTTTTATATGAATCATTTAGTAAATGAAAAAAGGGAATGGTTTTTTTGTCGTACGTATGCGGCGACAACGACTTCTCTTCCGCCGTGACCATTATTTGAGTTTCAGCTTCCTCTACAAGCCATACTTTTTTTAATGAAAAATAAATACCATGTTTTACTTTTCTTTTATTTTGGTATTGAAAATGGTTTTCATAATTCTTTTATATCAATGTGTTGTATTGATATCTTGTGATTGAAATGTGGAAATGTTATGTTTCTTTTATGCATGTTTTATGTGATACGATTATGCTGTGGTTCTTGTGCATTATTATGAAGACGGGTGGTTCCGTGATAAACTAAGGGCGGGTGAGCCCGATATAGCTCTCCAATGCATTGGGTAACACGAAGGAGTGAAATGATAAGGTTTCTAGGAATAGATTTAGGGACTATACTGTGATGGTTATTCCAAACGTAACCAAGAGGGTTACTCCCTACGTAAGAATGTTATGAATGCCTCAAGTTACCTTTATGTCTTATGATTTCTATGATTTATTGATGATTTGATGAGGTATGTTAAAGTTACTATGTTTTATGGGTAAAGTATGATTTCATTCTTATGTATATATGAACTCATGTTTCCTTTCTAAATTTTTATAACCCTTACTAAGCTTTTTATGCTCTTCCCATGTTTTTGAAATGTTTTTCACAGGTCAAGAGAAAGGTACATGATATGATGATAGTGTCAAGGAAGTGTTAAGAAAGAATCCATGTCTTATTTTAAATATGTTTCCGTTGATGGAAAAAATGAATAATATCTTTTATGTAACCACTTTGCTTAAATGTGGAATGTAATACATGTTTTATTATCTAATTCTCTAAAACTCTAAACCTAAAAAGATCCTCAATGTGAATTATTCATTTAATTCCATATTAAGTCAGGTTTTTGGCCGGGGCCTTATATAATGTTTTCCTTATTAATCATATGTTCACAGAACCTCTTGAATGAATTCAAAACCATTTATCACTTCTACGTTCTTTTTAAAATGTTGCTACCTTTCTAGAGTACTCAATTGTGCTAACTATAACATCCCCAAATTTTATAAAATATATTATTTTAGATTTATTAAAATTATTTGATAGCATGATTTTCGACCATTGTAAAATTTATATTTAATTATAAGAAATAATATGTTTTTCTTGTATTGCATGTAACATCAAGTTTCTTCGATAACTTGTGTTAAACACAAGGTCGGGTGTTACTGAACGATAATATATTATTGATATTGTTATACAATATGGATGTTATATACAGGTTTATATATTGGTGGAGTATCAATATGTGTAAATAAATTTTGGTTACACAAGTTTATAATTTTTTTGACACTCACCCAACAGATTATTTAAGTATACTATAAGAATAAATCCTGTTTTATGAGTAAAAATCATATTTTATATAAAATTAGTTTTACCTCATTTTAATGGAGCACCTATTTTAACACTAAATATTTTAAATTTAATAAATTTTATTTGAAAAATAAAATTCATTTTTGAAAGTGGAATATCAAAATTTATTTGGTTTAATTATCTATATTTTACATAGATGTTTAATGTTTTGATGAATAGTTTAAAAAATACAAAATTTTAATTTAAAATGTTTTCATCAAATTTATTTATATAGTTAAATTAAGTTTTTAATCGGTTTTAAAGTATAACTAGTTCAATTTTATATTAATCAATACAATTAAGTCATTTTAATCAATTATGAATTTATTTTTAATAAAAACATGTGAGGCTTTTGAAATTTTCTCTTTTAAAACATATTGTCTCAACCCATATACAGGATTAATTTTAAATTAATTTCTACCACTTCTATGATTAGAATTTGGAAAAATGGATTTTATATCTGGATTCAGAATGATTAATAATTTCTAATAAGGTAAACATAGTTCTTGAAAAAAATGATTAGTGAAAGTAATTAAAATTAATAAATGTGATTTAGGTAAAAATATGCTTACTTAAAGATTACACTTAGATTATAAGGAGTATAAATAACCCAACACTTAATTAAATCATATATTAAGGAAATATTTTGACCCTAATAAACATAGGATCGATTTTATGAGGTAATTTGATATTATGATATGAAATGCCCCTATATAATAAGTTTAGCAAAGGGACAAAAAAGGAACATTCCTTGCCTTTAATAGATATAAATCATTTGAGTTGGGAAGAAGCTACATAGGTTTGAATATAAATATTATTTTTGATTATAACTGAGTTATTTTTATAATAATAATTTATATTTAATTTTAATATATTATATTATTAAATAAAATGCTTAATAAACTTGTACACATAGATTATTTAATTAATAAATAAAAAAATAAATGATATTTTATTAAATAATTTCATATTACTAAAAATATTATCTCATACCAAGTGATTTATAATTGTTAAAAAATATAAAATATCATCCATTAATTAGTCAATTAATCTACTATAATGATCATCTTTTAATAAAAACAGTAATAATTTTTTTTGCACAATTGGAGTTAAAATAGTGTTTTTACATGTTACCTGCATTTCTGCTAAAATTATCTTCCAAAAAATATAATATTTTTATTTATAATTTAGATGTAAAATTTAAAAATTATTGGATATAAATTTTCTAATAATTATTACTTTAATTTATTCTTAATTGATAAATTACATAAGTTATAAGACTAGCTACTTAAAGGAAAACCAAATATAAAAAAATATAGGAACATAATGACTAATGAAAAAATGATAAAATTTATTTTATTTCAAAGGGGTGTGAGTGTGAATCAACCATATATCCCATTTAATCCATTATTTTTCATTTTGGAATCACATAAGGTAAGGGAGACCTCCAAATAGTGTTTACTTTATGTTTTTACAAGAATTCCACTCCTCCCCAACTATAAAAACAACATTCACTCTTCCCTTACCTTCACACCTCTAATGTTTTTTGGATCATACATAAAATACCCAAATCAACTCCCAAAATACTTAATACCATCACAAAATCCTAAAATCTGGGATAAATTTAACGAAGGAAGCCCCTTGGGGAAATCAAAAAAGGAGTAACCTGAGAAAGTGGTTACATTCTTCAATGATCATTTTATACAATTTATTTATAAAACCATTAAATTATTTTTATTTCAAGATAAAATAATAACATAAATATCTTGAATGCACTATTATGTTGTTATGTAAAGGTTTTTTACTACACCAATACACACTTCCATGAAATGGGTAACAAAATTACCATTTCTGTGTATAATGAACTACCGCCTCATGAAACGATATAATTCATTTTTATTTTACCACATATCATGGTTGAGAATTGTGATGGGAATACTATTTTTATATGATATATATGATATTTATATTTTATTAATTTTTACTATATTTTTATATAACACAAGATTTCATTTCAGACCAATTTGGATGGAGAATGTTTTTGGAAGTCGAAAGATGTTTATGAAGAGAATGTTGTCATTTGTTGTCAAATAAAAAAAATAAACTCACTTTGTAATAGTTTATAATAAATATTATATTCAAGAATTCAGACTCAAAATTATTAATAAAGTCTATTTTTTAAGATGAAGTTTTTTGTAAGAAAAGGTTCATTGGACTTACATTGTATCTAGGATAGTTTAATGAAGGTAATCATATTCTGAATGGATCCGATGAAAAAACTGATCACATTTTTAGGTTATTTTTTTCTCAAAATTTGTAAGTTCCCTAGAGAACTTATGACATAATACTTATAATGTAATTGGGTAGAACCAGTGATGACAACAATATTTAATATTGAAAAGAAATAAATACGCTTCTCAGAGGTTATAAAATTATAATACTTTCTGTTAGAACACAGACCAATAAACCTCAATAAAAAAGTATTCAGAGAAATTTGTTAAGATTTTTCCATATTCAAGAATGGGAAGTTAAAGTTTACAATATTAATCCATCAGACATAGTGTACCGCTGATTATTCAGATGATGAAACAATTTTTTGGGAAAAGTTGGGAAGTTGATGGAGAAAATGACATTGAAGAATGTCAGATACCAATCAACAATGTAGTTATCCATTTTTATATACACGAGTTTCTAGTTGTTTTCAGTTTGGTCAAGAATATCAGATTGGTGGAATTAATAATAAATTCATTGAACTTAATATAATCATTATTGAGAAGAAAATAAAATAAGATCAAGTTTAAGGATATATAGAAGAGTTGTAAAGGGGTTCTTTAATTTTAAAGAACTTATTTTTCAATGAAGGTTGAAGACGAAGAGGAAGATAAATCATGAAGTGTTTGAATCATTTGGATTGGAATTGTATTGTTATATGGTTTTAGGAATCCTAATGGGAAGAAAATTTCTTTTCATATATTTAATTTGGTGTAGAGAAATGAAATTTATAATCTTCTATCATCATCACATTGTTAAAATCAAAATGATAATAAGAATCATAATGATGTTTTTAAATAAATTCTCAATTGAGATGAAGTTTTGAATATTTGATAAGGTTCGATATGAGTTGATAATCATTGATTAAGTGAATGATTAAGTTTATATTTAATGAAATTTGATGATTTTGGGAAATTTGGTTTAGTAGGAAAATATTTTGGAATCCTACCAAATCTATATTCAGAACACGTATAAATAGAGTAAGTAATTTGTTCTTTCCTAACACATTTACTATTTGAAAAGAATATAGTGAATCTCAAATTTTAAAGAGATAATATGATTCTAAATCATGAATTCCTCAAGATTTTATCCAAGAAGAATAATGAAATGATAATATTAAAGATTATAATTAGAGTTTCTGAACCAGACTGAGTAATAAAACTGATATTTTTGGACTGAGATAGAAGCAATTTATAATTATTTAAGTGGTTTTATAATAGAATTATTTTTTACTAATTATAAATTAGACTTGACAATTGGACAGGGAAACCATTCTAAGTATCATTATAATTTATAAGAAGTTATTTCCTACTGCTGGGTATGAAAGTGAAAAATTGTTTTGAGGTTGATATTTTTGAATGTTGATTAGGAATCACAGTAACTTATTTTGAATAAATATGTGTATGCTCCTTAACTAGTTACACAAATTATATTAAATAATTTATGGATACCTGAAGAAAAATAATGATTGTATTTATCATAGTGCTACATGAGTGTTAGAGAATTTTACAATAATTTTATTCCAAAAAAGGATTTTTTTTCTTGATGATTTGGAATATTTATAAATCATACCAAGGACATAGATACTATTTTTGAGTAGTAAAACATATAAATTATTTTATTTCTATATATGTATAATATTTTTTATCAGGGTAAAAACTTTTTTACATGAGGTTAATATTGTTTCAAAAGGGGGAAACATAAAAGAAAAAGATATAAATGTTTCACCCCTCCCCCTATTAGTGATACTTAGATCCTAGTTGGTCACGAACAAGTGGTATTAGAGTAAAGGTTCTCTTTGTTTACTCTATGTTGATGTTTTTAAGAGAAGTTGTGGTATAGAATTTGAATTTTTTGAATATTAAAGGGATTCCGATAATTGATGGTAAGAACTATAATATCAAGAAATATATAATTTTTCATTATCATATGTCTCTTAAGTATGATGTTCTTGAAGCTGTCACAAATGGACTTACTCTTAATGATGATAAGGTTCCTCTTACACGTACTAACTAGAAGAATACAGAGAATGATGTAAGATCTAAGAATTATTTACACTCATCACATTCTAAAAGTGAATCATAAATAGTGAAAGGTGTTTCCAATACTAAAGGTATCTGAGATAAGCTTAAAAAAATTTATGAAGTAAATAAAAAAGTTAAGAAGGAAAAGTTAAAAATATTGATGTTTAAGTATGAAGATATGAAAATGGGTGAGTATGAATCCAATGGTAAATTTGTTACTAGGGTGAATGATATTTTTATCACCATCATATAAATTGTAAAAAATTTAGAAGCTCTAACTTTATTTGAAATGATCTAGAGAACATATCTTGAAAATTTTGATTGCAAAGTTTCCTTATTGGAAGATAGAGATCTTAAAACAATATATTTTATGATATGTATAGTACTCCCATTACTTATGAAATGAGAAGGAAAAAATATATGGAAATCAAGACAAAAGATGATATGTAAATGTCCTTAATGGAATTCAACCAAGGAACGTCTAAGAATGTTATTGAAGAAGAAGATATTACTGACTCTAATTTCGAAATTGAGGTCTATAAAAATCTAGATGAATTTTTTCCTTGTTTTTTGGAATTATTAAAATAGGTATTGGAATGTATAAAGTAATCTTATCATAAAATAATTTGAATGTGGAGCTATTGGGAACTTTACCAATAGTTGTCCTTGAAAAAACAAATAAGTGGATTTTGATGAAGATGATAGAAGGAAGAGGAGACCAGGGAAGAAACACATTTATATGGCTATATCTTATTCTAAATAGAAATAAGGAAAGTTATACAAATCAAAAAGGAGAAAATTTTTCTCTAAAGATGTTAAAGAAGAAAATATTGATGATGAATTAGAAAAGTTTAATAAAAAGGCTGGAGATAATACTTTTATTGAAATAGTTAACAATGAGGTGTTCAGAAGCAGCAATTATGAAAAATAAAAAACTCAATTATTATTTCATATGAGGGAAAGGTTGAAAACATGATTGAGAAATATGTTATGTCTTGAAAAATATATGAAGAAGTTAAAAAATAAATACTGTTTAATAAATAACCAAGATGATTTTTTTGATTAAAATGTTCAGATGTTGTAAGATATTTATGTTTTAATGAAATATCATAATAGAGAAAAGAATCATAGTAAACATATGTAGGTTATTTTTAATGACAAATAATAAGAGTGTGAAATTGTCCAACAAAAAAATTCTAAAGATAAAAAAGGGTTAAAAGTTTCAATAACTCTATTTCTGAAGATGGTGAAATATCTAGAAAGGGTAAACCTCACAATGATAAAATTTTACCTTCAAAGGTTGAGAATAAACCTGATTGATTATGAGAAGAAGAATGCAGTTAAAGTCATGTATGTGGCCAAAACGAACAAAATAGTGAATTAAGAAGTTATTAAAAATTATGATCCTTAAAATGTTTCTATTATTTATGGTTTTTATATGATTATAAAGAATAAAAAGATAAAAAATAAGAATATAGTTTATAGTATATATTTTTATGGTAAAAATGTTTTGTTATGAAATATGAAAAGGTTTCTTAGAAACATGCTCACAATTCTAGACACTATGGGTGTTTTATAGGAAAATATTATCTTCATATCTATTGTTGGTTTTTTTGTGGATTTGGGAAGATTTAAAATATGTATTGGTTCAATCTACAACATTACAACTATTACACAAATTATAAAAGGAAAATATTGAGGGAGATTCAATCCTGTCAAAGGAAGATGTCTTAGAAAGATGTTTTGAAGAAATCTGTGAGGGTTGTTTTAAATGACAAAAATATGTTCCAACACATGGAAACTATTTCTTAAAGTTTTTAAAAACCTATAAATTATAAAAATGGATGACTTGTTGTGTTACGGGCTCAACAATAGATTCATATCAATTCTCAGAATCTGACTATGACAAAATACAAAGGTAAATAAAAGGCAATTGTTGTAGAGAACACTCTCAATGATTCCAAAGGAGAATAAACATCGATTTTAGAAAGTGGTTATTAATCAGATATTAAATGAGATTTGGATTTTTTGAAGAATGTGAAGGATTTAAAAGAAGTAATAGTGAAATTTGGAAATGATTAATCTCTCCAAATCAGAGGCGTTGCATCAACCATCATTAGGGATTAAAAGTAAAAGTCTGAGAAAGATTTGTTTTTTTGATGGGATGAAACATAACCTACTATGTTTTTCAAAACTATGTGATGAAGGAAACAATTTTATCTTGATAAAATATTGTTTTTTATAAAAATAGAGGAATATTGAATGATATTTACTGAAGGATAATGCACAAAACAAAAATTATTCACATTTAGTGAGGTTCAAAACTCATGTTATTAAGGCTTAATAGAAGAAAATTCTTTGCAGAATAAAATCATGGGCACTTTTTTGATAGAAACATTAGTAAGTTATCAAATCAAGAGAGTTTCCATAGTATTCTAAATATGTCAAGAAGAAGATATTGGTGTTGCACAATTTTTTAGAAAGGAAATATTAAAAACTATATTCATTAGAAAGTTTAAAATTATTAAAAACTACCCTTAGAAAATGTTCATTATGATATATGTGTGCCAATATGAAAAATATAAACTAATTGAGATAGGTACATTAATACTTTAATTTATAAAATTAATCACATTACTTATTATATATATATGAAACATAACTCAGATGCTCTCAAGATGTTTAAAAGTTACATGAGGAAAGATGAGAACGAATGTGAGTATTGAGTAAAGAAGTTGAAAATAGAAAATGGAGGGGAATACAAAAATGAAAAATTTGAAAGTAATCTTGTGATGAATTTAATTTTTAATGAGCTTAGTACAATAGAAAATCCTTAAAAATGGTGTTTCTAAAAGGAAGAATAGAATTTTGGTTGAAATGGGATGAAATATGTTACTAAAACATGGTATCTCCAATTATTTTTGGAGAAAATACTTAAGAACTACTTTTTATATTCAAAATTGATGATTTTACATCGAATGTTTCATTATGAAACCTTATGAATTGTTTTAGGGTCAAAATCCATGTTGGAAACAATTATAATATTTTGAGAGTTACGGAATCATAAAGAACAAAGGTGGAAACCTCGGAATGTTTCAGAGGAGCGGTGAAGATGGATTTTTTTCCTACCATGCTCTTGATGAGAGAGGATACATATGTTTCAATGAAGAGATATAAGGATTATTTGACTCCATTGATATAAAAATTCTTGAAAAATCAATGGATTATAAAAAGACTCAAGTAGATAATTAAGATTAATAGAATGAATGAATTCGTGTTGAATGTTTTGATAATGATACCAACAATGGTAATCCAACTCAAGAAGAATAATTAGAATCATCTATTTCTATTTACAAGTATGAATGTTGAAAATATCATCCTAGCCAGAGGAAGAAGGTGGAAGATCAAAATACTAGTTGTGATCAACATCAAAATATACACACAAGAAGAATATCAAAAGATATTACACATACTTTGTGGTATTAAATGTTTTAGATGAAATATGTTAATGAATCATTTGAGCATTTAGAATGGGGTTAGGCCATGAATAAATAGTTTGAGTAGATAAAAATGACTGATACATGGGAACTCATTCCCAAAAGGGATAAGAAAAATATTATTAGCACAAAATAGGTTTTCATATACAAGATAAATGAATATGGTTAAGTGAGAAGAATAAAGCATGATTAGTTTTCAAAGGCTACTCAAAATTTAAAGGCATTTTTTTGATACTTTTGATCATTTGGAAAGGTCTGAAATGGTCATAATTTTTCTTGATATTTCTACACAGTGAGGTTAACGATTTTTGTTCACAATGACATGAAATCATCATTATTTAGTTGTGTTACTGTTGAATAAGTTTATACTGAATAATAATGTGTATTTTTTGTGGGTAAATATGATAGTTATGTGTAGAAGTTGATGAAATACTTGTATGGGAAAAAGAAAGCTCTGAGGGAACAATATTATAAATTGGAAACTTTCTTAAGGAATGAATTTTAAGAAAGGAAGGGTTAATAAAAATCAATACATAAAACAACTTGATGAGTTTTACCTCATTGTAATTTTTATGTTGATGACATAATATTTTCATGGAATGATGAAAGAACTTATGAAAGATACTCAAAAAAAATAAAAAAGTTGTTTGAGATGTCTATGTTGGGATAAAGGAAATAATTTCCCGACACAAAAATTTCACAAAAGAAGAAACATATTTTTAATTCATAAGAAAATTATGCTAAGGAACTTCTTAAGATGTTCAACATAGAAAATTCAAAACCAATTCCCACATCAATCTTAGTGGGAACCAAGTTGAAAAAGATAGAGAAGTGAAGGAAGTTGATCCTAAATTGTTAATAATGTTGATTGGATGTTTTTTATACATGAATGCCTTATGAACTAACATTTTTTAAGATGAAAACTTATGTGAAATATTTTAGAGTGATCCCAAATAATCACATATTTTATTTGGAAAAATAATTCCAAAATATATAAAAGATAGAATAAATTTTATAATCAGGTATGATATCTCAGAAATTATTGACATGTTTGAGTATTCAGATGAAGATTGTGTTGGAAAAGGTGATGGTAGAAGATCCACATATGATGGAGTTTTATTTTTAGGATAATGTTGTGTTATTTGTAATACAAAAGAAAAAAATTAGTAACTCTTAGTATAAATAATGATAAATGTGTTTCTTCCACTCAAGAAACTACCCAACATAAGTGGCTGAAGAGTTGGTTAGAATACTTACTTATTGAAGTAATATTACCATTCCTCTTGAGTTGTGATAATCAAATCTAAATCAAACTTATAAGGAACCTAGTACATAATTATCATTCAAAATATATTAACATAAAGTACCACTTCATCAAAAAGCATGTGGAGATGAATAAATTGAAACTAGATTATTTTCCTACATCAGAACAAGTTGTTGAAATATTCATAAAAAATTATTGATGGAAGTTTTTTATATACTAAGTTTGACCATCGGTGTACAACCTATTTCTCATCAAGGTTGAGTTATTTATTTGTGTACTATATCTCATTTAGTCGTTGGATTGTGTTTTCAAGGTGGGAGGAATTTTTTCATAAATATTTAAATTTTTATGTGCTAAACATTTTAGGGAAGCATGTAAATAGAAGGATTCATTGGTAAGTTATGATCTTATCATGTAAGTGTGTAAAATTTAATAACTATTTTTGGATTTTTTGTAGGAATATTTTATTTATAGAAATGTTGGATAAGTGATGAAATTTGTGAAGAAAAGATAAATATGGTTTCATGAAAACTACTTTTGGAAAACATGGTTTTTCTATAAAAAAAATATTTTTTCCTATAATGAGTTATCTAACATTGTTTTAGAGTTGTTGATATGTAATCAATTTATTGAAGTTACAATGTTCAACGATTTAAGAACCTTGGTTGACAACAAAATCCCAAGGGGGATATCGTTGGGTCAAAGATGGATGGAGTGGTTTTTGAGAGTTGAAATAAGTTTCTAAAGAAAGTGTAGCCTTTTATTTTCAAAGAAAAAAAATCAATTTGTAAAATATTTCAATGAAAATTGTATTCAGGGCCTTAGTCTCAAAATGATTAAGAAATTCCATCAGTTTGAGAAGAGGTTTTTGGGAAGAAAACACTCATCACACACACCTTCGGTCTAGGATGTTCTGAGGAATTTAATTGGTGTATAAATGGATATAATGAGAACCCGATGATTTTTTGATATTTTCTATTTATAAAAAGATATATGTTTTCTGGACAAAATGTGATGAAATTATTATAAAGGAACTGGGGAGAAGTAGTGATTATAATTTCATTGTAACTTGGTAGGAATGAAAGATATTGTTGGAATGTTGAAAAGTTACTATACTTTCATGAGAAGAAAAACTAATAAACCACCTGAAAAACATAATCATAGAAATATTTCTAGATTTTTACATATTCAATAAATGGAAGTCAAATATTCTGATACCGTTCTATCAGATTAAGTGTTCCGCCGATCAATCAGAGGTAGAAAAATTTGTTTTTGGAAACTTTGGGAAGTTGATGGAACTGATGATGGTGATGAAATTCAAGGACCAATTAACAATATAATCAACCATTTTAATCAACATGAATTGGATTTTTTTTTATTTTAGGTCATGACTATCTGACCGAGGATGAATCTAATAATTTCACTTGACTCATGATCATCAGTCTAACAAAAACAAGAAAATAAGATCTGTTAGAGTAGATACAAAAGTTTTTTCAAGGGGATCATGAATATAAATGCACATGTTTTTAAAAGAATGTTGAACTCAATGTTGAAGAGATTCTGAGAAGTGTTGGAATCTTTAGATGTTTTCACTAGGCTTATTCTATAATTTTTTTAAAGTCTTATGTTTATCATGTTGGCATTGCACATTCTAATTTTTAGTGTATTTTCAGATGGTGCCAAGAATCACAATGAGAAGTTAATTTTTTCATATCATTAATTTAGTGAGGAGAAACATAATGGAGAATCCATTTCCTTCATCATAATGATAAAGTTAGAAAAAAAGGCTGATGTATTTAAAGAAATTATTAAGCGAGTTAAATTTGTGAAGATTCAAGAAGGTTCAAGAATATTTGAGAAGTGTTGAAGACGTCAAATATGTAGCCATGATTTAAGGGAATTTATAGATTTTTAGAAATTTGCTGGAGTGAGAAAACATGTTGTAATCTAAAACAAACTATATTTGGAATAGATATAATTATAGGATGTAAATTATACTTTCTTGAAGCTTTTACTTTTTTTAAAGTAGAGAGACAATCTCTAATTTTATAGGGAGAAGAAGTTTTCCCGATCTGGCTTTCCTAAATATGTTTTGTTGATAAAAGAAGGAATAGAGAAGAGAAATGATCATAATCCTCATTTTTATTATATATTGAAAAACCAGACTAGGTTTTATGAAATCAGATAGAAAAATTTTAGTTTTTTTGGTTTTCGGACAGAATTATATTTCAATATTAAGGAATCAGTTAGGAAAATTGGATTGGGAAATCATACTGAGTATAATTATGAAGTCAAATAAGTTCTTACCTATTTTGGGTAGGTAAGTGAGTATTTTTTTGAATTTTATATTTGTTAAAGTTTACAAGGTAGCATAGTAACTTGTTTTGAAGCAATTGGTGAATGTTTGTTAACATGTTAGATAAATTTTATTACATTTTTTCCAACTACTTGAAGAACAAGTGGAATTTTATTGATCATAGTGATACATGAGTGTAAAGGAATATTAAAATCAATGTATTCCTCAAAATAGTATTTTTTTAGTGTTTTTTGGTATTTTATTGTTTCCAAACCATACAATGGGTGTAACTACTCTTATTGAGTAGTGAAAGATATAAATTATTGTGTTTTTGTGGATGTGGGATTTTTTCACAGCAAGGAAACAACACTTTAACATAAATAAAAAGGTTATTTTTAAAGGGGGAAATCAATGAAAAACGTATCATTAATTTATCACTCCCCCTATTATTTATACTATGATCCTCGTTTGGAAATTTCACTTCATTAATTCCAATTTATGAAAATATGATAACATCATTTGTGGACATGTGCACAACTGCCTCTTCAAAGTGATGTAATACGTTCACACATTACATGGAATGTATTAAATATGAGCTTAATAAATATATGTGATAAAAATTAAATATATATAATATTTATGAGATAATTACCATTTTAGAAATTTAAAATATCATTTTATTTAATACATTTTCACCCATTAAAAAAGTGATAATGTCAGTTGTGGACGGGTGGACTACCACATCCTCTATGTGAAGTGATTCCTATTACATAAAAATAAATTTATATTTAAGTATATATGATTAAATAATTTGTTATAGATGATATAATTATCATTCAATAAAGATAAATAATTCTAACCTTCTTTCTATAATGATCAATGAAAAATGGGAACGTTAATCATGTGTACGTATCGCCTACTGGCTCCATGATTGTAAGCCTTTTTCATTTTTTATAACTTTATTTTATGACTGTTTCTAAAAAAAATTTATGTCGGAATACAATAATTATTTCCTGATTATTATTATAGATATTTTTATATAATTACCTTTTTTACTATAGTAAACCAACCTTATTTTGTTCGATACATAAACCAGATATGGTCAAATCACCCGATGTAGAATTAATTATTTTATTAGTTGTATAAAAAATTGAAATAAGTGAAATAAAAGTAAGTAAAAACTAGAAAATGTTCCTAATAAATTAAATAAGTAACATGTGTTTATTATTCAGGAAGATAATGATACTAGTGACAAGTCATACTTAAGGTAAGGTATTTATCTCACACACCTTCAGTGAGGCATTTCATGTTGATATGCACCATTATATTTTTATAAGGTGTATATACAACACCTTTGAAATCATATATCCATATTTTATCTATTATCATGGTAGTTAATGTTTTTTGAATGTTAATCATTCATGGGTGTTATTATTTAATCATTCAAAGTGATACGAGACACATTTAATGTTGAATGATTTTAGTTTCAAATATTTTTTTTCCATGTCAATATTCCTCATATTAAGATAAATTTTTATTTATATGGATAAAAAAGGATTAAAAATGATATATGATGCCTAATTTTAATTTTATTTTTTTTTCAAAATGAATCTTTTTTTTCTATTTTAAATGGAACGTTTTGACTAACAACAAGTGGAATTTCCTATTTATAAAGTATAATGATATCGTCCTTTTATGTAATCAAGACTTTTATTTTATCAATAGTTACCTTAGTATGATTACGTATTTTATTAAATGAAAAATCCTATTTTATTTTCTTGGGTTATTTTGGTATTGAAAATGGTTTTAAAAAACGGTGTTTGGGTGTTGAAAATGAGTCCAAAAAGAAAAGGGAATTTTTATAAGAATGTGTTTTCATATAGATTTAAAGATTTTTTAAATGGGTTAATAATGAGATTGTTTTAATATTGATATGTTACATGAGAATTATGTGAAATGGGAGATCCCAATAAAGCTTATACAAAGGGTTGAGCCCCATAATAGCTCACAGGTGACCGAGATACATCTTATACGATGGGTTGAGTCACATTATAGTTCATAAGAAATGGGTTATACTGATATAGATTATAAGAAGGGTTTATCCCCATTATATAACAAGAGTGAGACTGATATATATTTTATATACGAACTCATGATTTTATGAATTTTGTTTCTTAAATTAATTTAATCTCTTTAATATTTTTCATTTCACACAACACTAAATTTATCATGTGTTATTTGAAATCACAAAGATATGTTTTATTTGAACACAACACAATGTTAATATTGAACTTCAAATAACACTTATATTATATTTTAGTAAACACAACAAAATGATTGGCTTATGTTACACACAATGAAGAGTTCCTTCGATAGCATACGTTACACGCAAGACCTATTTTTACCAAACTACATTATATTAATAATATTGTTATTAAAATATCATTATAGTCACCAATTAGCCAAATGAATTACATTTATGAATATTATTTATAAAATTATAAAAATAAGGCTTACACACGTATATAAAATGAATATTTTGGCTATCAATTTGTTATAAATGAAACTAAGGACTATTTGAAAATTATGAAATTACATTTCTAATAAAACTATGTACAAAATCCATTTTATCTCAATTAATTGAATAAACCACTATTGATGAAAGTTTTTAATTAAATTTATGTATTATATATTCAAACATATTTTTTGTAGCCATACAATAGTTTTTATAGGCATAAGGTAAGAATAAATCCAATTTTAAGAATAAAAAAAGATATTTTTATAAAACGTAATTTTACTAAATTTTAATGGAGAACCCATTTTAAGTATAATTTTTGAATCTTTTATAATTTTAACATTAAAAATAAAATACCATTTTTTATGGAGATAACTGAGAAATAAAATTGGGTGAATTTTTTGTATTTTACAGAGAAGTTTTTTTTGATGAATAATGAAAAGCACACGATTTTAATTCCAAACTTCTTTTTAATATAGATTTTATATATAATTTAATTATATTTCAATATTGTTTTTAATTAAAATTGAATAATTTATAATTTAATTAATCATATTTAGTTCATTGGAACCAATTTAAAATTGAAATTTGATATAAAACACTTCAAGCATATTGACCTTTTATTTTTAAAAACCCGTAATCTGATCCCCTCAGTTGGATAAAATTTAAATTAATTTATGCCACTTTTTTATTATAATTTTAAAAAATGGATTTTTTATGTGAAATAAGCATACTTTATAATTTCAAATATGGTCAATATTATGACAACCCCATTCTTTTTATTACATTGATACATTATTTAATTACATAACATTTCACTTAATACAACCCAAAATATTGAGAAGTCTAGATTCTTTGAGAATTAGGTACATTACATATCAACTTGAAACATAAAATAAAACATCCTTATTGAAAATTTCCTTTATATGACTGTAATATTCGTTCATACAAAACATTGCATGGGATAACATGAGGATTTGAATAAGAAAGGGGTGAGCTATAAAGCCTAGTACGTGAGTAAAAATGGCATAACATGAAGATAATAACCCATTTAATGAATGGAATTTCCATGAGGCGTAAGGAAATATGAATAATAAAGTATGATATAACAAGATTTTCATAACATGGAAATGTGGAAACAAATTAAAACATTGCATCATAGGTCAAGGCTAAACTACCCATACATCATAGTGTAAAAATTACCATAATGGAATCAGGTAAACCCCAATCCCAACATGATATATCATGATACTAAATATTACCCAATACATTGGAGCCCTATTAGGGCGCACCCTTCATAAACAATTCAATATCTTGCTTAAGTGTGCCATATAGATCACATAACATGGACTAATTTGTAATCATAATGTATTATACAATAAAGGAATATAGAATAATTATATTTAATAACTCAATAAAAATATATATGCTCTTAAAAGTGAACACCATTGACAGATAATGGGTATGGTATTCACTGCACAATTGTTTTGGAATAGAAATTCACAGTGAAATTTCGATAGCCTAATTGCATGACATAAAAATTCATAAAAAGGTTTGATGAGAGAGAAATGGGTATCTCCAAAAATATAAAGGAAACTGACAGTAAGATCTTCATTTAAATACATTCCCAAATATAAGTAATTTGGAAATAGAAGGCATAACATAATAAATAAACTTGAAGAAATATGAGAAATGAAACAACTCTTACGAAATTTTAGCATGGTAACAAGTGTACATTACATGTATTATTGAGACAGAAATGTGTCTCTCATTAGTCAAACATAATAGGGGTAGTATGGGAGAGGTTTGAAAACATACCACATAATTTTAATTAATAATAAAATGTTGTAACATTATAATGAAACGTGGATAAAAATGAGAATAGAAGTAACCCTTACTTGAGTGTGTGACTTCAAAAGCTTGAACATGGGATTATTAAAAACATGGTTCACCTTGGGAGGATTATAGAGAAGGGAGGATAGAGTAAGAATATGCTCCAAGTATTTTTAGTGAGTAATTGTCAGAAATTATGTTGGTTTATATAGGAAATGTGAGAAGGATTCTTTAATATTTCACTAACTTAGGTTTTTGGAATATATATAATTAAATATTAAAAAACACAAACATTACCATAGTTTTATCTCATGGTTTTTTTCCATATAGTAGTGTATATAATTATTTTATAAGTCCAAGGGCTCATGATATGAAGATATTAGCCTTTCTTATGTGGAGGTGATTCACATTATTAAATAAATGAATTAAAAATCATAAAATATATTATACATTTTGGAAGAATCACTAAGGCATTATAAAATAAATCAAATAAATATAAAATCACATTATATTAAATTAAAACATATATATGGTCGAATATCCCTTTTATAATTATTATTAAAACCCAATTGGGACATTATAATATCATAAAACACACTATATTTATATGGTATTTAATTTTTACCCAAAAATCCGACTATTTCAAAAAATTATGAAAAATTTACCGTTGGATAATATTGACATCCTGATTCAAAAAATCATATTATTTTTTTTCAAATAAGTTTCTAAATATGTCCATAGTCACTTTAAAAAGAAATACTGATATTTATTAAAAATTGATGGGTTGCGAAAAAAATAGTATTTGAACATTAATAAAAAAATAATAAAATCAAAGTATATTCATTATTATATAAAACAATATACACAATAATAATTATATGGTCTTGATACACATCTCCTTATTACACCGGAAAATACCCAAAGAGTAAGGTATGTGATTGTGTGGCTTTCATCCGGCTGTATTGTGAAAATGGTTTGGGCCATGATCTGGATGAGCGTGAATTATCCTTTAAAAGGTCTCGCTCATTCTTATGATTTTGGATCTACACTTTGACATGGTTTATGTAAAATCCCTGAAATGATATCTCCCTTGGAATCTCTGACAAATGAGCTTCATATGGAACAATCCTACTTATTTAGGCCATTTCCTACATTGTCTACATTGAAAGGAATTGTTAAAACCTTATACTTGTTCTACTAATGTGAACTCAATTAAAAAACTATATTATCAATGTTAAATATACTTACCTTAATTTAAATCCAATTGGATATAATAAAATTGATGGAGTGAATGTGTTTTCAATATCTATTTTACAAAAAAAGACAAGTAATTAAATAAAAAGTGAAATATCATATATAAAAGTTCGAGTCATTACAATATTCCTCCCTTATGAAATTTGACCCCTGAAACATTCATTTCCCACAATAAAATAGATGAGGGTATGACTTCTTCACCTCCTCCGGTTCCCAAGTTTCTTCTTCAAACTTGCGGTTTCTCCACAAAAATTTTACCAGGTGCGTTGTCTTATTCTGTAGAACTTTTTTTCTATAATATAAGATCCCCAGTGGTTTATCCTCATAAGAGAGGTTATTTTCCAATGGTACCACCTCTATATTGAGTACATTATTCGGTTCAAGTATGTACTTTATCAAGAGGGATACATGGAATATATCATGTACATGAGGTAGGTTAGGTGGGAGTGATAGTCAGTAAGCCACCGCTTCGATGTGATCACCGATATCAAATGGGCCAATGTATCTTTGAATAATCATCCTCTTCTTCAAAAATCTCATCACTTTATTCCATGGAGATATGTTGGGTAATACCAAGTCTCTAATATCAGACTCTAGGTCTCATAGACAATTATTAGCATAGCTTTTTTGTCAACTGTTAGTATCCTTGATGTGCTGCTGAATTGTCGTAACCTTATCCACAATTTTATCAACCATTTTAGGACTTAATAGTCTTCATTCCCCAAATTCATCCTAGTAAGCATGTTTTCTGCACCTCTTCCCATAATGGGATTCATAAGGAGACATTTGGATGCTTGAGGGGGAACTGTTGTTGTAAGAGAACTCAACCAAAGGAAGATGTCTTCACCACCCTTTTTAAAGACCATTGAGTATTCTCTCAACATGTCCTCATGTTTCTGGAAAGTCCACTTAGATTGGCCATCAATTTGATGGTAATAAGACATTCTGAAGTTTAACTCAGTATCTAGAGCGTGTTGGGAATCTTCTAGAACATAGAGGTGAATATTGGGTCTTGATCGAATACAATCGATAGTGTTAAAACATGCTACCTCACCACTTATCGGATTTATATCCGTGAAAGTTGATCAAATGAAAAATCCCCTCGAATAGTAATGAAATGTGTAGTATTTTTAATACGATCAACCAAAACCTAGATATAATTTATTGCTATTTTTGTCTTAAGAAGACCAGTGACAAAGTCCATGATGTTTTTTCCCATTTCCATGTATATATGGGTATTGGTTGCATCATCCCCTATGTTTTTCTTCTTTCCTCCTTCATTTGCTGACATACAATACATCTTCTTGTATATTCTGTGATCTAATTCTTCATATTGTCCCACCAAGAGTTTTCCCAGAGATCTCAATAAATCATTGTTCTTCCCAGGAGGATAGAGAAGGTTAAGCTATGTGCATCATCCAACAAATCCTTCTATTACTCATGATTTTATAGTACACATAGTCTTGACCAAAATCTTACAACACCTTCTCCAATAATATTAAACTCATAGGATTTAACTTTTCTAATAGTTTCCACTTTCTTTTGAATTCCCACATTATATCATTGAGCATCATTTATGAAATGATTTATGATTTTCCTTCTTTATAATTCCCATGTCTATCCTATTCATGTCTATAAAGATTGGATCCTTCTTAATTCTCATCAATAAATTATATTTTGGATCCTTTCAACTTATAGAATCTTCAAATTCATTTGTTTGCCCCGTTTGGTAGTGAATTGAGTGGTAATAGTCATTGATAAGATCTAACCACCTTATTTTGTGCATATTCAAATCGTTCCATGTGAATATATACCTGCAGATTTTGTGATTTGTATATATTTCACACTTCTTATAAGGACCTGGCCATAAACCATTACATAATCTTGAATTAAATGAATAATTTACATTTAGGATATTTTTAGGTTTGGTGTTTTAGAGAATTACGCCATAACTATTACATATCATCTTTAAAGTTACATGTAGACCCTATTACTCAGTATCCATTTTTTCATAATATAAAAACTCTTAAAAAGAAACATGTCTAGTTCCATGTTTTTGAAACATGACTTTTCCATGATCCCATCCTTGACCCAATTCACCTTTAAGTCCAGTGGAAAACATTTCAGAAACATGGGATGGGCATAGAAAGCCTAGTAGGGGTTATAAAATAAGGAAAGAAAACATTATCCTATCAATAAATACAAATCAATGAAACCATACTTTTCAATCATAACATACCTCTTGAAATCATAATATTTATGAATAAGACACAGAAATTATAAATCATAAAGGTAACTTGTGGCATACATAACACACATTCATTGTAGCTATCACAACCACATAGAGATTTACATTGGAATACCCATCATAGTATATTCCTTAAATCTATTAGGAGAAACATTAATATTTACCTTCGTCATGTTACCCAATGGATTGAAGAGCTATCTCAGGATCACCCGTTGTAGGTTTGCAACAGAATCACCCGTATACAAAAACAATTCCTAATAACCATAACATATTCATAACACATAAAACAAGCATAAATGAAATATAACATTTTCACATTGAAATCACAATATATCATTTTAGGATATTGAGATAATCAATGCTTTGTCAAACCATTTTGAAAACCATTTAAAACATTTAATAAAGAGACTTTTGAATCAACGTGTCCCATACAACTATTAAGCATTTGAAAAAAAATTAAAATTTAAAACATTCATGTCTATATAAATAAATAACTAAAACCATTTTTAAAATGTGGACACTAATGGGAAATATTTATAAGAATAAATCTTTATAACATTTAAAATGATATTTTAGTTAAAGAGTTATTAACCAAATGAGAGATGATTGAATACAGATAATTGAGGAATAACATTAATTAAAGATTATAATATCATGAGAATAAATATATTAATGATATAATATTTCAAATGGCAATATATACACCATATAAAAGTTAATTGGTGGATAACAACAAATAAGTTTCAAAGGAAAGTAAACTGAGACAAAGTCCCTTGAAAATATCATATCCATATATTATGGAAAAATGAATGACATAATTATGTTTGAAGAATAATAATACACCCAACATAAGTGGATATTATGTGTTAAAAAATCATAGGACATTCACACATATTCATAGCATGGAATAATCAAGAAGTATAAGTTTAACCCAAATAATTGAAATTGGGTTCAGAAGTTGTCTTACAGAAATTCAACAGCCTAACGACGTCACATTAAAATTATGAAAATGAGTTGATGAGATAGAAAAGGTTCTATCATCACTTGAATACAAAATTTACATCAATAAGGATATATAATAAAATATCCCAACATAATAATGTGGAAATTAAAATACATAACATAAATGAAGTCTTTTAAAAAGAGGAGGTTGAAAGATTCCCTCACCTATTTGGTAACTTACAAAACATACCCCACATAAATTAATGATACTAAAATGAAAATGTAAATACCAATAAATTAAATTATATTACACAATTAATACAATCATGGGAAGTAAATACACCACATAAATGATAATATCTACAAATATAGCATGAGTCTCACCGGAATAAAAAGTGAGATGAAAACCTCTCACTACATTGTATTCAATCGAGCCGTATGAAAAAAAGTTAATAACCACCAAATGAAGAAAATAATACCGTGAATATAAAGATAATCATGATAATATATATCATATGGTAGTACATAATAAAAATCATGCAATAAATAAGTGGTGAACAATGGAAATCTCATGGAATTAAAAGTGAGATAAGAAACCCCTTACCTCGTGTCCGAATTGACTCATTTGTTCCTTGTTAATTATGAATAATAAATATAATATAATTTTTAATTAATTAATAACATTTCTCAAGTTAATTTTTTATTTTTTTATCACTTATTACCATTCAATAAAAATTAGTTACTTATTTTGACTTCATATTGGACATTTTGTCGATGTTTAGAACTTGAGTCAAAAAATGAGCTTGTTATAATTACCAATTGTCCATGTGCTAAAAATTACATTATCCCTAGATTAATATTCATGATTTAGATATCATATATATCATATATATCCATTATATATGTATTTATAATAGCACATACCATTTGGATATAAGAAATAAAATGCACCATTCATGGAGACGGTAAGTCGTACGAACACATGGACACTCCTTTCATTTCTATTTCATATTTAGTGTAATGATAATATAATGATAAATAGTTATATTATAATTCCAGTATAATATCATATATAATTTTATTATCTCAATCCTTTATAAGTTCCACATATGGCATGAACGAGTCATATCACTTTGAGGGGTGGTAATCCGCACTTTCTCAAATGAAATTAATACATTTACCCATTATGGAAACCATAAAGGTATTATATAAATGGAAAATATAGAATCATAGAAACAATAAAAATATAATATATATATATCATATAAATACAGTTCCATCATAATGGCCACCATGAGAGGTGGTAGGAGATAATTGAATAATCATCGATTCGTGAGGAAGTAGTTCGCCATCCACATAAACAATATGTTCTTTAACCATTATATGAAGGTGTGTGTAAGTGTAGTTATAATAAATCTCATAAAAACAACCTAAAATATTTAGGATAATGGTTTTGTTATAAAATAAAGGAATAATATGATTTTAGAGGGTTGGATAAGAAAAATAAAAGAAAAGAACTTAAGAGAAGATGTTACCTTTAAATCAGGTAACTCCCTTTGGTTTGAACCAAAAGATTTACTTAAAGCCCCTTATGCCTAAATTAAGGCTTAAAAAGAAGGATATGTATGTAGGGAGAGTAATTGGGTAGAGTTTGGATGATAAAAGGGGCTTGAGAGGTGTGAATAATGGGTTATAGGTGATGGATTTTATAAGGGGAGGAGGGGCTCTTTAGGGATGTTTAAAAATTTTATTTTGTTATAAACTTATATTCAGATTAAAAAAGTCCAATACTCAATAAAGTCTAAGATAAGATGTCTAATGTTCGAAATAAATTCATCCAATAATAATTGGAAAGGTTTTGTATATTGTTTTAATTTTTATAGTCATATTTATTAAAATCATTTATTAAAGTGGTAAACACTACATAATCATTATCTCATAAATATTTTTATTTAGTTGATGTATAAAAATTATATATATAATACCATGATGTAGTAAATATTTTTTATCTTTCTAATTATTATTTATAGTCAAATAAATAATTTATATAACCCCATGTAACAATTGTTTTACTAAAAGATATATGTTTGTTTCATTTTTGTCTATAGTTTAAATTAATTAATATAAAGTGTCATTATCGCTCCCAAGTGTCTCCATGGGGTCCCAAAATCGACCAAAGTATTCCCATGGTTTAACATGTGTCAAAAAATAGGATTAGAAGCCATGTTAGGGTAATTTAATATTATTATAGTAAAATGTTTTACCCTTATTTACCAGTTTTACCCTTTAACCATGGTAAATAAAATATTTTCTGAATTAAATATTCAAAATGTCTAAAAATAAAAGTTACATATTTAAACAAATTGGACCTTATAATTAAAAATATTTATTCCATTTTTCCAAATTCAAAATACATAAGTGGAAGAAATTAATTTAAAATTAATTCCAACTGTCAAAATAAAAAGCATGTTTTTAAGAAAAAATAACTATCAAACGATTCACTTGTTTATGTCCAATTTCAATGTGAAATTACTTCAAATGACAAAAATTTGATTACATGGTAAATAAAAAATATAATTACAATTTAAAATAAATTAAAAAGATAATATATCCTTATAAATAAATTAGATTAAAAGGTGGTTTTAAATTAAAATACAATATTTTCACTATTCCATAAAAAATGAACATTATCAGAAAATACCGAAATTTAATCCAAATTAAATTTTGATGTCCTGATCTTAAAGAATAATATTATTTTGTCAAATAGAACATATAAAAGTTACACAAACTATTTTTATAATGGTTCTCCGTCAAAATGGGGTAAATCAACCCTTTAAAGAATATTGGAGTATTTATGCTTAAAATTGGATTATATATTATTTTAATCCTCTAATTTTTTTTAATAAATGTATAAATATTTAACAAACATGTATAATCACATTGTTTTTAGTAATATTCATTCTTACTATTACAACGGATAGGCATTAAATACCATTTAAAATAATATGATATTATTATTTTATTTTTCGATATAACTCCACATTGTGTGCAACGTAAAATTTAAAAGAAAGCCATTGTGGTGTATCATGTATGACATCAGACATAGCAACCCCCATTAATGTAAAATTAATATTTAATTAGAAAATATTAATGAGTATGAAAATATCATATTTCTCTATTTACCTGGGATGTAACATCCATCCACCCTTTTGGGAATTCCATCCTCACAATTTTAAAATTGGGCTCAGAAAATTCATTAAAAGTCCCACATCGAAAAAGAGTAAATAAAACTACCACTTTAAAAGAAAAAAATAAAAGAAAAAAGTTCACCCAAGACAACATGTACTAGAATTACATGAAAACATGGATATGGAGGAGAAAATAACCATCATGTTCTGGTGGATAGTGATAAAAACATGATTATGATAAAGTTAACCAATAGAAAATCACAAACTTGCGATGGGTTTAATAGTCTTTGATTCCATAGTAAGAAAAGTAAACATTAAATGTTTTATTTTTGAGTTAATTTTTATAAAGTTGAGGAGTTTATTTAGATCTTGAAAAATAGCATAAGGAAACATACTTACTTCATGTAGACTTTCATCCTTTACTAGATTTCTACAAAAAAACTCATCTTTTCTCCAAAGGATGAGTATTCAAGATTACTTGTTCACATTAAAAATGCTATATTAAGCTTCTTGAGAATCACATAATCCACAAAAGATGAACCATATATTTCCCATGTCCTTAGACATTTATCAAAACAAAAAATGGTTAGTACAAGATCAGCTAATCCCCCAAAAGGATAATATTTTACAAAAAGAAAAACTACTCTTAATCTCAAAAATTTGTCAAACAATACCCAATGTTCAACAAAGACCGTTCAAAAGAAACTCTCCATAAAATTAATCAATGCAATGCAAAATAGGATTCAATCCCAAATATCAGAAGGATTTAATCACATAGTCTACCAAGATAAATCTTTAAATTTATCTCCAAATAACTTCAGTTACTCTTAAAGTAACATAAAAATGTAATTAACCTAATCACATATTCTCCATGATAGGTTAATCATTTCCATATATTACCCAGAATAAACTTATTCTTGATTAATTAAATCATCTAACTAAAAATAATTAGTCATACTAACCAGGGACTTCACATAGTTTAGTGGTAGGAGATAAATCTGAGTCCCACATTGGTTGTGGGTTCGATTCCGGCATCTTTGTCCGACATGATGAGTATTCACACGGTCTGCATGTTGTCCTTTTACAAAAACAATATAATTTTATAACATCCCAAAAAATGATATAAATTAATAAAAAATAACAATAACATATTTTTACTAAAAATATTATCTAATAACTTTCATTTTGCATCCCAAAATGTAATAACCTGTAATTGCCTCAAATTCAATGATCATATAAACCAAAATGGTTCCTTATAACAATATCCCCAAAATAAAAGATAATTCTTCTTTGAATAAAAATCTCACATATCAAACTACTGGGTTACCCATAATAGAAAAAAGTTTCCAAAGTAATAACATCATTAATACTTTCAAACATATAATCAACCATAACTCTTTAATTCCTAAAATGTAGACATCTTAATCATTAAACATGTTTCCAGATCCTTTATCCATATTATTCCATGTTATTCATTTATACTTCTTTCCTACAAACAAAATCATGAATAATGGCTCAAGATTTCAGTAATTTCAAAACATGAGCTAAGAAATAATACATACCTTTCATAGGTCATTTTCTATTTCCTTATCTTTAATTAGAATGGCATTTGGAATTGGTAACTATATATTTGTATGATTTGGCTGATCCCTTTCATGAAACATCTTCATAGGAAATCTATTTGCGTTGAGACCATGCACACCGCATTTAAAAAATTCAATTGACCCCTCAGGATGAACTTCTTTCCCTTTCATAGAGTCAACTAAACGCTTCCTTTTTTCCCTGAATGTACGATGCCTTTTAAAAATCACCAAGGTTCAGGTGGTCAATCATTAATCCAGATAGTTGGTTGAGAATAACCACAAGAGTTCACATTGCATCTCCCATTTAATTTAGTTTCTCATTCTTAGAACCATCACCGTTTTCTTCATATCCACTGTTACATTGGTTCCTTCTAGATCCTGCCATTTACAAAAACCAAAAATGTCAGTGTGATTGTAGGAGTAAATTCATCATATGATATCTTTTGAGGTGGGTAAATACTAATATATACTTATTCATGCCATCTTAAACTCATTAACTTTATCTAAAATAACTATTAATCATTTTATAACCTTAACCATTATTGTTATGTCACTTATTATAAATTAACTCCATATTCTCTAATGTTATCTAAACCAATCACTGATACCAACTATAAGGACCCGACCTTAAAACATTACATAATCCTGAATTAAATGAATAATTTACATTGAGGATATTTTTAGGTTAGAGTTTTAGGTAATTGGGCCATAAATATTACATATAATTTTCAAAATTACATGTATACACAACTAATCAGTATAAAATTTTTTCATAAAATAAAAACTCTTAAAAATAAACATGTCTAGTTTGATGTTTTAGATAGCTTGACATTTCATTGATCCCATCCTTGACCTTATTCATATTTAAGTCCTATGGAAAAAATTTCAAAAACATGGTATGAGAATATAAAGCTCTGTAAGGGTTATAAAATAAGGAAAGAACACATTATCCCCTCAATAAATACAAATCAATGAGACCATACTTTTAAATCATAATATATCTCATGAAATCATAATATTTATGAATAAGACATAGAAATCATAAATCATAAAGGTAACTTGTGGCATACATAACATACTTACATTATAGCTATCACTACTAATTAGGGAGTTACATTGAAATACCCATCATAGTATATTCCATAAATCTATTAGGAAAAACATTAATGTTTACCTCCATCACGTTACCCCATGCATTGGAGAGTTATCTTGGGCTCACCCGACCTTGGTTTATCAAGGAACCACCCTTATACATAAACAATGACTAATAACCATAAAATATTCATAACACATAAACTAAGAATAAAAGAATTATAAAATTTTCACTTTGTAATCATGATATATAATTTCAAGATACTGACATAATCAATGCATTATCAAACCATTTTCAAAACGATTTAGAACTTTTACTAAAAAGAATTTGGAATCAATGTGTCCCATACCACATTGAAGCATTTGAAAGATATTTTAATTCGAAAAAATCTTTTCCATATTAATAACTCCTTAAAACCACTTTTAAAAAGTGGACTTTATTTAGAATTATTTATAAGAATATATATTTAAATCATTTAAAATGGTATTTTAGAATATGAGTTCCTAACTAAATGAGAGATGCTTGAATACAAATAATTTAGGAATAACAATAATAAAAGCTTATAATATCGTGATAATAAATAGATTAATGATATAATATATCAAAGGGAAATATATACACCATATAAAAGTGAATTGGTGTATAACAACAAATTAGTCTCAATGGAATGTAAATTGAGACAAAGTCCCTTGCAAATATCATATACTTAGATTAAGGAAAAATAAATCACATAACTATGTGTGAAAATAAAAAATACTCCAAATATAAGTGGATATTAAGTGTAAAACAATCACAGGACATTCACATATATTTATTTCACGACATAATCAATAAGTATAAGTTTGACCCAAATAATTGAAATTTGGTTAAGAAGTCATCTTACAAGAATTTGATAGCCTAACGACATCAATTTAAAATTAATTAAATGGGTTGATGAGAAAGAAAATGTTATATCATTGCATGAACACAAAATTAAAATAAATATTGATTTATAATAACATATCCTCACATAAGAAAGTGGAAATTAAAAGACATAACATAAATGCAGTCTTTTAAAAAGGGGAGGGTGAATGATTCCCTCACTGATTTGGTAACTTATAAAACATACACCCCAGGAAAGAATCATCATACAAAAAAGTTGTAAATACAAATTAATTAATTTATATTACACATTGAAAACAATCATGGGTAGTGCATACACCACAAAAAACAAAATAGTTTCAAATATAGCACGAATCTCATGGGAATAAAAAGTGAGATGAAAACCTCTTACCATATTGTAATCAATCAAGTCGTATAAACAAATGTTAATAACCAAAAAATGAATCACAAAATAACATTAATATAAAGTGAATAATGATAATATATATGAAATTTAAGTACACAATACACCACATACAATAAATAATTGGTGAACAATGGAAATCATAGGAAATTAAAAGTGAGATAAGAAACCCCTTACCTTGTGTCTGACTTGACTAATTTATTCCTTGTTATTCCTGAATAATAAACATAAGTTAATTTATATTTGATTAAGAACACTTTTAATTTTTATTATTCATTTCATGTCACTTATTACCATGCTATAACATTTATTTAATTATTTGAGTTCATATTGGACATTTTTTTAGTGTTCGGAACTTGAGTCAAAAAATGAACCTGTTATAATTAAAAATTGTCAATGTGGTAAAAATTCCATTATCACCAAAATAATATTAATTATTTAGATAAATTATATATCATATATATCTAGTATATATGTATTTATAATAGTTCATAACATTTTGAGATAATAAATGAAATGCACCATTCATGGAGATGGTAAGCCGTATGTATGCATGAACGCTACTTTCATTTCTATTTCATATTTAATGGAATGAAAATGTAGTGATAAATATTTATATTATAATTACAGTATAATACCATATATAATTTAATTATCTACATCCTTTATACATTCCACGTATGGCATGAATGAATCATATCACTTTGAGGGGGCGGTAGTCCGCACTTCCTCAAATGAAATTATCGCGTTTACCCATTATGAAAAACATATTGTTATGATATAAACAGAAAATAAAAAAGCATATAAACAACATAAATATAATATATATCATATATAAATACAGTTCCATCATATTTTCCACTATGATAGATGTTAGGAGATAATTGAACAATCATCATTTCTTGAGGCAACAGTTCACCGTCCACAGAAACAATATGTTCTTTATCCATTATATGGAGGTGTGTGTTTGTTTAGATAGAATCATTATCATAAAAACAACCAAGTATATTTGGGAATTTTTTTGTTATATAATAAAATAATAAAAATAGTTTAGGGGGCTGGAGAAGTAAAATAAATGAAATGAACTTAAGAGAAGATGTTACCTTTAAATCAGGTAACTCTCTTTGGTTTAAACTAGAAGGTTTACTTGAAGTGCGTTATACCTAACGTAAGGATTATAGAATGAGTAGAGGTATTAAGGGAACTTAATAGGGTAGATTTTGGATGAGACAAGGGGATTATGAGGTGTGAGTAATGGTTTAGAGGTGATGTCTTTTTATAAGGGGGAGGTGGGTCTCTTTCGGGATGTTTGAAAATATTATTTTATTATAAACTTATCTTCGGTTTTAAAAGATCCAAACTCATTAAAGTTGAAGATAAGATAACTAATGTTATAAATAAAGTCATATGATAATAATTTGATAGGTTTTGGATATTTTTTTTTAATTTCTATAATCTTATTTATTTAAACCATTCATTAATGAGGTAAACATTGCATCATCATTCTCTCATAAATAATATTATATATCTAATTTAAAAAAATTATAAATAAAATAAAATTATGTATGAAATATTTTTATCTTTATAATGAATATTTATAGTTGAAGATATAACTTATATAACCTCATGTAAATTTTTTTTTTCTAAAAGATATATGTTTATGTTATTTTTGTTTTTACATTAAATTAATTAATATATAGTGTCATTATCACTCCCAAGTGGTTCCATGGGATCCCAAAATCGACCCAAGGATGCCAATGGTTAGACATGTATTAACCAATATGATTAGGACACATGTTAGGATAATTTAATATTATTATAATATTATTTGTTACCCTTATTTATTAGATTTACCATTTTTCCATAGTAAATAAAATATTTACTGAAGTAAATATTAATAATGTCTAAAAATAAAAGTCACCAATTTTAAAAATTTGGACCTCCTAATTAAAAATATGGTATCCAATTTTCCAAATTCAATACATATAATTTCCAGAAATTAATTTAAAATTTAATTCCCACTGTCAAAACAAAAAGCATGTTTTTTTAGAAATAATATCTATCAAAATATTGACACATGTTTATGTCCAATTTCAACATGAAATTACATCCAATGACCAAAATTTTCTTAATTTTTTTTAAAAAAATAAAATTACACTTTAAAACCAATTAAAAATTTAATCTAAACATATAAAATAATAATTAATAGGAAGTTTTGATTTAAAATATACTATTTTCACTATTCATTAAAAAATGAGCATTATCAGAAAATACACAAATTCCATCCAAAGTAAATTTTCATGTCTATATATTAAATGAGAATACTATTTTTCAAATAGAAATTATAAAAGTGACAAAAACTAGATTGAAAAATGGTTCTCCATCAAAAGGTGGTCAATTGACCCTTTAAAGAATATTAGAGTATTTATGCTTAAAATTTGATTCTGTCATATTTTAAGCCTATAAATTTTATTGGATAAATGTAAAAATATTAAAAAAAACATGTATAATCACATATTAGTTATTTCTGTTCATTTACTCTTTTATAATCGCTAGGAATTAACTACCATTTAAAATAATACTATTTTATTATTTTATTTTGTGGTATAACACCACATTGTGAGCAGGTAACATTTCAACGAAACCCGTTGTTGTGTATCAGCTAATCCGTCTGATATATCCCCCACATTAAATTAAAATTAATATTTATTTCAAAAAATTTAATATGTATGATAATATCATATTTTTCTATTTTCCCGGGATGTTACACTTCTTCCCAAAGAGGTAATGTCGCTAAATTTCAAAGAGAAGTTCACTGTAGAAAACTCGAGATCTTGTGTTGGAATGTTCTTCTCAAGAACATTCAATTTCCTTGCATAATAGGCAAGGAATTTGACATTTTACATCAACACACATCTTAGGCCCTTCTTCAAAGCATCAATGAATACCACAAAAAGAACTCCACCTATAGTTAACATGGGCACAAGAATAGTGATAATAATCATTTTCAACTCCATAATGATATCTTCTCATTTATCTTTCCACGCAATCTCAAATCCCCTCCATGTTATCTTTGTTAGAGGATTTTACAATCATGATAAATTTCTCAGTAATCAACGATAATACCTAGCTAATCCAAGGAAAATATGGATATATATCACTATTGTTTGCTTCAACCACCATTCAATTGCCTCAGTCATTAAAGAGTCCATAGATATCCCATTTCTTAAAATGATATTCATTAAGAAAGTGACTTCCTTTAACTAGAAAAAAATTTAGTACTTGGAATATATTTTTTCTTTTCATAAGGTCTTTATCCTAATACTTTAATGCTCCTCCTCATCCTTCTTAATTTTTTAGTATATTTGAATATCATCAATAAAGACTCCCAGAAAATCTTCTATGTAATATATAAAGTTTCTATTCATCAAATCCATGATGATTTCAAGAGCATTAGTGAGTCTGAAAGGATTTATTATGAATTCATAGGGCTCGTACCTTGTACGAGAAAAATTCATGGGGATATATTGCTTATTCAAACTTAATTATTAATATCCTGACTCAAGATCCACCTTTGATAAGTAATGTTATCCATGAATCTGATCAAACAAGTCATCAATTCATGTAAAAGGATACTTGTTCTTTATCATGATTTTGTTGAGCTCATGATAATCAATTCAAAGGCACAGTGACCCATAATTTTCTTGACGAAGAGGATTGGTGTACCCCATTGTGAAACACTTGGGAGTAAAAATCCTTTATCCATATTATAAAATTGTTTTCCTTTAGATACTATAGTTCCAAAAAAACCATTCTATATAGAGTCATGGATATTGGAAATTTCTTTGGTATTATATCGATTAAGAATTCAACATCTATACTAGGAGGAAGACTAGGAAATTCTTTAGGAAACACATCAGCGAATTCCCTCACAGTATGCAAGTCTTTGAGGATGATTACATCCTTAGAATCGATCATATGAGCAAGATATCCATGCTCATATGATAGTAATATCCATGCTTGGGGTGATGGTGCTAAAGTAGATTCATCCTCTTATATACAGTTGTATAGATCCAAGGGTTTATTTTTGATATGGAGAGTGATTTTCCTCTCAAAAACATTTATGTTGGATCTATATAGGGAAAGCCAATCCCAACCAAGTATTGAATCAAATTTCACCATGGGAAGTATGATGATGTTTTCAAGGAATTTAAATCCACAAATTATAATAGGGGATCAGTAATATACATGGGATTATATAATTTCTCCTTTTTCTATTTTCAATGAAATATAAATATCTATGCTTTGTGGTGGTGTTTGGATTTTTCTACTAAATATTTGGGATATAAATAATGCATTAAAAAAGAACCCAAAACATCATTCACTATTTTTTAATGAATAACCAATATACCTATCACTGCTTTATTGTAGGGATTCACTTTGATAATAGTGATGTAAAAATCTCTCCCTTGCAGCCTTGGAGGTTGTTGGATACCTCATAAAACCCTTGTCTTAGGGAACTGGTTCAAAAAGTGCCCTGGTAATTTTCTGTTGTAGAAAGGAACAATGCATTGAGGATTGAACAAAGAATTCCTTTACATTGACACTATAGAAAGTTTTTCTTTCAGGCAGTCACTGGATAGGTTCCCTTCTTTCCCACACCTAAAGCATTTCCATATCGCCTTCAAAAATTTCTAGGGCGCTTCTTTCCACACTTTTGAAAAGAGGGGTGCTATACTTTTTTAGTACCATTGGATTTATCTATGGGACCACTAGAATTAAAGTCCACTGTCTAATTCTAATCCCCATTATACCCCAAATATTCATCGATATCCATGTCTACATTAAGGACACACCAAAAAAATATCCCCATAGCTGTCAAAGTCATCGATTGATAGGGATTTTTGTAGGATAGATTTTAGGCCACAAATAAAGAATTCAACCTTTCATTCAGGGGTTACAACAAAGCCCAAGGTGTATCGTGCAATCATAGTGATGTTTTAATCATACAACCGGATGTATTCGTATTATTTTTTTTACCGGAGGACAAGGAAATCCCTTTCTAATTTATGTCTGAGGGTGTGAGGAATGTATTTATTGAAAAACATTTTCTGTATATATTTACATACTATCACCTCGATCTCTCCCTCATGATTAATCTTTTTTATCAATGTCCCCCATTGATCAACTTCACCCTCTATATGATAATCATCCAAAAGAACCATCTCTTTTTTGAAGCATTTAGGGATAGATAAAATCTTCTCAGTGGAGTTGATCCATTTTTCGGTGATTTATGGATCAAATGATTTTTTAATGTAGGAGGCCTTTGTCTCATGAAGCTCTCAACTGTGACTTGTTTTTTTTATTTGGGTTTGGATTTTCTTCTTGATCCTTGTTTCTATTAAAAAATTGAGTTAACTGATAGGGTATTGTGACACATTTTCCAATTCCCTCTCTCATCGGATTGGGCATCTCATTAGAGAAGTCATTACATTGATCTTTGTATTGATTGTTAGCCTAATTACTCCTATTACTAGCCTTTTCCTAGAATGAATTGAGAATTAAGGGTAATTATTTTAAACTATTATGCACTTAATGGGGAATCTAATAACAATAAAGGGAATAATTATAAATATCATTTATTTAGTTAACTTATAAATTTATAGGCTTCAATTTATGTTATCCATGATCAATTTGTTAATGTAAATTTGTATAATATTTTTTTGTTCCATACATAATGGATTATAATGAGTTTATGAATTTATAAATGCATATCTCCTAGGATTTTTGAACAAAGAGTGCCTCAAATCCCATTTTCCTATACCAGTTCATATTCATGTCTAGATCAAAGTGGTGTTTTTAGGTTTTACCCCAAGATAAATTTGTGCGAGAGCCATATCAACTTATTTGTATCTGAAAAAGATGAAATTTCTTGATAAAAAATTACTCTATACTCACCAGAATTTAGGGATTATTTTATTATACATAGTATTATCCTTAAGTCTTTCACCAAAGTTTTCTAATCATAATCCCAAAAAATAACTAAACCTTCCTCTAAAACCAACTATAACAATCCCATTCTTTTTATAACATTCATACACGAATTAATTAAATAATATTACACATTATAAAACACTAATGATGGAAAAGTCTAGTGTATTTGGGAATTAGGCACGATACATATCAACATGAAATGTGAAATAAAACCTCTTTATTGGAAACATTCTTTAGATGACAACAACATTCCTTCATACTTAATATTTCATGGGATAACCTAAGGATGTACATAAGAAAGGGGTGAGACATAAATCCTGGGAAGGGAGTAAACATGACATAAAATGAATATAATAATACATTTTTGGCATGTAATATCAGTGATTCATAAAGGAATAAGCATCATAGGTTATGGTATAAAATGATATTCATAACATGGAAACGTGGCAACAAACTAAAACACTGCATCATAGGTTAAGGCTAAAATTACAAGACATCATAGTGGAAAAATTACCATAAATTAATCTGGTAATACCTTATCCCAACATTAAATATCATGATAATAAACATTACCCAATGTATTGGAGTGCTATTATGGGGAACCAGTCATAAACATTTAAATCTCTAGCTTAAGTACGCCACATAGATCATATTACATGGATTCATTCATCATCAGAATTTATTACAAGATAAATGAGTGAAAAATGCATACATATATTTCTTAAAAAAGGTATATTTGCCTCAAATTTATCACCCTTGATAGAGAATGATTACTCAATTCACGAAACAATTGTTTTGGAATAGAAATTCGTGGTGCAATTTTTGTAGCCTAATGACACGATATAAAAATTAGTAAAAAGGGTTGTTGAGAGAGAGAAAGGGGTATCTAATAATATATACATGAAATTTACAGTAAGATGGTCATAGAAATAAAAGTCCCAATGTATGGAATTTTAAAATATATGTCTTAACATAATAAATAAAATTGAAGAAAGGGGAGAAATGGAATAACATTTACCATATTTTGGAATTGTAATGAGTGTACAAGGGAGATATTAATGAGAGAGAAATGGGTCTATCATCAATGAAACATAATAATTATTATATGGGGGAGGTGATAAAAAATACCCCATAATTTTTAGTTGAAAATAAAATGGTGTAACAATATAAGGAAACTTGGATAAAAATGAGACTAGAAGGAATGCTTATTTGAGTGTGTGACTTCAAAAGAATGAAGATGGGATTATTGAGGGCTAGGGGAGACATGGGAGGATTATAGAGAGGGTAGTATATACTAGAGATTTTATTAAAGGATTTTTAGTGAATATAAGCGGGTCTTTGGTTGTTTTATATAGGAAATGAGAGGGGAATTCTTTAATATTTTACAATCTTTGGTTTTGGAATCTATATAAATAAATAGTCAAAATCACAAACCTTCCCTTATTTTTCCCAATGGTTTGTGAAAAATATTAGTGAAAAAATTATTTTATCAGTCCAAGGTCGGAATATATTAATATATTATCTTTTCTTATATTGAGGTGAGTCACATTATTAATTAAAAGAATTAGAAATCATAAAATATATTATTCATTGTGGAGGATTCACTAAGGATTTATAAATATGTCAAAAAAATATAAAATAAAATAAATTTATATTTAAAACATAAATTTATCTGAAGAACCATTTTATATTATTTATTACATCACTATTGTGCCATTATGATGTCCTAAAACACAATATATATTTATTGGGTATTTAATTATTACCCAAAAATTCTACTATCTCATAAAATTATGAAAAATTTACCATGGGATAATTTCAACATCCAAATTATATAAATAATATTTATTTTATCCAAAATGTTTCCTAAATATTTTAATTTCAAATTTTAAAATAAAAATATACATTTACTGAAAATTGATGGGTTTTGTCAAAAATTGTTTTTTAAACCTTATGAAAAATTTTCTTTGGCCCCATAAAATTTATATGTTCATTTATATTAAATAAAATTAATTTAATAATAATAATTTTCTAAAATATTATTTATTAAATTATCAAAAATATTCTTCTTAATTCAATTTGAATATAAACCAAAAATACTATATGTTCTTTAAAACGACAATAAAATGATGGTATAATCATTATTCTATACAAAAATAATGTACATAATTGTAATGATTGTGTCTTGATTAAAATTGCATTATTACACCATAATAATCCCATAGAGTAAGGTTTGGGATGGTGGGGATTTCATGGGTCCATTCTGTGAACATGGTTTGGGCTGTGATCTCGATATGCTTGAACTTCTCCAATAAATGGGTTATTTCATGATTAAGTTGTTTGATATTATCATGGTATTTGTCTATTGAAAATCCCAAAAAATGCTATATCCTTCAAAAGATCGAATAAGTGGGATTCGTAGGGAATGATCCTACTGGTTGGGGCCATCACCTCTTTTGTCTATGTCAAAAGTATTTGTAAAAGACTTATATTTATACTAGTAATGTGACCATTGTTAAATGGATATATTATCAATGGTAATGATACATGATGGTCATTTAAATAAAATTGTATATAAAAAAACAAATGGAGTTAATGTGTTTTATGTATACATTTTACAAAATAAGACATTTAATTAAATCATAATGTATATTTCATTTATAAAAGTTTGGGATGTTATAAACATTAATTTTTTATTATACTGATTAGTGAAAATAGTTAAAATTAATTATAGTGATTAAGGTAAAAATGATTTTACTCAATTTTGAGACATTAATATTAAGGGTCCAAATAGTCTAGAAACTTATCCAAAATCCATTGGATGGCCAGATTTATTAAAATTCCTCTCTTAGTTTAAATATAGACAAGTATTGTCGGCACATGATATAGGATGAAAATATAGATGTAGATGGTCAATATCAATAGTGGGGAAGGTGAATTGTATATTTAAAAACATTCATTTTTAACCTTATAAAAATATATGTTTACCAAGATTAAACAAGTTGAATTGAAAAACCCTCTTCAATTATTAAATAATGGGATAATTTGAAGGGCCCATGTCAAATTATAAATAACCTAAACTTAAACAAGTTTATGAGAAGGAAACTTAAGCATGTTTATTTTAGGGAAATATTATACCTTAAAGCTTATAGAATATTATTTATTAGAGTATAGATGTATAATAAAGTATTATAAAGTTATTATTTCTATCTTTAACAAAATACATCAGAATTAAAACTTGAAACGAAAATTAGTAAACAAGTAGAAAATATTTTAACCCAAAGATAAGGGTATTTAAAAACCTTGGATAATGTTCCCTTGATTTATAATTTCAAGAGAGTCTATCTTACCCACACCAGGGTAAGCCGTTGATAACAATATCAGAGTCTATCTTGCTATGACTATAAGACCTTAAACATTATGGTAGACAACGCCACTATCTTCCTATCCCTGAATGCCCTCAAACATTAAGGTAGTCAGTACCTATGTCTTATTATACCTGGAAGCCCTTGGTTTTTACACTACAACAATCAGAGTCTCACTAAGTAGACTGAACAAGTTGATCCCATATGGACAAGTTATTCACAGACTGAACAACTCATGAGAGTTTATCTCTCTAGAAATCACTTTACAACATCCAAACAAGTAATCTCTAGAAGTGTCACAATTCAACATAACAAATTATTCAAATTTATGGGGTATTTGTTTGGCAGCAATCCCAACAGTCATCTCCTCCCCCAATGATCTTATTTTTCCATAAATTTCAGAGGGACCTGGACACTTATCAATCAACCAAAATTTCGTTAAAAATAGATTATATGACATTGTTTCATGTAAAAAAACATGATAAACCTTAACATTTGTAATAAAAAATAAATTTTTAGGAAAACAATATCATGATGAAGAAAATTAAGTATAATTGGATCTGATAAACTGAAATGATACTTTAATGAAATTAGGTAACTCTATGAAAAAATTTTTAACAGATTCTTAAGGATTTGAGAATCGGGGTCTCAAAATATGAACAGTCGGATTCTGAAATAATAGACATTTAGATTCTAAATTTTGATGAATTTAGAATTTGATTTATGAGGATTCTAAATTCTAGAAAATTGTGAGTTCAATGTATGATTTTCATAGAATTTAGAGTACGATTTTCCAAGAATTCAGAGTCTAATTTTTTGATAATTCGGAGTCTGATTTTCAAATAAATTGAATTGTGATTTTTTAGAGAATTTAGAGTATGGTGTTCAGATAATTCAGAGACTAAATTTCAAAGAATTCAATGTCTAATTTTCAAAGATTCCAGAGTTTGATTTTTAAGGAATTCAGTGTCTAATGTTTAGGGAAATCAGAGTCCAATTTTCAAATAATTTAGAGTCTGAAATTATAAAGAATCAATGTCAAAAAGCAACATGACTTAATATCTAATGAACTGTGAGACTCTAAGATTTTATATAAGGATTTGATTATTTTTATAGACATTCAGTCTTAAGAAAAATATTGATAAAATTAGATAAATATCATTAAGAATAATATATAAAAGAATATTTAAGGATCAAGAATATAGATTTCTATAGAGAAGGGAAGTTTTCCGTAAGAAAATAATTCTTATAGAATGATAATTTTCTTTAATAAAATCTGTTTTTGATTTTCAATATATAATGGAATGAAATATTTTTAATGAATCTCTTTGACTTAACAATCTCTACCTTTTTGGAAATCAATTTTTTTTTCTAAATTGAATATAAGGAATAAGTTTATCGCTATTTGAACATTAAATTAAATAATTATCTCTATTTAATTATGAATCATAATGAATATGACTAACTCACCCATATGTTTCTAAATCCCTAATGATCTTATTCTTGTTTTTATTTGAGAAATTACTTATTCTTGCTTAAGAAAATATTCTTTGAATAGTCACCCCTTTCTTAATCTCCCCCTTACCATGAGAATTATATCCTTTTAACTTGATATTATTCTATTCATTATTTTCTCCCCCTTAGTTATTTTCAAAAAGGAATGGAAGGATATATAAAATTATACCTTAAAGGTTATAAAAATACAATAAAAAATAATGGAAAGATAAAAAAAAATTATTATAACAGGGAAAATTTGTTATAAGGAAAAATACATCTAGAGAATCGAGTTTTAAGAAAATAAATAATCCTTCTTCTCCTTTGTAATTAGATTTCTCATGGTTTCCTTCAGTTTATTTAAATCATTGTGATAACTATCAAGCTTATTGATCAACTGATCCTTATCCAAATTTTTCTTTTCAAGGACTTGGATTATCTCTTCTGGAGACTTTAGAATTTTGTATTGAGACTTTACCACCTATTAAATCTCTTTGATCTTTTTTTCCAACTCTTCTCCGAGTTCTCATTCTCTTTTTCAATTTAGACCAACTGAATTCATCTTTCCATTAAGGTCTCTATCTTCTTGGATCCAGGTAACTTTCTCTTTAATCATCATTTCTGCAATATCAATTGAAAATTTCTTCATCAAGTCATCAAATTATCAAATGTAACATTTAATGAATCCAAGAAACATGCATGACTTTCATATCATAAATAAATTACTTATACCATTTGGTTATTTCGTTTCATGATCTCATATGTGCATTATGACAACCCTGCTTTTTATTACAACTTAAACATGCTTTATTACATAAAACTGCACCTGATACAACAAAGAAGATCGAGAGGTTTAGTGTCTTTGGGGCTTAGGATCATCACATAAATTCCTAAAACATGAAATACAACATCTTTTTTGAAAACATCCTTTACATGACCACTATATTCCCTCGTACTTAGCATTGCATGGGATAACCTGAGGACATGTATAAGAAAAGGGTGAGCTATAAAGCCCAGTAAGGGAGTACACATGGAATAACAGGAGGAGTACAATACATGTTAGAGAATAGGCATATCAATAGATCATAAAAGAAACATGAAAATAAAGGCATGATAAAGCATGATAATCATAACATGGAAATGTGGCAACACCACTTAACATGGATTTAGCATGAGCCAAGGCTCATTGTACATAAAGCATGAGTAAACCCTCATTGCACATGAAGCACGAGTAAACCCTTGTTGCACTTGAATTAGCATGATTCAACACTCATTTCACTTGACGTATCATGATACTATACTTTACCCAATGTATTGGAGCGCTATAAGGACGCACCCTTCTTAAACATTTCATTTCACGCATAAGTATGCCACATGGATCATAAAACATGGAGTCATAAAAAATAATAATTTATTACACGATAAAGGAATGTGGAATTCATACATGAAACTTTATAATCAATAAGTAAATGTTCCTAAAGGTGAATACCCTTGATGGAGAAATGAGCATGGTATTAACTACACAATGACACTGGCTTAGAAAATCGGTGCGATTTCGGCAGCGTAATGGCGTGACATAAGAATTCATAAAATTTTTTGATGAGAGAGAAAGGGGTTCCTCATCATATTTACATGTAATGGAATGTAAGTAGGTCATATAGATACATTCCCCAACAATTGAAAATGAATTTAGATTCATGATACAAAAGTATTGCTTGAATGTAAAAGAAGAGAGAGAAGTTCCTTTCAGAATTTCGGCATAGTAACGGGTGTACATGGGAGGCATTTAATGAGAGATAAAGGGGTCTACCATCATTCAAACAATAAGAGGGAAGTAAGGGGGTGGTGCGAATATATACCCCAATATTCATAATTGAAATTATAAGGGCAGTACAACTTAATGAAAAATGACAAAAATGAGAAAGGAAGAAAAAAACCCTTACTTGGAAGTGTGCTTCCAAAGGCTAGAGAGAGGCTTATGAGAGGCTTCGTGGGAGCTTGGAGCACCTTGGGAGGATTCTAGAGAGAGTAGGGTAGAGGTTGGACGAACTCCAAGGGATTTTAGTGAGGAGGAAGTGGGAGCTTGGGTGGGTTTATGTAGGAATGGTGAGAGAATTCTTTATTATTTATGTTTGGGACCCCTTATATTAAATTAATCCAAAGCACAAACCATACCATGGTTTTTGCCCATGGTTTCTGGAAAAGGAAAGTGGAAAACAATATTTTACAAGGCCAAGGTCCGAATGTATTAAAAAATTAGGGTTGCTTATGTGGAGGTGAGTCACACTCCCATGGAAATTAATTTAAAAAGGCAAAGTGTTGAATAAGTCTTGAGGGGTTCATTAATGATTTGAAAAGTAAGTCAAACAAACCCAAAATCACATTATTTTAATGATAAAACATATATTGGACGAACATAAGGATTATGGTATTTTATTACATCACCATTGGGTCATTATGATGTCATAAAACACATTATATAATTAAATGGTATTTAATTTTTACCCAAAAATTTGACAGTCTCATAAAATTATGAAAAATTCACCGTTTGATAATTTCGACGTCCTGATTCCAGAAATGACATTTATTTTATCTAAAACAAATTCTGAATATGATAATTTTTACTTTTAAAATAAAAATCAACATTTATCGAAAATTCACATGTTTTGACAGAAATGGATTTCAAACCTTAATAAAAATTTTAATTGCATTCATAAATTTATATGATCATTTATATTTAAGAAAAATTAATTTAACATTAATAATAATATTTTATTAAAATATTATTTAATTCAAAAATCCCTTAATTTAATAAAATGGATTTCTTAATTAAATAATATTTAAAAACACCATTTGTACTTTAAAAACTATTTACAATGTATCAAAAATGACTAGAAATTATATTCATTATTGTATAAAAAAATAATGTACATGAACATAGTACTACTTATTTGTTACATAACCCCTTAAAACAGCCGCATAATACCTAAGGGTAAGGTGTTCAATGGTGACATACTCTTGGTCCAGCTCAGATAACATCGCTCGAGTGGTAATTTCAATCAACTTCCACTTTTCCCATAGACGGTCACGTTCGAGCTTGAAATAATGAAGCTCAGCTTGGGCTTGGTCAAGGGCGAAGCCCAAAGACGCCACCTCTTTTCCGAGCTCTGACAAATGGGCTTCGTATGGGGCAATTCTACTAGATGAGGCCATCGCTTCATTTGTTTGAGTAAAAATTGGGTTCGTTAAAGCCTTACATTTATACTAATCATGTGATCACTGTTCAACGGCTATATTAACAATGGTCAAAATTCTTAACATGAAACCAAAGAAGTTGACATCTTATAAATACATGTTTTTATAAAGAGACAATTAACTGGATCAAGAATAATTTTCCATTAATGAAACTTTGGGTCGTTACAACATTCCCCCTCAAGAAATTCCACCCTCAAAATTTTCCTTTTCCCACACTAAAACAAATCTGGGTAACTCAGCTTCATCATATCCTCTGACTCCCAAGTCGCTTCTTCAAACTTGTGGTTTCTCCACAACACATTGACGAGGGGCATTGTCTTATTTCGTAGAACTTTTTCTCTATGATCTAATATCATCACTGTATTCTCCTTATAAGAAAGATCATCTTCCAATTGTACCACCTTGGAAGAGAGTACCTGTGAAGGGTCCGGTATGTAATTTCTTAAGAGCGATACATGAAATACATCATGCACCTTGGCCATAGTAGGTGGATGTGCTAGTCGATAGGCCACAACCCCAACACGATCAAGAATCTAGAAGGGGCTGATGTACCTTGGACTTAACTTCCCTTTCATTCCAAACCTCATGACCTTATTCCACGGAGATATGCGTAAAAACACCATGTCTCCAACTTTAAACTCAAGGTCTCATCGACGATTATCTTCATAACTCTTCTGCCGACTCTGGGCTGCCTTGATATGCTGCTAAATTGTTTTCACCTTATCCACCATTTCTTCGACCATTTATAGTCCAAGCAGCTTATGTTCACCGACCTCATCCCAACATGCTGGTGTTCTGCACCTTTTCCCATACAGGGCTTCATATGGTGCCATTTGGATGCTCGAGTGGAAACTGTTATTATAAGAGAACTCAACCAGAGGAAGATGTTGATCCCATCCTACTTTAAAGTCCATTGACCAGGCTCTCAACATATCCTCAAGTGTTTGGATAGTCTGCTCTGACTGGCCATCAGTTTGAGGATGATAGGCCATACTGATGTTCAGTTCAGTATTCAGAGCATGTTGAAGACGCTTCCAAAGCATAGAGGTAAATCTTGGATCTCGGTCAGACACAATAGATAGTGGTAATCCATTCAACCTTACCACTTCCATGATATATATCTGTTCTAGTTGATCTAATGAGAAATCCTCCTGAATAGAAATGAAGTGTGCAGTCTTTGTATGGCGATCCACAACAACCCATATTTCATTGTTGCCTTTGGATATCCTTGGATGTCCGGTGACAAAGTCCATGGTGATGTTCTCCCATTTCCATTCTGGTATGGGTAATGGTTGCATCATCCCCTTAGACTTCTGCCTCTCTGCCTTCACTTGCTGACACACTAGGCACTTTGATGTATATTCAGTGATCTCCTTCTTCATATTATCCCACCAAATGTTTTCTCAGATATCTCGATACATCTTTGAGCTCCCGGGGTGAATAAAGAAATTTGAACTATGTGCATCATCCAAAAGTTCCTTCTTCAGCTCCAGACTTGATGGAACACATAGTCTTTTCCCAAACCGCACAATTCCTTCTTCATTAAGATTAAACACCGAGGATTTCCCCTTTTTGATAGCTTCCACTTTTCTTGAATTCCCACATCATCCTTTTGAGAATCCTTTAACCTTTCCAAAAGGTATGGTTGAGCAATCATTTGTGAAAGGATTGATGATGCTCCTTTCTTTATGATTCCCATGTCCATATTCATCAAGTCTAAGAAGATTGGATCCTTCTCAATTCCCATCATTGATAGAATCGCGGGATCCTTTCTACTTAGGGAATCCACCACCTTGTTCGCTTTCCCAGGGTGGTAATGTATTGAATAGTCATAATCATTGATGAGCTCTATCCAACTTCTCTGGCGCATATTAATCTCTTTCTGTGTGAATATATATTTAAGACTTTTATGGTCAGTATATATCTCACATTTATCTCCATAGAGATAATGCCGTCATATTTTCAAGGCAAAGATCACCGCTGCCAACTCTAGATCAAGCGTTGGATAGTTTCTCTCATGGATTTTCAACTGCCTTGAGGAATAGGATATCACTTTATCATTCTGAATCAGCACACATCCTAAGACCTTCTTCGAAGCATCACTGAATACCACAAAAGCTCCCCACTTGTGGGTAAAGTGAGCACGGGTGTAGTGATAAGCCTCCTTTTCAACTCCTTGAAGCTTTCTTCGCATTCATCACTCCAAGAAAACATTACTCCCTTTATGGTTAGCTTGGTAAGAGGGTTGGAAAATTGTGAGAAATTTATCACAAATCATCGATAATATCCAGCTAACCCCAAGAAACTACAGATATCCGTTACCGATGTTGGCCCCGGCCATCCCTCAATTGCATCTGTTTTGGAGGGGTCCACAGATATCCCATTGCTTGTGATGATATGGCCAAAGAATGAAACTTCCTTCAACCAGAGCGCACACTTTCTGTACTTTTCATAGAGCTTCTCCTTGCGCAAAGTCTCTAGTACAGTTCTTAAATGCTCCTCATGGTCCTCCGTGGTTTTGGAGTATATTAGAATATCATCTATAAAGACTACCACAAATTTGTCAAGGTAATCTCTATAGACTCTATTCATCAAGTCCATGAATAATTCTGGAGCATTGGTGAGTCTGAAAGGCATTACTATGAATTCATAGTGCCCATATCTTGTACGAAAAGCAGTCTTGGGGATATCTTCCTTCTTCACCCTTACTTGATAATACCCTGACCGCAAGTCCACCTTGGATAAGTATTGTGCTCAATGCAACTGATCGAACAAGTCTTCAATTCATGGGAGTGAATACTTGTTCATTATCGTGATTTTGTTATGTTCACGATAATCGATGCAAATCCGCATTGACCCATCCTTCTTCTTGACGAAGAGGCCTGGTGCACCCCATGGTGAAGCACTTGGGCATTTAAACCCTTTATCCAGAACCTCCTGTAGTTGTTTCTTTAGCTCTTCAAGCTCAACAATAGCCATTCTATATGGAGTCTTGGATATTGGTAATGACCCAGGTATAAGTTCTATTGAGAACTCAACATCTCTTCTAGGAGGAAGACGAGGCAGTTCTTCGGGAAACACTTTCGCGAATTCCCTCACAATAAGCATTTCTTCAAGGATAGTTTCTTATTTGGAATCAATCATCTGAGCCAGATGTGCATGATCATAGGGCAGTAATATCCATGCTTGAGATGATGGAGCTAAAGGAGATTCATCTTCCTCCTGACACTTGTAAAGAATCGGGGGTTGATTCTCCATATGGAGTGTGATTTCCCTCTCCCGACAATTTATGTTGGATCTATATAAGGAAAGATAATCCACGCCGAGAATTGCATCAAATTCCACTAAAGGGAGTATAACGAGGTTTGTTGGGAAATTAAATCCACAGATTATAACAGGGGAGGACTTATATTCATGGGATGCAATGATTTCCCCATTTTCCATACTCACCGACATCTTTACTTCTATGATTTGTGGTGGTGCTGGGATTGTTCTACTAAACTTTAGAGATATAAAAGAATGCGTAGAACCTGAATCAAAAAGTACGTTCACTATTCATGAATGAATAACTAGCGTACCTGTCCCCACTTCGTTGTCGGGGTTCACTTCGGCAGAAGTGATGGTAAAAGTTCTTCCTTGCTGTCTTGGAGGTTGTTGGTTGCCTCCGATATCCCTTGGATTAGGTCACTGATTTGAAAAATGACCCGGTTCTTTGCATTTATAGCATTGAACAATGCTTTAAGCTTCGAACGGAGAGTTACTCTCCTCTGTCGCAACCGCGGGTCGTTCTTGCCGACAGTTAATATCTAGGTGCCCTTCTCTTCCACACCTGAAGCATTTTCTCGTCCCCTTAAGGCAATTTCTAGGGTTCTTCTTTCTGCACTTTTGGCAAGTGGGGTGCTGGAACTTCTTAGCACCATTGGATTTATCCATTGGACCACCAGAATTGATGTCCACCTTATGCTTCTTGTCCCCATGATACCCCTGTGATTCTCCGATCTCCATTTCGACCTTGAGGGCACATCAAACAATTTCCTCATAGCTGTCGAAATCACAGATCACTAATGATTTCCGCAAGCTAGGCTTCAGCCCACCAAAGAAGCATTCAACCTTGCATTCAAGGGTAACTAAAAAGCTGGAAGCGTATCGTGCAAGCCTTGTGAAGTTTGCCTCGTACGATCCCACATATTCTTTATCTTTTTTCTTGAGGGAAAGGAAGTCCCTTTCCATCTTAAAACGGAGGGTGCACGGAAAATATTTATCGAAAAACATCTTCCGGAATTCCTTCCATTCCAAAGCCTTGATCTCCTCCTCAGGCTTCATATTTTTCATCAATTTCCACCATTGATCAGCTTCACCCTCCATATGATAAGCCGCCCGGAGAACCTTCTCTTGTTCAGAACTTTGGAGGATGGAGAATATCTTTTCAATGGAGTTGATCCATTGTTCAGCAATCATGGGATCAGATGATCCACTAAAATTAGGAGGCCTTTGTCTCATGAAGCTCTCGATAGCAACTTGTTCTTTCTTAGGGGGGGTTGAATGTTCCTCTCGACCCGTGTTTCTATTAAAAACTTGAGTTAGCTGAGAGAGAAGCGTGACAAAGATCGCGATTCCCGCTCCCATTGTATTGGGCATCTCATTAGTACAATCGTAAAACTGATCTTCACAACGGTTGTTAGCCCAAGTTCTCCTATTACCGGACATTGGATGGAAAAAGGAAAGTTAAGGGTAACACATAAAGGGTAATCCAAATCAAAAGTTGATAACTTATAAATAAACTTTTATTTCCTCAACTCATGAGTCTATAGGATTCAATCTAGGGTTTTCATGATCTACTTTCTAACATATATTCTTAGGGTCATTTTTCCCTTAATAAGGGTTCATACCAAGATTTTGAATTTATCAAAACATATCCCCTAGGAGTTTCATAACCAAGAGTGCAGCAAGGCCCGTTGTCGTGCACCAGTTCCCGTTCGAGTCTAGCTCAAAGCGGTGTTTTCGAGTTTTACCCCTAGGATACATCTTAGCCAGAGCCGCCTCTACCTGCTCGTATCCAAACAAGGATTTATTTGTTTGATAAACCACTTACTTAGTATTTACCAAAACTTAGGGATGTTTTTATTATACTTAGTCTTGTATCTAAGGCATTACTAGGGTTTCCTAATCCCAAAAATAACTAAACCTATCCTCTGATACCAACTATGACAACCCCACTTTTTATTACAACTTAAACATGCTTTATTACATAAAACTGCACTTGATACAACAAAAAAGATAAAGAGGTTTAGTGTCTTTGGGGCTTAGGATCATTACATAAAAACTTAAAACACGAAATACAACATCTTTATTGAAAACTTCTTTTACATGACCACTACATTCCCTCGTACTTAGCATTGCATGGGATAACCTGAGGACATGCATAAGAAAAGGGTGAGCTATAAAGCCCAGTAAGGGAGTACACATGGAATAACATGAGGAGTATAATACATGTTAGACACTAGGCATATCAATAGATCATAAAAGGAACATGAACATAAAGGCATGATAAAGCATGATAATCATAACATGGAAATGTGGAAACAACACTTAACATGGATTTAGCATGAGCTAAGGATCATTGCACATAAAGCATGAGTAAACCCTCATTGCACATGAAGCACGATTAAACCCTCATTGCACTTGAATTAGCATGAGTCAACACTCATTTCACATGACGTATCATGATACTATACTTTACCCAATGCATTGGAGCGCTATAAGGGCACACCCTTCTTAAATATTTCATTTCATGCATAAGTGTGCCACATGGATCATAAAACATGGAGTCATAAAACATAATCATTTATTCCATGATAAAGGAATGTGGAATGCATAAATGAAACTTTATAATCAATAAGTAAATGTTCATAAAGGTGAATACCCTTGATGGAGAAATGGGAATGGTATTCACTACACAATGACATTGGCTTAGAAAATCGATGTGATTTCGGCAGCGTAACGACGTGACATAAGAATTAAAAAAAAAGGTTGATGAGAGAGAAAGGGGTTCCTCATCATATTTACATGTAATGGAAAGTAATGAGGTCATATAGATACATGTCCCAACAATTGAAAAGGAATTTAGATTCATGATACTAAAGTATTACTTGAAGGTAAAAGAAGAGATTGAAGTTCCTTTCGGAATTTCGGCATAGTAACAGGTGTACATGGGAGGCATTTAATGAGAGAGAAAGGGGTATCCCATCATTAAAAAAATAAGAGGGCAGTAAGGGGGAGGTGCGAAACCATACCCCAACATTCATAATTGAAATTAAAAGGGAAATACAACTTAAATAAAAATGAAAAAAATGAGAAAGGAAGAAAAAAACCCTTACTTGGAAGTGTGCTTCCAAAGGATAGAGAGAGGCTTGTGAGAGGCTTCTTGGGAGCTTGGGGAACCTTGGGAGGATTCTAGAGAGAGTAGGGCAGAGTTTGGACGAACTCCAAGGGATTTTAGTGAGGAGGAAGTGGGAGCTTGGGAGGGTTTATATAGGAAAGGTGGGAGAATTCTTTATTATTTAGGTTCGAGACCCCTTATGTTAAATTAATCCAAACCAAAAACCATCCCATGGTTTTTGCCCATGATTTCTGGAAAAGGAAAGAGGAAAACAATATTTTACAAGGCCAAGGTAAGAACATATTAAAAAATTAGGGTTGCTTATTTGGAGTTGAGTCACACTCCCATGGAAATTAATTTAAAAAGGAAAAGTGTTGAATAAGTCTTGAGGGGTTCATTAATGCTTTGAAAAGTAAGTCAAACAAACCCAAAATCAAATTATTTTAATGATAAAACATATATTTTCCGAACATAAGGATTATGGTATTTTATTACATCACCATTGGGTCATTATGATGTCATAAAATACATTATATAATTAAATGGTATTTAATTTTTACCCAAAAATTTGACTGTCTCAGAAATTTATGAAAAATTCACAGTTGGATAATTTCGACGTCATGATTCCAGAAATGACATTTATTTTATCTAAAATAAATTCTAAATATTTTATTTTTCACTTTTAAAATAAAAATCAACATTTATCGAAAATTCACTGGTCTTGACAGAAATGGCTTTCAAACCTTAATAAAAATTTTAATTGCATTCATAAATTTATATGATAATTTATATTTAATAAAAATTAATTTAATATTAATAATAATATTTTATTAAAATAATATTTAATTCAACAATCCCTTAATTTAATAAAATAGATTTCTTAATTAAATAATAATTAAAAACACCATTTTCACTTTAAAAACTATTTACAATGTATCAAAAATGACTAGAAATTATATTCATTATTATATAAAAAAATAATGTACATGAACATAGTACTACTTATTTTTTACATAACCCCTTAAATCATCCGCATAAGACCTAAGGATAAGGTGTGAAATGGTGACAGACTCTTGGGGCGGCTCGGATAACATGGCTCGAGTGGTAATTTCAATAAACTTCCACTTTTCCCATAGACGGTCACATTAGAGCTTGACATAATGAAGCTCAGCTTGGGCTTGGTCAAGGGCGAAGCCCAAAGATGCCACCTCTTTTTCGGGATCCGACAAATGGGCTTCATATGGGGCAATTCTACTGGATGAGGCCATCTCTTCCTTTGTCTGAGTAAAAATTGGGTTCGTCAAAGCCTTACATTTATACTAATCATGTGATCACTGTTCAATGGCTATAATAACAACGGTAAAAATTATTAACATGAATCCAAAGAAGTTGACATCTTATAAAAACATTTTTTTATAAAGAGACAATTAACTAGATCAAGAGGGATTTTCCATTAATGAAACTTTAGGTCGTTACATGCATCATAACCAATGGGAAAGGTTTTAAACTCATCGTTATGTTTAACAAATATTTCCATGAGAATGATTATCAAATATTACTTCTAATTGATAGTATACAGATGAAACTAACATCTTTGATAAATGGTTGGATGTAAGGAAATAATATTCACTGGCTTCTTCAATGAATAAATAAAAAAATATTTTCCCGTGGAAGATGAATATTTCGAAGTAGATTCATTTGCTGGAAAGGGAAGTATATCATTATCTTTTGTTATTATTTTAGATTTTCCAACCACATATTTCTTGGATTTTTCAACCAAAACATTTATAGGAATGTTTAAAATCACTTTCATTAATTTTCTTATATTTAGAAACCACCTTCTCAAATTCTATATTCTAATTCTCACTATCAGAAACATTAATTATTATATCATCTTCATCAGTGACTTTTTCAGAATTTTTTTCATGAATTTCCTTATCATCATCTTGATGAATAAAATCATGGATACTGATTTAATAATCAAAATTTTTATCAATATCATCTTTAGAATCATTATATTTTTATTGTGATATAATCTTGTTTGATTAAACATGGGTTGTTTTTATAGGAAATTTATCAAAAGGACTCTATGTCTCATGATATTCTTCCACTATTTTGATAACATATTCACATTACTCTTCCTCTTCCTCTCCTTAATGTCCTTTTTCTTACTGTATTAATTATTCTTCAATAATCAGTTATGTAATTGAAATATTATTTCCTTGAGTTTTTATTGGAACTGAATCTAATAAGAAGGATTCTGGTACTTGGATTTATTCATATTCATTCACAATATATTTAAGTAGGGATTGAAAAATTTTGACTTCTAATTTTTTTTCTTTTATTTATATTCTTTTAATTTCTTCGCAAGCTCTTCAGCTGCTTGACTTTTTAAGGACTTATCCTTAGTAGGGTCTAATCCAAACAATAAATCTCCTTCCTTCTTATTCTTTTTTATGCTCTCTCAACATTCCTACAACTTCATTAGATATTTCCTTTTATTTTTTGGGTTTTTTGGAGAAGATATTGATTTTTTTACTGAATTGTTCTCATTCAGTTCCAGTTGTTTCGTTTACATTGGGGTTTGAATGTATGTTTCACCTACTTCCTCTTTTTGTTTTCTAGTAGCTTTAATTTCAATTTTAGGAAGATCACAAGAATATCCTAACTAAATTTTAAAACTGATATTCATCCCCCTTAGAGTATCATCACTCAAAAACATAATCTTAAAAACATTGGGTTTTGAGCTGTTAGTAATTTTGAATGATTCAAGAAAAAGAAGAATGATCTTTGGTAAGATCACTGGACACATTATTATCTGTGACTTGAAGGTTACATTATTAATATTTATTATTTTCTTAAGTATATTCTTGATGAGGTTTATCTTTATTAGGTTCAAAATGAAATCCATCATGAAGATATCACATTTATGAAGGGAATCTTTCTCTCCTTTTCCCAGAATGAGAAATCCTTACATCTACAGAACTAGAAATATAAATTTGGTTGAGAGACAATTGATATTTGGTGACTTAACTTATCTGCTCCCAAGGAACTCAATTTATATAACCTTCTCAATCGTAACTTCCTTTTCAAGAAACTATTGAGAGAAAAATATTACTTCACCTTAATAGGTTATACCCAAAATGATTGCCTCCATGTTGAAAGATTAATAATAGGTTTTTCCATTACTCTTGAAAGAAAAAATTTCTCTTCCATCTTCTTTATAAAAACTAACTGAATAATATAATTCTATAAGGAGATATGGATAAACTGGATTTTGACTTTTTTGTCTTGGATACACAATGATTTTCCTTTATATTTTTCTTAATGATGATTGAAATTATATAATCGTATTTCACAATGAAATTTTAATGCACCAAACTTTCTCTCTAAATTTTCCAATCCTAGAGTTCCTTGTTAACATCCATAGAATTTTGTGAAGAAACTTCAAGAGACTTTCGAAACCTAAATAAATTGATAAAATTGAATGGTTACTTTGAATGGTGGAAGAGCTTCAATGTTAAAAATTTGAAAAAAAAATACGGGACATGAATGTGGGGATCCTTTATCTAGGCTTTACAGTGATGGTTCGTATTCAGAAAAAAATACAATGGTTAAGATTAGTTTTATATGATCTAACAGTTGATATAAATTCTGAAGAAAGATTTTAAAGGTTCCATTCTTCTGAGGTTTTAAAGAAAAATTATATTGAAGGAAAGTAAATATGATGGATTTTTATTAAAATAAGATAGAAAAAAAAATAAGTAAAATTAAAATTATGAAGATTCATTTAAAGAAACATACCTTATATATTACATAGAAAGAATTGTTAGTATTGATAAGGTTCATCTTGAAGAATATAGGTTCCAGATATTTTTATTAAGGAAATAAAAATTTAGAATCAAAAAAGTTAATTAAGGAAAGAAAATATATAGGTTACAATAAAAATTATTAAATAAATTTTTATCTTCTGAAGTTTTTTATTAAATAAAGATATTTAGAAAGAATAAACTTATGTTTTCCCCCAATGAAAATGAATATCATAATGTAAGGATATATCTTTTAACAGAAAGTTAATATTTATGATTACCTTATGGTTACCATTACTAAAAATTTTGTAATATATTCAAATCTATCAGTGGGTAATGATTTTGTAAATATGTCAGGAAATTGATCTTGTGTTCTAATAAATTAAAGAATTATATCTCCTCTAAGTGTGTGATCCCTAAGAAAACAATGGATAATATCTATGTGCATTTCATGAGAGAGATGTGTAATTTTTTTTCTTAGCGAAATGGAACTAGTATTATCAAACATTATATCTGTTTTGGTAAAACTCATGCCATAGTCTATGGGCGTGTGTTGTATGCACAATCCTAGAGCACAAGAACTTTTTACAGCTACATATTCAGCTTCAGCAGTGGAAAGTGATACTGAGTGTTGCTGCTTGCATGACCCAAAATTGAATGAATCTCCAAAAAATGACATCATCCTGATGTACTTTTCCTATCCATTCTACATCCAAAAAACCAGTATCAATTTTTTTTAAAACAAGATAATTTCCAGAAGAATAGGAAATTCCTAAATCCATGGTTCCCATTAAATAAGGAAAAATTATTTTCACTTATTTTAAATGTCATTACTTTAGATTTGACTTATATCTTGAAAATAAACAAACTGAATACATTAATATTGGATTAATATCTATTAATTATAATAAACTTCCTATAATACCTTTAAAATATGTTTAATCTACTAGTTTCCCGACATCATCAAGATCAAGAAAATTTGAGGTTCTGATTGGAGTACCTGTACTTTTAGTGTTTTCATATCCATAATTTTTAAGGAGAACATTAATATACTTATGATGAGATATATAATTTCATTCCAGTTTTTGAGAAAATTTAGATCCAAGGAAAATTGTTTACTTTCCCATCATACCCATTTCAAACTCATATTTCATAAGATTCACAAAAGAACCAGTTAAGGGTTTTTGAGATGATTCAAATATGATGTATCAACATAAATTTGAAAAATAATAATATTATTATTTTTCTTTATAAAAATGGTTGGATGAGCTGTTCCCTTAAGATAATAGTTTGGTATAAAAAATCCTTTAAGTCAATCATACCAGGCTCTAGGGGCTTGATTATGTCCATAAAAATCTTTGGTGAATTTAAAAGCATGTTCCGGTTGTTTTGTTTATTCAAATATAGGAGGTTGTTCAACATAAACATAATATTTAACATATAAATTATGAAATAAACACTACACATCCATTTAAAAATGTTTGAAATTAAAAAATGCTGTAAAGGATAGTTGAATACAAATAGATTCTAGTCTAGCTACTGGGGCTTAGGTTTCTTCATAGTCTATTCCTTTTTTTATTTATATCATTTAGAAACTAAACTTCATTTATTTCTTCCAAAGTTACATTTTCATCACATTTATTTAACAATAGCATGTTTCCACCAATTATAGAATTTTACTTAGTTCTTTAAACCAATGTACATACATAATTCCTTTCAAATTAATTTAGTTTATCTTTTATAGATTTAATACAATCATCATCACCTAAATAATAAATAATGTTTTTAGGTTATTATTGGGAAATAAATTCTAGATGTTCTACTTAATTTCATAAAGAACTTCTAGTCAGTAAAGGTTGATTTACACCACCAATGATACTATTAGTGGGAGGATTCTTAAGAAGAAATAGAATTGGGTTTTTTAAAACTTATTCATCAGCATAAGGTAAAAAATATTACGGGGTAGATACTTAAATTTTTTTTCTTGAGTATTTTAATTATTTTATGAATCTCTTATTAATGGTTGATAATCAGTTATTGAAAAAACATCCGAAGATGTATGCTTGGTTTGTTTAAAAACAAAAGGGTCAGTTTCATAAAATTTAACATTAAATTTTTCTTCAACAATACAATATTTTTTGTTAAAAACACGATATTCCTTAGAAGTAGTGAAATAGACTAAGAAAATTACTTCATCAGATTTGACAGTGAATTTATGTAAGTTTTATTTAGTATTAATGTTTAATAATTTTTATCCAAACACTTTGAAATAAGAAACTTTAGGATTTTGACCAGTCCAAAATTCATATGATGTTTTATTAAAAAAATAGACTGATTAAAAGTCAATTTATAGTATAGAAATAAATAATTATATCATGAGGAAAAAAATTATTATTAATATAATATTCAATAAAATTGGTTCTAGCCATCTCTTGAAAAATTCAATTTCTTCTTTCAACAACACAATTTTTTTGAGGTGTTATAGGAGCTGAGAAGTTATGAGTAATGCATTTATTACAACAAAAAGTTTCAAAATTTTATTTTTCAAATTCTCGCACATGATCACTATGAAAAATTACAACTGGAAAGTTTTTATCATTTTTAACTTTGGATAAAAAATATTTTAAATATGAAAAGTATTCATATTATTTTTCTAGAAAATAGATTCAAGTAAATCTTGTGTAATCATCTACTAAAAAAATACATAATACTTAACTCAAATACTTCTAGTTTGTGTTAGAACTAAAATATGAATATGTAATATCTATATTTCATCAGAATCAAAGTCTTTATTAGTTGATTTAAAGCTTGAATTATTTGTCATGACATATTTATAATGATCACAAACATTTTTAAGAATAAAATCTATGCTCGGGTAGATCCTTAACAAGTCTTTTCTTTGATATTTTTCATAGGTTCTTAATAATACAATGTCCTAGTATTCTATGACATAACCAAAATTGATCTTCCATTTCCCAAATCCATGGTAGTTCTTGGCTCTTAAGATATTCTGTGTTTAGTGTATAAACATTTTCATGCCTATGGTCAGTGAGAATAAAATCTTCCTTGTAATTGTGAACTAATAATTTATCATTATTAAAATTTAGAAGGTATACTTCATCAAATAATTGGAATATGATTATAAGGTTGTGGTTAAAACCTTTAACAAATAAATCATTAGAAATTAAATCGTTTCTAAGAAGAAAAATATTACCTATAGCAACAATTTATCCCTAATCATTATTTCTGAAAGTTACTTTTCCTCCTTTCACCTTGATAATATTTTAAAATATGTTTTTATTACAAGTAATGTGATGGGAACATCCACTATCCTTGTACCATGTATATTTGTTGGAACTTCATTTATTTTAATGACAATAAAATAGTTATACATTCGAAATCCAAACCTTCTTGGATCCCAAATTGTTAGAATGTAAAATCTCAGGTATCCTCATTTTCATATAAAAATATGCTTTATGAAAACCTAAGGATTTTGTTTTATTTAATGAATATTTTTTCTCCCAATGTCCACCACATTGGAACTTAGTGTAAAAAGTATCACCTTAGGGAAAAAATAGCTATGACTAAAAAATGGTTTTGAATGCGTATAACAAAATCCAGAACTATTCCTAAGAGGAAACAATTGTGAATACATTTTATCAAATTATTTCCCTCAAGAAGTGAAATCTGATAAAAGTTTCTTTAAGGAAAATATTTCATATTTTAATATGATGAATACAGTTTTATCCTCACAGTCATTAGTATTAGATTTTGAGTTACTATCTATTATATTTTTCTTAGAAATAACATATTCAATATCTTTAGAAAGTTTAACCTTCTCAAAATTAGCTTCATTGAGGTTTTTTGAGACATATTCAAAATCAATATTTTTTTGATAATGATCTATAGAAAGATATGATACTTCTTTTATTAAAATATAAATTCTTGAATTTTATTTCCCTAACTTCTTTTTTATCTTATAATTCTCATTCTGAGGTAATTTAGAAAATCTTGGCACTTCTTCAAACAAAGGTAAAGGATTATCTTATGATGAAGAAGCTTATTTAACTAAATATTCATAATATTATTTATTATAAAAATTAGCATTTAAATAAATATTAGTTAAAGATTCTGGATTGTGTAGCTTATCCCTAATAAAATTATTTTCAATAGGTAATTTGGATATAATACAAATATTCTCCAGACTATAAGATTATTATTCCAATTATTCATCTAAAGATTCACCAGCATTAGAACACTAGGGGTCATTAGCCTTACTAACTTTATTAGCCTTAGACTTGTAGTAAAAATTTCTTTTAGATTATAAATTCCTTTCTTTTCTGTCTTTTCTCTTGAGAATAAAAAAATTATGTCTAATATTCAAACCCTTATGCATTCATAACATGTTACTTCAAAATCTTTGTTGTCATTTCTATCATTCTTTTTATATCTATACTAAAAATATTTCTTTCTTATAATATTTTTCATCCTTCAAGAAGGATTGATTATTTTATTCTGAGACTGACCACTGTCACTTAATTTAGGTACTAAATTTATTTTCTAAGCTTTAGATATTGTTACACATTCTAGAGTCTTAGATTTAGATGTAGTAGTTAATGAAATGATTCCATTTCCGATATTCTTCTAATTAATATCTTCATCTCTATTAATCCTTGTTTCATATAGAAGAATATTTCCAAAAAACTCTAGAAGAGTAATGTTAGATACTTTATTTTTTTTAACAATAGATTTCCTTTTAGATTCCCACTCATTCGGAATAATATCTATTATCTTTTCCACAAGAACATCATCCTAAATTCCTTTATCTCCCATATATTGAATGAATTTGACAATAGTCATAAATCTTTACTGTATTTTTCAAACTGGTTCTACACAAGGAAACATAAATCCAAGATATTCAGCAACTAACATAGGTCTTCAAGTTTCTATTACGTTTAAATTTCTAAAGTGTGTAACTTCAAGATTCTTCTAGATACTATTGACTACTTCACAAGAATATATTTGACTATAGTTATACCTAGTCATGGAACAAAAAAGAGTATTTCATACCTTATAGTTTAGTTTATATTCTTATTTTTCTTGATTTATGAATGTTTTTATTCTATTGTCAGGAATCTTGTATTCAGCAGTGAGAATGAAAAAATTATCCACTCCAATGTTAATAACAAAAGTATTCATCATATATCTCCAGTAATCATAATCATTAACATAAAATATTAGTGATCTAGTAGGACTTAATTTGTCCATAGAACCAAAATTCTTTCCGACCATTTCAATAAGAAATTAAAAATATATTTTCCCCAAAAATAATTAGAATCAATAGTTTATAAACAATGATTTTATAATAAAAATATTAACAAAATATGAAAAATTAATGATAAGTAAGAAAATATGATCATGAAAACTTAAATTCAAGTATAAATATTTTTGATACATGCTCTTATTACAATTTTAGGTTAGAAATATAGATTTATTTGCTCAATCAAGGGGGGGGGGTAGGTGAATTATATGTCAAAAAACGTTTATTTTTAAAATTAAGAAAATTTATTCTTAACAATGTTAAACAAGGTGAATTCAAAAAACATATTTTATTCTTAAACATAGGGATAATTGGAAGGGCTCATGTGAAATTATAAAAAACATAAACTTATACATGTTTATCTTAAGAAAACTTAAGCATGTTTATTTTTGTGAATGATTATACCTTAAACCGTATAAAATCATATTTATCAGAGTATACAAGTATAAGAACGTATAAGAATGTTATTCATTGTATATTTAGAAAAATACAATGGAATTAAAAATTGTAACAATAATAAGTACACAATTAGAAAATATTTTATCCCAAAAATATGGGTATCCAAAAAATTTGGAAAAATGTCCCTTGATTTATAATTTCAAGAAAGTCTATCCAACACACACTATAGTGACCCAATCCTTTTACATAAATCATTTCATGAATTTAATCATAGTTAATCATCAGAGTGTAAACCAAGGATCGTTAAGTATAGTGTATTATAAGAATAGGTTATAATAACATAAAACATGGGGAAAAAACTTCTTTATTTAATATTCATAAAGAGATTCTAACTTCCTTTTAGCCCTTATATTTGTATAGGGTACCTTGGGGAAAACATGAACAAAGGGATGAGCTAAAAATCCCAGTAAGTGAATGAACATAAGGATACATCTCAAGCACATGAGTTAGGAGGCATGAAATAATGATATCCAAAGCATGAAACATATAAAATAATTTAATATAAGCATGGGATCATATAAACATGGAATCATATAAGTGTGGTAGAATCATAAATCATATATTTAGTATGGGTCAAGGATAACCACCAATCCCGTTTCCCATTTTAGTACGAGTCAAGGCTAACCGCCAATCCGGTTTCACGTCGCATATCATGAGACTTAACCTTCCCCAATGCATTAGAGCGCTATATGTGAACACCCATCTCAACATTTTCATTAATATTCCCACCACATAAGTATTATTATCACATATAAAATCATACATAATCGACCATACACAAACATAACGGTACCAATGGAAAAAATTATGTACCACAATCATGACATAAATCATAACCAATGAGCATATCATGAAAGTGTCTATGTAAGGAAATAATTAGACAATACATGGACGTTAATAGGGTAAATTAAGAATATAACAAGGTAAGTGGTTTCAAACATAAGTGACAACATATGATAAATGTATTTTAGAAACATTAGCATTAAAACATTTTTGTGCAGTATTAAGGAAAATACTGTAGATCTTTTAAAATAGTAAAGAAAACAATATTTTATTTAAAACAAGAATTGAACCAAGAAGGTTTTCACAATATAAATTCCAAATTTACAAAGATAATGGTGTCTTAAAATAGAAGATAATGTGCACTTTAAATTTGGTAAAAGTTCAGGATGTTCCTTTAAAATGAGTGTACTTATTGGGAAGCATGGAAGAGAGATTCACTAAAAGTCTTGAATATCCTATAAATACAATGAGAGATGTATCTTGGAACATGAGTGTGAAGCATATAAACATAATTTTAAAGTTTTACATAAAAGAAAAGAAATCAAAATTTTGGTAAAAAAAAGGTTAGAGAAACCCTAATAAATAAAGGAAGTTTAGGTAGAATCCATCAATGTTTATTGGCATGGTATCGGGTGTAACTAAGAGGGCTTGATGAGAGAGATAAGGGGATTCTGACCACTTATAAAAAATTAGGGTAGTATGAGGAAGGTGTATAAACTTACCCCATCACATGGTATTACACAAAAAGGAATATCATAGAGAACAATCTTGATTAAGAGTAAAAAGGGGAGGATCCCTGACCTTAAATCTGTTGGCCTTCTCCACTTGTTATTAATGACCTGAATAAAAAAATTAGGCTTTTTTATTAATAATTCCAAAACCTATTCTATATTAAATTTATTATAACCATTTTTAGTTCATTCAATGTCTTTTTGATTAGTTACAAGGTTAAATTTCATTGTTCGGGCATGTTTGTTTACTTGGCTTTAAAAGATCAGTTAACTTATATTCAAGTCTAGATTATATGAAAGATTAAAGTGGTTGTCCAGAGTTGAATATATATTATTTAGTTCATATCATGTAGATTAAATGGTTTTAATTTCAATTAGGTTACTTAGAGTGAAGTTGAATTATTATATATATAACCACAATGATAACCGTTTTTGTTAATCAGTGGATTTGATTACAAAGAATGTGTTTGATTTATAAATTAAATCCATTTGTACCAAAGGATTACAGAACATAAAAAAGTATATATTACATATATAATAATCTGGTTCAACCATAACACAATTTGTTTCATGACCAGAATTAAAGATAATAATAGAAATTGATAAAGCGTTGTCCTCAAAATGTGTTAAAATAGAACATCTCAAACGGTGCTTTCATTTCATTCAAATAAAAGGGTGAGTAAAAGAGAGAAGATAATGAAATATACCACTAGAATGAAGACATTACAGTAAATGTCTATTACTGGATTTATCATACTATTATGGTGAAGTGAGGCGAGGAAAGAAATAAAAAAGAAAAGAACTTAAAAGAAAAGAAGAAATTGGGAAGAGGAACTTACCTCATGAGTCTTCCTCCTTTGAAAACCTCTTAAGGGGTTAGGTTTTGGTATTTTGAGGAGGATGATGGCTTTTGAATGTGGGGGAGGACCTTGGGGATAGATTTGGGTAGAATAATAGAAAGTGTATCCTTAGAAAGGGTTCCACAACGCACGTGTCTGATTTGGATGAAATGATACCGCAAAGGTTAGAACTCTGCAAAAACTCTTTCATTACTCGAATATTTCTATACAAGGGTATGAAACCCTAGAAAATTTAGGATCTTATTTCCTTACTATCTATGATTTGGGGATTTCGTGATTTTTAATGCGTCTCATTGGGGAGGTGGTTCTTCCAATTGCTATTCCCCTCTGTTGAACTGAAAGGCCGGGCATGGGGTTTTGGGTCAGTAAACCTCAAACCAAGAACTATAAGGAATTATGAATGGAATCCAAATTTTTTTCTTCATGATTTTAAGGACACTTTTTCTCAAGTCTTCATCATGATTTATGGACGAAATTGGGTCTTATGGCACTCAAAGATTCTATTTTACATTGCTTCCGCAGTAGGTATTCCAATCCGAATGGGCCAAGCCACTGAGAATGCTTGCTTTGGAGATTTTTCTAGAATATTTGTTGAAATTTATTTAGGATCCACTTTGATTGATAAGGTGGTTCTCTCCATGCCACAAGGCGAAATCAACTTGAGAATAGTTTATGAAAAACGACCTCCATATTTTGAAGTGTGCTGCATGATAGGACACTCCAGGTCCAACTGTCACCCTGGCATGAAATGTTCTAATTGCATGCTTAAAGGGAACAACGAGTCTCAATGTAGAAGAAAAGATAGCCTCAAACCCTCCCAAGGTAATGATTCACATTCGAAAAAATACCCAGGTGAACCTCAGGTTTTTACTGGCCGGAATTCTCCTTCTGAAAATGCTCAGGCTAGGGTGATTCAGTCCGAGTTACAGACTCCTGGACATATGGAAACTCAAATTTTGATACAATATGAAGGTCTTCATTCCACCCATCAGTTGGCTGGATCAATCAAGGTTAGCTGGGTATATATTTCTAAGGGGAAGAATCAATATGAAAGAGGTCATTCATTCAAAGATGCTCTGGTCCAAGGCATAGAATGTGAAGGAATAGAATCAGACTCAGAGGATAGACAAATGGAGAGGGAGCTCTCAGTGAAAGCAGTGGCCAATGATAGAGTTAGATAGGAGATGCATGCTCTAAAAAGAAGAAAGGGGAAGATAGTGCTTAATGCTGTGACCTCAGAGAAGGTTAAGTTAAAAGATTACCGCTATTCCAAAGCACAAGAATTAGCTAATTCAAAGGTCCCTGTTGTTAATGAGGACACATGTTGAAAAGATAATATTGAGCTTGGGAAATCCCCCCATCAATGAAGATTGAATATCTGTTGTCTCGTCCCCCTACGAGATTACCTGATGAATGCGGTTTGATAAAAGAGGAGGAACAGAAGAATTTGGACATGCTTGAAGCCTCCCCACCAAATGAAGGACTGATACCCAAGAATAATTTCCCATATCCTCTTGAGAAGGTATGCTGTAATGTTAGAATTTCCAACCAATGTGATATGCTCACTGACAATAATAAATGAATTGGATCAAATGATGATCCTTCTGCATCTATCATGACTCCCATCGATGCGAAAGAACCTGCAGTTGATGAAGGTGGTGAGTCTGGAAGAAGGGGTCGACACCCCCATGGAAAAGGTGGGTGCCATTCTTACCATTGTATGAGCACCCAATCTAGAACTGGGTAACCATTCTTGTTTTTTATTTCCGATGTACAACTTGGTTCTGTTTTGTACCTTTCATTGGATGTTTTTTGGTTTCAATAAAGAGGTCATAGCACCTCAACCTTAAAAAAAGAACATTAAGTATTCCTTGACCAAGAATAGTAAATTGGTCATGTGAATTCGAACCATGGGTGGTGACATTATCCATGATTCTAGGAATAGTATATTTAGCATATAATGTATATATAAGGTAAATTACTGTATTTTACTATTCATCAAATTTTCATGTATTTCAGAAAAATCCCAAAATTTCACCATGACCATTTTTTGACATGTAGAATCCAAAAATGAAGTCCATTTTTCAAAAATAACTTTCTAAATATTATTAATTTAATATTAAATTAAAATCATTATTTATTATAAAAAACTAGTTTTAAAACACTCATTAACTCATTCTAAAATATATGTATATCATACTTCAAATTTAAATATTTTTTTATACTATCATAGGTGATGTTGCTATTTATTAGGGTATATCAGTATTCATAAGAGTATGTTAATATTCATAAGGGTAGGTTACTATTCACAAAAAATTATGTTTTTCTTATCGGACTATAAAATAGTTACTAATTGCAACCGCGTATGTCAGATTTTCAAATTTGAAACAGAAAAGTGACAAAATTATGTTTGAAGGTCACTTATCACTTATTAGTTCATTATTATGTGGTTTTATGGCATATTTATAGTAAGGTAATTTTCATTAAAAACAATGGGTCATTACATTCTTCCCCCGTTAAGAAATTTCACCCCCGAAATTTCACTTTACACAAACAGGGGAGGGTGGTTCTCCTTCATTGCCTCTTCTGGTTCACAAGTTTCTTCCTCAAACTTATGGTTCCTAAAAACACTTTGACAAGATGGGTTTTCTTGTTGTGTAGAACCTTATCTCTCTGATCCAGAATCTTTACTGGCTGCTCCTCATAGGAGAGATCATCTTCCAGCTGCACCACCTCTGAGTTCTGTACATGTGGGGGGTCTGGTATGTACTTCCTCAATAGTTATACATGAAACACATCATGAACTTGAGCCATTTTCGGTGGACTTGAAAGACGATAGGCCATGGTTCCTATGCAGTCAAGGATCTCAAAGGGGCCAATATACCTTGGGCTTAGCTTCCCTTTCTTCCCGAATCACATGACTCTCTTCCATGGAGACATTCAAAGGAAGACATTATCTCCAACGTCGAACTCCAAGTCCATTCGACGGTTGTCAGCATAGCTCTTTTGACGACATTGAGTAGCTTTGATGTGTTTGTGGATTACTTGAACCTTCTCTATCATCTCTTGAACAAGATCGAGTCCAAGTAGCTTTCTTACTACAACTTCATCCCAACAGGTTGGAGTTCTACATCGCTTTCCATATAGAGCTTCAAATGGAGCAATCTGAATACTTGAGTGGAAGATATTGTTATATGAGAACTCAACCAATGAGAGATTCTAATCCCATACACCTTTTAATTCTAGAGAGTAGTCTCTTAGCATATCTTCAAGCGTATGAATAGTTCTTTCAAACTGGCCATCAGTTTGGGGGTGATAGGTCGTGCTGAAATATAATTTAGTACGCAAAGCATGGTGAAGGATACTCTATAATTTAGATGTGAACGTTGGATCATGGTCATAGATAATTAAGAGTGGAACACCTTGTAGTCTCACCAATTCCATAACATATATCATAGCAATTAGTTCAAGCTAGAGATCTTCCCGAATAGCGATAAAATGGGATGTCTTGGTGAGTCGGTCAACCCCAACTCATATTGCATTATTTCACTTCGACGTATTTGGGACACCTGTGACAAAGCCCATAATAACATTTTCCCATTCCCACATGGGTATATGAAATGGCTGCATCATACCTTTGGACTTTTGTTGCTCAGCTTTAGCATTCTGACATACCAAGCACCTTGATATATATTTTTCAATCTCCTTCTTTATCTTATCCCACCATAAGTTTTCTCGGAGATCCCGATACATCTTGGTACTCCCACGATGGATACCAAATTGTGATCTAGGTGTATTATCCAATATCTCCTTCTTTATCCCAGGTGATGAAGGCACACAAAGTCATGTTCCAAACCAAATCCCACCATTATCATCAATATGGAACTCTGGAAGCTTCCATTCCTTTACTGCATTCACCCTCTTTTGTATCTCTACATCATCCATTTCTGCTTCCTTAATCCTCTTCTGGATGGATGGTTGCACAATCATTTGGCCAAGGTAGGATTTATCCCCTGCCCATATGATTTCAAAATCCATTCTTTGCATATCCAAGAAGATAGGTACTCTTCTCAATCCATAACATGGATAGAGTAGCGGGTTGTTTTCTTCATAGAGCATCAGCTACCTTGTTCTCCTTTCCAGGATGATAGTGAATAGAGCAATCGTAATCCTTGATTAGCTCTAAACACCTCCTTTGATGCATGTTGAGCTCATTTTGTGTGAATATATTCGTTAGGCTCTTATGGTTGGTTATATGTCACACTTCTAGCCATAAGGGTAGTGCTGCCAGATTTTCAAGGTAGAAATCACGGCCGCCAGCTCTAGATCATGTGTCGGGTAGTTCTGCTCATGGATCTACAATTATCATGAGGCGTAGGCTATCACATTATCATTTTTCATGAGTAAGAAACTCTTTCCTTTCTTTGAAGCATCACTGTATATCACAGAACTATCTACACTTTTTGGTAGTGTGAGGACAGGTGTAGTGATCAGCCTTCTCATTAGCTCCTTGAAGATTCCCTCACATTCTTCCATGCAGACATACATTACCCCTTTCTTTGTTGGCTTAGTTAGTGGGCTTGACAAACGTGAGAAGTTTCTCACAAAATGTCGATAGTACCCAACTAATCCAAGAAAACTATGGATTTTTGTGACACTAGAGGGCCTGTGTCATTCCTCAATTGCCTTTTTTTAAGGATCCATAGAAATTCCCTCAGTTGTGATCACATGTCCCAAGAACGTGACTTGATTCAACCAAAACTCACATTTTCTGATCTTTGCATAAAACTTCAACTTTCTCAATGTCACCAACACAAGTCTTAGATGTTCTTTATGTTACTCCTTTCTCTTGGAGTAGATGAGAATATCGTCGATAAAAAATACAAATTTTTTTTCCAGGTAATGTCTAAAGACTCTCTTCATCAAATCCATGATGATTTCAGGGGAATTAGTAAGTCCAAAGGGCATCACCAAAAAATCATAGTGTTAATACCTTGTTCTGAAGGCAGTCTTCTGAATATATTTTTTCTTCACATTTATCTGATGAGATCCAGAATAAAGATCCACCTATGAGAAGTATTGGGCTCCTTTTAACTGGTCGAACAAGTCATAAATCCTTGGGAGAAGATACTTGTTCGTTATGGTGATCTTGTTGAGTTCCCGATAATCAATACACAGCCGCATTGTTCCATCCTTCTTCTTCACAAAGAGAACTAGTGTACCCCAAGGTGATGCACTTGGGCATATGAACCTTTTATCCAGATTCTTCTGTAGTTGCTTCTTTAATTCCTCCAGTTCGATAGGATCCATCCTATAGGGACACATTAATATAGGAGTATCTCTAGGTATGAGTTCAATTTAGAACTCTACCTCATGATCCGGGGGCATTTCAGGTAACACTTTGAGAAATACATCATTGTATTCCCTCAGGATGTGCATTTCCTCAAAGATGGCACTTTCCTTTAACTCAACCATTTGGGCGAGGTATGCTTCTTCATAGGGAATTAACACACACACCATTTAAGGATTTTTTCAAAGGATATTCATGATCTTTCTTGAATTTTTAGAGGAGCATGAGATGGTTCGGAATATGAAAAGATATTTCCATTTCTCGACAGTTAATATGTGCTCTATATAACAAGAGCCAATCCATTCCCATTATAGTGTCAAATTCCACCTAGGGATGTATTACGAGATTTTCCAGAATAATCATCCACATTTTCCAATAGGAGAAGAGTCAAACACTTGGGTTGCAATGATTACACCACTTGGTGTTTTTACAGATATCTCTACTTCATGGTTTCGGGGCTTCGATTCTATAGTTCTAGAAAACATGGAAGATCTAAAAGAATGCATAGAACCATAATCAAATAAGACTTTTTCCATTGTTGAGTGAATAGGAAGTATACCTTGTATGAATTCATTATTATGCTCCACCTCCACAGTAGTGATATCATAAGCCCTTCCTTATTTCCTTGGAGGTTGTTGTTGATTTTCTCTGACAACCCTCATCTTACGGCAATTGTTCGCATAATGCCCAAGCTCCCTACAAATATAACACTGCACTGCAGGCTGAGTGTTGATCTGAACCTTCCTTTCTTCTTCAATATTAGTGGGATTTTTCATATATTTTCGGTAGTTCATGGCCAAATGACCATTCTTTCTTAATATTATGCAATTCTTGGTTCCCTTGAGACAGTCACCAAGATGCTTCTCCCACAATTTTTGCAAAGGGAAAAGTGAGGCTTCTTTCTATCATGGGATTTGTTTGATGAACCACCCATGTTATTCTCCATTTTCTGCTTCTTATCACTAGGCCCACGAGACCACTGTGAGTCTCCAATCTCCATTTCAACCATGAGAACATAATGGACAATCTCCTCATAGCTTTCAAAGTCTCGAATTTCCAACACTTTTCGCAGACTCAGCATTAGTCCACTAAAGAAGCGATCCACCTTGATTTCGATGTTCATGACAAAGCCAGAGGCGTACCTTGAAAGCCTTGTAAAGTTCGAGTCATAGGCCTTGATAGGCTCATCTTCCTTCTGCTTGAGTCCAAGGAACTCTTTTTCCATCTTGAGATGGAGGGTTCGAGGAAAATATTTATTGAAAAAAATAATCTTTAATTCCTCCCATTCTATGGAATCAATTTCCTCTTGGGACATTGTATTCTTGATCAGTGTCCACCACTGATCATCTTCCCCATCAAAACGATAGACTTCTGGGACAACTTTCTTTTCTTATGAGCACTAGAGGACCGAGAAAATCTTTTCAATGGAGTTAATCCATTGTTCTGTGAGGAGGGGATCATAAGATCCGCTAGACATGGCAGGCCTTTGCCGCATGAAAGATTCTATGAAAACTTTCTATTTCCATGGAGGAGGTTGACATTCCACCTGATTCAAGTTATTATTCATAACTCGACCGAGCTGAGAAAGTACTACCATGAAGTTTTAAGCACCCGCTTCTGTCACATCAGGCATGTCATTAAGGGAATCACCACATTGCCTATCGCATTGGTTGTTGGAACATGTTCTTCTATTTCCTGTCATTAACTAAGAAAAGGAACGTATAATAATATTTCTTGAATACTTAGCTATTGAGCATAAAAAGGAACTTTGAACATAAAAGTATGAACTTATAAAAAATAAGTATATCCTGACTTGTGATTCCTTAGGTTTATATTTAGGTTATCCTCGATCTATTTCATAACTTATATTCTTATGGGCTACTTTTTGTACCTTAATAAAAGTTTGTACAATGCTCGTGAATATATCGAAGCATATCCCCTGGGAGTGTCGTAACCAAGAGTGCAGTAAGGCCCTTTATCAGACACCAGTTCGAATTCGAGTCTAGATCGAAGCTGTTTTTTCATGTTTTACCCCTAGATACATCTATGCCAGAGTCGACTCTACCTGCTCATATCCAGACAGGGATGCATTTTCTTGATAAACCAATTACTCTATACTCACCAAAATTTAGGTCTATTTTCATATACTTAGTCTCATCCTTAAGGTTCTCACTATGGTGCTCTATTCCAAATCTCCAAAAATAACTATACCGTCCTCTAATACCAACTATAGAGACTCGAGCATTTTATATAAAAAATTGAATGATTTTATGTATAGTTAATCATCAGATTAGAAGCCATGGATTGTTAAGTCTAGTGTCTTGGAAGACTAGGTACATAGAACATAAAACATGGGAAAAAACTTTTTTATTTAATCTCCATAAAGATCTTCTAACTTCCTTTGAGCCCTTACATTTTCATAGGGTACCCTGGGGAACACATGAACAAAGGGATGAGCTAAAAAGACCAGTAAGGTAATGGACATAAGGATACATATCAAGAACATGAGTTATGAAGCATGACATAATGATATCCAAAACATGAAACTTATAAAATAATTTAATATAATCATGGGATCATATAAAAATTGAATCATACAAATTTGGAAGAATCATAAATCATGTTGAGACCCGAAGCTTGACGTACATAGATATATCATTACTATTGTAGAATACTTAATACATAACAAAAATAGGCACACAAGGACCGTAATAGTTTAGTGTCTTTGGAAACTTGGAACGTAATCTTCTAATCGTGGTGAAAGATCTTCGTCATCTCCCATAATGATTTCCACTTTTTGTTTCCTTACCTAAAACATTTTTTTAATCCTAGGGGAAAATAAAACATAAAAAGGGTGAGATCAAATTCTTAGTAAGGGTAAGCATGGAGAAAATAAAACATACCATATCCATTTTAACGTAAAAACATCAACATAATGTTTAAACATCAAAATATTGAGGAATGACATAAAACATGGAAGTACATAAGGCATAGATCATAATGGAACATGAATCATGATAAAATAGCATGGGAATAAAACATGTAATTGTGGCATACATTAATCACATGTAATTATTTCTATAGTAGCCAAGGCATTACTGCCAAGACCATCTTAGTGGACAAAGTCTCTTTCTGAATCGAGTTCACTCCTCGCTCCAGTCCTGTAATACTGAACCAGATTAACTTACCATTCCATCCATGTCTATCTCATAAGATATAATTCTTTACCCAATTCAATGGAGGGAGAAATATGTCCCACCCATCACATAATGAAATCATTCTTACTTGTTCCACAAATAAACTTAAAACATTCATCATAACCCTAAAGAATAAAATGGGTTTCATAAACATCATCCCATCATCTCATAATCCATATAAAACAAATGGACAGTTCATCATAAGAAAAGTGAAACCATATAAATCATAGATACATTAAACATGATACATACACATATGAAATAATATCATCTTATATGGAAAATTGTTTTCATCAAACATATGAAATGAATTCTTGAGGAAAATATCCTTTATACTTCAAAAACATTTTTCCTTTCTTAACATGTCATACAATTTTAAACTAAAAGAAGTTGATTAAAAATAAACTTGAAAACTTGTAAAGTAAGCTTCTTGGAAATAATGTTTTAAAAATCCATTCATGCTGTAGAAGTTAAAAAAACATTCTTCTCGTACTTTTGTCGGAAAAGTCAAAAAGAACCTCGTACGAAAAACAACAAAAGATTCATTTCATATCTTTTACTAAAAACAAAAAGAAGGGTAAAATTGGATTTAAAAAATTATAGGTGGATGGAAATAATATTACATATTGAGGAAACATGGATGTGGATGATAAATATTCCCTAGTAAATTCTGAAGTATAAACAATCTCAGATAAAAATGAGATTGTGAGATTTTCCCTTACCTTAGGTCTGATATGCATCGTATGGATCCAAACCTCCTGTATAATGATTTAAATAATGTCATTGACTTATTACATAATCATATTCATTGTTATATTATCATATATGTTTCACTTATGACTTTCTATTACCCGTTCTTTTGTAAATTCCATGTTAAAGCAGCGTTTTGGGTAAAATCATTTCATTTATCGTATGTGTTTCGACTTGTCGTTCTTGATATTATTACTTATATACTGATTTACATAATTACAGAGTGTAAAACATGATTTATAAATAATATATATTCATCATACACACATATATTATATATCTATAAAAATAAAGGAAATACACCGTTCATGGAGACGGTAGGCCGTACGTACGCATGAACGTTGTTTTCGTTTCCTTTTTGAATTTAATGAAATTAAATAGATGACATACATATATATACATAAATACAGTAGAATTATTATGTCATATATTTCACTATTATTCATTATATATACGTTATAATCATTCTTGAATTGTTAATCATGTAAAATGAATCTCATCGCGTTCGTGGAGATGGTAGTCCGTACGTACGCACGAGGGATGATATCATTCCCAGGATCGTGGAATTGTATTAAAGTGTATGTATAATATTGAAGAATCAATATCAATTTACAATAATCTTATATATTCATTACTTTCACCATTATACCCATCCAAGTAAGGTGGTGGTGGAAAATAGATTACACCACAGCGTGGAGACGGTATTCTGTACATACAAACGCACGGTGATTTCATTTTCCATAGGATGGATAGATGGTTAAATATGGTTGTTTCATAATTATAATAACATATCTCTATATGAGTGATTCTGATGATATTACTTCATAATGAAACAACTAAAGGAGAAGAAGTGGAAGAAGAAATAAAGTTGAAAGAATCGGTAACGGACATTAACTCTTCTTTGAAGCGCCTCTTTGAGACCTCCTCTTAGGGAACTATAATTGGTATTTGAAGAAGACCAAGACCTCTAGGATGTTTCTAGGGAAGTGGAGAAGAGAATTTGGTAGTTTTGGCCGAGCTTGAAGGCTCAAAGTGGTGTGAGGAAGAGAGGGAGGAGGTGCCCTTTTATAAGGGAGGAGAGGGGCACCTTTGGAAAAACTAAAAATATTATTTTATTATAAAGTCATATTCGGTTTTTAATAGCTCCAAATTGATTTATTTCAAAGATAAGGTAGGGATGGGTCTAAATCCTCTCATAAAATAGAATTTAGAAAAGTTTATGTTTCTATTTTAACCTTAACATTTAGATTTAACTTTAAGTTAAATAATTTAACTTTTACCGTGTCTTCTTGTTTTCATACACTATAAGGTTAATAAACTTAATATAACAAGACAAACGAACCCCAAGTTGTTTATTATTAGTATATATAAACTTATATAAGGCATTTTTCCGAAACTTATATTTTTAGGAATAAAATAACAATTAATAATATAATATTTGTTTTATAAACTATTTAATGTCAATTTTGAAACTATTTGGTAATTGATTTTTTTGAAAGTCGTAACAGAATGATTAGTTAGAAAAAAGTTAATTAAATCAATAATAACATGTAATATTAACCTAGAAATGTAGTGGAATTCATAAAAAGTCTCAAAGTACATTTATTTGGGTATTTATAACATCAATTATGTCAATATTTTATTAATAAGATAATTGCTGAATCATCATTGTGTCATAAATAAATTAAAATATTTAATGTCTAAAAATTATAAATAAATTTTCATTATGTAGAAAATCTTTTTATATTTGTAATGAATATTTATAGTTGAATTTATCTTATGTATAACCCTCTATAAAAATGAGTTACTTATTAAACTTTGATTTTAACTATTTTAACCCTTTTTTAAATAAATTAATATTAAATGTCCTAATCTAATCCAAGTGGGCCTAAATGGTCATATTTTATTCCTAAGGTTAGTTTTGGTAGAATTAAACTTATAAAATATAATTAAGATATGTGTTAGTGTAATAATAATATCATTTTTACCCTTAATTATCCTATTTACTTTTAACTGTGGTAAATAAAAGTAAAAAGTTACTATTCACCAAAGAATATTTTCATCTCATTGAACCACATTTTAGTCCTTGATATTAACCATGTCTATTGGATTTTCAAAATTCAATTCACATAAGTGTTAAAATTTCATTTAAATGAAAATGTCAGTTTTTTAACTACCACTAAGTGGTTTCAGTATTCATCGAAAATTGATGTTTTTCAGAAAAATAACAAAAATTCAGCATAAGCATCATTTGATATTCTGAATTCATATTTTATGTCTATTTTTCCAAATTCAAAACATAGAAGTTTCATTAATTAATTTTAAAATTAATTCCCGTTATAAAAACAAATAGCGTGTTTTTAAGAAACAGTAACTATCAAAAGATTGATACTTGTTTATATCCAATTTCAAAGTGAAATTAATTACAATGACCAACATTGGATTAAATGGTAAAAATATATTCTAATTACACTTTAAAACCAATTAAAAAGATTATCTAACCATATAAATTATTGCGATGAAAAAAGTTGTTTTTAATTAAAATATAGCGTGTTTTTACTATTTATTAAAATATGAAATTTATCAGAATAATATGAAAAATTTATCCAATGTAAATTTTTATATCCTGATTCAATAGAAGAATTTTATTTTGTCAAATTGAACTTATAAACATTTCAAAAACTAGATTTAAAGTGGGTGCGCCATCAAAAGGCGATAAAACTACATTTTTTGAAAAATACTTATTTTACCCAAAAACATTTATTTTGTTCTTATACCATGCTCTAGAAAATATGTAAGATAAATAATAATTTTATGAAATTCATAATTTATTTAATAATATATATAATTTTTAGTTCATAATAATATTATAACAATATATCGTTGTTTAGTAAAACCCGGTATTACGTACAACACACGCTATCGAAGAAGGTCGCGATTTCATGTAATGAAAGCCAAGTCAGGGATGCGTATACTGCAAGCTAATACGGTGTTGCATATAGTGCAAGATAATCTTGGTGTAGCATACAACAGAAGACATCAATGAAATTAAAAAGAGTATTTTTCATAAAATCTCGGGGTGTTACATTCTTCCCCACTTAAAATGAATTTCTCCCTTGAAATTCATCGGGGTTATAGATGGTTTACTACTCGAATGTTTTTTTAATAAAAACCCACATCATAAAAAGGAATACCAAAACCAATATTTAAAAACTAAAGTATGAAACGTAACGGTTACCCAAAGTAACTCATCATTGGGTTTCTATATAAGAGAACTTAAGTGAAAATATGGATATGGAAGAAAAATCTAACCATCAAGTTCTGATGTAGAGTGGTAGAGAACATGGCTATGAAATAGACAAAAATCACAAAGCCATATATTTATGATGATCTAAGGAACCATCTGATTCATCGGATATAAGAGCACTAGGACAAAATTTTTGGTTTTCAATATCATTTCTCTAAAGTTGAAAATTCTGAATTAGAGGAAATAATTACTTGATTTTGGTACAATCTCACTGTTGTTCATGTTTGAAAAATTTCCACTTCATCTCTTAAAGAAATGAAGTTGAATTTGTTATTTGTGAAATGTTAAGAGATCATGTGATAGAATGATGGGTCATTCCATCTGTTTCAAACAAAAGGTTAGATAAAGTAATCAAATATACATAAGTCCATCTATGGTGTGGTTAATCATATAAGATTCCAAAAATGAACATATACTTCATATATCATACCGATTAATAAAATAAAACTAGTTTCTCCTATTCATGGACTTCTTGTAGGCCAGTGGTAGGTGATAAAGTCCAGTCACACTTCGGTTGTGGGTTCTATTCCCACAGCCTTGTCTGATGCGATGGGATGTCACCTATCCTGCAGGTTGTCCTTTTTCTTAAACTACATTACTATAACATCCCATCAATAATATCGAACTAACTTATGTCCAACATAATCCATTCAAATCTTTAGGATTATCTAAAATACTTCGGTCCAAGCTCATAGTATAAAGAAAATGATTACTTGAAATGTCACATAACAATCACGTGAATTCCATCATTTATCCCCCATATATCATAATATATATCTTGTTGGTCAAATTAAAAACATGTGAATACCTTAATCATGTATTCTCTTGAAGAATTAATACCCATTGAACCTTAGAGAAAAAATGAATGTTGTTAAATTTTAACACTTTCCACACACCAGAATCCCAAAAATTCTATATACTCAAACCATAATATCACTTAGTCCTTGTATCAGTCATGAGCTTCTGATTACTATCATATTATTTTCTCCTTATCCCTTCATTATGCGCATTTCATCTGCTTTCTAAAAATATTACAATCACCTTTTCATGGTTACCATTACCATATAATTATTGAAAACCAATACATAGATATTACAAAATTCCACAATACCATAAATGAGATTCCATGATACTATTTTGAAATCCCATTAAATAAACACTTAATCATTACAAAACATCATTTTTATACTCAACATCACAAATAGTGATCGCATGAGACTTCCCTTTATCCTTTTCCTTACAATTTTACTCACGTTGATCATCATTAACCCGTGGATTAGGGCATTTATTAGCATAATGCCCCATTTCCTTGCACTTGATGCATTGAAGTGTTGGTGGAGAGTTCTCTGTAGTCTTTTCTCTATTCATATCATTAGCAACCTTTTTCCCATTACTTCGACAATCAACTGCTCGATGGCCTTCTTTTCCACACTTAAAACATTTTCTTGTACCTTTTAGGCAATCTCCACCATGCTTCATTCCACACTTTGAGCATAAAGAAACATTCATCTTTATTTCACCACTGTTCTGAGATTTCTCCTTGAACTCTATCTTTTGTTTCTTGTCAAAACCATGAGATGGATATGTTACACCAACTTCCAGTTCTTCCTTGATAGCACAACGAACAATTTCATCATAGCTACTGAAGTCTCTTATAGCTAATTTCCTTCAAAGGCTTGTTTTTATGCCACTGAAAAATCGATCAACTTTACTTTTAGGTTGGATGATAAAACCAGATGCATACCATGAAAGTCTTGTAAAATTCGCTTCGTATATACCAACTGATTCCTCATCCTTCTGCTTAAGCTCAAGAAACTCCTTTTCCATCTTTGTTCGAAGAATACGAGGGAAGTACTTACTGAAAAACATGTTCTTGAACTCATCCCATTCCATGGAATCAATTTCATCTCTTTGCCTCGTATTCTTGATATGATTCCACCATTGATCAACATCACCTTCCAAACGATATACTGCTAAGATCACATTATCATGCTCAGAACATTGTAGAACTGAAAATATCTTTTCAGTAGTACTAATCCATTGTTCAACCACAAAGGGATCAGAAGACCCACTTAATGAAGGTGGACTCTTCCTCATAAAGGATTCAACAGAATGTTGCTCCTTTATCTGCTAATTTTGAAATCTAGAATGATTCATAGCTTGTGTAAGTATGGAAATAAGATTGTGCACTCCATCTCCCATGACATTGGTTTGGTCAGGAGGACAATCATTGCATTTTCCATTACATTGATCAACACGATTCCTTTGGGTTCTAGCCATCGTGTAAAACCCAAAAATAATAGTGTGAGAGTTAAATACCATGATATTGAAAACAATATAATAAAGGGGGAGTAACCTTCAATATCTAACATCTTAGGATTAATTATAATATCGTTAGCGCAATTCTAGGACTATAACCTATATGTATACTTAACCATAGGGACATCCCTAGACTTACCTTAGAAATATCTCTAGGGATATCACTAAACTTTTTGAATCATAGTTTCCAAAGGTTAACTAAACCTTTCCTCTGATACCAATTGTGGATACCCAAAGCTTGACGTACATAGATATTACATTACTTTTTCGGAATACTTAATATATAACAAAAACAGACACACAAGGACTGTAATAGTTTAGTGTCTTTGGAAACATGGAATGTAATATTCTAATCGTGGTGAAAGATCTTTAACATCTCCCATAAAGATCTTCCACTTTTTGTTTCCTTACCTAAAAACTTTATTTTAATCATGGGGGAAAATAAAACATAAAAATGGTGAGCTCAAATGCTTATTATGGGTAAGCATGGATAAAATAAAACATACCATATTCATTTGAACTGAAAAACATGAACATAATGTTTAAACATCAAAATCTTGAGCAACGACATAAAACATGGAAGTACATAAGGCATAGATCATAATGGAACATGAATCATGATAAAATAGTATGGGAATAAAATATCTAATTGTGGAATCCATTAAGAACATGTAATGATTTCCATAGTAGCCAAGGCATTGCTCCCAAGACCATCTTAGTAGACAAAGTCCCTTTCTGAATCGAGTTCACTCCTCGTTCCAGTCCTATAATACTGAACTGGATTAACATACCGTTCTAGCCATGTCTATCGCATGAGATATAAATCTTTACCCAATTCATTGAAGGGAGATATAGGTCCCACCCATCTTATAATGAAATCATTCTAACTTGTTCCACAAAATAAACTTAAAACATTTATCATAACCCAAAGAATAAAATGGGTTTCATAAACATCATCCCATCATCTCATAATCTATATAAAACAAATGGACATTTCATCATAAGAAAATTGAAACCATGCAAATCATAGAGAAATTAAACTTGGAACATATACATATGAAATAATTTCATCTTAGATGGAAAATGGTTTTGAGCAAACATCTGAAATAAATTCTTGAGGAAAATATCCTTTCTACTTCAAAAACATTTTTCCTTTCTTAACACATCATACAATTTTAAACTAAAATAAGTTGATTAAAAATAAACTTGAAAACTTGTAAAGGAATCATCTTGGAAATAATGTTTGAAAAATCCATTCATGCCGTATATTTTAAAAAAAACATTCTTCTTGTACTTTTGTCGGAAAAGTCAAAAAGTAACTCATACGAAAAATGAAAAAAGATTCCTTTCATATATTTTACTAAAAACTCACAGAAGGGTAAAATTAGATTTAAAAAATTGTAGGTGGATGGAAATAATATTACAAATTGAGGAAACATGGATGTGGATGATAAATATTCCCCAGTAAATTCTGAAGTATAAACAATCTCTGACAAAAATGAGATTGTAATATTTTCCCTTACCATAGGTCTGATATGCTTCGTATGGATCTGAACCTCCTGTATAATTATTTAAATAATGTCATTGACTTATTACATAATCATATTCATTGTTATGAAATCATATATGTTTCAATTATGACTTTATATTACCCGTTCTTTTGTAAATTCCATGTTAAAGTAGCGTTTTGGGTAAAATTATTTCATTTATCATATGTGTTTCGACTTGTCGTTCTTCATATTATTACTTATATCCTAAGTTACATAATTCCAGAGTGTAAAAGATTATTTATATATAATATATATTCATCATATTTATATATATTATAGATCTATAAAAATAAAGGAAATACACCATTCATGGAGACGGTAAGCCGTACGTACGCATGAACACTATTTTCATTTCCTTATTGAATTTAATGAAATTAAATAGATGACTACATATATATATACATAAATACGGTAGCATTATTATGTCATATATTTCATTATTATTCATTATATATACTTTATAATCATTCTTGAATGGTTAATCATGGAAAATGAATCTCATCGCGTTCGTGGAGACAGTAGTCCGTACGTACGCACGAGCGATGATATCATTCCCATGATCGTGGAATTGTATTAAAGTGTATGTATAATATTACAGAATAAATATCACTTTACAAGAATTATATATATTCATTACCTTCACCATTATACCCATCCAAGTAAGGTGGTGGTGGAAAATAGATTACACCACGGCGTAGAGACGGAATTCCGTACGTACAGATGCAAGGTGATTTCGTGTTCCATAGGATGGATAGATGGTGAAATATGGTTGTTTCATACTTATAATAACATATCAGTATATGAGTGATACTGATTTTATTACTTCATAATGAAACAACTAAAGAAGAAGAAGTGGAATAAGAAATAAAGTTGAAATAATCGGTAACGGACATTATCTCTTCTTTGAAGCGCCTCTTTGAGACCTCCTCTTAGGGCACTAGAATTAGTGTTTGAAGAAGTCCAAGAACTTTAGGATATTTCTAAGGAAGTGGAGAAGATAATTTGGCAGGGTTCTTCCGAGCCTGAAGGATCAAAGTGGTGTGAGGAAGTGAGGGAGGAGGTTCCCTTTTATAAGGGAGGAGAGGGGTACCTTTGGAAAAACAAAAAATATTATTTTATTATAAAGTCATATTCGGTTTTTAATAGCTACAAATTGATTTATTTCAAATATAAAGTGGGTATGTGTCGAAATAAAATCATCCAATATAATTTAGACAAGTTTAGGTTTCTATATTTACCTTATAATTTAGATTTAACTTTAAGTTAAATAATTTAACTTTTACCGTGTATTCTTGTTTTCTTACACTATAAGGTTAATAAACATACTATAACAACCAAAAAGAACCAAAATAAGTTTATTATTAATATATATAAACTTATCTAAGTCATTTGGCCGAACCTTGTATTTTTAGGAATAAAATAACATTTAATAATATAATATTTTTTTAAAAAACTATTTTATGTCAATTTTGACAGTATTTGGTAATTGATTTTTGTGAAAATAATAACAGAATGATTAGTTCAAAAAAGTTAATTAAATAAATACTAACATTTCATATTAACCTAGGAAATTAGTTTAATTCATAAAAAGTCTCAAATTACATTTATTTGTGTATTTATAACATCAATTATGTCAATATTTCATTAATAAGATAATTACTACATCATCTTTGTGTCACAAATAAATTAAATTATTTAATGTATCAAAATTACAAATAAAATACCATTATGTAGTAAATATTTTTATATTTCTAATGAATATTTATAGTCTAATTTATATTATGTATAATCCTATATTAAAAATGATTTACTTATTAAGCATTGATTTTAACTATTTTAACCCTTCTTTAAATAAATTAATATTAAATGTCCTAATCTAATCCAAGTGGGCCTAAATGGTCATATTTTATTACTAAGGTTGTTTTTGGTAGAATCACACTTATCCAATAGAATTAGGACATGTGTTAGGGTAATAATAATATCATTTTTACCCTTAATTATCCTATTTACTTTTAACCGTGGTAAACAAAAGTAAAAAGTTACTATTCACCAAAAAATATTTTCATCTCATTGAACCACATTTTATTCCTTCATATTAACCGTGTCTCTTGGATTTTATATATTCAATTCACATAAGTGGTAAAATTTCATTTAAATAAAAAATTCAGTTTTTTATCTACCACTAAGTGGTTTCACTATTCATCAAAAATTGAAGTTTTTCAGAAAAATACCAAAAATTCAGCCGAAGCATTATTTGATATTCTGAATTCAAAATTTATGTCTATTTTTCCAAATTCAAAACATAGAAGTGGCATTAATTCATTTTAAAATTAATTTCCATTATCTAAACAAATAGCGTGTTTTTAAGAAACAATAACTATCAAAAGATTGATACTTGTTTATATCCAATTTCAAAGTGAAATTAATTCAATGACCAACATTGGATTAAATGGTAAAAATATATTCTAATTACACTTTAAAACCAATTAAAAAGATAATCTAACTGTATAAATTATTTCAATGAAAAAAGTTGTTTTTAATTAAAATATAGCGTGTTTGTACTATTTATTAAAATATGAAAGTTATCATAATAATATGAAAAATTTATCCAAAGTAAAGTTTTATATCCTGATTCTAAATAAGAATTTTATTTTTTCAAATTGAACTTATAAACATTTAAAAAAACTAGATTTAAAGTGGGTGCGCCATCAAAAGGTGGCAAAACTGCATTTTTTGAAAAATACTTATTTTACCCGAAAAAATTTATTTTGTTCTTATACCATGTTCTAGAAAATATGTAAGATAAATAATAATGTCATGAAATTCATAATTTAGTTAATAATATTTATAATGTATAGTTCATAATAATGTTATATCAATATATCACTGTTTAGTAAAACCCGGTATTGCGTACAAAACACGCTATCGAGGAAGGTCGTGATTTCGTGTAATGCAAGCCAAGTCAGGGTTGCGTATACTGAAAGCTAATACGATGTTGCGTATAGTGCAAGATAATATTGGTGTAGCATTCAACTGAATACATCAATGAAATTAAAAAGAATAGTTTTCATAAAATCTCAGGGTGTTACAAATCATATCTTTAGTATGGGTCAAGGCGAACTGCCAATCCCGTTTCCCATTTTAGTACAGGTCAAGGCTAAACGCCAATCCTGTTTCACGTCGCATCTAATGAGACTTAACCTTACCCAATGCATTTGAGTGCTATTTGGGAACACCCATATCAACCTTTTCATGGATATTCTTTCCACATAAATATTCTTACCACATAAACAATTATAAATAATCAACCATACAAAAACATAAGGGTACCCATGGAATGAATTGGGTACCACAATCATGACATAAATCATAACCAATGGGTGTATCTTGAAATTATCCATGTAAGGAAATAATTTGAAAAATACATGGACGTTCATAGGGTAAAATAGAAATATAACAAGGTATGTGGTGTCAAACATAAGTGACAACAAATGAGAAATGTATTTTAGAAACATTAGCATTAAAACATTTTTGTGCGATTTTAAGGAAAATACTACAGAGATTTTAAAATAGTAAAGAAGACATTATTTTATAAAAAACAAGAATTGAATGAAGAAGGTTTTCATAAAAAAATAACGAATTTAAAAATATAATGGTGGCTTAAAACAGAAGATAAAGTGCACTTGAAATTGGGTAAAAGTTCGGGAAGATCCTTTAAAACGAGTGTACTAATTGGGAAGGATCGAATAGAGATTCACATAAAAGAATGTATATCACCGAAAGAGAATGAGATATGGATCTTGGAACATGAGTGTGGATCATATAAACATAATTTTGATGTTCAACATAAAATAAAATAGAAAAACATTTTGTTAAAAAGAAAGATAGAGCAACCCGAAGGAATAAAGTAAGTTCGGATCATGGTTTATTAGCATGGTATCGGGTGTAACTAAGAGGGCCTAATGAGAGAGATAAGGGGTTTATCATAATTTAAAAAACATTAGGGTAGTATAGGGAATGTGTATAAACATACCTCATCACTTGGTATTACACAAAAATGTATAGCATAGAGAGCAATCTTGATTAAGAGTAAAAAGGGGAGGATCCCTTACCTTAAATCTGTTGGTGTTCTCCACTTGTTATCAATGACCTGAATAAAAACATTAGTCTTATTAATTAATAATCCATAACCTATTCTATATTAAATTTATTATAACTCTTTTCAATTCATTAAAATCCTTTTTGATTAGTTACAAGGTTCAATTTCATTTTCCGGGTAAGTTTGTTTACTTGGCATTAAAAGATGGGTTCACTTATATTCAAGTTTGGATTATATGCAAGATGAAAGTGGTTATACAGAATTTAAATTATATTCTTTAGTTCATATATAGTAGATTACATGGTTTTAATTTTAATTAGTTTATTTAAAGTGAACTGAAATTATTATATATATAACCACAATGATAACCGTTTTTGTTAACAGATGGATTTGATTACAAATAATGTGTTTTTATTTATAAATTAATTTCATTTGTACCAAAGGATTACCAAAAAAAAAATAGGATATATTAAATATATAATAATCTGGTTCAACCATAACACAAATGTTTTCATGACTAGAATTAAAGATAATAATAGAAATTGATAAACTATTGTCCTTGAATGTGCTAAATTAGCCCATCTCAAATGGTACTTTCATTTCATTCAAATAAAAGGGTGTGGAAAAGAGAGAATATAATGAAATATACCACTAACATTGAGACATTACAGTACATGTATGTTACTGGATTTATCTTACTATTATAGTGAATGGATGTGAGGAAAGAAATAAAAAGAAAAGAACTTGAAAGAAAAAATAAATTGGGAAGTGGAATTTACCTCTTGAGACTTACTCCTTTGAGAACATCTTAAGGGGAGAGGTTTTTGTATTTTGAGGAGGCCGAGGGATTTTGGACGTGGGGGAGGACCTTGGGTAGAGATTTGGGCAGAATAATGGCAAGACACAAGGCTTTAGTGGAGTAAAGAGAAGGGGGAGTGAAGGGGAGGTTTTATAGTGGAGGAGAGGTGGGATTTTTAATGATTTTATAATACTTAATTTATTATTTCTTCGCAAGACAATGAATAGTTAGTATTCCATGACCAAGAATAGTCAATGCGTCATGTGAAGTCCATCAAAATTTCAAGTATTTCAAAAAAATCCCAAAATTTCACCCTGACCATTTTTCGACATGTAGAATCAAAAATGAAGTCCATTTCTCAAAAATAATTTTTTAATATGATTATTTTAATATTTAATAAAAGTCATAATTTATTATAAAAAACCAGTTTTGAAACACTCATTAAATCATTATAAAATATAGGTATATTGTACATCCAATTTGAATATTATTTGTATACTATCATAGGATAGGTTACAATTAATTAGGGAATATCACTATTCATAAGGGTATGTTACTATTCATAAGGGTTGGTTACTATTCCCGAAAAATTATGTTTTTCTTATTTGACTCCAAAAAACATACTGATTGCAACTATGTGTGTTAGATTTTCAAAATTCCAAACACAGAAGTGACAAAATTATGGTTAAATGTCTCTTATCACTTAGTAGTTCATTATTATGTGATTTTTTGGAATATTCATAAGAAGGTAATTTTCATTAAAAACATTGAGTCATTAAACACACTATAGTAAGCCCTTGATAAGAATATCAGAGTCTATATTGTTATCCCTATAAGACCTCTAACTTTAGGTTAGTCAACACCTCTGTCTTCTTATCCTCGAAATCCCTCGAACATTAAGATTTTAAATACCTATGTATTACCATACCTATAATCCATCGATTGTACACAATAACAATCAGAGTCACACTCATCATGTTGAACAAGTTGTTCATGGTTTAACAAGATGTTCATAGATCACATAAGGCACAAGAGTCTCTCTCTATATAAGTCACTTTACAACATCACAAAATTTAATCTCAAGAAGTGTAAACATTATACATATTGAATTATTCAAATGGATGGGGTATCAATGGTCATATATCCCAACAGTCATCTCCTCCTCCAATGGTCATCTTTTTCCTTGAATTTCTGAGGGACCTGGACACGTGTCACTCAGCCAACGGTGAGTTAAAAACAAAATTCATGACATCATTTCGATTCAAAAGACTAGTGTAACATTACCATGTGTATGAAACAATAAAATTTAAGGAGAAAACATGTTTAAGAAACATAAGTAGTATAATATCTGATAAATGGAAATGATATTTCGAGGAAATTATGTAACTATAAGATAAAATATAATCGGATTCTTAGGGAATTGAGAGTAAGAGTCTAAAAATATGGACAATCAGACTCTGAAATAATATACATTTAGAGTCTGAATTATAATGAATTTAGAATTTGATTTATGTGGATTTCAGAGCCTGGATAAAATTGAGAGTTCGACCTCTGATTTTCTGATAATTTGGATTCTTATTTTCAGAGAATTTGAAGTCTTATTTTCAGAGAATTTGAAGTCTTATTTTTTGGGAAATTGGAGTATAATTTTCAGAGAATTCAGAGTCTGATTTTCAGATAATTTGGATTCCAATTATAAGGAAATTCGATGTCTGATTTTCAAAGAATTCAGAGTTTAATTTTCAAGGAATTTAGAGAAAGATAATTTTAAAAAAGAAATTGGGTTTGGGATTTTTGGAGAATAAAAGATTAGAAAATTCATAAGGTAACTTGTTGAATCAACACATGATGTAAGGGAGACCACTCATTGGTGTTAACCTTTTTATATTTAAAACAATACCACTCCTCCTCCACCTTAAAATAGAACACACCCCCACCTCCTCAAACCTCTCCAGCCACATTATCTCATCCAAAACCAAACCATATAAGATATAAATTTCCATCATAACAATATATAATCCTATCTTTGGTAAGAAATCAATCAAATGAAACACTTGGCTATCAACCGAAATGAGTTACCCAAAGAAGAGGTAAAAACCTTCCATAAGATCTTTTTATTATTTCCATTCTCCAAATCCTCAATTATTATTAATCCATTATTATATAATAACATCATTATCCTAAATATACTAATATGTTTTTATTATAATGGATCTAGCTTTAAATACACACACTTCAATCAAATATGTGGTGAACTTATCATTCGTGTGTATGATAGACTACCTTATAGTGAAACGAGGTCGTTTTTTTCCTTAACCACCTATCATGGTTGGTCATTAAGATCGACATAATATTTTTATTCTATATATATTAAATATGTTATTTCTTTATTCTTTTTTAATTACTATATAATACATACCTTTATTCTTTACATTTTTTGTAAATAAGACAACTTTGTTTATGGATGTGTGGACAACCACCTCCTCAAAGTGATGTGATTCATTCACACATTTCATGGAATGTATTAAAGAAGGTTTTAAAAAATTCATATAATATGTATGACATAATTATTCTACTTTAATGATAATATATATACACATATATTTATTTTCAATTATTTCTTCCAAAACTATAAGAAAATAGAAACAACATTCAGTCATATGTATAACCTTCCATCTCCATGAATTGTGTATTCCATTTCATACATATATATTTTATATTATTATTAATATTTATATAATGAATATGTATTATATGTATTTCATTTGTACATTCTAGATGTTATTAAATCATGATCTAAGTATGATAATGATAGATATAAAATTTTACACATTTTTGTTTGCATTTTAATTATTTTAACCTTCCTCAATTATAAATTTGAGATTATATTGATAAATTTTGATAACATAATGAAAATGAGCTAATCTCTGAAAATTGATTAATTTTGGATTTTTGATAGTTTTTTACATCAAGGGTATATTTTTCATTTATTGAAAAATAATATTCCATATTGATTAATTATTTTTTTGTTAGAATCTTTATTTTTTTTTCTTTAACTTTGTATTTTGGACAATAGGCTGATTCGATCATCTAGAAACCGTAACAAATCAATGATGTTGAAGACTTTTCTAGGAGGATAGTGTGGACCCACCGTAATAACAGAAGCACATTTTGTCTTACACTACTTAAATAAAGTGATTATACCTAGAATTGAACAATTATACATTGGATCATTTCAATATTAAATTCAGCTAATTTTGTAATCCATTAAGGTGTCCATTTAATGATATATATTTGAGGGAAGCTTCTTGTAACCTTCATCCAGAAACAACAACCATTAATTAAAAACATAAAACTCATATATCCTGTGGCCAAATGAGATAAGTTTTTGAGAGTATAGGCACAAGACAACGGGGAAAAACCATTAAATAGGGTACTACAAGTTAATTTTCCAATTAATGAGCCCAAAACAGAACAACAATTGGTGGATAGAAATATGCCTTTCAAAGGAGATGAGCTCCTCCCACTCAAATCATTCATTACCATCTTCACACCATCTGGCACACTAAGGAGAGGAGGCTGAGGACCATTAAGGATTTATATTTTTCTATTATTATTATAGTTTATTTTCTCATGGAATGAATTAATATTTTTATATCAATGTGTTACCCTTTCTTCTTCCACACCTTTTCTGTTCCAATCTCAATATCATTCACTCTCTTCCATCATTTCATCATTACCTCTATGCACTTCACCATGGAATGTGACCAACTTGAGGCTCACACATGGGGGAGGTTTTCATGGTGTTCTTTATTATTACACTTCAAATTGAAAATGTTTTAAATATATTTGTGGTGGAGGTGGGAAAATTTCACAGGTGCAGTGGTCAACCACCATGACACTATTTCAAAATCCATTTATTTTCCTTGATTAATTATTTTCCCTCACTTCTCTTTGGAAAACAGTTCATACAATGGATTTTGGGTTTCTATAAGGGATGAAATTGAATATGGTGGAGTTGGGTATTTTTGGGATAGCATTCTCGGTTGAGGTGTTATCCAAGTTGATTGTTGGAGGAGGTGTGGTTTGGTGGGATAGAGGCAAGATAAAATCTAGCACTATTTAAATCAAAGGAAAATAATTCCTTAATGAGGTTTCATAAAATGAATTATAAAATTGAATTTAAATAATGAATGAACCCATGTTATCTAACCCTATTACCAAGTTATTTCTACCATAATTTTATTCTATCAGTATCTGCATCAGCATTTAGATTTAATGTTTTCATTTAATTATTTTAATTCTAATATTTTTCAAAACCCCTTAAACCATAATTTTTTTTATAAATAATATAAAAACCAAAAAAATAATTATAATAATTGAATTAGAATTATATATTGGACCATCTATGATGATCCTCAAGTTATACAACCCGAGTCAGCCTCTATGCTTCACTAAGAATAAGTATAAATTTGTTTTTTCAATGCCCTAGGATAGGCGTTTGTCAAAACTGGTTCCATTACCGGGGAGTTAAAAATTCATCTCGATCACCTTTTTAATATTAACATTTTTCAAATATTTTTATTTATTTTCTTTATTAAAAAAATATAAAAAAATATCTTTCACCATGATGTTTTAAGACAACTTTATTTTCAATTTATGTAATGACTACTAATATGAGCAAGAACATGAACTTGTTTATAAAAAGGTGGAAATCAAACCAAGGGAGGAATCTTTTATGATAATTTTAAAATAGTTTCTAAAATGCCACGACATAGGGATATCACCACATGTTTTGATGAGAAAGATCAAAGAACTCCAAACTAACTTGTAATGAATCATGGCCATGAAAGAAGTGCCCCCGATTTTCACTTATTTCAAAAATGACATCAAAGAAGTTGAGGACAAAATCAAGGCAGAGGATCCTGAATACCTACCTCCATCCATTGAAGATCAACTCTAAGAGGCACTATCAACATAATAGTAGATTAAATTCGAACAAAACCATTGCGATGATACAATATTTTACTCAAACACTTTTTATTTTATTGAAACTAATTTGATTATCATCACAAATAATTTTTAATTTTCATATTCGGTCATCTCAAACTCTGCCTTGGAGGATGATGAGGAAATAGAAGATGCAGTTATTGAGGAACACATTGATCTCCTTGAAGAAATTGAATATTTATTGGAGGGAGTACATGAAGAGATACCTATGGCTCTACATGAAGAACTAGAGATACATAAAACATCACATATGTAGCAACAAATAAAAGGAGAGGGAGATGTTTTAGAAGTATCAACGAAGAAGCAGGAGGTTCCGTAATTCATCCTACCCCCTCCAGAAAAGTTATTCCATATTAAAAAGGGGGTGGATTTGGTGTACTCAATACATGGAATCATCCTCAACAGTAATAAATAACTTCAATAAGGGAAAATCCCCAAGTGGTGGTTCAAGTAAAATAAGATCCACCCACCATCAGATTATGCATAAAATTTGGTACTACCCACTAGAGGTAGTAAAAATGAAGGGACCACTTAGGGGATCATACCAATATTTATCTTTATATACCTTTTATATTTCAAGTTCATTTTTAAGAAGTAGGGCATCATGAATCCCAGTTATCCTTATCTTTTTGAAATTTAATGACACGATCCTTGTTCTTAAGTGAGTAATTCATTTTTTTATGGTCATAAATTTGAAAAGGAAGCCACAAATAGTGGAAGAGAAGTACTAAGATTCATGAGAATGGGAGTTCACTTTTACTTTTTAAAATTTCAAACTCTTTACATTTTTTGGTCCAAAACATTTTTTGAGCTATAATTATAAGAATTGCATTCCCACACTTGAATTATTAGTTTACATAACATATCTAGGAGACCTATTTTTTTTAGGAATCCTGTGATGCAATGTTTTAGATTTGAATTTTAACTATTTTGAATTAATAAAGTGGAAAATTAAAATTTTAAAGTGAAGCATTGATATTAAAATGATGACTCGTGATTTAATGATATTAATTGATTTATATAAATGAGATTTCCCTACCATTTTTCATACATTAAATTTAGGAAAACCATGTGAATTGATTTCTTATTATAAATCATTCCTTGAGTGATTATCCAATATCATATATGTCATTCTTGAGAGGATTTATAGACCATGCACTTCCTAATTATTCGTGAGCATATTTATTTTGTGATCTTGGGGAATAGAATAGAACATAACTTGTATTGAAACTTGTCAAAACTACGACCATGAAAAACTACATTTAAAATGATCGAGGAATCCTTTAAAAAGACAAATACCCTTAAATACCACCTTTACATCAATCCTTATTTTTGTCCCATAGAGACCATGAATGACCTTGTTTGGAATGATCCATGTTTTAAGCCATTTTTACCCATTCCTACCATCCTCTTTGAATTTTCATGATATTTTGAAGCTGAAGTGTGGGGGTCAAGGGATACATAGTGTAAGGGATGATTTACATTATAAGGAATTGATTTGGGTGTGATATTTTTTTGGAATTTTAAAAGGCTATGGAATAATTCATTGTAATGTATTGTCTTTCCTCTCTTGAATAAAAAATGAATGTGACAAAAAGAACTAAAAAATAGAAAAAATGGGCTGTGATTTGGGAGGACCAAAACTAAAAATTTTATATACCAATAATCTACTAATCATATATGGTTAGGTGCTGGATGTGAGGTTTGATCTAATCAAATCATTCAAAAAAAGTACAAAATTTAAAATGTAATCAAGAGTGTGAATTAATCATTCATTATTATTTACTTTGATCATGAAATTAATTTTAATTTTGAGGGAAGTGGGTTTTGTTACTTTTAAGGGAATAATTTCATTGCACTTGTTGATATCATGCATTGTACTTAAGAGATAAATCTTCTAATTGAGCCTTAATTTTTAATGCATCAAATCTTACAAATCGTAACCCTCAGATTCATTTGAACCTTTTTGAATGTGCTTTTGAATTTATGTGCCTTTAGTCTTCACAAAGTAGAGAAATCAGTTCTTTTACAATATTAAGGATGATGATAATATTCTCATTATATGAGCATAACTCTACTTGAGTTTTATCACGGGAGATGAAAGTCAAAATTCAAAGGTGTGGTAAATCATGATGTCGCAAGTTAAATAATAATTAATTAAGGTTATTGAGTTAATGAAAGGAGAGGTTTCATTATTCTTTAAAAGGGAAAATTAAAATACATGATTTCATTGCTTCTTTCAAAAATGGGAAATTAAATTGATATTTGATGTAGTTTTTTGAATGTTTCATTTGACATTGAAAATTGTTAAATTTTATTACTTTGAAATTTTAATATCGGTATCACTAGTGTCCTCTAAATTCCATGTTTAGAATTTATGCTTAAGTACAAGCATGGTTTATGTATGAGGGAATTGATTGATATAATATTTTCCTATTTTATTGTAATCTTTTTTATTTTTTGAATCATAACAAACTATCAAGTTAAACATATATACATTAATTTGGATTATAGAATGAAAATGAGATAAATTGTGGAAAGTGATTAATTCTGGATTTTTGACAGATTTTTAAATCAAGGGTATTTTAGTCATTTAATGAAAAATGAAATTAAAAATTGAGTGATTATTTTTTTTTGAATAATTATTTTATATTCAAAAACATTGGCTTATTGACCAGGTTATGTTTCTATCATCTAGAGGCCATAAAAATCAATGAATATGATGACTTTTCCAAGTAGACAACATGGACACCAGTATAGTAACATAAACACATATCAGCCTACACTCTTAAAATTGTTCTGATTCCACCTAACATGGAACAAGGATACATAGGATAATTTCTCCATTATATTACATGGAGTTTTGAATCCATTATGGGGACCATTGAACGACACAGTTTTGATTGAAGCTTCTTGGAAACTTCATCTAGAAACAAAACTGTTATTTAAAAAATCATAAATTATACATACGGTGGCCAAATGAGATGAAATTTGAAGAGGAGAAGAGAATAAAAATGGGGAACAACATTTATGAAGAGGAAAACATATAAACTTTCTATTTGATGGGTCCATAACATTTAATATTTTGAAAGACCAATATAGGGTTTTAAATAGAGAGGAGCTCCTACCTCTCAAATCATTCCTTCCCATCCCTACATCATCCAGGGGACTAAGGAGAGGAGACCAATATAAATTTAGTATTTATATTTGTTTTTATATATTTTTTGGTTTATTTTTTAATGGAATGAGATAATATTTGTTATATTAAAGTGTTCCCCATTCTTATTCTACAACTTTTCTCTTCCAATCTAAATCTCCTTCTCTCTATTCCATCTTTACATCATGATCTCTATTAAATTCACCATGTAATGTAAATAACTCATGGATTGGATGATGGGGAGGTTTAACTAGTGTTCTTCTTTATTATGATTCAAATTGAAAATGTTTTAAATCTATTTGTGGTGGAGGTGGGAATATTCCACAGGTGTAGAGGTCATCCACCCCAACACTATTTTCAAATAAATTTATTTTTTATTGATTATTTCTTTTTCCCTACCTTATATTAGTAAAACCCATTATACACTAGATTTGGGGTTTTCATAAGGGATGAAATGGCATATGGTGGAGCACGGTCTTTTTGGGATGACATTCTAGGATGGGGTGTTATCCAATTGGACTATTGGAGGAGGTGTGGGTTGGTGTGCGAGAGGCATGATAAAATCACAAACTCTTTAAATAAACGGAAAGTAAGTCATTAATGAGGTTTTATAAAATGAATTATCAAATTGAACTTCAAAAATAAATAAATAATTAATGAACCTTTGTTATAAAACCCTAGGACCAAGTGATTTTTCCATAATTTCATTATTTCAACATCTACATCTGTATTTAGATTTAAGGTTTTTATTTTATTAATTTAATTTCACTATTCTCCAAAACACTTTAAACTATCATTTTTTATAAATAATATATAACCCCTAAAATAATTAGAATAGGTGAATTATAATTAATTATTGAACTAACCACGATGCTCCACAAGTGAGATAACCCTGGTCAACCTCTATGAAACACTAAGAAAACATAGAAATTTTTATTTTTCCCAACCCCATGATAGGAGTGCATCAGATAATAAAGAATAAAATTTGAAAACATATATAAAACAAAAAAGGTATTACCTGAAACATTACATTAACATAGAGTGCTAAATAAATGGGTAATATAAATTCTTAATCAGCTCATATTTGGTGTTATATATTATAATATGTTTATTTGGTAGATTTATAATAAACTTATACTTATTATACAAGTATTTTTAATGTGTATGAAGAAAATCAATACTTAATGTATGAGTTTTGTTGTCTAACTTTTATTTTTATGAAATCTATACCTTATTCACTACTAGTTTCTTTTGTGTCATGAATATAATTCTCATGAGTATATTATATTTTTATTACCGTTAAAATAATAGGTATTAACATATACATATTATTATATGTCTTTCATGGGGTTTTTGGTTCAAAAGATACCCAGTCGGTAAAGTAATTTTGTCCCAATTTTGTTTCTTTGAGACACATGCCCTTTTATACACCAATATTATTATATGATGTGTACAAAAATACTTTTGAATTGTTATCCCATGAGTAGAAATTTTTTTCCGAAATATTAGGATTCATTTAATTTTATTATTTCATGGGGATTATGATTAAAATTTACTAATGTGGTAACTATTTATTGCTACAATCTTATCATTTATCGAGATTGTTTATGATTATGCTTTAATTGATGAAATATTATGATCTATATCTCAAGAATAATAATTAATTTTGTTAGAATCAATTTATTCATGAAATATTAAGGTATTGGTATTAATCTTCCACTATTTTTTACATAAGAAAATTAAGAAATTGTTTTTAAGAAAATCCTACTTCATCTTTATCTTTGGTCATAAATCAATATTTTTTTGAAACCACGATTTCTAAAAATATTCTAAAAAATGTTATAATATTATCCTATGATATTTAAAATAATTTTTTCCCGTGCCTTACATTTTAAATAAAATGGATTTTAAAAATAAATATTCTTGTCGTTTTCCGATCGAGGTGCTTTTTTAAACTATTTATGGAGAATAGGGATTTTTGGGCATGTAAGAGATTTTCCTCCATCATGAACATAATTTATTATTTGATTACTTTTCATGTTTACAAGATTATTTTTTTCAAATTTTTCTTAATATTCTATACATTCATATTTTTAATTGGTTTCCAATAAAAATTATTTTCAATTTTTTTATGATTGAAGAAGTGTATTAATTTATTTTCAATGTTTATTTTAAATGTTTTAAAATAAATTTTCAAAGAAAAATGTTTTTAAACACGTTTTATATTTAATTGTTTTAAATGTATTGAATATTATTTTAAAATCTTTCAGGGAAAAATGAATTCAAAATTTTTAGTATTTATTTACAAGTTTTACAGAAAAAATATTTTCAATTTGTTTTCACGATTCTTTTATATTTTTAAAGGGAAAAGGTTCTACAAATATTTTCAAGATGATTTTATTAGTTTTAATGGAAAATGGTTTTTTTATATTTTTCCAGGTTTCCATTATAAATTTTCTAGGTTTTTTTCAAAGAAAATGGTTCTTAATATTTTTTATGATATAAAATGATTTTTAAAAATAAGAAATGATATTTTCCTCAAGAAATAATTTGAAAAGATTCCTAAAATATATATTCTATCTAATTTGACATCCATTATTATTACTCATGACTTTTTGGGGACATGATCCAAGGGTTCCATTAATATCATTTCTATGGTTGATTTATGTTTTTATGACATGATGTTTCTAAATACCATTTCCATTTCATGGGTTGTACATTTATCAAACAAGATTATATTTAATGGTTTACTTGTTTTTTATACTCTTTTCTCATTCACAGGTTATATTTTTATGAAACCGATTTCTCATTCAGGGGATATTTGTTTATGAAACCCATTTTTTTTTCTTTGGTTATGTGGTTATGAAACTCGCTTCCATTTCATGGGTTATATGTTTATGAAACCCATTTTTCATTCATAGGTTATATTCTTATAAAACATGTCTCTTTTCACATGTTTAATGATTATAAAACCTACTTGTTTTCATAGGTTATATCCTTTTAAATAATATTTATTTTCATGGGTAATGACTTTATGAAATTATTGGGAAACATTTCTCTTTTCCATATGTCATGATATGGTTATAATTTTAGAATACAATTATCATTTCATGGGGTGTAGTATTATGAATTTTTATGACATAGTTGAACACTTATGAATGATTTCATTATGAGATGGGTGGGGCCTATGTATCCCTATAATGTATTAGGCAAAGATTTATATATCATGAGATATACATGGACCAAATGGGGAGTGAAATCTATTTAGTAATGGACATTGTATAATAAGATGATTTTGGGAGTGAACCTTGACTAACAAGATGGCCACAAGAGTTAAATATGAAAACCATGTAGATTGGGGACTAAACCCATTCTAGTCATATGACCATTTAATTAATCCTAGCCAAATATGGAAATAATTTTTACATGATTATGTGTCTACAACAAATTCTATATCTTATTCCTATGTTATGATTTCTTGGATTGTGATCTTGATTCACTTATTATTCCTTCCTTATAAACTTCCAATAGTTATTACATGATCCATGTTTTTGATATTTGATATATAGTGTATTATCTTATAATGTTATGATTATCTTCTCATACCCTTATGACCATGTTATGCTTACACATATCCCTTGTTTACCCTTACTAAGAATCTGAGCACAACCCTTTCTTATGTTATATTTACCTAGGGTATGAAGAATGGTTTAATGTAGGATTACTAATTAGAAATATCTTTAAGGGATATGCCGATGATATTTCACTAGGATAGAATATTATGTTTCTAATGTTTTAAATACACAAAAATATTCTGGTCCTTAGGCATTTATTTTTATAATGTGCTGAATGTTGATGTAAAATGATGTAATATCCATGTATGTTAAGCAAAGGACTCTATATTTGGTATCAAAGTAAAGGTTTAGTTAATCTCTCAAAATTAGGATGAGAAATATTTAGTTGTATCCCTATGTATATTTCTAAGGGGATGTCTAGAAATATCTCTAAGGATAAGCCAAAAATGTCATAAATTTAAAATAAGGTTCCATAATTTAGACATTTAAAAAGTGAATTTTCATGATTATGTGGTTTTCTTCTATGATAAGTGTTTCTGACCCTATAATTTATAGTATTAGTCAATGTAAGGAAATATAATTATCTTGGTAATATTTTAATGTTTCATGTGGGGAAATTATATGCATTATAAAAATATGTTTCCTAAGTTAGAATATCATAAAGTGAATATAGAAGGTGGGACGAGTATTGGTTACATGATAAAGATAAAGGGACTCAAGATGAAATTTGAAAGGTATTGGATGTTATTACATAATTTATTACATTAAATGTATGAATAATGATTATATTGTGGATGGGTAACCTTAATTCATGATTTATTTTTCATATTATTGGAAATGGTGATTAAAAAATAAGATGTTGAAGCCAGAGTAATGGTTTAAGAATAAAGTTGTATTATTCTTGTTATATGAATCATGAAATATATAATTATTTTAAGGAAAATTTTTTCCTTAAGGATTGAAAAGGATATTTGGAATGATACTGAAGACATAGAAATGTTATTTAATGGAAATGTTATGTTAAAATAAAACACATGTTTAAGAGAAATATAACCCTTAATATGTTCCTTATGTTAAGAAAATGATGTTTTGATAAAGATATTTTGGATATAAATAAATATATTTTATTGAACTGATTACCATATAACCAATAAAATATTTGTGGACAAGGTGGTTTATTCTATCATGGATGAATCTTACAACTTTTTTGAATTCAAGGAATATATCCAAGATACATTGAAATAAAGACACATGCATTTTTTCTATAAGTATTTATGGTAATTATTGTTATTACAATTTTTTAAGAGAATACATGATGAACCAATTCATGTTTTTGGTATATAAAAAATAAGAAAAATATGATGAATATGTGGGATCAATGCTAAGTTATTTTTGAGAAATTTTGTGACCTTATTTATAATGTTTTGCACTTATATCATTTGGATGGGTTTATGGTTAATCATTTAAGAAGTGGATTATGTTAAACAATAGATAATATTTTATAGGCTAATGTATTTTCTCTCTATATGAGGATTCATGTATATTGTATAAAATGTGATAAATTTTTTTTGTGATAACTAAAGACATAAGGAATCAACAATAATTATATTTATGGATTAAATGACATGTTAAAGCTTTGAGAATAACATATTTTCCCTTGTTTCATGGAATAAGATATGACATAGAAACTGATCAAGGAACACTAAAGAGTGAGGTTATACTAAATTCATGTAAGTATATCTTCTAATTAAAATTCTTTAACATAAGGGAAAAGGGTCTTGAAATAAAATGTTGTCCTCTTATCACCATTTTTGTGATATTAATGACTTTTTAAAGACTATTTGGGTTATGGATGTGTGATTACTATCTTTATCTGAAACATATTCACTGTCACTCTACATCAGAACATGATAATTATATTTTTCTATAATTCCCATGTTTTCAGTTTCCATCTATGTTCTCTTGTGTGGAAACCTATTTATGAATTACTTTAGGTAACTATTAGGTTTCTAACTTTCTCTTTTAAAGTATGTTTCAACATTCATTTTTATGATGTGGGTTTCTACAAATATAAATTTCATGTATTAATCATTTGATCACCGAGAATAATTTTGAGTGAGAAATTCATTTTAAGGGGTTATAATGTAACACATAAAGATTTTTGTGAATTATTATTTTTCAATTAATTTAATATTTTTGATATTTTTCATTTCTTGAAATAATAAATATAAATTGCATTGTATGAAAGAACTATATTTGGATTTCATTGTATACAAAACCAATTTAATCTTTTACTAAATGAAAAACATAGATTATTATTAGTGCATAGAACACTATGTTGGGATTGTGTTTTAAACAATGTTGAGTTCCTTAGATAGATCACATTACACGCAAGGCCTTGTTTTTCCAAACTACAATTGTTGGGCAAAAATCCCTCAACGTATCATTGAAGCATTTTTGAGGTGATTGTGTTTGTTGACAAAGTAGACATCTGAGTAGTGATTGTTGACAAAGCAAAACAATGACATACAAATTTGTAGACAAAGAGGAATTCATGGTGGAATGTCGAGTTCAAGAGCTGAGGTCAACGATCCATGTTTGATTCAAGAACGTCGATAAAAGGAATGGATGATCTGGAGGCGGTACAAAAGAACAGATACAAGGTGGCGCAGTTTTCCAGTGTTTGCCAAATTTTTGGGCCTGAAAATCGGCAAATGAAGAAAAGTGTTTTTGGCAAAGGGACTTGCGCGCCGTGAACTTGGTGTACAGGAAACTTGCGCGCCATATGTTTTTTCTAGATCAGAAGATCAAAATATGGCTAAGGAAATAGGTTCGCGCAAGTTTGGGAGTTGGTCGCACAAGTGTCTAAAAGGAGAGAGGACTTGCGCGCCGAGACTGGGTCGCGCAGGTGGCATGCGCGTCGTCGCGCAGGGTGGTCAGATTGCCTATAAATACTGGACCACCCCTCCTCATTCTTCACCGGAGTTCAACTCAGAGCTCCCGTCGCGCAGGTGTGGTGGTCGCGCAAGTGGTGTGTGTGGTCGCGCAGGTGGGACTTGCGCGCCAGAGATTGAAGTTGTGCGTCGGTGTTAGAAGTTGCGCGCCAGTTGGCAGTTGGGCGCCAATATTGGTTTGGGCGTAAAAGGAAGTGAGTCTCACAAGTTTGGAGTTGAGGAATCTTGAGTCGCGCAAGTGTCTGAGGAGGACTTGCGCGCCCGTTGTGACTTGCGCGCTGATACTTGCGCGCCGAGATTGACTTGCGCGCCAGGTAAGGCTTTGTTCCAGCATTGTTTCTCGGACTGCGTGGAAGCGGGTACGTTGCCCGATACCTTCGGTGTAAAGAGATATTCATCTACGGGTGAAATTTGTACTTCAACAGAGCATCAACACACAGAGGAAGATGCATTCATTCATGAAAGTGAAGAGACATACAGGTCTATAAACAATGAGTGAATCCCTTCCAAGAGCAGTGAGCTTAGGAAGAGGAAGAAGGTGATCCTCTCCACCGGCAGCGAGCCAGAGAGAGAGAAACAGGGAGTGACCCTTGGGAAAGCAGTGAGATGACCCTAAACATTGTATAAGCAGTGAGCCTGGGCATAGAATTGAGCTAGCCCGAACCTTGTAATCCACATCTAGTGAAGATTAGTGAAATTTGGTACGACCGGCAACCTGTCGGCGTATGCTCCTTGGACGTAGCCCTTAGCGGTGAACCAAGTAAAATTGCTGTGTCCTATGCTTGCTTTACTTTCTGTTTATATCGTGCACAAGGAAAAAGAGAGAAGAGTGTTTTGCTTAACAGTGAAACAAGATCAGAACGAGCATTAATTTTTAATTAGCCATACCCTGATTCACCCCCCCTCTCAGGGTATCCAGCCTAGTGGACCTAACAAGTGGTATCAGAGCGAGAGGTTTACAATTGTTCTTCTCTCAAATGGAGGTCACTAATCATAGAGGGATTCCGATCTTCGACGGATGTAATTTTCAGATATAGAAGAATCGAATGCAACACTATTTCCGATCGTTGGGAATGGATGTGTTTTCAGCAGCTATGCATGGTATCACATCTGATATTACTAGTGGTGCATTATCAGAAGCAGAGCATAAAGAGTTGGATGCTGATTCTAAAGCCATCAATGCCTTAGGGGGATCCCTTTCCAATCCCATATATACAAAGGTGATGTCATGAAAAATGTCACATGCCATGTGGGAAAAGCTCTTGAATATTTATGAAGGGGATACAAAAGTTAGAGAGGCAAAGCTGCAAGTGTTGTGGAACAAGTATGAAGATCTCAGAATGAACCCGAATGAGTATATTGATGCATTCTTTGACAGGGTAAATGCTGTGGTAGAAGACATGCGGGGTCTTGGTGAGATTATCGAAGACATTAAAATCGTAAAGCGCATCTTGAGAAAGCTTCCACCTCAGTTCAATCCGAAAGTTTCTGTTTTGGAAGATAATGATCCGAAAGAGCTGACATTGGATAACCTACACAACACTGTTGTTGCATTTGAAATGAGAAATGATGACAATGATGCTGTGGAAAAGGGGAAATCCAAAGAGGTGGAATTTAAGGCCATGAAGAGGCTCACTATTGAAGATTCTCAGGAGGAAGAAGAGTCAGATGAGGTGATGTCATTCCTTTCTTCAAATCTGCAAAGAGGAAAAGGAAAGTTTAAAGGGAAAATTCCACTAGAATGCTTCCGATGCAGAAAGGTTGGTCATCTTGCTGCAATATGCCCCAAAAAGTTGCAAGAAGAATGCGATGAAGATGAAGTTGAGATTCCCATGAAAAAATCTTCAGCCTATGTGAAAGGGAAGAAGTCGTTCAAGAGAAATTTCTTTAAGAAGAAGAATCTACATTCACAAGAAATAGACAGTTCAGCTGAGTCTGAGAGTGAAGAAGTTGAGGAGATAGAAAACTGCAAAGATCGTGGACAAAATGCGATGGTGGATGTTGCCAGTAGTGCTCTAGAAAACAAAGAAACCGAAACTGATGAAGAAGAAGAAGAAATTGAAGGGAGAGTTGACATGGAAGCTGAATTAGAAGCAGCTCTTGAAGAGATAGATGTTTGGCGAGCAAAAACAAAGAAATCCAACAAGATAGTACGAGATGCCAAACTCTACATGCAACAACAAGAAGAAGAGAAGTCTGAGCTTGAGAAAGAAATTGAAAATCTTAAGTCTTCCAGGCCAGAACGCACAGAAAAGGGTGATGAGAATAAGCTCAAGATTGAAGAGTAGAAAAGAGAGATCGATTGCTTGAGTCGAAAAGTGAAAGATCACGTCAAGCGTATTGAAGATCTTGAAGAGGAAGTTGTCGGTCTGCGGAGAAAAGTTAAAGACCAGGAAAAACCATTGAATCCCAACACATTCTTGGGAAATCAGGTCATTATGAAGACTGAAAATAAGAAAAAAGAGCCTAGTAGTTCAGCAGAAAAGAAGTAGAAATTGAACTCAGATGTTAAGGCTGAGCCATGGCTTAATCAGAAACAAAAATCTATGGCAGCAGAAGTTAGACCGCAAGCACCGGTCCCGAGATTGAAAGTGGATTTGAGCACAAAGCAGAATCAGAATACTCAGAGATCCCAAGGGGAAACTCGTAGTGCTGAAGTAACACGGAGGAATGCACCCTATATTAGGTGTTATTGTTGTGGAATGATGAGGAATTCACAGTATGTGTGTTCCATAGCCAAGAGATATAGAAGGGAACAGCAACAGAGATGGCAGCCAAACAGAGGAAGATTTTCTCGAACATATTTTGATGGACACTATTTTTTGTTTGGAGGATTTGGACACATGGATAGGTATTGCACTTCGACCATTCAGAGAAATGTGCCAAAGAAGAATCAGGATGTTCGCAAGCAGCCAATCAATGAACCAACAAGTGAGTTAAAAATTCAGAACAGATTTACTGCTCTACAAGATGAAGCTGGTCCATCATACTCTGAGAAAGAACAGAAGTATCAATCTATCCCGAGTATGAAAGAAAAAGTATGGATCAAGAAGAAGAAAAATGAGAAGGCTGTGGTGGCGGAGATTGCCCTTAAAGCATCAGATCGATCTGGTGTTTGGATCCTTGATAGTGGTTGCACATCCCACATGACGGGTAATAATGATCTTGTTACAGGCATCAAATATGACAAAGAAAGAGTTTTCAAATTTGGAAATGATGAAGGCCTGAAGATTGTTGGCTCAGGGAAAGCCAAGTTTGGGGGCAAAAAAATGAGACATGCTGATGTCTTGGTGGTAGAGGGTCTCAGTCATAATTTGCTTAGCGTCAGTCAACTATGCGACTCTGGGCACTCTATCCTATTTACCAAGAAGATGGGTGTTGTTAAAGGAAAAGATGGAATAGTCATTCTACAGGGAAAACGAACAAAAGGGAATCTTTACCTGGTAGGTAGGGAAGAAGATTCATGCTTTTTATCCAGAGAAGAAGAAAATCAGCTGTGGCATAAGCGACAAGGTCATCTATGTCAACCATCTATGGATGATCTGGTAAAGTGTGATGCTGCTAGAGACCTTCCCAAACTATCACGTGATCTCACTCATACGTGTGATGCTTTTCAACAAGGGAAGATCATCAGGAAGACATACAGGCCAAAGGAACAAAAAGCCACTAGAGTGCTCGAATTGGTGCATGCTGATGTATGTGGACCAATCTCACCACGAGCTATAAATGGGAAAAGGTACTATGTTCTTTTCATTGATGAATATAGTAGAATGGCCTGGGTATTCATCATAACCCACAAGACAGAGGTGTTCAGTTGCATAAAGCAGTACAGGAGGGAATCAGAAAAGATTCTTGGGCAGAAAATTCTGATGTTTCGTACTGATAACGGTACGGAATTTACAAACAGCCAGGTTGAAAACTATCTCGAGAAACATGGGATAAGGCATCAAGTTTCATCAGTAAGAACTCCTCAACATAATGGAGTAGTTGAAAGGAGAAATCGGATCATCAAAAATATGGCCAGAACAATGCTTATTGATAAGGACCTACCGGAGAAATTTTGGAAGGAAGCAGTTTTGACATCGGTCTATGTTTCAAACAGGTCCCTGTTATGTCCGAAGCAAGGGAAGACTCCATATGAACTGTGGTACGGAAAGAAGCCAATGTTGAAGTACTTTCGAATCTTTGGAAGTAAGTGTTTCATTCTCAACAAAGAACATCATAGGAAGTTTGAGGCACGAGGAGATGAAGGGATATTCTTTGGCTATTCCGGGAAAAGTAAAGCGTATAAATGTTTCAACAAAAGGCTGGGAAAAATCATTGAAAACAATGATGTCACTATAGTTGAAAATGAGCAGAATACTCAATGATCCAGTGAACAGTTCCTGGATAAAAGTGATGATGAGGTAAGAAACCCAGGGGGAGCAGAAGTGGCAGAAGCTGACTCAGAAGAAGATACTGATGATGAAGAGGAAAGTGTCAAGTCGGTGTCTGTGAGAAAGACAAAGAGTCGAGCTGAAATTGATAGGAAGAATATCATTGGTGATCAAACAGCTCCAGTTCAGACTCGAAGAATGAAATCATCACAACAAGCATCGTTTTTGTCTCAAGTGGAGCCGAAATGTTTTTATGATGCTGCTTAAGATGAAAACTGGGTTCAGGCCATGAACGAAGAGCTTGATCAAATTGAGAAGAACCAGACATGGGAGATTGTTTCGAGGCCAGCAGACAAGAATGACATCGGGACTAAATGGGTCTATCACAACAAGATGAATGAAGATGGCACAATGATTCAGAACAAAGCATGACTAGTGTGCAAGGGATACTCCCAGATAGAGGGAATAGATGTTGATGAGACATTTGCACCGGTTGCAAGGCTGGAGACAATCCGATTATTTTTGGCCATAGCAGTGCAAAGAAAGTTCAAAGTGTTCCATATGGATGTCAAATCCGCATTCTTGAATGGGGTTCTGGAAGAAGAGGTGTATATTGAGCAGCCAGATGGTTTTCTCATTCATGAGGATGAGAATAAAGTTTGCAGGCTGAAGAAGGTGTTGTATGGGCTGAAACAAGCACCGAGGGCATGGTACTCAAGGCTTGATCAGTACTTGAAGAATCTTGGTTTCCAGCGTGGAGGAGTTGACTACAACCTCTATTTCAGCAATGACAGTAATCAAATGATGATGGTGCTAGTGTATGTCGATGACATAATTTTTGGCGGATCAGATGAAGCTCAGTGCAGACAGTTTTCCGAATTCATGAAAAATGAGTTTGAAATGTCAATGATTGGAGAACTAACGTTTTTCCTTGGTCTACAGGTGACACAAGGAAGGAATGGAACATTCATTTCCTAATCCAAATATGCCAAGGAGGTTCTAAGAAGGTTTGGAATGGATAATTCCAAGGAAATGAAGACTCCGGTTGCTACCCGGATGAAATTATCAAAAGATGAGGATGGAAAGGCAGTTAATATTACAGAATACAGGCAAATCATTGGAAGTCTGTTATACTTAACCGCAACAAGACCTGATATTGTTTTTGCCACATGCCAAGCAGCGAGATATCAGAGTAATCCCAAGGAAAGTCACATGCTTGCAGTGAAAAGAATACTTCGGTATATCAAGGGCACAGTGGACTTCAGGCTGACATATAACGACAAGTCTCAGACAGAATTATTGGGATATACTGATGCAGACTGGGCCGGTTCAGCAAATGATAGGAAATCAACATCTGGAGGTGCATTTTATCTTGGCGGACTATGTATTGCTTGGTTGAGCAAGAATCAGGATTGCATTTCATTAAGCACCGCAGAAGCTAAGTATATTACAGCCACTCAAGCATGCACACAGTTATTGTGGATGAAGCAGCAGCTTGAAGATATGGGATTTGAAGTGAAGTCTCCGATCAGAATCCAGTGTGACAACTCAAGTGCTATAAATCTTAGCAAAAATCCTGTCCATCATTCCCGGACAAAGCACATTGAGATCAAGTATCATTTCATCAAGGAGAAGGTTGAGAAGGGCATCGTGAAGTTGGATTATGTGCCTACAGGGCTACAGGTTGCAGACGTTCTGACAAAGGCGTTACCCAAGGAAGCTTTTGAGAGGCATCGACTGGCTCTGGGAGTTCAGTCGATTCCCCGCACTTGAAATAGTGTGGCTGTGGGACCCCCCTCTCCCCGAGGTATGATGTGTTTTCCCTAATATGCTGACTTGTTCTCTACTTTGTTATAGAATACCAAGGACTGCCTTTGGGTTCGTTGACAAAGGGGGAGAAAATAGTGATTGTTCAAGGGGGAGACAATGTAAAGATTTGATAAATCTGGACTGATATGGGGAGAAGCTGACAGGTGGAGCAGCCAGATAGGGGGAGTTGAAGCCAGTTGAACGTGCTTAGCCAGAGCTTAGCTTGGACAACACAGGACGTATGGCTAAAGAGGTGTTGAAGCTGTGACCAGAAAGGGGGAGCATATTAAATCTGACGATGCTAGAAGTGATCGATCAAAGAATAGATATCACGACAGCTGAGGATTGTGATAAACACAGAAGAGTGGTGTTGGACAGTGTTTGGTGTCAACAGTGGATGTCAGAGATAAAGTGATTCATTGATGACCTTTTCATTTACTATTGTTTCTCACGCCGAGCATTGCTCATGTGGGCTTAGAGTATGTGTTGAGTAAATCCTTGATCGCTATCAGAATCGCAATGAGGCGAATGGAGGCTAAAGAATCAACGGCGTATCCTTGTTTTGGAAGAGTTGTCAACAAAACCAAAGGGGGAGGTTTTTGGGCAAAAATCCCTCAATGTATCATTGAAGCATTTTTGAGGTGATTGTGTTTGTTGACAAAGTAGACATCTGAGTAGTGATTGTTGACAAAGCAAAACAATGACATACAAATTTGTTGACAAAGAGGAATTCATGGTGGAATGTCGAGTTCAAGAGCTGAGGTCAACGATCCATGTTTGATTCAAGAACGTCGATAAAAGGAATGGATGATCTGGAGGCGGTACAAAAGAACAGATACAAGGTGGCGCAGTTTTCCAGTGTTTGCCAAATTTTTGGGCCTGAAAATCGGCAAATGAAAAAAAGTGTTTTTGGCAAAGGGACTTGCGCGCCATGAACTTGGTGTACAGGAAACTTGCGCGCCATATGTTTTTCTAGATCAGAAGATCAAAATATGGCTAAGGAAATAGGTTCGCGCAAGTTTGGGAGTTGGTCGCACAAGTGTCTAAAAGGAGAGAGGACTTGCGCGCCGAGACTGGGTCGCGCAGGTGGCATGCGCGTCGTCGCGCAGGGTGGTCAGATTGCCTATAAATACTGGACCACCCCTCCTCATTCTTCACCGGAGTTCAACTCAGAGCTCCCGTCGCGCAGGTGTGGTGGTCGCGCAAGTGGTGTGTGTGGTCGCGCAGGTGGGACCTGCGCGCCAGAGATTGAAGTTGTGCGTCGGTGTTAGAAGTTGCGCGCCAGTTGGCAGTTGGGCGCCAATATTGGTTTGGGCGTAAAAGGAAGTGAGTCTCACAAGTTTGGAGTTGAGGAAGGTTGAGTCGCGCAAGTGTCTGAGGAGGACTTGCCTGCCCGTTGTGACTTGCACGCCGATACTTGCGCGCCGAGATTGACTTGCGCGCCAGGTAAGGCTTTGTTCCAGCAGTGTTTCTCGGACTGCGTGGAAGCTGGTACGTTGCCCGATACCTTCGGTGCAAAGAGATATTCATCTACGGGTGAAATTTGTACTTCAACAGAGCATCAACACACAGAGGAAGATGCATTCATTCATGCAAGTGAAGAGACATACAGGTCTATAAACTATGAGTGAATCCCTTCCAAGAGCAGTGAGCTTAGCAAGAGGAAGAAGGTGATCCTCTCCACCGGCAGCGAGCCAGAGAGAGAGAAACAGGGAGTGACCCTTGGGAAAGCAGTGATCTGACCCTAAACATTGTATAAGCAGTGAGCCTGGGCATAGAATTGAGCTAGCCCGAACCTTGTAATCCATATCTAGTGAAGATTAGTGAAATTTGGTACGACCGGCAACCTGTCGGCGTATGCTCCTTGGACGTAGCCCTTAGCGGTGAACCAAGTAAAATTGCTGTGTCCTATGCTTTCTTTACTTTCTGTTTATATCGTGCACAAGGAAAAAGAGAGAAGAGTGTTTTGCTTAACAGTGAAACAAGATCAGAACGAGCAATAATTTTTAATTAGCCATACCCTGATTCACCCCCCCCCCCTCTCAGGGTATCCAGCCTAGTGGACCTAACAACAATATACTATCAATATTGTTATTAAAATATCATTATAGTTTCCACCTAGCAATGGGAATGGGATTTATGAATATTATTTATCAAAATATGAAAATATTTTCTACACATGTTTATAAAACCAATTCATCGGTAATGATTTTTCTATAAATGAAACTAAAAACTATTTGAAAATAATGAAATTTATTTTCTTAGAAAAGTATTTTCAAACACTATTTTATCTCAACAAACTAAAAAAACCATTATTGATGAATATTTTTTATTACAATTATATATTATACAATTAATCAATTTTTTTACACTCAAATAATTTGTTTTATAGACATTTTATAAGAAAAAAATCCAAATTTAAGAATAAAGGATGTATTTTTCAAAACGGTAATTTTACCTTATTTAAATAGATAAACCATATTAAATATATTTTTTTGGAACTTTTATATTATTTAGTGGAAATAATAAACTTAATTTTTAAAATATGGAACTCAAAATTTACATGGGGTGATTTTTTGGTATTTTTTAGAGAAGTTTAATTTTTTGATGAATTTTGATAAACGATGACTTTAAATTCAGAACAAATTTTTTGTATAAATTACTTTTATAGTTAAATTTTATTATAATTTTTTTTTAAATTATATTTTGATTAATTATAATTTAGTTAATCTAATTTAGGTTATTGGAACAAATTTTCACACAGAATTTGGACATAAAATCATTTTAAACTTTTGGAACTTTTCACTTTAAAACACGTCACCTTATCCCTTTTGCGGGATTAATTTTAAAATAATTAATGCCAATTATATTATTATAATTTGGAACAATGGATTTCATACATATTCATAATTTGTAATTTCTAATAAGGTTAAGATAATTTTTGACCAAAGTGATTAGTGAATGTAATTAAAATTTATAGTTATTAAGGTAAAAATTAGTTTACTTAATGGTTAACCTATAATCTTAATGGTGAAAATGACCTACAAAATTTGTCCAAAATCCATTATATGAAAAGAATTTGACCCATAAGCTATGTTAAAAATTATTTTAGTTACATGATGTAAGAGAGAGCTCTCAATAGTGCGTACCTTTTAATATTTATATGAATGCCACTCCTCCTCTACTATAAAAAGGGAACTCACCCACACCACTCAATAAATCACACCTCACTAGCCACTTTGTGTCATAAAAAATTCCCAAATAAGCTCCCAAATTACCTTCTCAAAACCCATAATACTCATGTTGTGTGTAAATCCATCCAATTAAACCCTTTGATGAAAACCAAAAGGAGTTACCCAAAGAAGACGTATCACCCTTCCACAAGATCTTTTGTTTTATTTTAATTATCCACCCCCTAAATTATTCTTATATTATGATCATATAATAACCTAATTATAATTAATATAGTGATATTATATTATTATAAGTGTTCAACCTAAACTTATACAGACTTCCATAAAATAGGGAAAGAACTTACTGTTTGTGTGTACAATGAACTACTACCTCGCAAAATGACATCATTTGTTTTATTTAATTTACCACCTCTCATGGATGAATATTGTGATGAAAATAATATTTTTTATATGATATATATTAAATATATTATTTATTTATACATATTTAATTATTATATAAAAATAACTTCATTTGTTTTATTTTCGGTAAATATGACAACTTCGTTTGTGGACATGTGGACTACGACCACCTCAAAGTGACGTGATTCATTCAAACTTTGCATAGAATGTATTACGAATGAGTTTAGTATATTTATTTGAAATTTATGATATAATAATTATACTATAATTATAATGAATTTATATATGTACATATATGCCATTTTATTACATTAATTCAAAAAGATATAAAAACAAAAACAACGTTCATGTGTACGTACAACCTACCATCTCTTGGAATATTGTATTCAATTTCATATTTCAATATTTATCATTAATTATAAAAGTATATATAATGAATATATGAGATATTTATATCATGTTTTAAACTATTGATGTATGTAAATAATGATCCACCTAAGAGTATCAAGAATAAAAAGTAAAAACATTTAAGAAAAACAAGGCAGGTATTACCCAAAATGTAACATTAACAAGGTATTGTTAATAAACAGTTAATATAAATCCATAATTAAATCCTATATGGTATTAAATATAAGAATATGGTTTTCTGTTATAAGTATAATAAACTTAACAATTTATGATAAAATAATATTAATAATTAACAAAACTAGTATTTTTATATAAATATTCATAGTTTATCTAATTTTAACTATATTTTAATACTTGTAATTATATATATATATATATTTATTTATTTACCTATATAAAATTTTCAAACAATTTTTTCTATAATTAGTATAATATTTATATTTATTTAATTATAATTTAATTATTATTTCAATTATTATTTCATATTATTATTAAGTAACAATTAATATCAATTTGATATTTAAATTTAGAATTTTAAAAACGTTCCCTTTTTGATTTTTTTTAAAACAGGAGTGTCATACATCAGTGGGTGGGGGGGGGGGGCTACATCTACATAAAACCATGAGGATTCATCATTACTGTAGGAAACACTCTGCAGATCCGATTAAGGCCTAAACATCTTATCCAAACTGCATACACCACTATCATTGCATGACCTCCTTCAATATATCCTGGACACACAACAACATGCCACCAATGGGCCTCCTCGGCATCACTCACACATCATTGTGTCATCTACAACTCCCCTCTCCGATAAAAAAACATGTGACGACCCCCTTCTACATAACACACTTCAAGACAGTGACCTTCATCTTCCACATTGCAGAAACCAATGGACAAGGAAAAAATCACCTCTCCATCCTCAAAAGGATACTCTCCCTCATCTCAACTATAAACACAATGAACCCCCCTAATGTGTGCTACACATCCCATGCCGACGACCTAATCCTAGTAAACCATCGACTAATACAGTTCTGTAATCTTTCAGCAACATATCCTTATTTCTACACCACATCTCCAACACACTAGTCCAAAGAGACGTCACAGATACCTCTCTTGAGAGGAAAATCATATGAAAATCACTATGAAACTTGTCTCCTTATTATGTAACACAAAAGGAAACTCAAGTGGCCTCTGCCCATCTTTTATATAACTCTCCAATGGTGTACATGAAGCGGCTCTAATGAAACTAAGCCTGCTTAAAACTCAACCATCACCACATACTCCTCTCAAATGCAATATGCCATGGGTGACATCTTTTGTGTGTGTCTCAGCATTTGATGATAGTTGGCATGAATTTTTATTGCAGTTCATGGACATAGGCGATGAATGCTATCATTCACATTGGAATTTTAGTGATTGGGGGACATATGTTTATTAATTTATGATCACCGACTAGAGTTTGTAGTAGTAATTATGATGACATAAAAATATAGAAATCTTATATTAATTATTTTATGTGTTATGTTGTTATTATAGTGGGATACTTTTCATAGCATCATATTTTGATGAAAATGATGAAATTTTCATTCCTTATGTTGCTATCATATTTGATTTTCAGTTATATAATTTTAATTTTAATTTTATTAAATTAATTATATTTTCATTTGAATTAATTTTTATCTACTGTAGGAATATATTTCTTTGGTTCCCATTTGGGTGATAACTAATAATTAATCATAGTTAAGAGATTATCCAAGAATTTATTTATTTGAAATACAGTTTCAAGCATTGATAGAATCTTAAATAAAAACCAATTAAATTATTAATATTATTTGAAAGATTAATATTTTTGGTTCATTCACCTCAAAACATTCATGAGTGATACTTAATAAGTGATCTCATGCATGACAACCAAATATAGATAGATACTTTGACATTTTGAGAAACTGGTTGTGGTATTTCAAAAGGTGATTCAGTGATATAATGATGCCCATATTATTTTCTTGAATAGAGAATTAAATGATTAATGATTTATGTATAAATTAGAATACTATATAACAATATATTATAATATCTAAATGTAGTTTGATTAATTTTGGAATCAATGGTAATTGAATAAATAAATATTTATATGTGTGAGTTAAAAAGTTGGCATTGCATTCACCTAAATGGACATCACAACTCTAGAACATCTATCTCCACTAGTTTCTTCCCTATATTAATTGAGTTGAAATAGGTATTTTTAGTTAATTTAAATAGTAATTTTTATTTTTTTTAGTTTTTAGTAGTTTTAGTTTTTAATAAATTTTAAACTCATCTACCTAAACAATTTCTAGTGCCTATAAAAATTATCTTTATGATTCAACCATGCTTGATGCTTCTATAGTAGTTAGTATTTTAATAAAAAAAATTCATCGTGATGTGTGTTCCGGTTTATTTAGGATTAAATCCATGATATTGAAGTGATTTTTCCACTCATGAATTTAAATGTTATTAGAAACTTTTTCATTATGTTGTGAAATTAGAAATTATATTCTCTGGTGATCAGACGACGAATGAAATCAAGTAGAAAAAAAGGTCTAGATGGTAAAAAAAATGTTAAGAATCCATTTAATAAATATTAATGTAAGAAAATTAATTAGTCATTTTGTTAGGTTTTTGGTAAAAATAACTATGATTAATGTCATATCAAATCTAGTGCTTCCAATGTGGTATGTTTGGGAATAATGATCCTGATTTCAAATAAAATGATCTTGGTAGTGGTAAGACAAATTTAGATAAATAGGTAGTAAATTATTTTAAATTCAATGAAAAGGGTAATTATATAGATGCATGTCCAAATAAGAGCATAAATCAACAGAATTTGTAGGACTATATGTAGAAGGGTGTAATGAAATCCTTCAAAAATACTTCAGAAAATGTTAGTCACTAAAACAATGTGGTAAAATATACAGTACTTTTTGATTAAGATTATTCTAAATATTTGTTTGATTTGGGGTCTACACATTATTTAATTTATGAGAAATTTATTCGTAAAATAAAAAGTATTACCTCTAGAAATGAAGTAAATGCATTTTGTAAAAAACCTGGGGATAGTATTAAGGAAACAAGATTTTACAATGATATTTCTATTATCATATGTAGAAGTTTTTCTTCAAAAAATGATGCTGTATTTTCCATTATATTGTTTGATATTATTATTTTTTTGGATTGGCTTTCATTTTATCATGATAAGATTAATTAAATATCCAAGGATGTTATTTTATAAACTTTTTTTCCATTTATTTATTTGAATTAATTTAAACATTTGAAAGAATATCATGAATTTGATAGTGCTAAAATAAAAAATTAATGTTATCCTTCTCATATTTTTTTAGATAAGTCAATTTTTCAGATTAATTATATGATGGTAGTAAAAGTAAACCTGGATGTTTTTTCTTAATGAGTTACCTAGTATTATACCTGACTCGAAAGTGGATTTTTCTATTAAATTTTTCCATGATGCTAATATAATTTACAAAATCCTCATTTAATGGACCAAGTAGATATTTTTGTATTGAAAAAGTAGTAATAATAAATACTTGGAAATTTTTTTTATCATATTACTTCACCATGGTGCCCCTATTTTTTAATAAAAAGAAAGATGGTTCCACGAGATATTGAATTTTTTATATTGAATTTAATTAAAGTAAATTTAACAATAAGTATCCATTCCTTTATATCTATGAATTGATTTATATGATCCAAGGATCTAGGTATTTTTTAATTTTTCACATCAGTTATGGGAATTGTTAGTTGATGATAAAAGAGGATGACATCCCTTAGACAAAATTTCATACGCAATATTGTTATTTTGTGTTTATGGTTATTCCCATTGGGTTAATGAATTTTCTAACTATATTCAAGGATATTATGAATAATTTTTTCTAAGAATTGTTAGATAAGATTTGAATTATTTTACTGATTTAATTTTTTCTAAATCTAATTTTTTTGCAGATCCTTAAAAATATATTTGCATCATTACATAATCCTTCAAAAAATATGTTTTAAGGAAAATTTAGTAAATGTTATTTTTGTTAAAATAGATTTCATTCATTAGAAATATCATAAATAATGAAGGAATAACTATTGATCCTACTAAAACCAAAGAGGTATATGAATGGTCAAGAACTAAAAATGTTAATGATATTTATAGTTTTCCTAGATTAGTATGATATTAATATTGGTTACTAAAAACATACTATAATTATCTATGACATTATCCTTGTTAACATGAAAATGAATTATGTTTATTTGGTAAAAATGGTGCGATAAATGTATATATGAATTGAAAAATAGATTAGCAATAACTCTAGTTGTTGAACTACCATATAGAAAAAGTGAATTTGTTATCTCAATGATACTTATTTGAAGTGTCTAGGTTTTACTTTAATATAGAATTATCATGTAATTTATTAAACTTCACGATTGTTATATCCTACTGATAAAAATTATCATACACATGAAATTGAACTAGATACTCTTGTGTTTTATTTAAATATTTCAAGATCATTTATATTGTGTAATGTGTGAAATATATACCAATAATAAATGTTTTGAGTATATATTCACTCATAAAGAGTGAATCATAAGACACATGTGATGGATGGAATTGATAAAGTATTATGAATTCACAATTCATTTCCATCCAAGTAATGAAAATAGAGTATATGATAATTTGAGTTGGAATTATAATGATACATTAGATATGATACATGTGAAAAATGATCCTTTGGTTGATGCTTTGAAGAATTATGGAATGATAATTGCAAACTGAATAACTGCATATGTTTTTATATCTTTTAGAACAAACAAAATTCCAATACGGAATGAAAAAATCTTGTAAGGAAGACCATAAGTTGTAGAAAAAGGTATTATTCATTAAAAATAGTTTGTTTCTTAAATTTAATATTGAAAAAGAATCTTTTTTAATATTAGAAAAGGTTATGTGATTCATGTAACCCCCAGTTGAAGAAATATCTATTGGGTGAGGCTCATAAATCTCTATTTTCAATTCATAATGGATGAAAAAAATGAATAGAAACATTTTGGAACATTTCAGGGGGATGGAATTAAAAAAATATATTACTAATTTTACTGATAATTTTTTTCGTGAAAATTGTTTAATGTCAAATGTTAATTAACAAAGTGGATGTTTCATCATTTTATAGTTCCAATGTTTAACTAGAAGAATATATCCATGAATTTCCTAATAATATTGTGAAATACATCTCGAGGTAACAATGTGATTTGGGTAATTAATGACTGATTAAATAAATATGTTCATTTTATTCCTATTTAAGATAATATTATTTGGATAAATTTAATTTAATTTTTGTTAAGAATATAATTTGAATACATGGATTCCATATTTCTAGTTTATCTAATCATGAATATTGACTCACCTCAAATTTCTTGAAGTTACTTCATAATTTATTGTGTAATGAATTAAATATTAGTACAACCTTTCAGCCTCAATCTGATAAATGATCATCGAAAAAAATTCATACTAAGGTCGATAGATTTAGAGAATTTTTAATGGTATATCATAGAATTCAGGATAAATAAACGAATTTGGATGGGTTTTCTTGTTATAAATGATTTCATTATAGTTTACATATATCACCTTTTGAATCATTTTATAGAAAGAAATGTCAGACTCCAACTTGTTTTGATGATGTGAGGGAAATAATGATATTGGGGAAAAAATTAGTAGAATAAATGTTTGAGAAGCTTAATGTTATTTAAAAGCACATGAGTACATCTTGGTGAATTAATAAATGTTATATAGATCACTAATCTAAAGATCATTCATCTGAGGTAGGTTATCATGTTTTTATTAAAGTACCACCATAGAAAAGTGACATGCGTTTTGTTAAAAAAGGGATATTTAAGTCCACAATTAACTATAAAATATGAAATTAAATAAAAAATTGGATTATTTTCTTATTTACTGGCCCTTCCATTTAGGTTTTCCAGTTACATGTTTTATTTCATGTTTTTTTAGGAAAATATGTTCCAAATGGATCTCATAATTTGAGCTCTAAAGTAACAATGTTTGAAGGAAAAATTTCATATGAGGAGTATCAAATATAGATTGCTGATATAATTGAGAACATGTTGTGGAGTAAAATTATTTATAAGGATAATGTTTTGTATAAAAACCATATGATGGAAGAAACAACATAGGAATTAAAAAAATTATATAATGAAAAAATATCTTCACATGTTTAAGTAATGAATAAAATTACGAGGATGAAATTTATTAAAATGGGAATAATGTAACAACCTAGATAATTTTATAATAAATAAATTTGTGGTTTTATTAATATTATATAATTATATTTTATATAATTATATAAATTCTTATAATGTTACGTCATTTTTCAATCAAAATGAAATAAACATTTATTTATAACCAATTTTGGGTTTTAGAAACTATATGGTTTTATTTAAAATATTATTTTTAAGAAATAGGTAATTTTAATTTGATATATAAACTTCATTTATGAATTCATCATGTTAAAATTAATTTAGGATGATGATTTCATATTTTTTTAAAATTGTTTTAATTTATAGTTATAAATAATAATATTTATTGAAATCTATTTTTTATTTTCATTTATTTTTAAATTCAAATTTTATTATATATATGTTTTAAAATTTAATTAGTACATTTTGATATAAACTAATCCAATAAATATTATTGGAATCAATGTTATACTTGAATTTGGTATAATAACATTTTTATACTTAAAATGAAAATTTTCTAAAAACTATTTTTTTCATTCGGTTTTACTAGTGTAATTTTAAATTAAATTATACCGCTTCTCCGAAATGAATTTGATAAAATTGATTCCATATTTAGAATTAGTATAATTAATATCAGGTATTATAGTTAACTAAAATTATTGTTATAATGAATAATAAATAGTAGTAAATAATATGTTTCTATGGTGTTGATAAAAATAGGTTTAATAGGGAGTAAAAATAAAGAAATAAGGGTAAAAGTGGCATATAATATTATCTAAATTATATTATATAGACATATTTCGACCATATAGAATAGAATATATAAAAATGATTCATTTTATAACCATTTGGTTTGAGTAAGACATTAATATATTTTATTCTATTTAAAAATACAATTGAGTCCTCTCCCCACTTATAATAGGAAACCCCATCCTCTGCTTTCCAATCATTAAGATAATTTTGGTTAATCAATAACCTAACGAATTAACTTCCATACATCCCTTAGCATGTCCTAGAGGCCCTAGTTTAATTATAAAATTAATCAAATTAGGATTTTAATATAAACCTAAATAGGTTCTTTAAAAAAGAGGTATAGTTATAAACCAAGTGTTTTGTTTTATTTAATTTTCTACCTCCTTGAAATACCATTTAACCATGATGGAATAATAACACCATCATATTCCATTATCTTATATCTTATCTCAATATTTATGCTGAATAGGAAAATCTAGGAAATCATGGATTGAAAAAAATCTTGAAAATTCCAATGTTATTTTTAAGGAATTTGAATATTTCCTAAAAAGAGACGTATCCCCAAGGTAAAAACCAATGTCTAAAATATACATAGATAACTAGAATAATGTCAAATATAATTTCAAAATTTTCATGGAAAAATAGATTTTATAGAAACATTTAGTGTTATAGAGTCTTTTTGAATAAAGACTATGTTTATTTGTATAAAATGTGATTCCCATAGATCCATATATTAAATGAAATTAGGGAATGATATCTAATAAAAATAAGGAAAAATTATAAGAAGAAAAAAAGTGGATAAGAAAAACTTATCAATAGAATCTAGTATGAATAGATTTGATTTCATGAATAAAATCAATGGATTATGTGACAAACCTAGTCATTGGGATGATGACATTAAATTTTATTTTTGGTAAGCCAAATGGAGACTAGTCTCATAAGCTGGGACTATGGATGGGTTCACAAGTTCACAGGGGCTACAATAATGAAATCCCAGAGCACCAATATTAACTCATTCTTGAGGGAAGGACACAAAATTGGTTAATAAAGAGAAATTATTATTCAAAGGTACTCTGGAAGTTACGTAATCAATTACTTTGTTCCCGTCATGTTGTATATTGATATTTCCACCACTCTATTGAGCAGGTTTTTTCATTCCTTGATATGATATGTTATTGACCAGAGGTTGGGCTAGGATTTTGAAAGAGATTAATATTACCATCATGTCCATCACCAGTAATATGAGTATAATATTGTTTAAAACTACACAACTATAGTCAAGAAATCAACACTTTAGATTTGTCCTGAAGAGAGTATCCGTTCCCAAAGAATACCATGAATGTGGTAAACACCAAGCCTTTTCTATCACACACCAAACCACCACCTTGTATGGCTCCTGAGATAGATGACTGTCTGTCTTATGATTTATCCCTATTATGCGGGGGAACCAGAAAATCAAACGTTCATCATGGGGGTTATAGGGAATAATTTTGTGCATCAGTATAACCTTCATAAGACTAATAAGAGTATAAGCTTCCTAGCCATTGATATATCTGATGAGATAAATCAATGGGCACTTAGTTATAATTTTCAAAACTATCCAAGAACATGAAATACTCTCAAACCACATACTGTTTACCTCCTACCATATGCTCCAACACCATCTGGAGAATTAAGTTTTTAGAAAATCAATAATCCTTCTTCTCCTTTGGAATTATATTTCTCATGTTTTCCTTCAGTTTATTTAAATCATTGTGATCTCTATAAAATGTATTGATAAACTGATCATGATCCTAATTTTTCTTTTCAAGTACTTGGATTCTCTCTTCTTGAGACTTTAGAATTATAGATTTAGACTTTACCACCTATTCTTTCTCTTTGAACCTTTCTTCTAACTCTTCTTTGAGTTCTCTTTCTCTTTTGCAATTTAGAGAAACCGAATTCATCATTCCATTCAAGTCTATATCTTCTTGGATCCAGGAAACTTTCTGTTTAATCAACATTTCTACAAGATCTATTGAAAATTTCTTCATCAAGTCATCAAATTATCAAATGTAACATTTACTGAATCCTTGAAAACATCCATGACTTTCATATCATCAATAAATTACTTATACCATTTGGTTATTTCGTTTCATGATCTCCTATGTGCATCATAACCAATGAGAAAGGTTTTAAAGTCATCATTATGTTTAAAAAATTTTTCCATGAGAATTCTTGTCAAATCATACTTCTAATTGATAGTATGTGGAAGAAACTAACATCTTCGATAAATGGTTGGATGTGAGGAAATAATATTCACTAGCTTCTTCAATGACTAAAAAAAATATTTTACCATGGAAGAAGAATATTTCGAAGTAGATTCCTTTGCTATAAAGGGAAGTATATCATTATCTTCTATTATTATTTTAGATTTTCCAACAATATATTTCTTAGATTATCAACCAAAACATTTATTGGAAAGTTGAAAATCACTTTCCATAATTTTTTATATTTAGAAATCCCCTTCTCAACTTCTATATTCTAATTCTCAATATCAGAAACATTAATTATTCTATCATCATCATCCGTGACTTTTTCATAAATTTTTTCATGAATTTACTTATCATCATCTGGATGAATAAAATCATTGTTACTGATTTAATAATCAAAATTTTTATCAATCTCATCATTAGAATAATTATCCTTTCATTGTGAGATAATCTTGTTTGATTAAACTTGGGTTGTTTTTATAGGAAATTTATCAAAAGGACTCTCCTTCTCATGATATTCTTCCACAATTTTGATAACATCTTCACATTACTCTTCCTATTCCTCTCCTTCATGTCCTTTTTCTTACTGTGTTAATTATTCTTCAATAATTGGTTATGGAATTGAAACTTTCATTTCATGAGTTTTTATTAGAACTGAATCTAATAAGAAGAATTCCGGTACTTGGTTTTATTCAGATTCATTCTCAATATATTTAAGTAGGGATTGAAAAATTTTGAAATCTTATTTTTTTTCTCTTTTACTTATATTCTATTACTTTCATCACAAGCTCTTTAGCTGCTTGAATTTTTAAAGACTTATCCTTAGTAGTGTCTAATCCAAACACTACATCTCCTTCATTCTTATTCTTTTTATGCTCTCTCAACTTTCCTACCACTTCATTAGAGATTTCATTTTATTTTTTGGGTTTTTTGGAGAAGATACTGATTTTGGTACTGAATCATTCTCGATCAGTTCCAGTTGTTTCGTTTACATTGGGGTTTGATTGTATGTTTCACCTACTTCCTCTTTTTTTTCTTGTTCCTTTAATTTCAATTTCAGGAAGATAACCAAAATATCATGACTACATATTTAAACTGATATTCATCCTCCTTAGAGTATCTTCACTCAACAACATAATCACAAAAGCATTGGGTTTTGAGATTCAAGTAATTATGAATGATTCAAGACAAAGAAGAATGATCTTTGGTAAGATTACTCGATACATTATTATCTGTGACTTGAAGGTTACATTATTAATATTTATTATCTTCTTAAGAATATTCTTGATTAGTTTTATCTTTTGTAGGTTCACAATGAAATCCATCTTGAAGATATCACATTTCATAGGGTAATCCTTCTCTATTTTTCACAGAATGAGAAATCCTTACATCTACAGCAATAGTGATATAAATTTGGTTGAGAGATGATTGATATTTAGTGACTTAACTTATCTGATCCCAAGGAACTCAATTTCCAAAACCTTCTCAATCATAACATCATTGTTAGGAAACTATTGAGAGAAAAATATTACTTCACCTTAATAGGTTATACCCAAATTTCTTGCCTCCATGTTGAAAGATTAATAATAGGTTATTCCATAACTCTTGAAAGAAAACATTTCTCTTCCAACTTATTTATAAAAACTGACTGAATCATATAATTATATAAGGAGATATGGATAAACTGGATCTTGACTTTTTTGTCTTGGAAACACAAATAATTTCCTTTATATTTTTCTTAATGATGATTGAAATTATATAATCATATTTCACAATGAAATTTTAATTTACCAACCTTTCTCTCTAAATTTTTCAATCATAGAGTTCCTTGTTAACATACATAGAATTTTGTGAAGAAACATCAAGAGACTTTCGAAACCTAAATAAATATATAAAATTGAATGGTTACTTTGAATGGTGGAAGAGCTTCAATGAAAAAAAAAACGTGAAAATACTATACGGGACATGAATGTGGGGATCCTTTATATAGGCTTCATAGTGATGGTTTATATTCTCAAAACAATACAATGGATGAGATTAGCTTGATATGATCTGAGATTTGATATAAATTCCAAAGAAGGATTTTAAAGGATCCATTATTATGAGGTCTTGAGGAAAAATTAGATTTAAGGAAAGTGAATCTGATGGATTTTTATTAAAACAAGATAGAAATACAAATAGGTAAAGTTAAAATTATGAGGATTCATGTAATGAAACATACCTTCCATATTACTTAGAAATAATTGTTAGTATTGATAAGGTTCATCTTGAAGAATATAGGTTCCAGATAATTTTATTTAGGAAATAAAAATTTAAGATCAAAAAATTTAATTAAGGAATGAAAATATATAGGTTCCAAGAAAAATTATTAAATAAATTTTTATGTTCCGAAATTTTTTATTAAATAAAGATATTTAAAAAGAATAAACTTATTTTATCCCCCTATGAAAATGAATATCATAATTTAAGGAGATATCTTTTAACAAAAACATAATATTTATGATCACCTTATGGTTACCATTACTAACATTTTTGTAATATATTCAAAACTATCAGAGGGTAATGATTTTGTAAATATGTTGGCAAATTGATATTGTGTTCTAATAAATTAAATAATGATATCTCCTCTAAGTGTGTGATCCATAAGAAACCGATGGATAATATCTATATGCTTTTCATGAGAGTGATGTGTAATGTTTTTCTTAGCGAAATAAAACTAGTATTATCAAACATTATATGTGTTTTGGTAAAACTCATGAAATAGTCTATGGGTGTGTGTTGTATCCACAATACTAGAGCACACGAACTTATGACTGCTACATATTCAGCTTCAGTAGTGGAAAGTGCTACTGAGTGTTTCTTATTGCATGCCCAAAAAACGAATAAATCTCCAAAAAAATGACATGTTCCTGTTGTACTTTTACTATCCATTCTACATCCACAAAAACTAGTATTCATTTTTTTTAAAACAAGATAATTTCCAGAAGAATAGTAAATTCCTAAATCCATGGTTCCCATTCAATAGGGAAAATTTATATTAACTTCTTTTAAAATGTCATTCCTTAATATATGAGGTATATCTTGAAAATAAGCATACTGAATACATTAATATTGGATGAATATCTATTAATTATAATAAACATCCTATAATACCTTTAAAAGATGTTTGATCTACTATTTTCCCGACATCATCAAGATCAAGAAAATTTGAGGTTCTGATTGGAGTACCTGTACTTTTAGTGTTTTCATATACATAATTTTTATGGAGAACATTAATATACTTAGGTTGATATATATAATTTCATTCTAGTTTTTGAGAAAATTTATAACCAAGGAAAATTGATAACTTACCCATCAAATCCATTTCAAACACAGATTTCATAAGATTCACAAAAGAAAAATTGAGTGTTATTGAGTTGATTCGAATATGATGTAATCAACATAAATTTGAAAAATATTTTTTTTATTTTTCTTTATAAAAATGGTTGGATGAGCTGTTCCCTTAATATAATAGTTTTGTATCAAAAATCGTTTAAGTCTATCATACCAGGCTCTAGAGGCTTGTTTATGTCCATAACAATCTTTGGTGAATTTAAACGCATGTTCTGGTTGTTTTGTTTATTCAAATATAGGAGGTTATTAAACATAAACATAATATTTAACATATAAATTAATAAATGAAGACTACACATCCATTTGAAAATGTTTGAAATTGAAAAATTCTGTAAAGGATAGTTTAATACAAATATATTCCAGTCTAGCTACTGGGGCTTAGGTTTCTTCATAGTCTATTCCTTTTTTTTCTTTTTATCATTTAGAAACTAAACTTGATTTATTTATTCCAATGTTACATTTTCTCCACATTTATTTAAGAATATCATGTTTCCTCCAATTATAGAAGTTTCCTTAGTTCTTTAAACCAATGTACATACTTATTTTTTTACAAATTCATTTAGTTTATCTTTTATAGAATTAATACAATCATCATCACCTAAAGCTTCATCAGTGTTTTTAGGTTATAATTGGGAAATAAATTCTAGATTTTCTACATAATTTCATAATAAACTTCTAGTCTGTATAGGTTGATTTACACCACCAATGATACTATTAGTGGGAGGATTCTTACAAAACAACAGATTTGTGTTTTGTAAAACTTATTCATCAGCATAAGGTAAAAACTATTATGGGGTAGATACTTAAAAAAAGGTTTTCGTGAGTATTTTAATTATTTTATGAATCTTCTATTAATATTTGATAACCAGTTATTGAAAACACTTCCGAAGATGTATGCTTGGGTTATTTAAAAACAAATGGATCAGTTTCATCAAATTTAACATGCACTTATTCTTCAACAGTACAATATTTTTTGTTAAAAACTCTATATTACTTAGAAGTAGTGAAATAGACTATGAAAATTACTTCATCAGATTTGGGAGTGAATTTATGTAAGTTTTATTTAGTATTAATGTTTAATAATTTTTATACAAACACTTGGAAATAAGAAACTTTATGTTTTCGACCAGTCCAAAATTCACAAGATGTTTTACTAAAAAAATAGCCTGATTAAAACTCAATTTATAGTATTGAAATAAATAATTATATCATCAGGAAAAAATGATTATTAATATAATATTCAATAAAATTAGTTCTAGTCATCTCTAGAAAAATTCATTTTCTTCTTTCAACAACATAATTTTTTTGAGGTGTTATAAGAGATGAGAAGTTATGAGTAATGCCTTTCTTACAACAAAAAGTTTCAAAATTTTAATTATCAAATTCTCACACATGATCACTATGAAAAATTATAAATGGATGGTTTTTATCATTTTTAACTTTGGATTAAAAAATATTTGAAATAATAAAAGTCTTCATATTTTTTTTCTATAAAATAGATTCAAGTAAATCTTGTGTAATCATCTACTAAAAAAATACATAATACTTGACTCAAATACGTCCAGTTTGTGTTAGAACTACCATATGAATATGTACTATCTATATTTCATCAGAATCAGAGACATTATTAATTGATTTAAATATTGACTTATTTTTCATGACATATTTATAATGATCACAAACTTTGTTAAGAATAAAAACTATGCTCGGGTAGATCCTTAACAAGCCTTTTCTTTGAGATTTTCATAGGTTCTTAAGAATACATCGTCCTAGTATTATATGCCATAACCAAGATTGATCTTCCATTTCCCAAATCCATGGTAGTTCTTGGCTCCTAAGATATTCTGTGATTAGTTTATAAACATTTTCATGCCTATGGTCAGTGAGAATAAATGCTCCCTTGTAATTGTGAACTAATAATTTATCATTATTATAATTCACAAGGTATCCTTCATCACATAATTGTCATATGATTATAATGTTGTGTTTAAAACCTTTAACAAATAAAACATTAGAAATTAAAGCTTTTCTAAGAAGAACAATGTTACCCATAACAACAATTTATCCCTAATCATTGTCTCTGAAAGTTACATTTCCTCCGTTCACCTTGATAATATTTTCAAATATGTTTTTATTACAAGTAATGTGCTGGGATCATCCACCATCCTTGTAACATGTATTTTTGTTGGAACTTCAATTATTTTAATGAAAATAAAATTGTTATACATTCGAAATCCAAACCATCTTGGATCCCATATTGTTAGAATGTAAAATCTCAGGTATCCTCATTTTTTTATAAAAATAAGCTTTATGAAAACCTAAGGATTGGGTTTTATTTAAAGAATATATTTTATCCCAATATCCACCACATTATAACTTAGTGTAAAAAATATCACCTCAGGGAACAAAATAGTTATGAATAAAAACTGGTTTTAAATGTGTATAAAAAATCCAGAACTATTCCTAAGAGGAAACAATTGTGAATACATTTTATCAAATTATTTCCCTCAAGAAGTGAAATTTGATTAAAGTTTATTTAAAGAAAATATTTAATATTTTAGAATGATGAATAATGTTTTATCCTCACAGTCATTAGTCTTAGAGTTTGAGTTACTATCTATATTATTTTTCTTAGAAATAACATTTTCAATATCTTTAGAAAGTTTATCCTTCTCAAAATTAGCTTCATTGAGGTTTTTTAGACATATTCAAAATCAATATGTTTTTTGATAAAGATCTATAGAAATAGATGATACTTTTTTTATTAAAATATAAATTCTAGAATTTTATTTCTATAACTTCTTTTTTATCTTATAGTTCTCATTCTGAGGTAATTTTGATAATCTTGGAACTTCTTCAAACAAAGGTAAATGATTGTCTTCTGATGAAGAAGATTTTTTAACTAAATATTCATAATATTATTTATTAAAAAAATTAGCATTTAAATAAATATTAGTTAAAGATTTTGGATTGTGTACCTTAGCCCTAATAAAATTATTTTCAATAGGTAATTTGGATATAATATAAATATTTTTCAGACTATAAGATTAATATTCCAATGATTCATCTAAAGAGTCACCAGCATTAGAACACCAGGGGTCATTATCCTTCTAACTTTATTATCCTTAGACTTGTAGTAAAAATTTCTTTTCCACTCAAAATCCATTTTTTCTGTCTTTTCTCTTGAGCATAAAAAATTAGGTCTAATATGTCAAACCCCTTTTCATTAATAACATGTTACTTCATAATCATTCTTATCCTTTATATCATTATTTTTATATCTATACTAAAAATATTTCTTTCTAATAATATTTTTCATCCTTCAAGCATGATTGAATAGTTCATTCCGAGACTGATCACAGTCACTTAATTTGGGTACTAATTTTTTTCTAAGCTTTAGATATTGTTACCCATTCTAGAGTCTTAGATTTAGATGTAGTAGTTAATGAAATTATTCCATTTCCGATATTCTTCTAATTAATATCTGCATCTCTATTAATCCTTGTTTCATGCAGAAGAATATTTCCAAAAAACTCAAGAAGAGTATTGTTAGATACTTTATTGTTTTTAACAATAGATTTCCTTTTAGATTCCCACTCATTGGAAAAAATATCAATTATCTTTTCCACAAGAACATCATACTCAAGTCATTTATATCCCATATATTGAATGAATTTGACAATAGTCAAAAATCTTTGTTGTATTTTGCAAACTGGTTCACACAAGGAAACATAAATCTAAGATATTCAGCAACTAACATAGCTCTTCAAGTTTCTAATACGTTTAAATTTCTAAAGTGCGTAACTTCAAGTTTCTTCTAGTTACTATTGACTACTTCACAAGAATATATTTGACTATAGATATACCTAGTCATGGAACATAAAAGAGTATTTCATACCTTATAGTTTAGTTGATATTCTTGATTTTCTTGATTTATGAATGTTTTGATTTCATTGTCAGGAATCTTGTATTCAACAATGAGAATAAACAAATTATCCACTACAATGATAATAAAAAAGGTCTTTATCATATATCTCCAGTACTCATAATCATTAACATAAAAAATTAGTGATCTGTTTGGATTTAATTTGTGCATAGAACAAAAATTTATTCCGACCATTTCTATAATAAATTAAAAATATATCTTCCCCAAAAATAATTAGAAACAAAAGTTTATAAACAGTAGTTTTATAACAAAAATATTAATAAAATATGAAAAAGTAATGATAATTAAAAAAAGCTGATCAAGAAAACTTATATTCAAGTAGAAGTATTTTAGATACATGCTCTTATTACAATTCTAGGTTATAAATATAGATTTAATTGCTCAATCAGGGGGTAAATTTTATATTAAAAAACGTTTATTTTTAACCTTATGAAAATTTATTCTTAACAATGTTAATCAAGTCCAATTCACAAAATGTATTTTATTCTTAAACAAAGGGATAATTGGAAGGGCTCATGTCAAATTAAAATAGACATAAACTTATACAAGTTTATCTTAAGAAAACTTAAGCATGTTTATTTTTGGGAAAGATTATACCTTAAAGAATATAAAATCTTATTTATCATATTACACAAGTATAAGAAAGTATAAGAATGTTATTCTTTTGTATATTTAGAAAAATACAGTGGAATTAAAAATTGTAACATTAATAAGTACAAAATTAGAAAATATTTAATCCCAAAGATATGGCTATCCAAAAAATTTGGATAAAGGTCCCTTGATTTTTAATTTCAAGAAATTCTATCCTACACATACTATAGTGACCCAATCCTTTTTCATAAATCATTTCATGATTTTAAGCATAGTTAATCATCAGAGTGCAAACCAAGGATCGTTAAGTCTAGTGTATTTGAAGAATAGGTTATAATAACATAAAACATGGGGAAAAAACTTCTTTATTTAATCTTCATAAAGAGCTTCTAACTTCCTTTGATCCCTTACATCTGTATAGGGTACCCTGGCGAAAACATGAACAAAGGGATGTTCTAAAAAGCCCAGTAGGTGATTGAACATAAGGATACATCTCAAGAACATGAGTTAGGAGGCATGAAATAATGATATCCAAATAATTAAACTTATAAAATAATTTAATATAAGCATGGGATCATAAAAACATGGAATCATATAAATGTGGAAGAATCATAAATCATATATTTAGTATGGGTCAAGGCTAACCACCAATCTCGTTTCCCATTTTAGTACGGGTCAAGGCTAACTGCCAATTCTGTTTCATGTCGCATATCACGAGACTTAACCTTACCCAATGCATTGGAGCGATATTTGGGAACACCCATCTCAACATTTTCATTAATATTCTTTCCACATAAATATTATTACCACAAATACAATCATACATAATCAGCCATACACAAACATAGGGGTACCCATGGAAAGAATTGTGTACCACAATAATGACATAAATCATAACCAATGGGCATATCATGAAAGTATCCATATAAGGAAATAATTAGAAAATACATGGACGCTAATATGATAAATTAAGAATATAACAAGGTAAGTGGTGTCAAAAATAAGTGACAACATATGATAAATGTATTTTCGAAACATTAGCATTATAACATTTTTGTGAGGCTTTAAGGAAAATACTATAGAGATTTTAAAATAGTAAAGAAGACATTATTTTATATAACACCATAATTGAATCAAGAATGTTTTCATACTATAAATACCGAATTTACAATGATAATGGTGTCTTAAAATAGAAGATAATGTGCACTTTAAATTTGGTAAAAGTTCGGGACGTTCCTTTAAAACGACTGTACTTATCGAGAAGCATCGAAGAGAGATTCACTTAAAAGCATGTATATTCTCTAAAGAGAATGAGAGATGGATCTTGGAACATGAGTGTGGAGAATATAAACATAATGTTAATGTTTTACATAAAATAAAAGAAAAACAACATTTTGGTAAAAACAATGATAGTGAAACTCGAATAAATAAAGGAAGTTTAGGTAGAATCCATCATGGTTTATTGGCATGGTATCGGGTGTAACTAAGAGGGATTTATGAGAGAGATAAGGGGTTTCTCAGCACTTATAAAACATTAGGGTATTATTAGGAAGGTGTATAAACTTACCTCATCATATGGTATTACACAAAAAGGCATAGCATAGAGAACAATCTTGATTAAGAGTAAAAAGGGGAGGATCCCTTACCTTAAATATGTTGGTGTTCTTCACTTGTTATTAATGACCTGAATAAAAAAATGAGGATTATTAATTAATAATTCTAGAACCTATTCTATATTCAATTTATTATAACCATTTTTAGTTCATTCAAAGTCTTTTTGATTAGTTACAAAGTTAAATTTCATTGTTCAGGCATGTTTGTTTACTTGGCTTTAAAAGATCGGTTCACTTATATTCAAGTCTAGATTATATACAAGATTAAAGTGGTTTTCCAGAGTTGAAGTTATATTATTTAGTTCATATCTTGTAAATTAAATGGTTTTAATTTTAATTAGTTTACTTAGAGTGAAGTTGAATTTTTATTTATATAACCACAGTGATAACCGTTTTTGTTAATCGGTGGATTTGATTTCAAAGAATGTGTTTTTCTATATAAATTAATTCCATTTGTACCAAAGGATTACAGAACATAAAAAAGGATTTATTAAATATATAATAATTTGGTTCAACCATAACACAAATTATTTCATGACCAGAATTAAAGATAATAATAGAAATTGATAAACCGTTATCCTTAAATGTGTTAAATTAGCACATCTCAAATGGTGCTTTCATTTCATTCAAATAAAATGGTGGGGAAAAGAGAGAAGATAATGAAATATACCACTAGAATGAAGAAATTACAGTAAATGTTTTTTACTGGATTTATCATACTGTTATGGTGAAAGGAAGTAAGAAAAGAAATAAAATAGAAATGGACTTAAAAGAAAAGAAGAAATTGGGAAGAGGAATTTACCTATTGAGTCTTCCTCCTGTGAAAATCTCTTATGATGAGAGGTTTTGGTATTTTTAGGTGTATGAGGGCTTTTGGATGTGAGGGAGGACCTTGGGGATAGATTTGGGTAGAATAATGGAAGGCGTATCGTTAGAAAGGGTTCCACCGTGCACGTGTCTGCTTTGGATGAAACGATCATGCAATGGTTAGAACTTTGCAAAAATTCTTTCAATACTCGAATCTCACTATGCAAGGGTATGCAACCCTAGAAAATTTCTGATCTTAATTTCCAACTGTCTATGATTTGGGGCTTCAGTGATTTTAAATGTGTCTCGTTGGGGTGGTGGTTCTTCCACTTGCTATTCCCCTCTGTTGAATTGAAAGGCCCAGTATGGGGTTTTGATTCAGTAAACCTCAAACCAGTAACTCTTAGGATTTATGAATGGAATCCATATTTTAGTGTTAATGATTTTAAGGACACTTTTTCTCAAGTCTGCATCATGATTTATGGACTAAATTGGGTCTTATCGCACTCTGAGATTCTATTTGACATTGCCTCCGCAGTAGGTATTCCAATCCGAATGGACCTAGCCACTGAGAATGCTTTATTTGGACATTTTGCTAGAATATTAGTGTAAATTGATTTAGGATCCACTTTGATTTATAAGGTGATTCTCTCCACGCCACAAGACAAAATCAACTTGAGAATTGTTTATGAAGAACTGCCTCAATATTGTGAAGTGTGCTGCATGATAGGACACTCCAGGTCCAACTGTCACTCCAGCATGAAATGTTCCAATTGCATGCTTAAAGGGCACAACGAGTCTTAATGTTGAAGAAAAGAGAGCCTCAAACACTCTCAAGGTAATGATTCACATTAAAAAAAATACCAGGTGAACCTCAGGTTCTTACTGGCCGGAATTCTCCTTCTGAAAATGCTTAGGCTAGGGTGATTTAGTCCGAGTTACAGCCTCCTAGACATATGGAAACTCAAATTTTGATACAAGATGAAGGTATTACTTCCAACCATCAATTGGATGTATCAATCAAGGTTAGCTAGGCTGATATTTCTGAGGCGAAGAATCAATATGAAAGAGGTCATTCATTCAAAGATGCTATGTTCCAAGGCATAAAAAGTGAAGGAATAGAATCAGACTTAGAGGATAGCCAAATGGAGAGGGAGCTCTCAGCGCAACCAGTGGCCGATGATAGAGTTAGGTAGGAGATGCATGATCTAAAATGGAGAAAGGGGAAGATAGTTCTTGATGCTGCAACCTCAGAGAAGGTTAAGGTCAAATATTACCGCTATTCCAAAGAACAAGAATCAGCTGATTCTAAGGTACCTATTGTTACTGAGGACACATGTTGCAATGCTAATCTTGAGCTTTGGAAAGATCCCCCTTCAATGAAGATTGAATCTATGTTGTCTAGTCCCCCTACGAGATTACCTGATGAATACTGTTTGATAAAAGAGGAGAAACAGAAAAATTTGGACAAGCTTGAAGCCTCCCCACCAAAGGAAGGAATGATACCCATGCAGAATTTTTCATATCCTCTTGAGAAGCTATGCTGTAATGTTATAATTTCTATCCTATTTGATATGCTCAGTGACAATAATAAAGAAATTGGATCAAATGATTATCCTTATGCATCTATCATGACTCCCATCGATGCGAAAGAACCTGCAGTTAATGAAGGTGGTGCGTCTGGAAGAAGGGGTCGACACCCCCGTGGAAAAGGTGGGTGCCTTACTTACCGTTTCATGATAACCCGCTCAAGAACTGGGTAACCTTTCTTGTTCTGTCTTTCCGATGTACCACTTGGTTCTGTTTTGTATGTTTCACTGGATGTTTTTTGGTTTCAATAAAGACGTCATAGCACCTCAACCTTTAAAAAAAGAATATTAAGTATTACTTGACCAAGAATAGTAAATGGGTCCTGTGATTTCTAACCATGGGTGGTGACATTAGACATGATGCTAGGAATAGTCTATTTAGCTTATAATGTATATATGAGGTAAATTACCGTATTTTACTATTCATCAAAATTTCATGTATTTCAGAAAAATACCAAAATTTCACCATGACCATTTTTTGACGTGTAGAATCCAAAAATGAAGTCCATTTTTCATACATAATTTTCTAAATATTATTTTTTTAATATTTATTTAAAATCATAATTTATTATAAAAAACTAGTTTTAAAACACTCATTAACTCATTCTAAAATATAGGTATATCATACTTCAAATTTGAGTTTTTTTATACTATCATAGGTTAGGATAATATTCATTAGGGTACATTAGTATTCATAAGAGTATGTTAATATTCATACAGGTAGGTTACTATTCACCAAAAATTATGTTTTTCTTATCAGACTCCAAAAAAGTTACTAATTGCAACCGTGTACGTTAGATTTTCGAATTTCAAACACAAAAGTGACAAAATTATGTTTGAAGGTCACTTATCACTTATTAGTTCATTATTATGTGGTTAAATGGCATATTTCTAATAAGGGAATTTTCATTAAAAACAATAGGTCATTACATTCTTAGACTATTATAAAATTTCACCCCCGAAATTTCACTTTACACAAATAGGTGAGGGTGTTTTTCCTTCATTGCACCTTCTGGTTCACAAGTTGCATCCTCAAACTTATGGTTCCTAAACAACACTTTGACAAGATGGGTTTTCTTGTTGTGTAGAACATTATCTCTCTGATCCAGAATCTTTACTGGTTGTTCCTCATAGTAGAGATCATCTTCCAACTGTGCCACCTCTAATATCAGTACATGTGAGGGGTCTGGTATGTACTTCCTCAATAGTGATACATGAAAAACATCATGAACTTGAGCCATTTTCAGTGGAAGTGAAAGATGATATGCCACGGTTCCTATGCGGTCAAGGATCTCAAAGGGGCCAATATACCTTGGGCATAGCTTCCCTTTCTTCTCTAATCGCATGACTCGCTTCAATGGAGACATTCAATGGAAGACTTTATCTCCAACGTCGAACTCCAAGTCCCTTCGACGGTTGTCATCATTGCTCTTTTGCCGACTTTGAGTATCATTGATGTGTTTCTGGATGACTTGAACCTTCTCTATCATCTATTGAACAAGATCGGGTCCAAGTAACTTTCTTTCTACAACTTCATCCCAATAGGTTGGAGTTCTACATCACATTCCATACATAGATTCAAATGGAGCAATCTGAATACTTGAGTGGATGATATTGCTGTATGAGAAGTCAATCAATGAGAGATGCTGATCCCATCCCCCTTTGAATTCTAGAGAGTAGGCTCTTAGCATATCTTCAAGCATATGAATAGTTCCTTCAGACTGACCATCAGTTTTGGGGTGATAAGTCATGCTGAAATTTAATTTAGTACTCAAAGCATGTTGAAGACTGCTCCAGAATTTAGATGTCAACCTTGGATCATGGTCAGAGACAATTGAGAGTGGAACACCGTGCAGTCTCACCACTTCCTTCACATATATCATTGCAAGTTTTTCAAGTGAGAGATCTTCCCAGATAGCGATAAAATGGGAAGTCTTGTTGAGTCGGTCAACCACAACACATATTTCATTATTTCCTGTCGACGTCTTTGGGAGACCTGTGACAAATCCCATAGTAACATTTTCCCATTTCCAAATGGGTATAGGAAATGGCTGCATCATACCTTTGGACTTTTGTTGCTTAGCTTTAACATGCTGACATAGCAATCACCTTGACATATATTCTGCAATCTCCTTCTTCATGTTATCCCACCATAAGTTTTCTCGGTGATCCCGGTACATCTTGGTACTCCCATGATGGATAGAGAATTTTGAGCTATGTGAATTATCCAATATCTCCTTCTTTATCCCAGGTGATGAAGGCACACAAAGCCGCGTTCCAAACAAAATCACACCATTATCATCAATATGGAACTCTGGCAGCTTCCCTTCCTTTACTGCATTCACCCTCTTTTGTATCTCCACATCATCCATTTCTTCTTCCATAACCCTCTTCTGGATGGATGGTTGTGCAATCATTTGGGAAAGGTAGGATTTATCCCCTGCCCTTATGATTTCAAAATCCATTCATTGCATATTCACGAAGATAGGGACTCTTCTCAATCCGTAACATGGATAGAGTGGCGGGTTGTTTTCTTCATAGAGCATCAGCTACCTTGTTCACCTTTCTAGGATGATAGTGAATAGAGAATTTGTAATCCTTGATTACCTCTAACCACCTCCTTTTACGCATGTTGAGCTCATTTTGTGTGAATATATTCTTTAGGATGTTATGGTCGGTGTATATGTCACATTTCTAGCCGTAAAGGTTGTGCTACCAGATTTTAAAGGCAAAAATCACGGCTTCCAGCTCTAGATCATGCGTCGGGTAGTTCTGCTCATGGATCTTCAACTATCATGATGCGTAGGCTATCACATAATCATTTTTCATGAGTTCGTAACCCATGAATTTGTTTGATGCATCACTGTATATCACAAAACTATATACACTTTTCGGTAGTGTGAGGACATGTGCAGTGATCATCCTTCTCATTAGATCCTTGAAGCTTCCCTCACATTCTTCCGTCCAGACATACTTTACCCCTTTCTTTGTTAGCTTAGTTTGTGGGATTTACAAACATGATATGTTTCTCACAAAACGTCGATAGTACCCAACTAATCCACGAAAACTATGGATTTTTGTGACACTAGAGGGCCTGTTCCATTCCTCAATTGCCTTTTTTTTGAAGGATCCAAAGAAATTTCCTCAGTTGTGATCACAAGTCCCAAGACCATGACTTGATTCATCCAAGACTCACACTTGCTGATCTTGGCATACAACTTCTCCTTTCTCAATGTTCCCAACACAAGTCTTAGATGTTCTTCATGTTGCTCATTGCTCTTGGAGTAGATGAGAATATCATCTATAAACACTATAAAAAACTTTTCCATGTAATTTATAATGACTCTCTTCATAAAATGCATGATGATTTCAGGGGAATTAGTAAGTCCAAAGGGCATCACCAAAAACTCATAGTGCACATACCTTGGTCGGAAGGCAGTCTTCTGAATATCTTCCTTCATCACCTTTACCTGATGAGATCTAGAATGAAGATTCACCTTTGATAAGTATTGGGATCCTCTTAACTTGTCGAAGAAGTCATCAATTCTTGGGAGAAGATACTTGTTCGTTCTGGTGATCTTGTTGAGTTCCCGATAATCGATACATAGACGCATTGTCCCAGCCATCTTCTTCACAAAGAGAACTGGTGCACCCCAAGGTGATGCACTTGAGCAAATGAACCCTTTTTCCAGATGCTCCTGTAGCTTCTTCTTTAATTTCTCCAGTTCGATAGGAGCCATGCCATAGGGACACTTTAAGATAGAAGTATCTCCAGGTATGAGTTCAATTCATAACTCTACCTCACGATCTAGGGGTATTCTGGGTAACTCTTTGGGAAATACATCACTTTATTCCCTCACGATTTGCATTTCATCAAAATTGGCACTTTCCTTCAACTCAACCATTTTGGCAAGTATGATTCTTCATAGGGAATCAACAACCACAACATTGAAATATTTTTTCAAAGGATATTCATGATATTTCTTGCATTTTTAGAGGAGCATGAGATGGCTCGGAATATGAAAATATATATACGTTTCTCGACAGATGATATGTGCTCTATATAACAAGATCTAATCCATTCCCATTATAGTGTGTAATTCCACCCAGGGACGTATTACGTGATTTTCCAGAATAATCTTCCCACATATTCCAATAGGATAAGAGTCAAACACTTGGGTTGCAATGATTACACAACTTGGTGTTTTTACAGATTTCTCTACTTCAAGGTTTCGGGGCTTCGATTCTATAGTTCTAGAAAACATGCAAGATTTAAAGGAATGCATAGAACCATAATCAAATAATTCATTTTCCATTGTTGAGTGAATAGGAAGTATACCTTGTATGAATTCATTATTATGCTCCACATCCATAGTAGTGATATCCTAAGCCCTTCCTTATTGCCTTGGAGGTTGTTGTTGATTTACTCTGACAATCCTCATCTTAGGGAAATTGTTCTCATAATGCCCAAGCTCCCTGCAGATATAACATTGCAATGTAGGCTGAGTGTTGATCTGAACCTTCTTTTCTCCTTTAACATTAACAGGATTTTTCATATCTTTTCGGCAGTTCTTGGCCAGATGACCATACTTTCTTAATTTTATGCAATTCTTGGTTCCCTTGAGACAGTCACCAAGATGCTTTTTCCCAAAATTTTTGCAAAGGGGAAAGTGAGGATTCTTTCCATCATGGGATTGTTTTGATGAACCACCCATGTTATTCTCCATTTTCCGCTTCTTATCACTGGGCCCATGAGACCACTGTGAGTCTCCAATCTCCAATTTAACCATGAGAACATAATGGAAAACCTCCTCATAGCTGTCGAAGTCTCTAATTGCCAACACATTTCGCAGACTCGACTTTAGTCCACTAAGAAAGTGATCCACCATGATTTCGATGTTCCTGACAAAGCCGGAGACGTACCTTGAAAGCCTTGTAATGTTCTCCTCATGTGCCCCGATAGACTCATCTTCCTTCTGCTTGAGTCCAAGGAACTCTTTTTCCATATTGCGTTGGAGGGTTTGAGGAAAATATTTATTGAAAAAAATCCTCTTTAATTCCCCCATTCTATGGAATCAATTTCCTCTTTGGAATTTGTATTCATGATCAGTGTCCACTACTGATCAGCTTCCCCATCAAAATGATATACTTTTAGAACAACTTTCTATTCTACTGAGCACTAGAAGACATAAAAAATCTTTTCAATGGAGTTAATCCATTGTTCTGTGAGGAGGGGATAAGAGTATCCACTAAACATGGTAGGCCTTTGCCGCATGAAGGATTCTATGACAACTTTCTATTTCTGTGGAGGAGGGCGACATTCCACATGATTCAAGTTATTATTCATAACTCGAACGAGCTGAGCAAGTATTGACATGATGTTTTGAGCACCCGCTTCCGTCACACCAGGCATGTCATTAAGGCAATCATCACATTACCTATCGCATTGGTTGTTGGAACATGTTCTTCTATTTCCTTCCATTAACTAAGAAAAAAGAACGTATAATAATAGGTTTTGAATACTTAGCTATTGATTATAAAAAAACATTGAACATAAAAGTATGAACTTAAAAAAACTAAGTATATCCTAAATTGTGATTCCTTAGGTTTATATTTAGGTTATCCTCTGTCTATTTCATAACTTATATTCTTTTGGGCTTATTTTTGTCCCTTAATAACGGTTTGTACAGAGCTCGTGAATATACCAAATCATATCCCTTGGGAGTGTCATAACCAAGAGTGCAGTAAGGCCCGTTATCACGTACCGGTTCCCATTCAAGTCTAGATCAAAGTGGGTTTTTCGTGTTTTACCCCTAGAAACATCTATTACAGAGCCGCGTTTACTTGCTCATATCCAGACATGGATGTATTTGCTTGATAAACCACTTACTCTATACTCACTAAAATTTAGGTCTATTTTCTTATTCTTAGTATCATCATTAAGGTTCTCACTAAGGTTATCTATTCCTAATCTCCAAAAATAACTATACCATCCCTTGATACCAACTATAGTGACCCGAGCCTTTTATATAAAACATTTCATGATTTTAAGCATAGTTAATCATTAGAGTACAATCCAAGGATCGTTAAGTCTAGTGTCTTGGAAGACTAGGTACATATAGCATAAAACATGGGGAAAAACATTTTTATTTAATCTCCATAATGATATTCTAACTTCCTTTGAGCCCTTACATTTTCATAGGGTACCCTAGGGAACACATGAACAAAGCGATTAGCTAAAAATCCCAGTAAATGAATGAAAATAAGGATACATCTCAAGAAAATGAGTTTGGAGGCATGCCATAATGATATCCAAATCACAAAACTTATAAAATAATTTAATATTAGCATTGGATCATATAAAAATTGAATCATATAAATTTGGAAGACTCATAAATCATATCTTTATAATGGGTCAAGGCTAACTGCCAATCCCATTTCCCATTTTAGTACGGGTCAAGGCTAACCGCCAATCCCGTTTCACATCGCATCTCATGAGAATTAACCTTACCCAATGCATTTGAGTGCTTTCTGGGTGCAACCATCTCATCCTTTTCATGAATGTTCTTTCCACATAAATATTCTTACCACATATACAATCATAAATAATCAACCATACAAAAACATAAGGGTACCCATGTAAATAATTGGGTACCACAATCATGACATAAATCATAACCAATGGGCGTATCATGAAATTATCAATGTAAGGAAATAATTTGAAAAATACATGGACGTTCATAGGGTAAAATATGAATATAACAAGGTAGGTTTTTTCAAACATAAGTGACAACATATGAGAAATGTATTTTACAAACAATAGCATTAAACATTTTTATGCGGTTTTAAGGAAAATACTATGGAGATTTTAAAATAGTGAAGACGACATTATTTTATATAAAACCATAATTGAATCAAGAAGGTTTTCAGAAATAAAATACCGAATTTTAAAATATAATGGTGGCTTAAAACAGAAGATAAACTGAACTTGAAATTGGGTAAAAGTTCAGGAAGATCCTTTAAAACGAGTATACTTATTAGGAAGTATCAAAGTGAGATTCACCTAAAGGAATGTATATCACTGAAAGAGAATGAGATATGGATCTTGGAACATGATTATGGATCTTATAAACATAATTTTGATGTTCTAAATAAAATAAAAGACAAAATCATTTTGTTAAAAAGAAAGATAGATCAACTCGAAGGAATAAAGTAAGTTCGGGTAGAATCCATCACGGTTTATTAGCATGGTATCAGGTGTAACTAAGAGGTCCTGATGAGAGAGATAAGGGTTTTATCATAATTTAAAAAAAGTTAGGGTAGTATGGGGAATGTGTATAAACGTACCTCATCACTTGGTATTACACAAAAAGGAATATCATAGAGAACAGTCTTGATTAAGAGTAAAAAGGGGAGGATCCCTTACCTTAAATCTGTTGGTGTTCTCCACTTATTATTAATGACCTGAATAAAAAAATTAGGATTATTAATTAATAATCCATAACATATTATATATTCAATTTATTATAACTCTTTTCAGTTCATTCAAAGCCTTTTTTATTTGTTACAAGGTTCAATTTCATTGTTCGGACAAGTTTGTTTACATGGATTTAAAAGATGGGATCACTTATATTCCAGTTTGGATTATCTGCAAGATGAAAGTGGTCATACAAAATTGAAATTATATTATTTAGTTCATATGTAGTAGATTACATGGTTTTAATTTTAATTAGTTTACTTAGAGTGAACTCAAATTATTATATATATAACCACAGTGATAAACGTTTTTTTTAACCGATGGATTTGATTATAAAGGATGTGTTTTTCTTTATAAATTAATTGCATTTGTACCAAAAGATTATGGAACCAAAAATAGGATATATAAAATATATAATAATATGGTTCAACTATAACACAAATGTTTTCATGACTAGAATGAAAGATAATAATAGAAATTGATAAACTATTGTCCTTGAATGTGCTAAATTAGCACATCTCAAATGATACTTTCATTTCATTCAAATAAAAGGGTGGGTAAAGTAGAGAATATAATGAAATATAACACTAGCATGAAGACATTATAGTACATGTATGTTACTGGATTTATCTTACTATTATGGTAAAGGGATGTGAGGAAAGAAATAAAAAAGAAAAGAACTTGAATGAAAAGAAGAAATTGGGAAGAGGAATTTACCTCTTGAGAGTTTCTCCTTTGAGAACCTCTTAAGGGGAGAGGTTTTGGAATTTTTAGGAGGCCGAGGGATTTTGGATGTGGGGGAGGACCTTGGGTGGAGATTTGGGTAGAATAATGGAAAGACACAAGGCTTGAGTGGAGTGAAGAGAAGGGGGAGTGAAGGGGGGGGGGTTATGGTGTAGGAGAGGAGGGATTTTTGATGATATCATAATAATTAATTTATTATTTCTTCATAAGACAAATAATAGTAACTATTCCATGACCAAGAATAGTCAATGCGTCATGTGAAGCCCATTAAAATTTCAGGTATTTCAGAAAAATCCCAAAATTTCACCCTGGCCATTTTTTGACATGTAGAATTCAAAAATGAATTCCATTTTTCAAAAATATTTTTCTAAATATGATTATTTTAAATATTTAATTAAAATAATAATTTATTATAAAAACACGTTTTAAAACACTAATTAACTCATTAAAAAAATAGGTATATTGTACTTCTAATTTGAATATTATTTGTATACTATTATAGGCGAGGATACTATTTATTAGGGTATATCACTATTCATAAGGGTATGTTACTATTCATAAGGGTAGGATACTATTCCCCAAAAATTATGTTTTTCTTATTTGACTCCAAAAGAATTACTGATTGCAACCATATATGTCAGATTTTTAAAATTCCAAACACAGATGTAACAAAATTATGGTTAAAGGTCACTTATCACTTAGTAGTTCATTATTATGTGATTTTATGGAATATTTATAAGAAGTTAATTTTCATTAAAAACATTGATTCATTAAACACACTATGGTAAGACCTTGATAAGAATATCAGAGTCCATGTTGTTATCCCTACAAGACCTCTAAATTTATTTTAGTCAACACCTCTGTCTTCTTATCCTCAAAATCCCTCGAAAATTAAGATGTTCAATACATATGTATTACCATCCCTGTAATCCATAGATTGTACACAATAACAATCAGAGTCACACTCAGCATGTTGAACATGTTGTTCATGGTTTAACAAGATGTTCATAGATCTCATAAGGCACAAGAGTCTCTCTCTATATCAGTCACTTCACAACATCAAAATATATAATATCAATAAGTGTAAACATTATACATATTGAATTATTCAAATGGATGGGGTATCAATAAGCATATATCCCAATAGTCATATCCTCCTCCAATGGTCATCTTTTTCTTTGAATTTATGAGGGAACTGGAGACGTGTCACTCAGCCAATGGTGAGTTAAAAACAAAATTTATGACATCATTTCATTTCAAAAGACTAGTTTAACATTACCATGTGTATGAAACAAAACAAAATTAAGGAAAAACATGTTTAAGAAACTTATGTAGTATAGGATCTGATAAATTGAAATGATATTTTGAGGAAATTATGTAATTATAAGAAAAAAATAATTAGATTCATAAGTAATTGAGAGTAAGAGTCTAAAAATATGGACAATCAGACTCTGAAATAATATACATTTAGATTCTGAATTCTAATGAATTTAGAATATGATTTATGTGGATTTTAGAGCCTGGAAAAAATTGAGAGTTCGATGTCTAATTTTTTGATAATTTGGATTCTTATTTTCATAGATTTCGAAGTCCGATTTTCAAGGAATTTGAAGTCGTATTTTTTTGGAAATTGGAGTATAATTTTTAGAGAATTCACAGTCTAATTTTGAGATAATTCAGAGTCAAATTATAAGGAAATCCGAAGCATAATTTTTTAAGAATTCAGAGTTTAATTTTCACCGAATTTAGAGAAAGATAATTTTACAAAATCAATTGGGTTTGGGATTTTTGGAAAATAAAAGATTGTAAAATTAATAAGTTAACTTATTGAATCAACAAATTATGTAAGGGAGAACTCTCAATGTTGTTAACCTTTTTATATTTACAAGAATACCACTCCTCATCCATGTTATAATGGAACACGCCCCCACCTCCTCAAACCTCTCAAGACACTTTATCTAATCCAAAACCAAACCATATAAGATATAAATTTCACTCATAAAAATATATAATCCTCTCTTTGGCAAGAAATCAAACAAATAAAACACTTTGCTATCAACCGAAATGAGTTACCCAAAGAAGAGGTAAAAACCTTCCATAAGATCTTTTTTATTATTTCCATTCTCCAACTCCTCAGTTAATATTATTCCATGATTATATAATAACATAATTATCCTAAATATACTTATATGTTTTTATTATAATTGTTATAGCTTTAAATAAACACACTTCTATCAAATGGGTGGTGAACATATCATTCGTGTGTATGATAGACTACCTTATAGTGAAACGAGGTCGTTTTTTTCCTTAACCACCTATCATGGTTGGTCATTATGATCGACATAATATTTTTATTCTATATATATTAAATATGTTATTTCATTATTATTTTGTAATTACTATATAATACATACCTTTATTCTTTACATTTTTTGTAAATAAGATTACATCGTTTATGGACGTGTGGACTACCGCCTCCTCAATGTGATGTGATTCATTCACACATTTCATGGAATGTATTAAGGATGGTTTTAGAAAATTCATATAATATGTATGACATAATTATTCTACTTTAATGATAATATATACACACATATATTTCCTTTCAATTATTTCTTCCAAAACTATAAGAAAATAGAAACAACATTCATGCATATATATAACCTACCATCTCCCTGAAGTGTGTATTCCATTTCATATATATATATATATATATTAGATTATTATAAATATTTATATAATGAATATGTATTATATGTATTTCATTTTTACATTCTAGATGTAATTAAATCAGGATCTAAGTAAGATAATGATAGAGATAAAATTTTCCACATTTTTTTATTGAATTTTAATTATTTTAACCTTCCTTAATTATATATTTGAGATTATATTGATAAATTTGGATAACAGAATGAAAATGAGCTAATCTCTGAAAATTGATTAATTATGGATTTTTTATAGTTTTTTACATCAAGGGTATATTTTTCATTTATTGAAAAATACAATTCCATATTGAGTAATTAGTTTTTTGTTAGAATCCTTATTTTATTTTCTTTAACTTTATATTTTTGGAAAACGGGATGATTCGATCATCTTGAAACCGTAACAAATCAATGATGTTGAAGACTTTTCTAGGCGGACAGTGTGGATCCCACCATAATAACCGATGCACATTTCAGCCTACACTACTCAACTAAAGTTATTATACCTAGAATTGAAAAATTATACATAGGATCATTTCAATATTAAATTTAACTAATTTTGGAATCCATTAAGGTGTCCATTTAATGATATATATTGGAGGTAAGCTTCTTGGAACCTTCATCCAAAAACAACAATCGTTAATTAAAACAATAAAACTCATACATCTTGTGGCCAAATGGGAAATTTTTTTGAGAGAATACACACAAGACAACAGGGGAAAACCTTTATATAGGGTACCACATGTTAATTTTCCAATTAATGAGCCCAAAACACAACAACAGTTGGTGGTTAGAAATATTCCTTTAAAAGGAGAGGAGCTCCTCCCACTCAAATCATTCATTACCATCTACAAACCATCTGGCGCACCAAGGATAAGAGGCTGAGGACCATTTAGGATTTATATTTTTCTATTTTTATTATAGTTTATTTTCTCATGGAATGCATTAATATTTTTATATTAAAGTGTTCCTCTTTCTTCTTCCACCCCTTTTCTGTTCCAATCTCAATCTCATTCGCTCTCTTCCATCTTTTCATCATTACCTCAATGCACTTCACCATGGAAAGTGCCCAACTCGAGGCTCAGACTTGGGGGAGGTTTTCATGGTGTTTTTCATTATTGCACTTCAAATTGAAAATGTTTTAAATCTATTTGTGGTGGAGGTGGGAAAATTTCACCGGTGCATCAGTCAACCACCATGACACTATTTCAAAATCCATTTATTTTCCTTGGTTAATTATTTTCCCTCAATTTTATTTGGAAAACAATTCATACAATGTATTTGGGGTTTCTATAAGGTATGAAACCGAATATGGCGGAGTTGGGTATTTTTGGGATAACATTATCGGTTGAGGTGTTATCCAAGTTGACTGTTAGAGGAGGTGTGGTTTACTGGGACATAGTCATGATAAAATCTCACACTATTTAAATCAAAGGAAAATAATTCCTTAATGTGGTTTCATAAAATGAATTATCAAATTGAATTAAAATAATAAATAAATAATGAATGAACCCATGTTATCCAACCCTAGGACGCAGTTATTTCTTCCATATTTTTATTCTATCAGTATCTGCATCTGCATTTAGATTTAATGTTTTCGTTTAATTATTTTAATTCAAATATTTTCCAAAACCGATTAAACCATAATTTTTTAAAAAGAATATAAACACCAAAAAAATACTTATATTAATGGAATTAGAATTATATATTGGACCATCTACGACGCTCCTCAAGTGAGACAACCCTAGTCAGCCTCTATGCTTCACTAAGAATAAATATAAATTTGATTTCTCAGTTCCCTAGGATAGGTGTGTTTCAAAACTAGTTCCATTACTGGGGAGCTAAAAAGTTATTTTGATCACCTTTTTAATATTCATATTTTTTAAATATTTTTATTTATTTTCTTTATTAAAAAAATCTAAAAAAATATCTTTTTCCATGATGTTTTTAAAAAAATTATTTTCAATATATGGAATGACTACTCATATGAGGAAGAACATGAACTAGTTCATTAAAAAGTGGAAATCAAACCAAGGGGGGAATATCTTATGATAATGTTAAAACAGTTTCAAAAAATGTCACAATATGGGGATCTCACCACATGTTTTGATGAGCATGATCGAAGAACTCCAAACTGACATGCAATGATTCATGGCCATGAAAGAAGTGCCCCCGATTTTCACTTATTTCAAAAATGACATCAAAGACATTGAAGCCAAAATCAAGGTAGAGGATCCTGAATACCTACCTCCATCCATTGAAGATAAAATCTAAGAGGCACTATCAACTGAATATTAGATTAAATTCGAACCAAACCATTGCGATGATAAAATATTTTACTCAATCACTCTTTATTTTATTGAAAATAATTTGAGTATCATCCCAAATAATTTTGAATTTTCAGATTCGGTCATCTCAAACTCTGCCTTAAAGGATGATGAGGAAATAGAAGATGTAGTTGTTGAGGAACACATTGATCTCCCTGAAGATATTGAATATTTATTAGAGGGAGTACATGAAGAGATACCAATGGCTCTGCATGAAGAACTAGAGATATATAAAACTTCACATATAGAGCAACAACTAAAAGGATATGGAGATATTTTAGAAGTATCAACGAAGAAGGATGAGGTTCAGTACTTCATCCTAACCCCTCCAACCAAGATTTTCCTCATTGAAAAGGGGGTGGATATTGTGTACTCAATACATGGAATCATCCTCAACAAGAATAAATAACTTCAATAAGGGAAAATCCCCATGTGGTGGTTCAAGTAAAATAAGATCCACCCACCATCCGATTATGCATAAAATTTGGTACTACCCACTAGAGGTATAAAAAATGAAGGGACCACTTGGGGGATCATACCAAGATTTATCTTTACATACCTTTTATATTTCAAGTTCATTTTTAAGATGTAGGGTATCATAAAACCCAGTCATCTTTATCTTTTTGAAATTTAATGACACTATCCTTGTTCTTAAGTGAGTAATTCTTTTTTGTAGGGTCATAAATGTGAAAAGGAAGCCACAAATAGTAAAAGATAAGTACTAAGATTCATGAGAAAGGGAGTTCATTTTTATTTTTTAAAATTTTAAACTCCTTACTTTTTTTGTCCAAAACATGATTTGAGTTTTAATTATAAGAATTTCATTCCCACAATTGAATTATTAGTTTACATAACATATCTATAAGACCTATGTATTTTAAGAATCCTATGATGCAATTTTTTAGATTTCAATTTTAACTATATTTAATTAATAAAGTAGAAAATTGAAATTTTAATGTGAAGCATTGATATTGAAATGATGACTCGTGATTTAATGATATTAATTGATTTATGTAAATGAGATTTCACTACCATTTTCCATACATTAAATTTAGGAAATCCATATGAATTAATTAGTTATTATAAATCATTCCTTGAGTGATTATCCAATATCATATGTGTCATTCTTGAGAGTATTTCTAGACCATGTACTTCCTAATTATTCATGAGAATATTTATTTTGTGATCTTGGGTAATAGAATAGAGCATAACTTTTATTGAAACTTGTCAAAACTACGACCATGAGAAACCACATTTAAAATGATTGAGGAATCCATTGAAAAGACAATTATCCATAAATAACACCTTTACATCAATCCTTATTTTTGTCCCATTGAGACCATGAATTGCCTTGTTGGAATGAGCCATGTTTTAAGCCATTTTTACCCATTCCTACTATCCTCTTAGAATTTTCATGATATTTTAATGTTGAAGTGTGGGGTGAATGGAGTCATAGTGGAAGAGATTATTTACATTATAAGTAAGTGATTTGGGCATGATATTTGGGAATTTTAAAACGTTGTGAAATAATTCATTGTACTATATTGTCTTTCCTCTCTTGAATAAAAAATAAAAATGAAAAAATGAATTAAAAAAACAGAAAAAATGAGTTGTGATTGGAAGAAACAAAACTCAACATTTTATAGACCAACAATATTCTAATCGTATTTGGTTAGGTGATGGATGTGAGGTTAGATCTAATCAAATCATTCTAAAAAAAGTAAAAAATTTAAAAAGTAATCAACAATGTGAATTAATCATTAATTATTATTTACTTTGATCATGAAATTACTTTTAATTTTGAGGTAAGTGGGTTTTGTTACTTTTAAGAAAATAATTTCATTACACTTGTTGATATCATGCATTGTACTTAAGAGATAAACCTTCTAATTACGCCTTAATTTTTAATGCATCAAATCTTACCAACCATAACCCTCAGATTCATTTGAACCATTATTGAATGTGATTTTGAATTTATTTTTCTTTTGTCTCCACAAAGTAGAGAAATTAGTTCTTTTACAATCTTAAGGATGATGATAATATTCTCATGATATGAGCACAACTCTACTTGAATTTTATCATGAGAGATGAAGGTCAAAATTCAAAGGTGTGGTAAATCATGATGTCTCAAGTTAAATAATAATGAATTAAGGATATTGAATTAATGAAAGGGAAGGTTTCATCATTATTTAAAAATGGAAAGTAAATTATATGATTTCATTGTTTCTTTAAAAAATGTGAAATTAAATTTATATTTGATGTGGATTTTTGAATGTTTCATTTGATATTGAAAATTGTTAAATTTTATTACTTTGAAATTTTAATTTTGGTATCACTAGTGTCCTCTAAATTCCATGTTGAGATTTTATGCTTGAGGAAAAGCATGGTTTATGTTTGATGGAATTGATTGATATAATATTTTCCTTTTTTATTGTATGATTTTTATTGTTTATCCCTTAAAAAACTATCAATTTAAACTTATATACATCAATTTGGATTATAGAATGAAAATGATATAAATTGTGAAAAGTGATTAATTATGGGTTTTTGACATATTTTTAAATCAAGAGTATTTTAGTCATTTAATGGAAAATGAAATTAAAAATTGAGTGATTATTTTTTTGAATAATTATTTTATATTCCAAAACATTGCCTTATTGACCAGGTGATGATTCTATCATTTAGAGGCCATAAACATCAATGAATATGAAGACTTTTCTGAGCACACAACATAGACGCCACTATATTAACATAAGACCATATCAGCATACACTCTTAAAATTGTTGTGATTCCACCTAAAATGGAACAAGGATACATAGGATCATTTATCCATTATGTTACATGGTGTTTTGAATCCATTAAGTGGACCATTGAACGACACAGTTTTGATTGAAGCTTCCTAGAACCTTCATCTAGAAACAACAACCGTTAATTAAAAAATCATAAATTATACATACGGTAGCCAAATGAGATGAAATTTGAAGATGGGAAGAGAATAAAAATGGGGAACACCATTTATGAAGAAGAACACATGTAAATTTTCTATTTAATGGGTCCAAAACATTCAATATTTTGAAAGACCTATATAGGATTTTAAAAGGTGAGGAGATCCTACCTCTCAAATCATTCCTTCCCATCCCTACATCATTCGGGGCACCAAGGAGAGGAGACCAATAGAAATTTAGTATTTATATTTGTATTTATATATTTTTTGGTTTATGTTCTCCTTGAATGCGTTAATATTTGTTATATTAATGTGTTCCCCATTCTTATTCTTCCCCTTTTCTCTTCTAATCTAAATATCCTTCTCTCTATTCCATCTTTACATCATGATCTCTATGAACTTCACTATGTAATGTAAATAACTCATGGCTTGGATGATGGGGAGGTTTATCTAGAGTTATTTTTTATTATGCTTCAAATTGAAAATGTTTTATATCTATTTGTGGTGGATGTGGGAATATTCCACAGGTGTAGAGGTCATCCACCCCAACACTATTTTTCAACTAAATTGATTTAATTGATTATTTATTTTTACTTACCTTATATTAGTTAAACCCTATACACACTAGATTTGGGGTTTTCCTAAGGGTTGAAATGGCATATGGTGGAGCACGATCTTTTTGGGATCACATTCTAGGATGTGGTGTTATCCAATTGGACTATTGGAGGAGGTGTGGGTTGGTGTGCAAGAGGAATGATAAAATCACACACTCTTTAAATCAACGGAAAGTAATTCATTAATGAGGTTTTATAAGATGAATTATCAAATTGAACTTTAAAAATAAGTAAATAATTAATGAACTTGTGTTATAAAACCCTAGGACCAAGTGATTTTTCCATAATTTAATTCTGCCAACATCTGCATCTGTATTTAGTTATAATGTTTTCATTTTATTATTTTAATTTCACTATTCTCCAAAACACTTTAAACCATCATTTTTTATAAATAATATATAACCCCTAAAATAATTAGAATATGTGAATTAGAAGTAATTATAGAACTAACCATGATGCTCCCCAAGTGAGATGACCCTGGTCAACCTCTATGAAACAATAAGAAAACATAGAAATATTATTTTTCCCCACCCAATGATAGGAGTGCGTCAAATAATAAAGAATAACAAGTAAAAACATATATAAAACAAAACAGGTATTACCTGAAACATTACATTAACATAGAGTTGTTAATAAATGGGTAATATAAATTCATAATCAGCTCATATATGGTGTTATATATTATAATATGTTTATTTGGTAGATTTATAATAAACTTATACTTATTATACATTTATTTTTAATGTGTATGAAGAAAATCAATACTTATTGTACGAGTTTTGTTGTCTAACTTTTATTTTTATGAAATTTATATGTTATTCACTACTAGTTTATTTTGTGTGGTGAATATAATTCTCATCATTATATTATATTATTATTACCATTAAAATAATGGGTATTAACATATACATTTTATTATATCTCTTTCATGGGGTTTTTGGATCAAAAGTTACCAAATCAGTAAAGAAAATTTGTCCCAATTTTCCTTCTTTGAGACACATGCTCTGTTACGCACCAATATTATTATATGATGTGTACAAATATACTTTTGAATTGTTATCCCATGAATAGAATTTTTTTCATGAAATATTAAGATTCATTTAATTTTATTATTTCATGGGGATTATGACTAAACTTTACTAATGTGTTAACTATTTATTGCTAAAATCTCATCATTTATCGGGATTGTTTATGATTATGCTTTAATTGATGAAATAGTATGATCTATATCTCAAGAATAATAATTAATTTTGTAAGAATCTATTTATTCATGAAATATTAAGGTATTGGTATAAATCATCCACTATTTGTTACATAAGAAAATTAAGAAATTGTTTTAAGAAAATCCTACTTCATCTTTATCTTTGGTCATAAATCAATATTTTTTTAAAACCAAGATTTATAAAAATATTCTAAAAAATGTTATACTCTTATCTTATGATATTTAAAAGAATTTTTTTCCGTGTCTTACATTTTAAATAAAATGGATTTAAAAAAAATATTCTTGTCGTTTTCCGATTGAGGTGCTTTTCTAAACATTTTGTGGAGAATAGGGATTTTTGGGCATGTAAGAGATTTTCCTCCATTATGAACATATTTTATTATATGATTACATTGCAAGTTTACATGAATATTTTATTCATTTTTTCTTAATATTCTATACATTCATTTTTTAATTGGTTTTCAATGAAAATGATTTTCAATTTTTTTTATGATTGAATAAGTGTATTAATTTGTTTTCAATGTTTATTTTAAATGTTTTAAAATACATTTTCAAAGAAAAATGTTTTTAAGCACGTTTTATATTTAATTGATTTAAATTTATTGAATATTATTTTATAATTTTTCAGGGAAAAATGAATTCAAAATTTTTTGTATTTTTTTTATAATTTGTAAAGGAAAAATGTTTTCAATTTTTTTTCACGATTCGTTTATATTTTTTAAAGGAAAAAGGTTTTAAAAATATTTTCAAGATGATTATATTAGTTTTAATGGAAAAAGGTTTATTTAAATTCTTTTCATGTTTCTATTATAAATTTTCAAGGTTTTTTTCCAAGAAAATGTTTCTAAATATTTTCTATGTCATAAAAGGATTTTTAAAATTAAGAATTGATATTTTCCTCAAGAAATGATTTTAAAAGATTCCAAAAATATATATTCCATCTAATATGACATCGATTATTGTTACTCATGACTTTCTGGGGACATGATCCAAGGGTTCCCTTAATATAATTTCTATGGTTGGATTATGTTTTTATGACATGATGTTTCTAAATACCATTTCTATTTCATGGGTTATACGTTTATCAAAAATGTTTATATTTAATGGTTTACTTGTTTTTGAAACTCATTTCTCATTCACAGGTTATATTTTTATGAAACCGATATCTCATTCAGGGGATATTTGTTTATGAAACCCGTTTATTTTTCTTTTGTTATGTGGTTATGAAACCCGCTTCCATTTCATGGGTTATATGTTTATGAAACCCGTTTTTCTTTCATAGGTTATATGCTTATAAAACATGTCTCTTTTTACATGTTTAATGATTATGAAACCTACTTGTATTCATAGGTTATATGATTTTAAAAAATATTTATTTGCATGGGTAATGATTTTATGAAATTATTGGGAAACCTTTCCCTTTTCCATATGTTATGATATGGTTCTAATTTTAGAATACAATTATCATTTCATGGGGTGTGGTATTTTGAATTTTTATGATATAGTTGAACACATATGAATGATTTCATTATGAGATGGGTGGGGCCTATGTATCCCTCTAATGTATTAGGTAAATATTTATATATCATGAGATATACATGGCTCAAATGGGGAGTGAAATCTATTTAGTAATGGACTTTATATGATAAGATGATCATGGGAGTGAACCTTGAATAACAAGATGGCCATGAGAGTGAACTATGACAACCAAATAGATTGGGTACTAAACCCACTCTAGTCATATGACAATTTAATTAATACTAGACAAATATGGAAATCATTTTTACATGCATATGTGTCTACAAAAAATTCTATATCTTATTCCAATGTTATGATTTCTTGGATTATGATCTTGATTCACTTATTATTCTTACATTATAAAATTCAAATAGTTATTCCATGATCCATGTTTTTGATATTTGATATATAGGGTATTATCTATTAATATTATGATTATCATCTCATACCCTTATGACCATGTTATGCTTACACATCTACCTTGTTTACCCTTACTGAGAATCTGACCCCAACCCTTTCTTATGTTATATTTCCCTAGGGTATGAAGAATGGTTTAAATTAGGATTAATAATTAGAAATATCTTTAAGGGATATGCTGATGATATTTCACTAGGATAGAATATTATGTTTCTAATGTTTGAAATATACTAAACTATTATGGTGCTTAGGCATTTATTTTTATAATGTGCTAAATGTTGATCTAAAATGATGTAATATCCATGTATGTTAAGCAAAGGACTCTATATTTGGTATCAAAGGACAGGTTTAGTCAATATCTCAAAATTAGGATGAGAAATATTTAGTTGTATCCCTATGTATATTTCTAAGGGGATGTCTAGAAATATCTCTAAGGATAAGGCAATAATGTCATAAATTTAAAATAAGGTTCCATAATTTAGACATCTAAAAAGTGACTTTTGATGATTATGTGGTTTTCTTCTATGATAAGTGTTTATGACCATATAATTTATTGTATTATTCAATGGAAGGAAATATAATTATCTTGGTAATATTTTAATGTTTCATATGGGGAAATTTTATGCATTATAAAAATATGTTTCCTAAGTTATAATATCATAAAGTGAATACAGAAGGTGGTACGAGTATTGGTTACATGATAAAGATAAAGGGACTAAAGAAGAAATTTGAAAGGTATGGGATGTTATTACAGTATTGTTTACATTAAATGTAGGAATAATGATTAGATTGAGGTTGAGGAACCTTAATTCATGATTTATTTTTCATATTCCTGGAAATGGTGATTAAATAATAAGATGTTGAAGCCTGAGTAATGGTTTAAGAGTAAAGTTAGATTATTCAAGTTATACGAATCATGAAATATATAATTATTTTTAGGACAATTTTATTATTAATGATTGAAAATGATATATTTAATGATGCTGAAGACATAGAAATGTGATTTAATAGAAATGTTATGTTCAAAGGAAACACATGATTAAGCAAAATATAACCCTTAATATGCTCTTTATGTTAAGAAAATGATGTTTGCATAAAGATATTATGGATATAATGTAACTACCCCAGATTTTATAAGATATATTGTTTTTAATATCTTTCATATCTTCTATTGTACGCTACACCAAGATTATCTTGCGCTATACCCGACATTGTATTAGCTTGCAGTATATGCAACACTAATCTTGGATTGTGTTACACACAATTTCAAGTTTGTTTGATAGTAGTTATTCTACGCAACATTGAGTATATATATATATTCAATGTATTAATGAAATATTGTTTGATTTTGTTATAATAAACAACAAAGGAGTCATGCACTAAATGAAACCCTGACTTGGCATGCATTACACGCAATCACGACCCTCCTCGATAGCGTGTGTTGTACGCCATATCAGGTATTACTAAACAACGATATATTGTTATAATATTATTATGAACTAGCCGTTATAAATAGTATTAACTATCTTTTGAAAGTTATAACATTATTATTCATCTTAAACATTTTCTAGAACATGGTATAAGAACAAAATAAATTTTTCGGGAAAAATAAGTATTTTTAAAAAAATGCAGTTTTGCCGCCTTTTGATGGCTCACCCACATTAAATCTAGTTTTTTACATTTTTATAAGTTCAATTTGACAAAATAAAATTATTTTTTGGAATCAAGGAAAAAAAATTTACTTTGGATAAAATTTTCATATTATTCTGGTAACTTTCATATTTTAATGAATAGTAAAGACACGCTATATTTTAATTAAAAACAACTTTTTTCATCGCAATAATTTATATGGTTAAATTATAATATTGAATGGTTTTAATGTATAAATAGAATATATTTTTACCATTTAATATAATTTATGTCATTAACATTAATTTTACATTGAATTCATAGGTAAAAACATTTCAATCTTTTGCAATGTTATAACTTTTAAAATACGTTTTCCTAAAAACAAGGTTAATTTTAAATTAATTTCTGAAACTTTTGTATATTGAATTTAGAAAAATGGATTCCATATTTGGAATCATTGGGTTCAAATTGTGTTAATATGCTATTTTTTATTTTTGGGCATTATGAATAGTAACTACGATAAATTTTATTTACCATAGTAAAGGGTAAATCAGGTAATTAATGGTAAATATAATATTATAAAATTACCCTAACACTTGTCTTAATATAATTGGATACTTATATTTTGTACTAAGGAATATTTAGGTCGAAATGGAATCAATTGGAACAAACTTGGAGGTGATTAAGACCTTTAGTTTATTATATTTAAAGGAAAGTGAAATATGTCTCACTAAACTTTAATAATTAAAGTATTTTTCATATATATTTATACAGAATGTAAATTCGGTTATAAATACTCATTTTAAATATAAAATGTTTTTACTTATCATGGTAATTTATGTGTAATTTTTAAGAGTTATTTAATAACCTTATTATCTTATACATTAATGATGCAGAAATTATTTATTTAGTGAAAAATCAATAATATAGTTTTTATTGAAATGATAATAAATATCAAAAAGCTCACAAATCTGCACAAAACATATTATTAGTGTATATATTAACCATAATCATCCACTGGACGAATTTTTGACCAATTGGATCCTTATTATGGCGATTATGACACTTATAATATGTTATTTTAAATGATTCCAAAGTTGTCACTTTCATAATTTAGTAAAGATAACAATTTACATGTTGTTATTTTAAGATGATAAATTCGAGTAAAATTATTATTATAAAATCTTTGATATTTATCTTCATCAAAGGATTTTATTTTTAATTTTTATTCAAAAAATAATTATATTAAATAATTATAAAAAAATGTTGTAATAATTATTTTATTAAGAGATATACCAAATAAGTGATTTTAAAAATATTAAAGTAAATATTATATGAACTATTTAATGTTATCCACGAATTTTCTAGACAAATTTGACATGTTATAAATCTACTAAATATTTTAGTTCGAATATATCCTCTGTGTAGATTTTTTTTAAATTAAAATAAATTAATAGCGTCAAAATTGACACTATTGTTATTTTATAAAAATAACATATTATTAAATTGTTTAAAAATCAAAAAAATATATAAAAAATATAAATTAAAATTTATATAGTCGAAAATGGCATAAAGTATCCAATTATGGAAAATTAACAACACATATGTGATTATTAATAACCATTTAAAATTTAGAATTTTATTACCACAAATAAACATAAATAGATTAAATAAGGATAAATAAAAATGATAAGGATTAAAATAAGATCAAAACATGTCTAAAGTTAATTTTTTGATGATCTTAAAAACCTATATCATCTAATATTCGAATTTAGTTATTTTTGGAGGTTTTTATGTGGGGTTTGAATTTATATTAAACTAATATTTTTGAGGATTCAAAGGTGCCCCTCTCTTCCCTTATAAAAGGGCACCTCTTCCCTCTCCTCCTTACACAAATTTAAGCGTTCAAGATTGGCCAAACCCTAACCATTTCACTTCCCCACTTCCTTAGAAACCTACTAGTGGTACTGGTCTTCTCAAAATACCAACTCTAGTTCCCTATGTGAATGTTTAAAAGAGGCACTTTGAGAAAGAGGTAATACCCTCTACCGTTTTCTTCAAGTTCCATTCTTCTTATAATACCACTTCTTTAGTTATTTCATTATGAGGTAATAACATAAGTATCCCTCATATATCGATATGTTATTATAAATGTTAAACAACCCTATTTCACCTTCTATCCATCCTACAGAAAACAAAATCACCGCATGTGCGTACGTACGGAAAACCGTCTCCATGCCGTGGTGTAATCTATTTTTCCACCAACACCTTACATGGAAGGGTATAATGGTGTAAATAATAATTATATATGGTTATTATAACATCATAATGATTCTTATATATTATACCATCCACTCCAATTCAATTCAATAATAATGGGAACGATATCATCGCTCGTGCGTATGTACGGATTACCGTCTCCACGACACGATGAGATTCATTCTCCATGTTAACCATACATGAATGATCATAAAGATTATATAATGAATAATAATGAAATATATGAAATAATATTACTACTAGATTTATGTACATATATATATGTATTTCATCTATTCAGTTTCATTCAATTCAATAAGGAAACGAAAACAACGTTCATGCATACGTACGGCCAACCGTCTCCATGAACGGTGTATTTCATTCCTTTTATAGATTATAATATATATTTATATGATGAATATATATTATATATAAATCATGTTTTACATTATGGAATTATTTAAATCAATATATAAGTAATAATATGAAGAACGACAAGTCGAAACACATACGATAAATGAAATAATTTTACACAAAACACTGCTTTAACATGGAATTTACAAAAGAACGGGTAATATAAATTCATATGTGAAACATATATAATAAAATAACAATTAATATGATTATGTAATAAGTCAATGACATTATTTAAATCATTATACAGGAGGTTCGGATCCATACGAAGCATATCAGACCTAAGGTAAGGGATAATGTTGCAATCTCAATTGTTTTCTATCCGAGATTGCTTATACGTAACTATTTACTGGGGTTATATTTATCATCCATGTCCAAGTTTTATAAAAAAAATTTCATGTATATTTAAATTCCTTCTTACCCATTTTGACATTTACCCCATGGTATGGAAGGAATATTTCTTTTATTTACCCTACAAGGTAATTTTTTGACTTTTCCGACAAAAGTACGAGAAGAATGTTTTTTTAACGTATACGACATGAAAGGATTTTTACGGTTCTATAAAGCCTTATTTTCATGAAGAATCCTCCATAAGATATCATGACTATTTTCAAAAAAATCAATTTCTTTTAAAATTGCATGAAATTTTGTGAAAAGAAAATGATTTTGAAGAAGAAAGGATATTTTCCTCAAGAATTCATTTCAAGTGTTTTATCAAATCCATTTTTCATCTAAGATGACATTATTTAATATGTGTATGTTTCAAGTATCATGTCTCTATGATTTAATTTGTCTCGGATTTATTATTATGAAATGATATCCAATTCTTTTATATGGATTATGTGATAATGGGATGATGTTTATGAAACCCATTTTATTCATTGGGTTATTATGAATGATGTATATTTATTTTGTGGCACAAGTAAGAATAATTTCATTATGAGATGGATGAGACCTATATCTCTCTCCAATGCATTGGGTAAAGATTTATATCTCATGAGATAGACATGGCTGGAACGGTAAGTTAATCTGGTTCAGTGTTACAGGACTGAAACGAGGAGTGAACTTGATTCAGAAAGGGACTTTGTCCACTAAGATGGTGATGGTAAAAATGCCTTGGCTACTACGGAAATCATATCATGTGCTTAATGGTTGCCACAATTACATATTTTTTATTCCCATTATATTTTATCATGGTTTATGTTCTATTATGATATATGCCTTACGTACTTCCACGATTTATGTCTTTGCTCACGATTTTGATGTTTAAATTTCATGTTCATGTTTTTGCTTTCAAATGTTTATGGATTGTTTTATGTTCTCTATGTTTTCCCTTAATGAGCATTTGATATTACCCTTTTTATGTTTTTTTCCCCAGGAAATAAAGAAAGGTTTTAGGTAAGGAAACAAAAAGGGTAAGATCGTTATGGGAGTTGTTGAAGATCATTCAACATGATTTGATGTTTATATTCCATGTTTTCAAAGAAACTAAACTATTATGATCCTTGTGTGTCTGTTTTTGTTATGTATTAATTATTCCGCAAAAGTAATGTAATGTCCACGTACGTCAAGCTTCGGGTCTCTACAGTTGGTATCAGAGGAAAGGTTTAGTCAACCTTTGGAAACTAGGATGTGAAAACGTTAGTGAGATCCCTAGAGATATTTCTAAGGTATGTCTAGGGATGTCCCTAAGGATAAGTATATGTATAGGATATAGTCCTAGAAATACGGTAAAGATCTTAGAATTTAACCTAAGATGTTAGATATTGATGGTACTCCTCCTTTACGGTGTTGTTTTCCCTAGCATGATTTTTGCCTCTCACACTATTCTTTTTGGGTTTAGAAAATGGCTAGAAACATGAAGATTCACGATAATGGAGGATATGACAGAAAAAGGAATGATATTCTTCATGTGAAACCAAATGAAATGGGATTTTTAAGTCCAAACAACTTTATTATGCCTAATTAGAAATCTCATAATATGATCAATAATCCCACCTTTGGTAAGTTTCCTGACTCAGATAATAAAAGAATGATGGAGTTTCATGATGATCATAGAGGAACGAAATTTCAATTTACCTCATGTAAATCATGTGGGAAGGGGCATCGGGGAGATTGTTTCAAGGGAACTGGAAGATGCTTTGGGTGTGGAAAAGAAGCAATTAAAGCCAGTAAGTGTAAAGGAAAAGGTTCAGTTAACACCATGGATAAGGATAATGGTATTTCTACGACATCAACAATGATTAGATTTTTTAAATGTGGAATGTATGGGCATTATGAAAACCAATTCCCTAATGGAAAATATCATGAATAGAATCAGCATGGTCATATGAGTAGTATTTATTTGGATGATGATGAATAGACTACAAATGAAATATGAGATGAACGAAATGATGAAGCTCAGTCAGTGGTTTTAGAAGTTAGTGGAATGATTGTATGTTTATAAAGAATAATGTATGGTACTATGGAATAAAGAATCATCTAAAGATTGTTACACTATTGTTTTTCCTAAAGTATTTGAACGTATATGTTTAATGGTAATGGTAAACATGGAAGGTTATTCAGATATTATTGGAATGTAGATGATATGCGTATAATGAAGGGATAAGAAGATAATGATATGTTTGATTGTATTCATGAGGTCACGACTGATATAAGGACTAAGTGATATTATGGTTTGATTATATAGATTTTTTTGGGATTTTGGTATGTGGAATGAGTTACCTTTTGATTGTATTCTTGTATTCACTAGGGTTCTATGGTAATTTATGTTTCAAGAGAATATATGACTAAGGTATTCATGTGTTTGGAATGCAACCAAAAAGATATATCTTATGATATATGTGGGATGAATTCTTGTATTCACATTCTTGGTAGATAAAATTTCTAATAATTATTTTCTTTATACTATGAGCTTGGACCGAAGTATTTTAGATAAGCCTAAATATTGGAATGTATTATGTTGGAAATAAGTTTGTATTGTTTAAGGATAGAACGTTTTTCGATATTATTGATGGGATGTTATAGTAATGTAGTTTTAGAAAAGGGACAACCTGCAGGATGGGCGACAACCAATCGCGTCGGACAAGGCTGTGGGAATCGAACCCACAACTGAAGTGCGACAGGCCTTTATCACATACCAATGGCCTACAAGAAGTCCCTGGTTAATATAAACTAGTTTTATTTTATTAAGAGGCACGATAGATGATGTATAAGTTCATTTTTGGAATCGTATACAATTAACCTCACCATAGATGGACTTACGTATATTTGATAACTTTTTCTAACCTTTTGTTTGAAACAAATGTAATAACCCGTCATTCTATCACATGATCTGTTAACAATTAACGAATAACAAATTCAACTTCATTTCTTTAAGAGATGAAGTGGAAATTGTTCAAAGCACGAACAACAGTGAGATTGTACCAAAATCAAGTAAGTATTTCTTCTAATTCAAAATTTTCAACTTTAGGAAAATGATATTGAAAACCAAAAATGTTGTCCTAGTTCTCTTATATCTGATGAATCAGATGGTACCTTAGATCATCACAAATTTTTGGCTTTGTGATTGATGGATTTCTCATAGCCATGTTCTCTACCACACTCCATCAGAACTTAATGGATAGATTTTTCTTCCATATCCATATTTTAACCTATGTTATCCTATATATAAACCAAGTGATGAGTTACTTTGGGTAATCGTTATGTTTCATACTTTAGTTTTTAAAATTAAGTTTTAGTATTACTTTTTACGCTGTGGGATTTTATGAATAGTAAATGATTTATAACCCCGATGAATTTCGGGGGTGAAATTCATTTTAAGGGGGGTATAATGTAATAACCTGAGATTTTATAAGATATATTCCTTTTAATATCTTTCATATCTTCTATTGTACGCTACACCAAGAATATATTGTGCTATATGCGACACCGTATTAGCTTGCAGTATATGCAACGCTAATCTTGGATCGTGTTACACGCAATTTCAAGTTTTATTGATAATAGTTATTCTACGAAACATTGAGTATATATATATATATATATATATTCAATGTATTAATAAAATATTGTTTGATTTTTTTATACGCAACAACAAATTAGTTGTGCACTAAACGCAACCCTGACTTGTCTTGCGTTACACGCAATCACGACCTTCCTCGATAGTGTGTGTTGTACGCAATACCGGGTTTTACTAAACAACGATATATTATTATAATATTATTTTGAACTAGATGTTATAAATAGTATTAACTATCTTTTGAATTGTATAACCTTATTATTCACCTTACATATATTTTAGAACATGGTATAAGAACAAAATAAATTTTTCGGGAAAAATAAGTATTTTTAAAAAAATGCAGTTTTGGCACCTTTTAATGGCGCACGCACTTTAAATATAGTTTTAGACATGTTTATAAGTTCAATTTGACAAAATAAAATTATTATTTGGAATTAAGAAATAAAAATTTACATTGGATAAAATTTTAATATCATTCTGGTAACTTTCATATTTTGATGAATAGTAAAAAACGTTATATTTTAATTAAAAACAACTTTTTTCATCGCAATAATTTATATGGATAAATTATAATATTGAATGGTTTTAAAGTATAAATAGAATATATTTTTACCATTTAATATAATGTATGTCATTAACAATAATTTTACATTGAATTCATAGGTAAAAACATTTCAATCTTTTGCAATGTTTTAACATTTAAAACACGTTTTCTTAACAACGAGATTAATTTTAAATTAATTTCAGCAACTTTTGTGAATTGAATTTAGAAAAATTAATTCCATATTTGTAACCATTGGGTCCAAATTGTGTTAATAAGCTACTTTTTATTTTTGGGCATTATGAATAGTAACTACGGTAAATTTTATTTACCATAGTAAAAGGTAAATCGGGTAATTATGGGTAAATATAATATTATAAAATTACCCTAACACCTATCTTAATATAATTTAATGGTTATATTTTTTTCTAAGGCATATTTGGGTCGAAATGGAATCCATTAGAACCCACTTGGAGGTGATTAAGACCTTTAGTTTATTTTATTTAAAAGAATGTGAAATATGTCTCACTCAACTTTAATAATTAAAGTATTTTTAGTATAAATTTATATAGAATATAAATTCAGTTATAAAAACTCATTTGAAATATAATATTTTTTTCTTTATCATGGTAATTTATTTGTAATTTTTATGAGTTATTTAATTACTTTATTATCTTATACATTAATGATGTAGAAATTATTTATTTAGTGAAAAATCAATAATATAGTTTTTATTGAAATAGTAATACTTATCAAAAGAACAAAAAATCTACACAAAACTTATTATTATTGTATATATAAACCCTAATCATCCACTGGCTGAATTTTGGACCATTTTGATCTTTATTAAGGTGATTATGACACTTATAATAGTTTATTTTAAATGATTCCAAAGTTGTGACTTTCATAATTTAGTAAAGATAACAATTTACATGTTGTTATTTTAAGATGATAAATTCGAGTAAAATTATTATTACAAAATATATGATATTTATCTTCATCAAAAGAGTTTATTTTTAATTTTTATTCAAAAATAAGTATATTAAATAATTATACAAAAATGTTGTACAAATTATTTTATTAAGAGATATACAAAATAAATGATTTTAAAAATATTAAAATAAATATTATATACACTATTTAATGCGCTCCATGAATTTTCTAGACAACATTGACATGTTATAAATCTACGAAATATTTTAGTTCGAATATATCCTCTGTGTAGATTTTATTTATATTCAAATAAATGAATGTTGTCAAAATTGACACTATTGATATTTTATAAAAATAACATATTATTAAATTGTTTAAAAATCAAAAAAATATTAAAAAATTATAAATTGAAATTTATATAGTCTAAAATAGAATAAAGTATCCAATTATGGAAAATTAACAACACATAAGTGATTATTTATAACCATTTTAAATTTAGAATTTTATTACCACAAATAAACTTAAATAGATTAAATAAGGATAAATCAAAATTATAAGGATTAAAATATGATCAAAACATGTCTAAATTTTATTTTTTGATGATATTACAACCCTGTATCATCTAATCATCTAATTGAGTCATTTTTGGTGGTTTTTATGTGGGGTTTGAATTTATATTAAACTAATATTTTTGAGGATTCCAAAGGTGCCCCTCTCCTCCCTTATAGAAGGGCACCTCCTACCTCTCCTCTTTACACTAATTTGAGCATTCATGCTCAGCTAAAACCTGACCAGTTCACTTCCCCAATTCCTTAGACACCTAATAGAGGTACTGGTCTTCTCAAAAGACCAACTCTAGCGCCGTAAGAGAATGTTTAAAAGAGGAACTTCGAGAAAGAGGTAATACCATCTACCGTTTTCTTCAAGTTCCATTCTTCTTCTAATCCCTATTATTTAGTTGTTTCATTATAAAGTAATAACATAAGTATCCCTCATATACTAATATGATATTATAAATATGAAACAACCATATTTCACCATCTATCCATCCTACGGAAAACAAAATCACCGCGCATGCGTACATACGGAATACTGTCTCCACGCCGGGGTGTAATCTATTTTTCCACCAACACCTTACATGGAAGGGTATAATGGTGTAAATAATAACTATATATGGTTATTATAACATCATACTAATTCTGATATATTATACCATCCACTCCAATTCTATTCAATTATTATGGGAACGATATCATTGCTCGTGCGTACGTATGGACTACCGTCTCCACGACGTGATGAGATCTATTCTCCATGTTAACCATACATGAATGATCATAATGTTTATATAATGAATAATAATGAAATATAAGAAATAATATTTCTACTGGATTTATGTATATATATATATGTATGTCATCTATTTAGTTGAATTCAATTCAATAAGGAAACGAAAACAGCATTCTTGCGTACGTACGGCCAACCGTCTCCATGAACGGTGTATTTCATTCCTTTTATCGATCAATAATATATATGTATATAATGAATATATATTATATACAAATTATTTTTTACATTCTGGAATTATGTGAATCAGGATATAAGTAATAATATCATGAACGACAAGTCGAAAAACATACGATAAATGAAATGATTTTACCCAAAACGCTGGTTCAACATGGAATTTACAAAAGAACAGGTAATATAAAGTCATAAGTAAAACATATATGATATCATAACAATGAATATTATTATGTAATAAGTCAATGAAATTATTTAAATCATTATACAGGAGGTTCAGATCCATACGAATCATATCAGACCTAAGATAAGAGATAATGTTGCAAATCTCAATTGTTTTCTATCTGAAATTGCTTATACGTAAGTATTTAATGAGGTTATATTTATCATCCATGTACAAGTTTTATAAATGTTTTTAGTGTATATTTAAAGTCATTTTTACCCATTTTGACATTTACCCCATGGTATGGAATAAATCTTTATTTTATTCACCCTACAAAGTACTTTTTTGACTTTTCCGACAAAAGTATGAGAAGAATGTTTTTTTAACGTATACGGCATGAAAGGATTTTTACAGTTTTATAAAACCTTATTTTCATGAAGATTCTTCCAAAAGATTTCATGAATATTTTCAACAAAATCCTTTTATTTTAAAATTTAATGAAATTTTGTGAAAAGAAAATGATTTTGAAGAAGAAAGGATATTTTCCTCAAGAATTCATTTCATGTGTTTTATGAAAACCATTTTTCATCTAAGATGACATTATTTAATATGTGTATGTTTCTGGTATCTTGTCTCTATGATTTACTTGGTTTCACTTTTGTTATTATGAAATGATGTCCATTTCTTTTATATGGATTACGTGATGATGAGATGATGTTTATGAAACCCATTTTATTCGTTGGGTTATTATGAGTGATGTATGTTTTTTTTGTGGCACAAGTAAGAATGATTTCATTATGAGATTGGTGGGACCTATATCTCCCTCCAATGAATTGGGTAAAGATTTTTATCTCATGAGATAAACATGGCCAGAATGGTAAGTTAATCTGGTTCAGTGTTAAAGGACTGAAACGAGGAGTGAACTCGATTTAGAAAGGGACTTTGTCCACTAAGATGGTCATGGCAGAAATGCATTGGGTACTATTGAAATCATATCATGTGCTTAATTGTGTCCAAAATTACATGTTTTTTATTCCCATTATATTTTATCATGGTTGATGTTCCAATATGATATATGCCTTACGTACTTCTACGATTTATGTCTTTACTCAAGATTTTTATGTTTAAATTTCATGTTCATGTTTTTGCTTTCAAATGTTTATGGATTGTTTTATGTTCGCTATGTTTTCCCTTACTGAGCATTTGAGCTCACCCTTTTTATGTTTTATTTTCCTCAGGAAATAAAGAAAGGTTTTGGGTAAGGAAACAAAAATGGGATGATCGTAATGGGAGTTTTTTCAGATCTTTCAACATGATTAGATGTTTATATTCCATGTTTCCAAAGACACTAAACTATTACGATCCTTGTCTGTCTATTTTTGTTATGTATTAAGTATTCCACAAAAGTAATGTAATGTCCTTGTACGTCATGATTCGGGTCTCTAAATATAAATAAATATATTTTATGGAACTGATTACCATAGAACAAATAAAATATTTGTGGACAAGGTGGTTTATTCTATCATGGATGAATCTTACAACTTTTTTGAATTTAAGGAATATATCCAAGATACATTGAAATAAACAAACATGCATTTTTTCTATAAGTATTTATGGAAAATAATGTTATTAATATTTTTTTAAGTGAATACATGATGAACAAATTCATGTTTTTGGTATATAAAAAATAAGAAAAACATGATGAATATGTGGGATCAATGATAATTTATTTTTGAGAAATTTTGTGACCTTACTTATAATGTTTTTCACTTCTATCATTTGGATGGGTTATAAGGTTAATCACATAGTATGTGTTTTATAATAAACAACAAATAATATTTTATAGGCTAATGTATTTTGTCTCTATATGAAGATTCATGTATATTGTATAACATGTGATTAAATTTTTTTGTGATAACTAAAGACATAAGGAATCACCAATAATTATATTTATGGATTAAATGACATTTTAAAGCTTTGAGAATGAAATATTCACCATTGTTTCTTGGAAAAAGATATGACATAGAAACTGATCAAGGAACACTAAAGAGTGAGGTTATACTAAATTCATGTAAGTATATCTTCTAATTAAAATTCTTTAACATAAGGAAAAATGGTCTTGAAATAAAATGTTGCCCTCTTATCATTATTTTTTATGATATTAACGACCTTTTCAAGACTATTTGGGTTATGGATGTGTGATTACTTTCTTTATCTAAAAAATACTCACTATCACTCTACATCCAAACACGATTATTGTATTTTTCTTTAATTCCCATGTTTTTAGTTTCCATCTATGTTCTCATGTGAGGAAACCTAGTTATCAGTAACTTTGGGTAACTGTTATGTTTCTAACCTTCTCTTTTAAAGTAAGTTCTAGCATTCATTTTTATGATGTGGGTTTATACAAAAATAAATTTCATGTATTAAGCATCTGATCATAGAGAATAAATTTGAGTGAGAAATTCAATTTAAGGGGTTATAATGTAACACACATAGATTTTTGTGAAATATTATTTTTCAATTAATTTAATCTTTTTGATATTTTTCATTTCTTGAAATAATAAATATAAATTGCATTATATGAAATCACTATATTTGGATTTCATTTTATACAAAACCAATTTAATATTTTAATAAATAAAAAACATATATTATCAATAGTGAATAGAACACTATGTTGGGATTGTGTTTTAAACAATGTTGAGTTCCATCGATAGCTTGCATTACATGCAAGGCCTTGTTTTTCCAAACTACAATATACTATCAGTATTGTTTTTAAAATATAATTATAGTTTCCACCTAGCCATGGGAATGGTATTTAAGAATAGTATTTATCAAAATATGAAAATATGTTTTACACATGTATATAAAAAAATTCTTTGGTAATGAATTTTCTAGAAATAAAACTAAGAACTATTTGAAAATAATGAAATTTCTTTTCTTAGAAAAGTATTTACAAAAACTATTTTTTCTAAATAAACTAGAAAAACCATTATTGATGAATATTTTTATTAAAATTATATATTATACAATTAATCAATTTTTTTACACTCAACTAATTTGTTTTATAGACATATGATAAGAAAAAAAATTCAATTTTAAGAATAAAGGATGTATTTTTCAAAATGGTAATTTTACCTCATTTTAATAGATAACCCATATTAAATATATTTTTTTTGGCACTTTTATAATATTTAGATGAAATAATAAATTTTGTTTTTGAAATATGGATCTCAAAATTTTCATGGGGTGATTTTTTAGTAACTTTTTAGAGAAGTTTAATTTTTTGATGAATATTGAAAAAACGATGACTTTAAATTCGAAACATAATTTTTGTATAAATTAATTTTATAGTTAAATTATATTATAGTTTGTTTTTCAATTATATTTTTATTAATTATAATTTAGTTAATATAATTTAGTTTATTGGAAAAATTTCACACAGAATTTGGATATAAAATCATTTCAATCTTTTGGACCTTTTCACTTTAAAACTCGTCATCTTATCCCATATGCGAGATTAATTTTAAAAGAATTAATGCCACTTATATTATTATAATTTGGAAAAATGGATTCCATACATTTTCATAATTTTTAATTTTTAATAAGGTCAAGATAATTTTTGACCAATGTGAGTAGTGAATATAATTAATATTTACAGTGATTATGGTAGAAATTAGTTTACTTAATGGTTAGCCTATAATCTTAACGGTGAAAATGACCTTGAAAATTTGTCCAAAATCCATTTTATGAAAATAATTTTCCCCTTAAGCTATGTTAAAAATTATTTTAGTTACATGATGTAAGGGAGACATCTCAATAGTGCGTACCTTTTAATATTTACATGAATGCCACTCGTCCTCTTCAATAAAAAGGGAACTCACCGACACCACTCAATTAATCACACCTCTGTAGCCACATTGTATCATAAAAAATTCCAAAATAAGCTCCCAAATTACCTTATAAAAACCCATAATACTCATGTTGTGGGTAAATCCATCCAATTATACCCTTTGATGCAAACCAAAATGAGTTACCCAAAGAAGACGTATCATCCTTCCACAAGATCTTTTGTTTTATTTTAATTATCCCCTCCATAAATTATTCTTATATTATGATTATATAATAACCTAATTATAATTAATATAATGATATTATATTATTATATGTTTTCAACCTACACCTATATAGACTTCCATAAAATAGGAAAAGAACTTAGCGTTTTTGTGTACAATGAACTACTACCTCGCAAAATGAAATAATTTATTTTATTACATTACCACCTCTCATGGATGAATATTATGATGAAAATAATATTTTTTATATAATATATATGAAATATATAATTTAATTATACATATTTAATTTTTATATAAAAAATAACTTCATGCTTTTTATTTTTGGTAAATATGACAACTTCGTTTGTGGACATGTGGACTACGACCACCTCAAAGAGATGTGATTCATTCACAATTTGCATAGAATGTATTACGAATGAGTTTTGTAAATTTATTTGAAATTTATGATATAATAATTATACTATAATTATAATGAATATATATGTACAGATATGCCATTTTCTTAATTTCTATCAAAATGATATAAAAACAAAAACAATGTTCATGCGTACGTACAACCTACCATCTCTTGGAATGGTGTATTCAATTTCATATTTCAATATTTTATCATTAATTATAAAAGTGTATATAATTAATATATGTGATATTTATATCATGTTTTAAACTATTGATGTAAGTAAATAATGATCCAACTAAGAGTATCAAGAATAAAAAGTAAAAACATATACGAAAACAAGGCAGGTATTACCCAAAATGTAACATTAACAAGGTGTTGTTAATAAATAGTTAATATAAATCCATAATTAAATCATATATAGTATTAAATATAAGAATATGGTTTTGTGTTTGATGTATAATAAACTTAACAATTTATGATAAAATAATATTAATAATTAACAAAACTAGTAATTTTATATGAATATTTATAGTTTATCTAATTTTAACTATATTTTAATACTTGTAATTATATATATATATATATATATATATATATATTTATTTACGTATATAAAATTTTAAATTTTTGTTTTCTATAATTCGTATGATATTTATATTATTTTAATTATAATTTAATTATCATTACATTTATTATTTCATATTATTATTAAGTAACAATTAATATCAATTTGATATTTAAATATAGAATTTTAAAAACGTTCTCTTTTTGAATATGTTTTTTAAAATAGGTGTGTCCTACTTCAGTGGGTGGGGGGCTCCTTCTACATAAAACTATGAGGATTCAACATTAAAATAGGAAACACTATGTGACTCTGATTAAGGCCTAAATACCTTATCCAAACTGCATACACTGCTATCAGTGCATGACCTCCTTCAATCTATCCTAGAAACACAACAATAGGCCACCAAGGGGCCCCCTAGGTATCATTCACACATCAGTGTGCCATCCACAACTCTCATCTCTGATAAAAAAACATACGATGACCCCCTTATACATAACACACTTCAAGACAGTGACCTCCAGCTTCACCATTGCTGAAACCAATGGAAAAGGAAAAAATCACCTCTCCATCCTCATAAGGATACTCTCCCTCATCTCAACTAAAAAGACAATGAAGACCCCCTAATGTGCGCTACACATCCCATGCTGATGACCTAATCCTAGTACACCATCGAATAATACACCTCTGTAATATTTAAGCAACATATCCTTATTTCTACACCACATCTCCAACACACTAGTCCAATGAGGCTTCACAGTTACCTCTCTCGAGAGGCACATCAGATGAAAATCACTATGAAGCTGGTCTCATTATTATGTAACACAAAAGAAAACTCAAGTGGCCTTTACCCATCTTTTCTATAACTCTCCAACGGTGTACATGAAGCATCTCTAATGAAACTAAGCCTACTCAAAACTCAACCATCACCACATACTCCTCTCCAATTCAATATTCCATGGGAGACATTTTTAAATGTGTCTCAGCATTTGATGATAGTTGGCATGAATTTTTATTGTAGTTCATGGACATAGGCGATGAATGCTATCATTCACATTGGAATTGCAGTTATTGGGGGATATATGTTTATTAATTTATGATCACCGTCCAGAGTTTTTAGTGGTAATTATTATGACATAAAAGTATGGAAACCTTATATTAATTATTTTATGTGACATGTTGTTATTATAGTGGGATACTTTTCATAGCATTAGATTTTGATGAAAATGATGATATTTTCATTCCTAATGTTTCTATAATATTTGATTTTCAGTTAAATAATTTTAATTTTAATTTTAATTCATTAATTATATTTTCATTTGAATTAATTTTTATATCGTGTAGGAACATATTTTTTTTGGTTCCCATTTGTGTGATAACTAATAATTAATCATGGTCACGAGATTATCCATGAATTTATTTTTTTGAAATACAGTTTCTTGAATTGATATAATCTTAAAGAAAACCCATGTAAATTATTAATATTATTATAAAGATAGATATTTTGGGTTCATTCACCTCAAAACATTCACGAGTGATACTTAATATGTGATCTCATGCAATATAACCAAATATAGATAGATACTATGAATTTGTGAGAAACTGGTTATGGTATTTCACCAGGTGATTCAGTGCTATAATGATGCATAAATTATTTTCCTGAATAGAGAATTAAATGAATAATGATTTATGTATAAATTAGAATACTATATAACAATAGAGTATAATATCCAAATGTAGTTTGATTAATTTTAGAATCAATGTTAATTGAATAAATAAATATTTAGATGTGCGAGTTTAAATTTTGGCATTACATTCACCTAAATGGACATCAGAACTCAAGTACATCTATCTCCACTAGTTTCTTCCCTATACTAATTGAGTTCAAATAGGTATTTTTAGTCAATTTAAATAGTCATTTTTAATTTTTTTAGTTTTTAGTAGTTTTAGTTTTTAATAACTTTTAAACTCATCTCCCTAAACATTTTATAGTACCTATAAAAATTATCTTTATGATTCAACCATGCTTGATGCTTCTATAGTAGTTAGTATTTTAATAAATTTCCACATCGTGATGTGTGTTCCAGTTTATTTAGGATTAAATACATGATATTGAAGTGATTTTTACACTCATGAATTTAAATGTTATAAGAATCATTTTCATTATGTTGTGAAACTAGAAATTATTTTCTCTGGTGATCAGACGACGAATGAAATCAAGAAGAAAAAGAGGTCCAGATGGTAGAAAAATGGTAAGAATCCATTTAATAAATATTAATGTAAGAAAATTAATTAGTCATTTTGTTAGGTGTTTGGTAAAAATAACTATGAATAATGTCATATTAAATCTAGTGTTTCCAATGTGGTATGTTTGGGAATAAATATCTTGATTTCAAATAAAAATATCTTGGTAATGGTAAGACCAATTTAGAAAAATAGGTAGTAAATTATTTTAAATTTAAAGGAAAGGGTAATTATATAGTTTCATCTCCAAATAAGAGCATAAATGAATGGAAGTAGTAGGACTCTATGTATACGGGTGTAATGAAATCCTACAAAAATACTTCAAAAAATGTTAGTCACTAAAACAATGTGGTAAAATATACAGTACTTTTTTATTTTGATTATTCTAAATATTTTTTTTGATTTGGGGTCTACACATTATTTCATTTATGAGAAATTTATTAATAAAATAAAAATAACACCTCTAAAAATGAAGTAAATACATTTTGTAAAAAACATGGGGATAGTATTAAGGAAACAATAATTTACAATGATATTTCTAATATCATATGTAAAAGTTTTTCTTCAAAAAATGATGTTGAATTTACCATTATATTGTTTCATATTATTATTGGTATGGATTGGCTTTCATTTTATCATGATAATATTAATTGAATATCCAAGGATGTTATTTTATAAAATTAATTTCCATTTATTTATTTGAATTAATTCTTACATTTGAAAAAATATCATGAATTTGATAGTGTTAAAATAAAAAGTAAATGTTATACTTCTCAATTATTTGTAGATAAGATAAATTTTCAAATTAATGATATGATGGTAGTAAAAGTATACCTGGATGTTTTTTCTAATGAGTTACCTAGTATTATACTTGACCAGAAAGTGGATTTTGCTATTAAATTTGTCAATGATGCTAATATAATTTCAAAAACCTCATTTAATGGAAAAAGTATATATTTTGGTATTGAAAAAGTAGTTATAATAATTACATGGAAATGTTTTTTTTTATCATATTACTTCACCATTGTGCCCCTATTTATTAATAAAAGCAAAGATGGTTCCACGAGATGTTGAATTTTTTATATTGAATTTAATTAAATGAAATTTAACAATAAGTATCCATTCCCTTATATCTACGAATTTATTTATATGATCTAAGGATCTTGGTATTTTTTAATTTTTGACATCAGTTATGGGAACTGTTAGCTGATGATAAAAGAGGATGACATCCCTAAGACAAAATTTCATACAAATTATTGTTATTTTGTGTTTATGGATATTCCCATTAGGATAATGAATTGTCCAATTATATTCAAGGATCTTATGAATAATGTTTTCTAAAAATTTTTGGATAATATTTTAATTATTTTATTAATTTAATTTTTTTATGTAAATTTTTTGTGAATCCTTAAAAATATATTTGCATCATTACATAAACTTTCAAAAAATAAATATTAAGGAAAATTTAGTAAATGTTATTTTTGGTTAAAATAGATTTCATTCACTAGAAATATCATAAATAATGAAGGAATAACTATTGATCATACTAAAACCAAAGAGGTATATGAATGGTCAAGAACTAAAATTGTTAATGAAATTTATTGTTTTCCTAGATTAGTAAGATATTAATATTGGTTAGTAAAAAATTACTATAATTATCTATGACACTAACCTTGTTAACATGAAAATGAATTATGTTCATTTGGAAAAAGGGGTGCGATAAATGTGTATAAGAATTGAAAAATAGATTAGCGATAACTCCAGTTTTTGAACTACCATATAGAAACAGTGAATTGTTTATCTCAATGATACTTATTTGAAGTGTCTAGGTTTTACTTTAATATAGAATTATAATGTATTTTATTATGCTTCAATATTGTTATAACCTTCTGATAAAAATTATAATACACATGAAATTGAACTAGATACTCTTGTGTTTTATTTAAATATTTCGAGATCATTTATAGAGAGTAATGTGTGAAATATTTAACAATAATAAATTTTTTGAGTATATATTCACTCATAAAGAGTGAAACATAAGACACATGTGATGGATGGAATTGATAATGTATTATGACTTCACAATTCATTTCTATCCAGGTAATGAAAACAGAGTATCTGATAATTTGAGTTGGAATTATAATGATACATTAGATTTGCTACATGTGAAACATGATCCTTTGGTTGATGATTTGAGGAATTATGGATTAATAATTTCAAATTGAATAACTACATATTTTTTTATATGTTTTAGAAGAAACAAAATTCCAATACAGAATTAAAAAATCTTGTAAAGAAGACTATACATTGTAGAAAAAGGTATTATTCATTAAAAATAGTTTGTTTCATAAATTTAATATTGAAAAAGAATATTTTTTAATATTAGAAAATGTTATGTGTTTCATGTAACCTCCAGTTGAATAAATAACTATTGGGTGAGGCTAATAACTCTCTATTTTTAATTCATCATGGAAGGAAAAAATTGCATAGAAACCTTTGGGAACATTTCAGGGGGATGGAATGAAAAATATATATTACTAATTTTAATGATAATTTTTTTTTGGGAAAATTGTTTAATATCAAATGTTAATTACCAAAGGGGATGATTCGTCATTTTATAGTTCCAATGTTTAAATAGAAGAATATACCAAACAATTTCATAGTTAGATTGTGAAATACATCTCGAGGTAACAATGCGATTTGGGTAATTAATGATTGATTAAATAAATTTGTTCATTTTATTCCTATTGAAGATAATATCCTTTGGGTAAATTTAATTTAATTTTTGTTAGGTATATAATTTGAATACATGGATTCCATATTTCCAGTTTATCTAATCATGAATATTGATTCACCTCAAATTTCATGAAATTACTTCATAAGTTATAGTGTAATGAATTAAATATTTCTACAACCTTTCAGCCTCAATGTGATAGATTATCATAGAAAAAAATTCATACTAAGGTGTATAGATTTCGAGAATATGTAATAGTATATCATAGAATTCAGGATAAATAAACGAATTTGGATGGATTTTCTTGTTATAAATTCTTTCATTATAGTATATATATGTCACATTTTGAATCATTTTATAGAAAGAGATGTCATACTCCAACTGGTTTTGATAAAGTGAGGGAAATAAAGATGTTGGGGAAATAATTGGTAGAATAAATGTTTGAGAAGGTTATGTTATTTAGAATCACATGAGTACTTCTTAGGGAATTCATAAAAGTTATATAGATCACTAATCCAAAGGTCGTTCATCTGAGGTAAGTGATCATGTTTTTATTAAAGTACATCCTTGGAAAAGTGATATGAGTTTTATTAAAAAAGGATATTTAAGTCCATAATTAATTAGAAAATATGAAATTAAATAAAAAGGTGAATTATTTTCTTATTTACTGGACCTTCCATTTAGTTTCTTCCAGTTACATGTTTTATTTCATGTTTTTTGTTTGGAAAATATGTGCCGAATGAATCTCATAATTTGAGCTCTAAAGTAACAATGTTGGAAGGAACAATTTCATATGAGGAGTATCCAATTTAGATTGATGATATAATTGAGAACATGTAGTGGAGTAAAATTATTTACAAGGATAATGTTTTGTAGAAAAACCATATGATGGAAGAAACAACATAGGAATTAAAAAAATTATATAATGGAAAAATATCATCACATGTTTAAGTAATGAATAAAATTACGAGGATGAAATTTATTAAAATCGGTATAATGCAACAACCTAGATAATTTTATAATAAATAAATTTTAGTTTTTATTAATATTATATAATTATATTTTATATAATTATATTTATTTTTATAATTTTAAGTTATTTTCCAATAAAAAGGAAATAAACTTTTATTTATAACCAATTTGTGGTTTTAGGAACTATAGGGTTTTATTTAAAATATTTTTTTTAAAAAAATAGGTAATTTTAATTTGAAATATTAAATTTAATTTTTGAATTCATCATGTTAAAATTAATTTAGGATGATGTTTTTGTTTTTTTTAAATGGTTTATAATTTATAGTTATAAATAATAATTTTTATTGAAATCGATTTTTTATTTTCATTTATTTTTAAATTCACATTGTATTATATATTTTTTTTAAAATTTAATTATTACATTTTTATATCAACTAATCAAATAAATATTATTGGAATCAATTTTATACTCTAATTTGGTATAATAACATTTTTATACTTCAAATAAATTTTTTCTAAAAACCAATTTTGTTCATCTGGTTTTAATGGTTTAATTTTAAATTAAATTATACCGCTTCTCCGAAATGATTTTGATAAAATTGATTCCATATTTAGAATCAGTATAATTAATATTAGGTATTATAGTCAAGTAAAATTTTTGTTATAATAAATAATAAATAATAGTAAATAATATGTTTCTATGTTGTTGATCAAAATAGGTTTACTTGGGAGTAAAAATAAAGAAATAAGGGTAAAAATGGCATATAATATTATCTAAATTATATTATATAGACATATTTCCTAAAAAGAGAAGTATCCCCAAGGTAAAAACCAATGTCTCAAATATACATAGATAACTAGAATAATGTCAAATATAGTTTCACAATTTTCAGGGAAAATTAGATTTTATAGAAAATTTTAGTGCTATAGAGTCTTTTTGAATAAAGACTATGTTTATTTGTATAAAATATGATTCCCATAGATCCATATATTAAATGAAATTAGGGGATGATATCTAATAAAAATAAGGAAAAATTATAAGAAGAAAAAAGTGGAGAAGAAAAACAAATCAATACAATCTAGTATGAATAGATTTGATTTCATAAATAAAATCTATGGATTATTTGACAAACCTAGTCATTGGGATGATGACATAAAATTTTATTTTTAGTAATCCGAATGGAGACTAGTCCCATAAACTGGTACTATGGATGGGTTCAAAAGTTCACAGGGGATACAATAATGAAATCCCAAAGCACCAATATTAACTCCCTCTTGAGGGAAGGACCCAAAATTGGTTAATAAAGATAAATTATTACTCAAAGGTACTCTGGATGTTACGTAATCAACTTCTTTGTTCCTGTCATGAAGTATATTGATATTTCCACAAGTCTATTGAGAAGGTTTTTTCATTCCTGGATATGATATGTTATTGACCTGAGGTTGGGCTATGATTATGAAAGAGATTAATATTACCATGAAGCCCATCACCAATACTATGAGTATAATATTGTTCAAAACTTCACAACTATAGTCAAGAAATCAACACATTAAATTTGTCCTGAAGATAGTCTCCATTCCCAAAGAACACCATAAATGTGGTAACCACCAAGCCTTTGATATCACACACCAAACCACCACCTTGTATGGCTCCTGAGATAGATGACCTATCAGTATTATGATTTATCCCTATTATGTGGGGGAACCAGAAAATCCAACGTTCATCATAGGGGTTGTTGGGAATAATGTTGTGCATCCCTATAACCTTCATAAGACTAATAAGAGGATAAGATTCCTAGCCATTGATATATCTGATGAGATCGATCAATGGGCACTTAGTTACAATTTTCAAAACCATCCAAGAACATGAAATACTCTCAAACCACATATTGTTTACCACCTACCATAAGCTCCAACACCCTGTGGAAAATATAGATTCTTGCACTTGAATCTCTAGGATTCCATCCTTCACCCCTTGAAACCAAAAGATCCAAAAAATAAAAACCTATGTAATTATTAAATGAAACTATTGTAAAATAGATATAGCCACACCAAAACTATATATCCCATTCCCCTCAAAAAATAAATTATTTACGTTTCCACCATAAGATTCTTCACAACAGCAATACGAGGAATGAAGAGTAATGCTTGTACATTAGATATTATCATATATAGGAAGTGGATTGTTTATAATGCACCACAAAAGAAAACTGAGTTTATTTAGAATATCATTGCACCACAGTTTCCCACAACATCTATCGATATCCTCCATCTCATTCATCATCTTCTCAAAATTCATCAACAAATAACTTTTGGAGAATAATATAGTGAACACACATCATTCAGGATTCGTGGAATGAATCACTAAATAATACACTATATGATACTCAATATCCATATCATCTTTACTGAAGAGGGTGTAATTATTGGATTGTCAGAATGAAATTTAAGAGGTGGGACAACATGGGAAACCAAGTTTTGTATCAAGACTTTCAGGATTTTAAAAACCAATATCTCCACTACTTATAATCCTGCATAACCTATCCACAAGCTCCAAGATGATATGATGGATATCACACCAAATGGGGGACACTCTTCCTTTCATTTGTTCTTCTAAAATATCATACTTCTTAGTGGTGAATATTCCCCATAAGCTCCACCACTCGATGGATTCCCAAGTAATCTTTTCATGTATCCCATTCATGGTGTTTTAGAAGCTATAGAAACTGATACCCCTCCTTCACTTATTTTCTCATTATTTTCTATTAGGACAAGTGTATATTTCCTATATAGAATACATAAAACATGAATTCTCCCATTAAATTCTACAACCTTGAAATGATAGACATAGAGACATGGTTAGCTGAGAACACGTGCATGGGGGAAGATTTCAACACACTATTAACCAAGGAGATCCTCCCATCGAAGGATCAAATATTTTTTATAGTTCAGTATGTTTCTCGATATTATATCCTTCACCTTGTTAAAGTGGTGAGCACGAATCTAGTTTCATAAATTTGGGACACCATGATACACAATTAGAAAACTTCTCTATCTAATCCCCATACATTCATCCAAGGCTTTATCCATCCTTCTGAAACACCAGTTTGAGTTGAAAATACTGCTTTTCTCACAACTAACAATCTGGAAAATATAAGAGAAATATTACTCAATGATTTTATTGATTCAATTTATTGATAATTTTCCTCCATTGAAAATATAATGGTATCATCTACAAACATCAGGTGATAAAGGACTTGATCATGAGTTGTACACCAAAACCGTGATATCCTGCCATCCTACAACACCCTCTTCACAAATGATATTGAATATGAAAATATAGAAACTAAAGTTATATTTTTTGTTTATTGGATTATAGATAAATTATTTTTATCATAGATTATAAAATCTCAACAACATCAAGTGGGTGGTGGTGGTGATTTGATTCCCAAAAAATAAATTTTAATTTTCCAACTCAAGTGTGTAAATTGTTTGATCGATATAGTAATCGAGTATATCAATGTACAAAAAAAGTATGATAATAGAAAATAAAACTTAAATAAATCAAGAACTAAACCAAGGTAATAAAAAATATCAAAAATAAACAACAATGTAGAAATAATTCTCAGAGTTTCAGACGTTTTTTTTAAATTATTTAATATAGAAATTTAGAGGATATAATAGCATCAATTAAGAGAAATAATTTATTTTATTCCAAATAGATAATAGGATCAATAACCAAATCCAAATTACATGAGTTTTTATCAAGGAGCATCATCAATCTAACTAGATCAAAAAATAAATATCCCATTATTAGAACTTCTTTGTCTACTTAATTGAAATATATAGATTCTTTACCAGAATCATCTTTAACAAACATATTGGAAGAAATCAAATCTATCCCTGATATCCTCTTCAATCAACCTTATTGATAGTAATTATAGCATAAAAGGTTCATCAAACTCAATGTTATGAATATAATGATTTGAATCCATATTATTTCATCAACATAGTATAATAAGAAATGATTACAAAAATAAAATTAATTATTCTAAATGAAATCATCACTTGATAGATCTTCTATGTAAATAGTCTGAGATTAAATTACAAGAGTGAACTCTCAAAGCATTATGGTAATGAATATATTATTGTATTCTCATTCATTGTATGTATCATTATATATATGTTTATATGTTTATTAAATTCCTAAAATCATCAATGAAATTTATAGATTTCATTATAACAAACTCTTATGAGTTATTTAAGTGTAATTATATAATAATTGGAATAATCCATTTATAACCTATTAAAATGCTTTAGTGTGGATTTATAAGTTTCTGAACATAATGAATTTGGTTTAGAATATTAGATATTAGAGAATCATAAGTCATCATCTTTACAAAATGAATGTAAAAAACATACAAGATACCTGAAATTTAATAGAATAAAGTTTATAGTGATTATATTTAAAGGATATTAAAGAATTCATTTGAATTAACAGGTTCCCCCTTTTTTGAAAATAACAATACATGAATGAAAAGGTATGTCTGACTGATATAATTAATAAATACATCATGTAATTTCTAATGAAGCACTTCTGAGTAATTTTTTTGGAAAATATTTTATTTCACAAAACATGTTTGTAGAATTAACTATTTCTTTTAACTAACGTTATATTTACACCATATATGAAAATTACAATATTTTCCATTTTTCATTTTCAAAAATAGATACATAAAAGGACAATCAAAGATATATAGACATTAAGTATAATGTATATCAGTATAAGATAATAAAATTTTCTATTACCTCTGTTCAACTTACACTCCCATTAGAAATTTAATAAATGTTAAGAAACATATTTCCTCTTATTTAAAATTTCATTTTTGAACATTATCCACCTAAAATTAACACATATCTCCTTTTGGGTTCTTCCATTGGGATGGTCTTTCTCTTTATTTCATAATTAAAAAATACCAATTTGTTGAAAAACCATCGAGATAGTTGACAGATAATTAGTGGTTCAATTATTTATAGTTAAATTTAAAAATTAACATATTTCAATTTTTATGATCATGATCAACTCTTAGTTACACACTCTCTCACTCAATTTAAAATAGTGATTAAAATATATGTTAAGCAATTTATTTTTTAAAAATGTGTGGATTTAATGAGGAATCTAACTTCATTTTTTGTATGGGTTATCCCAAGACAAAGATTATATCATTAAATAAATTATTAAAGTGATTACACATTCATAACAATAATACATAGTGGTTGGGTATGTACCATCGTCCTCCCAGGTCCAAGAATCATCCACTTTTCAACATCAACATTGAATTAAGTATATTATCAACATGAATCATGAAAATATTATTCTAATATTGGATGTGAATAATGTATTCGTGACTTACCAAATGTCCAATCATTAGTGAATAAGATCATCTTTATTAGGTAAAAAAATTTACTACTATATTGATTTTAATAGAACAAATTGCACCCTATAATTATTTCTTTGTCTTAAAAAACAATAAAACATTGTATGATAGTGTGAAATAACACCATGATAATATTCTTCCTCAAAAAACAAGATTCATAATAATAAAAACTAGATTAAACTTTCTTATAAATAGTTAATCAATATTAGTATAATTTTTTTATCAATCTTCTCCATTTCCTTTCTTCTAGGATACAAAGGGTCTACAACTCAGTATTATATACACACTCGACTCTCTATCCTAGATCAATTTTAATATATTTTATTATTTTCTATTCACATAAAATGTTGGAATAGTATTAACATATTTTAACTATTAAAATTAACATGATTTTTATTACCTTATATTCTCATTTTTTTAACTAGTCAATAAAAATAGTCAGTTTTAATTATTATTTAAGATTAATCAAATCTTGGCCAAAATTACCCTTTAAATTTCCACGAGTCTTTGGATTAATTTTTATTTAAAACCACTACTAAATCTAATATATTTTAATCTTCCTTCACATTTTATTGCATGTTATCATGTATAGAGATTCATGAATTTATGATTTCCTCATGACACATCCCTCTTTCATCTCATAGAATAAATCTATACTTGTTATTCATTCGTAGCTAGAATCACAATCCTCTAGATTTATTGTGACGTTTATAAATTTAAGATGATAAAAGAATTGTATGAGTATATTTTTTAAAATTCTTTGAGATATCTCATATCTAGAAAATTACTAAACAATATATAAGATGTCACGTCCTCTTATGTGTCTTATTTTTGTAGAACAATTTACTGATACATTGCGAAATATGATTTCATTTTTCACATTTCCATTTATTCAGATGATAATTTATTATATAGAAATAACTCACCTTATCTTCATATTATTATATATATAATTTTTTAATTTTTCCTGTTTCCATTCCCTTAGGAGGACATATTATGTATCTGTATGGGACATTTTATTCCTCACATGATCTTATGACATATCAATGTAAACTTTAACCAATCATCATTCAGAGGAAACAAATAATAATATATATGAGAAAATTTTCATACACCTTAACCCCTTTAGTTATTTTCTATCTAAACCTAAAAATTTAAAATTTTAATAAAATAGAGATGAATACACATGTACATGTAAGATTAATGATATCGATAAAGACATCATAATAAGATTATGTTACAAATCATATGTTGAGTTTATGAATTCTTTTTGTGTATTTTAATGATTCTAAATTATCAAAACTTCCAAAAAATATATATTAATCATGATAAAGTTTCATTAATATTTCTTTCCTTTTTTAAATTCTTCACACTTCTCAAGATAATATTTACATATCATAAAAACTATTTTATGTGTAACATTCATTTTAATTTTCAGAGATATTTTTGACAAAATGTTTTGTATTGATCTATTTTTAAAGAGTTTAACTCCCTAAATTAATGAATAATTCAAATAAATATATATCCTTTTCAAATATCCTTTAGGAATTCTAAATAACTATCAAATAATGAAATAAAAATCTCAAAATAATTCTATGAATTTAATTCATGGTTGAAAATAAATAAAAATTTATTTAACAATTAAATTGGGCTTTTAAATATACACCATTGGATTATTAATAACCTTAAAAACTATTTCCAAAACACACAAAATCATATACCTTTAAAATTATAATCTTATTTACGTCTCACCACTCGATATTTTTTTTAGACAATTTTATCCCTTTGTGGAAAGAAAATTTGGGTTGGTGACTTATATTATCTCACCCTTAGTCCAAGAACTCATTCGATTTATTTTCCCACCTTTTTCCATTATAATATTACGGAATAAAAAATTAAAAAGGTATAGATTTACATCTCCTATTCCCTTTAACAAAACATCCAAATCATGGAGGGGACAATCCTGAAATACCATAAGTGAGAGGGAAGGGATGAATATTCATATTTATCCTCAAAGTCTCAAATAATAACCTAAGAATTACCTTGGTGAAGATATTATCTAGTCAATATTTGGATGAAATGAATTCTTTCTTTATATCTCTACTTGAACCCTTTCTTTGATTAAGTGAAACTAGATATCAATTTTCGTAGATTGATAGTGTTGAATAATATTTTTAGAGAGGTCAATAAATTTTTTACTATCACTTTAAATTTTTTTTGGTTTCATATATCCACCCTGAATAATTAAATATGTTATTTCATCGAAATTATCATAGCTAAATAACCTATTGAAATAATTTATTCATATTTATTGGTGATTAATGTTAATGACCTCTTCATCTTGTAAGGGTATAAAACCAAGTTTTCACCCAAAAGAAATATTCCACATGATGTCGAATTTTTTTCATCCAAATATATTTTTTAATAATTATCAATAAATCCATAAATTTTTAGCTAATAATTTTTTTTATTTCATCTAAAAATTTAAATTTCCTCTGATTTACAAGATATAAATATTGGTTTTCAAGAAAACTTATTCAATTGGATAACGTTAATACCTTGGACATGAACTAACTTCTAGAAAATATCCAAACTAGAAGAATTAACATCGATTGAACTAATGATCAATATTTAGAACACTATCCGACTCACACATTACCTATCAATTGTTTTAAAAACTTTCCCTAACATATATATATATAAATACTAGATTTGAATATTCCATTAAAAACCTTTTCAATAAATGTCTTATATAAATTTTTGGTTTAAAAAAAAATTGGTTTTCTATTCTGTTTGTAATCTTTGAAAATACAACATTTATCCTAATATGAAAATATCAAAATTATTCTTAATTTTTGTATAAAATTATTTACAAGAATTATTATGATCTTCATTACAAATAATATTATCATCGTAGGAAATACTATTGAAAGAACTTACCTATACTTCCGTTATGTATAGGGTCCTATTTCTATTTTCCATATAATGAACATCGCCACTTTGATGAAACCAACCATATTTGAGTACCATATACAATGTGCTTTTTTAACCTTTAAAGATCATTTTTTAGTTTGAAACCATATTTTTTCATTATTGATGATAAATCAATTAGACTGAATGATATATAATTCATATTATATAACTCCATTTAGGAACACATATTTCACATTAATTTAATATATTTTATACTAACCATGAGATACAATTACTAGGAAAATTATTATGGATTCTAATTTTGAAATAGTAGAAAATTTCTCTTCAAAATAACCTCCATAAGCCTATGAGTATCCCTTGAATACGAGCTTGAAATGGTTCATTGAGACACCCCCTTTATCATTCTAATTTTAGAAAAATTATCAACTTTTCTCAATCACATTTTTCACTATTGGAATTGGGACGAGTTCAGATTTGAATTATTGTGAATTTTCTCTAGTTCACCATTCTAGGATTTGACCAATTATTTTTATTTGACATCCTTAGAAACCAAATGTGGTTCAAATTTTATGATGAGTGTTTTTTGATTGTCAAGACTCAATTACGTTCTAGTTTGAATAGAAGTATTATAGTTTTCCATTTTATTCTGTGCATCCAAAATAATATTTAGATTCTGGTACATATATTTGTTGACTCCCCCAATCTCTTCGTCATTATCTGTTTATTTGGGGTCAATATCAACACAATATGGATCGTTTTTTTATTATTTCTCACTATATTCATCTAATTCCAAAAAAATTGCTTCATCTAGAACACTAACATTGAGATGATTTTTGAAGACCGTTACATTATAAAATTAATAAACATATGAATCCACTTTTTTCTAGATTTCATATCATTAACCATTGTAAAAGTATATAAGAAATACTAATTTTTCTAAAATCTTATTAATCATTTTGAGATTTATGTGTTCAAATGTTTTCTAAAATGGTGTGATAAATACTCCAAAGAATAAAAAAATATGTTTCATGTTGCACCACATCTCACAAGAAATCATTTTTTGTTAGTTCTTAGTAAAAAATTGTACTAAACAAAACATTGTCATATTAATCTCAAGAGCATTGATCTTACTATTTTCATTAAGGCTCATATTCAATATTTTAGCAACACCATTTTGTTGATAGGTTTAACTATCACTACATTATTATTTAATTCGTTGTATTAGAACGAATAATTAAAATGGATGTCTAGAATATTACATTTACATTGTATATTCTGAATACTTTTCATAGATCCACACCTCCATATCATCATCTCTTATGTAAATCATAAAAATATCCATATATTGTGACATATGTTTCATAAAGAATATATTTAAATTCTTCTAAAATCACAAATTAATGTGATTTTATAAAAGAAACCTCTTATGGAATTATTACTCCTTAGTCTATATAATAATGTGTATATTAAATCATTTGTTCTTGATTATTAGATTTCCACCTTTTTATATTTTCCCTATATCATGTTACACCAGTGATGATCTACACAAAAAAAATTTATATCACTACTTAATTGGGGTTGAGATTTGACATGATTTCCCCTTTATATTTTTTTATAACATATTCTAACCAAGAGGTCTAGGTATATGATTCCAAATGTTATTTTCTTATTTAGTACCAAGTTAACCATAATTACTGGGATCTCAACTTTGAAAAAGATTACCCCTTATTCTTTATACATTAGTGATAACCCATATATATTTAATTATCTTTATTGAGAAGGTGTTTATATAAAAAATATACTCTTTTACTTCATTATAATGATTTAATACCATGAAATATTTATTTTCGATCCCATAAATAGAAAATATATATTTATGTTTCAATTTTGAATGATCAATTTCAGAAGAACCAATAAATTTAATCTTAAAGGAGATTTTATTTACAAAGTGTGAAAATGACACTGTTTCATTAAATGGTATTTAATATCTTTATTTCACCAATAAAATATATTTTCCAACCACTATTAAAAATCTATTTTTTCTCTTCTTCAGAGCTTTGAGTCGAATCTAACAAGAAGTTGCTTTTTTGATGTTTTTCTCCCAAAATTCCACTTATATTCAGCATTATGTTGAGACTATCCAGTAAACATGAGAATACCTTCCTGATTATAGAGACCATGATCTCCACACATTCCATAAGTCTCATATAGATAATCATATATTATTTTGATAGGTAACTAAGGTGGATATTTGTATAGTTCTTTCTCTATCTCATACATTCTCTAATAATTGTTTATATAGACTATCCAAAAATTCTTCCTTTCTATGATTCCATGAATGTGAAACACTTTACCAAAAAACACATTATTTGTATAAAAAAACTACACAAAACTAATAATATCTTTTTAAACCAGTTCTTCACTAAAATAATATTGTTTATCTCTAAATTACAGCTTGGTGTCTCAGTACTCTAATACCGTATGTCTACTTAGTTATTGGAGAATATATATTTTTTTAGGACGATTTTATCATCCATTGTTATATATGTATAATTTTACTATTTAATATTTTCCAAATAATGCCCAAATTGTTTGTAAGAATATACAATTCTAAATAAAAAATATTTTTTTTTATTTTTTTTATTCAAAGGTGGTGTTTTTTACATTAGTTGTTTTATAAATTTTCTCAATAGAATATGTGGAATGAGAAATCATTTTCAAACATTTTTCAAAGTAATTTTCATCATTACTAGGAAACATTCACCCTTATTACAACTTGTTTCTTCCATGTTAATATCTTTTTTTAGTAATTTTCTTCCCAGATTATTTCGATATTTTCACTTACAAAAATATTTATCCATACAAAAGTTTAATTTTTTCAATATAATCACTTTTGTTATTGGGAATTTCATACTTTACTATATTCAACTTCTTAAAATATTTCTTTAGGGATATTATTTTCTTCTTGTGTTTTCTATATCTCTCAAGGCACACTTATATATTATCATTTAGCATTCATTATATGTTGGTTTCATCTATCTCTTCCTCATTGATTGTCATTTCTACCTCTTTTATCCACATGAGTGATAAAATTCACAAAATATTATAGATTTTTTTCTAAATATTACTGCATTTAGTGAAATAGTATTTCTCTTCTATATATATCATGTTATTCCATATTATTCTTTGAAATTGTTTGTATACTTCCATTAATATTTTAAACTTTCTGAGAACTTATTCCCCACATCTTGACACAGGGTTTTTATTTTCTTTCATTTTATCTATACTTTCCACTTTTTTATAATGTATAGTCCCCTATAATTATTCTAATAATACCAAAATTAAATAATTTATGCTGAATTTTCATTTATAACCACCCTTCGAAATTTAAATATTTTTAGAGATAATAGACATTCTCTACCTATATTATTTATATATGTCTCAAACATCATCTAATTGACAATAGGAATTATCCTCATCAACTTTTATTTTGATTTTATCCATTTATTTACATTCCATTTCCCCCTTTTATATCTTCTATAATATATGAGACTTACATATCATAGGGTTTAAGAGAGTATTATGTAACTCATATTCAGATAAATTTTCTACTTCTTTTAGTCATGATTTCATTTGGTAAATTTTTTAATTGAAATTTATGTTTGTTTTTTTACTATAGTTTAATATTCAAAAATTATCAACGAAGATATTGATATAGATCATAAAATCATTTAATATGGTAAAATAGTCATCTATAGTCTCATATTTATCAATTCTGATGTCTTTAAATTTATCTATCTAGATTTTTTGTTTAGTTTAATTAGTTTTTGAATTTCTCTCATACATGTTATCATTCTCATCCCCCATCTACTTATATATTTATAATACCATTAAATTTTTTTATACGTTATCAATTAGGGATGATATAATTGGAATTCTATCCTTTAAATCCTTCGCTATATATTTACCATGTCTCCAAATGTAATTATATAATCTCTTTCTAAGTGTGTATAACCCACTTCCACAATATCAGTAACTCCAATGAAATAAATAGCGATGAATTACATTCCTATGGATTTAAAAATTATTATTATAAATTATTATTTTATACCTTTACCATTGAAATATTGGATGTTCTCCATACTTATCTATTGGTTAGAGTTAGATCTATGTTGGAATGTATCAATCTTTGTTTACACATGAAAAAAAAGGATTGTAGATACACTAATGAGGGGTTGGGGAAATGGTTTATGTTTCAAAAATATATTTTAGAAATTAATCTCTAAAAATATTTAAGTTCGTGACCCACTCTTCTTTGAAGTGCCTGTCCCCCAATAAAAAATAGTAAATAAAAGAAGCATAATATATAAGGATTATTTACATGGTTCAACTCTAATGAATATCCAAGTATTGGCACCGAAAAACGCATCCAAATTTTTTTCCAAATGCTTCCATAAAAGATCCAAGATCGTAGAACATTTCACAAGAATTTATTTGGAAGGTCGTAGGGCCTGAACAAAGTTACAGATTAGGAGTTATGGACATTTGATGTTGGGCAGAAAAACTGGTTCGTGAATCCCAATCCACAATCGCGGAGCACCACAACAAAGAAAGGAGGCGGGATGCTCTAGGAACCCGTTTGACATTCGAGATGCACCGTGAAGAAAGTAGGTGGGAAGCTCTATGAAACAGTTTAACATTCGCGATGCACCGCGAAGACCCATCACGAAGCAAGGAGGTGGGACGCTCCGCGACCGCACTTGACATTCACGATCCACCACGGAGAAAGCTCAGTCTTCACGCCGAGCGAGATTTTCTTTGTGGCGCCCATTGCCTATAAATACCCAGGTCGCCCCCCCTTCTCCGGATAGCCATGACCACTTCGCCCCTTGGGCAGCCAATCTTCTGGTTTGTGGAGCTCAGATTTTCAGCTCCGTGAGGCCATGCTCCACAAGTAGCTTCCTTCGAGTTGCTGCTCTGCGGGCCCATGCTCTGTGAGACTATGCTCCATGAGTCAATGCTCCGCGAGACCATGCTCCATGAGTCTATGCTCCACGATGCTGCCCCGCAAGTCCATGCTCTGTGAGACCATGCTCCACGAGTCTATGCTTTGCGATGCTGCTCCATGAGTCCATGTTCCGGCGAGAGACCATTGCTTCGTGAGACCTTTGCTCCAGGAAGCTACTTCGCGAAGACCTATCCTTTGTGAAGATCCTACCTCCATGCCTGTTGATCCATACCACGGGTGCTGCACCCCCAAACCCTCGCTCGGGGATACTGCTTCGCTGCGGTCCCGGCCCTCTGGGCCGGTCCCTTCACTAACATCACAGACCCCAAGAAAAATGGAGAGTCTCACCATGAACTTCTCAGGCCGAGACATCGGGATTTTCCATTGAGCTCTTATGCACATACTCCATCCACATATGGAATATCATCATTTGAGATACTCCTCCACAAACCATGAAACACATTGAGTCGACATATTCCTCTTGGTACGTTTCCTATGTCGCGAGTTGCGGTTCTCATCATCAACTTCCCAGGTACCTTGAGTCGAACCATTCCATAAGAAACCCCTCTAAACCCCATCACTTGCCTCCTATGCCAGGTCGAACCAGAAAGGGCTGCCCTTGGGTAAGTCCGAACACCAACCATTTCTAGGATTCTTATGCCTAACAGTCCTCTCTACATGACTATAAACTGTAGTACTCCCTATCTAACAAATGATAGGATGCCACATTCCCTATACGAGAGATGACTTATGCTCCATGAATGAGATGAAAATAGTCCTATCTACAAGACTCTAAACTGTTGTACACTATATGTTCCTGAAATAGGATGCCTCTTGACCTATACAGGAAATGCCTTATGCTCCCAGCATGAGATGTCAATAGTCCTATCTACAAGACTCTAAACTATAGTACACACTATGTTCCTAACAAAGGATGCCTCTTTCCCTATACGAGAGATAACTTATGCTCCAAGCATGAGATGCCAACAGTCTTATCGACAAGACTCTAAATTGTAGTACACCCTATGTTCCTAACATATGATGAATCTTGATCTAAATAAGAGATGACTTATGCTCTAAGCATGAGATGCCAATATTCCTATCTACAAGACTCTAAACTTTAGTAATTCCTATGTTCCTAACACAGGATTCCTCTGGCTCTATACGAGAGATGCCTTGTGCACCAAGCATAAGATACCTAAACCCATGATTACAGTGGCGTAATTTCAAGAGCATTGGAATCCGTTCAAACATTCCATCACTCCACCTCACGCTTTGTGTGTCCTTAATTCGGATCCTCATCCACTTACATGTCTGGAGGGACCCCCTAATGGCCTGGTCTCATGCCGCATCAGCTCACATACCATCCTAGGCCAATGCCCCAGAAGACTTCAGACGACATTTGTGATATGTCATGTGTTTCGAACATGGTCAGCAATCGACCCTCATTTGTCTGTCCCCATTTTAGGCTAACACGATATTGATACTAAGTTTCTGACATGTTCAACAGCTATCATCCATCTCCACGCCACCCTCATTGTGTTCTGAATGTCATGCATGTGATTCACACTTTTCATGTCCCTTTGTTCGGACTAATTCCAATGCCCTTGACATTATCCATCTTGTGTGCTAGTGCATAGGTGAAGGCCAGAACCCACCAGTGAGTTGGGATGCCCTCACGACCAGACATGAGGAAGACATTATGGGTAGCATCCATGCGTAAGCCCCATTCACCATTGCCTCTCTATAGCAGTGACCGAGCATCTTCCATGTGTAATCCCCATTCACCATTGCCACTCCATTGTGGCACTCGAGGAGCTTCTTATCGTAAGCCCCATTCACCAGTGTCGCTCCATAGTGACACTCGGGCAGCTTCTTCGCGTAATCCCCATCCACCAGTGTCGCTCCTTAGCGGCACTTGGGTATCTCCCTTGCGTAAGCCCCATCCAACATTGTCACTCCTTAGCGGCACATGGCCATCTTCGTTGCGTAAGCCCCATTCCCCATTTCTGCTCCTTAGCGGCACCCGGGTAGCTTCCTAGCTTAAGCCCCATTCACCATTGCCGCTCCTTAGCAGCACTCGATCAGCTTCCTAGCTTATGCCCCGTTCACCATTGCGGCTACATAGCAACACCTGGGCAGCTTCCTTACATAAGCCCCCTTCAAGATTTCCGCTCCATAGAGGCACCCGGGTGGCTTCCTTGTGTAAGACCCATTCATGATTTCTACTCCATAGCGGCACCCGGGCATCTTCATAGCGTAATCCCCATCCACCATTGACGCTCCTTAGTGGAACCTGAGAAGGTTCCTCATGTAAGCCCCGTTCACCATTGTCGCTCCATAGCAGGACCTGGGAAGCTTCCTTGCGCAAGCCCCGTTCACCATTGCCGCTCCTTAGTGGCACTCGGGGAGCTTCTTTGCGTAAGCCCCATTCATGATTACTGCTCCTTAGAAGCACCTGGGCAGCATCCTTGCATAAGCACCATCCACCATTGCCACTCCGTAGTGGAACCCGGGTAGCTTCCTTGCGTAAGCCCCTTTCACCATTGTCACTCCATAGCGGCACTCGGGCATCTTCCTTGCGTAAGCTCCATTCACCATTACCACTCCATAGCGGCAACCGGGTAGCTTCTTTGCATAATCCCCATCCACCGTTTGCACTCCACAACAGCACCCATGCAGCTTTTTTGCGTAAGCCCCATCCAGCAGTGTCGATCCATAGTGGCACTCGGGCAGCTTCCGTGCGTAAGACTCATCCACCTGTGCCGCTCTATAATGGCACACGAGCATCTTCTGTGACTAAGCCCCATCCACCGTTTCCGCTCCATAGCGGCACCCGGGAAGCTTCTTAGCATAAGCCGTATGCACCAGTGCCACTCCATATCGGCACCCGGGCAGCTTCCTAGCGTAAGCCCCATCCACCAGGGCCGCTCCATAGCAGCACCCAGGCAGCTTCCTTGCGTAAGCCCCATCATCCAGTGCCACTTCATAGCGGCACCCAGTCAACTTCCTAGCATAAGCCCTATCCACCAGTGTCACTCCATAGCGGCACCCGGGCAGTTTCCTTGCGTAAGCCCCATCCACTAGTGCCACTCCATAGCGGTACTCGGGCATCTTTATTGCTTAAGCCCCATCCATGTTGTCGCTCCTTAGCGACACCCGGGCATCATCCTTGCATAAACCCCATCCATGTTTTCCGCTCCATACCGGCTCCCGGGTAGGATTCTTGCATAATCCCCATCCACGTTGCTGCTCCTTAGAGGCACCCGGGCAGCTTCCTATCATAATCTGTATCTACTAGTGCTGCTCCATAGCGGCACTCGAGCAACTTTATTGCGTTTGCTCCATCCACGTTGCCGCTCCTTAGCGGCACCCAGGAAGCATCCTTACATAAGCCCCATCAATGTTTTCCTCTCCATAGCGGTACCTGGGAAGCATCCTTGCGTAAGACCCATCCATGTTGCCGCTCTTTAGTGGCACCTGGTCAGCATCCTTGCATAATCCCCATCCACGTTTTCCGCTCCATAGCGGCACCGGGGAAGCATCCATGCGTAAGCCCCATCCACGTTTTCCACTCCATAGGGGCACCTGGGAAGCATCCTTGCGTAAGTCCCATCCACGTTGTCGCTCCTTAGCGGCACCCAGGAAACATCCCTGCGTAAGCCCCATCCACGTTGCCGCTTCTTAGAGGCACTCGGGCAGCATCCTTGCATAAGCCCCATCCACGTTGCCACTCCATAGCAGCACCCGGGTAGTATCCTTGTGTAAGCCCCATCAACCGTTGCCACTCCTTAGCGGCACCCGGGCTGCATCCTTGCATAAGCCCCATCCACTATTACTGCTCCTTAGAGGCACCTGGGAAGATTTCTTGCATAAGCCACGTCCACCGTTGCCGCTCCATAGAGGCCCTAGGGCAGCTTCCTAGTGTAATCCCCTTCCACTAGTGCTCCTCCAGAGCAGCATCCGGGCAGCTTCTTTACATAATCCCCATCCACCTTTCCTACTCCACAATGGCACACAAGCCTCCATCCTAGAGTAAGTTCCATCACTATGGGCCGTCTAACGCATAAGCCCCTCTTCGTTTACCACAGACTCATCCTTTGTGATGTCATCATCAGGTCCATGCAACCTCTTGTTTCTCACACTGAGCGTGACTCATGTGAACTTTGAGTGAGCACCGACAATGATAAACCTTGGGCCACCTCAAAGTTTGTTCCCTCTGGAAATGGGGATGACCTCATTGATTTAAGGTTCAAGCATTACAAGAGGTTTCTAAAGGGTTTTTTCATAGAACCAGAAACATCCAATGATTCTATATCCATTTATTCCTACATTGCAAAGGTAGGTGCTCACTATTTCTGGACTGATGAGGCTTAAGAATTTGCATTGGTCATGAGGATGGGAGGTCAGACTCATCACACCCTTTTGGGGGGAATTATTATCTACTCCGGGACTCTCTTTATAGATTTAAGTTATGTTCGTGAATCCTTATTACATTACCATGTATGAAAATGAGCTTTCCTTTATATCTGACAATCAATGATTAGTATGTATGAGATTTAGAGAATCTTTTATATGTATTCAAGGTTCTTCATCGATATGGAATCATCTGTATTTGTTAGAGATTCTTGGTCAATGGTATCCTTCGACACATTATATATAAATCTTTTGTTTATTATGATAACCATACTGGTTTTAAAGCCACTCAGCGAGGCACTTGATGTTTATTTTCATTCATACGGACATAAATTATTTCATAGTTTGGTATCATACCCATAGATGGGATACATACATATACTTTGTTTTGGAAAAGGACTCAGAACCCACGTAGTTCGAGTATAGAAGTATGATTTTTATGTATGATTGATGGCTCAAAGAAAGATTTCATAATTACTTTTACACTCTAGGCTCACGTGAGTCATACTCGGTGTGAGAAACAAGAGGTATTGGTAAAACCAGGCAATTGTTCCATGAAGGATGCAATTATAAGAAATGATGTTGGGATTATGTATGGATGACTGCCCAAAATAGATGAATATTGGGTTTTACTTCAGGTATGGAACCCAGGAATAAGGTTCATAAAGATATATATTCTTTATGTAGATTTGGATACTCTAATTTGGGGCTTACTCGTGAGGAAAATGCCCATATTTGTAGGGGACTTATGATTGGGTTTTACTCCTGAGAAGGAAGCCCAAGTCAAAAGTAAATTAAGACTGGTTAAGAGAAATTATGACTGGGGATTATTCTTGAAGAAGAGGCCCAGGTTAAAGGGAATTATGACTAGGGATTACTCATGAAAAGGAAGCCCATGTTAAAGAAATTTGGAATTTGGTAACTTGGGGCTTACTCTTAAGGAGGATGCCCATAGAACATGGGGCTTACTCTTGAGGAGGATGCCCAGATTTGGGAAATTATGACTAGGGCTTATTCCTGAAAAGGATGCCCAGGTTAGGGGACTTGGGGCTTACTCTTGAAAAGGATTCCCAAATTAAGAGAACATAGATTGTGGCTTAATCCTAAAAAGAAGGATCAAATTAAGGATTATCTCATCTTAAAGGATGAGGTTGAATGAATGAAATCTCTATCATTGGTGATATAATGAAATGTAAATCACTAGGTTTTGAGAGATGTTCCATAGAATTCTTTTCAGATAAAAAATCCAACAAGGGATCCATGCCAAAAGAAATGGAATTAAAGAGGGTTCTGAAGGATTAATCTTGAAGAGGATAGGTGGATAGGCATAAGAGAGGTGAAATAGGAAGGAGGGGCACTCAAAAAGAAGGTAGCGCGAAAGTCCTGTGTGGGCGCACAAGTCATGGTCGTGCAGGTGTACCTACTCGACAAATGGGTACTTGGGTGATGGTCAACCCTTAAGGTAATATTTGGGTGAGACTTGGCTCATGCCTTTAGTATTATCCCATGGGCTTCCAGAAGGGGGGTGCACATGTTCTATTGAAGGGGTAAGGCGGTGCGCAAGTGTAGCCATTTCCTATAAGGGCTGGCCACTTTGGAGCGCAAGTGTTTATTAGTTCGAACATTTAGGCCTTACTCCCCCTCTTTAGATCTTCCGTTCTAGGTAAGAAATTACCTTATAAGTGTTCAGAAGCATTGATAAGAGAGTAGGGCACCATGAGCTCAAATCTGAGTTTCTGGAATTTTTCCTCCCCAAAATGGGGGGCCCACCAGGGGTATTTATAGGCTGGTGAAGACCCTGGGTGAAATTCAAAGAGGGCGCACAATTCTCCTGTGTGACCATTGGGCAGTACGCATGTATACTTGCACATCCTTGGTGGAACTTACGCAACCCAAGTGCAAAGGAATCCTTGTTCATTCCTTTGTTAATTTTTTATGTTTCTTCAAAGGATGAATCACTTTGGGTTCAAGTAATTTCCCTTTTCATTCATTTAGATTTTGTAATGGAAAAGAGCATCAAAAAAGTCCCCCCTCAAAGTTAGATCGAAAAGAAATAAGGATGTGACTCTTAGGTGAAGAAGAAAACCAAGGAATTATGGCGCAAAAGTGTTGAGCGCGCAGATAGAGGCGCACTAGTGAGAGTCGCGTAGATGGTGGCACACAAGGTTGTGCACGCTAGCTTTAGGCACGCAGGGTTGAGCCCTAGCCTGTATATATGCGGCCATTCTTGCGAAAAGCACCCGAATTTCAAACTTTTGAGCTCTCTCCACAGAATTTTCCTTTGTCGCACAAGTTGCTCTGTATTCTGCAGTTTCTTTGCTGTCACGCTGCTGTCGAGGTATTTGGACTTGTGCAGTGATACCTGCATGCCAAAACATGTGCGACACCCTGATACTTGTGTGCCTTAATTCCTTTTCCATTTTTTCACTTTTCTTCACAATATTTATGAAAAATCAACTTACTTAAGAGTTAATTATTCAATTTTTGTGTAGATTAAAGGGCTCCCAAGAGAATCAGAATGGTTGATGAACTTGCTAGCAAGTGAGTTGATGATATTATGGGAATCATTGGCCATGATTATTATACTTTCTGTGACAACACTCTCGTAGATTTGGGTAAGTACCTGAAGAAATATCATCCTGACTTCCCATAGAGTATTTATCTACCTTTGTAAGGCTATGGTCATCTGTGAGAAGTCACCATTCCGGAGGCAGAAAACTATCTCCCAATTTCTTCATTTCAGAATTATAACAATTTTTCTTCAGCAAATATCTCATGTGGAGGAGTAATTGTAAATGCTGGAACAGCGGAGAAGGCCTACATAATGCATCATAGACAATGTACCTCAGATCTGAAACCTCACATGCCTGAGCTGCAACCACATTGTTACCCCTCAATCATCCAAAACTCTCAAATGGATCAATACAAAGGCTGGAAGAAGTGTTGGGACTTTCATCCTAGAGGAGGTGTGAAGCCAAATTAGATGTGGGCATACTGGGTAAGACAAACCTACACAGATTTTGTCGACGATTTGAAAGTAGCTGCAATATATGAAGCCGTCTGGGTTGGGAAAACATATGTTTATAGGAATGATGACTTTGTGCCAGAGATACTAAGCCATTGGAGCCCAGAAACCAATTCTTTCCATATGAATCATGGAGAAGTAGGTATCAGTCTGTGGGATGTCCACCAGATCTCAGGGGTTCGAATTTTGGGCGACATGTATGATAAATTCATCCCCCCCAAGGTGACTTAGAATGATTCGGAGAAGACATCGGATTTGGCTTGGGAATTGTTGAAAATCATTCACAAGATTAAGAGTTCAGAGACATCCTTAACTCATTCTAGAAAGTATATTCATCCAGAAGAGTGGATGAACATGTTTCATATCAAGAAGTAGGACAAGGAGCTGAAGGAGAAGGGATTGAAGGAGAAGGGATCAAAGGGGAAGGGATTGAAGGAGAAGGGGCCCACTCGTCCTACCACATGCCCCAATACAGAGAAGATAGGTGCTCCAGGAACATTCTGGCGGACCTTGGAAGCAGGATAATTTGAGAAATTGGGATATAAAGTAAATCATAGAATCCCAAAGAAGACTCATCAGGAGGGTTTCTTGGCCTTGTGGCACAATGTTTATCTTTTTCCAGTTAGCGACTCGAAGGGAGGTGTTAGGCCAGGGACCTTTGTTATTGCATCCAAGTTGGCTGAGGGGAAAATGGTTGGGTTGGCTACCCCTATTTTAGAAAAGATTCACAGGAGCTTACTACATGTCTTCATGGGTAAGTCTCCTTTGAGAATTGTGGGATCATTCCAAGACATGTGGGGATGGATCACCACTCACTTCAGGACGTATAATGTACTGAACAGAGTACAATTTACCGGAAGATCTTTCAGGCCATCCATGAAAGCATTCTCTGGAATTTCTCCACTAGCTATCAATTCCTATGAAATGAAGGTGAGGCTGAGCATGTATAAGGAATTCAATTTCTTTTCTTATGAAAATTTTCCAACTGGGTGGTTTTTTGATGATGGAAAAACCATCTTGGAATTAAGGGCATACATGTTGGCATGCAGAGATGGTGTGATGGTCACTAGGATTGAAGGAGATATTATATGTGAGGCCTATTCTCCATACAGATTTTCACGTCAATTCAGGTGTTTGCAGTAGACTTTTGTATCTCCTTCAGTGCATGTAAAGTCAGAGAAACATCTGATGGTTGCCCGAAAACTATGGTTGCTGCCATCTAGGGAGAAGGCCAGGGCAGTATTTGATCCACCGGTTGATAAAGCGGAAAATAACATGACAACATGGTATGTAAAGAACTGGATAGCATGATACCCTCAAGGGTGCTGAATCACCCATTTTATCAGGTGGGGAAAAGGAATAGAACTGTAGAGAAATAAACCCTTTATCTGGAAGGTGATTCTTCAACACCACCCGAAGCTGAATCATCAGATTCCCAGGATAGGGATGATAAGGAACAACATGCGGCAGAGCTTCCTCGTGCGAGATATAATCCCCCTGTCAGAATCAAAAGACCCACTCCATCAATTCCTAGTGAGTTACTTCATTGTGGAAATTTAATCACCATTATTTTATAAAGAAACAATTTTTATTATCTTATTCTCTATCTGTAGCTGTAGGAGATGGGAAGAAGTTGAAGTTTAAGGTTGTAGGACCCTCCTCGCAGCCTTCTGACACACATAATGAGTATCTACGACCAGAGGATGTCCAGACATGGAGGAGTTTATACTCTGGTGCTGAAACTGCCTGACTGGATTTGTGCATAGGGATACACCTCCCTGGAGTAGGGAATCTTCTTACTTATACAAGTATCCGTTAAAAGGATGACCCCAATGAAGTGAGGGCTTACATTAGAGAGCTTTGAATTCTCATATATTCCACCGATGATTCTATTCCTGTCACCAAGCGGGTGAAGTAAATGATAGATCGTGGCGCCACTGAGGGGACAATTGGTTCTGGAGATGAGGAGTGGCACGAATACGTGGTTCCAGAAGATATAAATATGTTTCCTTTTTTTATTTGAAACTTGATTTCAGTCAAAGCTTTGTTACTCAAGGAAATTATTCTCTTCATCCTTCAGCTTGCAATGAAAGGAGCCGCTGAGGTTCCTTCTCCACAGTATAGCCCTGGTGGTACTGTCATCAAGGCTGCTGCTGAATCTCCTCACGAGTCGAGTGAGATATCTCCAGGCCATCAAGCCATGGATGAGGAGTTGGATATGGCTTTCCATTCTCTAATTCATGTACCTGTAAAGGATACTGTCGACACTCCCAAAAAGCAAGAGAAGAAAAAGCATCGAAGGAGGAAGTCCACAGCTAAACGCTTCATCAGTAGTGGTAAGTCCTTCGGATAATCATGAGTCTTAAACCATGAAAATATTGCTCATACTTTTTGGAATTGCAAGGGATAATTCAATTTTACCTCTAAGGGAGAGGATTTACCATCCTATAAGAACAACAGAGGGTGCTAGAGAACAATCACAAGTTCAGGCTCACTTGGCTTCTCCAGGAGAAGAGCCAACATCTGTTCCCAGTATCCCTCCTACAGTTGTTTCAAATAGAGAAGAGATTTCTTCTGGTAAGTTAACAATTCTTTATACAATGTTGAATGAAACATCATATAATTTCCATTCTATGATATTTTAGGTTCAACCCCTGTATTAGAGCTTTTGGCGGCCATTGCAACTGACGCCACTACATTATCAGAAGAAGCTGTCCAGGGTCAAAGGCTGCAGAATGAAGGTCACCAAGAAGACATCTCAAATGCTCCCACTAGTGATATTAACCAGGATTCTGATATTACATTGGATGAAATGGTGGAACATGGCACATCTTTTGAATATTTTTTAGATCTTGTTAAATTACCATGTAATTTAGAAGAATATGGACATGAATGTTATCCTTCGTCCTATTAAAAATAACTTCTTATTACATTTCTAATAATGATCAGTTGAAATCTACAATTCTATCTGAGTAGGTTGCTAAACTGACAATGCCTGAAGGGGTTACCGATCTACCGTTGGGTAAGAGATAAAAATTTTTCTGACTGTACTTAATTTACAACAAAATTAATCAATTTTTTTATCCTTTGAAACTAACCAAAGATTTCAATTGATTATGCAGGGAAATCAATTTCTATGGTTAGATCTAGAGGTGAAGCCTCAGCTTCTACCCCAAAGGGAATAGAAAGTGAATAAACATGGGTCAGGGGGGAAGGATTAGAACATGGCACTTCTTTAAGTGCATTAATCCCAGATTATATTACCCCTGTGACAGTGATGTTGAGTTAGACCCGGAAGTACAAAAGGCGCTCCAATTTTCACGACGCAAGGCATGACAGAACATATGGAAGATCATATTGGAAGTGCCTTTAGAAGAGCTGTCATCAATGATCCCGCGACTGTTATCCCTGTTTGTCAAGCTATGACTTGGCAGTTTTGGATATCAAGAGATCCATGCCACAGGGAATCAAGTCATCTTAAGGAGGGAGGAGGAGCAAAAGTTCCGTCAAGATTTGACCCAGGTGAGGTTGTCAGCCAATATCAGTGAATTTGAGGCTGCGGTATCCCGAGCTGAGGCTGATTATGCCGAAAAGATGAAGGAGCTGAAGCATACGATCAAAGATAAAGTCGTACAGTAGGTGCACCTTCAGCAATAGTTAGATATTGTTACTGGGGAACTTGACCAACAAAAAAATTCACGGGAAGGAGCTCAAATGAATGGTAAGAAAGCCAATGTACTTGCCAAGAAAGCACTCCGTCATGCAAAAATGAATGAATTTTTTCAAGTTCATGAGCTTCAAGTGGCTGCTGAAGAAGCTCGGGATGCTGTAAATCAAATGAAGATTTATGTTGAATGCCTTTTGTAATTATTGGAAAATAGAAGAGACTCTAATCTGTGGATGTCCTTATAATTCTTGTGCATCAAATGAAAAAAAACATTCATTTCCAATCATTTGTGCACACATTTTCCCGCTAGCCGCTTTAAATGTTTACCTAATCCTCTGGGCCTAGTAAGCATAGTTTGATTTTTTCTTGGATTATTATAAATAACCCTACAAACATTGAATTTTTTAATTTCTCAATATTAACAAAAATCATACAAACTGGATGTTTAGTGATATGGGACTTGACTTTTATTCATAGTTCCCTTGTATTTTGTGGGCAGTTTAAAGTCATGCATGTCAGACATAAAACAGATAATGTTTAAGGTTGAAATTGCTTTGACCGAATGGGTTAAAATTGACTCAATAAATTCCTTGACAACTTATCTGAAAATATATTAGCACACTCAAGTATGATGGAAAATATGTAAACTATGACTTATGAAATTTTGAATCTAAGGAATGATACGAAAAGGGCTAAAATGCATTTGAATAAGTAGTTCCCAAGAATGAAGTTACCATTATTTAACAAAACCTTTACGGGTTGAATTATGAAGGGCCACCTAAGGGTAATGGCTGCATAGTCAAATAATAGTATCTTTTTACTGATAAGTCTGTTATGTAGACTTTTTATGAAATGCCTCCTAAGGGAACGTGCTTAATAGTCAAGAAAAATTACCCTCAGAAATTTAATTTTCTAGTTCTAAAAAGCCAGTGGATGTTTATAGAGATTCTAATTTTCCAAAGCATAGAGTTTGCTGTATGAAGAGAGGTACTTGAATATGGAGAAGATATTTCCAAGAAAGCTCATCTAAGAACTGGATGAATGTCACTCTTACAAAGGTTTGACCTAAACGTATGGAATAGAAATATAAACCATAGAATTGAATACTTTCAAATCATGAAAAAGAACATGGGAAAAATATGTTAAGGATGGCTCTTTTTTGTGGAGCTTTACATATTGATGATAAGACCAATAAGGACAAAAGAGGTGTTCATCCCAAGAATGAAGTTACCACTATTTGAAAAACTTGTTAGGGGGTTTAATTATGCAGTTCCACCTAAGAGAATTGGCTACATAGTCAAATAATAGCATCTTTTGGCTGAAAAGTCTGTTATGTAGAGGGTTTATGCAAGGCCGCCTAAGGGCACGTGCTACATAGTCAAGAAAAAGAACTCTCAGAAATTGGAAATTATGTGACTAGAAGTTAATAAAAGGGAAATGAAGATCTGGAATTATTTAAGGATAGGATTATGACACATAAAAATGGGAATTTGTTCAATGCATGTAGAGATTCACAGACCAATGCTAACCATAATCATGTTGTGGCTAGGTCCTGAATTGAGATGCTGGAATTCACTACGTATCCCATAAGGATGAGAATCAAGCCATACGTTGTTCATGAAATACAGTTTAATGTCATGCAGTAAGAAATTATGGAAACTCTCAGTTTAGGGTCATAGAAATCAGACCATTATAATGAATACATAGTGTGTGTTTTCATAGTGACTTTTCAGCTAAGGGACTAAAAGTTAAATTTGGGGTTAGGCCCAAAGGCTTGGGGTGTATTCAAGGGATTCTTGATCGTTCCTATGTATCCCATTAGGATGGGAGTCAAGCCGCATGTAGTTCTTGAAGTACCCCTTGTACATATTTGGTTCGTACAAGTGAAGGGTGAAGGGGACTTTAGTGCAATGATGGTTTGACCCAAGATAAAAGGTTCGGGTATTGCCATGTATTCATGTTGTCTTTAGAATATAACAGGATTGGTGATCAATGTAAATAATTATTCCCTCTCAGGTGAGGGTATCAAATAATGTTGTAGTTTATTGTCATACAGGACAAAAGGTGATGTACAGTTTAATGTCATGTAGCAAGGATAAAGGAGAACCAATGTGAAGAGATTGGTTTTGGGCTTGAACCTCAGGAGGTTGCCTACGTACCCAACCTAGAAGGCAAGGATTAAAGTCTGCGTAGTTCAATTAAAGAATGAATTAGTGATCATGTTGTTCTTGGGGACAACGACCTAAAAAATGGTGTTGGGACTTACGCATGGTTAGTTGCCCAGAGAGGGTGTTATGGTTGAAGTTTACTCTAAGATCACATGAGTCATACTCGGTGTGAGAAACAAGAGGTAGCAATAACCTTAACGATGCACAGTTTAATGTCATGTAGGACATATGAAGGGACTATGCAGTTTAAAGTCTTGTAGTGAGGACTATTGGTGCTACACAGTTTAGTGCCATGTAGTAGGGACAAAATACAGTTTAATGTCATGTAGGACGTATTAAGGGACTTTGTTAAGTTTCACATCATGTATGATGAATATAGGGACATAGTTTAACATCATGTTGGACGTAAGGGTACTGTACAGTTTAGCTTCCTATAGATAAGACGATGAGGACAATACAATTTAACTTCAGGTTGGATGAAAGGGGTAATGTGCAGTTTAATGTGATGCAGTAAGGACAAAACAGGACATAGTTTAATGTCATGTTGGACATATTAAGGACTTTTTCATAGTTTAACGTCATGTTGGACAATGGCACAGTTTAATGTCATGTTGGACGATGGCGTGAACAGTTTAAGGTCATATGCATGGACCGTGGATGGTGCAGTATAACGTCTTGCTGGACGAAAAATTATTTGTGTTACACAAAATACTTCTTCAAAAATCTATCAATTGTTAGAGTAGTGATGAGTTCTCCATCCATTGAGATTAATGAATAAGATCCATTAGAGTAGACCTTATATATTGAATAAGGTCCTTCTCATTTTGGCTCCATCTTGGGAGGTTTCTTTTCTGGTATCATTGGAGTTCTGAGAACTAATACCAATTCTCCCTAAACGAATGAATGAAGATGAACTTTTTTGTTTAAATCTCATGATATTTGGTTCTGATATACTTCCAAGTGGGGTAGGGTGCACAATATTTTCTCATCTAACCATTCTAATTCATCCAATCGCTTTTGAGATTGTTCATCTATAGATGACTGATCACAAATGGCTACACTGAGAAAGGGTAATTGAACCTCAATGGGCAAGACTGCTTCCATTCAATATACCAATGAATATGGAGTTGACCACGTTGCAGAGTGGGTGGTGGTTTGATAATCCCATAAAGCATGAAAAAGTTTATCAGGCCATGATTTCTTATCTTTATCCACCATCTTTTGTAGTATGTTTAAAAGAGTCTTGTTGAAAAATTCTATCTGGCCATTAGCTGTTGTATGATACCAAGATGAATTATTGGATTTGATGTTGTATTCTTGATACAACTTCCTCACCTCAGATGAATAGAAGTTGGTGACATTGTCCGTCAGTATGGTATGAGGGACACCAAATCTGGTAATGATATTAGAATTGATGAAGCTAACAATGCATTTAGAACAGACTTCTTTGAGAGGTATTTCCTCTGCCCATTTGGAAAATATGTCAGTATCAATAAGAATATACTTAAACTGCTTGGTTGTAGGTGAATGATAAGGTCCCACTACATCCATTCCCCATGTGGCAAATGGCCATGAGTATTTAGCACTATGAATCAACTTTGGGGGTTGATAAATGAAGTTGGCATGTACGTGGAAGGAATGTCACTTCTTTGTGAAATCAATACAATCATGTATCATTAAAGGCCAAAAGAATCCAATCCTTCAGATTTGATCAGATAGTCTATGTCCAGAATGGCGGGCACCACAGACTCCGGCATGCACTTCTTTCATGATAGCCATTGTCTCTTCACCATCAATGCATCTGAAGAGAACTCCATCAAAACCTCTTTTGTAGAGAATTTTTTCTAGGTGATCAGGGATTTATAAAGAGTAAAATTGACCACATGTCTCCGGACATGTTCTTTCCTGGATCTATCAGGTGGAAGTGTTCCATTTTGAAGGTATTTCATGATAGGTGTCATCCATCATGTAGTATGACCATATGGTTCAGAGAAGGGACTAATTTCATTGATTTCCTCTATTCTGATTTGAACATAAGGTGAAATTGTATGACGATGGCCAATACTAATTGTTGTCTCATCCCGATTTGGATCTGCCAGAGCTGTGGCTATATCAGCCAGTGCATCAGCTTGGGAATTTTGTGATCTTGGGACATAAGAAAATGTCAGTTCTGAAAGAAAATTACTCCATTAACTCTCTGAAGTAATCATACAAAGGGATTAGTTCTTCTTTTATGATGGAATAATCCCCATTGACTTGTTTGATTACCAGGTCTGAATCACCTTTCACCTTTAAGTGACTCACTTGTTCTTGAAGTGCCAACTCCAATCCTGCGATAAGAGCTTGGTATTATAAATTATTATTTGTACCGACTCCAAATAATGAGAATGAATAAAGTAGCACTACCTTTTCTGGGGAAATTAGTAAAATTCATAATCCTACTTTCATGAATTGAGGATCTTCCATTTTGTTTCCTGTTGGACTTCTGGAAGCACCATCAAAATACATTTCCCATGTTTAAAGACCCTCTTGAATAAAGGATAATTCCTCATTAAGAAGTTGAATATCTAAAGATGTATCTTCTACTGAAGGATGCTCAGCAAGGAAATGAGCTAGTGCTTGGCCCTTTATTGCCTTCTGAGACACATACTGAATATCAAATTTTTGAAAAATAATTTCCCACCTTGGAAGACGTTCTATAAGAATTGGACAACTAAAGATGAATTTGAGCGTGTTATCTCAAGATACCAATTGAACCTCATGATGTTGCAGGTAGTTTCTCAACTTCTAAACTGCAATGATTAATTCTAGGTATCACTTCTCAATATTTGAATATCGGGTTTCTGCTTCAAGAATATTCCGGCTGAGATAGTAAAGGCTGTTTTCATTCCCAACATCATTCTTTTGAGTAAGAAAGGCACCCAATGATCACTTTAAAGCTGTCACATAGAGGATAAGTGGTCTTCCTTCAACAGGTCGCATTAACACCGGTGGACTCAAGAGATAATTCATGAGAATATCCAATGCTTCTTGACATTCTTTAGTCAACTTTTAAGTGACTCCCTTCTTCATCAACTTGGTGAAGGGTAAACTTTTTCCTGCCAAATTGGTGGTGAAACGCCAAATATAGGCTAATTGTCATTGAAGTCCTCTCATTTATTTTAAATTTCAACGAGGTGAAATACCAAGGATTGAGTTTGTCTTCTCATGATTGACTTCGATGCCACAATGACATATAACAAAGCCGAGAAATTTTCCTGAGGGTACCCCAAAAGCACATTTTATGGGGTTCATCTTCAAATTATGTTGCCGAAGTTTGGGGAATATGATTTCCAAATCAGCCAAGTGATTAGAACATTGTTTTGATTTAACCACCAAATCATCCACATAACATTCAACAAACTTCCCTAAAAAGGTTTTGAAGATACGATTCATGGGATGCTGATATGTTTCGCCTTCATTATTCAGGCCAAAGGGAATTACCTGATAGGAAAACACACCTGGAGGGGCTATGAAGGCTGTAGATTCTTCATCATCTAGAGCCATTCAGATTTTATTATATCCATAATATTCATCCATGAAGGACAGTGCTTCATAGCTATATTTTTCATTAATTAAGATTTCTGTAATTGGTACTTGAAAATAATCCTAAGGCCAATGATGATTAAGATAACTGAAATCAATGCAAAATTTAATTTTCCCATTATTCTTTTTCACTGGGACAATATTATCCAATCATTTCAGATATTGAACTTCTCTGACAAAGTTATCTTTGATTAGCTTATCCACTTTAGCCTCAATTTTGGAAGCATAGGTTTGGTGTGTTCTTCTGGCGGCTTGCTTGAATCCTTGATGTTCTTCTGGAAAACTCAACCGATGAGTGGAAACATCAGGACCAAGCCCTGGAATCTTTGTATAATTCCAAGAAAATATATCTCGATTTTTTTCTTTTAAAAATAAATATACATATCTTTCTCTTCAAGAGTCATGGACGCACTAATTTAAGTGGGGCATGGATCTTCTTTTGTACCCAGATTTACTTCTCTAAGTTCATCCATGATTGTAGAGATACCCTCTTCAAATGATAGAGGATCTTCCCTAAGATCTTCCACTTCTTCTTCAACATGTGTTATTTCTTCTGTTTCTATTTTAATAGTAGATGAAGATGCAGAGATTCCATGATCATAAGAGTTGCTAAAATTTGAACATATTGAAGAAGAAGCTTCTATTTCTGACCCAATTGATGATGAAGGGTCTTCCCAGGGAAATATAGAGGAGATGATAGATTGAGAATCGACATCATCGTTTACCTCTAACATTGTTATAACTTCTTATGATGTAGTTGGCCAAGTATAGACTTTCTGGATTTTAGCAGATGAAATGAATACATCCCCATTTCAGCTTTCATCATTTCTTGGTGGATCACCAATTTCTCCCATGTTGTCTGGCTTGATTTCCGTAATTGACATTATGGATGTTTCCATAAGAGTATTTTAATTTGGGTCCATCCTGTCAATTTGACTGATAGGTAACACATAATCTTTACTGACATGTTTAAATGAGTTTACTGGAATATTTTCCAAACCATATGGAGAATTAACATTGCTAATATCCTTTGTTGTGGATTTCCCCTTTCCCTTCATGTGATAGAATTCTGCCTCAATGTATTGAGATTAACATGTCTTGAACGAGGACTTATCACCATACAATGTCCCGATTTGACAATCAAAACAATATTTGAGGCATTGATGGCATTGTGAAGGGATAACTGCATGTTGATGTAGCCAGGGTCTTCAAAGAAAGATGATGAGTACTGAGTCTTGATCAAAAACCATGAAATATGAATTGGATACCAGATCTCCAAACGGAGTTCTGAGTGTAATATCACCCAATGGTTCTTGTTCATTTTTATCATATCCTTCTAACAACAAAGTAGAAGGTGATAAATTAGATTTTGTGGGGCCCAATAGATAAAGTGTACGAATGGGGATGAGGTTGACTCCTGAACCATTTTCCTTGAAAACATGTTTGGACATCTACACCATTGACCTTGGTAGATAATTACAAAGGTCTAATGTGTCCATGCATGATATCATCTTCATCATCATTAGTAAAAGATATCACTGCATGGAATTATTTAGGATTATTCTCTACATGGTAGACTTCAACTGCAGTAATTCTAGTTTCAAACTCCTTAGGACTCGACAAATCATTGATGAGTGCCTCTCGAAGATCATTTGATAAATTCAAAGCATCCAGAATTGATAACATGGCAAATATTTGGGCCAAGTGTTTCAATACATCATACTATTTATCCAAATGTCCGAGTTTCCCAAAAAAAAATGTGGTTTTTCAGGTGCCTTGGAAATTGATGCTTTGGAATTTGATGTATCTTGTACTGGGACAGTTGTTGGTAATACTCATGGCTTTGGAAGATTAGAACGATTAGGTCTATTTACTTGCTGAGAGGAAGAAGGTGGAACCTCCAACCGATCTTCTAGAATAACTGTGCCAGAACTGAATTTGCCTTGTGTAGAAGAACTTGTTTGTTCTTGTTGAGCTTGTTGAAGGGAACTTCCATATGTTTCTGCTACATACACAGTTCTAGCAGGGGTAGAATTGGAATAGTGGCATATGAAGGATCCATGTCTTCCCCTATACCCTGAGCCTCTAAAACTTCCTTTGATTCCTCTATTTGATATGGGGAACCCTGGTTCATTGAGTTGGAAATTGTGATTGGCATAAGGATTTGTTAAGTGAATGATATTAATAGAACCAAATATTAGCTCTTCATCCGATGAAGACTCTACTTGACTAGCCAATTCCGGCTGTGCCATTTGATGGGGCGGTTCACGTAGCTTCGAAGTAGATGAAATAAAATCTTCCAAAGTCAAAGACAACTTAGGCTTTGACATGATTTCATCTTCTTCTGATTGTTCCTCTTTCTTTGAATTATTCTACCCCTTTGAGGATTTTCCCTCAGATGAAGAGGGTTTTGTTGTAGCATTCATGGCATAATACACAATTGGATTCTTCAATTGCATTTAAAAAATGGAATGATTTCGGTTGATCGTTTTTTTATGATCCAATCAACATATTTTTGCGCATTTTTGTTCTTGAATTCTTACCACTCACCTTATTCCTCTAGATCTGTAGCAGTAACACATGCTTCCTAAGTTGAAGAACCTTTTAGTTTGACTTGTCCCAAGTCGAACATTTTTAACAGGAGGTCCGTGAAGACAAAACACACCTGAATGGGATGCCCCAACATCTAATGAAATGGGTAATAGTTGGGATGGTCTTCATCTCCTTCCTTATTTGGCATTTTGGGCCTTGGAAATTGAACCAAATTATTTTCCAGAGCCGAAATAAAATAACCAGAAACTTGTTCATTTCAGAAAGAGTAAACTTTTATTTTCAAATCCTCAATTTTTTTTGTCTTTGATCTCTTTGATCATCTTAATGAAACAACCTCCTTTGTCGGCCCTCAAGAGGTGTATCCCTTCGAGAAGATGATGGTTTTGAAGTAGAAGCAGGTATATGTGCTTGATTAAGCATAACTGTAGTAGTCTCTGCCTTACCCATTCTCCTTCCTTGAGCTGATGGAATTGCATGAGCTTTATCCTTAGCCTTCATAACAGAATCTTCAATCTATTGAGAGATTGAAGTAAGGTCTTGAAACCCTCCTGTGTATTTCATAGGGATCAACGGCGTGCGTAATTTATCACGTACATTTTTCACACAGATTGGGAACAATTGTTCTTGAGGGGGTGCTAATCTCAGGAAATATATTAATCCCTTCCAGTGAGCAATGAAATCTGAAACCCTTTTATTCTCCATTTTCTTATAGTTTGTAAGATCAAAAACTATTGTCTTTGGCAATGGTGAGTTGAATTGAAGAAGGAATCATTGGCGGAGATCCTCCCATCTGGTAATTGACTAGGATTGCAAACTTCTATACCAGACAAAGGCAGGCCCTTGTAATGATTGTACAAAACACCTAAGCTTAACTACTTCCTGTTGCTGAGGGGTTCCCGTCATATGATCACAACCAGAAACAAAATGTGTTAAGTGTTGCTCTGGGTCTCCCGAACCATTAAAGACCGGGAAAGTGGTACTTGAAAAATTTGATGGGGGAGGAATTACATCAACCCATTCAGGGTAAGCTCTCTTTTCTGGTTGAATTTGAGCACACTTTCCCTCTATATATTCCAACCGAGCTGTTAATGAATCAACTGTAGTTATTAAATTTCGAGAAACATCCGGTTGAGGTTGGACCAGAACAGGTGCAATGACTGGAGCTTGGATAGGTGTGGTGACCAAGACTTCCATTGATGGTATTATTTCTGGTTGTTGTTGCACTTGACCCAAAGGATTAGACCTCTGAGGGTGTACTGGTAAAGGAGGATAATCTTGATCCATCTCAGTAGCCGCAACAAATTCCCTTGGATGACTGACTCCAACACGCTAAGGAGGAAGACTACCCTGAAGTAATTCTGCATTCAACCTCCTCAATTCCTTCATTTCTTCCTCCTGTTGTGCAAATCATTGCTCTAATGAGAGCGATTGACCTTCTCCAGAGGAAGGGTATGTAACCTGATTATTTCCTATCCAATTATTGGACACCTTTAGGAGAGGGGGAAGTAGGTTACTTGAAGGATTACATAGATTCTTGGTAATCCTTTGATTTCGGGTACGCACTCCTTCTTCATTTGTCTCTGTGCGTACAACCTCTTGAGCAGGAACCTCTTAATCTGATCTATCTGAGTGAGCCTTATCTGGAGGATCAGAAACAATGACATTGATGACATTGATTGATGAAAAACGCATTAAATCCCTTCTATCAGCATTTCTGCAATATTGTCTTCTTCCATGTCCTTGATGAGACATTGCCTTTGGTTGATTCGATCCCTCAGGAACTTCTTGATAAACCTTAATGTGGAGGGAATCTCCTGATAAATTGGATCTTTGTTCCTCTTGTTGCTTCTTCCCTAATCGAGAGAAGACTGACTTTCTCTGAGGGATAGATTGAGGATTTGAAAAAGTCCCCAATCGGGTGGATTGGGGTTGTTCCTGCTCAACTCCTCGATTCCTATTTGTTGATTCCAAGGGTTGGGTTAAAAGAGTCCACAGTCTGGAAAGATGGGGTGGTTCTTGAGTTTCTATATCTAAGACCTTCTTATAATAGCTCCTGATCTTATAGACTTTAGTCTGGAAATTAGCTAGATGCATCAACCTGTATCCACTTTTATCACCCAACTCAAAAGACCGTTGTATGATTTTTGACACTTCTGTCACTGGATGATGTGCTTGCTCCAAACGAGAGGCCTATTCAATATTCTAGTTTTCCTGATGCAATAGTAATTCAACAACTTGTTCTCTATATGCTTGATTTTGTGGGGAACTAGTTGAGTCCTTTTCTTGGGCAAGCTTTTGATTACGAAAAAACCAATTGACTATGGCCAGCCATGGGCAATAACATTGCATGAGACCATTTTTGGCGGGCTTTGTTGACTGGAGAGAACAGTGAAATGTAGTTCTCCATGAACACCCCATCCCCTGATATGAATACCAGATGGTGCATTGGCAATTAAAAGGCGCAATCTTCTTAGTTCACCAAGGCATAAACACTGAAGTGCTCTCTACGGTTTTTCGGCCTTCAGATAATGAGAAACTGAGAGATATTCCAAGTCAATTTGGAATTTTAACCCTTCTATTATCTTGAAATGATTTTTATATTCATCATAAGATAATTTTTTTTTCATCTGACAAAGAGTTTTCCATATGTTGAAACGAATATCATTAATTCCATCTTCCATTAACATCTCTCGAATGTCATACTAAGAGTCATCCAAAGGACAAAAAATGACTGGCCCTTCCCCTTTCGCCATCTGTTTTCTCATATTCAGTATTTCCTTTTTATTATTCAATGAAGATTCTTCTACATGATTAGACCAAAGTTGGTGCTTCCTTGTGGCTTCATCAGATTCAACAAGATCAGTAGATAATTTACTAATCAAACTATAAGATGAATGAACTAGGGGTGGTTCAGAGAATGACCTACACCCAGGGATATCTTCTGATTGAGAAAGTATTTCACCTATTATTAGTAAAGTAGAAAAAATGACTGGCTTCACAATTTCTTAGTGCCTCAAAATAAGAGGGCTTTCTCGTCACTACATTTTCCATTGAAGCATTTTCTAGGAAATGTGCATTATTACTATGGAGAGGACTTTCACAGCTAAATTCATCATCATGGAGAGGACCACTGTGGTGGGTTACAACAAAATATGAAACATTTTTCTCCTTGGTCTTCTAACTACACATAGGGTTCCTTTGGCTCTCATATGAAGATGAAACTTCGATATCGACCACATTGTCATGAAGCAAGACTTCATGAGGAAGTATCTAATGCAAACTTTGGAAATAATGTTCCCACTCTTGGTAACTAAAAGAGTAGAATCTTGAGTTGAAATAGAAAATTTTCTGAATGCATCAAGAACTCCAGCATCAAGCAGCGCCTTGTTACAAGATGGCCCTTGATTTCTTGACTGTGCTGGGCGAGTCTTCTTTTTAGACGCCTTCTTACTCACTTTGGGAACCACTTGTTGACTAAAGTGTTCATTATGGGAAGGTTTATGTTCCTACTCATGAGTAATGATCAGTTTAGGTAGATTATCTCCACTCAAATCAGGTGTATGTTCCTGACATGGTTGTCCATATGATATAAGAGAGTATTCCCCACAACCCTCTTAGACTAGTACAGAGGTGTGTGTCTGTTCCAGATTGAACTGTTGATGTGTCCCTCAACTAGTAGAGATAGATTTATGTGTCTTTCCCTGAGATGCTTTTGAAGCTGTTATAATATCCTGACAGGGATCCAGAATATGAGCAGGGATTTGCTTCTTCTCCTTCACCATTGACAGAATGTACTTGGTGACTTCAGCTGCTGGAATGGGAATATACGTCCATTACGTGCTTGGAGGAGGTGTGTGTTCCTGTTCATGTCATCCTTTTCCTATCAGTGAATTTTGACAGTACTCATGTGTGGGGGAAGAGAGTTGAGTCTGACTTCTGTTTGTTGTCGGAGCTTTCCGACTGACTTCTCCGAATGATACCAAACGAGATTGTTGGTAGGGTTGATAAATACTAGCAGGTGTATGTGCCTTCTGATTGCACTCCACCGAACATGCTTGATGAACTTCCTTCAATTATGACAGAAGAGGCTACTGGCAGGACTAATGACTGTAAGTAGGTGTATGTGCCTGTTTACCTATTGTCAACACATTGGGTTGGTGGGATCCATCATATGTAGTCAGAGGAGCCTACTGAGTAGCTGATGATTTATAAACAGGAGTATGTTCATATCTGTAGTACTCCGCCGGAATTTCCTGGTGGGATTGGCGTGTTACTGCAAGATGATTCTGCTGGACAACAGAATTAAAATGGATGGGTGTGTGTGCCCACTCGTTTCAATCCACCAAGTTAGGTTGGTGGACTTCTTCGAAAACGGCAGAGATAAGAACCCGCTCACTTATAACCAGTCGTCACCTATGGTGGTTCGTCTTTCATTCTTGGGTTTGAGGAACCTCAGTTGAACGCTTGGAGATGACACCCTCAGCATGTTGAGGGCGCACTGCCTCACGATTCTAGCGGCGATTGCTGGTGGGAGCTTTCAGGAAGGACTCCTGCTTACTTGAATTAAGGACTTGAGTGGCCTTCTCATTCACCTCCTTAGAATATGGGAGGTAATGGTGATTGTGTTCTGGGGATAACGATCCGAAACGATGGGAGACGGTGGTTAGCACCGCCTTCTTCTTGATCACTGGTCATCACTGTCCAGACGACTATGGTGAATTATTAACATGGAGGGCTTGTCTAGCGGCATCCAGAGTCGGAATAGTACTCTTTTGAAGGTACTCCTTAACTAGTACATTCGATAACCAGCGTTGAAGAAGATGAGTAGGTGATGTCATCCTCAAAGAGGATGACGATCTAGTAGGAGTAGCAGTAGATGTATTCACAGCAGAGGTTTTCACAGCAGAGGCATTCACAGATGTGAATTTAAGAAAATCCATTCTTATAATGCCAAATGTCTTGGAAAAGAGTTCCTGTTTTATATAAGAAACATGATCAAGACAAGTTTGGATACTACATCTTTTGGATGAACACATCTGTTATTTATTGTTCTATTGTCCCTCTCATTGAGTTTAAATAGGGGCCTAACAAAATAAGTAAAACATCATTTTAACTTGGTTAAGGATTCACATCGGGTTCACCATATTTTGTTCCCTCTGGAAATGGGGATGAACTCATTGATTTAAGGTTCAAACATTACAAGTGGTTTCTAACGAGTTTGTTCATAGAACCAGAAACATCCAATGATTATATATCCATTAGGACCAACTTTCCAAAGGTAGGTTCTCACTATTTCTGGACTAATGAGGCTTAAGAATTTTAATTGGTCGAGATGATGGGAGGTCGGACTCATCACGCCCTTTTGGGGGGAATTATTCTCTACTACGGGACTCTATTTATAGATTTAAGTTATGTTCATTAATACTTATTACATTACCAGGTATGAATATGAGCTTTCCTTTAGATTTGACAATCAATGATTAGTATGTATGAGATTTAAAGAATCTTTTATATTTATTTGAGGTTCTTCATCGATTGAGAATCATCGGTATTTGTTAGAGATTCTTGGTCAATGGTATCCTTTGACACATTATATATAAATCTTTTTGTTATTATGATAACCATACTAGTTTTAAAGCCACTCAGCAGGGCACTTGATGTTTATTGTCATTCAGAAGGACATGAATTATTTCATAGTTTTGGATCGTACCCACAGATGGGCTACCTATGTATCCTTTGTTTTGGAAAAGGAATCACAACCCATGTAGTTCAAGTAAAGAAGTATGAGTTTTATACATGATTGATGGCTCAAAGAAATATTTCATAATTACTTTTTCACTCTAAGATCATGTGAGTCATACTAGGTGTGAGAAACAAGAGGTATTGGTAAAACCAGACAATTGTTCCATGAAAGATGCAATTATAAGAAATGATTTAGGGCTTATGTATGGATGACTGCCCAAAATAGATGAATATTGGGTTTTACTTTAGGGAAGGAAACCAAGAACAAGGTCCATAACGATATTTGTGCTTTATGGAGATTTGGATACTCTAACTGGGGGCTTACTCTTGAGGAAAATGCCCCAAATTAGGAGGGGAGTTATGATTGGGTTTTACTGCTGAAAAGGAAGCCCAAGTCAAAAGAAAATTAAGACTGATTAAGAGAAATTATGACTAGGGATTATTTATAAAGAAGAGGCCCAGGTTAAAGGGAATTATGACTGGGGCTTACTTATGAAAAGGATGCCCAGGTTAAGGAAATTCGGATTTTGGGGACTTGGGGCTTACTCCTAAGGAGGATGCCCATATTAGTGATCTTGGGGCTTACTCCTGAGGAGGATGCCCATATTTGGGAAATTATGACTGTGGATTATTCCTGAAAAGTATGCCCAGGTTAGGGGACTTGGGGATTACTCTTGAAAAGGATGCCCAAATTAAGAGAACTTGGATTGGGGATTACTCCTAAAAAGGAGGCCCAAATTAAGGATTCTCTCATCTTAAAGGATGTGGTTGAATGAATGAAATATCTAACCTTAGTGATATAAAGATATGTAAATCACTAGGTTTTGAGAGATGTTCCACATAAATTTTTTCAAATAAGGAATCCAACAAGGGAGAAATGCCAAAAGAAATGGCTTTAAAGATGGTTCTGAAGGCTTAATATTGAAGAGGATAGGTGGATAGGCAGAAGAGAGGTGAAATAGGAAGGAGGGACACTAAAAAAAAGGTGGCGTGTAAGTCCTACTTGGGCATGCCTGTCATGGTCGCGCAGGTGTACCTATGCGAAAAATGGGTACTTGTGCAATGGTAAACCCTTAAGGTAATACTTGGGAGATACTTGGCTCAAGCATTAGTATTATCCCTAGGGGCTTCCAGAAGGGTGGCACACATGTTATATTGAAGGGGTAAGGCGGTGTGCAAGTGTATCCATTTACCTTAAGGGATGGCCACTTAGGCGTGCAAGTGTTGATGAGTTTCAACACTTAGGACTTACTCCCCCTCTTTAGATCTTCCATTCTAGGTAAGAAATTAACTTATAAGTGTTTGGAAGCTTTGAGAAGAGACCAGGGTGTCGGGAGCTCAAATATGAGTTTCTAGAATTTTTCCACTCTGAAATGGGGGGCCCACCGGGGGTATTTATAGGCTGGTGAAGGCCCTGGGAAAAATTCAAAGAGGGTTCACAAGTCACTTGTGCGACCATTGGGCGTCGTGCAAGTATACTTGCACGACCTTAGTGGAACATGTACGACCCAAGTGAAAATGAATATTTTTTTCATGCCTTTGTTAATTTTTGATATTTCTTCAATGGATGAATCACTTTGGGTTTATTGTATTTTCATTTTCATTCATTTAGACTCTATGACAGAAAGGAGCGTCAACAGAGTGTTATCCCCAAAACCCCCATCTCACATGAAGTTAAACAGAACCCCTAAAATATGAGGACATTGATCCATGTCAATGCATGGTACGTAGGAAGCCTCCACGAGGTTCAAGACCACCACAAGTAGACCCCCAGGTTCACCTTCACATGGGTTCACTGACAAAACCCTACCTGAACTATGAGAACTTTGATCCATGTCAAGGCATGGTATGTTGGAAGCCTCCCTGAGGTTCAAGCCCGTCACCCATCGGACCATGGTCCTTCATCATGTTAGTTCGCCGACACCCACATCCACTTTGAACTACGATGTATTTGATCCATGTCAAGGCATGGTATGTAGGAAGCCTCCACAACATTCAATCCCACCGCCCAACCGTTTATTCACATCAAGTTCTACCCCCATCTCGCATGACATTAAAGTGCATACCTGAACTACAGGGACATTGATCCATGTCAAGGCATGGTATGTAGGAAGCCTCCTTGAGGTTCAAGAACACCACCAATGGACCAAGGTCCGTATTCACGTCGGTTCACTGACATCCCTTTTGAACAACGGTGTCTTTGATCCATATCAAGTCATGGTACGTAGGAATCCTACATGAGGATCAAGCCCACCACACTGTCATTTATTCACATCAGGTTCAACACCCGTCCTTCATGACGTTAAACTGTATGCCTGAACTATGTGGACTTTGATCCTTGCTAAGGCGAGGTACGTAGGAAGCCTCCCCGAGCTTCAAACCCACCATACACTTGGACCAAGGTCCGTATTCACGTTGGTTTTATGACACACCCATGTCCCACATGATGTTAAACTACATCCCAATCCAATTATAATCCATTTTGATCCCATCATCCACCTGGACCAAGGTCCACCTTCATGTCTGTTTACTGATGATACCCATCAGACCCCAGGTCCATCTTCACATCGGTTCGCTGAAGAAACCCTTCTTGAACTACTAGGTCTTTGATCCATGTCAAGGAATGGTACGTAGGAAGCCTCTATGAGGTTCAAGCTCACCATCGGGGGACCCCCGGGTTCACCTTCACGTCGGTTCACTGACGAATATCTTCTCGAACTACAAGGACTTTGATCAATTACAAGGAATGGTACGTAAGAAGCCTCCCTGAGGTTCAAGCCTGTCACCCACCGGACCAAGTCCCTTTTTCACGTCAGTTCGCCGACACCTACATCCCTTCTGAACTACAAAGTCTTTGATCCATGTAAAGGCATGGTATGTAGGAAGCCTACACGAGGTTCAAGCCCACCACTTGGTCATTCTGACCTCCTTCAAGTCGGTTCACCCCCATCCCACATGATGTTAAACTGTATTCCACACCATCATGAACTATGTGGTCTTTGATCCATGTCAAGGCATGGTACATAGGAAGCCTCCCTCATGTTCAAGCCCATCACCCATTGGACCCCCCGGTCCATATTTACATCGGTTCTCTAACTAAACCATCCCGAACAATAGGGACTTTGATCCATGTCAAGGCATGGTACGTAGGAAGCCTCCACGAGGTTCAATCCCATCAATAGGTCGTTACAACCCCCTTTATGTCAGTTCACCCCCATCCTTCTTGACGTTAAACTATATTCATCTGAAATACGTGTCCTCTGATCCATGTCAAGGCATGGTACATAGGAAGCCTCCATGAGGTCCAAGCCCATCCAGCAGTAAGCTGTTGAAACCTCCTTTAGCTGTAAGTTGTTTTTATCCTCATTTGGCAGCAAGCTGTCATCAGATGAACTAAGTGGTCTTTGATTCCCTGCCCTAGGGATATGTAGGAAGCCTCCATGATGCTCAATCCTAGAACCTATCCATGTATCCTTTCTCATGTGCCTCCTCCTCAGGTGTCCCATTGTCCCACCGAACTACACAGACTTTGATTCCCTGCCATATGGATACGTAGGAAGTCCTTTCAAGACTCAATACCAACAACACCATCGTCATAACGTCGGTTCCATTTCATTCCACACACACTTCATTCAACTCTCCACCATTCATCCTGATTCTTACCTGGGCCACCACATCCTGGTGGGATCATGTCATCCACTTCCTCACTACTCCTAGCAGTACCTGGGCCGCTAGCCACGCGTAAGCCCCAGCATGTATTCAGGTTGCTTTCCTCTGTGTACACCCTGATTCTTCACCCCTTCGAACTACATGGGTTTTGATCCCTATTTTCTACACAGGGTACGTAGGAAACCTCCATGAGGTTTAATCCCAGCCAATGGTAAACCTTGGTGTTCCCCCATTATGGGGTGCACACTCCCTGATCCGCCCTCAGTGGTGTCCAGATCAGACTTGACGGTGTGACATCTCCCCTCTATAGGACACACCACCTCTGATCCATCTCTATGGGACGTTCTGATCACCCTCATTTTGTCTCCGCAAGACGTTAAACTCACGACCTACTTCGTGATAAACATGAGATGCCTGAGGAAAACCTCGTAAGACACGCCTTTGGTGTAATAGTATCTTCTTGACGTTAATCTTGCAGCATACCCTGTGTTAAACATGGAAAGCTGAGGAAAACCTCAGATGTATGCCTATGGCATTTGATTCCCCGCATTGGATGTGGGATTCCTCGGGTTCTATACCCTTGAGATTCCCTCTTATGAGGAATAATACAGGTTCCCCAATGTCCACGCACCTAGAGATTCCTCGAACAAGGATCGAATGCTGCCCGCCTTGGGAAAGCAGGAATGCGGGGCAATAGCTGCGCGTCCTCACAGATGGATACACTTGCCCCAACGAAAGCGTCGTAAACACCTAGTATATTATATGATTAAATTATTATGTGACATATTATATATCTATATTAAATTTTTTCCCATTATTAATAATTCCTTATAGTCACAAAAAATTTTAGTGAAGGCATTATCCACTTCTTAGGGGTTGGTATAATCAACTTTTTTATTGAAATATGAAGTGATTTATAATAATAAAACAAGTATATAATAAATTTATCTACTTTTGGATTTTAACAAGATCTAAAATGTATTTCTAAATGTCAAAAAATCAATGAATGAGATCATTATATTTTGTTACAGTCTTCATATTACATAAAAATGTCATTAGAACAACATGTATGTTTTCTTTCCATCATAGTGTTTCAAAATAAATTGATGATTTTGATAGTGTGAGCACACAAACCATGATCTTTATCCCCCTTATGAAGAATATTTTATATGATCAAGAATATAGTCAACATTCTATAACACATTTAGTCGATAATAATAGAGTTTTCAGTTTATCTTCTCTTCTTAATTTTTCACCAAAATCATGGGATTACTAATTAATAAATAAACGTTACATTTTGTTTTTCAATTCTCAATCATTTTTTTCATTTTATTACTTCATATTTATAGGTAATACTTTGAATAAAATTCTCTTCATTTTAATTTTAAAATTATCCAAGATTTTTAGTAGTTCCATCTTCTAAGATTTTTAAATTAGTCACTAAATATTTAGTTTTAAATCTTATTTAATATCATTTAAATTCATTTTAAAATATATAATTAAACATTCAAGAGACTAGTGATTATTTACCTCTTAAAAATTCATGAAATCCATAATATATTTAAGATCATCTACACCTTACTATATATTCGAATGCATATTTCTTTGAATTGTGAAAACTTTAACATCCTACAACTATATTTTATCCCACTAAACTGAAATTATCATGTTCTTTATTCTTATCTAGAATCATAATCCTTATGATTGATTTTGAGGTTTATTGAATGGAAATCAAAAAACCATTTTCTACATATATTTTTTATCTATTCTCCAATGTTCACATTTTATAATGGAAAAAAAATTACGTAAGATGTTTTATTTTTTTATGTTTCACCTCAATGTAAAACAATTAATTTACACATTGTGTAAGATGTTTTCCTTTAGAACATTATTTAATGAGAACCTATTTTATATTAACAAGTCACTCCAAATTATTATGAGTTAGTGTAAGATGTTTTACTTGCTTCATTTCAATTATTCTAGAAGAATATATTACATATCAACAATGAACTTATTACACACCACCTAATATTCTATATATTATCCAATCTATTGTAAAATCTTAATTTTGAGCTAGATAAAAATATTCTGTATGAAATAAAATACTTATATATTAATATGTTTTTTGATTTTCCACCACATCAATACAAATTATTTTATATATGAACCGGAGATGATCATACGTATATAAGGATGATCATATAATTTTCCAAAAAATTCATCATTAGATAATATTATATTTATCAGGATATGTTTGAGAAATATTATATATTTTTTGAAATTTTAAATTTTCATCACATATTATATAAATTTATTGTTCATGAAAAAATATCTTTTATATTTATTTAAAATTCTTAAAAATATTGGGATAATATATTAATTATCATAAAAATATGTTATGTATTACATAACTTTTTCATTTTTGGTTATCTTTGAAAAAAAATATTATGTGTTTATGCATATCTTGATTGATTCAGTCTATAAATTCACGAATTAATCAAATTAAGTAAAATATTTTTCATTCTCATTAGGGTATTTTAAATCACATGAAAATAAGTAAAAACATTTTCCCGCATCATTCCAAGAATTTTACTCAATGTTGACAAGAAATACACCCTTATTAAATAATTAAATTCCGTTCTAAAAAATAAATAAAAAATCAAACTTTTATCCCCTTTTGGGATAACCATGAATAGAGAAGTAAAATAGAAAACTAGGAAATTAGAATCAAGAGTATTATGAATTAATTATGAGAAACAAATGTTAACACAAACATCAATTAAGAAAAAATTTAATCAAAAGTTATAACTAAATAATTAATTATAATAGTCAATTCAAAAAAATGAAGAGATTATATCAATAATATTCAACAGTTATACCATAATATGAAAAATTATTAGAAGATGAAGAGAAGTAATTAATTATAAATTATTATAAAAAATTCTATTACCATTGAAGTTAAGAAAAATATTATAAATTATGTATCCCACATTTCATGAAATTTGAAATATAAATATAAAATTATAAAAAATCCATAACACTTCACATAATGATTTGTTTATCTTATTTAGATAGACAAGTTACCATGATATTTTTAGAAAACATCTCTTATCATTTGTTAAACTCTCTAAAAAATAAATTCTTTCTCTGTAAAATTTATTCAAATTTAAATTCATCATATCATATGGAGTTAAAAATTATATAAATAAAAAATTAAAATGTACAAAATCTTATCTATAAAATTATTTACCCATAAAATTAGGAGCAACATAATGGAAGAATAAAAATTCAAATACAAATAATAAAATATAAAATTAAAAAATACTAAGCACTTTTTATTTTAAATATGGCTATAAAAATTATTTTTATAAAATTAAATTTATGAATATTATAGTTAGAACTTCTTCAGTGTGGATATATTTTTATAAGTAAAATGATGAACCATTATTTTTTATGTCCCTTAATATAAATATCCTTAAGTTCCTTTGAGATAATTGTGTTTTAATTTTTGTAGGATTGATATCTGTTTAATGATAACTTATAATTATAGTATCTTCCCCTTTGACAATTTATGCAGAATAATGCACTTTTTTTTACAAATTATTTTGATTAAAAATGTTATTTATTATATTTTGAGATGTAATTAAATTCAAAACCAATTTTTGAAATTGTCTTCTATAAGAAACTAGATCTTCTTTTCATGTACGTATTTATTTTCTAGTTGTTTTTGAGAAAAAGAGGAGTTTCTAGAAATTTCAAGAGTACATGCCATGCACTTATAAGTACACACTAGGTATCTTGTTGTCACCGGTGACTGTGTATTTTCCATGTAATGGGAAAATACATGGCCGTGTAGGGTATTCTGAAGACCGCCTAAATCAGAGGCATGTTAAAGAAAGTACACATCATGAACTTTGGAAGAACACAATGTTTATGTTCTTTTTATTTCATTAATCAGACCAGGGTCACGTCTAATATGAAGAACAACCTTCTTCTCCATTCATCATGTCTAGAAGCAAAAGTACGATGTAATTCTTCTCTATGCCCATGACTCGCCAACTTTTCTTTGAATAGACCGCTATAGATTGTGTTGGAATCACCATGGTAAGCTATTGTATCATTAGCTCATTGTTTCTTATTTTCTCCTCTTTCAAGAGATATCATTGGTTGAATGTTTTTAGTGTTTTTAAAGATCTATGGAGTTACAGAGAGATTCATGGAATAAGGTTCATGTATATCATCCATACCATGCCGGGGTAGGTGGTTTGTTCCTTTCCGTAGTCAGTCTTTGAGTTATATGTGAATAATAGCCCAATACCCTTTTTAAGGGTATTACATGTTTATGGTTTTTAGCCCTCTTATTGCGTTCTATGACTTGTGTACTTGAGTAGAGGATTTATGATTGTAAATAGTGTTATTTTCCTTGTTATGGATGTGATGCCCATGTTTTCTTAATATTGACCATTTGGTCTCAATTTTCCTATTAGGATGCTTTGTTTTCCATTCCTATTATTGTTATGATAGATTAAATTTATCTATCATGATGTGAAATACTATATACTTTTTATCTAAGTAGTTATTCAAGTTTAATTTGATTTCCTTATACCATTTGTGGACGATTGACTTTGAAAGGGTTGTGGGAACCTGGTGTAGTAGACCATAGGGGGAATGGATGTTGAGGGCTTCCCCAGAGTGTCGGTTTACTGTTACAATGCATGACCATAGGGGGGATGGAATTTGTGCTCCCTTATAGTGTATTTAGTTCTTCATTACAAGACAACGGGGGGAATTGGAAGTTGAGTTATTCCCCAGATTGTTTATAGTTATTGATACTATACCAAAGGGGTAATTGACAATGAGTGCTTCCTCAGAGAGTATTTTCCTAAAGAAGAACCAGAGGGGCTATGTGAAGGCTTAAAGGAACACACCATGTTGGGTAAATACACGTCGTGTATCTATGTTTTAAGAAACATGGATTCCTTCTTTATCCCGTTCTTTTCTAGATCTTCTTTGTTTTAGTCCTTGATAATATTGAACAAAGGAGTGCTATGGACCTTGCAGAATCATGACACCGATACATCCTCTAGTTATATGCTAGATGCAAGGTTGTGATCAGACACCAGACATGACTGATCAAGGACTACCAGCAGATCTTCTTAGAGTGTATGTCATAGAACCAGCTATTATCCTAGATGTAGGTGTCAATGTATAGTTTGAGTAAGGATTTTCGAGGTTCATGCATACATTCAGGGGAGTACCCCATCCAGCCACTTCTATGGCAGAGCTGACGTGGGTTTTCCAGTAGCAGCAACCTCCCAACTTCACAGGGGATGGAGGACCTCAGGCTATGAAGTCATGGTTAAAAGCCATGATTTTTTATCATCAAGAATATTAAGACGCCTCTAGAGAGGAGGGTGACTCTCTATATGTATATGCTTTGATATTACACCAAGATATGGTGTTATGTGATCTCACAGGCAGGATTCCAGCTAGTTATGGCTTGGGATGAGTTCCAGCGTGGCTTCTATGATTACTTTTAACTATAGACTTTGAGGGCTGAAGAAGCCCAAGATTTCATGAGTCTGGAGTAGGGTACTCTTCCAATTATGGATTATTATTCTCACTTCACATATTTGTAATGCTTTACAACTATCCCAAGAGGTGATGAGTTATTTCTGGTAAGGAAGTTTTAGGATAGTCTTAGGAACGACATTCGATATTAGGCTAACATCTTTATGTTGAATTCCATCACTTCTATAGTCATGTAGGTGATGATCATGAAGCACAATCTGAGGGATTATAGAGATCTAATCCAGGGCAGTTTTAACATCTGGAGTGGGTACCCCTCAGACCGATAGCCATAAACACTGTAGGGTGTCTACGTACTGATATCGGAGTAGGCAGAATACTTCTTCTGGTGGCTAGGTGGTGTGCTAAAAGTTTAGGAAGAGCATGAATACGAGGAAATATTTCCCATGTGACCCAATTGAGTTATAATCTTTCCAAAATATGGGACATCTTCAGTTCTTCCATCAGATCTTTTTTCTATTTGCTGGTGATGGGGGTTTTATTTCGACTCCTTGTACCAGAGCATGATAACCAGTTTCTCATCACTCTAGGAATTGGAGTTCTTCTGTCCATTCAGTCCGAGGTGGAGGTCGTGGCTTCCGTGGTACAACACAAGGTTTTCTATTTCCACATGGTGGATTAGTTCATGGATAATAGGGCCACGGTGTAGGTCAGGCTTTTGCAGTAGAGAATACTCAGCAAGAGAAGGATCCCAAACCCTCTAAATTTGGAGGTACAATTCTAGTTGCCTCCATATTAGCTTCTCCACTATTTGATAAAAGGACTTCCCATAGTTTCATATATGTTTCTATTGTGGAGTTCCTTGGGGTATGTATCATTACTTCTGCTGATATCTTGTGTTTTGAAACTCCATGGGGGACAAGAGTGACTAGTTTACATCAACGAATGGAGTGACCTCTTGAGTTTGGTGGGTGTCAATTCTTATGGGACCTCTATGTCCAAGATATGACATGCTATGATGTAGTTCTTGTGATGGACTGGTTAGTTTCCTTCAAGGTAGTTATCAACTATTATTGTTGTAGGCGGAGTTTCACATCACTAGAGGGAAGATCATTTCTTCATAAGGGCTTATTGGATGTCTAGGAGAGATGAGTAGGACCTGAGCATCATCGTTTGGGAGGAGTTACAACCCAGATTAGTAGTCTGAATCTTGATGATCAGGTGACATCACTGTTTGACTTTCTTCTGGTTGTCCATCATTTCTGGAATGTCTTTCCAGAGGAATTTACATATTTTCCTTTAGAGTGAGAGGTGGACTTTTCTGTTGATCTTGTGATTGGAGTGACACTGGTGTACATTCCTCTTTATAGGATTGGTACATCAGAGATACATGAGCTCAAGAATATGTTGAAGGAGTTTCATGCAAAGGGTTTCATGCGACCCGATACTTCTCCTTGGGGTTTTCATGTCCTATTTGTGAAAAAAGTGGATGGTACCCTCAGAATTTCTGTGGGTTATCGGAAGCTGATCTAGTTGAACGTCAAGAATCAATATCCCTTACCTAGGATTGATGTCCTATTTGAATAGCTTCGAGGAGCCCGAGTGCTACCTAAGATTTACTTGAGAGCCGGATATCATCAGCTACATGTTAGATCGTCAGATATAACTCTTACAGAGTTTTAGAGCTTGTATGGTCTCTATGAGTATTTGGTTATGTCGTTCGGTCTCACGAATGTGACTGAAGTTTTCATGGAATTGATGAACTGAGTATTCCATCCATACTTTTATTCCTTTGTGGTAGTCTTTGTGGATGATATCATGGTGTACTCTCATACTCGACATGACCATGCCACACATCTTGAGATTGTTTTGCATACACTGAGAGAGCATATTTTATATGCTGAGCTCTCAAAATTTCACTTTTGGATGGACCAAATTCACTTCTTGGGTCATGTTATCTCATATATAGAAGTATCAATAGACCTAGAAAAAGTGATAACAGCAGTTTTATGGGAGCATCTGTATAAAATCATTGAGGTATAAAGTTTTCTAGGGAATACTAGTTACTACATGAGTTTTATAGAGGACATTTCACACCTAGAAGGGCAACTGAAGGGCCTAATAGAAAAGGGTGGAAATTACTTGTGATCAAATTCTTATGAGCCGACCTTTCTAGAGTTGAAAGAGACGTTGAATTCATCACCGATTCTAGTATTTCCAGAGCTAGAAAAGAGTTATACAGTTTACTATGATGCATCAGGTATCAATATGGGAACAGTTCTTATACAAGGGAATGAGTCATTGTGTATGGGTCTCTCCAGTTGAGGCTACATGAGAGTAATGACCCTACACATGATCTTGAGTTGGCTATAGTTGTTCATGCCATACATTGTTAGAGACATTATCTCTTGGTAGAGCATTTTAGGGTCTTGATTGACAAAAAAATTCTCAACTATATCTTCACCCAGTGTGATCCGAATTCCAAACAATGAATGTGGTTTGAGTACCTTCAATCCTTTGTTTTTCAACTTGACTATATGCCTAGAAAAAGAAACACAGTGGCTGATGCATTGTGTAGGAGGACTCAGATACAGGGAGTTCAAGAGGCCATTAGTGAGTGGAAGCCTATGGCTCTATTCTATGAGATGCATATGGAGGTGAACGATAGATAGGGACAAACATTTTTTTTAGTTTTTATCTATACTCTTATTGAGCGAGTGAGAATGAGGAAGCTATTAGATTCGAGATGCCTAGTCCTACAGGAAAGTGTGTCAGTAGAGGATGTTATTCCTAGATGTAATGCATGTGAGGATGAGATATTGAATTTCCATGGGCACATATGGGTGTTGGTTGACATACGTGAAGAGTTTATGTGGGACTTTCATTCCTCAGTTGGGGATGTTCATCATGGTGTCACCATGATGTATCAAGATCTACACTGTCAGTATTGGTGGCTAGGTATGAAGAGAGATGTTGCTTGTTTTGTCATGAGGTGTTCCACCTGTAAGAAGGTAAAGGTGGAGAATCCGTGACCATTAGGGATTTTTTAGATGTTCCCATTCATGAGTGGAATTCAAATTCTATCATGATGGAAATTGTGATATTTTTACCGAGGTCACCCTGAGGGAATGATGTAGTTTGTGTTGTCACTGACAGGCTCACAAAGGTTTCTCACTTCTTATAGATCAAGGAGACCTTTAGTGTAGATGAGATTGGAAGGTTGTACATCTGAGAGACTGTAAGTATACATGGAGTTCCACACTCCATTGTTTCTGACAACGACACACATTTTACATCTCAGTTCTTGTAGGGAATATAGAGGGATTTGGGCACACAGTTACTTTTGAGTACAACTTACCATCCCCAGACAGATGTGTAGTCCAAGCACATGGTTTAGGTGCTTGAGGACAGGGTATGAACTTGTGTCCTAGACTTTGGAGGTTCTTGGTAAAATCAAATACCTCTTTGAGAGTTTTACTACAATAATAGTTTTCAAGAAACTATTCATATGGCGCCTTATGAGTCTTTGCATGGTTGGCCATGCCGATCACCCTTATGCTAGATGGAGGCAAGAGAGGCAGCTATGCTGGGACTTCGTCTTGTCCAGGAGATTATAGAGAATATAGAGTTGATTCAGAAGACGTTGGATACTGCACAACAATGAAAAAAGTCTTATGTTGATTAAAGGAAACGAACTCTGGAGTTTGAAGTCAGAGATCTAGTTTTTCTACACAACTCACCGATTTTGGGACAAAGGAGGATTAGGAGACATGGTACTCTTTCACCAAGGTATATCAAACTGTTTGAGGTTTTGGAAAGGGTCAGGCCAGTTGCTTATCGATTGTAGTTACCTCAGAGGTACCAGGCTATATATGAAGTCTTTCATGTTTCTCAGCTATGGAATTACTGCTCAGACCCATATCATGTTTTTCAACCTGAGGAGGTTGACCGAGAGGTGAAAACATCTTTCTGGGAGCATCGTATCCAGATTTTTTATCGCAATATAAAGGTTCTATGTGGTCGGTCTGTTCCTATGGTATGGGTGCTATGGCAGAATGGACAATTACATAATGATACTTGGGAGATGGAGGCCAATATACGATCATAGTAGAAGGATCTGTTTGGGGATTCATTTTTAACATTGCCTTTCTAGGGAAATTTAGGGACAAATTTCATTAAGGGGGGAAGTTTGTAAGAACTCAGATCTTATTTTCAGGTATGCCTTTCTTTGATGGGTTTTTATAAAAAGAAGAGTTTTTAGAAATTTCAGGAGTACACACTGTGTAATTATAAGTACACGCCATGTATCCGGTTTCCGTGGGTGACCATGTACCAGTCATGTAATGGCCGAGTACATGGTCGTGTGGGGTGATGTGGTGACCACATAAAGGGGAGGGCAGTTAAAGCAAGTACATTCCATGCACCCATAAATAACATGTTATGTACTTTCGTTTTATTTCATTAAATGGATGAGGGTCACATCTTATTGATAGAACACCCTTCTTCTCCATTCGTCTCATTCAAGAGTGACCATATGGAACAATTATTCTTAATGTACATGAATCGCCATATGTTTTCCGAATCAACCATTGTCAATTGCTTTGGAATCACCATGGTATGCTCTTCCTTCTTTGAGATCCTCATTTCCCGATTTCTCCACTTTCACGAGATATCCTTGGTTGAAAATTTTTATCATTTTTGTAGATCTATGTCCTTCTAGGGTGATTCGAGGAATGAGGTTCATGTATATTGTCCGTACAATGTCGCGGTAGGTGGAATTTTCCTTTCTATAGTTAGTCTTTGAGTTATATGTGAAAAAGTGTCCAATACCTTTGTTCAGGATATTGCGTGTTTATGGTTTTTAGCCATATTATTGCCTTATATGACATTGGTGCTTGAGTAGAGGATTTATGATTGTAAATGGGGTTATTTACCATTCTATGGATGTGTTGCCCATCTTTGCAAGATATTGACTGTCTGGTCTTGCTTTTCCAGTTAGGCTACTTTGTTTTCCATACCTAGTATTATTAGAATGGTTTAAATTTATTTGTCATGATGTGAGATACTACAGACTATTTATCAAAGTAATTCTTGTGGTTTTATTTGGATTCCATATACCATTTGTAAACTTTTAGCTTACACAGGGCTGTGGGAACCTGGTGTGGTAGACCATACGGGGAATGGACACTGAGGGCTTCCCCAGAGTGTCTGTTTACTCTTACTATGTGAGAACATAAGGGGGATGCACATTGTTCTCACTCAAATTGTATGTAGTTTATCATTACAATACCACATGGGGAATTGGATGTTGTGTGCTCCTCGAGAGTGTCTATATTTATCTATACGAGATCAAAGGGGGAATTGATGGTGAGTGCTTCCTTAGAGAGTATTTTCATAAAGATGAAATGGAGGGGTTAGACAGTGAGTACTTCCCAGAGGGTTGCCTGTGTTTGTTTTTGGAACCATATGGGTTAGGCTATGTGTAATTTCCATAGGGTTACTTAAGATTGTTGGTTTCATAACTAATAAATGAAAATGGATGTAATTGAAACTATTGGATTGTTTGTTTTTTATTACTTCCTTGTTTTTTGTTTTATTTTCCATTATGCCTACCATATATATATATATTCACAAACTTTTAGGCACAAATCTTTGGGTGGTAGACTACTGGGATTCATCTCACACCCAGTTTGGGTAATTATTTTTGGCCCAAATAGATTATATTAGTGCATGTTTAGACAAGGGAAATCACTCTACTATGCTAGGTACTTGACTGTTGTGGAGCTGGGGATAATGGGACTAAGCTGTGGCTTGAAATGAAGTTAGAGTTTATTTGCTTTCTTTTTTACTTTGGTTTGGTACTTTATTCCAGCATGGTAACATGTTTGGATACTTTCCTAGATATATTTATCATGCATCATATATATATATATGATCTAGTTGTTTATTACTTTCAGTCTTATGCTGTTTACTTATTGCATGTTTTTACTGATTCTTCTATTGTTATCTGTTTATTTTAGCTGCTTTACTCTGCCTATGAGGGTATAGTTCCCCCACTTTCACTCCTAACGCCCTCACTGTAAGTCAGCAGCCTCTGGAATTTAGGTAAATGCGTTTGATGTCATGTGAAAAACTAGGTATGGGTCACCTTTGGGTGGCTCCCAGAAATGGGATGTTACATCCTCGATGAGTTCTATTATTTATATATCTTGTCAAATTTCTTACTTAAATATGTAAATTTAGTTAGTAAAGTATCTTCAAAATATCAACTTATGGTTTCAATTAAACATCCAAAAAATTATTAGATGTATAAATAAGGTTACAATTATATATGAACATTTAATTAATTCTAGAAATATATATTTTCACCATAGTTTTCCAAAATATTTCAATAATAATCTTTTGTTTTACTTACAAATTATTATTCAAAAGGCTTTAAACTGAGTATTCTAGTTTAGTAATATTATTCTTCATTCCCTCATATAATTTATACTACACAAACTCATTATCTTAATTCAATTCATATTTTTCATCTTCTAAGGAAAATGAAACATTTTTAAAAATTATATTTTTTTAATGAAAATATGTCATTTTTTCTAATAAAATGCCATTAATTTCAAAGACCATTAGAAAAAATAGTTATTCTTCTACTATAATCATTATCTTCTGATGTACTATTAGAAATAAATTAATATACATTATAATTCAATGTTTCTAAAATATTCAAAAATATAATTAATTTCATATTATAATATCTATTGTATTAATTATTATAGTGACACAATCATATTACACACTTTGTTACATGATTTTTAACATAAATACCTAATAAACACATCCCATAGATATAAAGTTCTAGTTTCTTTGGGAGGAAAGGTTTATAAGGCATGAACACTAAACTAAAATAAAAAATCATTATTTAAATATCCATAATGACATTGTAAATACTATTTATCTTATAAAAATATATAGGATATCCTAGGGAGAACATGTAGAAAATGTGTGATCTGTAAAGCCTGGTATGAGAATAATCATTATAATGGAGCATAATATAAGATAAAAATGGAATTACAAGATATAAAAAAGGAAATTCTCTAAATAATATTATGAAAGTATAACACAATGAATACGGAATCCTAATATCACATTATGATAGAAATGTGAAAAAATATAAAAACATGAAATCATAATCCTATTCCATGTCTCACTTCCAAGACATCAAAACATGGTGGATAGAGTCCCATAATGGATTTCATTTACTCCTTAGTCCCATAAATATCATCTAATGTTATATAATAATTGTCTAATTAATTGAAGCACTATCAAGATACATCCATCATAACTTATATATGTATATGTGTTTCACATAATGTATTCCTAAATAAGGACTAAGCGTAAGAAATACCCATATAAAGTAATGGATTTCATAAAATTTCCTCAAGAATATTCAAAGTATATTTCATAAAGAGAATAAAAAATTAAATATTTTTTACATGAATATTTGAATCAAAACTCATAGGAATAAAATATTGAGTTTACATTAATAAAAATTCACTATAGAGGATAGAGAATTCGGTATAGAAAAGAACCTATAAAACAAAATTTATGAAATAGGTAAAAGGTATTTGAAGGAGAAAATAATATACAATTTCATTTAAAACAAGAGATTAAAAATGGTAAACCCAAAAATATTGCATATTTTATAAAAACATCAAAGAGAAAAATAATTTTAAAGAGTTTTACATGAAAGGATTAAGGGACAGAAAAATACACCTTTTTCTAGTTTGGTTTCTATGTGGGGTTTGAGAAATGAATGTAATGAATGTGTTTCCAAATTAAATAAATGGAGAGTATTATTAGTATATTTTTATGGGAAATATATACATAATTTAGAACAACTAAATAATTATTAATATGGAGACAAAGTGAGGTAGATTAAAATCGGAATAAACCAATGAAAATAGGGGTGTTTAGATATTTCCTTACCTCGTGTCTAGATTAATTTTACACTATATACTAGTGACCTAAATAATCAGATTAGATTTATTAAATCACTGATTCATAAACATATTCAAAAATATATATATTTTATTTTCAGGAATTTATATTAGTTTATAGTTATTTTATTGGGATATAATTTTTTTCTCTACTGTCTCATGGTTGATCATGTAAGGGATCCTAGGTTTCATCCCATGTAGATAATTAAGTTTGTTCTTTAATAAGTTGATCTAAAACTAAAAAGTCATTATGAGACGATGTTTATGCTGTTAATAGAGTTTACTATGGTTGTTAAAGTAAAAGTGTATTAATAATGTATTTATTTTATATAGTTTGGTTATTATCATCATACAATTCTTCCACTACGGTGGTTTTTTCAACCATAGTAAACTGACACAATTTTATTAACTATATGACCATTTATCAATTAAAAAACATAAAAAATTATATTATGCAATTATTTTTATATATTGTAACCATAATAAATGTATAAAGACTAACCTTGAAGGTGGTGGTAAAAAACTAAGTATGTTGTTCGTGGAGGTGGTGAAATGACCATAAAAAATAACACTATAATATTATAATGAAGTGAGAAGATGGTGGATAAAGGATGATACACTAAAAAAATAACATTCTTGTATATTTATTATAGTTGATTTTGTATTCCATGTTGGGTGGATGAGGTATTATAAGACAATAATTAAATGATATATATTGATAATATTTACCTCTTTAAATATATTCTCTAGAAATACACCTTATAGAACCATGGTTTTTGGATTTGATGAGACTAGAACTATACGGATTTTGGGTAAGCGTTATAATGATAAATTGGAATAACATTGAAAATATCCAATTCTTATGAGGTTTAAGGATATTTGGTTGTGTTTATAATGAGAGGATATGAGTTATTTTTATTATAATAATCATTAGATTATTATTTTTTCTCAAGAATTCAAATAGGGTTGTTTTTTATAAAAATATTGAGTAATTAGTACTTTTGAGTTTTAGATAATGGTTCTTTACGTCATCCATGACACACTAATTCATATATTCTTTTATAATACAAAATCATGTATCCTACCATATTTCATTATTCTCCAAAAATCAATTATTTTAGAAAAATACAAAAGACATTCCATAAACATTTTTAGCATGTTTATTGCAAAACTAAAATCCAATTTATGAAAATAATATTATGTATATAAGAAATTTAGTTTTTCAATAAAATTAATATTTATTTCAAAGATATTATTAATTGTAATATGATCATTTATCCGATTCCTTGGAATGTTACTCATGGTCTCATAAAAATATATTATCATTATAATATAGCAGAATATAATTTTATAAACTAGTTTATAAAAATAGATATTCATTTAGTTTTTTATATTTATCATAAAAATAAAAATATAACATATTTCTTTTATAAAATAAAAACACATATTTAATCATTTTAAAAATAGTTATGTATTTTTTTTATGAAATTAGGATACCACATTTTTATCTTATAAGATAACTAAAACTTTTTTTATAATTACATAATAAAGGTTACTATTCTAACAACAATGTTACTACTACTAATAGTATGATTACTATTGGAATGGTTATAATACCATTCCAACAGTTAGATTTGAAATTGTAATATAGGTTTCAATCCTTCAATAAATACTTTATATTTTAACCACTATTAATTCATTACTATTTTCAATTAATGTAAAATATTATATTCTTAATTTTTTTCGTTAGATTACTCATATTTATATTCTTTTATACAATATTGTTTGTGAGTGTGGTCATTCTAGATGATCAATTAAATCAATAACTTTATATGATTATAATCTTATTTTCTATTTTCTATCACATTGTAACACTTTCATTTCACATAGCTATATATATTTTCAAAATTTAATATTCCAATTAATATGATAATTTGTTTTTGATTTCCATTATATGGTTCATGTTTTTTATATTATACTATATTAATAAATGTGACACATACATAGGTTAAAAAGTGAAATTTCATTCATTAATGTTTATGCTATAAAATTTATTCCCCCATAATAAATTTCAAACATAATATTTTATTTCACATTATGAGGTAAAAAATAGAGGTAATTATACTTTATTTCTTTCTATTATTCCCATGATTTCCCTTACTGCTTATTATTCCACCATATTACACTGACTATGTTAGTGTTCTTGTAGCAATAAAAACTATCTTTACTATCAAATATCTTCACCTTGTGATCTTTATAAAAGAGATAATTCTCCAACTCTATTACATATAAATTCTATACATTTTAGGTATTTTCTATTTATATACTCAAGAATGTTACATGGAACACCTCATGTTATTGATCCATTATTGGTGGGAGCTCTTGTTGATAAGACACAACACTTATACGATTAGGAATCTCAAAAGGTCTAATGTATCTAGGACATAGATTTCCCATATTACCAAATAATATGACTCTATACGATATAGATATGTATAGAAACACCTTATCACCAACCTAAAACGAAGTGTCTCATCGATTTGTTTTAGTATAACGATTTTATTTTTTATGGGAAGGACTTACATGATGCTAAATGGTTTTGAATTTTTTTACCATTTATTTAACTATTTCATGTCCCAACAACTTGTGTTCAAAAACATCATCCTAGCACAAATGCTTCCTACATCTCTTCCCATAAATGGATTTATATGGATCCAGTTGTCTTCTTAAGTGGATTCTATTATTGTATGAAAACTCAACAAGAAGAATATGTTGATCCATTCCAACTTTTATGTCCATCAAACATGATCTCAACATGTTCTGTTGTTCATAGATACTTCACTTATATTTTTCATTAGTTTGGGGGTGAAAATAAATAATATTGATCAATTCAGTGATTACATCATTTTTTATACTTTTCTAGTAAATGTAGGCAAACCTTGTGTCTTGTTCGGATATAATCAATGGTGGTGTTTTATATACCCTCACCACTTATTTGATGTATATATTTGAATGTCGATCCAGAGAGAAGTCCCCACAAATAGAAATACAATGAGAACTCTTTATAATCTAGTCAACCAAAACCCATATGTAATTTTTCCCTATGGTTGTATTCAAAAGGTTCATGAAAAAAAGTGGTGATATTCCCCAATTTAGAAGTATTTTTTTGTAACAGTTTCACCGCCCCCTTAGATATTTACCTTTATGCATAATCTTTCTAACATACTATGTTATTTAATGAATATTCAGGGACCTCCCTTTTCATATTGTGCCACTAATAGTGATCTTATATATCTCGATAAATCTATATGCACCATTGGTGGATGAATAATACTGATCTATGTGGGTGATTCAATAACTCCTTATTTATCTCATGATTTGATGGAGCACATTTTTGTGAAAAAAATATTACAACCCAATCCTTATTAGTTTTGATCTCCAATTATTTCTAAATTATTATAGATTCCACATTATTATTCATTTCTATATCATCCATTTCTACAACATTTATTTTATTTAAAATTGATGGTTGAATAGTTATTTGATCTTGGTCAAATGTTTTTTTCTTTTATGACATAAATTCCAATTCCACATAAGTCTAATAAGATTAGATCCTTCTCAATTCACACCAATGATAAGTTTGTAGAATCCGTTTTACATAGAGAATGTAAAAATTTACTTACCTTCTAAGGATAGAAATTTATTGATTAGTCACATTTCTTTATGATATTTGATGATCTACATTGTAACATATTAATCCCCATCTATGTTATTATATAATTGGGGCTCTCATGATCTATGTATATTTCACACTTCACACTATAGAGATAATTCTGAAAAATCGTTAATGAAAAGATCATTATAATCAACTATATATCATGTGTTCGCTAGTATTTCTCATGAACATTAAACTTATGTATAGTGTAGGTTATCACTGTAACATTTATCATAAGTGGAAAACCAAGACCTTCTATTAATCAATACTAAATACCTCAAATATTTCAATACATGTGGGTAGTTTGAGTACTGGTGTAACAATAATACTCTTTTTCAATTCATTGAATCTCACTTTGAATTAATTTTTCTTGAAAAATTTTAGTCACATCTAATTTTGTTTTATCAGTTTGTTTGAAAATTGTGATAAATTCATCACAAATCATCAATAGTTCAGAGATAGTCAGAAGAAACTACAAATCACCATTATAGATGTTATTCTAGGCCACTCCATAAATTATTATTTCATTGAAGTAAAAAAAATATTTCTTTTTAAGTAATTACATATTACAATAATGATACATACTTTATAAAAAAGTAACATTTATTGTTCTTTTTATATATCATCTCCATTCACAATATCTTTACCATAGTTTGAAAATTTTCATAGTGATCCTCTTTGATTTTAAAATATTTTAGAATATTATCTGTAAATACTTCCACTAATTTGTTTAGGTAATATACATATAATATATTCATTATTTCCAAGAATATCTCAAGTGAATTAGTGAGTCTAAAGAGCATCACAATGAACTCATAATACCTTTACATTTTTCAAAGGGCATCCTTGATGATATATTCCTTCTTAACCTTTAATTAGTGACATCTTAACTGATGATACATTGTATAGATGTATTAATACCCACATAAAAATAAAAAAAATTATCAATCCAAGGTAGGGGATACTTGTCCTTAACAATGATTGTTTGAGTTAATGATAATCAATGCATAGGAACACTATACAATCCTTTTTCTTATCAAATAGGACCTTCATGACCCATGGATAAATACTGAAGAATATAAATCAATTTTATAGATTATTTTTTAAAAAACATATTCATTGGCGTCTTTTCTAAATGGGGTTTGGATAGGAAAGATATCCAGCTATAAAATCATTTTATAACTCAAAATATTGGTTTGGAGTAAGAATGGGAAACTATTCAGAGAATACATTGGTATGGTCCTCATAATGGGAATGTATTCAAGAATAATTATCTCATTTTCTTCAATAATTTGTGCTATCTATTAATTATCATAATCAAATAAAATCCATTATTGAGAAGATTATTCTAATTGAGATTTATCCTCATCCTAAAACTTGTACAAAATGGGAGGATGATTTGGGATAGAGAGATTATTTACCTCTCTATATAATTGATGTTTGATTTATATTGAGACAAACAATTCATTCCTCGTATAACATAAAATTTCAATAATGTGGGTATTATAATATTTGTGAGCATATTATGCCCACAATCATTAACAAATGAGTAATTATATACGTGGGAAGAAATAATTGATCTACTTTCTATTCACACATATAACTCAACACACATGCTTTGATGTGGTTTATGAATAATTATAATAAATTCTCCTGATATAGAAGAATGTGTATAAACATAATAAAATAATATGATATTAATTATTGAATGAATAAATAGAGTCCTATCAAAAATTAATAATTAGGGTATACAATAGAAGTAGTGATACCATAAGCCCATCTTTGGCCTCATTTCCATTTAGGTTATTATTGTATGTTATATATGACAACACTTGGTTTACAAAATTGGATTGTATAATTACAATGTAATTTTTTACATTAAACATTGTAATGTAGGACTAAGGTCAACCAAAACCATTTTTTCTTATATCTTATTAGTGGGTTTCTTCAACTCCCTTAAAAATTGATTTTCCCGATGTCCCTATTTTCCAAACATGAAGAATATTCACAATCTAGTGAGATAGTTTCTAGGATACTTTTTATCATACTTTTGACATGTGGGTAGTTCAATTTGAATTCCTATATTGGATTTGTTTGTTTGTTGAACTACATTAAACTCCATTTAACAGTTTTTATCTATATCCTCTCAATACCAATGATAATCACCAAAAAAATCTAGAAATTAAGGGTAGACAATTCAATATATTCATATATTAATAAGTAATTAATGGTTAAATATTTTAGAAAACTCATATTTCATCCACTAAATACATATTCAACCTTACTTTCAATTTCAAATATAAAGATAGAGGCTTACCATGCGGGAGTTTTGAAGTTTGACTAATAATCCCTGATGGATTCATATTTCATTTCATTTAGTATAGGGAATTCCCTCTCTAAATTATGAGAGGGATTTAATGAAAAAAATTTATTGAGAAATATTTTGTTTAATCCTTCCAATTCCATAGACTATATTTCTTCTTTTGCGTTCTTGTCCTTGATCATGGTCCACCATTCATCAACTTATCCCTCGTGGTGATAATAAACAAATATGAATTTACCATATTTGGAGTAATAGAAGATAGAAAATACCTTATATATTGAGATAATATTTTTTTATTAGATGATGGGATTAGAATGCCCACTACACCATGGAGGCCTTTATCCCATATAGGACTCAACCAAAAATTTCTCTTTTTTTAGGAGAAATAGGGTCATCTACATGATTCATTTTATATTTCATATATTTATCCATTTGAGCTTTTACTAGCCTTAATTTATTGACACCAAATCCCATTAATATAGGTATTTTGTTAGATAAATCATTGCATTTCCCATTATATTGGTTGTCAGCATGATTTCTTATATTTCACCCAATTAACTAAAATAAAGGAAAATTAGGGTTGATAATACATAAACACATAATTATATATAAGTGAAATTAATAAAATTGAAGGAATACCAAAAAAATGGAATGAATATACTAACCATTTAGTTTACAGGGATCAATATAGGTTATACATGGTAATGTTCCTATTAGGAATTATGACCTAATAATCTATTCAATTAATTTATAATGGTTCGTAATGAGTTTTTGAATTTACCATTGCATACTACTGGGAGTATCAAACTAGGTTTGTGTTAATTCCTCATTATCGCCAAATACGTATAAGTTAAGTTAATTACCATTGATACCTTTATGGGATTATATACTTAGGTACTTGTATTCCATATCCACATTAACTTTTTGTATCGACACATGGATTTAATTACATAGGAAGTAATCATAATATAATATTCCCAAAATTTATTATTTTTCCTTTTACATAGACTTATACAAATGTTTTTTCTAATTTATTATAATCATTATCCCAAAAAATAACTATACTATGATATATTATCAATAATAGTGGACCATACCTCTCACACGTATTGTTTAATAATATTTATCATAAATACCCAATAAACACAACTTAAGGATCTAGAAGCCTAATGTTTTTAAAAGACGAGTTTTATAAAACATTAACACTAAGGTAAAATAAAAAAAATATATTTTATTATATATAAAGGGATTCTAAATCCCATTTAGACTCTAAAAAATTATAAGATAACTTATGGAATCCATAAAGGAAATGGGTGATCTAGAATGCATTATAAGGGAATAAGCAAGTTAAAGGAACCTAACATATGAGATGAATGACATAAAATGTCAACATAAAAGATAAAGATCACGATTAATCATATGGAATAAATATATATATAATTTAGTATTATAAAATCTTGACACCAATGGAATTTTGTAAAATTATAAAACATGAAATCATAAGAATATGTCAAGGTTAACTACCAAGATGTTGTAACCTAGTAGACTGAGTCCCCTAATGGATTGGGTTTACTATTTAATCCCATAAATATAATTAAAGGAGTTATAAAGATTACCTAACTCATTAGAGTTCTATATGGCACCACCTATCATAATATGTGTATTCATATTTGTGCCGTATACGAGAATAAAATATAAGGAACAAGTATAAAAAATACCCAAAAAATTAATGGGTTACAAAATTTTTCTTCAATAATATAAAAAGGATATTCTAAAAAGGTTCCAAATAGAAAAAAGAAATAAATATTTATGATCATCGTATTTGAATCAATAAGAAGAGTTCTCAAATATGGAGTTAAGTTTAAGAAAAACTCATGAGAAATCTATCGAATTGGTATTAGATCTTGGATTTTTTATCAGTTATAGATCCCTTTAAATTCAGTATAATTACTTCATATGGAACTAATATGAATTCTCTATGGGGTTAAAAATGTTATGAGGGTTTTTAGGGATTTTAAGAGGTCTGAACCCCAACTGGTGGAGAAAACAACTATGGAACATGGTCATTAGAAGTCGTGCGACCTAAAAATCATGGTCTTACTAACCGAGTAGGGCTAGATAATGAGGTGAAGTCGGGTGCATGGTTTTACATAAATATTCTCTAGGGTATGCACTACAGTATGAAATGTATATAGTTTTTAGAAGATTCATATGTCATGGTAGATGCATGGCTTCCTTAACTGTGTGGCCGAACTATGTGACTTCCCACTTTAATTAGTAGGTGGGATATAGTTAGCACATAGTTTGGCCATCAATGTGGAAAAAACAATAAGACCAGTATTTTTTATTGAAAATTTCTAAACTTACCTTAATGAAAATTTTAATTTCCCTCATCCACTCGTTTCCTCCAATTTTTAGTGTGTAGTGGTTTCTCAAACCATTTTATCTCTCCTCCATCTAAAGCTTAAATTTTTTATATCTTCTCAATATAGTGTCAGATTTAGCATCTGTTAGTTTATTGGATCTACACTAGTAAGATATTGATTATTTTTTAGAAAATATTCATTTCTCTTCTCTGAAAAGTAGTTATTGATGTGTAGGTTAATATTCCCAATTTTCATGGCCTTCTTATATTCAATAGATTTATTCCAATCTAGTATGAAATAAAGGATGATACGTGACATGGAGAGTTGTACGAGTATGAGGTAAGTGGTCTATAATTTTATCCTCAAGTCTGGATGTTTTATAATATGAGTTGTTGTCATGCATGCAAATTTCACCGATCATGGAATCTAAATTGAAAATATATTATATAGGTTTTCTTTCTTGGTACCTATGGAATTATTAAAACCTATTTATTATTAATAGTTTTAAACCTTATAGTGATCCATTCCTTTTGTATGAACCCTCATAATGAATAATTTTTCCTTGAAGTTATTATGACCAAAACAAAAAATGATGTGTTTAGACTTTAATTAAATTGATAATACCATGTTGATAGGGAATGAAAGTAGTTCCATATCACAAATATTGATTTTGATAAATATAATTAATTGAATTTAAGTGTTTAGTAAGCCTATGTCACTTTCTTAAACTAAACTATGGTTACCCCCTCGATAATATTATGTGTAAATGAGTTGTTAATTAATTATGGCTCTTACTAAAGTCATGAATTATTCTAATAGATTAAAAATAATGGAATGATTACCCATGATATTTGTAGTAATTGGGAATGAATACCCTTATGTCGGTTTCATATGAATGGTCATAATGACCCTTCAATATAATACAAAATGGGCATGATGACCCTCTACAATTATTGTAAATTGGAATAGAATATGTTGTTTTTATATAAATGGTTTAATACCCTCCAACTTATTACTATATGGGAATGGAGTACCCTATTATGTTAAATTGGGCATAAAATCCATATTCTATGATACTGGGCAAGAAGTTTCTATCATATGACACTGGGCATGGGGTACCCTTTACTACTGTGATACTAGGCATGTAATCCCTTACTACTCTTGTGATACTGTACATTGTGACCCATGATAAATGTTTAATGTTATTTCAAAATGGGCATGAAGTTGGTAGATTCACCATGGTTTCCTTTAGGAACCACATCCAACCGATTTATTGATATTATTATTGATTTAATTTATTATATCTACAAACTTCTAGGTTATACACACTTAAATGAAATTTATAGACACCATTGGTGGTGGACTACTGAGATTTATATCATACCCTATCTAAGATTCCAATTGAACATAGGAGGAATACTTTTTTTGTTATAGATATGTTGAAGAATATTCATATTGATGCATGAATTATGGAATGAATTAGGAAGAGATCATGGTTGCAGATGATAGGGATGGAGCATGGGATATTGGAATAGATTTTTCATTTTTATCCCTTTTTATATGTAATGATTCCCAATTCCTGTATCCATGTTTTCATAATTTATAAGATAAATCAAAAACATTATCATCCATCTGTATATGATTAAGTTTGCTGCATTTGATTATTACTCAGTTCTTGGGTATTCATGTCTATTTCAACTGATTATTCAATGTTATACTTCTTCTACAGTTTATATATTGACTGAACCACTATTATACTCTAATAATTAGAGAATAGTCTCAGCACAATCACATCGAAGGCCCTAACTACTAGTCAGTGTCCTTGGGAATTTGGGGAGATGAACTGGAGGCCATGTGGCCCACCCGGATTAGGCACCACTATGGAATCCTACCTTTTTATTACATAACATTTCATTAAATTTTATAAATAGAGGATCATTAAAGATTAGTCTCTTGGAAGTAAGGTACATAATTCATGAAAAAATGAAAACATTATTATAATCCACTTGATATGTCTATCTATTTTTTCTTCCTAAATAAAATTATTCCAACTCAAAACCTTAGAAAAACATCAAAATAAAGGGTGAACATAATCCTCAATAAGGGAGAAATGGGAAACAATTACATGTGAACTAGAGAGATACCAATAACAACATTATTAATTTCATAATGGAATGATAAATATACATATAACTATAGTAATAAAATTAATAATAACTTGAAAATTTTTGTACAACTGTAAATATAAGCATTCTTAAAAATATCACCATGGTCCATCCCTAAGTTGTCATAAAAATTACCATGGTTATTAACCAATGTATCATAAAACATTTCACCTCTAGAGATTAATTTCTTTACCGAATTAATTGGATAATTATAAAGGAATTCCATTAATATGAATTTATTTTAATGTGATCCACATAGATAACAATCAAACATTTCATAAATAACCCATAGAGAATAAAATAAATGGATTCCATATCAAAATCATTAAATTTTAAAAGTGTTTAAAAAGATTATCATTATTTCATTTATAACACATAGAAAGGGAATTAATGTTTTATGTTTGTAAATAAAATAATAAAATAAATTATTTTAATGTCTTGATTAGTACCCTTGAATAAGAAAGAGGTTTGAGCATTCACATATCGAAAATACAATAATTAGTTGATAAAAAGAGAGAGATTTTGAGAAGAAAATTATACAGCATAATGGGTATGAAACATGGTTTTAAAAACATTATAAAAGAGTGGAAAAGGGTAAAAAATTCATAAAAGACTCATAATACAGTATATAAACATAATAAAATATAATTAAGAACATGGTATAGAAATTCTATATACATACAACATAAAAGAGAACTTGAAAATAAGAGAGAAGTTGAGAATTCACTTACTTTGAAGCGTAACTACAAAAACTATAAGATAGTGATACTGGGGGCTTGACAAATCCTTGGGAGGACTCCTTCTGAGTTAATAATATTACCTATATTAGGCCTATTATATTAAAATTAATGGAAAAGAATAAATCTATGGGTATTTATAGTAATAGAGAGTGAGTTTTTTATTAATTTCTGAGGACACCTCATTAGTGGTATTTGCAAAACCAGGGACTTTACCATTGTATTTTCCCATGGTATTGGAAAATTGGGACAAAAAATATCATATATTAATTCAATATAGTTGATCATCATTTTAAATTGCTTGATAAATCATTATGATGTCATTAAACACACCGAAAACTCAAAACTGTAGTTTCACAATTCACTGAAAGACAAAAAAATTTATAAAAATATCATAAATTTACCGTAGACTAATATAAACAAAATATATTAAAAAATGAGATTTATTTAGTCATAATAATTATCTAAATATGATAAATTTTTTATTCATATCTATGAATTCTTAACTTCTAAAAATAATAGGGGACAAAAAACCCATAACAAATTACAAAGTAAATTTTTTGACACTTGACAAAAATAAAATTATTTTATAATTTTTAATAAAAAGGACTATTTCTATAAAACTAGTTAATTATAATAAAAATTATTAATTAATTATTAGTTTAATATAATAATTTATATCTCTCTGAAAAGTTCAATTTTTACCCGAAAAATCTATTTATCAAATTCAATCTCAATTTTTAAGAAAAAATATTTTTAAAACAGAAATGATGAAATAAAATTTTAATTTAAAGAAAGGGATTAAATTTAATGTGACTATGGGCTTGATACATAACCCCTTTAAACACCATAATATTACCTATGGGTAAGGTGCACAATAGTGATAGACTCTAGGGGCGGGTCATATAATGTGGCCCAAGTGTTAATATTCACTAACTTGAACTTCTCCCATAGGTAAGTTCATTCACGGTTAACATGTTGAAGCTCAACTTGGGATTGGTTGAGAGAAAATCCCTGTGACCCTAACTCCTTCCCAATCACTGAAAAATGTGCTTTTTACAACCTGATACTACTAGTTTAAGCCGTTAATTCTCCCCTTCTACATTAATTAACCATTATCATTTCTATTTATAAATGATAATAAAAAAATTATGAGTATAGTTTCCAATGATCATATTGACCAAAAATCATAAATGACCAATGGTCATATAACATATGAAACTAGATGTTTATATTAAAATATACTTTATTTTTAATGAGATATAGTTTTATTGTGTAATAATATTACACACATTTTTATGAAACAATTATCATTTAGAACTTTCTGGTTGTTACATTCTTCCCCCATTAATAAATTTCATCCCCAAAATTTCATCTCATTCCCTTAGTTGAGAAAAGTTTTGGCTAATTTTGCCTCATTGTTGCATCCGGTTCCCAAGTTGCTTGTTGATATTTGTGGTTCCTCCTCAACACAATAATGAGGTGGGTCATCCAGTTATGTAGAACCTTGTGTCTATAGTATAAGACCTCCATCGGCTACTCCTCATAAGAGAGGTCATGTTCTTGTTGTAGCACAACTGAATTCTAAACATGTGAAGGGTTAGTTATGTACATATCAAGAGGGATACATGTAAAACATCGTGAACTTGTTCTAGATTTGGAGGAAGTGAAAGCTGATCAGCCATTGGTCTTATGAATTCAAAGATTTCATATGGTAAAACGTACCTAGGGCTTATATTTCATTTATTCCCAACCTGCATGACTATCTTCCTTGGATAAATTCAATGAAATTATTTTTCACAAACATTAAAAAAGAATTACCTTCGACTGTTGTCAGTATAGCATTTATACCGACTCTGAGAAGCCTTTATGTGTTATTGGATGGCATGAACCATTTCTTTCATCTCTTGACCATGACTAGGCCCGACACAATTTATCTCACTAGATTCAACACAATAAGTAGGAGTTAAACATCGCTTCCCATATAGATATTCATAGGTTTCCATTTTAATGATCAAATGGAAGTTGTTTTTGTAAGATAACTCAAAAAATGAGATATGTTTCTCCCATTCACCTTTAAATTACATTGAAAATATTTTCATCATTTCCTCGAGTGTTTAAATATATCTTTTATATTGGAAATCATTTTGGGGGTTATAGGTCATACTAAAATTCAATTCAGACCTCAGTTCATGTTGAGGACTTCTCTATAAATTTGATCTAAGCCTCAGATCATGATCAGATAAGATAAACAATGGTACCCCATGTAAACATACCACTTCCCTCAAGTAAATACTGGAAATTGTTCCATGAGACAAATCTTCTTGAATAGAGTTGAAATGGATAGTTTTGCCGAGATGGTCCACTATAACCCATACCGTATTGTTTCCTTTGAATGTTATCGGGATACTAGTGAAAAAGTCCATAGTAATATTTTCCCACTTCTATGCTGGTATTGGTAGTGTGTTTAATATCTCTTTAGGAATTTATTTCTATGACTTCACTTTCTAACACACTAGGAAACTTTTAGTGTAGTCATAAATCTCCTTTTTCATGTTTTCCCACCAATAATAATCATGAAGATCCTTATACATTTTAGCGCATCTAGGATGTACAGAGAATGCAGATCTATGAGCTTCATACATCAACTCTTATTTATTTCTAGAATAGATAGAACACATAGTCTTGTATGAAATTTCAGTACACCTTCTTGATCGATGTTTAAGCCAGGAAACTTCCCATAATTCATAGCCTCAAACTTCTTCTATAACAAAGGATATTATTTTGGATATTTCATGATATTCTCTTGGAAGAATGGTTGAGAAATCATTTTTCATAGTGTTTATGATGTCCCTTAAAATACAATTACCATGTATAGTTTCACTAGGTCTTTGATCGAGGTATCTCTTTGAATTATCATCATTTTTTGAACATCAAGGTCCTTCCTACTTAATGAATCAACAACTTTTTTCTCTTCTATTTTGATAATGAATTTAACAATAATAGTCTTTATTAATTTCCAACCATATCCTTTATCTCATGTTCAATTCCTTTTGTGCAAAAAATTACTTTAGAAAATGTTGGTTTATGTATATATCACACTTATCCCGATAAAGATAATGCCTCTATATTTCCTAAAAAAATAGCCAAAAACAGCTCCAAATCATGCGTAGTATAATTTCACTCATGAGGCTTTAGATGTTGAGATTCATGAACAATCACCTTGTCATTTTCCATGAGGACACACCCATTCCATTTTAGATATACCTCACTGAAAATAACTAAAACTTCTCCGATAGAGTGTAATGTTATAATGGGAGATGTATCCAATCTATTCTCCAGATCTTGGAAAAATTATTCACGCACTTTTGTCTAGATGAACTTGATGCCTTTTCATGTTAACATTGTTAATGGATTATAAATTCATGAAATGTTTTTTCACAAAATTCTTATAGTATCCCGCTAACCCAAGGAAACTACAAATCCTAGTTATTTTTATAAGATGAAGCCACTCTTTTACAACATTTGTGTTTATTGGGTCAACTGATATTCCTTAATTGGATACAATGTACCCAAAGAAAGCAGCTTTTTCTAACCAAAATACCCATTTTTTGAACATTCCAAAAATCATATCCATCCATATGTTTTTAAAAAATTACACTTCTATGACCCTCATGCTCCTCACAAATTTTATAATATTTTTGAATATCATTAAAAATACTATCACAAAGCTATCAAGGTTATCCTTAAATACTCAATTATTAAAATGCATAAATATAACAGATGCTTTAGTAATGTTGAAGGGGATAATGACAAACACATAATGATCGTATCTTGACTAGATGGTGTTTTTTAGAATATCTTATTTCTTCACCCATAATTGAAGATAACCAGATCAAAGATCAATATTTTAAAAGAATTGATCCCCATGAAGCTTGTCAAATAATTCATCAATTATTGGAAGTGGGTATTTTTTCTTCAATGTGATCCCATTAAAATTTATATAATCAATATATAGCCGCATTGATCAATCCTTATTCTTTACAAAGTGAATAGGAACTCATTAAAGAGACAGACACCGTCGGATAAACCCCTTATCCAAAAGATAAAGGCGTTGTTTCTTTAATTCCTATAACTCCACATTTTCCATTCTACATGGGGACTTTGATATCAGATATGATCTAGGCATGATTTCAATAGAGAACTCTACCTCTCTTTCTAGGGGAGGTCCAGGTAACTCCTTAGAAAATATGTCGATGTATTATGAAATTATAGGGACATTCTATATCCTTATAGTCTAATTTCCTTCTTCTTCGTCACTGATTAACACCATAAAGAAGGAAATAAGAGGTGCTACTAGACAAATATTTTCTCAAGATATCTCTCAGTGGAAGATAACTATAGGTCTTCCATTCAATACTGTTGATATTTCCTTACATCTTTATTTCTTCTTAGAATTATACTTTGAGAGCTAGTCCAACCCTAGTATAATTTTGAATTCCAAAATTGGAATGAAATATAGTTTTGTGATAAAATTTTTCTCACTAAAGTAAATAAAAGAGTTTATAGTCATTTTTTATGCATGGATAATCCCTCAAGGAGTCATGAATAATATATAAACTTTTAGATGTTTATGGACTAATTCTTTATTCTTTGTGAACATGGAGGAAATAACGGAATGCGTTGAACAAGAACAAAACAAAGTACTTTCTAGAATTGAGATAACAACAATAATACCTTCTACCATGTTATTTAGAGCTTTAAATTTAGGCACTATGATTGAAAAAAATTACCTTAGTCCCTTGGCCTATGCTGAAGCTCATGGTGATTCCCCTCAGCTACCCCCATATTTGGAAAATGATTGGAAAAGTGCCCAAGCTATCAACACATAAACCATTTGACTTCAAGTATCTATTTCACCATCTTCCCATTGTTGTTAGTGTTGGGATGTTGAGGCTTCACCTCACTACGAAACTTCCAACAGATTTGAACATCTCTTATACACTTGTAACACTTCTCGATCCTGAGTAAAAAAGTTCTCCAAATGCTTATTCACACATTTATTACACGTGGAAGGTTTCAATTGCTTTCCTCTTCTTCCTAGATCAAATATCCTCCCCATGATTTTCTCTATTAGTCCTTTATATTCGTTGGATTTATGGGACCAATGCATCTCACCGGACACCAATTCAACTTTCATAGAACATTATATGATCTATTCATAAATTTCATAGTCTTGGTTGGATAGATTCATACATAGATGAGGTATTAGTCCACCGAATAATCTATCAAAGTTACCATTTGGATCCATGAAAAAGATAGAGGTGTAGTGTGGATTCCTTGTGAGGTTAGTCTCATAGCTTCCCACATATTCATTTTTCTTTTTTATTCAGCTTAAATAATTACTTCTATATTTTCATTCTCAACGAATGAGGAAAATATTTATATAAGATCATACTTATAATCACCTCCCACTCCATAGCTTAAAACTACCATCTTGGCCTCGTGGTTTTAATCAACACCCACCGGTGATTAGGTTCTCCCTATATGATGTTAATAGACATGGTTTATTTTTTTATTCTAAAATAAAAAGTATAGAAATGATCTTTTATATCGAGCTTATACACTATTCATTAATCAATGGGTTGGTAGATGCATGAAAAATTTGTGGTAATTGACACATAAATGACTCAATAGAAGTTTGTTCCATTCTTGGTGAAATTAGTCTCTCAACTTGTTTCATTTTTTCCCATAACTTGAGTTTGTTGATTCATCATTATCATGAAACTTTCCATTATGGCTTCCATAAGATGAATGTCAGCGCATGGTCTATTTCTGTCACCATTTACATGATTCCTCCAATTTTTTGATATTTTTTAAAAGTTGAAATCCTTATTGAAAAAATATATCATTTAATAATATCATAACTACAAAGGATTTAATGACTTAAAAACATCAAGCATAAACACATTATTCATTATAATCAATTTTATTTTTTATAAATCCTTTATATTGGTTCCTAAAGATATTGTGATTATCCAAACATATCCCTGAGGATTTGAAACCCTGATTGTCGTAAGAATCATTTTCCTTCTCCAGTCCCAGTTCTACTATATCACAATGTTGTGTTTTCAGGTTTTACCCCTAGATATATTTGTGACAGATCCACATCCACTTTTTTTTATCCAAACATGGATTTATTTGTCTAGAAACCATATACTTAATACTTTACCAAAATACCAAGATGTTTCAATATTTTAAAACATTTATACATGGTTTTTCCTAAGAATTTCAAATCATAATTTTCACAAATGACTAAACCATCCTCTGATATCAAACTGTGAAATCCCTCATTTTTATTACATAAGTTTTCAATACATTTTACAGATAGAGGATCTTTAATGTTTTGTGTCTTTGAAATTAGGTACATAATCTATGAAAACATGACAAAATAGTTCTAATATACTTGAAGGTATTCTTAATTTGTTCAACCTATGTAAAATTACTCCATATAAAAACCTGGGGACATTCAAAAAAAGGAAAGTGTGAGCATAAGGCATAGTAAGGGGGGAAAGGGAAACAATTACACGCGAACTTGAGAGATATCAACAAGAACATAAGGAATTTGATAAATAATTGAGAATGAGGCATATTATAAAAATAATAACCTTAATAATATCATTAAAATGTGGCTACGACATTTAATTTATAAAATAATAAGTATATCACCAAGTTCTATCCTTGATGTGTCATAAAAATTACCAAGCTTATTCACCAGTGTATCATAATACTTATCATTTATAGAGATTAATTTATTTACCCCATGCATTGGAGTGATATCAGGGAAAACCCTTAATATGTATATATTATCATGTGAATTAAAGATATCATAATAAAACATTTCATAAATAACCCGTTGATAAAAAAAGAAATGGATTTCATATCAAAATCACAATGTTTTCAAAAGTGCTTAAAAATATGATCATTATGTCATTTATAAACCATAGAATGGGAATCATAGTTTTATGTATATCAATTCCAGAATAAATTAATCAATTTTTATATCTTTATTAATACCCATATAAATGAAATTGGTTTGTGTATTATCATAAATAAAATAAAGTAATTTCATGACAAAAAGATTGTGACTTTGAGACGAAAATTAAAAAGCGTAATGGGTATGATGAAAGGTATCATAAAACATTAAAAAATTGGGGAAAGGGTTTAACATTCATAAACGTATCATAATAAATTATATGTAAAGAATAAAATTGAAATAATAACATGGTATGGATATTTGAAGGAAATAACACATAAAAGAGAACTTGAAATGAAGAGAGAAGATGAGAATTTCTTTATATTGAAGAGTAACTTTTAAAACTCTATGATAGGGACCTTGTTGGCTTGAGGAAATATTGAGATGAATTTTTAGGGTGTAATAATATCATATATTCTAGGGGGATGTTTTTTTAATGAATTTAAATGATGTAATTGTTCGATATTTATTGTAAAATAGAGGGAGTTTTTTACTAATTTCTAAGGACACCTCTTAAGTGGTATTTAAAACCCATTAGATTTATTATGGTATTATCTCATGGTATTGTCCATATGGGACACCTAATATCATATATTAATTATAAATTCTCTTCCATCATTTTAAATTACATAATACATTATTATGATACAATTAAACACAATGAAAACTCAGAACTGTATTTTCACTATTCACTAAAAACAAACCATTTTATAAAAATATCATAAATTCACCATAACAAAATATTGATTTTTGGAATTAAAAAATTAAATTTTTTTAATCATTATATTTCAATAAATATGATATTTTTAAATTTTAACTCAAAAAAAATTAATTACTAAAAATAATAGCAGATTGAAAATTTATAGAAAACTGTATTGTAAATTTTTCGACACTAGAAAAAATAAAATTATTTAAGAATTTATAAATAAAAAGGACACTTTTTATAATACTATTTCATTATAATAATTTTTATTTATAAAACCTTATTTTAATACAATAATTTATATGTCTCTTAAATATAGAATTTTTATCTGAAAAATCAATTTACCAAATTTGATCATAAATTTTAAGCAAATATATTCTTAAAATAGAGATGGAGTAATAAAAAATTCATTTAAATAAATGAATTAAATTTTATGTAACTATAGAACTGATATATAACCCCTAAAAACACCTCCATACTACCCAAGGGTAAGTTGTTTGATGTTGATGGACTCTTGGGGTGGCTCAGATAACATTTCCCAAGTAGTAATATCTAGTAACATGAACTTCCCCCATAGGTGATTTAATTCAATCCAAACATGTTGAAGCATAGATTGGGATTTTTCTAGAGTGAATCCCAATGATTCTACTTGCATCCTAATATTTTAAAAATGGGCTTTATATTACTTGATAATACTATTTGATCCGACCAACTCTTCATCCTCCATTAATTAACCATTATCATTTCTGTTTTTAAATAATAATCATAACATTATGTGAATTGATTCCAATGGTCATACTGACCAATGGTCATATAATAGTTTAAACCCGATGGTTACATTAAAATATACTTAGTTCATTATTAACGACATATAGTTTTATTGTGTAATAATATAACACACATTTTCACGAAACAATTGTCATTCAAGAAGTTCGGGTGGTTAAAACCTCTAAGTGGAACCCTATTCTAGGACACCACAAACTGGTATCATAGGTTTTCTTTAATTTGTATTTTTGTAGTGTATAAAATATTCATGTTATTAAGAAGTAATTAGGGTTGATAATGTGATATTCTTAATAGTTTCTAACTCATGTACAGATAAAATCCAAAATGGCACGAATTGAAATAGAAATTTATTTATTTTTTCTTATTAATGATGATATGATTACACTATTTGAACATGGTAATGAATTGTGATATTTATAATGATATTGAGGATTATATTTTATATTTGGAACAATGATATGTGGTATAGTATGTATTGAGCATGCATCATATTTGGAAGCTTATAGGAAATTCAATTACTGTAATACCCCTAGTTTCTGGTATGTATTCCTTTCTTTATTTTTTATATGGTAATAAAGTAAGGGTGATGAATGGGAGAGTCAGGAGAACTTGGAATGAGTATTGAGGCAAAATAAGAAGTCGCACGGGTGGTGCACGGTTTGTTTAAACCGTGCGACCAAACTGTGCACAGTGGGTCTTGGAGGTAGTAGCTTCTGCACAATTGGTGCACGGTTTGTCTAACAGTGTGGAAAAACCATGAAAGAAGGGTGGTCAAGGCAGTAGATACTGCATGATTAGCACACGGTTTGTCAAACTGTGTGAACTAACCGTGAGACCACTTAAACGAGATACTATAAAGGTGGATCTCACGCGTTTTTTCTTTTATGTAGCTTTTTTTACTGATAAGCGGCACTAACTCAGGATTTTGGTTCCCTTAAGGTCAATGAGAGTTCTCCCATCATTAAAAAGGCAATATGAAGTCTTCTCTTGGCGAATTGAAGCCTAATTCTTGAGGTATTTGATCGTTCTTGTTTGGATTCTAGGATATAATTCTCTTCTTCTCTCTATTTCTTAGATATACCCCCGTTATGGGTATATATAAGTTTTTGGATGCCAAATATGATGAGATTTGGTCTCGGTTGTGTTAGGAGAATATATCTAAGGAGGATCCTTGGTGAATCGGCCTGGTTCTTGTGCGTTCTTTGTTTGTTAGGGTTTTTGTCAAAACCATTCTAGTATGAGGCTTCACTCTCGAATCCTCTTATTATAATTGATTGAATTAGATTCAAATTGGTTTATTTGAATGTATTTGATTGTGAAAATCATAGAATAAATTTTTTTAGTGTTGATTTATTGTTTTCATGAGATTGTGGAATCTTGGTGAATTGTTGTGAAAAGTGATTTGGCTTGTTGAATTTAAAATGTTGATTTTGAATTATGTATTTTCTGGAATTGTTGATGGTTTGATGAAAAATGTGTTTTCAATAAAAAGGGTTCTATATTGAAATGGGTTGAGATTGAAATAACGTTGATGGATTTGGTTTTCAATAAAAAGGGAGTTTTACTGAAATGATTTGTAATTTAAATGGTTAAACATTGAAATGGTTTGAAATGGTTGAACACACTTGGTTTTTGATATGATGGTTTTGCGTGTTCACGAGCATGTGGGACAGAAAAGGGTTATGACTCTCTCTTATAAGTGTTGGGATGGATAAGAGTTAGGGCTCTCCCCCGTCAAACATTTATATTGCATTCAGGACGGATAAGGCTTAGGGGTCTCCCCCACAAGTGTTGGGATGGATAAGGGATAGGGCTCTCCCCCATCAAGCATTCATGTGACTTTGGGTTTTATAGGGGTAAGAATTCTCCCCCATCATAGATGGGATGGATAAGGGTTAGGGCTTCTCCCCTCTTCCAGGTGGCATGCATAGTTGGTTGCATGGGTTGGTGGAAATGGCTGGGTATGCCAAAAAGGAATGTTTCTGAAATATTTCTCAAGCTTGTTTGTTATTTTTTTGGAAAAATAACTTTCTGGAAAATTGGTTTAAATTGATCTTGGAATGAATTTGGTTACAAATTGTTTTGGAAACATGTTTATATTTAGTTAGAAACTCATTTTGAGACAATGTTTTATATAAAATGTTTTTATATAATTATTGCTAACTCTTCTATCCTAGTGGCATGAGTAGGGAAGTCATTGGAGAAAACATACTGAGTTTTATACTCACCCCTGCTTTGGATACGAGGAACCGGAGGAATGAACCAAGGAATGTGGATCATACCATCCAGTTCATGAGGCAGAATCCACTGAACATTCAAGGTGATGCGGAACTCGAAAAGGTAGAGGTGTGGCTAAGTAGAATGAATCATATCTTTGATTACATCGGCACAACATCAGAGCTCAAGGTCATGTTGGTGATGTAAATGCTCGAGGATCTTTCACTTCAATGGTGGGATTTAGCGGTGCATGCTAAATTGGATGAAGGCCTAACATGGGAGGATTTTGAAGAACTGTTCAACAAACAATTCTATCCTCACACGTTCAAGATCTAGAAAATAACGGACTTCTTCAGCATGAAACAAGAGAGTCTCTATGTCATAGGGTATGCATCTAAATTCATGAATTTAGTATGTTTTACACTAGAGGATGCAGCAAGTGCATCGTTGAAAGAACACATATTTGAATCAGGGCTAAGGTAGGAGATTCGATTGAAGATTGTGGTGCATTGTATTATGGATTATACAGAGAGGGTGAATAGAGTGACTATTTATGAATGTGATATCTCAGGATCTATAGGAGGAGGAATGATGTTACCTATGGGAAATGGTGAAAACTCAACCTCTAGGAACAAGAGGAAAAGAGAAAACTATTTCCATAGTGCAAGTGAAAATCAGAACCAGACGGTGGGATTAGTGAACCTTCATCCATGACCCCAGAGCAAAGAAGGTTGTCTTTAATGTGGTTCACTTGACCAAAAAAGGTGAGATTGAAAGGTGCAACCTATATCATGTCACAATTGAAAGAAAATGGTAAATATATAGTGCTATTGTTGTAACGCCCCGACCCTAGTTGCCTAGAGTCGGTGCATTATTACATAACATTGGCATGATCACAAGAAAGATCAAATCTCGAAAGACCGATTGGTTTAGTAGCCTTGGAAACACTAGATATATTCATAAGTTTTACATTACATCATAAAATGAAAAACTACTACAACAACATAATGTCTCCATAATCCACACTACTATCCCCTCATAATATCCCTGCAGGTCATTCATAATTTACTTCTTCACATCCTGGGGAAAAATAAAACATAGAAAAGGGGTGAGCTCAAATGCCCAGTAAGGATAACAATATAGCAGAACATTCATAATAAGCATAAACATTTAAGGCAATGAATTACTAAAACAAAAGCCTTTTAAAAATGAACTTCAACATAGTATGGCAAAAATAAAAATGAAATAATGCCATTTACTTATTCACATGGATATTCTACTAATCGAATAATCACATGCAATATCAATAACCACTTTCATAATGTTGGAATGCATAATGCCAGACTATCATAACCACATAGCCAAGGCCTCGTGCCAAGACTACAAATAAGATTTTGTCAAGGCCTTGTGCCAAGACACTAGTTTGTCTCATGAGACCTACCGATGCATCGAGGAGCTATAGCGGGCTCCACCCGTCACTTATTAAGTCCAATGCATTCCCATATGAAAAGGTTTAAACATAACATAAACATTCGTATTAAAACTAGCATACGAAATGTCAATAATTTCACCATAAACTATGAATGGTATAAAAATAGCACATCCATAGTCAAACATATCACAAAACCTTCAATACAATATAGAAGTCTTGTATCATAATAAATCAACTTCAAATAATCTTAAAATCCATCAAAGGATGTTGACATAGATGAAATCAAAATTCTTTTTAAAGAAGTATCTCCTTTTATTTTGAAATCATTTAAGATCCATATAAAATAAAACATTTTCTTTGAAAATATTCTTATAAGCTTGTATGGAAAGCTTCGACGATTTTATAACGGCGGAAAATAACCGCACCCGCCGTATAAGTTAAAAAAAACATTCTTATCGTAATTCTGTCGAAAAGGTTAAAAAGGACCTTGTTTTGAAAACGACGGAAAGATTCCTTTATAAACCTCTTATAAAAAGTCAAACAAGGGTATAAATGACTTAAACCCATATTCTTGTAAATAGTAAAAATGTTTTGAAATACATTTTTATGAAACATGGATGTGGATGATAAAGAGATCCCAGTATATTATTACGTATAAACAACCTCGGATAATGAAGAGATTGTGAAATAACCCTTACCTTGTACTTTTCCTTGGTTGTGGTAGGTTAACCTCCTGTATAATGGTGAAATAATTGTTATTAAATTATACAAGAATCATATACATTAATATGATATCATATATGATCTTTTAATATTGATTTGATAATAATATCTTAGTATTATCGTTGTTTCGGGTGTTAACTTACTTGTTTTCTTTCATATGTTTTGTTACGTAAGACATGTTTGTAAAGGATAGGTTGTATATTATTCATATCCAGAATGATATCAAGTCCTTAAACATCATTTTTAAATCATAAAATGATAATTACGCTTTAATGGTTACGATGGAGAATGAATCTCATCGCGTTCGTGGAGACGGTAGTCCGTACGTACGCACGAGCGACAATATCATTCTTTTGATATTAAAATAATATATAAATGAATGGTATATCATATATACAGAATCATTAACATGTTATATTTATTATTTACATGAGTTACACATCATTATTATACCCATCCAAATAATATTATATTGAATAACAATTACACCACGACGTGGAGACGGTAAGCCGTACGTACGCACGTATGGTGACATGTTATTCAAAGGGTGGATAGAATACTGAATATGGTTGTACCATACTTATAATAACATCACAGTATATGTGAGATACTGGAGTTATTATTTTAGAATGGTAAGAACAAAGGAAGAAGAAGTGGAAGAAGAAATGAACTTAGAAAAGGGTGGTGAAATCATTACCTCTTCTTCGGGTTCTTCCTTTTGATTTGATCAAAAGGGCTCCTTAGGTTGGCTTTCTGATCAAACTAAGGCCTCTAGGTTGTAGTGAGGGATGTTGGGAGAGTATTTGGGCAGAGTTTGGCCGAACCAAAAGGCTTTAGAGGTGTGAAGAAATGAGAAGGAGGAGTGCCCTTTTATAAGAGGGGTGAGGGGCACCTTTGGAAAAGCTAAAAATATTAATTTATAATAAATTCATATTCGGTTTCTAATGGCTCCAAAGTTGACTATTCAAAGTTTAAGGTGGGGATAGGTCGAAAACCACTCAACCAATAGAATTTAGACAGGTTTGGGTACTTATATTAACCTTATCTTTAAGTATTAACTCTAAGTTAATTAGTTTCACTTTTACAATGTCTCTTTGTATTTTTATATTATATGGTTAATAGACTTACCATATACATACAATCAACCCCCAAGTGGTCCATTAATGATTAACCTATCATAATATAAGTCTCTTGGCCGAACCTTAGATTTTTAGGAATTTAATATCAATTAATAATATAATATTTGTTTTAAGAACTCTTTTATGTCAATTTTGACACTATTCAATAGTTGATTTTTTTGAAACTCATAACAGATTGATTACTTCGAACAAAGTCAATTAAATCAATCCTAATATATCATATTATCCTAGAAAATTAGTGTAATTCATTAAAAGTTTCATATTATATTTATTTGGGTATTTATAATATCAATTATGTTAATTATTTACTATTTTAGTAATTACTGCATCATCATTGTGTCATAAATAAAATAAATTATTTAATGTCTAAAAATTATAAATAAAACATCATTATGTAAGAAATCTTTTTATCTTTCTAATGAATATTTATAATCGAAAATCCAACATGTATAACCCTATGTAAAAATTGTTCTTCTAAAAGATGTAAGCTTATGCCATTTTTATTTTTATTTTAACTTTATTAATATAATGTGTCCCTACCACATACAAGTGGCTCCAAGGGGTCCCCAAATTGACCCAAGGATGCCCATGGTCGGGTATGTGTCCACCAATAAGGTTAGGACACGTTCTAGGGTAATTTTGTATTATTATAATATTATTTTTTTAACCCTTATTTACCGGATTTACCCTTTAACCATGGTAAATAAAATATTTACCGCAGTAATTATTCAAAATGTGTAAAAATAAAAGTTACCTATTTACATAATTTGGACATCCTGATTCCAAATATGGAATCCATTTTCCTAAATTCAAAACACATAAGTGGCAGAAATTAATTTAAAATTAATTCCCGCTGTCAAAACAAAAAGCGTGTTTTTCAGAGATAATAACTATCAAAAGATTGACACTTGTTTATGTTCGGTTTAATTGTAAAATTATGTCCAATGACCAAGATTATATTAAATGGTAAAAATATATTCTAAATATACTTTAAAACCACTCAAATTCACAATTTATCACTATTAATTGTTTTGATTAAAAAAGTTGTTTTTAATTAAAATTTAGTAATTTTCACTATTCATCAAAATATGAAAGTTATCCGAAATGTACCAAAATTTCACCCTAGGCTAATTTTGATATTCCAAATCCAAAAATGAAGTCCATTTTGAAATATAGAATATATATGATTTCAAAAAGTAGGTATTACTATTCACAACGGCTAGTTTAATTAGTTGTGGTGTGTGTTAGAACTCGAGGTTGCGTACAACACACGCTATCGCATTATTCGAAGGGAAACGTACCGTAGAAGCTTGGGGTGTTACATTCTCCCCTCCTTCAAATAATTGCGTCCTCGCAATTTCTAGGGTATTACTGCATAAAAAGACTCGGGTGGTTCTTCATCATAAGTTCCTCGGGTTCCCACGTTGCCTCTTCCATCTTATGATTTCTCCACAAAACTTTTACCAGACGCGTCGTCCGGTTTCTCAGTACTTGTTCTCTTGTATCAAGAATCCTGACGGGCTCTTCACAATAGGAAAGATCGGGTTCCAGTTCTAATTCCTCATAGGTGAGTAAATGCGTTGGGTCAGGCATGTATTTCCTCAACAGAGATACGTGGAACACATCGTGAACTTTGGAGAGACTTGGCGGCATTGCCAATCGGTAAGCTACAGCCCCAATTCGTTCTAGAATTTCGAAAGGTCCGATGTACCTGGGACTCAATTTACCTTTCTTACCAAAACGTATGACTCCCTTCCATGGAGATACCTTCAGGAAAACATGATCACCGACTTGAAATTCCAAATCCTTCCTTCGATTATCGGCATAGCTCTTCTGCCTACTTTGAGCTGCTTTAATGTGATTTTGGATTACTTTCACCTTTTCCACCGTTTCCTCCACCAGCTCTGGGCCTACAAGTTTTCTTTCACCAACGTCATCCCAACAGGTTGGTGTACGACATCTCTTTCCATATAACGCTTCATATGGTGCCATCTGTATACTCGAATGGAAGCTATTGTTATAGGAAAATTCTACTAGTGGTAAATATTGATCCCACATACCCTGAAAATCAAGTGAGCAAGATCTCAACATGTCTTCTAAGGTCTGAATAGTCCGTTCTGATTGTCCGTCTGTCTGAGGGTGGTAAGCAGTGCTCAAATGAAGTTCAGTATCCAGGGATTTCTGAAGACTTTTCCAAAATCTTGAAGTAAAACGGGGATCACGATCAGAAACAATCGATAGGGGTACTCCATGAAGTCTCACAACATCATTAATATATAGTCTTGCTAGACGTTCCAGGGGTAGATCTTCTCTTATAGCAAGAAAATGTGCTGAATTGGTAAGACGATCAACAATAACCCATATTGCATCGTTCCTTCTAGGAGTCTTTGGTAGCCCCATGACAAAGTCCATCGTAATATTGTCCCATTTCCACTCCGGTATGGGAAGAGGTTGCATGACTCCTCCAGGCTGTTGCCTTCCAGCTTTCACTTGTTGACAAACCATACATCTTGACACAAAATCAGCAATCTCCCTCTTCATGTTGTCCCACCAAAAATGTTCCTTCAAATATCTATACATTTTGGTGCTCCCAGGGTGTATAGAGAAATTGGAACTATGAGCATCATCCAGTAATTCCCTTTTTAGATCAGGTATATTGGGAACACAAAGTCTCTTCCCGAATTTCAAAATTCCATCTTCATACACAAAGTCTCTCAATCTCCCATCATTCACAGCTTTAATCTTCTTTTGGAATTCGTCATCATCAGTCTGAGAACTCTTAATCCTTTCTAGTAAAGATGGTTTGGCAACCATTTGAAAAAGCATTGATGTTTCACCTTCCCTGGTTATTCCCATGTCCATTTTCACTAGATCCATGAAAATTGGATCCCTTTCAATTCTCATATTGTTCAAAACTCCATGGTCTTTTCTACTCAAAGCATCTGCCACCTTGTTTGCCTTCCCCGGGTGGTAGTGTATCGTACAATCATAATCCTTGAGTAATTCAAGCCATCTCCTTTGCCTCATGTTGAGTTCTTTTTGTGAGAAAATATACTTCAAACTCTTGTGATCAGTATAAATCTCACATTTTTCACCATAGAGGTAGTGCCTCCATATCTTCAAAGAAAAGATCACAGCTGCTAACTCAAGATCATGAGTAGGATAGTTTTGTTCATGAATTTTCAACTGTCGTGACGCATAGGCAATAACTCTATCATTCTGCATAAGGACACAACCAAGTCCTTTCTTCGATGCATCACTATAAATAACGAACCCATCATTCCCCGATGGTAGAGTCAATATAGGAGCATTGACTAATCTTCTCTTCAGTTCTTCGAAACATTCTTCACACTCTTTTGTCCAAACAAATTTAACCCCTTTACGTGTGAGCTTCCTTAATGGGTTAGCCAATCGGGCAAAATTCTGGACGAAACGTCGATAATAACCTGCCAAACCAATAAAACTACGTACCTCAGTTATACTCGTAGGTGCTGGCCATTCTTGGATTGCCTTGGTCTTAGAAGGATCAACAGAGATTCCATCTTTAGAGACAATATGGCCAAGAAAAGAAATCTCCTGAAGCCAGAATTCACACTTGCTAAACTTCCCATATAATTCATGCCTCCTCAGAGTCTTCAAGATAATGCGCAAGTGATTTTCATGATCTTCGTAGGTTTTAGAGTATACCAAGATATCATCAATAAATACCACCACAAATTCATCGAGATACTCCTTGAAAACTCTATTCATCAGATCCATGAATACAGAGGGTGCATTAGTCAATCCAAACGGCATTACTGTAAACTCGTAATGCCCGTACCTGGTTCGAAATGCTGTCTTCGGAATGTCTTCCTTCTTCACACACAACTGATGGTATCCAGATCGAAGGTCAATCTTTGAAAAGTATTGAGCTCCATGCAGTTGGTCAAATAAATCATCAATACGAGGTAGGGGATACTTGTTCTTTATCGTTATAGCATTGATCTCCCTGTAGTCGATACATAACCTCATAGATCCATCTTTCTTTTTAACAAAAAGAACAGGGGCTCCCCATGGAGAAACACTAGGGCAAATAAATCCCTTATTACTCAGTTCCTCTAGTTGTTTCTTTAGTTCGACTAACTCTACAGTGGCCATTCTATAAGGGGTCTTCGATATAGGCCTTGATCCAGGAATCAAATCAATAGAAAACTCAACTTCTCGTTCTGGAGGATGTCCAGGTAAATCTTCCGGAAATACATCTACAAATTCTTTCACAACAGGTACATCCTCTATTTGAACATTCCTTTCCTCACCGACAGTTATTTCATTCTCTTCCTCCCCAATAATTGAATTAAGTTGAGCTACTGGGGGTGGATCTAAATAAAAATTAGGTGGTGACAATTCTGCTCTAAAAATAAGGTGCTCCTTATCATTATCATCAAGAATCGTAACCTCTTTCTTCTTACAATAAATCTTCGCATCATAGTCCGAAAGCGCGTCCATACCGAGGATTATATCAAACTCAATCATAGGTATGACGATGAAATCAGCAGATAAAGAAAATTTATGTGCTCTAATGGGGACTGATTCACAAAACTTTGTTGCAACGATACTTCCCTTAGGAGTTTTAACTGACAACTCCCTTATTAAATCAAATTGGAAATATCTAATTTTCTTAGCAAACTGGGAAGATATGAAACAATGCGATGATCCAGAATCAAATAATGCATTTGCTAAACTTGAGGAAACCATTAAATTACCTGCCACCACGTCTTTCGGAGCTTCTACCTCAGCAGTAGTGATAGCATAAGCCTGGCCTTGATCCCTTGGCCTTTTCTGAGGTAAGTTCTCCTGACGCTTAGGACATGCATTTGCATAATGCCCCATCTCCCTGCAATTGTAGCACTGAACGTTGGTAGCTTCCTTCTTCCCCTTGCAATCATGAGCTTGGTGGCCTTTTTCACCACACTTGTAACAGACTCCCATTCCCTTCAAGCAAGTACCAGGATGTTTCTTCCCGCATTTACCACAAGATGGATATTCAACCTTTCCCTTCTTCCCCTTATTTCCATTCCCCGATTGATCAGAAGGTCTCTTCTTCTCTTTCTTTGCTTTAAAGTCATAAGACTTAGAGAATTCCTTTTCGGTCTTTATAGCACATGAGACAATGTCTTCGTACGATGAAAAGGATTGTGAGACTAATGCTCGACGGAGAAATGGTTTTAACCCATCAAAGAAACGATCAATCTTACTTCTTGGGTTGCGAATATAATCTCCAGCATACCTCGCTAACCTTGTAAAGTTAGCCTCATACTTTGTGACATTCTCATCCTCCTTTTGTCTCAGACTCAGAAATTGTCTTTCCATATCCGCTCGATGGTCGCGAGGGAAGTATTTTTCTAAAAACAGATCTTTGAATTCCCTCCATTCCATATTTGATACTTCATCATCTTCCTTCGTATTTTGAATCAATGACCACCATTGATCAGCATCTCCAGTGAGGCGGTAAACTGCCATGATAACTTTTTCCCTTTCACTGCTCCCCAAAGCCTGAAATATTTTCTCTAAGGAAAATATCCATTGCTCAGCTACTAAGGGATTTGTATTCCCATTGAACGTTGGTGGTTGTTGCCTCATGAATCGATCTAACATTGATCCTCCACGCTGCGGATCAGGGTGCTCCATACGGGTAAGGTTATTATTCATAACCTGAGTAAGTTGTCCCAGTATGGTGATTAGCTGATCGGCACCAGTTGCATCACCAGCCCCACTATAATTATCTTGAGCAGGAGGGCAATCCCTACATGGAGTGCGCGCATTGATACGGTTTCCATTTCTTCCACTAGGCGCCATTTCTAAACAATGGCATAAACTAGATCAGTTTATGAATCAAAATACATAATCCCATACTTATAAAGCACTTAACATAAATTGATCTATTTATGGATATAATCCATAATAATAATATTGTTTTCTTTGAGGAAGTATATACTCATAAACCCTTCATAATGATTTGTAAAGATAGTGAGAGTTATCCTAAGCATATCCCCCAGGAGTGTCGTAACCAAGAGTGCAGCAAGGCCCGTTGTCGTGCACCAGTTCCCGTTCGAGTCTAGCTCAAAGCGGTGTTTTCGGGTTTTACCCCTAGGTACATCTGTGCCAGAGCCACCTCTACCTGCTCGTATCCAGATAGGGATGTATTGCTTGGAAAACTCACAAAATCTCTACAATACCAAAATTCTAGGAAGTTCTTCTATACTAATCCTCAAAGTTCATCTTAGGTCTACGTGCTCTAATCAGAGTTTATCTAAATCTAGCTTCCAAGGTTTGTACTAAACTTCCTCTGATACCAACTGTAACGCCCCGACCCTAGTTGCCTAGAGTCGGTGCATTATTACATAACATTGGCATGATCACAAGAAATATCAAATCTCGAAAGACCGATTGGTTTAGTAGCCTTGGAAACACTAGATATATTCATAAGTTTTACATTACATCATAAAATGAAAAACTACTACAACAACATAATGTCTCCATAATCCACACTACTATCCCCTCATAATATCCCTGCAGGTCATTCATAATTTACTTCTTCACATCCTGGGGAAAAATAAAACATAGAAAAGGGGTGAGCTCAAATGCCAAGTAAGGATAACAATATAGCGGAACATTCATAATAAGCATAAACATTTAAGGCAATGAATTACTAAAACAAAAGCCTTTTATAAATGAACTTCAACATAGTATGGCAAAAATAAAAATGAAATAATGCCATTTACTTATTCACATGGATATTCTACTAATCGAATAATCACATGCAATATCAATAACCACTTTCATAATGTTGGAATGCATAATGCCAGACTATCATAACCACATAGCCAAGGCCTCGTGCCAAGACTACAAATAAGATTTTGTCAAGGCCTTGTGCCAAGACACTAGTTTGTCTCATGAGACCTACCGATGCATCGAGGAGCTATAGCGGGCTCCACCCGTCACTTATTAAGTCCAATGCATTCCCATATGAAAAGGTTTAAACATAACATAAACATTCGTATTAAAACTAGCATACGAAATGTCAATAATTTCACCATAAACTATGAATGGTATAAAAATAGCACATCCACAGTCAAACATATCACAAAACCTTCAATACAATATAGAAGTCTTGTATCATAATAAATCAACTTCAAATAATCTTAAAATCCATCAAAGGATGTTGACATAGATGAAATCAAAATTCTTTTTAAAGAAGTATCTCCTTTTATTTTGAAATCATTTAAGATCCATATAAAATAAAACATTTTCTTTGAAAATATTCTTATAAGCTTGTATGGAAAGCTTCGACGATTTTATAACGACGGAAAATAACCGCACCCGCCGTATAAGTTAAAAAAAACATTCTTATCGTAATTCTGTCGAAAAGGTTAAAAAGGACCTTGTTTTGAAAATGACGGAAAGATTCCTTTATAAACCTCTTATAAAAAGTCAAACAAGGGTATAAATGACTTAAACCCATATTCTTGTAAATAGTAAAAATGTTTTGAAATACATTTTTATGAAACATGGATGTGGATGATAAAGAGATCCCAGTAGATTATTACGTATAAACAACCTCGGATAATGAAGAGATTGTGAAATAACCCTTACCTTGTACTTTTCCTTGGTTGTGGTAGGTTAACCTCCTGTATAATGGTGAAATAATTGTTATTAAATTATACAAGAATCATATACATTAATATGATATCATATATGATCTTTTAATATTGATTTGATAATAATATCTTAGTATTATCGTTGTTTCGGGTGTTAACTTACTTGTTTTCTTTCATATGTTTTGTTACGTAAGACATGTTTGTAAAGGATAGGTTGTATATTATTCATATCCAGAATGATATCAAGTCCTTAAACATCATTTTTAAATCATAAAATGATAATTACGCTTTAATGGTTACGATGGAGAATGAATCTCATCGCGTTCGTGGAGACGGTAGTCCGTACGTACGCACGAGCGACAATATCATTCTTTTGATATTAAAATAATATATAAATGAATGGTATATCATATATACAGAATCATTAACATGTTATATTTATTATTTACATGAGTTACACATCATTATTATACCCATCCAAATAATATTATATTGAATAACAATTACACCACGACGTGGAGACGGTAAGCCGTACGTACGCACGTATGGTGACATGTTATTCAAAGGGTGGATAGAATACTGAATATGGTTGTACCATACTTATAATAACATCACAGTATATGTGAGATACTGGAGTTATTATTTTATAATGGTAAGAACAAAGGAAGAAGAAGTGGAAGAAGAAATGAACTTAGAAAAGGGTGGTGAAATCATTACCTCTTCTTCGGGTTCTTCCTTTTGATTTGATCAAAAGGGCTCCTTAGGTTGGCTTTCTGATCAAACTAAGGCCTCTAGGTTGTAGTGAGGGATGTTGGGAGAGTATTTGGGCAGAGTTTGGCCGAACCAAAAGGATTTAGAGGTGTGAAGAAATGAGAATGAGGAGTGCCCTTTTATAAGAGGGGTGAGGGGCACCTTTGGAAAAGCTAGAAATATTAATTTATAATAAATTCATATTCGGTTTCTAATGGCTCCAAAGTTGACTATTCAAAGGTTAAGGTGGGGATAGGTCGAAAACCACTCAACCAATATAATTTAGACAGGTTTGGGTACTTATATTAACCTTATCTTTAAGTATTAACTCTAAGTTAATTAGTTTCACTTTTACAATGTCTCTTTGTATTTTTATATTATATGGTTAATAGACTTACCATATACATACAATCAACCCCCAAGTGGTCCATTAATGATTAACCTATCATAATATAAGTCTCTTGGCCGAACCTTAGATTTTTAGGAATTTAATATCAATTAATAATATAATATTTGTTTTAAGAACTCTTTTATGTCAATTTTGACACTATTCAATAGTTGATTTTTTTGAAACTCATAACAGATTGATTACTTCGAAAAAAGTCAATTAAATCAATCCTAATATATCATATTATCCTAGAAAATTAGTGTAATTCATTAAAAGTTTCATATTATATTTATTTGGGTATTTATAATATCAATTATGTTAATTTTTTTACTATTTTAGTAATTTCTGCATCATCATTGTGTCATTTATAAAATAAATTATTTAATGTCTAAAAATTATAAATAAAACATCATTATGTAGGAAAGCTTTTTAGCTTTCTAATGAATATTTATAATCGAAAATCCAACATGTATAACCCTATGTAAAAATTGTTCTTCTAAAAGATGTAAGCTTATGCCATTTTTATTTTTATTTTAACTTTATTAATATAATGTGTCCCTACCACATACAAGTGGCTCCAAGGGGTCCCCAAATTTACCCAAGGATTCCCATGGTCGGGTATGTGTCCACCAATAAGGTTAGGACACGTTCTAGGGTAATTTTGTATTATTATAATATTATTTTTTTAACCCTTATTTACCGGATTTACCCTTTAACCATGGTAAATAAAATATTTACCGCAGTAATTATTCAAAATGTGTAAAAATAAAAGTTACCTATTTAAATAATTTGGACATCCTGATTCCAAATATGGAATCCATTTTCCTAAATTCAAAACACAGAAGTGGCAGAAATTAATTTAAAATTAATTCCCGCTGTCAAAACAAAAAGCGTGTTTTTAAGAGATAATAACTATCAAAAGATTGACACTTGTTTATGTTCGGTTTAATTGTAAAATTATGTCCAATGACCAAGATTATATTAAATGGTAAAAATATATTCTAAATATACTTTAAAACCACTCAAATTCACAATTTATCACTATTAATTGTTTTGATTAAAAAAGTTGTTTTTAATTAAAATTTAGTAATTTTCACTATTCATCAAAATATGAAAGTTATCCGAAATGTACCAAAATTTCACCCTAGGCTAATTTTGATATTCCGAATCCAAAAATGAAGTCCATTTTGAAATATAGAATATATATGATTTCAAAAAGTAGGTATTACTATTCACAACGGCTAGTTTAATTAGTTGTGGTGTGTGTTAGAACTCGAGGTTGCGTACAACACACGCTATCGCATTATTCGAAGGGAAACGTACCGTAGAAGCTTGGGGTGTTACAATTGTAGGAATGCATCGAGGTCGGGTGCGCGTGTCACATCCTAGACGTCGCAAGCATCGTATGATTCGACAGGACGAGGATAGAAGAGTCAGTCTAATCAGCATCACAGAGCTATCCATGGTGATTCTCGAAATACCATGACTCCTCCTCCACAGAAATCTTAGCATGGAAACAAGGAGAATAGTGCAGCGATGAAGCAATTGTATGGAGGTGAGCATATGATGGTCGATGATCAGGCTGGACAACCTATGGTTAGAGGTACAATTCTTTTTAATTCTACCCTTGTTCAAGTTCTCATTGATTCTGGTGCATCACATTCCTTCATTGCTTCTCATTCTGTTGACTTTCTATGTTTAAAACTGGAAATGATGCCTTATATTTTGAAAATGAAAACTCCTCTTGGTGAAAGAGAATGTCAAGCCTTTGTGTGTAGAGCATGTGCTATAACATTTGATCGAGCTGAGTCAAAATGGGAGTTCTCGATAATGGACATGGATGTATATGACATAATTTTGGGTTTGGATTGGTTTACAATGTTTAAGCCTCACATCGACTGTTATAGGAAAATGGTTAGTTTCACGACTGAGGACGACATCAACCATCCATTCAGAAGAGAGAGGATGGTAAAGAAAGGTGCAAAGAACTTGTTGGCACCAATGTTTGGAAGGATTTCTCACCAACTGGAAGCGTCGACTTTGGAATCAATGGAAGAGATTGAGGAAAATATTTTTCTAGCTGTTGTGGGTCAATTTCCAGATATCTTTCCCAATAACTTCTTAGGGTTACAACTTCTAAGGGAAGTGGAGTTTTCAATTGATCTCCTTCTTGGGACTAGTTCTATTTCCATTCCATCATATAGGATGTCACCAATAGAGTTATGGGAATTGAATGTGTAGTTAGAGGAGCTGGAAAGCAAGAGATTAATTTGACCAAGTACTTCTCCATGGGTAGCACCAGTGTTGTTTGTGAAGAAGGTAGATGGAACTCTTCGGATGTGTGTTGATTATCATAAGCTTAACTAAGTTACTTTAAAGAATAGATATCCACTTCCACACATTGATGATCTATTAGATCAATTAAAGGGAGTTTAGTGGTTCTCCAAGATTGACTTGCGATCAGGATATCACTAATTGTGAGTTCTGAAGGAGGATATTCCAAGGACAGCTTTCAGATGTAGATATTTCCACTAAAAATATGTAGTCATGCCTTTCAGTCTAACAAATGAAGCAATGGTCTTATTGTCTTTGATGAATCAGATATTTCAACGATATCGGGATTCTTTTGTTGTGGTGTTTGTTGACGATATATTGGTGTATTCAATGAAAATGGTTAAGCATGAGGTACACCTTGAAAAAAGTTACAAATCCTGAGAGATCATCGTTTTTTATGCCAAATTATCAAAGTGTTATTTTTGAATATAGGAAGTACATATCCTTGCCCATGTCGTTTCATAGAAAGGCATTTATGTTGATCCTGAAAAGATAGAAGAAGTTACCTATTGGCAACCACCGAATAATGTGTTTTAGATACACATTTTTCATGGTCTAGATTGTTACTACCAACGCTTTGTGCGTGATTTCTCATGACTAGGTTCACCATTGACAGCTCTGACTTAGAATATTTCTCTCTTCCAATGGATATAAGAATGTCAGAAATCATTTCAGGAACTGAATGTTCGATTTACATCGACACCTATCATGATCTTTCCAAAATCAGGACAGGGGTATGTGGTGTATTGTGATGCTTCAGGATCAGGGTTGGTTTGTGTTATCATGAAAAGAGATCATGTGGTTACTTATGGTTCAAGTAAGTTTAGGGTTCATGGGAATAATTACCCAACACATGATTTGGAGTTAGCTGCAGTCATCTATGCTTCGAAAACATGGAGGCATTATCTCTTTGGTGAGATATTTACTGTGTTTACGGATCACAAAATCTTGAAACACATTTTCTCCAAATCGTATTTGAATCTCAAGAAAAGGATATGGATGGAGTATTTTTGAATGTTTGACATTGACTTGATGTACACACCTAGAATAGAAAATTTGGTGGCAGATGCATTGAGTAGAAAGTCATATGATCAGTTGGAGAAAGAATCTTCAAACGAATAGAAATTGATGTCGGTCATAGCCGACATGCATGTGGAATGTGAAGACCAAGGTGATGTTGCTATTTTATTTTGAGCTAAACTTGTTCCTGATTTATTAAAGATGATCAAAGAAGCACAACCATCTGATGAAAAATGTCTGGTTGTATGTTCAAAACTCAATTGTGGGGAGACCATTGATGGATGGAAACTGGATGGGGGTTTAGTTTTCTGTTTCATAGATCGGATGGTTGTACCGATGGTTTATCAGGAAAAAATCCTTCATTCTTATCACTATTCAATATTGGATGTACACCCAGGTAGATAGAAGATGTATAAGCCATTGAGGGCGCAGTTTTGGTGGAGCGACACGAAAAGGAAGGTGGTCAAGTTCGTCTCACGATGCTTAACTTGTCAGCAGGTTAAAGCAGTGAATTAGAGACCAGCTGGTATATTACAATCATTACCTATCCTATTGTGTAAATGGGATCACATAGCAATGGATTTTGTTATAGGTTTTCCAAGAATGGTCTGGAGACCTGATGACATTTGGTTGAAAGTGGATCGTCTAACCAAGTCGGCTCATTTCATCCCTATTCGTGAAACTCATACGGGGGGAAGATATTTTAAAAATTTATATCCATGAAGTGGTAAAGAGGCATGGTGTACTAGTGTATATAGTATCAAATAGAGATCCGAGCATCACATCTCATTTTTAGAAATCATTACAACAGTCCCTCAGAACTCAGTTGACTACGAGAACGGTGTGTCATCCTCATATGGATGGGCAATCCGAGCGGATGATACAAATGTTGAAATACAGGTTGCGGGCTTCTGTAATGGATTTTGGTGGCTCATGGGAGGATCATATACCATTAATGTAGTTTTCAAACAATAATAGCTGTCAAGACTCAATACGCATCGCTCCGTTTGAAGCATTTTATGGGCGTCCTTGTCATTCTCCACTATGCTGGGTGGAAACAGGTTAAACTTCACTAGATGGGCCAAGCCTTGTCCAAGTAACAATGGAGAGGATTCAGTTGATTAAAAAGATAATGGAGATGACTCAGAGTCATCATAAATCTTATGCTGATCCCCGTCGAAGACCGTTGTCGTTCGTTGTGGGTGATCATGTCTTCTTGAGGATCTCTACAAGTCTTGGGCATCATCATTTTGGGAAGCAGGGAATGTTATCTCCTAGATACATTGGCCCATTTGAGATACTAGAATGTGTTGTAGAGGTGGCATATCATTTGGCATTACCACCATGGTTTAGTTCGGTGAATAATGTGTTCCATGTATCTCATTTGAAAAAGTATCAGCCTGATCTTGTCCATGTGATCAGATGGGATCACGTTGACCTAGAGATGGATGCTTCATTGATAAATATCTAGGTACATATTGTAGATAGACAAGAGAAACTCTTGCATGGAAAACGAATAGGTCTAGTGAGGGTTTTACGGCAGCGCGGTCAGATTCAAGAAGGGACTTGGGAACGTGAAAAGTAAATGAAAGAGTAGTGACCAGAAATCTTTCTGTTGGTTGAATGTTTTCTACTTTCCGAGGACGGAAAGACCAATGGTGGGGAGAATTTAGTACCCTTGGTTTCTGTTATACAACACTTTCTTGATGATTTTATATGTTTATAATGATAATGGTGTCGAATGGGAGAGTCAGGTGAACTTGGAATGAGTTTTGAGGAAAAAGGGGAAGTCGCACAGGCGGCACACGGTTTGTCTAAACCGTGTGGCCAAACCATGCATAGTGGGTCTTGGAGGTAGTAGCTTCTTCATGTTTGGTGCATAGTTTGTCTAATCATGCAACCAAACCTTGTGATAAGGGTGGTCTAGGTAGAAGCTAATGCACAATTAGCGCACTGTTTGACAAACCGTGCGAACTAACCGCGCGACCACTTAAACAAGATCCTATAAAGGTGGATCTCACACATTTTTGTCTCTATGTAGCTTGTTTTTCCTCATAAGTAGCTCTAACTCGGGATTTTGGTTCTCCTAAGGTCATGGAGGGTTATTTCATCATTCCAAAGGAGATATGAAGGCTTCTCTTGGCGAATCAAAGCCAGATTCTTGAGGTATGTGATCATTCTTGTTTAGTTTCTTAGATTTACTTCTTGTCTTCTCTCGGTTTCTTAGATCTACGCCAATTATGGGTTGATCTAATTGTGTGGATGGAAAATATGAAGATATTTGGTCTTGGTTGTTTTAGGAGAATATATCTAAGTAGAATCCTTGGTGAATCAACCTAGTTCTTGTACATTTTCCATTTGTTAGGGTTTTCGTCAAAACCATTTAGGTATGAGGATTCACTCTCAACTCCTCTTGTTAGAATTTATTAGAATAGATTCAAATTGTTTTATTTGAACGGATTTGATTTCAAAAATCATAGAATAAATCTTCATTATTGATGATTTATTTTTTTGATGAGATAATGATATCATGGTGAATTGTTGTGCAATTTGATTTGTCTTGTTGAATTTAAAATGTTGATTTTAAATTATGGACTTGCTGAAATGGTATATGGTTTGATGAAAAATGTGTTTTCAATAAAAAAGGTTATTTATTGAAATGGTGTGAGATTGAAATGACATTGATGGATTTGGTTTTCAATAAAAAGGGAGTCTTATGGAAATGATTTGGAATTGAAGTCTTTAAGCATTTAAATGGTTTGAATTGGTTGAAAACACATGGCTTTTGATACGATGGTTGTGTGTGTTCACAGGCATGTGAGACAAATAAGGGTTAGGATTCCCCCCATCAGTGTTGGGATGGATAAGGGTTAGGGCTCTCCCCCGTCAAGAATTCATGTGCATTTGGGTTATATAGGGGTAAGAAGTCTCCCCCATCATAGTTGGGAGGGATTAGGGTTAGGTCTTCTCCCCTGTTCCAGGAGGAATGCATTGTTGGTTATATGAGTTTGTGGAAATGGTTGGGTTTTCCAAAATGGAATGTTTTTGAAATGGTTCTTAAGCTTGTTGGTTATTTTTCTAGAAAAATAACTTCCTGGAAAAATGGTTTCAATTTCTCTTGGAATGCCTATGGTTTCAAATGATTTTGGAATGTAGTTTATATTTATTTATAAAATAATTTTGAGAAAATGTTTTATATAAACTGTTTTTATATAATTATTGCTAACTCTTCTATCCTAGTGGCTTGAGTAAGGAAGTAATTGGGGAAAACCTACAATTTTTATACTCACCCTTGCTTTGGAACGTTGGTGATTTTGATGATGTCTTATTCCGGGACACAAGTAAAGGTAAAACATCTTATTGCTAGTGGTTCGTGGTGATGCTTAGGAGATGGGGTGGTGTTTGGTGCATGGAGCTCGGTGTGGAGCAATGGAGTGTGTGTTGGCTTGTTCTGGATCTTTTGTTTATTCCTCTACTTGGTACTATGATATTGGGTTGGTTATGTATTGGTTTGTGTAACAGTGTAGTTCTCTTTTGGTAATTCATGAGGTGGTTGTTTCATTAACATGCATCATATAGGGGTTGTCAGTGATGTCTTCGTTGGTTTATGGGTTTTTCATAAAGGGTAAATCATCCCCAACTTGTATTGAAACCCTTCGTCATTTATTTCTAGCCTTTTGTGCCTTGTGGATGTCACTTAAGGCCTAGTAATGACTCATTGTTCTCTCATGCCAATGAGAATTGGGGGTTCATTACAATTTCCATGCATATTCAATGCCATAGAGGAGGATTATGTTGATTAAATTACATTTGATTTCCATGAGTTATTTTATTGTTATAAATATTATTCTTATTGGATGAAAATTATTACAGGTGATTGAGAAAAACATAGTTGGTTCTTAGAGTGTATTAAATGTCCTAAATAGTGTTTTTTTTATTAGGATATGGTAGAAACCCTAGGTTGTCAACTTTGGCATGTTGAGGCATGGGCCATTGGTCACATGGATTTGAATGTGTTATGGTATTGGTATAATATATATAAAATCTGGGTTAATATAGTGTTTGATCCCTTATAGATTAGAAGTGTTGAACCATTTGGTTCAACCTTCTAATATAGAATTGAAATGAGAATATAAATTTTATGAAATTGATATATTGATACACAAAGAATGAACTATTACATAACATGTAGTGGGTAGTATATAGTGTTTATGTTATTCTATATATATGATTTTATCACCCAGAACCAACTATTTTAGTTGAAAAAGTGGCGAGAATATTAAATATAAAGGTTTTTTACCTTTTATATTTCACAATATGTTTTATATTCCATTATTGAGCATGACATGAGCTGTGTGTTTGGAAATTTTAAACCAATGCCACCATGACATTTTCTGGTCATATTCCTAGACGATGGTGATGTCCATGCCCTAGAATTAGTGGGACCTAAGATACTAGTAAATCCTCTAGTAGTGCCTCCTTTTCACATTTTATTCTTACTGATGTGGGCAACGATGAACTGTTTTGAAGATAATTCTTATAGGTTATCAATACCATACATGGATCTCTACACTCTCCTCTTTCCATTGGAGAGTTTTCTCAAGAGTTCCAATAGTAGAATATACACATGTTATCGATGTAAGGAAGACCACTAAATTCATATTTATGGATTGATATGGTTGTTTCTATATTTGACCATCATGAGAAACCTCCTAATAGGATAGTGAAACTCACTACTTATATACTATGTGGATTTTCCAAACACTGGTGAGATATTCCAAATATGGATGGTCTGTATCGGGAAGCAACATAGAGGGATTTACAGTCGAGCTTCATTGATTATATCTTTCTAGATACCATGAGGTCTAATCATGCTGGGGATTTTATGAACCTAATGTTGGGTTCCATGACATCCATGGATTATACATCTCATTTTACCTAGCCTTAGTTCTTCACGCTTATCCATAGTACTGATGAGACAATGAAAGCGAGATGATTTGAGGATGGTCTGATGCATCCTATTAGTTCTCAGATATACGATTTTCAATTGACTGCTATATCTAAAATAGTAAACTGATACATTATCAATGAGATAAACCTGAGGGAAGTAGAAAATGGGAGCCATGGTGGTTCAAAACCCAGATAGATTAGTGGTTCTACTAGTGGTCAAAAGTGATTATTTGAGACTAAATGTGTTAGAAGCATTGGCTAGATGACACGCACAGACAGTTATGTGGTATGTCACAAGTGTGGAAATATAGGGCATAAGAGGCCCCAATGTCGGAAAGGATACATCAAGTACTGAGGCTGTGGAAGATTTGGGAATCTAAAATTGTTTTGGAGGACAATCCCATATATTTTGAGTGGAACAAGATCCATGTTATCTCCACTTTTAGGGTCATGTTCAATATCACCTCACTAGGCTACTATCTAGAGACCTAATAGTCATACATGAAAAGGAGGATGTCAGGGCCACAATATCAAGTCTTCTGATACACATCACTAACAGAGAAGAACTGCTCGAGGTAGTTAGGTTATATCATAGGGATGTGGATCATGCCATATCAATTCAATGTAGATAATACCAGAGGAGTTGGATATCAGACCATCTACTATTCGAGTTACTATTACTGTAGCATCTAAAATATTATATGCATTATCCAATATAGATGAATCATATTCCTTAATATCCTTTGATATTTTGGAGATTCTCAGACATCATGTTGATTACTATTGTGGATTCATAATGATTGATACACCTTTGGGTATATGTTCTAAAATCATACTCTAGTGAAATCACTGTCCTCTTGGATTAGGAATCAATCACTATTTGTGGGACCTCAGTAACCTTAGGATTATATGTTTTGATTTCATTGTCAAGATGGACCGGTTGGTCCCTTACCACACCTATGGGGATTTTTATCCCCATAGGGTGTTGTTTACATCACCAAAGGAAAATACGTATATTCACAAGGGAGAAAGGGATTTCCAGGCCGTTAGAGATAGAATAAAACATCTTGGGATAGGTGGAGTGCCTTCCAAGATAGTTATTGGAGATGCACTAGAATCCATTTATCCTTACAATATTTCTACAATTGAGTTGTTGGATCTTGATAGGTAGTTGGAAGAATAGATGAAAGGTTTTTTATATGGAACAATACTTCTCTCTAGGGTTCACTAGGTATTTTTGTTGGAATGCAGAAAAAACCATCAGTATTTTCATGGATTATCAGAAGTTGAATTATCATAGAGTGATAAACTACTATCATTTACCTTTTATTGAAGATATTTTTTTGACTAGGTCAGAGGAGTGAACCTATTCTCAAAGATCAACATAAGATCAGGATATCATTATGTTTGATTCAAACCTTCCGATATTCTTTGTATTTCATCCCATTGTCGTTATGACTTATATGAGTATCTCTTGACACCGTTAAATCTTTTGAATGTGTTACACATTCTTATCTAGACTCCTTTGTTGTGGTATTTGTAGATGACATCATCGTGTATTATCATACCCAAAGTGACCATGCCACTCATATTGAGATCCTTCTGAATAAACTAAGAGAGAACTGAATATATTCTATGATTAGTTAATTTCACTTCTTGATTGACAAGTTACACTTCTTGGGTCACATTATCTCATAGGTAGATATTTTAGTTGACATTGTGAAGGTGAGAGCTATTGATACGTATGAGTATACCGAGAACATATTTGACTTCTACAGTTTCTTGGGGATATCTGGTTACTTCATGATTTTTAAAAAAGACTTCTCATGCCTAAAAGAACCTCCTACAGGATTGAAAAATAAGGTTTTGATGTTTGTATGGTCTTAATCCTATGATAAAACCTTTCAGGAGATGAAAAGAATATTTAATTTAGAATTGATCTTGATTTTTACAATGTAGGTTAGGAGATATATAGTCTCTTTTCATGTGATAGGTATCAGTGTATGAGCATTTATGATGCAAGAATATAGATTCATTACATATGGGTCATGTTATTTAAGTTATCATGATAAGAATTACCTAACCCCGGATCTATAATTAGCATCATTTGATTATGCCTTACGTTGTTGGATGAATTACCAATTGGGAGGGTGTTTTTTGGTGGTTATGAACCAAAAGAGCCTCATAAATATTTTTACATTGCGAGACTTAGATCTCAGGAAGTGAGATGGGATGAATATCTACAGTCATTTGAATTCGATCTTGCTTATACACACGGGGAAGGGAATTATTTTTAGATTCTCAAAGTAGGACTCAGAAATAGGTATCCAAAAAAGATAATAGATATGGAAGATTATGGTTTTTTTTCTAATATGCATATAGAATTTTAGGACCATTATGGACAATCAATCACTAGTAGATACCTCTTCACTTCCATATAATATGAAGACGTGATATTTTTCAAATCCTGATGGATTGGTCCTATGAGAGTATATGGATGGAGAGGACCCACCTCAATATTGGTCTATCGAGGATGATAACATCCTTCATATTCTTTGTTATATCTGGGTTACCACAAATATGAGAAAGAAGCTGTTACATGATTCACATTCTTATCAATGAGTAGTTAACCTAGGTATCTCTAATATGTATTGTAATATTGACCTCTATTATTGATTACGGGGGATGAAGAATCATATAGATGGTTTTATCATTAGGTTTTCCACTGATCATCCAGTGAAGGTGGAGCACCAGCAACCAACTAACATGTTACAGTCTTTACTGGTCGTAGAATGGAAATGGGAGTAGGTAATGATGGATATTATTATCAGAATATTGAGATCGCCTTGAGTTAGCGATGTAGTATCTGTATCCATGGATCTACTGACAAACGTTTCCCACTTCCTTATTATCCAAGATACATTATTAGTTGATGAAAAGGGAGGGTTGTATGTCCCAGGGATCATACAACTTCATGGGGATCCTCACACTATTTTTTAGATAGAGATGATCCCTTAACATTGAGGTTTTGGATGTTGTTGTGGAATGATATGGGTAAACTGGTGATTCTGAGAATATTATTCACCCTCAGGCTGATGGACCATCATAATAGATGGTACAAGTTATAGAGGAAATTCTCTGAGCATGAATCCTTGATTTCTATGGTTCCTTGGAGAAGCATATCACTCTAGTTGAGTTCATCTATAATAAAAATTATTAAGAAATGATATAGATATATCCTTATGAGGCCCTGTAAGGTAGGATATTCTATATACCACTATGCTGGATAGAGGTAGGAGATTCCATGGTACTGGGTGCTCATATTGTTTAGGAGAATTCAGAGCAAGTTCCATTGATTAGGATGTGGATGTCAACTGCCTAGTTTATACACAAATCATAATCCAACCACCATTTACAACTTATGAAGTTCAAGTATGAGGATATTTTACTCTTATGAGTATCAACGATAAATGGGAATATAAATATATGAATGAAAGGGAAGCGGTCACCATGAGTCCATTTGAGATTTTTGAGAGAGTTGGTCCAATAGCCTTTTAGTTGCTATTACCTTACAGGTATTATGCCTTGCATGAAATATTTTACCTTTTATATCATGAAAACTATAATTCCTACTTGTCTTATACATTTGATCATGATGATGTTCATCTATATTTTGATTATTCTTTTTAATAGTATCATATAATCATCGTTGATCGGAGTATACAAGATATATGAGGCCATTATATCCATTTAGTACAGGTTCTATGGTAGCACTACCTGGTACATGATGAGACTTGGTAGTGGGAGGTTGATGAATGTGATGAGTGGCAGAAATTATTCTCACATGAAGTTTTTCCTCCCTTGAAAGGTGAACGTGGGGATGAGTTCGTTTATTGTGGAAGATGGTATGATCCTGGCTTTTGTATCTGGTACAAAACATTATAATTTCAGTATAATTCATTCAGATGGACCAAATATGGATTACCCATGGGGTTATAAAGGTTACAATGGCTTTCAATTTCTTAGTCAGAGCATGGAACCCTAACCGGTGGAGAAAAACCCTCGACCACATTGTCTGTAATAACCATGCATCTTATCCCAGACAGTCTCTACTAACCATGCAGGGCTAGAAAATAGGGAGAATCCAGGAATATAGTTTTTCCTAACCATGTTTTAGTGGCCAAACACCTATGAAAATGTCTATAGTCTTGAGTTGAGACATATGTTTACCTAAAATATTTTCATGGGTCTGTAATGGAATTGTCCGATTAGGACTGGGTAGTATATCCTTTTTATCTTATGAAAGAGGTGAAGTAGGTAAGTCATCAGTGTTGATTTTACTATTACATTTCCCTATGAAAATCATTCATACCAAAATTATTGATTGAAATGGGTTTAATTGTGTGAAATCACTAACATCATGTACAACACCATCAATTTTTCTCTAGTGAATTTTTTTCGTGGATCTATAAAAGCTCAATGAATATTATAACCAGAAAGAACCATTGACCTACATTCCAATGGAATGCATTCATTTGAGAAATTGTCCAATGAAATTTAAGAACTCACATTGGTCATGTAGATAGAAATATGGGCTCATGACAACCTTTCAGGGGAGGGGAACTATTTCCTATTATGAGACTCTAATATAGATTTTATAAATGATCGTAAATCCATTGTTCAGTACAATGTATGCATACATGGATTAATATAAATTAATGATCCATTATAAACACGTACACATATAGATAATTATTATGTATATAAAGTTCTCCATCCATAGTATAATCTCTATGAATATATGGATCTCAATCAATGTTACCATTTTGTAAATGTATATGATATTATTTGATTTTCCATTAAGAATATGATGGTTTTAAGACATTTAGTGAGGAACTCTAATGTTTACCATCATGTAGGGGGAAAAGTTATTTTTATGATAGGATTAAACCCAAGATATTGGATTTCCACATATCATCCTGAGAGGAATCATAACCCATATAGTTTAGCGCCACTTAACATGAGGCATCACATTTTATGGACAAGAAATGATGATCGAAGAATGTAGTTTAATATAATACAGCAAGGACAAGTAGGGGAATTGTTCCTATTAAATATTTGTTGTGGGAATTATGTTGATGAAACCAAAGGGATCACGAGATCTATGTTCTATTAAGTGGATATGAACATATTTGGGATGTGTCTGGGCAAATATTAGGGTAGATTTGGTTTCTAGGTTTGTATGTTAAGGAGGATCTATAAATATCCTAGTTTGATGGGAATCAATGAAAATGTAGTTGGGTAAAATGGGTCCTACACCTAGGGAGGAGTCCCGTCTGTGGCATAAGGTTTGTGATTCTTCAAGAAGGTGTCCTGTTTGGGTATGGCTAGGACTTATACCGAATGGGAGACCCTTGTGGTTGTGGCTTACACATGGATGCTTCCCATTTAAGGGGGGGGGGATGATTGGATTGGGGTTTACATCTATTGAGAAGGACTGTTGAACTAGTGATTTGGGAATACATGTGGAAGTGGACCATTTAATGATTTTGGATTACATGGACTTCATGATATCCACTAACCTCTATTCCCACATGAGCCATGCTTTGTGTGAGAAACAAGAGTATATTGTTCATCATAAAATCAATTAATCTATATGTCTGCTGGTGGATGAGGTGCTAAAGCCCAAAGAAGAGTGATAGGCAGTTGAGTGTGCCCATATACTCTTTTATTTTATTATCCATGATAGTCACATATGAATCTATGTAAAGACCCGGAAATTTCAAGGAATTTTTTTTCTTAATTTTCTTTGGAATTTTACAAAAACGCAGTTTTTGACGGCGCCTGATTCTGAGGCCCGGTGTGCCCGGAATCATTTTCGGAAGTTTATCTCGGGTACGTTCAGTGAACGAACGAGCGGGTTATTCTATCTCTTAAACCGGTGCTCGGAATTGAAATCTGAGGGCACCGATGAAATCTCAGCGTCGGTATTTTCTTAGAAATACCTTTTATGGAGTTGCGTTTGCTCGGGTGTGGATTTTAATTTTTGGGGTTAAGTTAAGAAATAAAATAAAGTGGTGCGACGAATTTATTTTATTTAACTTAAAGCCACTTAAAAGCCACTTATGCTAAGTTAAGCGGATAGGGTGGAACCCAAAATATCCTACCCACTTGGTAGGATATTTGTGAGGTGGGGCCCACACGAGCCCCACCATTTCTTTTCCTCTAAGTAACGCACCCGCAACCCCCCTCTTTAATGAAAGTCAACCGTGCGTTTTTCTGGTTAAGAAACGCCTCTTTAATTGGGCAGTTAAATCGTTATAATTAATTCATTGAATTAATTGTTCATTTCTTTTCTTTTAAAATTCAAACGTGTCATGTGCGTTAATAAAATAAGATAAATCTTATTTTATTTCTGTTGGAACTTGTGTCATGGAGAGAATTTGGAGGAAACCGTTCTTCTTCGGCGAAGAACGTGAAGAATGCGAAGAACGCGAAGAACGCTCCGACCTCCGACGAAGAATGCCAAACCCTCGGAGATTGACGACGCAATGCCATGTACCACGAAGTCAACGACGTTTCTTCCATGACGCTCCTTCCATGATGATCCTTCTATTCTGCGACGATCCTCTTCTTCCACGACGGTGAATTCCGCGACGAACTCGCGTACGACGATAATGCTTGAGGTAGGGAATTATGTTTTCAGAATAATTTTTTCCCTCGTTTCTTTCATTCTAAAGAAAAAAAGTAAACACAGATCAACTTATTATCTAGTTGATCCACACACGTTTTCATTTCGGGTTGGGAATTTTTTGTTGCGGGAAGTTGTGGGGGATTTTTTTTATTATTGATCGTGATCTCATTTGTCGTCTTTCTTGGTTTCATTTTGTGCCACCTGTTATCATACTAACGGGGGAAGGTCGGACCGCACGAACACGGCCGACCCTCCTTCCCACCTTGTTGTTTGAGTCTGTTGCGGCACGTGAAAGGCAGTGCGGTGCCGTTGCACCGCGCAGAAACGATAAGAACCAACGCGGTGAAGAAGCGCGGCACCGTCGCGCCGTGCCGTTGGGGCCAAACGAAACCGTGGGTGGAGTCAGGGCCGAGGGGGCGATTTGAAGACCCCACGTTTTATTGTCCAAGTGCCGATCGAAGGACGATGGTGAGGCAGGCCGCGAAGGCGTTTGAAGGATTTTCAGCGAAGTTCGGGTCCTGGGATGATCTCTGGAGAAGACTGCAGGCGAATCGGACAACCGGAGCGCGTCCGGTGGTCCGTGGAAGCCCCCGCCGGCGCGCCAAGCCGGCGCGACGACTCTGGCAGTCGGGGGCGGTGGCGCCCGGAGCACCGCCAGAAAAATCCGCCGTGGCAGCGGAGTGTGGTCCTGCGACCGCACAGGACCGGAGGGGGGAGGCGGGACGCGGCCGGCAGCCGCGTCCGCTGGCACGGGCGGCCCCACGCGGGGCCGCGGTTCTTCACGTGGGGGCAGCACCCCGCTCTGCTCCGCTCGGCCATAACCGGCTGAGCCGACCCACCGGCGGGGCCTTGTCATGCCAAGGCCGGGCGGGGTCGCGCCATCCGGGATGCACCCGGACCCAGGTCGGGTCGCCCAGTTCGGGCCAACCTAGGGGGGTTTGGGCCGGGTCGGTCCGGGCCCAGACCCCCCATTTTCCGACTCTTTTCGGTCTTTCGCCCATATCTTGAGCTGTAGACATCCGATCGATGCACCGTCATTGGAGATGAGATCCTTGGATCGAGACGGTCGTTTTGATATATTACACTCAAGGTTTCAGAATACTTTGGGTTCGGCCAGGTTAGTTCGGATACGAATCCAACAGGGCCCTCAGAGCGGAAACAGTTATATCTTGAGCTCCAGACGTCTGATTGACGTGTCGTCGAATTTGATGGATTCCTCTAAGTGAGACGGATCTTTTTACTTACTCCGCTCAAGGTTTGGATGTCGTCGGAGTGCGGCCGGGTTGGTTCACTCACGAAACCAACCGGGCCCCTGGAACGAAAAAGCCAATAACTCACAGACCGGGCGTCTGATTGACGCGCCATCTCTCTCGTTGAATTCCTATTGACGAGATGGAACATTTGGCATACTTCTCCTATGTTTTGGATGTATTTGGGTAGTGGCCAGGTTGGATTGTACCCGAAATCCAACCGGGCCCCTGGAACGGAAAAGCTGATATCTTTCAGGCCGGACGTCCGTTTGACGAACTATCAGCGGCATTGGTGATCTCATTGAGAAACGGTCCCTATGAGTATAAACTATGAGAGTTCAGGGTACGGTTGAGATACGGCCAGGTTGGTTCGCTCACAAAACCAACCGGGCCCCTGGGACAAAAAGGCTAATAACTCACAGACTGGGAGTCTGATTGACGCGCCATCTATTGCGTTGAGACCCCTATGATGAGGCGGACCTTTGCGATACTTCTTCATGGGACTTGTAATACTTGGAGTATCGACCTGTAGCTCATGGAGCGGACCCTCTCAGAGATGAGCGTACATAGTGCGGAGACCGTGTAGCCGGCTGAGACCTGACGACTACTTGATCGACTCGTCTTGGAGTGATTCGACTATCCCAGTAGAGGGAGCACTACTTTGTGAGGTGAAGACCCATGGCGGACAGAGCACTACCTGTGTGACAGTGCAGACCCGCGTTACTCGTCCAGAGAGTACCTCTGCAGGCTACTAGGGGGTGTGCACTACTGTGTTTGGGTGGCATACCCCGGCGGGAAGCATTACTGTGTTTGGGTCGCGGACCCGTGGTACTCGACAGGAGGAGTAACTCAGCGTCTTAGGTTAGTGAGCAGTACCTCGGAGTCGTGATAGGACCACAGTACACTCCAGGGACGGGGCTCTTCAGCAGTTACGGTTTCGGTAATGAAAATCCTGGTTTGAGCTGAGTCTATGACCTTTGTGTTTACATCTTGATTGAGATGGGTCACTTGATAACTTAGGTATATGTTTGGGCATATACCTGGGTGGTGGTTATCCGTTGATTTCATGATCTTGGTGTTTTCTTCATAATTGAGATGGGTTACTTGATAACTTAGGTATATGAATGGGCATATACCTAAGTAGAGGTTATATGTTGAGATCTTATTTGTGGTTATCCATGTTGGTTTTAGTGAGACCTTGAGGGTCTCGGGGTCCCTACTGAGTATCGTTATACTCACCTCTGCACGTGCTATGCCCACACCTCGTTGTGTTGGTTGTAGACGACGGAAATTGCTGACAGAGGATGAGTGTTCGAGGACTGGACGGTACCCGAAGGTGGACTACATGACAAGTCAGTACCCGGAGGTGGACTACACAATGAGTCAGTATCCGGAGGTGGAGTTCACGGTGAGACGACACTCGGAGGATGTTGACGGGCGAGAGCATTGTGGAGGATATCTGTACCTACCCTTCAGGTAGGATCCGAGGAGGACGACCCAGGAGCCGCTTCCGTTCTTCTAGCTATTGTCTTTTTCTGTTGTACATTGTTCAGTTGTAGTTGTACTTTCATTTGGGTTTGTATTCTGGCCCATTTACCTTTCAGCACTTCTCTTTGTACTTAGTGTTTTACTTCCGCTTGTACTCTGTGGTATTTTGTTTACTTTTATAAAGGCAATGCCTTCCCAGTTATCGGGATTTATGCCTTTGGTGCTAGTCGCCAGCCCCTGGCCTATGGAAGGCGGGCTTGGGGTAGTCACGACACGGGTCCCGAGGACGGGTCGTGACAAATTGGTATCAGAGGAGTCAGTTCTACTGCAGAACTTATAAATCTGATATTTTCGTTCTGTGAAGCAATAGTGTTAAGGGTACCGAGTGTGGTCTTCAGTTCAGGGAGTCCAGTGTTGGTGCGGGTGGCCGACATATCCATACACCAGGACCCTGACAACTGATTTCTGACTTTGTGCACAAAAACACTGATTGCGTGTGTGTTTTCAAAGGTTTCCCCTTAAAACAGCTCAGACCAGGTCAGCTCACCAGGTATAATTGTTTGACCATGTCTTGTTGTTTCTTTCAGGATGCCTTTTCACGGATGACCAGCTAGAGCCCAGAGGGATGTGCGTAATGACAGCCTGCCGAGCGACAAGGCTTCGGTACATGGCCCTCTTGCAGTTGAGGCACCGGCGGAGGCACCAGCGGTACTACCATACATTGGGCCACTGATGCCACCAGCCCCAGCAGTAGGCGATGCATGCCACTGGAGCGCGATGCACGAGTTCCAGCGCCAGAGGCCACCTAGGTTCCGGGGAGAGACGGACCCGCATGCGGCTATGGATTGGCTGGATGTTGTGGTGAGAGTCTACAGGCTAGTGGGGACGCCTGCAGACTTCATGGTGATCTTTGCTTCTAGCCTTCTTCAGGAAGTAGTAGGCAGGTGGTGGAGCATCCTTTTCTAGTTTTGCGATGGGATGACCTTCGCATGGGAAGACTTCGAGACCTTCTTCAGGGTGGAGTTTGTGCCAGTAGCTCTACACCCCGAGCGTGTTCAGGAGCTACTGCCTTTGCCGCGTGTTTTTTGATCAGTAGCCGAGTCATCTGTGGGTAGTAGACAGATGATGCAGAGGTCCAAGAGGGCCAGAGCCAGCCGTACGAGGAGCAGGAAGTGTTTTTAATGCGGCGGAAAGGGTCACATGGCAAGTGACTGTCTGACTCCTCTTACAGTTGATCCACAGGCTTTGGAGGAGCCACTGAGGCAGAAGCAGCGGCGGGTTCTTGAGCAACAGCCGAGCAGTGGACAAGGTAGTAGAGCTCCGTGAGCAGGTAGACATCAGAGGAACTAGTGGATACGTCCCTTGTACTTCTAGTTCCATGTTGTTGTTGTATTCGTGTCTTTGTACTATGTGCTTCAATAATAAAAAGACACTTATCTTTGTGATGTTTGCATTTCTGTCCTTTTGTTTGGTTGATACTGAGAGGTCCTGGTTAAAACTATTGACATGACCCTCACTTTTGAGATTTCTACTGGAGGAGACCTAGTGACCTCACACTGATGTCGACAGTGTGACTCGACCCTTGGAGGCGAGAGTGACAGTTGGATCTCTTGGTAGTTACGTCGAGGCCTTACAACGTCATCCATGGCATGAATACATCATTCATGTCAGGATTGACTGTATTAGGCAATGGGTGTGGTTCATCTAGGGTATGAGACCGTGTTTCACTTTTCGGAAAAAGAGAAATTATTGCAGCTATTTCACATCGTAGGCAAAGAAGGTGCAGATCATCCAAGAGTAGATGAAGACTGCGCAGTGCAGTAAGAAACAGGAAACCGGCGCCAGTCTTAGAGACTCGAGCATGTTAAATGTTTCAAGAAGAGAAAGCTTTAAGGAGAGATGAGTCTGCGAAGCAGCAGACATGGAGGCAGAGCTAGGAGAGCAGCATGAGGTGGTGTAAATTTTAACATGCTACAACCACCTGACTTAGTTATCCCCGCCAGGCTTAGGGAGCTGGAGGGCGGAGGAAGAGTGTTGCTGCATGCAGTCAAGGAGTGTGACCCAATGGCTCTAAAAGTGATTCAAGGGATAGTCTGTGTCCACTACTAGCTTCTGTAGTAACGGACATTGATATGAATCATTCCTTGCTTTCACAAATCTTGTTCCAGACCTAGAGTTTCTGGTAAGCCGTGGACTGGACCCTCACGTCTGGAGATACCTTGGGAGGAGACTCGATAATCACACTTACGCCAACAGTGTGGTCAGAACCTCGAGGTGAGAGTTTCGGTTGGAATCTCTTGGTGTAAGCGTCGAGTCCTTGCGAAGTTGGTTTGAGTATGGACTGGGCAATCACAGTTCATACACAAATTGACGGTATTAGGAAAAAATGTTATGGTTTAACTATGAAGTCGGGATGGGTTTTCCTTGGTCGGTGAAAAGCATACCCCAGGCAGCACAAGATAAACTCATGCACAGGAGGGTGCGACCGATCACTCTTGAGTTGGTTAACCTTACCCTCGTGGAAGCAGTTGTTTTGAGTTCCAGTTCTAACAGGAATTGGAGACCTCTAGAGTTTGAGGATGACGATCACGTCCTTATACGGGTCTCACCTCGACGCGGTTTACGAAGATGTGTCCAAGGCGACAAGTTATCTTGGAGGTTCATCGGACCTTCTTAGGTCCTCAGCTGGGTAGGCGTCGTGGTTTACTGCTTGACCCATCCACCTCAGTTGCACCTGGTGCACGACGACTTCCACGTATCTCAACCGAGGAGATACGTGCTCGACCCTTCGTATATCATCGACCTTGGGGGGCTGGACGATGTCGATTGGGTGACTTTCACAGAGGTTCAAGTGGGAATCGAGGATCGACAAGGGATGATCCTACATGAACGGCCTATTCCTCGGGTGCGCTTTCACTGGCAGTACGGGAGTCTCCATGTAAGAACATGGGAGCAAAAGGCTCAGATGCATGCTCAATACCACTTTTGTGATGCTAGTCTGTGTTGAAGCTTTACGGGGACGTAAAGCCCGGATGTGGGAGTAATCTAAAGACTTGGAAATTTTAAGGAAATTTTTTTCTTAATTTTATTTGGAATTTTACAAAAAAGCAGTTTCTGAGGGCACCTGATTCCGAGGCCCGGTGTGCCCGGAATAATTTTCCGAAGTTTAGGTCATGTACGTTCAGTGAACGAACGAGCGGGTTTTTCTAAATGTTAAATCGGTGCTCTGAATTGAAATCCAAGGGCACCGATGAAATCGCAGCGCCGGTATTTGCTTAGAAATGCCTTTTCCGAAGTTGCGTTTTCTCGGGTGTGGTTTTTAATTTTTAGGGTTAAGATAAGAAATAAAATAAAGTGGTGTGACAACTTTATTTTATTTCACTTAAAGCCACATAAAATCCACTTAATCTATGTTAAGCGGATAGGGTGGAACCCAAAATATCCTAGCCACTTGGTAGGATATTTGTTAGGTGGGACCCGCACGAGCACCACCATTTCTTTTCCTCTAAGTAATTCACCTGCAACCCCCCTCTTTAATGAAAGTCAACCGTGCGTTTTTCTGGTTAAGAAACACCTCTTTAATTGGGGAGTTAAATCGTTACAATTAATTCATTGAATTAATTGTTAGTTTCTTCTCTTTTGAAATTCAAACGTGTCATGTGCGTTAATAAAATAAGATAACTCTTATTTTATTTATGTTGGAACTTGTGGCATGGAGAGAATTTGGAGGAAAGAGTTATTCTTCAGCGAAGAACGCGAAGAACGCAAAGAACGTGAAGAACGCTCCGACCTCCGACGAAGAATGCCAAACCCTCGGAGATCGACAACGCGACACCGTGTACCGCGACGTCAACGATGTTTCTTCTGCGACGCTGCTTCCACGACGATCCTTCTCTTCTGCGACGATCCTCATCTTCCGCGACGGTTAATTCCGCGACAAACTCACGTTCGACGACAATGCTTGAAGTAGGGAATTATGTTTTAATAATAATTTTTTCCCTCATTTCGTTCATTCTAAAGAAAACAAGTCAACACAGATCAACTTATTATCTAGTTGATCCGCGCACGTTTTCCTTGCGGGTTGGGAATTTTTTGTTGCGGGAAGTTGTGGGGGCTTTCTTTATTATTGATCGTGATCTCATGTATCTCCTTTCTTGGTTTCATTTTGGGTCGCCTGTTGTCATACTAACGGGGGAAGGTCAGACCGCACGAACATGGATAACCCTCCTTCCCCCCTTGTTGTTGAGTTTGTTGAGGAACGTGAATGGCAGCGCGGTGACGTTGCACCTCGCAGAAATGAGAAGAACGAATGTGGAGAAGAAGCGCGGTGCCGTCGCGCCGCGCAATTGGGGCCGAACGAAACCGCAGGCCGAGTCGGGCCGAGGAGGCGATTTGAAGACCCCACGTTTTGTTGTCGAAGTGAGGATAGACGAACAATGCTGAGGCGGGCCGCGAAGGCGTTTTGAAGGCATTGCAGCGATGGTCGGGTCCAGGGATGATCTTTGGCGAAGACCGCAAGCGAATCGTACCCCCGGAGCGCGTCCGGTGGTCCGCGGAAGCCCCCGCCGGTGCGCCACGCCGGCGGTCGGGGGCAGCGGCGCCCGGACCGCAGCCTGAAAAATATGCCACGACTGAAGCCGCGGAGGCGGAGCACTGTCCCGCGACCACGCGATACCGGAGGGGGGCAGTGGGACGCCCCTGGCGGTCACGTCCACGGGCACGGGCGGCCCCACTCGGGGCCACGGTTCTTCACGCGGGGGCAGCGCCCCGCTCTGCACCGCTCGGCCGTAACCGGACGAGCCGACCCACCGGCCGGGCCGGGTCGCACCACCCAGGTCGGACCCGGACCCGTGTCAGACCCGGACCCGGGTCGGGTCGAACCGGTTCGGGGCGACCCAGGGGGGGTTGGGCCAGGTCGGTCCGGGCCCAGACCCCCCGTTTTAGGACCCCTTCTGGTCTTTCGCCCATATCATGAGCTGTAGACCTCCGATCGACGCACCGTCAGTGGTGATGCGATCCTTGGATCGAGACGGTCGTTTTGGATTATTACAGTCAAGGGTTCGAAATACTTTGGGTTCATCCGGGTTGGTTCGGATACGAAACCAACCGGGCCCTCAGAGCGGAAACGCTTATACCTTGAGCTCCGGATGTCCAATTGACGTGCCGTCGACATTGATGGATTCCTCTAAGTGAGACAGATCTTTGGGATTACTCCGCTCGAGGTTTGGATGCTGTCGGAGTGCGGTCGGGTTGGTTCTCTCACAAAACCAACTTGGCCCCCGGAACGAAAAAGCCAATAAATCACAGATCGGGCGTCCGGTTGACGTGCCGTCTCTCTCGTTGAATTCCTCTTGATGAGACGGAAATTTTGGCATACTTCTCCTGAGTTTTTTATGAAGTTGGGTAGTGGTCGGGTTGGATTGTACCCGAAATCCAACCGGGCCCCTAGAACGGAAAGGCCGATATCTTTCAGACTGGACGTCCGTTTGACAAACCGTCAGCGGCGTTGGTGATCTCGTTGAGAAATGGTCCCTATGAGTATACCCTATAATATTTCGGGGTACAGTTGAGATTTGGCTGGGTTGGATCGCTCACGAAACCAACCGGGCACCTGGGACGAAAAGCCTAATAACTCACAGACCGGACGTCTGATTGACGTGTCGTATGTTGCGTTGAGAACCCTATGATGAGGCAGTCCTTTGAGATACTTCTTTTTGAGACTTATGATACTTGGAGTATCGACCTGTAGCTCGTGGAGCGGACCCTCCCAGAGACAAGCGTACGGAGTTCGGAGACCGTGTAGCTGGCTGAGACCTGACGACTGCTTGACCGACTTGACATGGAGTGAGTCGACTAGCCCAGTGGATGGAGCAATACTTTGTGAGGTGCAGACCCATGGCGGACGGAGCACTACCTGTGTAACAGTGTAGTCCCGCGGTACGCGTCCGGAGAGTACCTCTACAGGCTACTAGGGGGTGTGCACTACTGTGTTTGGGTGGCAGACCCCGGCGGGAAGCACTACTGTGTTTGGGTGGCTGACCCGCAGTACTCAACAGGAGGAGTACCTCAGCAGTCTCAGGTTAGTGAGCAGTACCTCGGAGTCGTGACAGGACCATTGTACACTCCAGAGATGGGGCTCTTCAGCAGTTACAGTGTCGATAATGAAAATCCTATTTTGAGCGGAGTCTATGTCCTTTGTGTTTACCTCTTGATTGAGATGGGTCACTTGATAACTTAGGTATATGTATGGGCATATACCTGGGTGGTGGTTATCCATTGATTTCATGATCTTGGTGTTTTCCTCATGATTGAGATGGGTTACTTGATAACTTAGGTATATGCATGGGAATATACCTAAGTAGAGGTTATATGTTGAGATCTTCTTTTTTGGTTATCCATGTTTGTTTTAGTGAGACCTTGAGGGTCTCGTGGTCCCTACTGATTATCATTATACTCACCCCTGCATGGGCTATGCCCGTACCTCGTTGTGTTGGTTGAAGACGACGGACAGTGCTGACGGAGGCCGAGTGTTCGAGGACTGGACGGTACTCGGAGATGGACTACACGACGAGTCAGTACCCAGAGGTGGACTACACGACGAGTCAGTATCCATAGGTGGACTTCACAGTGAGACGACACTCAGAGGAGGTTGACGGGAGAGAGCATTGTGGAGGCTATCTGTACCTACCCTTCAGGTAGGATCCGTGGTGGACGATCCAGGAACTGCGCCATCCGTACCTACCCTTCAGGTAGGATCCGAGGAGGACAACCCAGGAGTCGCTTCCATTCTTCCAGCTATTGTATTTTTTAGTTGTACTTTGTTCTTTTGTAGTTGTACTTTCATTTGGGTTTGTATTCTGGCTCATTTACCTTTCAACACTTCTCTTTGTACTTAAGGTTTTACTTCCGCTTGTACTCTGTGGTGTTTTGTTTTCTTTTATAAAGGCAATGTCTTCCCAGTTATTGGGATTTACGCCTTTGGTTCTAGTCACCAGCCCCTGGCCTATGGAAGGCGGGCTTAGGGTAGTCACGGCACGGGCCTTGAGGACGGGTCGTGACAATCTATATCTGGAAATGATTTGGGATTAGGTGAAGAGAATAAAGAGTTCCACCTCCTGGAAGAAATTCTAGGGAATTACAAACGGAGGGCTTCCCTAAAATTTGTTGGGGATTAGTCTTAGGAGGATTCCCATTTGAATATTTGGAGGTCATCTCAGGATCATTACATGAAGCATATTATGATTTATTCATAATAAATATCATATTTTCTATATGGGGTAATCTATTGTTTAATGTCATATTGCTAGGAAAATGGTAGAAGAGTTTAATTTCATGTTGTTGGGATGATAGTAGCACAGTTTAACATATTTTTGTAGGGATGAGTTTCAAATGGTTTAAAATCACATGTTCATGATGATTCCCATATAGTATAACATAATGTGGTAATGATAATCTCCATACAGTTTAACATCATTTTATCAGGATGAGTTCGGCACAATTTCACTTCATGTGATTTGGATAGGTTTCGTACAGTTTAACAACATGGTGTTAGAATGAGTTTTATATAGTTTTTAATCATATGTTTAGTAGGAAAATGAGTAACATTCATAGTAATGCATATCGTGGGACTTATGCAAGATTGAACCTTTTTTGGCTAAATGGTCATAGAATTTTTGGGATGGAATTTTAGGAGGCACATGATGAATGTTTCAATTCATTGTATTATATGTGGTGGAAATTGAGGCCTTATAAGGTGGAAAAAAATGTCATAGACCCATACCAAAAATTTCATGGTGTGAATCTCTATGCTTTTTGGAGGATAGTGATGGCGGTGAAGCGACATGGATAGAGGGTCGAGAACACAACCTGATACTGATCCAGAGTGGGTTTGCAGGAGCACCGCCCCTGTTGTATGGACCAGAAAGCATATAGGATTTTTCATATTGTGATGGACATGTAGGATCTAGTATCATAGGGATAAACCCAAAGTATCATCTATGAAGGAGCCGACCACATTGTAAAATCATGAAGAAGATGACTACAATGAAACCTTCGTAAAGGGTTGGCTACAAAGTGTCCGTCCATGGTGGTTCATCCATAAAGCGTTTCCCATGAAGGGTTGTTTAAAAAGAATTTCCCATTTTGGGTTTTCTATAAGGGGTCATACATGAAGTGTTGTATAAAAAGTGTGAACAAAATTGGTCCCTACAAAATGAAATTTATTACTTCCATGGTGGTTATTAATTAATTGTCAAGACACAAACAACACTAACTCTGTATGGAATCTTCTGTGGATGGTATTCTGCATAGTGGATTCATGAAGGATAGTCCACATAGATACTTCATGAATAGATCACATCTCAATGCGTTATCCTCTATATGTGGGATTGTCTCCTCTGAATGGGAAGGGGAATATGTGAAGGGACTCCCACATATGGTTCATGGAATATTGTTTGCAATGTGATTTGGGTGTGGGATTTCTCCTGCACCTTATCATAATCATGTTCTCCATGATCTCATTCGAGGCCCCATCTCCCATTTTTGGTTTTCCTCTATTTCATTTAATAAAATAATGAAAGGACCAAATAATGGAATGGCTGGTGGTCTGTAGTGGGCCATGTTCCTTATTTTTTTGGTAGCCTGGGAGGATGCCTTACTCTACCGAGGAATTAGACTTTGGGAAGTGGCCATTCATGGCGATGAAAATATCGATTCTGCCCTATAGTTGAATATAGATTAATTCTTGGACACTATTAGCACTGAAAACACCCACGAAAATTTTAGGGCACTTCAAAAAAATTGTGAAACTATATGTAGAGAAGCTATCCGTGAAAAAATTTGAACTTCACAAAATAAATTCATTCTTCAAGGCATCAACCTCCTTGAATATTTTTATTTATTATTTTTATGGGTTTTATTTCTATCCATTGATAAGTTTGATAAAATTTTGTTATTTTATTATAATATTTTCAATACCAAATAGAATATTTCATAGTTGGTGAACTATTTCCCTAACGGTGTGGACTAACCATAAAGGTGACCTCCTTAAGTAGTGGGAGGTGCATGGTTGGCACCCAATTTTTCCAAATGTGCAGCCAAACCATATAACCCATATTTTTGGAAGGAAAATATTAAACATCCTTTAATTAAATGTTTAATTTCACCACTCCTCTCCTTTCCTCCTATTTCCATCATGTAGTGGGATCTTCTACCATTTTGAGATCTTATCCGCCTAAATCTAGGATTCTTGATAACTTCTTGACATGGTGTTCGATTTAGCTTCTGTCAATCTTTAGGATCAATTCCGGTTAGATATCAACTCTTTTTTAGATGTTAATCATTTATGTTCAACTTGATGTTGTTATCAAGGTGAAGACACATGTACCCTATTTTTAGGGTCTTCGTCCATTCATCATATTTCCTCTAATATAGGCCATCCTAAAAGTCGATAATGTATGAAGAGAGTTGTACAAATATAATATAAGCGGTTTATAATTTATTCCTCAGGTCTTGATGTTTTATAATATGTACCATTGTGCCACACACCAATTTCACTGAGAATTTACTCAAAATTGAATCTTTTTAAATTGGTTACCTTTATTGGAACCTAATGAATTTTTAGAACACATTTCATATTAAGAATTTTAAAACATGGAGTGATACATTGCTTTTGGGTGATCCCTCATTAATACTGACTGTCCCCTCATGATCTTATGTCCAAAACACTGAATGGTGTGTCTGGACTTAAATTAATATCATGATACCATGTTGTTGTGGAATGAAAGTAGTTTCATAAAATGACTACTGACCTCGAGAGTTATAATGAATTGAATTGAAGTGATTTTTGAACCCAAATCACTTTCCTAAATAAGATAATGGTTACAACCTCATTAATATTAAGTGTAAATGAGTTGTGAATTTATGGAGGCTCTTCCTCAATCCTTGACTGCTTCTAATATATTATAAACATGGGAATGAAAACCCATGAACATAATATTAATAGGGATTAACGAACCTTATGCAAGTTTAAGATTAATGGTAATGTTGATCCCTTTAGCTTAATAGTAAATGGGTATGATGACCCTCTCGAATCCAGGTAAATTTGCATGGAGAGCCATGCTATTATATACAGGTATAAAGACCCTCCAACTTGTTTCTAAATGAGAATGGAGCCCCCTATTCTGTGATACAGGGAATGACATACCAATTATATAATACCAATAATGGAGTCTCTATTTGTTATATTGGGCAAGAAATTCCATTTAAATGTATGATACTAGGAATAACATCACTTTCTACTCCTGTGATACGAAGAATTGCAACTTATGATACATGTTTAGACTTGATCTAGCATGGGCCGAAGTATGTAACGTCAGCCTAGTTTTTTTTAAAAACTAGAGCCGACCCATTTGTCGTAATTACTTATGTTTTAATTTATTATATTTCCACCCTACCTTGTTATATGTATAGACTAGATGTTTGAAGAGACTATTGGTGGTGGCTTACTGAGATTTATCTCAAACCCTATCTAGGTCGCTAACTGCACCTATGAAGGCTACATGCCTATAGGTATAGATAAGTGAAAAATTACTCTTATAGATTAATGAATTCTATCATGAATTTGAAAGGGAGTTGGGTAGAAGATGATAGGACTCGATTTAGGGAAGTTGGGTTAGATTTTTTCATTTTTTTCCATTTTTTTATAATACTTATTTTTATTGATTTTATCCATCATTTCCTCATTTATCGATACAAGAAATTCATTATCATCCATTTTTGTATAATTTATTTTTATAAATTTTATTATAATTTTCTTCTTGGTTAATCATGTTTTTTCCACTTCTTATTCACTATTATACTACTTCTTTTATTTATATGTTTATTTTAAAAATATGATACTTGGGTAATGAGAGAATAGTCTCCCCATGAACACAACCAAGACCATTGATTTTAGTTAACAACCTCTAGAATTCGGGGAGATGCAATTGAGGCTATGTGACCCACCAGAACTAGGGTACCTCCGAGTGGAACCTTGGTTTGGGATGTCACAATGGGGTATAGTAGAAAACCATTCAAATTAACTTCTATAGAATTGGTAAAATTCTTTTAAATATGGTAACAATATAAAATTTTCATTGATTATAGTTGTTAGGGGAATGTGGTGGACTTGTGGTGATGTATGTGGGTTGTGATAATAATATTTGTGAGAATTTACAAGGTTGGTATTGTGAGTTTATATAAATTCCTATTTTCATATGATTTAACAAACTTCCCACCCAATATAGAGAACATTTTAAGTAATGGAATATTACGATTTCATGGATTTCACCCCAACATATAGGTTAGTGAGGCAACGAATAGATGATTACACCCACTTCCAAGATCTATCTTCCTAACATTGTATATTTATAATGATGATTCATTCATGGGGTTATAACTGGTAGGATTAGGGAATGAGGTTAATGTCATTTATCTTCACAATATAATACTATGATGGATATGTATTTTTATTTTTATGTGAATTTGTGGCTATGAACTGATGTCAACATAGGATGTTGGACTTTGGGATAGGTTAAGATATGTAAGGCTATGTTTGGGCCCATATCAGAGGTAATTTATATATTGAGATTGATGCCAATATGGTATCTTGGGCAATGTAGGATATTGGGATTGTTTGGGATCAATTTAAACCACATTATGTGTGATATATAATTAATATATGATTGTGATGATACTGCAAGACTGGAAGCATTTGACATTTTATATTTGGGATATAAAGTTAAAAACAAGTGGGGATGTGGTTGTGGGAGGCTTTCGTACCATATAACAGATATAATTTTATTACACATGGATGAAATTTTTAGGGAATGGGTCTTGGTGAAGTTGGGGGGTTGTAGACCAATAATGCGATAATTGGTTTTACTATTTTTTCAGTGATTCAAAATTATACTTCTTATAAATTTTCCAGAGTAGTTCTAAGGATGAAAATACTATGTATACATGTTATTATCATATATTTAAATATATATATATATGATTTTTCATGATTCTAATTTGAGTATCAAGATTTAATTATACAGTACAAGACCAAAGAGAGGAGATGTGGCTGGAGATGATCATAGGAGTTTACATTTTTGAAATTTAAGTTGGTAGTTTTTATCGAATGAAACATAATGTATTTAGGGTTGTTTTGGGATCTTAGTTTTATTTTTATTATGGAATTTATTGATGGATTTATCATTTTGTTATATACTTATATGTGGGTAATGCCTCTAGAATGTGGCCTACTAGAGATAGGTCTCTGGGGTCACCCTGTCCTTCAGTGTAGAATAATTTGGGGTTTCTAATGGGGTGGGTTTTTAAAATATCACTCATGAAGTATAATTTCATGAGTTTTGACGGTTCATATAGCCCATAAATTCCAAATCTAGGATTATGTTTTTAGACAACATACAGACAACAAGAATTTTGGCCTTCTATATGAATTCCATCTGTACAAATAATTGGTTGGGAAACAATCATGCATATTTTTTCATTATAGAAGCATTGAAACACATGTATAATCCCCAATAATGGGTTCATTAAAGATTCTATGCATATAAAAACTCAATGATACATACCTACAAGAATATATGGGATGAATCCATAAACATGAATTCAAATAATACCCCTAGGATGTTAAATGAATCTCGATATACCATTGTATAATCCAATCATAATACATTATTTTTATATCTTCTATGAAATATAAATACCTAGTTCATTGTTTTAAAATACTTATATTTATAGCATAACATCAAATTAAACTCTATAACAAGAACTGGATGTGTTTAGATTCTTTATCCAATAGGATACAAATGAGTCCTCTTTAAGGTTTTAATACCAACACTATCACCATTACACCCCCTGAGAGGTTGTATCTATGAATCCTAATCAACATTATAGAGTATACTAAACCATTTAAATGTCCCTACATGGAAATAAACCATGAGTGTCCTCACAATACTCTAAACCATTATAATCTAATTTTGTAATTTAAACCATGGGAATCCTTATAGGAATATAAATGGATAGTGTCCCTATATGGGACTAAATAATGAGTGTCCTTTATTTACTATAAAGTATTAGAATTCATACATATATTAAACCAGGACTATCCATTGATGACTCTAAATTATGAGTGTCCACAAATAAATATGAACCATTTATGACCTCCAATGACTCTAAATTTTGAGAATCTCTATTTAACATTAAACTGTAAGTGTGTTCATTGGACCCCAATTTTTCCACCCTTGATGGTTAAATTTTAGCATTCCTATAAGAAATTGACCCATATGTGTCCCTACAAGACATTAAACCATGAGTTTCACCAACTAACTCAAAACTATTTACATCATAATAGGACATTAAACTGCGAGTGTATTCAGAAGAATCTAAACCATGAGTTCCCTCGACTATATAGATACCATGATCATGATTATGTAACAATAAAATATAAGTGTCATAAGTGGAATTTAATTCATGAATGTCCTTCAACAACTCTATACCATGAGAAACCCCACAAACCCTAATCCATGGGCCTATCAGATAGGCCTAGGGTGCCTTATGTGATGTGCATAAGTTTTTATAAGTGATAAGTATAAGAAAATTGTTGTATTGACAATTTAATTAAATAGGTTATGAGATTAATATTCTTTTTGTGATGTGAATAAGACTCTATAATGACCTTATATATTTAATATATTTATAGATGCTAAATAGACCTGACACAACTATCATTCATGATTACCAGGTTGTCTCTTTTCAAAGGAGTCATGTAATGTAATTAACTAGTTTCGACATGAAGATATCGACATGAGAATGATTCATAAGAATGTTTTGGATACATAAAGTAGAACTAGACCGGGCATAAAAATCAATTTATGGGATTAACAATAACCTATTTTCTAATTCTGATCAAGGTGTTTTCATAATCACCTTACTGGTATAATCATAGCCACCACTGGAAGGTAGGAATGTGCCACCCAAATTATGATTATCTATGGTTCCATACGACATAGTGGTTTTCATGGAAACCATTTTAAAACACCCTTTTAAGGATTTACACATTATTTTTATTTATATATAAATAAGAAAATATATGTGGATTTATGGTGGATATGGCCCAATGAGGAAAGACTAAGGGCTTGACCGGATTTGATTCCAATGCACATATATTTGGATCTTTGATGTGTCATAGAAATGAGGTATAAAATATGTAAATAGTTGAGGATTACACCTAAGAAGGAGGACCATACATGAATATCTCATTATAATGAGAAGGGTGGAAAACCTGATACATGAATATCCTAGATGAGAAATATTATATAGAATAAGATGCGCCAGAATACTCATGATTGTGACCCTTATATTCAAGGAAATAATTCATCATTTTTACCTTTAGAGTACTATTTTTTGAGGAGGAATTTTTAGGAGAGGAATTTTATAAAGGGAATACATGATTGGACTAGTTTACACTGATGTGCATGTATTTCTCATAATTCTTAAAAACTTGTGGAGGGAGACTATATATATATCTACCTATGTAGGGGTTTGCGGTAAGATTTTTTCCATGGTAGAATACCTAGTAAGTGACACACTCATCCATGGGGCTATGAGAAATCTCAAACCATTGTAGTAATCAGTGTGAGAGAATTATAAAGATGAGGGTTTGAATAATGGCTCACTCTAGTAGAAGTATTGGTGAATATGAAACCCTATCAGGGTTCATTGGAAAGGATTAACCCATGTCAAGAATGAAGGGAAATGTTTTACCATAATGAATAGGTCTAGGTGATGTCTCTCCAAAGTATGGGGGTCTAGGTGGTTATTTTTTCTAATATGGATGGCTCAAGATGAATTTGGAATTTTCATCAAAAAATATTTTTAGGGATGGGTTACATTTCAATTTTATTTGAGTATGATGGGTTAAGTGGTCTATTTTTTATTTTTTTATATATTAAACCTTTGGGTAAGTCAATTAACACCAAATTAAAGTAATTTTTATTAGGTTTTGTCATAATATGACACCCAAAATGGGGTAAGAGACTGTGGTGCGGGGGGGGGGGGGGTACTTATTTTCTTGTCAATGTCACTAAAAAATTGTGTTACTCACTGTATTATGTTGAGTTTTAAACATGATACACATAAGTCCATATAGATAATTGGGGATCAAGGCTTGGTTCTTCACATTGGAAGCCTAGGTGGACAAGAAGGTCTGATATTGCACATTACCCTAGGAAGGCTACACATACCCAAATAGAGTATGGCACATGACAAATAATAATAGGGAACACATGTAGGTTTATGTTATCACCATAAACACCTTACATCAAAAATTATTGTCACACCAAACTAATATGCCTTCATTTTCCCAAAAAAGAGAAAGATAAAAATATATGTGTTTTCAAATCATAATTTTTATCATATTTATATATTGAATAAATACATATGAAATCTCCTTATATCATATATGATTCCCTACTTATTTTATATTATCGATCCGACTATAAATTATATACCCATACAATTTATTTGCTCTCTACTGGGAATATATTGATTTGCTAGTCGAAAAAAATAGTTTTCATCCTTTTTATTCATTTCATATTTGTAAGTAATAAAGGGGAACATTTTTCTTATGGTATGAGTAATTCAATGTAGTATGTTTGTGTCCCCAAGTAGAAGAAAACCATAAAAAATGATTAGTTTTATTATTATGAAGATTTAATTATTATAAATGTGTCTTTACTAGTGGTATACCTTTAAAGGGACTGATTTTTTTTTTCATTTTAAAAACATAGTTTTCTTCATGTCATTAAGTGAATGGAAAAAGTTTCAGTGTTTTCAAACAGGTAATTTCATTTGGGATATATCAATATAATGGGGTTCAGTGAAAATATGCCTTACCATTATTTTTTTAAATTTATTAGAGGATATAAGAACAAGAATATTGATTTTGGAAGCTGAAATGAGCTCTGGAAATGTATTTTTTTAAATGAAGTGGAACTTAAAATGCATTTAATCTAAAATCATAAAATTAAAAATATAAGAGGTATTATTTTAAATAAATATATAGATAATATGTTTTGTAAAACTGATGTTTTATAGAGACATGGATTTGTATTATTATTCATGTTCAGGGGATTACAATGTTTGAGTTTTTAAATTATGAATTGATTATATAATCATACTATAGGTGAGTTATTTTGGTAAACTATATCATTTTGGTAAATAATAAAATCAGTAGTATGATAGACATGAATATCTTAGTTGTTTAAAATAGTTTTTAATTCTATATATTATCTATAAACTACTTGATGGGTTTTTAGTCTCATGATGGTCATAGTACATCCTTCAGTATTAATGTCCCATTTATATTTTGATGGTATTTTGAAGCATTGGATTTCATAGATTTTAGTTTCTTATTCATTTTTGGTAAATAATTATTAGTTTAATTTACTCATGAATTTATGCGGGGTGTTTTTAGGTACTGAATTAGGATTTTTGTGATCATTCAATGCCACTATTAATATTGGTAGGGGTTCTTAATATTCGAGTAAATCATCACCCAATTTATGGATTATTCCTTACTCAAATTTTTAAATACAAAATAAATTATAATGTTTAAATATTTTCCATGTCATTAATAAATAGTTCTTCAAATTTTATTTATGTATAATAAATTTAAGTCCTTTGAACTCGAGCATTATAGTTTATAATGGTGGTTAGATTCATATTTCTATATCTTTAAAACCATTGTTTCTTTAATTACGAAATAAATATCTATTTTTTGTGTTCGTGTACCCATTGATCATATTAGAAATCAATATTTTATAGTTAGGGATTTTTAATGAATGTAATACCCTATGATGTTTTTACACAATTACCCTTAAATAATTCTATGTGTCAGATATCTTACTCCACATGAAATATCAAACATAAATGAAATAACGATATAATTAGATATAACATAAATATTTGAGTATTACCTTTATATCCATTGAATTAGTAAAAATAAATAAAATTAACCACATTATAAAATATTTAAACTGAAAAATAAGTGATAATTTTCTTATGAATGAAATTAAATTTGTATAACTAAAAATACTAATATAGAAATTTTAATCTTAAAATTTTATTTATTTCTAAGAAAGTTATTTTATGTGTTGTGGTTTAGTATCAAAAACAATATGTGATTAATTGATAGAAATATATATCGATATGAATAATTGGTTAACACTAATTAGTAAATGATACAAAATTGCAAGAAGAATATATTGCATTCTAAATAGTCATTTTCCTTAAACAAATAGTTTTTTATAATATTTTATAATTACTGAAAAGTGAAATTTCTATATTTTATAATTTTAATTTGAAAATATAATACTCTTTATATATTAATCAAAATAATACTTTCTTAAGATAAGTATTTGGTATATTTATGAAAATATTTATTTTACGGCTAATAGTGAAATATACCATTTTTATAAAAACTATTATATAAAAAAAATTTAGATTATAATTGTATCATAGAAATATGTGAAAAAATTTTATAAAGGAAATTTTTATTTTATAAGAGAAATTATAATTCTAAATATATTAACTCTATTTTACAAACATATATCTAATATTTTAGGACTTACGTAATATTTTTCACTAGAATTTATTTTTAATACACTTTATATTTATTATTTTAAAAATAATATTAATAATTTTTTAAAAATTGAATTAAATAAAATGGATTTAAAATTTGGAATCAATAGACCCAAATTACCTAATAATAGCTATTATATATTTTCATTAAATATAAATAACTTGTGTAAAAATAATTTAATATTGTAATAATAAATTAGTGTTAAAATGGTTTAACCTAGTTAAAATGACTAAAAAAGGATTTATAATATGTTTTTTAGGACTTGATAAAACTTATATATTACTAACAATATTATTTCTCAAATTTAGAGACACTTTTCATGTGAGTGACTTCCCATTATTAAAATGTTATGCGTATTTACAAAAATGACATCCCTTTTCACTTATAAAAGGGACTTAACACTACCCCCTAATTACCAATACTAAAATTAAATTTCATAATTAAACCTTACCATTTTTATTTCCCTATAACATTCTTCCTACTCCTTGAGTTTTATGTTAGAACATATTTTTACAATCCCTTTTTTTCAAATGAAAGGTTTAAGTAAAACTCAATGTCCTCGATATGGGTAATCATATTTTTGAAAATTATATCATTTCACTCATAACCTTATAATTAAAATCCTAATAAAAAAATTTAATGAAATCAGTATTTCTTATATAATTTATGTTATTATTCTAAATTATAACCAATTAACTACAGTCCACCCCATTAATAAAAATGAATAAGTGATTCATTGGTATGTGTTGGGAACCACATCCATGAAACGACATGATCATTTTTCTTCATCGCCTCTCATATATAATTATTATATCTATAACTAATTTAATATTATTAAATAATAAACTATATTACTTCATTATACCATTCCTTGAAAATAAAATCATTCTCCATCAGTACGTACAGACTACCACTTTCCAAGAATGATGCATCATGATATTAATTTTCATGTTGAATGGATGGTCCTATAGTTTCATTTAATATATTACTATTATATTATTTATATCATAATTTTTTATAAAAAAATATAGTGAAAATATTAATGAAATTATTGAATAATTATCATTTCTAATTCCATCTTTTAAAATAAGCGTACTAAGAAGAAAATATTTTCATTCATATAATGTAAAAAGTTTATATCAGTTAATTATGTCAATTATTCCTTAAAATTATTATATATCACAATAATAAGAAATATATTTTATCATCATTGTTCATGTATAGTTATATTACAACTAAAAACCCACATAATCATCAACTGACCATTTTTTGTTCGTGTTTTTGCCGATTTGATGACCTATATGAACAATGATATGAATATAAATCATGGATGAATATGGAAAATTTAATATTTTTATAATATGATATAAATATGTGTATAATTAGTTTCATTATGTAAATTTAAAATTATTATTGGAAATAATTAATTAGGGAAAAACCTTCCATTTATTAAGAATCACAAAAAAGCGATCAACGTCGATTTTAACTTCATGGATTATAACTCAAACTATCAAGGAATGAAAATTTTACTTTATAATATTCATAGAATATATCTTTTTATTCATTTAGTGGTAATATAATTATTTAATTTGTAATAATAATGAATACTCACATATGTTTTTGAAACTAGTTCTAAATTACCAAGATTACTTACACCCGATATTGAGAAATATGTAATAAATTAATATACTTCAAATTGAGAATTATTATTAAAGAAAAATATAAATTTAATATCTATTAAAAATATTATTAAATATGTTATTAATATGTAAAGGTATTTTATACCATAGTATAGAGTGTGTCCTGGAATATCATATAAAATGTACTAGTTCTGTTGGCTTAAATTATTATTATTTGAGGCTTATTACATGTTATACACCATGTTTAATTTTTATGACTATCCTTTTATTTAATGTCCCATAAATGTTTATAAACATTATCATTCAAATTAATGAGATATACAAATCAAATTAAAGTTCTTTTATTTAAATGTACTTTTTCATAAGTGTTACCCTAGACGCAAGAGTTTCTGGTAACTCAATTTTTAGTCATTATTTTTGGATTACTCCCTCAAACATATTACATATGATTTGGGTACATTATTAAAATTTATTTTATTATTTTATTTTCTCCTAATTTTTACATTCTACCACATAAACCAGTTTTCATGTATTTCATGTTTCATTGAGTGTGCTCCCTATAATTGATGTTGATACATCAAATAACCTTTTTGAGTTATAACGTTTCATATGGAACATTTATTTTCTATGATTGGGTTTTATCTCTGTAACGTCTCGGTTCTGGGTGCAGCCAAAAGGTTTACTGAACCAAGTTGGTCACATGGCCTCAAGCACATTTCCTCAAATTCCAGATGCTACCAACTAGCTGTGAGGTCCATAGGGTGATTATGGGGAAACTATTCTTTCATTGGGAGAGTGTACAATTTGAATTTAAATAATAAATAGCAGTGGAAGTAGTAATTCCATGCAACAAAAGTATATAATGGAAGATTGATATAAATATAACAACTGGAGCATATAAAAATTATGCATATCACATGTGTATAGGAAATCATCCAAACAAGTCACAATGATGGAAATACAATACTGAAACCAAATTATAGAAAAACAGTACACTCCAACAGCATAGCAAGACTCATCTATGTCCCATTCTTTCTATCTCCAATAGCAATCAAGTACCTCATGAAGAATGGTTCTTTCCCTTATCTATAGGTACAAACATATATCTATTTATGTCCGAAAAAATGTCCCAAATAATGTGTGAGATTAATCCATGTAGGAAACCAACAAATAATTTGTGCCTAACAGTTAGAGGATATATATAGAAGGTAATAAGATGAAATGAAGCAATAAACTATGAATTACTCAAAAGTAAAAAATCCCATAGTTTTCATTTACAATCTTTTACGTTCATTAATAAATCAATATTTTTAATAATTAAATCATAATATCTAACTTAAGCTCTGTATCAACCCATGTAGTAGTAACAAAACCGATGTCTCAAAAGACTATCTCAACAAACATGTCAGACTGAATCCAAGCTCGTGCTTTGTATTGGAAGTCTCATCAAAATCATTCAATCATTTATAGGAAAACCTCTATCATGGTTCTCATAGTATAACCCATCTTGTTTAAAATATCATCAATTAAATAAATAATGAATCTCAGGGAAAGCTAATAGAGTCTAAATCCTTTGGTCCCATAGAGCACTAATAATTTACAAACAACCACTTGGGTAGCTCTCACGGTCAATACACCCTTGGTCTTCATAACAAAAATAAAATATAATGACCACATCTAAGCCCTCAAAATCAATGCCCTAGGGTCCAGTATTCATTTAATAATGACCCTCTGAATAGCTCTCACAGTCTAACCCCTCTGATCTATGACCACTCGACATCTCTCACAGTCAATACCTATGGGTCAACATAATAAAAAAACAGACTAAAAGAACCCTAAACCATGAATCTCTCACATTCAAATGTACTATTGTCAAACATTCACAATTCGACTAACATGCATCTCATATAATTAGTAACTCCATCCAAACAACATGAGGCACTGAAAATAAGGAAAGCAAATTAATTCTAGAACAAATAGCCAAAATCAATCAAACAAGCGAAACACACCCATAATCAAGGTAAAAAACCTTATACACAAGAAATTTCCCTTTATCAAAAAACCAAACCATCACAGGTATTATAAAAGGCCTAATTCATGTACAAAATACCCTAAACGGGGGTATACACTACTTTTCTCATGTATAATCCAAATAAAATCAACAAAAGGCACAAACCACATACATTGATGTTGTGAGATCAATAATTTGAAAGTTGTCCCATGAATCAGACTAGAATGACATAGATATAATAAAGGTGAAAAAGGTTAAAATTTTAATAACTCGTGAGAGAGGAGGAATCAGTAAGAAATGCCAAAGAAGAATTGAGAAACTTGCCAGTGAAATTCCAACCCACCAGAAAATGTCTCAATCAGAGTTCAGACATCGAATTGGAAGGGGTTCTAAGTTCGTGGTCATTATATTTTTTTTCTATACAATACAAGGGTAGAAGAATACCATTACATATATAATTTGTGACCCTTCTCTGATATATCAAATAAAAATAAAAGTACACAGTGTGTTCATTAAATTTACATGCATTATATTTGCCTGAACTGCCCCTCCCCCTGACATAAGCAGGCCAGCCAGGTCATCACACGACCATGTACTCTGTCATTGCGTGGAAATCAAATGATTTTACATGGTACCCAAGTGCATGGAATGTACTCATAAGTACACTAAACCTACTTATAAAATTATCATTCAATACTTTTTCCTCAAAACAACACGAAATAATGATCCGTACATGAAATAATGATTCGGGTTCAAACAAAATCAATCCCTTAAAGAAATTCCTCCTTGAGTTCCCATCCAAGGGTAGTTAAAAAGATTCTATAATGAACTATAGACACTATGATCTTATGCCTGCCTCCCTCTAACATGTCTTGTTTTGTACTCACATGTGTTACGGTAACACACATTCCAGAGGAACAGACTAGAGATGGAGAACCTTTGGGAAAGGATACACAATCCAAATACGGTACTCATAGAAGGTCGAATCCACCATAAACTCAACCCCCTCGGGTTGAAAAACATGAGAAGGGTTTGAAAATTATCACCATAGCTGAGAAACATGAATTAAATCATGCATAGCCCGATATCTCTGAGGTAACTGTAATTGGCATTCAATCGGACTGACTCCCTGCAAAATCTGAAATAGCCCAACATATCTCGATGAAAGCTTCCCCTATCTCATTATCCTCTTGTGTCCCAACCATGGAGTGACATGTAACAAATCCTGATCACCAACCTCTAAATCCATAGGTTATCTTCGTCGATCAACATAAGATTTCTACTGAGAGTATGTAGTATCTATCGTCTTCCGGATCAAGTTTACCAGATCAGTAGTCTCCTAAAAATGACGAGGTCCCATTATAGATCCCTCTCCTACCTCTAGCTACATGGGGTGACTGGCATATCTTATTGTACAACGCCTCATGAGGTTTCACATGAATCATTGCCTAAAAACTATTATTGTAGGAAAACTCCACTAGGGGTATGTGTCTTTCCCAAGAGCCCTAAAAATCTAGAACACATGCTCGAAGAATTTCCTCCAAAACCTAAATTGTGCACTCATACTGGCCATCTATCTAGGGGTGCAAAGCTGTACTTAGAAGTACATGTGTACCTAAATCCCCTTTTAGTCCCTTCTAGAATAGAGAAGTAAATTCGGAATCTCTATCTAAAACAATAGAGTGTGGAACCGCATGAAAACATATAATCTCTCGGATGTACAACATTCCATGTTCATCAACACCAATGGATTATTTAATTGGACGAAAGTGGACAACCTTCCTGAGCATGATTATAACAACCCAAACTATATCATTCCAATGATGCAAACTCGATAAACCCATTTATGAAATCCATCGTGACATCGTTACACTTCACCTTGGGAATGAGTAACTGATGTAAAATCCCTACCGATCACTGATGCTCCACTTTGAACTTTTGACGGGTAGAAAATTTCATAGAAAAATTTACTATGTCCTTCTTCATGACTAGCCACCAATACTAACGATGTAGATATCGATACATCTTGGTAACACCCAGATGAACTTCCCATGTTGAGGCATGAAAATATTGCATCAACTATTCCCATATGTCTACTGATATCCATACATATCTATGAAAATGCTAGACCTCATCATCGTCTATGATCCACCCAAAAGTAGGGTCCTCACCTGACACACACTTCTGCTGGACTACGCCATCCGAATATGTATGTTGAATCATTCACACACAATCTAGTATAGTATTGGGAAAAACTATAGAAGAAAAAAATGTCTTCCCCTGTATGTCTTGCACCTCTAAATGCATATCAGAGAACAGAGCCAAAATCTAGCTCTCACTACTGGCCTCCTGAACATCCTGTATTTGAGTCCCCCTGATCTATGCATATTCTACTGAATTTTCATTCCTAGGGGTGTAGGAATGATTAATGTGAAAAAACTAAAGTTATACATCCCACCTTCACTGTCTCAAATTCATATAATTCTGAGAAAATATATACTTAAAAATTTTGTGTTCAGTATATACCACAAAATGCTCCCCCAAAAGATAATGTCTATATCAACATAAATCATGCACAACAACCGCTAAATCGAGATTGTTCTTAGTGAAATTCATCCCATGTGTCCTCAAATACTGAGACCGGTATACAACAACTCCTGCTCCCTATATAAGAATTGATCCCATCCAGATACCTGATGCCTCACACTAAACAATGTAACTCTTTCCAAGATCCGAAAAAATCAGTATCATTGATGAAGTCAACCTCCCTTTCAGCTTCTGAAAGGCTGAATCAAAAGACACTATCCACAATTACACCAAACCATTCTTAGTCATGCCTCTCAGTAGAGATTCTATGCATGATATGTCTTGTGTAATGTTACGAGAGTAACCAGCCAGCCCCAGAAAACTCCATTACTCAAAGATTTTAGTCCACTAATCCCTAGAAACTACTTCTCCCACTTTCTATAAGTCTAGTAATACTACTATCTCTGTGATAACTTGACCCAATAAGTGAATCTGATCCATCCAAAAGTTTCATTTTGAGAGATTATCATATAATTGATGCTCTCTCTTTTTACTCAATAAGATATAAAGATAGATGACATTATCATGTCGAGTGTGAGAGTACAACAAGATATCATCCACACATACTACCATAAAATAATACATGTAAGGATGGAACATTCGGTTTATCAGTTCCTTGAAAACTACCTGTACATTCGTGAGACTGAATAGAATAACCAAATACTCGTATATACTATAACGACTACGAAAGACTATAATAGGTATATCTAATGGTCTAACACACAACTGATGATAACCCGATCACAAGTCAATCATTTAGAGCACCCAAGATCCTATAAGATGTTAAAAGAGATCCTCAATCCTCCACAAGGGATATCAGTTATTGACCATCAATTGGTTCGTCTTTTGATAATACCCGCAATGTCTAAGGGTACCATCTAAATTCTTTGAAAAAGGACAAGAAAACCCCAAAGAGAAGTACTGGGTTCGATGAAACCCTTTTCCTACAACTCCTCTAACTGCATCTTGAGCTCTCATAACTCTGGTGTAGCCATACTATATAGAGGAATGGACACCAGTGTCGCTACTGGCACAAGATCAATTGAAAAATCCACCTCTCCCTTTAGAGGTAAACCTCAAAAATTCATCTGGAAAAATATTTCTAAAATGATCCACCATAGGAGGAAAGTCTATCTATGAAGTCCCTCGGTCATCTAGATATAAAATAGAAATATGGGCTGTAACTCCACCCAACCCAGGATGCTTAGGTCCAGATTGCTTGCTTGGACATCCCATTCACCCTTCTGTATACAAGAACTTCCCTATGGTGATGTAAAACTCACCATATGTATATATAGCCATAAAAGGCCGGGAAAGAGACCAACTGGTCCATTTTGAGAATGAAAGTTAATCCTGTCATCACAGGTCCTATAAGAAGTGACACCCACCAAACTCAAGAGAGAACTCCTTGCACTAACGGACACTAGCTGTCCTAATCCGCAACAGAGTTTCTATGGTCATAAAATCTTTATAAGTAAAGATATAGAGCCTAAGGATATTCATAATGGAAAAAATATAAAACTATGGGAAGAACTTGTATAAAAACGAGTAGAAGATAAAATTGAGCCAACAAGAATCATACCTCTAACTGTAGAGGTACTGGGATCCTACTACGGTTGGTTCTGTTCCACTACACAAGTCAAACTTGTACTATTGCCCTATGACACTGTTTGAGTACCCTGAGCCGATCCCCCCTACTATCACTAAAATATTTCCAATTGGATACCATGGCCACAACCTCTTCATCAGCCTCAATGGCCTAACAATCTTTAGTTCATTGACTGATAAGAAAATGGTGGTCCTGATATTGAACGTGGACTCATAACAGATCCCTTCACACTCATTATAGGAGATAAAATTTAAAAAAATTCTGAAGATGACCAATATTTCTTCAAGATCAAAAATATATTGGGTCCCTTAGGTAATGTGGTTTTGTATGTGCACTCTTCCCGCACTGGTAGCATACCATATAGATACCTAGAAAACATCATGTGGAAGATCCCTATGGTGATTCCTGTTATATGTCGAAGCAGTACCAGCCCCCTATGCAGAGCCACCCTAGTTTGAAACTTCTAACTCCCTAAGATTGCGCTTGGTAATCAACAACTGGATTACTATAGTAGTTACCGAAGTCATCCTGAAATTTTTTACATATGATCAAATGTCATATCTGAGACCATCCCCAAATTTTGTAGACAATGATAACTCGTCGCCTCCCAAAACAGGTGTGAAGTGCAGAAGCTCTGTAAAATGAGAAGAGTAATACTTCACTGAAAGAGATCCATGCTCCAAATTAATGAACTCTTGTGTTCAATCATCCCTTAACGTCTTGGGGTAGAATTAATCAAAGAAGTTCCTATGAAACTCTTCCCAATACATATCCCAATGAATTCCCACCTGTTAGATAAAATCCAACCATCTCTTGGAAGAATCACATATCATGTATGTCGCGAGCTTCACCCCATTCATAGGAGGTCTTTCCAAATTATCCAAGATAGAAAGCATGGCCTCCAACCCTGAATCTACAGCCTGTGGTCCTCTATCCAATGAAAACATGGGAGGGTGCCATTGCTGGAAAAGCCACATCAACTCTGCCATTGATTGGGTAAGATGTGGTGCTCCCTTATATGTTTGTATCATACTTAAAGTTCCTTCATGGAACTATGCATCATTACTTTCATCCAGTATAATAGCTGGTCATAAGATGAACAAGATAGGAGGATCTACTGGTTATCCCCGATCTACTACTTCTAGCGTCTGATCATCTCCATATACCTAGTGTACAATCAGAGGATTTCTTGGTGGAATGACTCTTTAAGGTAAAACTGGCACCTTAGATCATGATTATCAAGGACAATAACATAAAAGTGAAATAAAGTAAGAGGATAAGAAAGAATTCACATTATACAAAAGACGGTTACACTGAATGTAGAAGAACTACCAGATGTGTTCCCTTTAGAATTAACATGAGCATGTACCCCTTTCAGACTGGTCGTGCAACACCCCATACACACATCATGTTCCTCTGAAGACATGGTGTGTACTTGAATTTTCCATCCTTATTAGGTTCTTCTACAGGTATATAACTACACGGTTCTCTCCCTCTATAACACCACATGGAGTGTTAATCCCTAACAATGCGTGTTGCACTTAAGTGATATATATCCATGACATTAGTCACACAGTTAGATACCCAATAGATTTCTACACAGTGTGTAAATCCTAAACACAATGTGTACAACACAAGTTTCATCCACCCATGTTGTTAGTCACATGGTTGGATACATGGTATCTATAGAACAACGTGTACTTTTAGTAACCGACGTGTTCTATGAAGCTTTTATCAACCTGAGTTCTCTACTGATAGTGTCAGTCACTTGGTTAAATACTAAACAAAGTGTAAATACAGTTCACAGCATGTACTAAAGAGTTTTTTTCTTCCAGAACAAAAGAACTCAAGGCATGTGTTGATAACAACATACACCATGTTGTTTGGGTTTCCAAACAGCAGGCCTCTGAATATTCTCTATAACCCTTAGAAACTTAGATTTTTTCCATGGAATTTCACGTTCCGATCCATGAGATCCGACACTCCTTGAAGCTCAATGTTTTTCATCCCTATTCTTGTCATATCATAAGAGAATCCAATTAAAGGTCATACATGATCCACCAAATTATAATCCTAGAGGGCCCATAAGACCTTAGGGACCAAAGCATGGCATCCATCTAAATGAAAATTTGAATATACCAATACCCTGTCAAAATTGTAAGTATTCAATCACAACATCTATCACAACTGCATGAATATCCTGCACAACATCTATCACAATAACATTCAATCAGCAACGTAACCTAAAATGCATAAAAAGAATGAATGACATTTGATCTCAAGCAAGTGACTATATGATGAATGAGATGGAATACCCCCATATAATTGAGTTTCAATTGAAATATAACCAAAATGATATTAATAATAGAAAAAAAAACAATTATGTCACCCAACGATGTAATAAAATGAAATGTAACAATTGAAAAACTAAAAAAATTATAATATTTGAGGTAAATTGGGTTTTCCCTATATACAAGTTTGCTACTCCAAGGAAAAACATATGAATGACTACATATTCCTTCTTATCCCCATATGTATGATCCACATAGTAAGGCTATGATGAAAATAACTCCTTTGATACCACTTTGTGACGTCTTAGTTCTGGGTGCCACCCAATGGTACCCTGAACCCAGTTGGTCACATGCCCTCAATTAGAGTTCCGCAAATGCTAGAATCCTATGACTAGAGGTAAGGGACACAATGTGATAATAGGGAAAGTATTCTCTCATTGGAAGAGTGTAAACAACATAAAGTAGAAAATAAATAGCATCGGGAGAAGTAATTCCATGAAAAAAAAGAAAACAATGGAAGACTCTAATAATATAACAACTGGATCATATAAAAATGATGCATTTCACATGTGTCTTGGAATGTATCCAAACAAGTCACAATGATTGAAGTACAAAAAAGAAACCAAAGTACAAAAAAAAAGTAAAATGCAACAGCATCACAAGCCTCACCTTAGTCCCATGCTCTCCCTCTCCAACAACAATCATGCACCTGATGAAGATGGGTGCATACAGTTATGTATAATTGCAACCATATGATCTTGTTGGGTCCAAAATCATGACCCAAATAGGTTGGGAGAAAAATACTTGTTGAATTCCACCAAAAGATATGTGCCTAACTATCAGTGAATATATATATAAGGTAATATTCATAAATGAAATAATAAAATAAGAAGTACTCAAAAGTAAACAATCCTATTTTTTTCAATTACATTCATTCACATTCATTAATTATTCAATCTGTTGAATAATGAAATCATGGGATCTAGCCTAATCTATGTATCCCCATAGTGTAATAGTAACAAAATAGATTTCTTAAAAGACAGTCTCAACAATCATGTAGGTTTGAGTCCAATCATGTTCTTTGCCTTGGTAGACTCGTCACAAGCATTCAGTCCTTCATAATCCACATTTTGAGAATGTTCTCATAGTCTAACTGTTATGGTTTAACATATCATAAATAGAATAAATAATTACCCTCTTGGAAAGCTCACACAATCTATCCACTTTGGTCCCATATAACACTAATCATTTACAAACGACAACTTGGGAAACTATGACAATCAATGCCCCATTGGTCTGAATAAAAACAACAAACCATAATGACCACCTGGAAACTCTCAAATTCAATTCCCTAGGGTCCAAAATTCATTAAATAACAACCCTCTAGGTTGCTCTCATGGTCTAATCTCTCTGGTCTATGACCTCTCGGTAGATCTCACCATTAATAACTCTGGGTCAATATAACAAAAAATAATACATAAATGACCCTACCTCATGAATCTTTCATAGTCAAATTCATATTGGTCAAACAATCTCAATGAAAATGACATGCATCTCATATAATCAGAAACTCCATCTTAAGAACACGAGGCATGGATACCAAGTCAAGCTTAATAGACATTCTGTACCAAATGGCCATTATCAATCAAACCAGGGAAACACACCCATTAACAAGGTATAAAGCCTTATTCGCAAGAATTTACCCATTATCAATATACCATACTATATCAGTTAATAAACATGGTCCAATTTGAAACATAAAAACCCAAAAACATTAGTATTCGACACTTTTTTCATATATAATCCAAAGATAATCAACAAAAGTCACAAACCACCTTCCTTGATGTGATATGATCAATACTCTGGAATGTTGGCCCTTTAATTGGCTTGGAAAATCATAGATCAACAAAAAGGTTAAAAAATTTCATCCATGAATAAATCATGCTAGAGGAGGAATCAAGAAGAAAGGATCTATAATAATTGAGAACTCACCGGTGAGATTCCTACACAACTAACAACATCTCAATCAGAGGTCGGATAGAGAATTGGAAGGGGATCAAGTTCGCGGTCATTCTGTCGCTCTTCTCTACGAGCCAAGGGGAATGAATACCTTTAGAGACATAATACGTGAACCCACTCCGATATATCAAATAAAAAGAAAAAACCACAAAATGTATTCATTAAATGTACATTATGTGTATTAGGCTTAAACGACCCTCGACTTAAGTGGGTCAGCCAGGTCATCACATAGCCATGTACATGGCTATTAAATGTCTAGTACACAACTTCACGTGGTACCTAGGTACAAGATGTTTTCTCATAAGGACATGGTGTGTACTTTCAAACTTCTAATTTCTTCCTTTTTCCTCCAAAACTACCCGAAATAATGATCTATACCTAAAATTAAGATCCTAGTTCTTGAAATCACACTATGATTTTACTGTATGGTTCCTCATTTTCCTCTCTATGATAAATTACTATTTTAGTAGTAATATTTTACCATGATAAATCCCATACCAAAAAAGTATATCATAGTAAAGAGTAATTACCATTATCTTTAATGATAGATTCCCCTCATTGTCCATATTTTCCTTTACCCCCACTTTTATCCTCTATAATGTGAAATGTAATTATATTTTATCTCATGTGAAATTTGTATATCTATTATCATTTTAAAAGAATGATGTTTTTTACACTTTTGTGATGTGTTTTTTTAATAAATGTACTTTGAAAATATTAAAAATATTTTCCTTTAATGATCGAATGCTTTTACTTATAGTCCACATTTCAATGGATACCATTACTTTCTCCTTCATGGATCCATTAATAAATATTATTTATAAAATAAAATGTCTTCTAAAGTTTCACATCACCTTTTAAATTAAAACTACTTTTGAAAATGACCCATAACATCATATATACGATAACATTGAAAATATTTTCTAAAAACCCTATTATGTTTTAACTAACATTTTCATTTTCATATTAGGAATGATTTACCCAAATGAGAATTTTGTTCAATGATAAAAAATTTATTTTATATTATTATATATATCTTTTAGTTGAATTTACCTCACAATATAAAACAATACAAATCTTGATCATTTCTTTTGTGGTACATTTCAAAGAATTATTCTAGTAGGGGAATTTTTATTCTATGTCGACATCCTTCTATGTTTATTTTGTTACACCATGTATATGATATTAAAAAATTGTACACATTATTAAGTTTTATGTATTTTGATCATTTTTTTCCATTTAAAAACATGGAAAATTTTCATCATAGTATATATTTGTTAGATCCATATGGATTATTATTGAATAATTAGGTAGTTGGATTGTGTGTTGACATCCTTTATATATGTTATTCTAATATTAGATATTATTATAAGAGTGTCTTATTTATTTTTTACTCAGTGTATTATATGTTTAATGAATTGAACATAATTAAATAATGGGTGTGGCCTAAAATTATATATCCCCTTGATGTTTCATTATATCTAATTAGGTATTAATTGTATGAATTATTAATTCAGAATTATGTAATGGTTACAATATTTATGATAAGAACGATGTATAGGATATGAAATTAATGGAAATAATGATATATTGGATGAGGCATTGATAATAATATCAAGATACTCTGCCTTATTCATTCCATCAACATGTATTCCATTATTTTATCTAGGGGATCTATTTATTGTAACACATTGATATATAATTCCCCTAGTTTTAATAAATTATATAATTAGGATGATTTTTTATTCCTAACATAATATTTATGAAATCTTTATGCCACGATTTCTATGTATTGTATTTTATCTTAATGAGTGTTTGAGCTCTTAACAATATTTGTTTTCATCCCTTGAATATGATGAATCATATAATACATGATATAATAAAAAGAATATACTGTGTGGGGTATTTGTGCTAGATGTTGAAGAGTTGTTATATTTTAACTAGTTTTAAGTATAACAGTGGAATAATATCCCCTTGGTTGGTTTTATTAGTTTATATGTCATCATAATTATCTAAATTGAAAATCCTAATAGTTTTTAAAAATTTATATAACTCAATATTTGTTTTAGGTCATGTAATTATAGTATAGTTATTTCATATTGAATCCATTATGTAATGCATTTCTTAATGGAAACGGGCTTCAAAATGTGGGTACATGGAACCATTCCTGGTATCAATGTAGATATTAAATAACATTAGAGAATAAGACGATAATTGTTTATGATAATTTAATATTTATAAATTTCATAAAAGGTTGATAATTTATGTTATATCATAGTATCAAATGTATAGATAAATATTTCAGTTGGTTGAATAAATTTTATATATTTTATGTATTTTATTTATTAGTATATGTATAGTTTAGTGAAAAATATAGGGTTCAGTCCAAGGGATAATTCTAAGAATATCATTTTCTCCTAAAGATTTAAAAAAGTATTTATAATGTGTTTTACATGATATTTCTACCTTTTATGGATACTGGAAAGTGGATGTAGATGGGGATCAAATGAAACAAGGGGTAATCACCTTAAAAGTATAGTGGTAAGTTTATTTGACATATAATCTAGTGAATTATGTGTGGTACTAAAACTGTATATCGAGATAAACACTCATAGAGGATATGACTTATTTGATCATATGCACTTTATAAAATACTATTAAGTGTTTATTTTATAGTTACTTTATGGGATTATGTTAAGAAGTACGAGAAAAGTCAAACACTTGGTAACCTTGTTAAAACTAGAATGACATAGGATGGACTAAGTTTGATATTAAGTGGAATAAAACAATTAATGGATAACATGATAATGTGAAGATGTAGGATTTCTTGAGGATTAACATTTATGTTAATTTTTTTTCACTTATTTTAACCTATTTTGGTTTTGGGAATGGATGGAACTAGAAAGAACCAAGGTAAAAATCAGTGTGATTGAAATATATTGAACTTATCATCAATCAACCCCAAAAAATTGGATTTGTATTTAAAAGTTTAGTGATTATACAAAAATACTATCACAAACTATTATTAAACACCTAAAAATAGTTGAAATCTAGAATATACCAAAGTATATAAGGATAAAGTCACAAGGATGTCTAAGGGATAAAGATAACGAAGGAATGAAGATTCAATTTCCTTTATGTTAATGGTACAAAATTAAACATGAGGGAAATTAACATTAATGTACTTATAGATGTTATATGTTCCTAGATCAGTATCATAGATGTAATGAAAAGAGAGAATCTATAAAAATTGGATGCATAAATTAGAAGAGTGGGGGGCATTATGCTACTCAATTCCACAATATGAGGGCCAACAAGGAAAATTGTCACCAAAAACCATGATACCAAGGAAAATCCTATAAAACTTCTATTAATATAAATGATAGTGAGTTTTAAATAAATATTTTCTATTTTATTATGTCATGTATGTTTTTACCAACTAATTGATACTGTGATAGATGTAGAAACATGTGGTTGTAAGATTATTATTAAATTATTTTTTGTGTTTATTGGAAGTTATTCTTTATATAAAAAGATTTTCTTCCTATAGTTAAATTCTATATGAAATTATAAAATGTTTATCTCCCCTTATAATGGTCGTATAACAATTTTTCATAGAGTTACGTCTCACACCACATCGTATATAAACACATGATTTTTTTGGTTTTGTATTGTTAATTATGAGTTAATTATAGAAATTAATCTAATATTTTTTATCAAATTGTGAGGAAATAATTTATTTATGGGAGGGGGAATGGAATGGAACACACTAATATTTTAATATACAATTACCCTTAAATAAGTTAATGTGTTCGACAGATTTCTCTATATTAAACAAAAAACTAAAAAAAACAATGATAAATTTAGACAAACAATAAGTATTTAGGTATGATTTCAAACCCCTATCTATTAAATTATCAAAAATAAATATGAGTAATTTTTTTTGAAATATTTATTGAAATAAAAAATTATAACTTCAATATGAATAAAAATAAATTTTTAAAGATAACATGACTAATAATATTATTACAGTCATTCAATTATATTCATCTAAAAAATTTCCTCTTTATCATTATGATTTTTTGTCACAAGTAACATATAATTAATTTTTGGGTATATAGTTTGATAAGAATAATTGGATAATAGCATTTAGTAAATGATATGAAATTAGAAGAAAAATATATTGGGATCTAAACAATTGTTTTACCTATAAAGAATAAATTTTCAATAAATTTTATATTTATTTAAAATTTAATCTTCTAAAATTAAGAAAATTAATTTGGAAAAATGAATTTTATTTTTTTATTATTCATTTTCATATATTCTTAAGTTGAGTTTTTTGTATTTTTATGAAAATTTGTATTTTTTGGTGAATAATATAATATACCAATATGGAAAACACCATCATTTAATGACATTATTATTATCTAACTATGTCATAAATTATTTTGAATCATTTTTCTAAAGAAAATATTTATTTCATAAATGATATTAGAAGTTTTAAAATATTTATTCTATTTGAAAAATATATATTTGATATTTTAGAACTTAAGTAATATATTTCTAAAAGAATATTATTGATATATAATAAGTTGTTGATTTCATTTTTTTCTTCAAATTTTGAAAGATAATCAAGTAAAATTGGTTACAAATTTGGTATAAATGAGTCCATTTTATGAAATTATAGACCATTTTATTCTTATATAAAAATGATAAATTTATTTGGTACAAACTAGTTTCTAGGTAAGATTTAATTAGGTTTAAAAAGGATTAGCCTAGTCCAAATAGATAAAACAAGTGCTCTAATGTGTATTTATGGACTTTAACAACCTTAGTTACTCATTATTATTTTATTTATTAAAATTGTAGCTACTTCCATTGAGGGGTAAATTCACATTATTAAAATTTTATGAGTAATTCCAATACATTTCACCCTTCACACTTTAAAAAGTGTCCTCAAACAATCACTTAAATACCACTCATAAAATATATTTTTTCCCTAAAATCAAAAAATTTTCATTCATGTAGAATCCTATTCATCTTTCTTGTGGTTTTAGTAAAAAATTGTGATCCTAATCACTCATTTTCTAAGGAATCCTACAATGAAAACTCAATGTTCTCAATGTGAGTAGTTGTTTTTCATTAACTTCATTCCACTTTTCATTACCACTATTCATGGATATTCATAATAATGGGTTTAATATATATATATATATATATTATAATATATTTAAGGTTTTTTTATTTCAAATTTAATAACCTATTAGCAATATGATCAAAAAATGATCATCGTTAATTGAATCATTTAAAATAAGAGTACTTAAAGGATTTTGTTTCATTTTAAAAAATATTTTCTTATACATTAAAAATTGTACTAGTTATTTTTAATTATAATATTTCACATGAATAAAAATTAAATAGGAGCATTATACTTTATGTTTAATGATATTATAGCTGAAAAAACACAGAAATGTATATTAATCCTTATATGTTTATATTTGGGTCTATTTAACCACCAAATTGAACAACACTATTTTCTAGCATAGATGATTTGGGAAATTAATTTCTTTTATGATGTAATATAAATATATAATTCAAAATTATAATTTGTTTTCTAATGTAAAATTTAATAATACACTCAATGATTAATAAATCACCATTAATTTGTTAGTAATAATAGAAACCCAATCATCATTTATTTCATCATCAGGGATTGTGACAAAAAATAAAATATAATAAAATTATACCTTTTTAACTATGACTCAAAATCTTTTCTGGTACAATTAGTCATATCTATATGATGAAATTTTTAATAATATGGAAAACCAAAACTTTTTGTATGAAAATATTTCTAAAAGATCAATATTTCTTACACCGAATAATGAAAGTAGGTAGAAAATGATAATAATTCTTACAAAGAATGAATATAAATGAAAATTATAAATTTAAGATATGAAAACATGTTTCTGAAGTATTTTATTAAGAAATATTTTTTTATACAGGAGGTTTGAGTTTATTTGTGGAAACCAAGAGAAAATGTATGAGTTTTCTTGGTCTAATTTCGGATTCTATGAGACTTTTACATGTTATAGACCATGATTCCTTTGTATAGTGTTATGTTTATTTACTATCCCATGAAAGTTCTATATTTATTTATTTTTAATTTTTGAGATATACTAATCCATATCAATTTATTTTCATTGAATTTCATTCAACTCAAGTGTTACCATTTTCATATGAATTTTTGGTTACTCATTTTTTTCGTTGGGGTGTGATAGTTTTCTTGATATTATTTCATATAAGTGTGGGTTATTATTAAATTTTATTATATTATGTTTTATAATTTTAATTTTTAAAATGTGAGGACAAAAGTCCCTTTTTATTTATTTCATTAATCAGCTAGTATTTCTCCTATAAGGGACATTAGTAACCGAAATCATTTTTCATTGAGTTATATTGTTTCATCTTGACCTTTTCTTTTTAAATAATGGGTTCTCCCACCCTAAAATTTTATTATATGGTATATTTATTCCTATATGTGGTAAATTACCATTAAATTAATGATTTTACATTTACTAATATCTTCCACAAAAATATCATTGTTAAGAATAATTCCCATATTCTTCAATGATGGTTTCCCCTCATTTTATATATTTTCATTTCTCAGTAATTCCTTATTTTATAATTTGAAAAATAATTATTTTAATTCTCATTTGATTTATATATCCTTATTCCCATATTTAATAATGTTTGTTGTTATTATTTTTATAATGTGGGTTTTTAACAAATATACTTTAAATTTTTCAAAAGAATATACATTTCATGATCTTATCCTTATTGTTCCAACCAAAATTGTTTGGATACCTTTATGTCCTTTTCATGAATTTATTATTGGATATTATTTTTTGAAGAAAATATTTTCAAATGATTCACCATACCTTTAAAAAATAACTTTAGAAAATGACATGAAACATTATCTTTATGATAACATTGGAAACATTTTTTAAAAACTCTATTACATTTTCACTTCCATTTTATATTTTCATATTTGAAATGATTTAACAAAATGGGACTTATATTTCGTGATATACCCACTAAATTGTATTATTATATATTTTTATGAAGTGATTGACATTAGGGTTAAAAAAAATACAATTCATGATCCTTTCTAATTTGTTATTATTTGAAGCATTTTTATTTCATGGATGTTTTCCATATATGTCAATTTCATTATATGATTATTTTGTTAGTATAAAGATATTATCTTCTGTAAACATCCAACTTATGTATACAATGGTATAATATTTATGTTATTCTATTTATCTAATGAAGAATTTTTCAAAAGGATGTATATTTGTTAGCTCTATACAGATGATTATTGACTATTATGGCAGGGGGATTATAATTGAAATCCAATATATTTGTTAATCCAATATATGTGATTATTAAAAATATATTATTATAAATTTTCTTAATTATGATCTCATATAATGAATTAACTGGAATTAAAAAAGTGATGAGTTAAGAGTTATCTTATACGGCCCCATAATGTATCTATTGGTCTCGTGAGGTAAACATGTTTGGGTTTTTTATGTATTAATGATCAATTCATCAAGATTTATTGAATCCTATATTAAGGTCAAGAATGATGAATTGTCTATGAAATTTATATAATGAATGATGACTTGGATGAGGAATTTATGGAAACATCATGATACCAAGAATTAGGAATTCCAAAACAAAATTCAATTATTTTTATACATGTAATATATTTATTACTATCCATGGAAATATTATGTTTTTATTTTCAAGTGATTATGGAATTATGATCATCACTTATTCCTTCATAATTATATTTTTCCATGTTTCATCAATGATAACATCAATTTTATGTTTTACCTTAAGAATAATTTCATCACACCCCTTCTTATGTTTCAATTTCCCTAGGTTATGAAGAAATTTATTACATGTGATATGGCTAAAAGAAGAAAATGTGTGTGTAATTTTTGAGGTATGTGGAAATAGTTTATGGTTTAAGCAATTCATAATATTATGTGTAATAAATGTCAATTTTATTTAATTTATTAGTTAATTATTTTTCATAATTTTCTTAATCTCTAATCCTAAATGGTATTGGGAATGTTTTTAATAAATTATTTTATTTAAGTTATCTAATTTTGAGATAGTCATGTTTCAGAATCCATAGTTGTTATGAAAGATAGTATGTTTTTATTGAGTAGTTATTGGGTGTGTGGGTTTAGGTAACAATAATTAAACACCATTTCTTTCTTTTTGTGTTACATTAAAAATGATCTGTTTTCTTGTTCATGTTTTATTAGTTAATTGAAAATGAATGATTGTGATGTTTTTATGAAAAAAATAGAGTATATTATTTTTTATAATCAATGTTGTGTCTGATAAACCTAACATTCATATAGAAAGATCTTTATTTTTATGTATAATTTATCTTTATTTTATTTTAAAAGATTCTTAGGGAGATTATTTAATCACACATTATTTAGAGTGATTTGAATGAATGGTGTTGAATGTTCTTTTTGGATGATGATTGGGATGAATTCTAATGGCCCAAACTATACACCAGATCAAAACTCCATGGTTTTACCTCTGTGGTGAGGATTTTGGGGGTTGTAAGGGGAAACATTCCCCTTCTTATGGGGTAGAGGGTGAAAGGGTGCCAAGCTAAATTTTTGAAAACATTAGAATCTCAAAAAAACTATTTTAGAGTAGACCAATGCCACCAACATGAAAATGTAGAATTTTAGACCCATTGTATAAGAATGAAACATGTGACCATAGATCTGAAAACTTCCAAACACCAACCACTATGACCTAAAGACTTCATTCCACCAATAATGTAGAAACGTGGACTTGAGTGGCCGTAACACTACAATAGTGTGGAATTACAACTATTGATTACTAGATCACAATGGACTTACTATGTGGTTGGTGGTCGATTAGACACTGAAATCAGATAATATTCATTATTAAAATTTATAATATTTAAGATCATTTTTATTCATAAACACTATTTCTATTGCATTTTAAAATCTGAACATTATTTCATATTATGATTGTAATTGTTTTTTATAGTTCACTATTATATGGTACATATTTGAACACATCCTACATTTAAAAATTATCCTGATTTTATTTATATATTTTATTTTCAGTTCTACCATTATATAAGGAACAATACATGCTTTTGGAGTACTTAATGATTCACATTGGAAGACCACCATGATAGGATTTCATGGCAACAAATTCTAGGAAAAGTATACTAAACAATAGAATAATAAAGAGACTGTAACAGATAGGATCCAAACACAAAGATTCTAATTATTTAACTGAAGATAGAGGACATCCTGGGGAACATTACATATAATAGTGACAAGAGATAATTTGAATTTTTTAATGGAGTTCGAGGTGGCCCAAGATGGAGATAAAATTCTAGGCTAGATTCTGCAGCTTAGAAAAACACTTCACCATTTTACACATATCTCACAAACCAAAATTCTATTTGGGATGAAATTTTATAGGTGATTAAGAGACATCCAAGTATCCATATAATTATTTTATAACACCTTCACTCAATATTCAACCACAAAGAAAACATGAAGAAATCATATGTATTTTTTTATTATATATGGAATTAATAAAGATACCTACTCATTGTTTTTTTAGGTTTACTAGAGACACATATTATATAATTATATTATTTCATACATTGATTTAAGGTTCATTAATAAACTTACTGGTTGGGTATGTATCATCTTCTTCCCATTTCCAAGTATCATCCACTTATCAACTATTATTTGGAAATTTTTATACTAGTTCCATCAATATTAGTTTTTCTCTCTTAGATTTAAATAATATCATCACTGGGTTATAGATACCACAAACTAAATGAATAAAATATTATTCATATTGTAAAAAACTGACAACCATATCAATATAAATAGAAATAAATGAACACTATACTTTTTTTGTAGTTGTTCAAAATAAAAAACATTGTATGAGGGTGTGCACACACACCATGATATACATAATCCTCACAAATAATATACCATACAATAATAAAAAGATATTTATTTCCTAGAAACCGTTAGTCTATAGTAGTATAATTTTTGTAAAATCTTCTATTTTTTCCACATCCATTGATAAAATGGGTTTTTAACTTTTCAAGGTATCAATACTCAATTATCATTACTCAATCACCACTTGGAGCTTCAAAATAATGGATCTATCCTATTTTTCCATATTTCCCCATTTGATGATGTATATATGATCATGTATCTGTTTCCATATCCATGACATGTGAAATATGGGATGCACCTACTCTAGCTATGGGGGTAGGGAGAGGTGGTAATTATTATTTTCATACCTCTTCATGATCTCGAATGGCCTGATGAAGCTTGGGAAAAGATTTTCTCCATTTATGACCCACTATAATCCAAATCAGGGAGAAAATCTTAGGAATATGTGGTATCTATACTCATAATCCAAGAGACTATAGTGGTGATATTTATATGATTTATTCCACATCTGGTCCATCCTCATCCTCTCACAGATGAACTATAACTTTTTCTTTGTCATCTATACCATCTCTAGACCCATAAGAGTATCAAAAATATTTTTACAAAACATGGGTAACCTACAAGGTCTCTTTTATAGGTTCTTAATAATTTCCATTTTGATGATTTAGTGATAGATGTTTTTTTACTTAAAATCTACAAAGGTAATGTGATCATCCCACCTCTAGTTGCATTTTAACACGTAGTCCCTCAATATATCCAACAACACATGGATAATAATCCTGGCCCTTCCATATGTCTGGGGGTAAAGTGTAGTACACATCCGTATCAGGGTTCCAAATTTCTTCATCAGGTCTCTCAAAAACCATGATTAAATAACATGTCAAAATAAGATATAACAATCAAGGGAACCCCATAAAGATGAATAATCACCAACACATACAACTTCCCCAAACCCTCCACCAAACACTAATCCATGATAGTAAAGAAGTGTACTAATATTATGAGTTAGTAAAGTATCATCTAGATGGTTTCATAAACCTTCACTATCCAACGAATATTTTTCACAATGTCAATATGAATGTCATCCAACCTCCCCTCTATCATATCAAGGGGATGAAGAAAACATGTCAGAACCTGGTACTCATCCTTCACTTGCTGACATGCGAGGCACCGAGTGATAAAGTTAGAAACACTCTTTCTCATGATAGTCCAACAAAACTACCACTGAATGTCTTTATACATCTTCCCTAATTAGGGATTTATATCCAAAGGGGTAGTCTGAAACCCTCACCTGACTTCCTACCACATCTTGACTAGAACCACTATCCATCCTTGGTAAAGGATGATGTTATTCCATCCTTAAGAATATCTACTTGGGGAATACCATATGGATATATTATAACAAAATACCTCATAGTGGATGCCTCTAAGCAGGGACTCACTCACAAACTCGAGAAACAAAGGATTCCACACCATCCACTGAAGCAAGGATAGACCCTCCTTCTCTTCTAAGATTAGATATAATGATGTGAACTACTCAGAATCCTAATGTACCATGAAATCTTATGAATTCTTGATATTAGAATATTCTAAAAGAATTTCCTTTTATGGGGTATGGACTATATTGAAATTATATTCTAGTAGGAACTATAACCAGATCCATTTTCCATGGTTCAAGTCTCTCTCTGTAAAGACGTACCTGAGAATCTGATGCTCTGAGTAAACCACAATGTACTCTCCCAGAAGGCAGTGCCTCAATATCCTCCAGGTGAAGACAACTGCTACATGCTCTAAGTCCTGAGTCCCATCGTTCTGATCATGGGGTATCAACTGTCACAACCCATATGACAAAATTTCTAACACTACATCAATACGTAGCCGGCCATTGCTCTTAAGGCATCAAAGTACACTATATAAATACATTACCTCATTTGGTAGACTCAAAATAGGATTCTTCATCAGCCTTAGCCTCAACACATCAAAGGCCCTCTATCACTACTCTGTCTAGGTAAATGGTTTACCTTTTTGTGTCAGGGTTGTCTAAGGGGCCGCAATCCCAATGATGTCTACCACAATCATTTTATTGTACCCCTATAATACAAAAAAACTCCACACATTTGACACACTCTTGGGTGAATCCTCGGAAAACACTTATTTTATATTCACTGGGTCCCCAGCTACACCATACATTGAAATGACATTCCCATGAAAGTAAACCTAATAAATCAAAAAATGGATCTCTAGGATCATTCCATAATGTTGGTTATTTAAAATAAAATCTACCATCATCCTCAATTTCTATACATGATTATCCTATAATATAGACTAAATGAGTATGTCATTGAGGAATATGACCACAAACTCGTCAAAATACCATTGGAAGATCTTGTTAAACAAACCCATTAAGACAAAGGGGGCATTCATCACACCAAAGGGAATCCCTAGAAATTCATAGTTTTTATAGTGACATCATCATCCCATATTTGGAAAATCATCCTCATGAACCCTCAAATAGTTGTAGATAGACTAGTGATATATATTCAAGAGCTATCTCACACATCAAAACTGGTCAAAGTGGCCATAAATCCTCATCACAAGACACTTTATCTTTATCATTTCCTAGTTTAGGCAATTATAATCCACAAAATGAAACTATGTCCAATAAATTTTTTTTCACAAAAAATGCAGGTGTGACCCCATGGGACAAACTGGGCCTTATGAAAATGTTCTACCAAAGTTCCTAGAACTATAAATGTAACTCCTGGGTCTAGGTAGGGGCTATCTTATCTGTTGTAGAAGATATTAGAGTTGTCTTAAGATGCAAGTCGATGAAAAAAATTAAACTCCTTCCTTAGAGGTAGTCACCGAACATCCTCGTGGAATATGACTATTTAATTCCCCAAAAAAGAAGTAATCAAGCATCTTGAAGAGCCTTCTAGACCAAGGGATATAATTTCCAACTTAACAGTGATGGGTTCTAGCCTCCTAATCACATAACACACTAATCTCACCCTGAGATATCTATCACACTTAATGGTGAATCTCATCCCATTAGTGCGAAGGCATACAACTCATCTACCGAGATTTTCAGTCATGGATTAGACCATGGAAAACTAATCCATACCAAATATGATGTCACAAGGTTCCATCATGATGACTAAAAGGTCCCACATGAACCTCTTTCTACCAAGAGATAGATTTATCTACGGCTAAATAAAATATAAAAAAGAAGCATTCCCTATAGGAACCTTAAGATGAAGTTGTTTGGAAATCACCTCAATTGGGAGCTCCATCTCTCTCAATAAACGAATATATATGAATAAATGATTGAAACCACTATTTACTAATTTTGAATCACTATTAGAAAACCAATAGATCATACCTCTAATCAAATAATGCATTGTTGGGTGATAATCATCCAGAGCCTATAGTTGTCTACAGCCCTAACCAATATCACATTGAGCCTAATGTGGGATTTCTGGTGGTGTTTGTGGAAGGATAACATAGTTTCATATAGCCCCCATATCTCGTCAACCACCTTTTCTAGCTCTACAACCCTTGGGGCCCCCGTTCCCTCTTTCAGTGGATCCATAATCATGATGATGTCTCTACCATGGGATCCATAAACTATTTTCAAATTCTCCACAACACATATGGATGGGAAGTAACATGCTTTGTCTAATATCCAATCTGAAGAAAAACACGACCACCCTTAGCTTCCCTGGTGGACAATGTCGTCCCTGTGCTACATGACCACATATTTTTGTTTGATCATGATAGGATCTCTGGTGCTGAGATCCTTTTTAATGGTGCCCGATAGAATCTGCAAATGATTTATCTCTATGATAGAAACTAAGGGCCCTATAATACTAGCATCCATAGGATATAAACATATATTTCACTAGTTTCCACTCAAACACCCTGAAGTAGGTCGAAATTGCACAAGGCCACCTCACTTGCACTAATATATCTACGGAAACCCTGGTGAAACATCCATTGTAAAAAGTATCAATCCCAAATCATTTTAAGGGAGTAATAGGTATGTTATATAAATTTAACTACTTAGTCACCCACTTTAATCACTCTCTACACCTGATCTAGAAGATATTGAATCCAAATTTACCACAAACAAGAGGGGTAGTAATCCTTATAGAATAAACGCAAGAAGTTCTTCCATGAGAGTATTAAATCATCATTTATCTTTCTAAATAGACTCTAAGATTTCCTAAATTCTATGTGGAAAATTATATCTATTAACAAAAACACCTAATATGTTAGTGTCCAAATAATATTGAAGATACAGACTACCAACTATAACCAATCCTTCAACACCTGAGGATATAGCTCACTGAAGAATCTTAGCATCCTTTAGTACTAGAACTCATGGAGTGCACTGAACTTTCATGCATCCCTAACTAGCAGGGATGGTATAATCTACTACTCGATAGGTGGTGGGGATACTACCTACCCACATGATAGAAGAATCTCGTCCAATGGTCCCTGAACTAATGCCTCACTGATCATTGGACCATCATCATGATCTAGAACTGGTATCCATACTGGCTGTCATCGAGGCGGCATCCAGAAATTTAATCAAGATGTATTATGTTTAGATGAACACACACACACACACACACACATATATATATAACAATAATGGGGATCTGACGCAAGAATGTTAGTCAAATAATCAATTCCATATGATGCATGTACCATTGATCCATGCAACCTATGTCTTAGTATGCTATGTCGAAAAGCAAGATATCATGGTCCTAGTGAATAGATATATTGGCCGCTCATACCATCAATGGATTCCATGGCCAAAGTGTCTCACTCAAGACACTTTCAAAATACTATATTAATCCTCACCAAATCCACATAAGGGTACTACAATAAACAACACCCCAAAGAATGATCTTCTATGATACAAATCTATTAAGACCTAACCGTAACCGTTTCTCTAACAATAACTACCCTATGACCACCCCCGTAGATCAAGGGGTGGCGATTAGATCCTAAAAGAATATTCTAAATGATCATCCATTTCCGAATGTACCTATATGTATACACCCAACCATCTAACTGATGAAGTGATGATGAATAATAATAAAAATATGTAATAGCTAGAATGAAAACCAAGCATGAAAATCCCTTAGGGTGTTCAAGAGTATGAAAATAAAAAATTAAAATTAAATTGGGGAAAATAGAATCCCAACAAGAAATATGGCCCAACCTAAAAAAATTGAATTTAGACATTTGAGAAATCTGATATATTATTCTCTATGATATGACCACATTATGATGTCCTAGGAAACCAATATACCTATGGTTTTTTGAAGTAACCTCCAACATATTGGTCATCTACATAAATAATGACACATTCTGGGAAATCCCATGCAGGGGTGAGTATATAAAAACTCAATAAATCAACACAAAAGATTAAAGGGTGACTAATAAGAGACATAATAAAAATTTAATTACAATCGACAGAAAACACATTGCAACTCATCAAAATAGAGATAAAGAGTAACCTTATCCAAGCACAATGGGCACAAAATGGTGTGTATATGAGCTACATGTAAATTCATTCCCATCTATATAATGAGAGTAACTTCATCCAAAAAATAGAAGCTAAAAACAAAAATCAAATGGATTTCAATTTGAATCTTTACAACCCATGTAAGGATTGTAAAAAAATCCAAAGATATGGATATATATATATATATATATATATATGCTCACTAAAAGAAGCCCAAATGCAAGAAAAAGGGGATATCCATCTCACATCTAAGCCCAGGAGAGGAGTCACTATTAGTTCAAGACGTCCAACTGTGATACACATCATCTTTCACATCTTCCCTACCAAAACCATCTGATTCATGCCACACCGTATCACTATTCCCCAAAATTGAGGGCCGAAAATATCTAGGTAGATGACCCACGCCCTTGTAAAATGGGAGGGATCCCCTCAATGGATTGATAGAGGAGCCATACCCTATACAAATTGGTGGAATACACTATAATAGTTGATAGATAACCCATGACCTTCCCAATAAGAGGGTTCCACTCTGTTGGTAGAGGAACCATACCTAGCCCATCAAAATTGATACACTTTAGAAGTCAATAGAGGACCCATGACCCATTCCAACTAGATGGTTACACTATAATGATAGATGACTCATGCCCAACCCTACTGGTGGGTTTCATGCTAGATATTTATAGATGACCCATTGTAAACCCAATTGGAGTGTTCTACTCTAGTCACTAAGAATCCATTCACAACCCAGTTGGAGGGTTCTATTCTGATGACTATGGTTAACTTGTAAGATCAAATCCATTGTTGGCCATCACATAAATAAATGGTATGTTTAGAAACATCTTACAATGTATCCTAAAATCCAAAACCTATGGAATCATCATGCCCTATATGAAAAAATACAAGGATCTACTACTCATGAGAAAAAATCCAAGTCCAAATGAACAAGATATGATAGTTATAATTTTTTTTCAAAAGGAACCATGGGGTATATAGTGTGTGAGAGGATCCACACGACATGTGGTTCCACTCCATCACTATACCATGTCCCTAGAGGAACATGGATCAACATATGTATAGAAATACATGGTGTGTACATGATATACATGGTGTGACCATGCCATTTGGGTTTCATCTCGTGATTTTAGCTATGTAAAAGTAACCAAGTTATGTCCTTGTATTTACCCCAAGTCTGCATACTATAGTACATGGTGTGCTTGGCCATGCCCATTCTCGTGTACTCTTGGAGTACATGAAAAGTATAATGTACGGAGATCACATATCATGTGGGGGTACATCACATCCTTTGATACTTATAAATTGATGAAACACTAGACTCTATAATGAGGTCTCAACACATTGCGTGTTCTTCAATAAATACAGTGTGTAGTTGAGAATTTTTATAGAATATCATATCTTATCTCAGTTTTTGAGATATAGTATTTGGGCTTTGATTTTATCCTTATTTAATCATTATATTGTTGGATCTATCTCCAACCTATATATTCCAACTAAAAAGTGGATGGAAAACCTATTCTTGGTCCTTCATAAGCTCTTTCTCACACCATGCACACTTGTGTCCACCCATCATGGATGATTTGATTTCAGGTATCAGAAAGATCATCCTAAACATTCAACCATACATGGTTAATCCCTAGTGAATTGATCCATCCATGGTACACAATTCATCCTCCAATTCAAGGTTCTGAATGGGCCTGATACCACCCAATAATGTCGAACCGGGACCTCGGGTTCAAATGGGTGACAAACATAAATCAATTTAGGGGGAAGGGAAAAAAATTATCAATATTTCCCTATAATTATTGGAAGATGATCATGAATTGTGATATCCAGGGTTAGAAAACCAATAGTGAACATATAAAATAGTATAGGGGCGCATAGAAAGTCACCACAATTAGTATAGATCATTAAGGGGTTGATTCTGCGAAATAAATTTAATCAAAATGGCATAATCCATAGTTTGATGAGTCATACATGGATATTTGAAAATTCATCATCTAAGGACATGATTTCCAAGGATTACTGTAGTTAATTGAGTTTCATATGCTTTGATATTCTTTAATCCATAGATTTTGCATCCCCCGTTATGACCCACTAATAGACGGTGGAAGGAGAAGCTCTCCAATCCTTACGAGGTTTATACGGGTAGCCCTGAATGATCCACCATACAACACCTGATCTTCTTACATATCAGTATTTCCTTTATAAAATATTGATTATGAGGTATCCAATTATATAACATGTGAAATAATAGTCATAAAATTAACCCCATTGTCTATTTTAAACCTAAATATTAAAAAAATATTGTTTATGAGTAATATATGATAATATATATATATACACATATAAAATTAGACGCATTTTGAAAATAATCCAATTGGGACTATGTTCCAAATCATAGGGTGATTTTGAGACATATGTTATATATTTTATAGTTTCTTAATTATCAGCACTTCTAAAAGAATATATTATTTCGGTATTTTTTTTTCATAATACTTTCCCTTTTTATATTCCCTAAAATACTCTATAAAATATTTTAGAATTCATAAAAATAATTTATGTATAGATGGAATAGTTATTTTTAAATCCATTTCCCACAAAAATATTATGTATTGATCCATATTTTGACAGATTCACTCTAGTAATTCCCAAATTAATAAAATAAAATTATAACATATTAAAATATAATTTGGGTATGTTAAATAAAATTAAAACACCAGTAAATATTTATCCAAAATATTTAAAGGTATTTTACTCATGGTTGAAAATAAATGAAAACATCTTTAACAATTGTATTTTTCTCTTTTATATTTACCATTATATTTTTTCTGTCATGACTATCTATGTATAAGAAACACCAAATCACATTCCATCAGAATGAAAATTATATTAACACCACACCACAAGATAAATAATTTTTTTTGAGAGTAAATATTTCTCTCAATTATAAAAATCCTTTGCCTAGGTGACTTAGATACTCTCCTTATCAATATAAGCACTCAATATATTTATTTTCCCATTTTTTCTATAATAGTATATCTTTATTAAAAATGGAAAGTTATCTTGTCGACATTATACTACCCCATTAACAAAACATATTTATCATATTATGGATAATCTTTAAATCCCACAAGTGAGTGGTATAGGTATCACATTCATATTTATCCTCAAAGGAACAAATAGGCTATTATATAATCATGGTATAATAATAATTTTAGGAGGGGGAGACATAAGTTTAAAAAGATGCATGTTGAAGACTATTACATCTTCTTTTGGTATAATACTTAGGATTGCAATAATGACATAAATGGTGGAATTTGTTCATGAAATAATGATTATAAGACAATGTTATGTAATTTTTAATTCATTTTGTAGGGTAATTAAGATAAAAATTTCTTGATAGGTGTGATGAAGTGAAGGGAGTGGATTACTTGTTATAATCGAGGAGTGGCATTCAAGTATATACCTAAACATATTCACTATTGGGAAATCAATATTACCTCTAGTGGATCAGAGAAAAAAAATAATTGGTTTTAGGGTTTAAAGGTCTAGAAATATATCCCTTATAAAATGAAACACATTTTCAAAATATTTTGTTCCTTGACTCCTATGTTTCCTTATTTTTTATTTTAGTTTTTCATTACAGTAACTATTTTTATATCGAAAGTAATTTAACCATTAAGAAATTATTAAATTAAAAACTATTAGATAATTTGGAATTAGTGATTTAAAATTTTATATAATATTTATCAATTTTTTTGTGCGTTGGATATTGACTTTAATATAAGCGCATGTAACATGCAAAAATAATGTTATAACATTAACCACACTAAAATAGATTTAAAATTTTATGGGTCAATATAACCATTATAAAAGACCAATTGGTAAATTAATGGACCATATATGATATTTATTAAAATTTAAAAGTCACTTGGAAGATGGTTTGATTTTTAGTAATTTTAAATCATTTATTAAAATATAATTTATCATAAAATAATAGTTATGTCAATTTTGACATTATATATTTAAATTGAATTTAGTAAATACAAATAGAATTATGGAATTATAATATCTTATTATAAGTTATATTAAATATGAAATATACATATAAAAAATTAATGTAAGAGAATAATTAATTCAATTTACCAAATTATAATATTTTTACCGTCTTTTTTTTAACTTCTATTAACTAAATTATTTATGAGTTAGAATATATTATGTATTTGAAGTATATAACTCATCTATAAAAAATTAAAATAAGTTTTCTTGATATAAAAAAAATTTATATTTCAAAATAAAAATTAATACTGAACCTATATTTTTTTATGTTTCCCAAAGATTTATATAAATTTATTGGAAAATGCACTTTTTTGTTTTTTTCTTTACCTAACATATTATATAAGAAACTTTTCCATAAACATGTCCTAAAAAATATGAAAAATAGATCTAAAGTTCATAAGGGTATAAATATGGCTCTCCAGTTGAATTTGGAATATTTTATCGGTCATTTTCCTCTTAATTTTAACGTTTATTCTCTTAGAAAACCAATTTTTACCTTAATTGGTATGATAAATTTTAATTGGTTTAACTAATAATTTTGGTTTAAAATTAAATTTACCTGGATAGAATGTTTAAGAAATTATTATTATAAATTTGGAATCAATTTTTACAAATTGTATCTGAATAAGTGTGAATGTTTGATTTCATATTAATCTCAGAGACTCAGTGATACAATGGGTTTTTTAAAGGTTTATTTTAAAAGATGATTCTATGTTAACTCTACGACTATTAATATTAGTTTTATGATAATAAATAAATATATAATGATTTATAATATATACATTAATTTATAATCATTCCCCATTACGGAGGAGTTTATTAAATTAAACAGAAGAAACAATTTTCACTTTAAACTTTTTTTTTATAAATTAATTTTTTAAACTGAAGAAAAATTATACTGAATTAAAAACTATTGTTGATTAAAATTTTATTATGTTGAATAAATTTAACTAAATAATTTTTATTTTATATTAAATAATACTCCAAACATAATTTTAACTCTAAATTATTTAATATGTTGAATATAATTTTTTTTACAAATTTATGTATTTTTCACTATTCACTAATTAATTTTTTTTTGAAAAATATTAAAATTTATCTAATAGTAAATTTGGATATTCCAATTAAAATAGATTAATTTTGTAAAATATTTTTCTAAATGTTCAAATATTTATGAAAACAATTTTTAATTAAAATAAATGAAATCTTTTTTTGAAGAAAACATTTTTTTGGAAAAGAAAATCAATTTACTAAAAATTTATTTATTATTCACTAAAAATTAATCAATAATTTTTATTGAGTATAATTTTTACCTAGGAATATATTGGTTAGGTTATTAATCTAATATATATCATGGTTCATATAAGCTCAATGATGTGAGATGAATATGCTATCGAACATAAAAATCATGTAGTTGCGTACACTACAACATAAACTAAGTATTGTGTGTATTGAATTCTGAAAATAGTGTCGCATGTAATTCATGATAAACTCAGAATTTCATTACCTTTTAGCATATCGAATATAATTTATTTTATTAAAAATATTATGGTGTTACATCCACCCATTAATAAATTCCATACTAAAAATTTGAACTTTACCTTCCTTTTAAAAGGATTGAAATTTTAAAATATATTTTTTATAAACCAACTTTATAAAAAGGGTTAGTAAAACAGCTTCTTGATAATTGATAAATTAAAATATGAGGGAAATATGTAAATATGCATACAAGGTTTACAAATAGTAAAACATCGGTCGGAATAAATATTTAGACATAAAAGAAAAACAAAAGGCCCAAACAATGATATACTATGGAAGATGCAACCAATCAGTAAAAAGAGAATGATTAAGAGAATGTTAGGTATCACAAAACCATGAAATAAAGGGGTTTAAAAATGTTCATTGATATAATCACAGACGATAGTAAAAGGGTAATATATTATTTTCAATATCATTTACCTAGATTTGAGAAATTATATTACAATACAGACTAATAGAATATAAAACTATACTTAATTTTTGAGTATAAATTCATGATTTAATAAATTTATTCCTAAATATCATCCCATGTTCCAAATTATGTGCATTAAGGATGAATTTTTCATTCAAAAATTGAAACAATAAATTTGTTTAAGGACCATATAAAATCAAGAAGAATAAAAAGATATTTATCCTGATAATAGAGATTAACCAAAACCAAATTTTTTTAAACATGGTATGATAAGTCCCAAAAAGAGTTAACCATCATACGATACATTACTCTTTAAAATTCAATAGAAATTCCCATGTTCAATCTAAATAATTTAATGAACTTATTTTCCATTTAACTATAATAACCTAAAAATTATTGAGTGTTTTTACCCTGAATGGTTATTTCATACCATTTATAGTTACTTAAAAAATATTGGGATTTTATATTGAGGTAACATTAATCATTATGTCACAAAATGACTCTCCAAATACATTGTTATCTATATATTAAAATATATATTCTCAATATAAATGATCATATAAAACATATTGGTGATAGATAAAAAAAATAAAAGTACCACAAAACTAAAATTCAACCTTCATGTTGATCTATAGCATTATAAATACTTCAACCTATTAAAATTTCTCCTAAAATTTCATTAATCACTTTAACATCTCATCGTTTAAAACCTCAAAGGGGTATCTATGACTTTGAAGTTATGATCAATCATAAGCTAATTATATTATGATGGTATCTATGGATAATTATATAACCTCACATGAACTAATTATTATCTCTAATGTTTTCTTAAATTACCTTTTATACAAACTACAAAATCATAGAATATACACTCATAGATTCATCCCTAAAATTATGAACTTTAAATTCCAGGCTTTAATGTCGATAGTTATCACGTAATTTTTTCCATCCAGTCCTTAAAAAATTAAAATAGAAAATTTTGTAACTTACATCCTCTATGAAATTTTAGTTTTATAGTTTTAGATAATTAAGGAAATATCATACATAATTAATTCACATGAATTTAAATGATCATTTCTTCCACTTAACCTAAATTCGATTTTTCACATGAATACATTATAATCATCCATATAAAATCCATTATAGATATAACCCATTAAACCTCATTATTTAGAACATGAATATGAGTAAATATATGAAGGGCGATATAGAATTATCCTTAAGGGAAAATATAATAATTCACAAATGAATTTCACACCGAGCATAGGAAGTGAAAAAGATATGATGATATAATCAAAATGAAAGTGCATACACTAAGAATATTTATATTGATAAATACCTCAATAATAAAACATAAAAACCTATAACAATTATTTTAAAATGGAAATAATCATAAAAATAAATAATCACGATACATGTGATATCAAATATGAAGAAATGAATCAATATAAACCCATACTAGTTCTATAGAAGACATATTGGTAATTGGAACATCATCCCATAGAACCTCTAAAGAAAACTTATATAACTCTTACAATTATAATAACCAAAAGTCCTATATAAAATATATTTAATTCGAGATCAAGATAGTCACCCAAGTAATTAATGCACTATCTAGGAACTCCCATGATATAATCTATATCGGGCACACCTAATGTATCTAGGAACACTAGTAATTAATATATTTCCAAGAACCACAACATGAATAAAGTAAATATTTCATCATTATCTCATAGAAATGACCATTTAATCCTAGACAATGATTAAATTAATGAAAAGAAATGGGTTACATAAACATATCTTTGATACATGATTACTCCATGGAAGTGATAGAGGTTCCATACCAACCTCTTGGAAACATGGTTTACATGTGGAAGAGAAACATGTTTCCTAACATTATTATTGAAATAATTTTATTCCATATAGATAAGAATAAAGACGGTATAAATAAAAAATATCCTCAACTGATGATGAGTTCTGATTTTTTTAACATTGATGAATAGAAATAACATCAAATGATCATTAAAAAATCTTGAGGAAAATATACTTTTCATTTTGAAATTATCCATTTAAAACATAAAACACTTTAAAAATAATTTTTAGAAAATAATTATACAATCAACTAATTTAAAGAATATTATTAATAAATGTAATTTAAAAATAACCGTGTAAGTTTCAAAAATAATATTCAAATAAATTATGTGCATGTTTGTAGGTAAATTCTGTACATGTTGTAAATATTATTCCTTTTTCATGGTAAAAAAATTACAAAAGTGAACTGTTTAGAAAGTGATAAGTATATTAAATTGATATAAAAAATGATATAATAAGTAAAAATTTGATATATAAATAATTTTAAAAATCTTAAAAAAAGTGAAAAGTTTTTTAGAAAACATGTTTTTGGTATAATAAAAATTTCCCACCGAAGGGAGAAATGAAATCAAATTTCATAAAAAAATTCTCAAACATTTTATATACCAAATATTAAAGAAATGGTAAAATTAATTAAAAAATAATGAATAAATTGAGTGTAAGAGAAGTCATGAGAATTATAGGACATCAGCATCAGATACTTAATCATATACAATACCAATAAACGATGAGATGGTAATAAAAGACCTTTATCACTTTTGAAACAATCAATCATAACACTAATAAAATAATAAAATTAAAATAAACATAAAATATAATTAAAATAATGAGATTAATGATATAACTAGTCGATGTGTTAGTATATACACCTCATAAAAGAAAATATTTGTATAACATAACAAATTTTTACAAATGAAGAGAATTTGGGAGAAAACCCACCTACCTTGTGGGTAACAATAAAACACTCATCCTCATGAAATAGAAATACTAAAATTTCCCTATAAAACCCATTAAATTTAAGTATAATAATAATTAAATAAATTAACTATCATTATATATGATGAAAAATAAAAATAAGTGGGGATTATGGCATATATCTCATAGAAATAAAAATGAGCTGAGAAAACCCTTACATTGATCATGACATGTCACATGTGTCTTCATCATCTTAAATAATAACCTTTTGTGAACTATTTACATGAAATAAAACATTTTTTAGTTTATATTAATTTTATTTCCCTTTTTAAAAAGTTATTTATATAATTAATTAATATTTTCTGTTCTGGTATGATGTTTTAACCATATTAATCCTGTGTGTACAAAAAAGGACATAGGTGGGTTGTCTATGGTCAAAAAAGAATTGTTTAAACATAAAAAGAATAATAATCAAGTGATAATTATCAATTTTATACATTCATTATTATTTTTAAAACCACTAGGAAATATTATTATTAATAATTCACTAATATTAATATCACTGAGATGGTAGGTCATACATACGAATGAGTAACATTTCCATGTTGAATGATAATTATTGAAATAAGTTAGGAAATATTTTATCTTCTATAGATGAACATTATATAAAATTTATGGTATTATTTAATTATATATACTTATATAAAACATTCTCTTGGTGTGGTGGTGAGAAGGGAATCACATTGTTTCTCACATGCGGTAGTCCACGCGTCTACGAACGATGTTGCCTTTTTTTTGTGAGTGATTCACGTAAAATGAAAATAATATATCTTATTTAAATAATTATAAATATTTCATTAATATCATAAATATATCAGGTATACCATATATATTTACTATCTTTACACTTACTACCTTCTATGTAATGCCTTAGTGAAAAATGAATAACTTCGCTTCGTGAGGTAGTGGTTTGCGGTACACATGGGTGCCATTATCATATCCATTATGGAATGGAAAAAGCAGTATATATAAGATATAATGACTCAATAAGTATATTTATTTTATAAAATTCATATATAAACTTTTTTCGCATCATCATACAATGTCTGGATTGGTGAAAATTTAAAAATCAATGACATCGTTTTGCAATGTGGTAGTCCACTGTACAAACAAATGATTATTAAATAACCCATTTGAATGAAGTGTGTATAGTTTCAGGTATGAACCTTAAAATAATAACATATCATTACATTTATGATACTGAGGCTATTATATCATCATGGTATACAAATAATTGAAGTAGTTGGAGAGATATGTAAGTTAAAGATGCTTCTTGAAGAATATTACATCTATATCAGGTATCCTCCATAAGATTTCCTTAAAGCCTAAAAATGTTGGATTTATTCAAAATATAAGGAATATAAGATTATGTAATAGAATTTATGAATTCATTTTTAGGGTTTGGTTGAAAAATATTGCTTGAAAGGTGTGAAGAACCGAGGGGAGTGAATCCCCTTTTATAATGATGGTGTGGGAATCTTATATATAGAAAAACATATTTACTATTGGGAGGTAAATATAATCTCAAGTGGATCTATGATTTATAATTAATGGCTTAGTGGGATGATACAGTCTAGAAACACATTCATAAAATAATAAAACACATGTTTACCACATTTTGTTTCCTAAAACCTATGTTTTTTACAATTTTTGTTTTTCATTATGGGAAATAGTTTTCAAAAAAAGACAATTTACAAATTTAAACAAAATTAAGGTGATAATTATTAGATAATTTAAACTCAATTATTATTAATATTAAATCCAATTTAAAAATTTCAAATACTATTTGTGTTTTAAATTTACTTTAACACAACTTCATGTAATAAGAAAAAAATACTACTCTTTCCTTGACCACACTAACATAATTTTTACTATTTAAGTGTAAATATATTCATTATAAAACATAAAAAGGTCTATTAATCTACCATATATTATATTTATTAACATTTAAACATCCCTTGTTTGAATATAGGGTTTTTAGTAATTTTAAAGCATTTATTAAAATATAATTTATAATAAAATAATATTAAAATAAAATTTGACATTTTTCATTTAAATTGATTTCTAAAAATTTCAAGAAAATGATGGAAGGTCATTATACTATTTATAAACCTATTTAATATGATATATTAAAATAAAAAAAATTAAATTTGGACCCTGAATTATTCAATTTACTAATCTTTTAACACTTTAGTATCTATTAATTTTTTCAATTATAAAATAAATAATTACTATGTTAGCATGTCGTGAGTATTTAATTAAATTAATTCATATCTAAAAAAATAAAAGAAATTTTAATTATAGTAAAAATAATTTAAATTTGAAAATATTTTTTATAACCAAACCTATATTTTTTTTATCCCAATCCCAAATCGTTATAGAAATTAAACGAAAAAATGGTTTCCTTTTTCTTATTCACTACCAAACTACTTATATAGGTCAAATTAATTGAAAATTGTTCCAAAAAACATATATATCAGTAAAAAGTTTATAAGGGTTTAAATATGGTGAGAAAAAAGAATTTCATAAAGTTTTAAGGTCATTTTCTTCTTATGATTAACGTTTTATTCCTTGGTAAATGCATTTTTACCTTAATCGTTGTAATTAATTTTATCTTTTTTCACTAATAATTATGTGAAAAAATTAATTTACCCTTATTATAAATTATTATGATTCCAAATATTGAATCCATTTTTCACAATCAAATTCATTATTGTGAAAAATATATAATTTAATATTAATCCCACAGAAGTAGCGAGACAATGGGAATTTTAAGAAGAGTGTTTTTTAAATAATGATTCAATATTCACTCTATGAAAAATAATAATAATTCAATAAAAATGAATTTATATTTAATAAAATAAAATATATATTTAATTTTAAACATTCCACATTAGTCATTATATTAATTAATTAAAAAGAAGAAACATTATGTATTTTAAAATTGTTTTCAGAAAAATCCATTTTTAAAACTAAAAAACAAAATTAAAAAAAAATACAGTACAATGATGATTAAAATTTAAATAAGTTGATTAAATATAACTAAATAGTTTATATATTACATGAAATCATATTCGAAACATAATGTGACTTTTAAATCACTCAATGTGTTGAAAATAAAATATTTTTTTTATAGAAAATGGTATTTTTCACTCTTCATTGAAAAATCAATGTTTTCAAATAAATACCAAATTTTTAGACAAGTAAATTATGGTATAAAAATTAAAAAATGAAGTTAATTTTATCAAATAAATTTTATAAATGTTCCAAATATTATATTAATATTTTGTCATGAAATGAAATAAAAATCATGTGAGAAGAAAGCGTATTTTTTAAAACTAAAATAACTTTACAAAAAACAGATTCATTATTTATGAGAAATTTATATTGATTATGAAATATATATATATATATATATCATAATGTATTTAATAGTCTTTATACCCATAAATTTAGAAGGTAGGTTATAAGGGTAATATATATCATTGGTCATTAAAGCACGATGTTGTGTGTTGAATACGCCATCAAACATAAAAATATCTTAGTTTCGTGTAATGAAATATAAAATTAGTGTTATATTTAATAAAATTTGAACATAGTGTTGAATGTAATGAATGATAATCCCAATCATTCATGCCATTTTACACTCTCAGATATAATTTTGTCTATTTGAAATATCAAGGTGTAATATAATTGATTCCTTTGAATCACTTTAGAACCATTCAACAACATAACTACATCAAAAATATCAGATTTAGAATTATTGATATAGATTAAAAATATAATTAATTTTATAAAGACTATTTGATCCACACTTTCTCTAGTACAATAATTTTCAATATTTCTACTAACATCAATGGGTATAAATAATTGCATCAAGTATTCTATTAATAAAATTTTTAAAAACACTATTATATAATTTTCATTAGATATAAAAAAAAATATTTATTTCTTCTTGAAATCATATAAAATACCATATATATCCCAATATAATCATCTCAAAATGTGTCTTCATTTTTCAATAATATTCATTAGGAGAACTATGTTTATCTCTCTACGAAATAATATCACCAGAATATACAATAAAAATTAGAGAACATAGCTCCACATCATTTATATAATGGTGGTTTTCCAATTTTACCATAAGAACATCATCACTTTCATGAGAACATCCATTATAGAGTACCAGAAACTAGGTTATTATTTTAACCCATTGAGTGCCATGATCATCTAAAAACATTTGTTGCAATAATGTATAAATATATCGAGCTGTAAGATAAAATATTTCTAATATATATAGCTACATTAATGAAAGTAGATTTCTCGTTAAATTAATATATTTTATATTTACCATGGTATAAAATCTAAAATATCATTATAATGGTACTAATTTTTAAATATATGAAACTATCTCTTTAAAATAAAATCTTTCAAACAATGAGAAACCCTTTCATTGAAGATTACATTTCTTCCTTAAAACCACACTTTTATCATTAATATTGTTTCAAAATACCATCTTTTTCCTGATTAAAATTTTCCACTTTGGAGATGGGAGAAGATCCAATGTAGAGTTCTTCTCAATTTAATCATGTTCACCATTCATTGAATTATCCAAATATTTATGTTTGACATCCTCTAAAACTAAATGTGCATAAATTTGTGATATGGGGGTTGTATTATTGTCTAGAGTTAATATATTTATAGTCTAAATAGAAGTATTCAGGTTTCACATTGTATTCCTAAATTCCATAATATTATTTACTTTTGATACATATCATACTCAACTCCACCAATATATTTTTTATTAATGTTTTACTTAAAGTCAATAATAACATAATGTAGATCATCTTCTACTTATTCTTCACTACCATTCATAGAAATATACTCATAATATTCATTAAATTCCATATACACTGATTCATTTAGAATTCTAATGATATGATGATTTTAGAAGACCATTACATCATAAATATAAAAAATATATAAATAAACTTGTTCTATATATTTTATCATTTCCCATCAGAAAAATATCAAATAAATAATACTTTACCAATATTATTTTTAGACTTTTTGAGTTTTATGCTTTTAATTTTTATCATATAGGGATCACAAAAGTCTCTAAATTAGTAAAAAAATGGGTTCTTTTAGTAATTAGTATCATAATAAGTCATTTTGCATTTAGGAAGAAGTAAAAACATATTCTAAATATGAATATTTGAGCATAAAAATTTTCTCTTAAAAAATATAAACATATTAATCTCATCAAGAATTGATCTGCCCATTTCAATAGTAATTCTATTCATTATTTTTGAAACCCCATCCTACTAATGTGTGTAAGTAGTATATTATTAGTGTGTAATCTCTTATGTTACAATTTTTTAATGTTATATCTAGAATAATATCCTATATTATAGGTTGAATGGTTTTTTCTTGGAACCCAAAAATCTATCTCATCATCTCTTATGAAAATAATAAACATCTCCATTTATTGTGACTTATGTTTCATAAACAACACATTTTCCATTATTCAAAAACCAGTAATGAATGTGATGATGTACAAGTAACCTCTTATAGATTGATTCATCATTTTCCACATAAATATAAGTAGATTAACACAGTTGGGCCTTATAATTTTATATCAACGTCTTATAATATTCCAATATCTTCATAAAATTTTGAAAAACTTCCAAAAAATATATATCTATGATTAATTGGTAATGTTATTGGACATTATTTTCTCTTGAAATTGTACATAATGTCTTATTACCTAGATATAAATTCACCCATGCAAAATATTATTATTATTTTTCATTTATATTAATGTAACCAAAATTACGTGGATGTATAATTTGAAAAATATTTCCACTTGTTATTCTTTAATTTGGTGATGACCATTCCATATTTTATTCTCTCGATGAGCCTTATTTTTTTCAATATAAAATAACCTTATTTAATTCATCATAATAATGTATTTGCCTATAAAATTTATGTTGGGGCCATAAACAAAGAATACATCTATGAATTTCAATTTTCAGGATTCAATTTCTGTTGAAACAGTAAATTAGTAATCAAGGGGAATTATTTTCCAAAGTGAAAAACAATATTGTGTTATTAAATGATATATAATATATTGAAATACCCAGTCATATGTTTGTTACTACTATTATAAAAAACCCATGATTTCATCCTTTTGATTGCATTAATTTTCACTTCAATAATAAGTTACTTTTATTATTCGTTTCTTCCTTAAGTCTTCCATCAATGGGTAGTCTAGTGATATTACTCAATAAGGATGTGATTTCAATCTATATTATAGTGACCTAGATGGTAAAACATTATATATATCTCATGTAGAAAAAAATATTTTGGATAAGAAACATATGTGTATTTTTTTATGCTTGCTACATCTCATACTTACTCCAACCATTGTCTGGGTTTACCCCCTCAATTACCACCTTTTATGATTACATGAAAATGAAAATTTGTACCAAAACCATATTATTAATGACTAAAAACTCTACAGTACTAACAATATACCTAAAAACTATTTTTTTGAAGAATTTGAGTTTATTTATAATTTCTAGTTTGTAATTTTAGTCAGATGATTTCTTTATGAAGCGAGACTTTATAACTATAACGATTTTAGTAAGATTCACTAAGAATCCACTCCCATTCAAGAATCCCTCTATTATCAGAATGCTAGGTAATTTCGTAGGTAGATATCTTTTATCTTATAGTATAATAAAGGATGTTCTCCACCCAGTTTCTCCACAAATATGATGTGATTATTATATTTCAAGATGAATAGTAGACTTCATGTGGATATTTGTAGGTAAAGAATTATAATATAAAAAACCTGTTTTCATGGATACATGGGTTTATTTCTGCTCATTTTTCATTAAATGGGGTCACCATAAGGGAGTGTTCATTTGTGGGTTTAGAAAAATTATCTAGATAAAAGAGGAAGAGGGTCCTGGTCTGAATTTTAATGGTATGAGGTATGTGTTGGATAATAATTTTAAGGAATAGAATGATGGTGAGGGGAAAATAGTCTTCCTTTAGAAGGATCCATGTTATAGGGACCCTGATATGAAAATGGATGATGTCTTCCTTCAGTTGAAATGATATTTGGATAAGGAAAAATCGGTATCTCAATGTCAAGTATCCCATGGAAGTGCTTCTATCATTATTAATACCAGCGTGGAGGCTAAGGAAATCGGGAATGTCTTAATGGATGGGTTCATTCTGGAAGAGTTTGTTCAACAAGATCTTAATTAAAAAGGACTAGTGTTATGTTATGATTATTATGATTAGGTTCTCCTACAAGGCTAGAAAAAAAAATTAGTGGGGGGGGGGGTCATAAGAGGAGAGTTATTTGGGTTCCTTGGGGACAAACACTTTCATATGAGAGGCCCCATCCTACTTGGGGTAGTGTGCACTATTCTGGTAGTATCTCCCCAGTGAAAGGTTCCTGATAAATAAAAATATTCAATGACAATCCTAATTCAAAATCACTTCTCAAAAATAAATGAGGATGGAAAGGAGAAAGAGGGTCATGAAGGATGGTAAACAATCATTAAAAAATGGAAATATAAACATGATGGTTCTAGAAATTAGAAAGTTGAGGAATCAAGTGATAAATATGGGGACTACCGAGTAGATATAGACTATGAGTGGGAAACTTTTGTTGGGATGAGAACATGGAAAGGGTAATTCAGGAATATCATGACTGGGACTTTCTCAGTTTTCAAGGGGAGGGTGAAATCATGACCTTGTAAAGACTATTAAAACTCCTTAAAGACAATTGTAACTACGTAATTTGAAAATGCAAGGTGTAATGATATATAAGTAAAACTATGGGAATCTTAATTGATTAATGGTGTAAAATAGGTTTCAAGAAAGATGTACAAGCATAATTCTTCTGATGATTGAAAAACATCTATGGGTGGAGCTGAGGTACATATGTATATAGAATTGCATGAAGGATCAGAAAGGAAGGGAGGGAAATTGGGAGTGGGGAGGGGGGGGGGGGGGGGAGAATTGTAACTAGATCTAAATTCCATGGAGGAAATGTTGGGGATATTAGGAAAGGAGGCTGAAATTGGGGATGTTTCACTAGTGACCATCGTTGGCTCATAGTGAGTAGCAGATGCATTGGTCATGGATAAATCATGGAACCTTCTAATGAACTCTAAAAAAGAGATACCAGAGAAGTTATTGACAATTAATTATTCTATTGAGGATGTGGAATGAAAAAATGGGGGACCAATTCAGGTAGACACAAACATGGATCATGGTGATTGGATCGACGCAAACCATTTAATTAAAAAAGTGGGTTCAACTATAAGAATACAGCAGTGGAGAAGTTCTTTCATCTGCAGAGAAAATTTCCCTATAATTTCAATGATATTATCATAGATAATCAAGATAAATAGGTAACATATCATTCCATGAAATTATATAGGGTGGTCACATATAATAGTTTGAATATTTCTAGTAATAAATTAGTTATCTTATATTGCATTTGATGTTGTTGGTTTAACATGATTGTTTCACACTTTTTTCCATAAATTTGATTATAATAAAAATTTTACTTTATGGAAATATTTATTCGATGGAAGATTCTAACATCCATTGAAATGTAATTATTATATTAGACTCATTATTAACCCATAAATTCCAATATTTTATTTTTGAACCACTATTATTAAATTAAACTGATTTAACAGTTCAGTGTTTAATAGGTGGAGCTTTAACTGGATCATTATTATATATTTTCTTAAAAAATAATGGTGAATTAGACCTGAATTGAATAAATTTTTCTTAATAATATTTTATCTTAACCAGGGTATTTTCATCATTAATAAATATAGAATTTTCTCTTTAAATATCATATTATTTTAAGTATTTTTTTCTTAGATTCATTAAAAATTTTCTATTACTCAACATCATTTCCTTTAAATAGTTTTTATTTTTTTGATATAATAATTTTTATGATTTCATCCTCAATTCTCATGAAATTCATATCCTCTTTGTTCTGCAAGTTTTTATCTATATTTTAATCTTTTTTACAGATTTCACAATAGTATCTTAACTTTTAGTATTTTCTCAGTATAGGTTTTTTCTCTCTCATCCTCACTGCTTTATATTTCATCATGTTTTTCAAAATTATTGATAAAATTACAAAAATATTAACTAATTTAATCTTAAAATTTACTTCTCTTTATGGAATAGTATTTGTCCTCTCTATATATAATCCCTACCAATATTCATCTTTCAAATTTATTATTTACTCCCACCGAAATACTAAACCTCCTTAGAACTTATTCCCCACTTATTTACATGGGGCCTTTCAATTGTTCCCCCACTTTTATACATTCCAATTTAATATCATGTATAATCAGGTATGAAGTGTCCAATTACTCTAGAATTAGAGAAATTATGTTGAAGCCTTTCTTTACAATATTCTTTACACTTTTAAATCATTTATAGATAAGTTTTATTATCCACCTCTATTATTCATTATTATCTCCATCATCCTGTGATTACTATATAAATTTTATTCCTGCTCTTTGTACATTCGTTTATTCATTGGTTTGAATTAAATTTACCCATTTTCATTCTTCTATATTGTATAATACTTCTACATATCAATGTTTAGAAGAGTTTAATGTAACTCATCTAGAGGTAAATATTATTTTTTCTTTTAGGAATGGTATCATTGGATAAACTCTAGGATGAAAATTTATCTTTTATTTATTAACCATATTTGAATATTCTAATGTATCACAAATTGTACTACAGTGACTCAAAATCTCAATTGCAATAGTGAAGTTGGCATTAATAGTCTCATATTAATAAATTTCCATGACTTTTAATTTACATCTATATATTTTAGTTTTTCCATCATTAATTTTATAATTTTATTCATTTAATTTTGATTATTATACAACATATCCTTGGATATTGATTGTACCATTAAATTTTTGTATACATTATCAAGGATAGATGACAGAGTTGAAATTATATCTTTTCCTTATATATTTAAATATCCATTATATACAAATGTAATCAGAACATATCGTTAATAGTGTCAAAAACCCATTTTCATAATATCACTAACATCCATGTATTATATATTATTGAATTGTATTCCTCATGTCATAAATATTATTCTCATTACTGGTTGATACTTCTATAATATTAATATATTATATATTCTCTATACTTATCCTTTAATTAGGGTTAGGTCTTAGAGGGAATATTTTCATCAATGTTACAACTAGAAAAGACCAAGCCTATTATTACACAAATTGTGGGGGGGGGGGGGGTTGTTAATTTATGTTTCATGTTTTTTAAATGAATTTTAAAAATTATTCAATGTAAATAATTACGTCTATGATCTAATATTCCTTAAACACCACATTCCTTAGAATGAAATAAAAAATAAAATATGAAAAAACATAATAATGTTTTACATGGGTTGACTCCAATGAGGAAGCATAATAATTTATATGTTTGGGTTATTTTGATACAAATATGACACCAATATTTAAATGTTTTTATAGATTAATATTGCATAATATCCATGTAAACTATAGCAAGTAATAATGTACTTTATAATTAATATATTAGGTTATTTACACTAATAAAACATGAACCAATAATTTATTCTTTTTTTGGATGTGAACAAGATATTAATTCTCTTTCTAGATATCAAGAAGTCACATAAATAGTTATTCTTCGTTGGTTAAGGTCTTCAACAACCCAAACAATCATATTCGAATAATATACTCATTAACATTCCTTCACGATCCTTTAAAAAATTGAACATTGTGTGAGATTGTACAAACAAACCACTACATTATTCCTTCTTATAAATAATATTCATGATTGTTACTTCTATATCCAACCGCACTTGAAACATTTAATCAATATTATTGGTTGATATTATATTCTTTATTATTTTTCAAAAATGTGGGTCTTCAATTAAATAATGTATCTTCCCTTGAATTTTGTATTCTCAATAATTTTTCAGTTTATTTTACTATATAAATATATAATATTAGGAATAATAATTCACATATTGTAAATATGGAAATTATCAATGATTTTTGGTAGTACAATATTCCTAGATATTTTAATTAGTCAAGAAACCGTCATTGGTAATTATAATTTAACATCAATAAAATCCTTAACAATATCTATATTTAAATTTTTAATAGAATAAAAATTATTTTAATTTGAAACCTATATGAAATAAATTATATCTTAAAATTATTCTACATCATCATACATGTTCTAATTCATAGATACTTGAGTGTGATAGCTTAATACTACATAAAATATATTTTGTTCCACAGAAAAACATTATCTTTTTATTTTTTCTTATAGAGAATCATAAAACATAATACTCATTCTAATTATTATAAAATGAATATCAAAAAACCATTTTCTAAATATAGTTTTTCAACTCTTCTCTAATATTTACACTTTTTATAATGTACGAAAAATCATGTAAGATTTTTTTTATGAAATATTGACTCTATAAACTCGTCATCATACACATTGAGTAAGATTATTTTCTTTATCACATTTGAATTTTTTTAATGATTACAAATTATATATTTATATATCAACCCATCTTCTTATGTTTTTTTAAAAAATTATTCCATTAATGAATTTCCATGTTTTCGAAGAATATATAACATATAAAAAATGAACATATTATTCATTGTATAATATTATTTAATATCATATATTACTTTTTGAAATCCTGATTATGATGTAGATAAATATATTATGTTTGAAATAATACTCTTATATATTAAACCATTTATCAAATTTTCTACTCTCTCTAAATCATTATATTACATATAAACCAAAGATGATCACAGGAGTATGAGGATTATCATGGAAGTTTCCAAAAACATCATTCTAAGATAATGTTATATATCTAAGAGTATGTGTGAGAATTATTTTACATATTTCATACCTATGAAATTCTTAGAACATCTTAAATAAATATAATATTCCAAAAAAATTATCATCCATATTAATTTTCATTTTCAAATTATAAGAACTACAATGGAGAATATATTATGTATCATAAAAATATATTATACATTGCCCCTTTTCATTTTTAGAGCTCGTAAAAAATATTATATATTTGTTTAGAGTTAGAATGATTCACTCTAGAAATTGAAGAATTATTCCGACAAACTCAAACAAATTTCCACCTACATAGGTTATTCTCAATCAATTTAAACACACAAACAAACTTTTCAAGAATATTTTCATTCATTTTACTCATGGTAGAAAACAAATACAAAATTCCTCAAAAATAACCTTGTGTTTTTTAGAATCAGTAAAAATGTACATTATTTCTCCCCCATTTGGATTATCAAGAAGACTGAATCAAAATGGACAACTAAAAAATGAGATTCAAGTGTATTATGAAATACTTTTATGATATAGATACTAACAAAATTATCGATTAGAAATTAATTTAATCATATAAAATAACTAAATTATTCATCTTCATAGTTCAATTCAAAAAATGTAGAGAATATATAAATAATAATCAATAGTTAGTAATGAAACAAGAAAAAAATTTATAATATGAATAGAAATTATAAATTCTATTTTTTTCATAATTAAGTTACCATTCACATTAAAAAAATCTTTGAATATCAAGTAATCCTCAATGTTATTAATCTAATAGGTTCGTATAAATTAATAATACATCGATATGTTTTTTCATGATTAATCTAGATGATATTATTTTTTAAAGAGAGGGTTCCCTATGATTCTAAAATATCATCTTGTATCTTATGTTAAACTCTACGAAAAATTTAAACAGTTTCTATGTTAAAGTTATCTAAATAGAAAATCCCCCAATCATAAAGAGTTAAATAATATATTAATAAAATATTTTTAAAAGACTAAAATCCAAAGGAAAATATTAAAATATAAAATTTAAATACAATGTACAAATTATTTTAATTATGGGTATATATTTTATTCTTATGATATTAAATTTATGTATTTTTTACTCTAACATGTTTCATTATAGACATATATATAAATAGAACTTTAGTAACCCATAATTGAGTATGACCATTATTCCTAATATCTATAAAATACTTTGAGATAAAGTGTTTTAATTTTCATTGATAATTTATTCTTCACACAACTACCATTTTCACAATTCATAAAGAATGGAGAATGTTTTTTTGTAAAAAGTTGTTTGATTTAAATTGTGATCTTTTAGATTTTGAGATAATTGTAGAGTAACATCCAATTATTTAGGTTTCCATGGATGTATTAAATTATCTATATAGCTTAGAATAATTACTCCTTGTAGATGTGATGTTGGTAAGTAATTTTATGAAAAACTCAAGGTAACATTTCAATTTAACAACTTCAATACCATCATAATGATAAATTGGAGTATAATGAGATTCTAAAAAATTTACGTCTAGAAATTTTTCTTTTCACCATAGATATAAGAGATTTAGCCAAAAAATATTCCAGTTTAACCTTTAAAAATGTCTTCTAACTCATTTTGAATGAGGAATCCACTACATTAATAAAACTATTCATTTTCTCATATGATTGAATTTCCAAAAAGTCATCATATAAATGTGATTAATCTTCTTCCAAAATTGAATAAAATGAAAAAAAAATTCTCAATGTATAAAATATTTAATTTCTATTGTGTGATTTTTCTCATGAAACTTCTTGTTTTTTTGTGGCATATTAGAATAAAAAATTGTTATTAATTTGTTATCATTTGTATCTTTTTAGGTACTATTATATGTAAAAGAAGATGCATTAGTTATCTAAGTGTCCAACAACATCAAAAACAGAAATAATTTTAAACTAAAAGAAATATTTGAATCTTTTTTATATCAACCCATTCCTATTAGAAAATTTTTACATGTTTTTTATATAAATACCCAATAAGCACTACCCAAGTATCAAGATGTCAAGAATTTTTGGAGAATAGTATAATAAAACATAAAAAATGAAATAAAATATATTTTTTGAAAATTTATAAATAGATCTTAAATACCATTGAGATTATAGAACAATATTGGATAACCTGGGGAATATATAATGGAAATGGGTGATTTATAAATCCCGATAATGGAATAAAAATGATAATAGAGAATAATACAAGAGAAATATTCCATAACATGATATCATAATAGAAAAGTCTCATAAATAATCCTATTAAATTATGTAAAAAATAATATTGAATCATAAGATCACATTATAATAAAAATAGGGATTGTATTTGAATCATGAAATGATAGACCAATATCAAGGGTTACTAATGAGATATAATAACATGGGGAATATTGTATGAAAATTGATTAGGTTTACTCGATAATCTAATAAATATTATCTCATGAGATATAAAAATTACTAAAAGTAGTGGAGTGGTACCCACATACACTCAAAATAACATGTAAATGAAAATGTTTTCCATATAAGAGCACAAAAATTATTTATATTTATAATAAATACCAATGGAATGTAATAGGGATAGATTACCTTTCATAGATAATATGAAATGGATATTTTATAAATAATAAAAATAATTGAAGGAATTAATTTTTTTAGGTTATTATTTGAATAAATAATCATTGGTCTCAAATATGAAATGTATCGACCAAGAACCTAGTAGTTTGAAGCTGATGTCTACTTTATTACATTGCTATAATATACAAGGATTCACATTCTAAAACACTAATTATTTTATTAGTCTTGGTAAACTAGAAACATAAAGGGTTCCTATATTAAATTTGATTACAAAAATTACAACATACAATTTTTTAGAACAACATTATTTCCTTTTTCATATTCTTGTATATCAATCATTGTACTCTTCCTAGATTTTAGGGAATGGAATCAAAATAAGGGTGAGCTCAAATAATTAGTGTGGGTTAAGTAAAAAAGAAGATATCAAGAACCCATGAGCATAATTAATAAGGAAATGTAAATAACTGAATACACATCCAAATTAAATAATTTTTAGATCTTTATTAGATAAGGACAAATAAATATAATATGGTAAATAACTTAAAAGCATTACATTGAATGAATTTTTTTGAATAAAATGAATCCATATAAAATATCACTGTAAAAATATAATGGATAATAACAAATGAATTGTAAATTAATTAAATTCTTAATTATTTTATATCATTTTCTCAAGTATCATGATACCACTACTCTCAAGGTTTTTCATAAGGTAGTTTAAAACAAATTGAATGGTATACTCCAAAAACCATTCAAATTAAGGCTCACTAACTGATTCACCTCATGATACTACTAATTCATCTATGATATATCAATAAAACGACCCCAAACATATCTACATTTACAATGCATTCATTATATATACAATAATCCATTTAGTTCAGTGTCCTTATTCTTTGTTAACTAATATCCATATCAATTAAAAAATATGGATTTATCCTTATTTTCATAGTCAATGGAAAATATTTCAATGTAAAACATGTATTTAGAAATTAGATATAGCTCAATAAATAAGAATGTAAAAGATAAATAATTTGGATAATTTGGGTAAATTTTATGTCTAATGATCATCGAAATGTGAATACTTCTAGGGAATGTCAGTGAGTAAAAAAATAAATCAAGGAAGTTAATTTCAATACTATCCTTGGTTAAAATAACCATAAAAATACCTGAGAATATTAAAGATGGTATCATTACAACCTATCACCATATTGGTATATATAAAATAATTTCTTATTCATTGATGAATAAAAATACCATAAAATATCATTAAAAATATTATTTAGTAAAATATCCATTTCTCATTGTTATTTTAAAATAGTTGAAGTTCAAAATGTATTATGAAAATGGTTTTTTTTTAAAAAACTATTCAATCATATATTGTTAGCATTAAAATATTGAGTTTTCATGGTGGTAGGAAATTATACACATCATAGACTTTAAAAACAATACACCTTTCACATATTTTGGTAAATTCCACATGAGAATATTTTGGAAAATGATATGATGACTCCGTTATTCATTTTTTAATGTATTACATTGGTAAAACATTATTTTATATATAATTTTGGATAATTTTGGGGACATTTTGGGAAACATTTTTGGGAATCATGGTTTTGGAAGAAAAATGATTTTCAACTAAGGAGAGAAATAATTTAGGTTTTTATTAATAAAATCATCAGAAATTTTATGTACTAAAGAGTGGAATATAGTAATATTAGTTAAAAACATTACGAATTACAATAATAGAATAAAATTACATGGGTTTATTAGATAATGACAATATAATTTTCCTTAATTTTAATTCAGGTATATAAAATCTTGATTAAAATGAAATTTTAAAAGAAACCTTTAAAAAGATCATAATTTTGTAGTGAGATTAAATCCTTGAATCAATTATGTATATCCAATGAGAATAAACTGAAAGTGTAAATAAAGCATATGATATAGAAAATTATTTACAACATAATCAGAAATTGTTATAGACAATGATTAAATAATATCATCCAATGAAAATAAATTGATCAATGAAATTCATTACAACATAATAATTTTCTTGTAAAATCCACATTCATATAATAATTAAAATTAAAACTTAAAATATAATGAATTAGTAATTTTATATGACTTTATTTTAAAAATGTGTAGTATATACACCCTATAAATTAAATTAAGTGATTAACATTACAATATACCAAAATGAAGAAAAATTGAGACGATATCCTTTAGTTTATGCTTACTTTTGGTTGAAAACCACAAAACCACATGAATAATGGTTTTAATAATTTAATTTAATTATAAAATAACCATATTCATATTTATAATATCGTATATGAATCTCTAATAATATTTCATTATTTTCATTGTTTTACTTGTAAATTTCCTTGTTTTCTTATTTGTGTTTTGTCATTAAAGTTATGGTTCTTTGAAATAAGATATAGATACATTATCTACCGAATGATATTAATTTTATAAATAGAAAAATTTAATTACTCGATACAGTATTATAATCATTCTGGATTATTTTACGTGGAAAACGAATAAATTTTCTTTATTGAGACGACAAGAAATACATGTGCCAGACTGAAAATATCATTCCATTAAAAATTAAAAGGTTAAGAGATAAATCAAAAAATTAACTTTATAGAATCAATATCGTGTCATATAAACAATGTATATTCATTAAATTAATTCTTATTTTCATCCACGTATGGAATAAGTGAAAAATGATTCACACACCTTTGCGAGGTGGTAGTCTACCATACACAAGGGAGAAGTAATCATATTTTAAAAAAAATTTAGAAGATATATGTGATATTATAATTTTAAAATTCAAATAATATCATATTATGCTATTAAATATATCATTATATCGATACTTGAATAGTGGTGACGTAAAAATAATTACTCTGATTTGGGAGGTGGCAGTCCACCGTATAAACAATTGATTGTTTCATTTTCAGTTTTAAGGACAATAAGATGAATATTGGCCATTATATTAACATAATTAAATTTTAGTAAATTTTATATGCTCATGTTATTTTATAATCATGTTTCCTTTTATTTTAATGGGGTAAAAGTAGAAAAAAAGCCCGTTTATGAATGTCACCTCTTCTTCATATAACTTGATTAGGTATGCAGAAAAATCCTTCCTACAATGTATTTTTGTTAAAATGGGATCTAGGATACTGGAAGGGTATTAAGGATGTGATTTTTGTATTAATTATCCAAAAAAAGTGTTTTGGAGGTGTGATGAGGGGAGGAGATGGCGTCTCCTTCTATAAGTCGGTGAAAGGACACACCAAAAATGTTTAAACAAAATCAATTACATCCACATTTGAATCATGTAAAAAGCCTAAAATATGTGTCATTATCAAACCATAGAGGGTATAAGGTTTAAATATGGCCATTAAATGGTCACTTTAAATGTTCTCAAAGTGTGTGTATTTGTTATTTGAAAAATTCAAAATTTTAGAAAACAATTCATTATTATTTTTAAGTGATTATTATTTTATTTATAATAAATAGAAAACAAAATTTTTATAATTCAGTTGTTAATATGCATACCACTAATTTAATTTCTATGTTATAATTGGATACTTTATTAAGGTTCATTTAGACTTGGGGTTGCGGGTTCCTAATAAATCATAGAGATTAAATTTATAGAGATAATTTTTTGTGTTGTTTATGCATAGTATTTTGTATCTCATACTCTATAAAATAAAATTTTATTCTTCTATAATTTTGTAGATTTAGATTATCCCGAACTTAGATAAATTTCATCCTTATAATTTATATTTCATTAAAAAAATAAGGGGTTTTATATTTTAAAATTCCTTTATTGAATACCCATTATATAAAATGGTTCATAAAACATCCTCCTAATAATATTGAATGGAAAATAAAAATGTCATCTGATAAAAAACATAACTCTGTTTCTATATAGGAAAACATTATTAGAATGTGAAGACACATACATTGAAGAAAAATAAAAATAATTATTGAGAGTGATAAAGGTTATTGATCATAAGAAAGTGAATGATCATGGGAAATTTAGATAATTAAAACCATAAATATAAAATTATTTAAAAGGGAATTTTTTATCAACTGTAATGGTAATGGGATAACATTAATGTTTCATTTTAGATTCCCTAAATTTGAGAAATTATTTTACTCTATGAAAATAAAATATAATTACATCATACCATTCTATTTAAAAATCATAATTTATTATATTGGTTAGACATCAATCAATTATAAATACATCAATTCTATAAGAAATGTATATCAGAAAATGAGTATTTTATTGTTAAATCATATAAATTTAATATTAATTGATCGTAAGATCCATAAAATAATGAAAATTCTTTATATCTTACACTATCTATTTCTAAAAACAATATGCTTAGAAGAAGTTACCCTGTATACTACATAAATATATTAACCTGAACATTAACACCACTGGTTCAACATTTGTATTTATATATTAAATTTTTAAGTAAAAATAATTGAATATTAACCATAAAATCCCATAGTCTAATGGTTGATTTTAAAACCTTATTGTCGTTTAGTTATGGGTTCATGCAAAAGGGCCTTTCAGATGTGACGGGTTATCACAAGACATGGATGTTTTAGTTTTTCTAAAACTATATAAGTATAATTATTATAAAGTTAACAAAGTATAATAAACCATAATTTAATCAATATCAAGATAAGTAAAACCATTAATGTTACTAAAATAATTTCTTGTATTCCCACAAGATGTAAGGACATTCTTCCTTAAATAATTTTTTTACAAAAACATATACCAAACAAAAGGGTTTTATTGCAATAAATGTTTCCCAAAAAATTCATAATGATTGTATACATCTATCACATAAAAAGAAAAAAGGTGTGTTTATGAAATTTAATATATTATAAATCTAATACTCATAAATGCGTGATGGTATCTTTAACTCTTATGTTAATGAATACTTATATTCTTCCAAAATTAAGATAATAGATAGATTTTTCATGATTCTTATAAAAATATATCATTTTTAATAAAAAAATCTATTATATAATTTTGGAATCTCAATTAATAATTAAACTATTTTATTTCAATATAGGTCTATTTTTAGTCTAGGAGTGAACAATTAAAATATGGAATTGATAATTTCTAGGTTCCCAAATTTATGTAAATGAACTATAAATGGATCCTTACGATGAAATTTATTTACTTAGGGATTATTATTTTTTTTTCTTAAGAAATTATTTTGATTTTCCCATTATTATCAACACAAAAAATGTTTTCTTATTTTTCAATGATAATTCCGTGGGTACCTATTTCAAAATTTTGAAAATGAAGGATGTTGATCCGTATTTCCTCCAAGGTCTCCACCGCTCAACATCATATCCAAAACCATTCATCTTCTATTTTTTTATTCCAATGGTGGTTAAAGTATAAGTTATTAATCATATTTTTGGACAAATAAATTTGAATAATCTTCATATCATTCACTTAATTCATCATACCATTTGGTTTTTCATAGTCACAATATTTTCATTTATATAAAATGTCAACAGAAAAACTATAGGTTCCATCCATTGACTAAAACTAATAATCATTGTTTGAGAAACAAAAATCATAGTTAAAAAACAATATATTCATTTATAGGATGTACAGATCATGAAACCTTATTTTCAAACTAATACACCATAGGATTATCTTTTTTCATTCATTTTCTTCATTAATTCAAATCCTTCATAATGGTTTTAATGAAAATGTAAATGTTCCAAAAAATTATCCCCAAGAGTGTCAATCTAGATGTGAAGAAATGACATTTTCATGTAATATGTTGCACTAAAGTACATACAGATTCTCCATTGTTAACATTTTACACCTACGAACATCTATTCTAGAACAATATCAACATCTAGTATCCATACAAGGTAGTATTGTACATTAAAAAACACATAATCACTACCTTTCCATAACATTCAAATGTTTTTTGGTATTTATACTCAATGTATATCATAGGGTTATAATTCCAAATATATTTTTTCTTAAATATAGATCCCATGGTTTCTACTGATCTTATTTGTTTACCAAGAATAAAAACTTCGACCCCAGTCTCCCGGAGCATATTTGTAATTTATTACATTGACAAATGATACAACTAATCTCATATAGAGGGAACAAATAGTTTTGAAATCATGGTAAAAACGAAACATACATGATTACCATATTGAATTTAAATAATTAAATTACCACCTATTTTTCCTTGAGAATATCATTATTCCAACTAAAGTATCATTTCATATTATTCATAGTATACTTCTTGGATTTCTGGTAAAGGTACCAAAATAATAGTGGCCTCAAATTCGATTTGGGGTTTAAGTGTAGTGGATGATATCATGAACCAATGAGAATACTGAACATGGAAAGGTTTATAAATGAACATAGATGCAATTTAATAATTTGATTATCATGACTAAATATGGAATAATCAATATTGAAATGTAAATTACTGAAAATATAAGTCATTTAATGAATATAATGTTAATTAAATAAAACCAAATAAAATTAAATTTAAAAAATACCATGGGTTATAATAACTTAATAATTAATTGTCTAAATTCAAATTTATTGGATTTTATGATCTCAAGTGTAATGATACCTCTATATTCAAGAAAATTTACAATATAGTTTAAATCTTATCGATAGGGATACACAAGGATTTCATTTTAAAAAAGGCAAACCAAATAATTACATTCTTGAGATTACCAATGCATCAAGGGATAATCTATAACTCAGACCAACCTATATTTTCATATCCACCACATTTATTATGTATTTAATAAATGATTTAATTCATGAATAAATATTTACTATCAACCAATATCCAAATTTATTAATGAATATAGAACTAAAAATATTTCATTAGTCAATAAAATAACATTCAATCTAAGAAACCATATGTTGAAATAATATACTGTTTAATCAATAAGAGTATCCATTATAAGTTATATCAATACTTAGGAAAAAAACAATAACCAATGAAAACATAAATGTTAATATTTTAGGGAAAATTTAATGAAAAAAAATATTGGAAGTGAAATTTAATACTATCGTTATTAAAAATAATCATAAACCGCACATAAGAATAATAAGTATATTCTCATTAAAACATATCCCCAATAGATTACATATAAAATAAAGGGTTGTTATCATTGATGGATTGAAATACCATAAAATATATTTAAAAACCTTCTTAACGAAGATATCCATTTCACTTTTTTTTAAAGAACAATTTCAGAAGAATATATTGAATATACATTTTTCTGAAGATAAAATATTAATATTATAAATCAATATTTAAAATATAGAGTGGTAATGATGGTGGGAAATTTTTTATATGCCGTACATGTTAATGAAAAGATCCCTATCTCATTTCTAGTAAAAAATTGATCTTATTTATAAAATTACATAAATATTTATTTCAAAATATTTTTTTAAAATTAATACATTGTTGAAAAAATTCTTTAATAAATAATTTGAAAAAAATTTAGAAACATTTTGGTAAACAGTTTTGGAAAACATTGTTTTGGAAGAAAAAAGTATTATTTACAAAAGAGTTAAATAAGGTCGATTTTCTTATAAAAGATTTATCTAATATTTTATGTACAAAAGATAAAATTATATTAATATTATGTGAGTATATAATTAATAATTTGAGGATAATAAAATTAAAGGGGTATATTAGACAATGATAGGATATTTTAATTCAATGAAAATTCAAGTATAAACAATCGTAATTAATATTATATTTTGTAATAAACCCTTATAATAAACGTAATTTTGAAGAGGGATTAAATAAATTCATCAATTATATGTATAAAATTTGAACAAACATAAAATAATTGGAAATAAAATATAAAATAGTTAAAATTATTTACACACACAATCTTATAATGACCAAGACAACGAAGAAGTAACATAACAAAATGGAAAGAAATTTAGTTATGAAATTATTTACCACATGGTAATTGTAATGTAAAATAAAATTAGATTAAATAGTTAAAATTGAAACATAAAATATGATTATTTATAAATAATTCATGCAATTACCTAAAAAATTTATAGTTTATAGACAATACAATGAAAATTTGGTGTAAAATATTACAATATGACCCAATGAAGGTAAATCAAGACAAAGTGTCATACCTCATGCTTCCTTTTAGTTTAATATCATTTAAACTTATGTATAATATTTTATGAAATTTTTGAATTTATAAAATAATCATATTAATATTTATAATATCATATATTATCCCCTTATAATATTTTAATATTTTCATTATTTTTAGTGTTAATTGCCTTTTTTTCTCAAGTGCTTTTTCATAAATGTTCTATTTCTTATGTATTCGATATAAATAACACAGATCCAAAATGATAAAAATGTAATAAGTTTTATATTTATATGTTATATACAATTTTATAATCATTCATGAAGGGTATACATGGAAATTGAATACTAAATACTCAAGTAGAGAGTAGGTCATATGCATGCATTAGTGCCCAAACCATACCATTAAAATGTGAAATGGTAAAAAAAATGTGTGATATATTAATTTTATGGATTCACTTTAATATCATATATGACACAAATATTTAATAAATTTATCCATATTACCTTCCATTTAAATTGTATGTGAAAAATGAACCAAATTACTATTGAGACGGAGTTCACCATACACATGAATGACTTTATAATATTTTAATCATATGGATATTTAAAAGGAAATGTAATATTATTATTATCCTAGAAGTATAACAATATCATAAATATTATATAAATTATTTTAAAACATCATTATATAAAACCTTGAATGATGGGTATGGATAACTAATTACATAAATTTGTAAGGCGGTAGTCTGTGATACACAAGATCAATGATTCTGTTTCTCCTCCAAATATATTTTTTTGGATATTTTTCAAAATCCACTATATGGATAAGTTGGAACCTCACATTAAATTTGATTTGAAAAAAATTACCATATTTAAAAATTTTAATACCATTAACCACAAACCAAATTTGAAATTCAAAATGAAAAGCACCTACAAATCCCATCACCTCAAGAAACAAAAATGCGATCTCCATGATTCCTTGAACTAAGCCCCTAATGTCACCACATTTCCTGTGAGACCCACTGGAGATCATATCACAACTGCATCTATTACATAACCACCCACACTATGGTAGATTCACCCTCATCATAAATACATCATAATAGAACATCACCAAAAACCAGAAACATCTTCCCAACAAACATGATGAGTAAATCGCACCATGACCACACAAATTGGCATGAACACTAAAGAAATCAAGAAGAAAAAAACTGAATCAAATAGAAGCCAAATTAGAAACTACGAATAAGAAGAAAATACAATGCATGACTCACCTCTTGGAACTCCATCGACCGCTCATCCAGCATATCTAGAAGCCTTCTAGGAACCATCACACAAAACCAACCATGAGAGGAGAAATGGAACTCAATGGAAAATTAGTGGTTGAGAAGATTGAGGCCACAATAAATTTATAACCCATGCACAAACCATAAAAACATAAAGAATTATTTATCGACAGAACATTACAAGGGAAATGCACCCCAAACCTGCTTCATTGATGAACAATAACTTTAAAGAACCCCCATAACGTAGAAAAAATCAACAATAAAAGAACCTACAAAAACAATATAGACTAATAACAAAACACATCCTAATGCCTCCATGAAAAAACCACCATAGACTGACTAGGAGATCCGTGATGGTATATGAAGCTAGCGTAGTGTTTGAATCAGACTTGGGAGCCACTAGAAAGACTCATCCTCACCAAATCTAAATATCCCAATCATAAAATTAATCAAAAAGTGAGAAAAAACCAGGAAATATTTGGTAGTTAATAGTATTAAGTGAGTAAATGAGGAGACCAGACAAAGCACATACCTCCACATCTGAACAACTTCTTTAGGTTTTACCAAAATGACCTACTAGGTTTGATTTCATAACAATTAATGTAATCTATGATGTTGGGAGAGGAGTAAGGAAGTTATTTTTCAATGTGTTGGGTAAAACAAATGGATTTTTAGGGTGAATATGTGAGGATAGGGGGTGAAATTTTATAATTGTGGGAGAGGACACACATGAATTTTTTTGAAAAGAATAATTAATAACCATTCTTTAATGATTCCTAAATCCTAAAAAATTGGCCATTATTGAACCATGAAGGTTATAAAGTCTCAATATATATAATGTTGTTTTTGATAAATTATAGGACATTTTTAATCCTTAACTTTTTAGTGTAATCCCCCAGTAAACCACATTTTACCAAAACGACGAAAATTAATATTTATAGTTTTCACAATCCATAAGGGTCAAAAATTAAGTTAATCTTATTAAAGAAAATTGATTTTTATTATTATGTATATAGAATCAACTTTTACAAATTTAATTAATAGAATTTGTTGAATCCAATTTTAATTTATACCCATAGATACAACAAAAAAGTTTTTTTTCCAAATGGAACAATTTCATTACTATGTAAGGTTATTTGTTTAAAAAAATCAGTATAAAATTGATTCCAATGATGAAAATTAGACATATGGTAATATAGATGAAATATTTTTTTATTCAAAATTAATTAAAATAAAATATAACTTTTAAAATTGTTAAAATGAAAAGATATTTGTAAATAAAAATCAATATTTTTCACTATTACTCAAAAAATAATGCATTTTAGATAAATCCAAAAAAACATGATAAGAAAAATCGGATATGATTATTTTAAAAAAATATCATTTTGAAAAAATCATTTTAAAAAATTATATATTTTTTAAATTATGTGTATAAAGCATGACAAATTTTTTTTTATGAAAAATTGCTTTTTTAAAACATTTCATTTTATTTTAATTGATTATTATTTTATTTATGGTTAATATATTACCATATGTTTCATAATTTTGTTAGTACTATTCATACCCTCCAATTTAATGGCACAAATATAATTATATAATCTTCTAAATTTCATTTAGACATGGGGTTTCATGTTCTGTTAGCCATCAAATAAATTACATTAAAAGAAATATATTTCATGGCTTGTTTAAAATTGGTGTTGCATGTTGAATTTTCTATAAAATGAAATTTTCTTCTTTTAGATTTGATAATTGTAAAATGCAGTTTATTTGAAGAAATTTAAATTTTAAAATACAGAAATTTGTTTATATAACTGTACCATTAAGACAATTTATAAAGGAATATTTGAAATACATTTAAAAAAGAAAAGAAAATAGAATTTTATTTGATTTTTGAGGAAAAAGACAATAAACCACTTATTCTCAGTATCTTGGGAATATAATGAATCATTTGTAGTCCATAAGATACATCCCCATGAAACCAAAGGCTAGAAATTACTGTTAAATTGTCTCAAATGCTAGTGGGGGACGTTTTACCCTTTATGAACTAAAAAAATTAACTCTAAAACCAAAACCAAACAACTCAGTATATGATTCTTGAATAAATGTAAGATAAATGAACGACTTCATTTATAAAAAAACCACACCTAGGTGTACTAAAATGGAATAAATATAACTGTCAAAGTAAACAATATAAGATAATTACAAGAAAATTCATGACAACCACAAGAATCCATTATCCAAAATATCTATTCTCTTACATAACCCAAAATCCCATGTATCATGAGTCAGTGCTAATCACATGCGATACATTACATTATCCCTTGTCCTGAAAGATGGAATCTACACAAGCACCAAAGCACTAAATCATGGGTGAGTATAAAACTTACTAGTCTTTCCCCAATTACATCTCTAATCATTCCACTATGATTTAAAAGTTAAAAAACAATACAAAACCATTTATATAATATAATTCTACAAAATAGTTTATATCTAATTATAAACTAGTCCCGAAACCTTTATAAGTAAGAGTAAGAAAGTGATCATTTAAACCAATCTCCATCAATTCACATTTCCTTAAAAACAACAAAAAATGTTATTAAAATCATTTCAAGTATCATCTTGGCATAACTATTCAATTTTATTTTCTCACACACCCAACCTAGCATGCTTCATTTTGAAAGCTATATACTCATGAGTGACCTCTCATCCAATTAACCTATGATCAACTGACACACACCCCTGATCCATGGTCACTCACCTTGTACCCTAATGGTATATTTCCCTTATTCAGTGGCTCATTGAAAACGAACTCACACAACCAATATATTCAATAACCATTCAATTAAAACAATTAAAACAATTTCAATAAAACCATTATTTTACTGAAAAACTTTTAACAAACCAATTTTATTAACCATTTCATTTCAATAAAATATTACTTTTATAGAAAACACTATAATAAAATCCAATTAAAATAATTCCAGAAAAATAACCTTTTTGAAATCATTATTTTAAAATCAGTAATCAAATTACTTTATTCAAGGACACCAATTTTCCATATTTCCCAAATTTACCCAACCATCACAAAGGAGAGTTTAAAAAAATTTATAAACAAACAACTCTCTATCAATTAATAACATGATGTTCAATTTGAAAGTATAAAAAAATTTATACTAAGAGGATTTGAGAGTGGCACATCATCGACTAAATAGTCTTGCCTCGGTGGTGGTGCCTTCGGCTTCGGCTGTCCTGCTTCTCGGATGGCTGGGTAGTGGTACATTGTTGCTATCTACAACATCAGGTGTCATATCCGGTTTCTGGAATTCTGATCCACGGATGGCCAGGGGAAGGAGTGTCGACGCTGGCCACGACATCCAGAGGCTTCTCTGACTCCGGATGGTCTGGATCTCAGGTGGCCCATGGGTGCATCAACGGAGAAGGTCTCAGCTTTATCTCGAATGTCCCATGGATGGAGCATTAGCTACGGGTTGGCATCTTGCAGTGCCTTTGGCTATGTTTTGCTTGTTTCTAGGATGGTTTGGGGGTGGAGTGACTCGTCGACAACCTCGACATCTTTTGGATTGGTCAGAGGTCGCCTCTAGCAATGCTCATATGGGGGAGGTATCCTGGTTCGAGATGGTTGGTGGTTTTCTATATTTGTAGTTTTTTTTCATTGGATTATGGTTCCAATTTGTGTTTCTTGGTTGTCATATTCCTATGGTTGTTTTCCTGGCATCAACACCACCCACACTTCTTTGCTCTAGGTTCTTGATGCTTACCCTCGTCCATGATCTCATGAGCTAATGTTACTCGGAATCCGGTGAGGGATCATACTCTTTTCAGATCTACCCTGTTTCAGCCTAGAGCTGTGCTTGTATTGTAGGTTGACTTGGTTTCCCTTTCCAGTGTAACTCCTCTGGTGTGTTTTCTGGGTCTTCCATCCTATGGTGGCGCTGACTTGACATCTCACATCATCGAGCTTCTGCCCCTTAAAGTTGATTGTTGATACGGAGACAAGGTGTGGTTGTGCGATCATTGCAATGTGGATTTTTCTAGTGGCGAGGCGTCCAAGATGTGATGATTAGTGGTTATTTACTTTGTAATGGTGATCATGGGATCTCAGTGAAACTATTTACTGTGTTTCGGCTTATTTTTACTTGAATACAAGGACTAGGTCCCAGAAGAGGTTTTAGAGTTGGCGTCTCATCATTGCAGAGCTGGACGGATTTAAAAATTTGAGAGGGCATGGAATCAGCCATCAGATCAGGCCTGTGCTTTGACACATTACACATTCTTGCTGAACAACCATGCACCGGTGGAGAGTGCCATCAAGATCACATTCTAGGGAGGGTCTGTTTCATGCTATCAGTCTAATTTTTTCTCTATTTGACATTCGAGTCATGGTTTGTCTTATGTCAATGAAGTATTTTGGGTTTCCCCTTATTCAATTAAATGGGGGTTTATTTATAATAAAAAAATGAAGCCCTACATGCTGTTGAATGGAATGGGAGAGGTTACCCAACCTTCAAAAGAGAGGATATTGAATTAGGGATTTATTGGATGAAAATGATCCACTTAGTGTAAAAAATGTGTGAAATCCTCTTTTTTAGGATCTAACTTTTACCCCACACATGGTTAGCTCACACGTTATGACTAACCATGGGAAAACTATGCATTAGTTACAATATGGGTAGACCTTTCAATGTCTCCTTGCATAGTCTCTATAACACTTCACCAATCATGCAAAATATAATGTGTAACATCTGCAAATCTGTATGCTTCTTCCTAGGATAATGCATAGTTTAGACAAACTCTGCACATCTCGCGGGCCTTCCATTTAGCAGTTAAACTCTCCAAATGTTCTCTAAACTCTCCAAACCTTCATCTTCAACCGTTATATTAACGAAAAAATAACTAAATGGTTATGTAACATAAATAAGTGGTACTAAATTCTCCACACCATTATAATTTCCATCCTCAAAATATAGAAAACCATCGTTACCCTGAAAGAGTTTCAACCATTACTCTTTCATTTCTTTTTTGTGTTCCCTAGTATCTTCTTGAATTTGAACAAGTTTCCATAAAAAAATACTAGTTAGATTCTTTTTCCATGTTATACTTCATCATCCCTATCCAAAATCCACACTAGAAAATGTATCAAGCAATAATATGGAACTAGGTCAATGTTACCCAATCTAATCACATGGCTAGGACTAGGATTCTACCTTTTCAACTAGGATACATGTAACACATTATGCAAAAAACTAATCTATGGTGGTTTCACCAACTGATATTCCACTGATCCAACCTATTATAGTTTCTCAAAATGGATTATGTATTAAAGATATAACATTACCTTCTTAACATAATATTTATTTCTATGACTTGGAGGAATCCAAAAGAAAACATGACCACTCACCACAAATGACAATGGTCATTTATGATTGTCCTCGTATGACTTGAGAAAACTTTGAACCCTCTCCTCCTAATTCTAGATCAACTTAATCTCTCCATTTTTCATGGAAAATGATCACACCATGTTACAAGGTTTCATCTATTTCCACCCAACATAGTTAATAATGAAAAGTATCCCCATACAATGCTTCAAAAAGAGCCATATGTATCGAGGCCTTATAGTTGTTATTATATGAGAACTCCTCTAATGGGGAATGATCTTCCAATGAGACACAAATACCCATTATGCAATCCCATAACATTTCTTCCAAGGTTTGTATCATCCTTTTGGAATTACCATCCATCTAAGGATGATACACCGTACTCATATTCTTCTGAGTTCCAATGGATTTCGTTTAGGATTTATTGAAAAAAGACTTAAACCTTAAATCTCTGCTTGAGACTTCTAAAATTAGTAAACCATGTCTCTTAATAACATCTTGGATTTATATTTTTCGATTGATCCTCCACCATATGAGTATCACATGAATCGATCGACTCTCACCAATATGGATTCATGTTTCCAAACCCTTCTTGAGAGACCTATAAAAAAATCCATGGCTATCTTCTCCGATTTCAACACATTAATAGGAAATGACTGCATCATAACTCCTAGTCGTTGATGTTATTCCTAAACATGATAATAAGTTAATCACCGTGAAATGAAATCAGCCACTTTCCCTTTCCTACCAATCCATTAAAACTATGCTTTCAATGCCTTATACATATTCTATATACCCACATGTACAACCCATATGGAATGGTGGCAAGAATGAATAAATTTTTCCTAACAAAAAATAGGTATATCCATATAATCCTGGAATAACCAACCAAAAATACTCTCAAGCTTCTAGCCCTACATGGTCTCCCTAAAATTGAGTTTTGAACTCACGACCAGACATTATAAATTTGATGTTTTTTCCATATTAACCATATTTACAAATTCAAGGTAAAAAAACATAAATAAATACCACTACATCACATCGGTCTTGACATTCCACATGAATATCGGCTAAGACTGACATCAACTTCCATTAATCCGCGACTTAGTTCACTAACTAAGAATATGACTTTTTCTTAATGCATCAGCCACTAAATTACATTTTTCTAGTGTATATATTAATTCAAAGCAGAAAATTTGGAGATATTCAATCCATATTATTTGCCTCACATTCAAATATCCATGTGAGAAAATATGTTTTAAGCTCTTATGATCCATGAACACAGTAAATATCTCTCCAAATAGATAGTGACATATGCTCTTCAAAACATGGATGACAGAAGTTAACTCTAAATCATGTGTTGGGTAATTATTCTCATGCACTCTCAATTTCCATGAACCATAAGTAACCATGTGGTCTCCTTTAATGATAACACATCCCAACCCAAATCCCAAAGTGCCACAGTGCACCAAAAACCATGTTCCTAATTTTTGAAAACCAAGATAGGTGCTGATATAAGATGAAATATCATCTATTGGAAAGGCTTCAGGCATTTCTCAGTCCATTGAAATGGAGAATTCTTATTTTTCAAAGCTGTAATTGGCGAGGATAGTCATGATAAGTCATGTATACAGAATCATTAACAACCAGTTAGACCAAGAAACATCATATATCAAATATCATCTTCTTCATTTTCCAAGAGATAATAGCTTATATCTTCATTGTATCATTTGAAACACCATTTTTAGAAATTATAGGGCTGAGAAAGAGTAACTCTTGTATAAAAATCATGCTTTGAATTTTTTTCATAAAAAATACGATTTCTCATGGTTTATAACACTATCATGAAGAGTTTCTCATGATCAACCATTTTACACAAATACAATAATATGTTATACACAAAAATAAAAACAAAATAATCCAGAAATCTCTGAAATATCCAATTCAAGAATTGCATAAATACTGCTGGAGTATTCTTAATAACGTAAAGAATGACTACATATTCATAGTGCCTATATATACTTCTAGGAGCTATCATTGGAATATCTCATTTTTGAACTCGCAATTGGTGATATCTTGATCGCATGTCAATTTTAGAGAACCACTGGGATCTTTTAAATTTATCAAAATGATCATTAATCCATCGAAATATATTCTATTTATTTATTTTAACTTGGTTATGCTTACAATAATCCAAAAACATCCATTGAGTTCCAAATTATTTCTTCACAAACAAAACTAGTACAACCCCTAGAGATGTGCTCAGACGAATGAAATGTTTTATTTATAGCTATTCCAAATGTAATTTCAATTCCCTTAACATAATTGGTTCCATCCTATAAAATAGAAGAGAAATTAGTCAGGTCCATTGGAGGAGATCAATTGTAAACTTTACTTCCATTGTAGGTAGTAACCCTGAGACATTCTTGGGTAATAAATACAGAAATTAACCCACAACTAGTTGAAAATTGATATCATTGGTCTCTTCTATCAATTCCAATAGCAACAATGCCAATTGGTAATATGTTGTTCCCACTACTGGTTTCAACTAGCATGTTGTACATGTCTTTACATCCCTTTTTCCTCTGAAGAGATGGTCGACGCCATGCTTAGCTATAAAAATAATTATTATACTATAATAGTCAACGTTATCTTTGAATGCTGTCAACTAATCCAAACCTAGGATTTCATAAAATACATCCGTATTAAACACTAAGAAGTCCCACATTACTTCATCTCTATCAGTGGTTATAGAACATGCTCTACACACAAATGATTAAAATTCACTTTTACCGAGAGGACTTTAAAGTTTTATCCAGGAGGGAATCATCTCAGGTTTTAAAAATAGAAAATAAATAGAACATGAAAAAAATGAATTAATGTGATGAAGCATTATCAAACAACACTTGCATTAGTGTATAATTGAATTGAATATTACCTCTCACCATAGATAGTCCAGCCTGATCATCAACAATCACCTACATATATCCATAAAATTTCATCACTTCTCAACTCTAGTCCTTAATGACTTTCTCAAATTTCCATTGATGAGGAGGCATGGTGTTCCTAGAATCACCATGGATATTATTGTTATTCTGACGATATTGATTCTCCTTCCATCATCTCCTCAAAACATATGATGTTTGCGACACCTGAGAAGTGTATCGAGCACCTGACCATAGAGCATTGTGAAAATAGTGCTGAAGATGCCCTATATTCTTGCAGTTATAAAATGATCTAGGTTGTTCCATACAATCATTCTTTATGTGGTCAAATGAAACACATTATAAATATCCCACTTTTTTCATAGGTCATGGAGTAAGGATCATTGATCTGACTGTTTGATTCCAATCCCCGATCCCACCTTATAAATGGGTATCCCTCTTCGATTAGCTTACAAAATTAGAGTTCCAAACACTTCTGGTAGGTATCATAATACTTCTTCCTCCCATATTTCCTAAGATATCATGTTCATCCACTGTATCTCTATTCACCATCTATGTATATTTTGTAATACATAGGACCACAATATTTGATTGAATATTCAATCTTATCACATATTCAAAGATACGTGACTTCAAGGTTACACATACTGCAACTTTGGGTGATAAGAACACTAAATAATGAATTTAGCTGCATACTATGTGATAGATATATTTTCCTACTTTAGACTAAAGAAGTCCATCATTATATGGATCCTAAACATTTGAGGATAGATTTTTTTGATAAATAATTCCTTTAAATCCTCCCAACTATGACCATGATTTAGTTTAGCTTGCACTACTATATCCCACAATTGGCGTGCAAGATACTCGAGTATATAGATTTCTAGTTTACCATTCAACTAAACTAGTGTGCTGATGAAATCCAAGATAAAATTCACCCTCTTCATTCAAACCTCCAACTTTTTGGGTTTAGAATCACGTTAGAAGATGGGTGGATTCTATGTTATGAATGAGATGGAATGATCCACATGTCTTTGATCATCCCTCCAGTTTTATGTCTCTATAGATTGAAATTCATAGAGACTAATATGAAACATATCATGGTTCAAATGTGGTTCAAGTGAAACCGTATTCTCTTTAGTTTCTTCTAGATGGTTCATATGACATTCCCCAAGTGCCATTTTCTAAACAAATAACAAAATCCATATGTCTCCCACTCTAGAAACAAAATGCATAGCATTTCAAATTCTGTTACATCAATTGTTACACATTTTTTACAGAAAAAAGTATTTTCTAAGTTTACCAAATTTTTTAAAATAAGTTCCTGAATTTTAAAAATTAAACCATTTTAAAACTGCATCAACAATGCTGTTTTCAAAATATTTCTTTTGAAAACAAATGCATCTTTTTTCGAAAATTTTCACCTTTTCACAAAAAGATAAATCATTACTAAAACTGAAATATATAAGCCTAGTGGGAATTCATTCCTCTAAAATTCATTTCATGCTTGTAGCATTAGATAAACCCATGATAATGTGATTCAAATATCATATAATTGCAACCAAAACAATTCTGTACACAACTCCTTGGTAGCATCATGTTTAACACAAAAATGCTAGCTAAATATTTTTATGATATACATTTCATATACCGACAATCATAATTCCTTCTATGATCACAACCCAAGGAATATAAAAGAATGAATTCAAAATCCAAGGCCAAGAAAAATGATGACGAATTGTTCTACAAGGAATGGAATATGATGAAACCACATTTATCGAACCAGATTTTGGATTGAACAAACTGATACCATTCGTAGTGACTTAGTTATTCTCGCTATCTTGAGAATACAATGAAACATTACTAGGCCTTATACAACACCCCCAAGATGACAAAGGATAGAAATAAACACAGAAGGGTTTCAAATTTATGTGAGGGATGATTTACCTTTTAACAAAAACAACCATTATCCCAGAAACCATAAACAAACTACTCACTCTATGATGAATGAATAAATAAAAGAATACTCAACCAATTCATTTATATCAAAAGGACACCTAGGTGTACTATATCATAAGAAAAGTAACAATAAAAATAAATAGTCAATGATAACAACAAAAAAATCCAAGACAAACAAAATACACCATGATACACATGCTCCATGCTCGAACATCATTAAACAACCCGAGTATTAGAAATCGTTGATAAATACATGTGATAAATTACCTTTTCCCTTGTTTCAGAAGATTGAATCTACAAAATAACAAAAGATCCAAAGCAAGGGAGACTATAAAACTCTGTAGGATTCCCCAAATGACTTTCCAACTCATTCCACCCAGATAGAAAATTTATAAAAATTTATATAAAACCATTTATATAGAATAATTATTCAGAACAATTTATAAATAAATATAATCATCTTTCGATCACCACTATAATCAAGACTAAATAAGTTAAATTTTCAATTAATTTTCTCAAAAATCACATTTCCTAAAATAGGAAAAAAAAACACGGCTTTAAAACCATTTATCAATATTATTTTTTCATAACCATTCTATTTTAATTTTTCACACACCTTACCATGCATGATTTGTCTCGACAGGTTTTATAATCACGAGTGGTCTCTCATCCAATTACCTTGTGCACTAATGACACATGCCCCCAATCCAGGGTCATACACCTTGTACCATAGTGGAAAAAATCCCTATTTTGGAGAATTTTGAACATGAACTCAGATAGATAATTTATTCCCAAACAATTAAAATAAACCTATTCAAACAATTTTAATAAATTTTTTATTTTATTAAAAACCACTAAAAAACTATTCCAATCAACCATTTAATTTCAATAAAAATAGTCCTTTTACCAAAAACAAATTAATGATATCCAATTACTAAAAATCAAGAAAAACACACCTTTTAAAATTATTATTTTAAAATCAAGGACCCTGGCACATTATTCAAGGACACTAATTTTCTATATTTCCACAATTTACCAAACTGTTAAAAAAGAAGGGTTCCAAAAATTTATAAACATACAATTCAAAATCAATTCATCACCAGATGTTCAATGTGAAATCATGCCAACCAGTTCTACTATGAAGAGTTTATAGTGAATCTGCCTACTTGGATGGTTTGGGAGAAGACATAAAACAAACAAAGAACGCTGATAAAAATAGGTACAAATTACACAAAACCACCTTACACATCACTTCCTATCAACAATAAGACCAAATATCAAAGTATTTAGAATCTAAAATCATAGATATACCCATAACAAGAATATATATGCGAACCCGGATAAAGAATTAATGTAGATTGAATTTGGTATTAGAAAACGTGATATGACCAAAGAAGAATAATGATATACCTCAGGATATGGGTTTCTAAAAACCAAGGGAAGGCTCCAAATCAATTAAAATGTTATTGGGAGAGGTTCTCTAACCTTCAATAGAAGGTAATAAATAATTTGGGTTACATAGAAGGAAAGAAATAAACTTCGAATCTAAAAAATGTGAGATTAACTTTGTAAGGGTCTCACATTGACCTGGACATGGTTAGTTCACACGGTTAGGGAAACCATGCTCTAATTATACATTAGATACTATCTGGGAAGACCCTCACATGTCCTCCTCACATGGTCTCCTAAACTATTCACCAACCCTATCAATGATATTGTCTAACATCGACAACTCTACACAGTTTCTTGTAGTATTCCACATCATTTAGACAAACCCTGTGCATCCCATTCTTTTTTCCCTTTATCCCAAAATCTCTCCAGACATTCTCCAATCTCTCCCAAACCTCCCCCTTACACTTTATCTTGATGAAAATATTAAAGAAATGGTTACATACTAGAAACTGGGGGTACTACATAAACTAAAGTGGATGAACCAGAAATAGTTATTATATTATATAAACAAGAATGTGTAAAATAATTTAAAAAGCATTCCATTAAAGGATTATGGGATAGAAAATATTTCCTTATTCTAGTTTTATTTTAAAGAAGGTATTTTGAAATAAGATTAGGGAATCTATAACACCATAAATAAAAGTGATAAGAAGATAACTATATATTTAAGATAAATGTATACAAAATTTATAACAATTTAGTAATTTTTATAGGTATATAAAGTGAGTAAGAGTGAAAAAGGAATAAATCAAGGAAAAATGGGTTCTTTAGAGAGTTTCCAAACCTCATGTCTGGATTCATTCACACATTAACATAATTTCATGAATAATCTGATTATATTTATTAAATAAAATATTTATAAACTTATTGAAATATATTTTTACTTGTATCAAAATATTATCTCAGTTTAGAGTTACCTAATTGATATAACTTTTCTATTTGTACTGTCCAAAGGTCGATCTTGTCAAGGATTCAGAGTCTAATCAGTTTATGTTAGTTTTTAATTTTCATTAGGAAATGATTACTTATCTCAAAAATTACAATGAAAATATTATCATTATATTATAGGGGTAAAAACTATTTTAAAAGAAAAATAGTATTAAGGATTCACATAATGTTTAGTGTTTTTTAATAAGAAAATTTGATTATTTTACTAAGTTGGTTTTTCCAACCATGATGACCTATATTGTTTTAATTTATTAATATAACAATTTACCCATTCTATAATATGAATAAATATATAATATACTGATTTAAGTAATCTTTAACTATAATAAATATATTAAAATTATCAATAAAGAAGGTGGTAAAAAACAATGTGCAATGTTCATGGGTGTATTGAACCGACCATAATGTAAAAAATATTATAGTATTTGGAAGGAATGAGAGGAGGTTGAATATTTGATATTTCATTGAAAAAAATAAAATTATATTTCTTTTATTATTCTTGATCCAGTATTTCCTTTTGGGTGTATAAGGTAGAATAAGAAATGAATTAAAAGAGATTGATTTAGAATATTTACCTAATTGAATGTAATATCTTGGAATACACTGTAATGTGCCATTGTTTTTCATTTTGGTGAGAGAAGAACTATAATTATGTGTCAGAGAGTGTTGGGAAAAGAACTGGGAAGAACATTGGAAATCTATAAGTTTTATATAGTGTGAGAAGAATGGGTTGTATTTATAAGGGGAGGTGAGGGGTCCTTTGGAATATAATATTCATTAAATTATTTTATTCCTCAAGAATACCAATAACATTGATTATTTTAACTATATATTATAATAATTTCATGAGATTCTAATATAATATGTTCTTATATGACCCATGACTCACTAATTCATGTTTTGTTTTCTTATAATGCGAAATATTACATCTTTCTATATTTCACTATTAAAAAAATTATGTCATTTTTGGAAAACAGAATTTACCCTAAATTTTTTTACATAAAGATTCAAAAATTGATATCCATTTTATGTATATTGTTTTTCTATATATGATAAATTATTTTTTTTAATAAAATAGATATTTATTTTTAAATGGTTATTTTTAATGTTATAATCATATTTATGACGGCTTTAAAAGTTACTTCTAGTCTAGTAAAATTATATTTATATTAAATAAAATATACTATTATTTCATTAAACCTATTTTTGAAATAAAAATTCTTTTAACTTTTTTCATTTTTCAAAAAAATATAATTATAACATAAATGTTTTATAAAAATAAAATATTTTTGGTAACATTTTTTAAAAATAATTTTTTTATATAAATATAATATATTTTCATCTTATGAAATAACTAAATATAATTATATAATATAAAATGTGAGGTTACTATTTTAAATATATAGTTACATTTCCAAATAGTTTGATTATTATTCTAATGGCTAGTTTACTATTCGAATAGTCATATTTATAATGATCATATGTGATTTCATCCGTCTATAAATACTTTATTTTTCATTAATTAATCATTAAATGCTATTTTATCTCATATTTATATATTTTCATTTTCAAAAATGGATATTTCCTTAATAATTTTCAGTTTCAATTCAACAACATTTTTTATAAGTGTGATCACTATAAGGGATCAAGGAAATCCAAATTATAATATTATAGTTATCTTATTTTCAATTTTTCGATGCATTATGACACTTTAAATTCCTATATCTATTTTTATTCCCTAAATATAACATTCAAATCAGTATAATATATTTTTTGATTATATTTACATGGTGTATCTGATTTAAATTGTACTATATTACTATGTTTGAAAAACATAATTTCAAAAGGTAAATTTCATTAATAAATGTTTTTGTTGTTATTTTATACCTCCCTTTTGAAATTTCACAGCAATTTTTTTTTCATATTAAGATGAAAATAGATGAAGGTACTTATATATCATTATTTCTTATAATCCCATGTTTCCTCATAGTTAATATAATTACACTATAGAACTTCTTCTAGTTGAGTAGTCTCGTTACATAGAACATTGTATCTATAGTCTAAGATCTTCAATAGATTATCATCATAAGAGATATCATTATTGAAATCTATTACATTAAAATTCTATGTGTTATTGGTATTTAGTATTGAAATAGTTTTATGTATCTAGGACATTGTATTACCTAATTCCCAAATACCAAGACTCTCTTCCAGAATGATATGTGGGGGAACATGTTATCACCATCCTAAGACTCGAGAACTCATTTATGGTTTTCAATATGTATCTCTTTTCATATTCGAGCTTATATGAAATTCTGCTAAAGGGGTTGTACATTTTTTTCTCTAATTCTTCATCTATTTAAATTCCTAATATTTTTATTCAAGAAATTCATCCCAAGACACATTTTCCATTTATCTATTCCCATAATGGGATTCATATGTATCCATTTATAAGAATGAGGGAGCCTATTTTTTATCATAACTCAACTATAGGATGATGTTGGTTTAATAATCCTCCAATGTACGTCGACCATCTTGTGAACAAGTTCTCATGTGACTGTATAGTTCACTCATATTGCCCATCACTTTGGCGGTGATAAGAAATAATAAAGTGGAACTCAATATTTAGGGAATTTTGAATATATTAACACTATATAGAGGTAAACTGTGGTTCTCGATCAGATACTATCAATATTGGGGTTCCATATAACCTCACTATTTCCTTGATAAGTACCCTTTCATGGGGATTGAGAGAGAATTCCTCCGTAATGGAAATGAAATGAGTTTTTTTAATTTTATTTTTCCAAAAACCACATGTAATTATTCAATTCGATGTATTTAGAAGTCTCATAAATAATATAGGGTGATATATTCATACATTTATAGGACAGTATGGGTAATGGATTTATCATACCCTTGGAAATTTATCTATCTTTATACTATTTCTAAAATACATTGACATTATATGTATATTTGATGAAATACTTATTCATATTATCCCACCAATAGCGATTTCATAGATCTTGAAACACATTTTCCTAAATAATTCTGAGCTATGTGTGCCTTTAAATTACTCCTTATTTATATCATGATTTGATGTTACACATATTCAGGAACCAAATCATTGAAATACTTAATAATAACTTTTAAATTATATGGATAACCCTTTTCATATATCTTCAACATTCTTTTTCATTTCTACATCATCCATTTGAGTATCATTTATATTTTAAAAAATGGATGTTGAAAAATAAGTTGATATGGGTAGGATGTTGTTCCTTACTTTGTGACTTCCATGTCCATCTTTTATAAGTCTATGAATATTGTATCCTTTTCAATTTTCATTATTCATTGGTTTTTAAGATATCTTCTACATTTGGTTTCTACCACATTTTTTATCTTCTCATGACAGAAATGGATTGAGATATCATGGTCCATCATAAGATATAATCATCTCCATTGTCCCATATTAATTCTATTTTGTGTGAATATATATATCTAGGGATCTTATGATCCATTTATATTTCCCACTTCTCCATATGAAGTAATTCCACCAAAGGTATTAATTAAAATATCATCACATCTTACTCCATATCATGAATTACATTTTCCTTCTTAGAAACATAAAAATCCTTTATGGTGTAGGGTATTATTTATAATTTTTCATTAGTGCACAACCCAAGAACTTCATTGAATCATAACATTATACCAAAAATGAATTCCCCACTTTTGGGAAGATTTAGTATTGTTTTAATGACAATACTCTATTTCAATCATTTGAAGAAATATTTAAAATCATTGTTCTAGAAAAACTTTAGTCACATTCATGTAATTATGGTCAGGAGGTTTGAAAATTTGGAGAAATTCCACTCAAATAATCTATATTACATAGATAGTATAAGGAAACTAGGGATCTCCGTTATATATGTTAGTATAGGAGACTTATTGAATAGTTATTTCTTTAAAGGATATATATATCTTACTCTTCTATTGAGAATTTTTCTATGATGAAAATTACTTCATAGAAAATCATATTTACTTTACTTTGTTTATTTCTTTTACTTATAAAATGTATTTAGTATTTTTTCAAATTCTTCTCACAATCCTCCTTAATGTTTGATTATATTATAATATCATCTATAAAAATAATAAAAAATTATTGAGGTAATATTTATAGACACTATTCATTATTTTGATTAATATTTATAGAGAATTAGTGAGTCCAAAGAGTATCACTATGAACTCATAGTACCCATACATAATAAAAATGTTGTTCTGGAGAATATATTTCTTCTTCAACACTAATTGGTGATATATATACAAAATATTCACCCCATAGATTTACTAGGCCCATAATGACTTTTCCACACATCATCAATAAATGGAATGGGATTCATGTAATTAATAATGATTTATTGTTCATAATTATCAATTTAGATGCATATAGACACATCCTTCTTCTTAATAAAGGGGAATGAGATTCCCCATAGTGAAGAACAAGGGCATATATAACACTTGTTTGTATTTTTTTAAATAAATAATTCTTTTGTTTCAGTTCAATATGGATTCTTTGATAAGGGTAGAGATCTTGGTATAAGTTCGATTGAGTACTCAACCTCTCGGTTAGGATGAAGACTATGAAAATCGTCATGGAATACATTATTATAAACCATCTTAATGTTCATATCTTCTTGAATAATTCTATCCATTATCCCAATTATTTGAGATAGATATATGATTTCTAAAAAGTTAAAAATATTTATGTAACACCTCGAGATTTTATGAAAAATATTCTTTTTAATTTCATTAACGTCTTGTGTTGTACGCTACACAAAAAGGTGCTTGCACAACACGCATCCTTGACTTGCCTTTCATTACACGCAATCGTGACCTTCCTCTATAGCGTGTGTAGTACGCAATACCAAGTTTCACTGAACAACGATATGCTATTAAAATATTCTTAAAACTAGCCGTTATGAATAGTAATAACCATTTTTTTAATTTTTTTTAATTTTATTTTTAAAAATGGACTTCATTTTTGGATTCGGAGTATTGAAATTAGCTTAGGGTGAAATTTTGGTACTTTTCGGATAACTTTCATTTTCTGATGAATAGTGAAAATTAATAAATTTTTATTAAAAACAACCTTTTTAATAGAAATAATTAATAGTGATAAATTATTAATTTGAGTGGTTTTAAAGTATATTTAGAATATATTTTTACAATTTAATACAATGTTGGTCATAGGATGTAATTTCACATTTAAACCAGACATAAACAAATGTCAATCTTTTGATAGTTATTATCTCTTAAGAACATGCTATTTGTTTTGATGATGGGAATTAATTTTTAAATTAATTAATGAAACTGATATGTAATGAATTTGATAAAATAGACATCATTTTTGAATTCATAATATCTAATATATCTTAGGCCTAATTTTTAGTATTTTTCTGGAAACTTTCATTTTTTGATGAATAGTGAAACCAGTAAGTGGTAGTTAAAAAAACTGAATTTTTCATAAAACCTAATTTTACTGCTTCTGTGAGTGGAATTTAAAAAATCCGAGAGACACGGTTGATGTCTGTAAGTAAAATGTGGTTCAATGAGACGAAAATAATTTTTGGTGAATAGTAACCTTTTACTTTTTTTACCACAGTTAAAAGTAAATAGGGTAATTAAGGGTAAAAATGATATTATTATTACCCTAACACATGTACTAATTCTATTGGATAAGTTTAATTCGACCAAAAAAACCTTAGGAATAAAATATGACCATTTAGGCCGACTTGGATTAGATTAGGACTTTTATTATTATTTAATTCAAAGAAGAGTTAAAAGAGTTAAAATCAAAGTTTATTTACTACAACATTTTTAATATAGGGTTATACATAAGATAAATTAGATTTTAAATATTCATTATAAAGATAATAAGATTTATTACATAATGATATTTTGTTTATAATTTTTAGACATCAGATAAATTAATTTATTTCTGACACAATGATGATGCAGTAATTACCATAATAGTGAAAAATTAGAATAATTGATATTATAAATACCCAAATAAATATAATTTGAGACTTTTTCTAAATTAGACTTATTTTATAGGTTAATATGACATGTTATTATTGGTTTATTTAACTTTATTCGAACTAATCATTCTGTTATGAGTTTCACAAAAATCAATTACTAAGTAGTGTCAAAATTGACATAAAATAGATTTTAAAACAAATATTATATTAGTAATTGTTATTTTATTCCTAAAAATCTAAGGTTCGGCCAAATGACTTAGATAAGGTTATATATATTAATAATAAACAACTTGGGGTTCTTTTGGCTGCTTATAGTATATTTATTAACCTTATAGTATTAGAAAACAAGAAGACACGGTAAAAGTAAAATTATTTTACTTAATGTTAAATCTAAATGATAAGGATAAAATAGGAACCTAAACTTGTCTATATTCAATTGGATGAGAGGATTTCGACCCATCCCTACCTTAGATTCAAAATAAATCAATTTGGAGCTATTTAAAACCGAATTTGGCTTTATAATAAAATAATATTTTTTGTTATTCCAAAGGTGCCCCTCTCCTTCCCTGTAAAAGGGAACCTCCTCCCTCTCTTTTTCACACCACTTTGAGCCTTCAAGCTCGGACAAACCCTGCCAAATTCCATTTCTCTACTTCCATATAAACATCCTAGAGGTTCTGTTCTTCCTCAAAGATGAATTTTAGGGACCGAAAAGGAGATCTCAAAGAGGGGCATCAAAGAAGAGGAGGTTCGGACACTTACGAAGAAAATCGGACCTAAGTTATGGGAAATATCACAATCTCATTTTTATCTGAGATTGTTTACACATTGGTATTTACTGGGGTGTATTTTATCATCCACATACATGTTTCCTCAATATGTAATATTGTTTCCATCCACCTAAAATTTTTTAAATCCAATTTTACCATTCAGTGAGTTTTTAGTAAAAGATATGAAAGGAATCTTTTTTCATTTTTCGTACGAGGTACTTTTTGACTTTTCCGAAAAAAGTACGAGAAGAATATTTTTTTTAAATTATACAGCATGACTGGATTTTTAAAACATTATTTCCAAGAAGCATCCTTTAAAAGTTTTCAAGTTTATTTTTAATCAACTTCTTTTAGTTTATAATTTTATGACATGTTAATAAAGGAAAAGTGTTTTTGAAGCAGAAAGGATATTTTCCTCAAGAATGGAGTTCAAGTGTTTTATCAAAATTATTTTCCATATAAGATAATAAAGGGTTCTTTTTTCATCCCTTTTATTACATTTATTTGATTATGTTGTGATGGAATTATATTTTTATGAATTCCTTTATCTTATATGAATTGTTTTATGATGTCACGATGTTTAAGATTCCCATTTTTATTACATGGGTTATGCTATGATGTATGGTTTTCTGATTTTGTGGCACACATAATAATGGTATCATTATGAGATGGGTGGGACCAATATCTCCCTCCAATGCATTGGGTATAGAATTTATATCTCATGAGATAGACATGGCTGAAACGGGAGGTTAAACCGGTTCAGTGAAACAGGACTGAAACGAGGAGTGAACTCAGTTCAGAAATGGACTTTGTGCACTAAGATAGTCTTGTCAATGAGTCTTGACTAATAAGAAATGATTCTCTATGATTATGTGTGTATGAAAAAAAGTTTCATGTTTTATGTTATGATTATTGAGATTACATTTCACTACTATGATTTATCCCATGTTATGATATTATGATCTCTTTTGCAGGTTAAGATTTCCAAAAGTTATGTTCTTATGTATATGATGTGATTTATATTTATTTTGTTTACCCTTACTGAGAATTTGGGCTCACCCTTTTATGTTTTCTTTTCCCCAGGATATAATGATAGGTTTTAGGTAAAAAAAGGGAAGATATTAATGGGAGATGTTGAAGATCTTTCACCACGATTAAAAGATTATATTTTGAGTTTCCAAAGACACTAAACTATTACGGTCCTTGTGTGTGTGTTTTTGTTATGTACTAAGTATTCTGAAAAAGTAATGTAATGTCCATGTACGTCAGGCTTTGAGTCTCTACAGTTGGTATCAGAGGAAAGGTTTAGTCAACCTTTGGAAACTAGGATGCAAGAACTTTAGTGAGATACCTAGAGATATTTCTAAGGTATGTCTAGGGATGTCCATAAGGATAAGTATATGTATAGGATATAGTCCTAGAACCATGGAAACAATATTAGATTAAACCAAAGATGTTAGATATTAAAGTTATTCTCCCTTTATTATGATTTTTACCTCTCACACTATTCTTTTTGGGTTTTAGACGATGGCTGGAACCCGAAGGAACCGTGTTGATAAATGTAATGGACAATGAAATGATTGTCCTCCTGAACAAAGAAATGTTATGGGAGATGGAGTTCAAAATATTATTTCTATACTTACACAAGCTATGAATCATTCTGGACTTCCAAATGAGCATAGAAGGGAACAATATTCTATTGAGTCCTTCATGAGGCAACGTCCACCTTCTTTAAGTGGGTCTTCTGATCCACTTGTTTCTGAACAATGGATTAGTACTACTGAAAAGATATTTTCAGTTCTTCAATGTTCTGAACATGATAAAGTCATCTTAGCAGTGTATCATTTGGAAGGTGATGCTGATCAAAGGTGGAATCTTATCAAGAATACGAGGCCAAGATATGAAATTGAGTCCATGGAATGGGACGTGTTCAAGAACTTATTTTTCAAAAAGTAAATCCCTCGTATTATTTGAACAAAGATGGAGAAGGAGTTTCTTGAACTAAAGAAAAAGGATGATGAATCTGTTGGTATATACAAAGAGAATTTTACAAGGCTTGCAAGGTATGCATCTGGATTTATCATCCAACCTGAAAGTAAAGTTGATCGATTCTTCAGTGGCTTAAAACCAAATCTTCTAAGGGCATTATCTATAAGAGACTTCAATAGATATGAAGAAATTGTGCGTTGTGCTATCAAGGTAGAAATGGATATTGGTGTTACTTATCCATCTCATAGTTTAGACAAGAAACGAAAGACAAAGTTCAAGGAGAAATCTCAGAATAATGGTGAAAAGAAGTTGAATGTTTCCTTATGCACAATGTGTGGAAAGAAGCATGGTGGAGATTGTCTTAAAGGGACTAGAAAATGTTTTAAGTGTGGAAAAGAAGGTCATCGAGCAACTGAGTGTCGATGTAATGGAAAAAGGGTTTCTAATGATGTGAATATTGAAAATACTGCAGAGAACACACCACCAAAACTTCAATGCTTCATGCTCAAGGAAATAGGGCATTATGCTAATAAATGCCCTAATCCAAGGGTTAGTGATGATCGACATGATCAACCACTTAAGGCAAAGGACAAAGGGAAGTCACATGCGATCACTATTGGCGATGTTGAATATGACAATGATGTGGTGGAATGATTAAGTGTTTATGTAAAGGGATTCCAAAAATAATGTTGTATATAGTATCGTGGAATATTGGAATATTTATGTATTGGTCTATTGTGGTTTTCAATGGTACCAGTAACCATAGAATGTGATTGAGATATTTTTGGAAAAAAAGATGATATGTGCATAATGAAAGGAAAATGAGAAAATGAAATGTTTGACCGTATTCATGAGCTTATGACGGATATAAGGAGAAGGTTATATCATGGTTTGAGTATATAGATTTTTTGGATTTTGGTATGTGGAAAGAGTTATCTTTTGACTGCATTCCTGTTTTCACTATGGTTCAATTAATGGGTATTCATTCATTAAGAGAATACATGATTAAGGTATTCACATGTTTGTAATTTGACCAACAAGATATATCTTATGATATATGGGGGATAAATGATGGCATTCACGTGATTGTTATGTGAAATTTCAAGTAATCATTTTCTTTATACTATGATCTTAGACCGAAGTATTTTAGAAAAGCCCAAATATTGGAATGGATTATGTTAGACATAAGTTAGGATAAAACTTTTTTCGATATTATTGATGGGATGTTATAGTAATATAGCTTTAGAAAAAGGACAACCTGTAGGACGGGCGACGGCCCATCGCGTCGGATAAGGCTGTGGGAATCGAACCCACAACCGAAGTGCGACTGGCCTTTATCGCCTACCACTGGCCTACAAGAAGTCCCTGGTTAGTAGAAACTATTTTTATTTTATTACACGGTATGATATATGAATTATAAGTTCATTTTTTGGAATCGTATACGATTAACCTCACCATAGATAGACTTATGTATATTTGATAACTTTTGCTAACGTTTTGTTTGAAACAGATGGAATGACCCATCATTCTATCACATGATCTATTAACACTTCATGAATAACAAATTCAAATTAATTTCTTTAAGAGATGAAGTGGAAATTGTTAAAATCATGAACAACAGTGAAATTGTACCAAAATCATGTAAGTATTTCTTTTAATTCACCAACTTTAGGGAAATGATCTTGAAAACCAAAAATGTTGTCCTAGTGCCCTTATATCTGATGAATAAGATGGTACCTTAGATCGTCGCAAATATATGGCTTTGTTATTGTTGGCTATTTCATAGCCATCTTCTCTTCCACTCTCCATCAGAACCTGATGGTTATATTTTTCTTCCATATCCATATTTTCACCTATGTTCTCTTACGTGGAAACCCAGTGATGAGTTAATTTGGGTAACCGTTACATTTCATACTTTAGTTATTAAAGACAAGTTTGGGTATTCCTTTTTACGATGTGGGTTTCTATTAAAGAAACTTTTGAGTTGTAAACCATTTATAACCCCGACGAATTTGGATGGCGAAATTCATTTTAAGGGGGGTAGAATGTAACACCCCGAGATTTTATGAAAAATATTCTTTTTAATTTCATTAATTTCTCGTGTTGTAAACTAAACCAAAAGGAGCTTTCACAACACGCATCCTTGACTTAACTTTTATTACACACAATCGTGACCTTCCTCGATGGCGTGTGTAGTACGCAATACCGAGTTTCACTAAACAACAATATGCTATTAAAATATTATTAAAACTAGCCGTTATGAATAGTAATAACCAATTTTTAATATTTTTTGAATTTTATTTTTCAAAATGGAATTCATTTTTGGATTTGGAATATCGATATTAGCATAGGGTGAAATTATGGTACTTTTCGGATAACTTTCATTTTCTGATGAATAGTGAAAATTAATAAATTTTAATTAAAAAAAACCTTTTTAATCGAAATAATTAATAGTGATAAATTATTAATTTGAGTGGTTTTAAAGTATATTTAGAATATATTTTTACAATTTAATACAATGTTGGTCATTGGATATAATTTCACATTTAAACCAGACATAAACAAATGTCAATGTTTTGATAGTTATTATCTCTTAAGAAAACGCTATTTATTTTGACGATGGGAATTAATTTTTAAATTAATTAATGCAACTGATATGTTTTGAATTTGATAAAATAGACATCATTTTTGAATTCATAATATCAAATACAGCTTAGGCCTAATTTTTGGTATTTTTCTGGAAACTTTCATTTTTTGATGAATATTGAAACCACTAAGTGGTAGTTAAAAAAACTGAATTTTTCATAAAACATAATTTTACCGCTTCTGTGAGTGGAATTTCAAAAATCCGAGAGACACAGTTGATTTTATTAAGTAAAATGTGTTTCAATGAGATTAAAATAATTTTTGGTGAATAGTAACTTTTTACTTTTTTTACCACGGTTAAAAGTAAATAGGGTAATTAAGGGTAAAAATGATATTATTATTACTCTAACACATGTACTAATTCTATTGGATAAGTGTAATTCGACCAAAAACAACCTTAGGAATAAAATATGACCATTTAGGCCCACTTGGATTAGATTTGGACATTTATTATTATTTAATTCAAAGAAGAGTTAAAAGAGTTAAAATCAAAGTTTATTTACTACATCATTTTAAATATAGGGTTATACATAAGATAAATTCAATTGTAAATATTACTTACAAATCTAATAAGATTTCATACATAATTATTTTTTATTTATAATTTTTAGACATTATATAAATTATTTTATTTATGACACAATGATGATGCAGTAATTACCATAATAGTGAAAATTAGAATAATTGATATTATAAATACCCAAATAAATATAATTTGAGACTTTTTATGAATTCCACTAATTTTTTAGGTTAATATGACATGTTATTATTTATTTAATTAACTTTGTTCGAACTATTAATCCTGTTATGATTTTCACAAAAATCAATTACTAAATAGTGTCAAAATTGACAAAAAATAGTTTTTAAAACAAATATTATATTAGTAATTGTTATTTTATTCCTAAAAATCTTAGGTTTGGCCAAATGACATAGATAAGGTTATATATATTAAAAATAAAAAACTTTGGGTTCGTTTGGCTACTTATAGTACGGTTATTAGCTTTATAGTATAAGAACACAAGAAGACACGATAAAAGTAAAATTATTTTACTTAATGTTAAATATAAATGATAATTTTAAAATATGAACCTAAACTTGTCTAAATTCTATTAGATGAGTGGATTTCGACCCATCTCTACCTTATCCTCGAAATAAATCAATTTGGAGCTATTTAAAACCGAATTTGGCTTTATAATAAAATAATATTTTTAGTTATTCCAAAGGTGCCCCTCTCCTCCCTTATAAATGGGCACCTCCTCCCTCTCTTCCTCAATCCACTTTGTGCCGTCAAGCTCGGCCAAACCCTGCCAAATTCCATTCTCCACTTCCATAGCAACATCCTAGAGGTTCTGGTATTCCTCAAAGACCAATTTTAGTGCCTTAAAAGGAGATCTCAAAGAGGATCTTCAAAGAAGAGGAGGTTCGGACACTTACGAAGTAAATCGGCCCTAAGGTAAGGGAAATATCACAATCTCATTTTTATCTGAGATTTTTTAGACATTGGTATTTACTGGGGTGTATTTTATCATCCACATCCATGTTTCCTCAATACGTAATATTGTTTCCATCCACCTAAAATTGTTTAAATCCAATTTTACCATTCCATGAGTTTTTAGTAAAAGATATGAAATGAATCTTTTTTCGTTTTTCGTACGAGGTACTTTTTGACTTTTCCGACAAAAGTACGAGAAGAATATTTTTTTAACTTATACGGCATGAATGGAATTTTAAAACATTATTTCCAAGAAGCTTCCTTTACATGTTTTCAAGTTTATTTTTAATCAACTTCTTTTAGTTTATAATTTTACGACATGTTAAGAAAGTAAAAGTGTTTTTGAAGAAGAAAATAAAATTTTCCTCATGAATGGAGTTCAAGTGTTTTATCAAAATTATTTTCCATCTAAGATAATAAAGGGTTCTGTTTTTATCCCTACTATTACATTGATTTGATCATGTTGTGATGGAATTATGTTTTTATCAATTCCTTTAACTTATATGAATTGTTTTATGATGTCACGATGTTTAAGATTCCCATTTTTATTACATGGGTTATGCTATGATGTATGGTTTTCTGATTTTGTGGCACACATTAGAATGGTATCATTATGAGATGGGTGGGACCTATATCTCCCTCCAATGAATTGGGTAATGATTTTATATCTCATGAGATGGACATGGCTGAAACAACAGGTTAAACTGGTTCAGTGAAACAGGACGGAAACGAGGAGTGAACTCGGTTCCGAAATGGACTTTGTCCACGAAGATAGTCTTGGCAATGAGTCTTGACTAATAAGAAATGATTCTATATGATTATGTGTGTATGCCACAAATTTTGATGTTTTAAGTTATGATTATTGGGATTACATTTCACTACTATTATCTATCCCATGTTATGATATTATGATCTCTTTTGTAGGTTACGATTTCCAAAAGTTATGTTCTTATGTATATGATGTCATTTATATTTATTTTGTTTACCCTTACTGAGCATTTGAGCTCACCCTTTTATGTTTTCTTTTCCCCAGGATATAAAGAGTGGTTATAGGTAAAAAAGGGAATATATTTATGGGAGATGTTGAAGACCATTCACCACGATTAGAAGACTATATTCCGAGTTTCCAAAGACACTAAACTATTATGGTCCTTGTGTGTGTGTTTTTGTTATGTACTAATTATTTCGCAAATGTAATGTAATGTTCATGTACGTCAGGATTTGGGTCTCTACAATTCATTCATGATAAGAAGTTTTTAAATTAGATTCATCTTCTACCTTACACTTGTATTGAATAAAAGGATTATTCTTGATATATATGGTGATTTCCTCCAAAAGAATTGATTTTGGTTTTTCATAGGGATAAAAAATACATAGAATGTATAACATAAGGTTTCATCAGAGAATGTATGATAATAATTTATTACTGGTTAATCAAGGAAATTATTACTGGATAGTAATTATATACTTGGGTGTTAATAATTGATCTGTTTGTTGTTCACATAGATAGCACAACCAAAATGTTTTGACGTGGTGTCTAAAAAGTTCAAATTAATTTTCATGATATGAATGAATGTGTTGAAATAGAAAAAATGATAATATGCTATACATTTGTAACATGTTACTAGAGTACATATCAACACTTCATTATCAGGTTTAAGAAAAAATGAAGTGATACTATAATCACTTTAGAGATCTAATTTCCATAAAGATTGTTGTCAATTATTATCTCTGATAACCATTGGATTTGTTAATTGGAATGCATATTGATGACACTCCTTGTAGATGAAACACTATACTACCTGATGGGGGTTCGTCAAAACCAAATTTTATTAAATCTTATTAGAGGGATTATTTATCTCCCTTCATAATTTATTAGATTCATGACCCTCTTTTCCACACATGAAGTCTCTCTACTTTCAATTGAGACTATTTCTAAGAATCATTTACCAAAATTTTAACACATGGGAAATTTAGTTTTCTTTATTCCATAAGATTTATCAATTGTTCCGCATAAAATAAACTCAATGTTATACTTTTTATCTCAATCCCCTAAAGACCCTGGAGAAACATCAACCACTATATTGAACATAAGGTAAGAAAAAACAATCTATTCATTGATTTAAAATTCTGAAATCACCAAATATTTTTTTATAATCAGATTTAATTCACAATAGATGTATTCCCCCTTGAATTCGATGCCGTTGACATATCCATAATGGTACCATGAAAGCCTATTGATGTTTTAGTAATATTCATTGATAGAATCATCTTTATTTATATTTTTTATAAGTAACTTCCTTTAATTTTTAATATATAGAGTCCCTTGACAATATATATTATGAAATATTTTCATAAATCCTTCCCATTCCAAGGATTTGTTTCTTTATTAGGCTTCATGGCCACGATCAATGTCCACCAATGATCAAATTCTCCATCTAGGCCATAAAAAGTAGAATGATTTTACAATATTTTGAGAAATAAATGAAATAATATATAATATATTTTGAGTTATTCCATTATTCTATGATGGGGGTATCAAAATATATATTAAAATTTAATGTAAACTATAGCATAAAGTACTCAATCACAACATTGTATTTCTTAAGAGAAAGAGAGTGTTATACATGATTCATGTAATAAATCATATCTTGTGTTACCTAAGATATCAATACCATAAATATCTGACACTAAATTCCATTATGTTTGGTATCTTATTAAGGTAATCATTACATTTATGATGATATTGGTTGTTTTCTTGATTCCTCACATTTCCCTTGATTAAATATAATAATTGAAAATCATGTTTGAGAGTACTTACACTATTATGAATATAAAAGGAAACTATAAAAAAGACGGAATAAATTATAAATGACATTTATATCATAAAGTATGAGTTTATGTGGTCAATATATGAAATTAATTTTAATTGTATAACTAGGTTTTGTAACATAATAATCTATTCATTTCTTTTATAATGTACTATAGATGGTTTCAAGATTTACCAAAGAATATCACTTGAGAGTGTCAAACTAAGTATCCTGTAAGGCCTCTTTATCATGCACGAGGTATTAGAAAAGTTAATACCAAAGGATCCATTTTTGGGTTATTACACCTAGGAATATCTATTCTTGAGATACATCGAAATTTTGTATCTATACAGGGAACTCATTTATTAGAAGCTACTCAGTTTGTATTATTCCAAAAATTTCAGGATTTTTTCCCTATAAACAGACTTGTAAATATGGGTTTTAATAATGAATTCCAATTTTAATCCCATAAAATATATATACCCTAATATGATATCAAATATAATGGCTAAAACCACATGCACATATTATTACACTATTTTTAGCATAAATACCCAACAAACACAACCCAAGGATCTAGTGGCCTTGTGATTTTTGGAGAATAGAATAATAAAACAATAACACTAATATAAATTAAAACACAATAATTTTAATATTTAAAATGAGATCTCAAATAATTTCTATCTTCTAAAACTACACAAGATTACCCAAGGGTTACATAATGAAAATGGGTGATCTATAAAATATAATTAGGGAATGAAAATGATAATGAAGTTTAAGAGAAGAGATGAATGATAGGACATAACCACACAAAAAACAAGTCACATGAATAATCACATGGTGCCATGAAATAATGAATATAGGATCATAAAATATAGGAATAATAGGAATTTGGATATAACATAAAACATGACATCATAATCCTAAGTCAACGCTCACTGTCGAGACATCATAAAATAGTAAACAGAGTCCCATAATGGATTAGGTTCCTTCCCGGATCCCATAAATATCAGATTGTGATATATAAACATTACCCAATTCATTAGTGAACTTTTTATGATCAAACATCATAATATATATATGAATATGCACACTATGTAAGGGTATCAAACATAATAAATGATAATAACACCAACACATGGAATATAATGGGTTACATAATCTTACTTAAATAATTATCAAAGGACATTTCATAATGATTCCAAATAGGAAAGCGAATAAAATATTTTTGATTTTAATTTTTCAATAAAAAGGGATTACTGGAAAATATTGAGTTAATCTGTGTAATAATTCATGATAAAGGATATATAATTGGTTATATAAATCAACCGTTTAAACAATGTTTTAATGAATATGAAAAATTATTTAAATGAATAAAATAATATATAATTTTATTTGAAAATCACATTAAAATATAGTTAACTATAAAATATATTTTATTTTCCGAAAAAATGAATGGTAAATTTACTTTATGTGATATTTACATGATACTATTCTGGAATAAAAAATTTCCCCTTATTCAAGTTTGGTTTCAAAGAATATATTTTTAAATGAATGTAAAGAATGAATAACCTGTAAAATTAAAGGGAGTATAATCAAGATATATATGTAGTTGGTTTATATATAATATTTACAATAATTATTTAATTTAAAATAGGTAAAAAAGTTGAGGTAATGTGAAAAAGGAATAATATGAAGAAAAGAGTTTGGTTTAGAGAGTTTTATCACCATAAGTCTATATTTATTCTAGACATATAATTAACATCATGAATAATAAAATTATATTTATTTATATTAGATTTTAAATCTTATTCATTATTTTACTATGAGTTTATGTTAGATAAGATTCATTTAATTAAGATACAATTCCTATTTCAACAATCTCAAGGTCATTCATTCTATGCTCCCAAGGTCACATCACTTGTATATAAATATGGATGTTCTTTATAATATATTTCAATAAATAAAAAAACACTAATTTAATGTTGTCATTGGTGTTTCAATAGTTTCAAATATTGGTAAAATAAAATAATATTAATAATACACACAATTACTAGAGTTTTATTATTATTGTTAAATGGTTAATTTACACAGGTTGTTTTTTTGACCATGATGAACTTACATGGCTTAATTAAATATATGACCATTTACCAAATATAGAATATGAAAAAATACATAAATTTCATATTTAGAAAATTTTACAACATAATAAATGTATTAAAATGATTTTTGATAGATGCATTAAATAATGATATACATTGTTAGTTGAGGTGGTGAACTGACCATAATGTGAACAACGTTTTAGTTATTAAAAATAATGATAATAGGTTAGATAATTGATATTAAATTAATAAAATAAAATAAAATAATATATATTATCTTAGAGTCATTATTTTTATTTTTATAGATGATAAATGGTATAGGTTGAAGAGAAAATTAATTGAAGGTGGTTGATATTAAAAATTACCTCTTTGGATGTCATCACTTCTAATACACCTAAATAAACCGTTGTCTTGATTTTTACTATGATCAAAATTTTTTGGAATTGGGGGAGTGGGTGGGGAAGATAATTGGGTAGAACATTTGATGGCTTGATGGAATTAAATGTGTGAGGATAAAGGGAAGAATTTATAATGGGAGGGGATGGGTTCTTTTGAGTATAAAATTTAGTATTTTATTATTTTAGCATGATATTACCAAAAATGGTTACTATCATGACTATAGGTATTAATTAATGCATGCGACATATTTATGATGGTTTCTTTAAAAAATGTTCTTTATTAATTCATGTATTTTCTTATAATGAAAAACACTATATTTTTTTTATATTTCATGAATCATAAAACATTCAAATATTATATGAAAAAAATGTAAATTTTCCATATTCATTTTATATATGTAAATTTTATAAATGAAATCAAAATTAATAATAGAATAATTAAATATAATAAATTATTTTTTAAAATTATTAGTTTTTTGGAAAATATATTTTTTAATTTTTTGATCATTTTTAACCCTTTGAATAATCACTTATGGCCTCATTAAATTATTTTATCATTATAATGAAAATAATATAAGTTTATGAATATTTTTTTTGAAAATATTCTTACAATTAAATGTTTATATGTATCCAAAAAATAAAAATAGTAATATAATATATTAAAAAAACTTATTTTATCATTTATAAAAAAATTATTTACTTGTATAATGATATAAATTTTTTATTTTTTCAACTTATATGATAAATTAATATAATTTTTCAATTACATAGTTAAAGATACAACTCTAACAGTCATGTTACAATTTATAATGTCCAGATTACCATACCATCTTTTGTCATTCCATTCCTATAATTATATTTGTGATGGTCATATGGGGTTTTAAACATCTATAAATTCCTTATACTTTAATCATTATTTATTAATTTATATTTACTCTCAGGGATATATATTTTCATTTTATGAAATAAATGTTTCATTAAAAATATACTATTTCATTTTTGTAATTTTTTTTATGATTGCAACCGTTATTGTGGATTGAGAAGATCCAAATTATCATATTATAGTTATCTTATTTTATATTTTTAATCTTTATAACCATTTCAATTCATAGGGATAAATTTATTTTCTAAATGTAATTTTTCAATAAATATAAAAAATATGTGTTGACATTAATTATATGGTTAATGTATTTTATATTATAATATATTACAAATTTGACAAAAACATAAATTTCAAATTGAAACATCATTCATAATATTTATTATTGCTAAATTTAACCGTTCTATTCAACTTAGGGTAGTCCAGTCTAATATGACATTGTTACCTATATTTGAAAAATGATAACATCCACTAAATCCTTCATCTCATGTTCTTCTTTTGAATAATTTTTATGATATTTTTAGAAATTATGATTCCTAAGATACTATTTTTCAGTCACATTTAGTATTTTACAAAACAATAATATTATAATTCCATTTATAATTTATCTTTCTTGTTCTCATCTTTGATATATTATCTCTTCTAATTTTTTTAATGGATGTTATAGAAAATAAAAATCTTTTATTTTTCTTATTCTTTTGAGAATAAATTTTTAATATTTTCTAACAATATATGAATGTTTTGATTAAATCATTTAGAGTTATCATTGTAATATGTTATGATTTATCAATTACTATTCATTTTGATTCCCACTCCATTACTACAATGTCAATAATATATTCCATAACCAGTTCATATAAAATATATCACTGACTAAGATTCAATTTTCTATTAACTATAGTAACCTATATTTGATTAATCTAATTAATTGAATTACTGTATAGAAACTCAATTGATTGAAAATAAAATAGAAATATTTATCTTTTAATTTTCATGATATTAGAGGTTCCTAAATTTATAGCTTCTAATTTATACAAATTTAACCTATTGACATACTTAACGAAACTATTACTATAGATATTTTACTTAATATAATATAGTTATGTATTTGAAAAATTAATTTTTAGTGGGAAATATTTATTTTATTTATGAATAAAATTATCAAATAGTTTAGGTAATATTTTATAATTTATTTTAATAAAAATGAAATTCTAAAATCTATTATTTATCTTGTTTATTTCTATTTAGTCATTCCAATACTCTTAATTAGCACCATAAATTATTTTTGGATGATTCAAATTTAATTTTCTAAAAATAAAATAAGTGAAAATCCTATCACGGAAAAAATGGATCTTTCGTTTAATATATAGTTATTGTAAATAAATTAAAAAATTGATTAGAAACAAAACAGTAATATATAATTTTCCAAATTAAAATACTTTAGGGAGTATCTGTAAAGTGCCGTAAAAAAATTAAGGGGAAATTTTTCTCTTAATTTTCTTTTGAATTTTACAACAACACAGTTTCTGACGACACCTGATTCCGAGGCCCGGTGTGCCCGGAATCATTTTCCGAAGTTTAGCTCGGGTGCGTTCAGTGAACGAACGAGCGAGTTTTTTTCTAACTTTTTAACAATTTCTCAGAATCGAATTCTGAGGGCACCGATGGAATCGCAATGCCGATAATTGCTTAGAAACACTTTTTCCGGAGTTGCGTTTGCTCGAGTGTGGTTTTTAATTTTTTTCGGGTTGCGTAAATGAATAAAATAAAATGGTGTGACCAATTTATTTTCTTTAAGTCGCTTAACCTATGTTAAGTGGATGATCTGGGACCCACAATATCCTACCCACTTGGTAGGATATTTGTGAGGTGGGGCCCACACGAGCCCCACCGTTTCTTTTCATCTTAAGTAACGCACCCGCACCCCCTTTTTAATGAAGTCAACTCTTGCGTTTAATCTGGATATTAAACGCCTCATTAATTGGGTGGTTTTAAACTCCTCAATTAATTGATCGTTTCTTTTCTTTTTGAATTTCAAAGAGTTGGTTTGAGTGTTAATAAAATAAGACAACACTTATTTCATTTGGGGTGGAAGTTGTTGCGTGGAGAGGATTTAGAGAAAAGCCTTCTTCTTCGACAAAGGATGCGAAGAACACACCAATCTCTGACAAAGAACGCCAAATCCTCGGTGATCGAATACAAGACGCCGTGTACCTCGACACCAATGATGCTTCTTCCGTGACTCTTCTTCCGCGACGCTTCTTCCGTGACATTCCTTCTCCGTGATGCGACGATCCCCCTTCCGTGATGCCTTCTTCCTTGACGTGCTTTTCCACGATGAACCCTCGCTCAACTAATTCGATGAGGTAGGGGTGTTTGTTCAATTTAATCTATGTGATTATACCCTCAAAATATGTTTAAAATATGTCAGAAGCCTTTTTAAACCGCTAACGCGGTGGGTGCGGACCAACGAACAAGTCTGAACACACTGACTCTTCGTTCTTGATGTGCGGATCGGCGGTCAATGGTGAAGCAGGCCGCACTAGTGTTGTGAGGTCCTAGCAGTGAAGGACTGGTCCCGAGAGGGCCGTTGGCGAAGACGCCAGGCAAATCTGACCACCAGAGCTCATCCGGTGGTCTGCGGAACGCTCCGCCGGGGCGCCGCCGGGATGGGCCGCGTGGAAGAAGCCGCGGCAGTATGCCGCTGGTCCTGCGACCACGTGGGACAAAAGGAGGCGGGACACGGTTTTCGGCCTCATCCGTTGACAAGGAGCGGCCCCCCCTTGGGGGGTCGCGGTTTTGAGCTGGTGGGGGGCAGCGTGCCGCCCCGCACCACCATCCGCTCGGCCGAAAAGGCCGAGCCACCTGGCCCTGGCCAGCGCCAACAAGCAGGGTCACCTTGCCGGGCCAGGTCACACCCAAGCGTGCCGAACCCGGACCTGGGTCGGGTCGACTCAGTTCGGGCTGACCCAGGGGGTACGGGGCCGGGTCGGACTGGGCCCGAACCCCCTAATACCGGACTTTTTCAGTCAGTTTCCTATAACATGGGATGCAGAACTCCGATCGATGACCCATAAGCGGAGATGCGATCCTTGGATCGAGACAGTCGTTTCGGTATACTACACTCAAGGATTCGAAGTATTTTGGATTCGGCCGAGTTGGTTCATACACGAAACCAACCGGGCCCTCGGAGAGAAAACGCTTATAACTTGAGCTCCAAACGTCCGATTGACGTGTTTTTGGATTTTGTTGGATTCCTTTTGATGAGACGAAACTTTTGGCATGCTTCGCCTGAGTTTTTGATGCAGTTGGATAGTGGCCGGGTTGGATTGAACCTGAAATCCAACTAGGCCCCTGGAACGGAAAAGCTGATAGCTTTCAGACTGGATGTCTGTTTGACGAACCGTCAGCGGCGTTGGAGATCACGTTGAGAAATGGTCCCTATGAGCATACCCTATGAGAGTTCGGAGTACAGTCGAGATACGGACGGGTTGGTTCGCACACAAAACCAACCAGGCCCTTGGGACAAAAAGGCCAGTAACTCATAGACCGGGCGTCCGACTGACGTGCCCTCTGTTGAATTAAGACCCCTAAGATGAGGTGGTCCTTTGAGATACTTCTTTGTGGAACTTTGTGATACATGGAGTATCGACCGGTAGCTCATGGAGCGGACCCTCCCGGTGACGAGCTATCCGAGTGCAGAGACCTGTTAGCTGGCTGAGACTTGACGACTGCTGATCTATCGACTCAGTGTATTTAGGATAGGCCAGTGGGGAGTGCTTGGTTGTAGTGGCAGACCCATGGCGGAGAAGCGCTTGGTAGTAGCGGCAGACCCGCGGTACTCAACATAAGGAGTACCTTTTGAGGCTATGAGGGGGAGCACTTGGTTGTAGTGGCAGACCCACAGCGGAGGAGCGCTTAGTAGTAGCGGAAGACCCGCAGTACTCAACAGAAGGTGTACCTCTGGAGGCTATGAGGGGGAGCGCATGGTAGTAGCGGCAGACCCACGGTACTCAACAGAAGGAGTACCTCTAGAGCCTATGAGGGGGATCACTTGGTTATAGCGATAGACCCATGGAGGGAAGCGCTTGGTTGTAGCGACAGACCCATGGAGGGAAGCGCTTGGTTGTAGCGGCAGGCCCACTGTACTAGACAGAGGAGGAGTTCTCCAGCAGCCGTGGTTTTAACATAATGAAGAAGTATACCTGTGTGAGTTGAGTCTTGATTTTCAATCCTTATCTTCGATAATTTTGACTTGATATTCTGTGTGGATTACGTTATGCTTTCTTGTGTGTATTTGGTTGTGTTTTACAGTGTGGATTGGGTTGTACTTGGGCACGGATGATGGAGCCGAACGAGAATTGATGACATAGGTATACGCATGGGAATATACCTAAGTTGTGTCTGATGTTACATCCTGTTTGTATCCTACCTTGTGGATTATCCTTTGTGGATTCTGGGAGACCTTAGGGGGTCTCGGGGTCCCTACTGAGTAGCTTATGCACACCCCTGCACGGGCTATGCCCGCACTACGTTGTGTTGGTTTCAGACGACCTACAACGCTGATCTTAGTTGAGGCACGAGGAGCAGGTCGGTACCTGGAGGTGGACCACTGGGCGGAGCGTACTCGGAGCGGACGGTAGGGTCCGAGGAGATGTGGAGGCTATCTGTACCCACCCTTCAGGTGGGACTTCTAGTGGACGTCTCAACGCTGTGGATTTACATTTCAGTTGTTGTACTCTCTTTTTCAGTTGTACTTTACATTCATTTTGGGATTGTATTCTGGACCACTTACTTTTCCACACTTACTGTTGTACCTAGTTTCTACTTAGTGTTTGATTTTACTTTCTTTCTCTGTAGTGTTTGTTTACTTTACAAAGGAAATGCCTACCAAGTTATGGGGATTTACGCATTTGGTTCTAGTCGCCAGCCCCTGGCCTATGGAAGGCGGGCTTGGGGTAGTCACGACACGGGCCACGAGGATGGGTTGTGAAAAATTGCTATCAGAGGAGTTCGGTTCTACCGTAGAACTCAGGACTCTGATCTTTTTTTATGTGAAGCAATAGTGTTAAGAGTATTGACTCTTGCTATTAGTCCAGGGAGTCTAGTGTTGGTGTGGCGGCCGACGTATCCATACACAAGGACCCTGACCTCTGATTTCCGACTTAATACACGAAAACATTGATTACATGTGTGTTCCAAGATTTCTGTGTGATTAATTTGTGTCAGCTCGCCAGGTATACTGTTTAACCGTGGTGCACCTCTTTATTTTCAGGATGGCCCCACGATGGTAGCCAGCTAGGGTTCTGAGATTTGTACATGACGACAGCCCACCGATCGATGAGGCCTCGGTACAGGGCCCTTTGACAGCAGAGGCACCGACAATACCTCTACCCACCGAGCCACCGATGCTACCAGCCCCAGCTACTGACGGTGCACATCGCCTTAGTGCACTGCATGAGTTTCAGCATCTGCGACCGCCCAGGTTCTGTGGGGAGACGGAACCTCAGGCAGCCGAGGATTTTTTGGAGGCTAATGTACGAGTGTTACGTTTGGTAGGGACACCATCTAAGATTACGGTGGTCCTTGCAGTGAGCCTCCTACACGCGGCAGCAGGCAGATGGTGGAGCTTGATGCTCTAGGTGCACGACAAGGCATCTCTCCTTTGGATGGTCTTTGAGAACCTTTTCCGCTCAGAGATCGCCCCAGCCACCCTCCGTGCGGTGCGCATCCAGGAGCTGCTACAGCTGTGGTAGGGCATCATGACAGTAGCCCAATACGTGGTGAGGTTTACCGATCTCTCGCTCTATTTGACAGACATGGTATGAGACCCATTCTTCAGGGCCCGAACCTTCGAGCAGGGGCTCCGGCAAGAGATCAGAGCATTAGTTTTTTCTCACAGCACTCTGACACAGACAAGGGTGTTGGAGCGAGCCCTCTTAGTGAAGATTTTCCTTACTAAGCACTTTGCAGTAGAAGGACCCACCACTAGCCGGCATGCGGCAGAGTCTTCTGCAGTGGGCAGTAGACAAATTACGCAGGGGCCAAGAGGACTAGACCTACAGGTGGTCGACAGCATGACACATGATCGTTTGTGTGAGGCACCCGAGGTTGAGAACGACTTACCATGAGCGGAAAGTGTTACTCCTGTGGTGGGGTTGGTCACATGGCTCGTGACTATCCGACCCACCATACAGATGACCAGCATATGAATGAAGGACCTCCCGGGCAGAGGCAGAGGTTCGATCGAGCCGGACCGCAAGGTGCAGGAGCCTCTGGCAGGGGAGCTGGCCATGCAGTTGGAGGTGGACGATGCTTCGAGGTGCTGCCACCACCACCACCAGGAGGTCCACCCCGACCGCAGGGAACAGGTGGACGTGGGAGAGCTCACCTTCAGACATCTGAGGCCTATGATCATGGAACTCCGGGAGCATATGGACAAGAGTGGGACGAGCTTCAGACCTGGAGACTTTTGTTCATGTTGCTTCTAGGTCTGTTGATGTTTGTTTGTATATGCTTTGTGTCCTTTTACTTTGAGCTGCAGTAATAAAAGACACCTTTCATGTGGCGTTTACTTTCTTTTCCCCTCTTTATGTTGTTAATAAGAGGTTCCAGTTTAAAAACCGTTGACTTGACCCTCACTTTGAGATACCTACTGGAGGAGACCCAGAGACCACACACTGATGCCGACAGTGTGACCCAACCCTTGGAGGTGAGAGTAACAGTTGAATCCCTTTGTAGTAGCGTCTAGGCCTTACGACGTCATCCTTGGTATGGATTAGTATCGTCCATATCGGGATTGACTGTATTAGGAAAAGAATGTGGTTCATCAAGGGGATTAGACCAGATTTCTCTTATCGGAAAAGATGAAATATCAGCATCTCTTGCAGGACCTAAAAGTTCCATGTCATCCAAGAACGAATGAGGATAGCTCAGAGCCGGAAAAAGTCTTATGCTGATAGGGGGAGGAGACCACTAGAGTTCGAGGTTGGCGACCAAGTTTCCCTATGGGTCTCACCTCGACGTGAGTTAAAAAGATGTGACCGAGGTGACAAGTTATATCTGAGGTTCAACGGACCTTTCTAGGTCCTCAGTAGGGTAGGTGAGGTGGTTTACCGCTTGACCCACCCACCATAGTTGCACCAGATGCATGACGACTTCCAGGTATCTCAACTGAGGAGATACGAGCTCGACCCTTCGCTTTTCATCGACCATGAGGAGCTGGACTTGGGCGATGGGTTGAAGCTCATGGAGGTTACAGTGGGGATCGAGGAACGACAGTAGTGGGTCCTACGAGGACGGGTCGATTCCTCGGGTGCTCTTTCACTGGCAGTACGGGAACCTCCAAGTGAGCACATGGGAGCGGAAGGCTCAGATACGTGCTCAGTACCGCTTTTGTAACCCTTGTTTATTTTAAAGCTTTAGAGGTCATAAATCCCTGATATGGGATTAATGTAAAGACTCGTAAAAAATTTCAAGGTAAATATTTTTCTTAATTTTCTTTTTAATTTACAAGAATGCAGTTTCTGACGGCACCTGATTCTGAGGCCCGGTGTGCCCGAAATCATTTTATGAAGTTTATCTCTGGTACGTTCAGTGAATGAACGAGCGGGTTTTTTTTCAAGATTTTGAACCGGTGCTTGGAATGAAATTCAGAGGGCACCAATGGAATCGCAGGGCCGGTAATTGTTTAGAAACACTTTTTCTGGAGTTGCGTTTTCTAGGGTGTGGTTTTTAATTTTTTTTGGGTTAAGTAATTGAATAAAATAAAATGGTGCGACCAATTTATTTTATTTTATATCGCTTAACCTATGTTAAGTGGATGATGTGGGAACCAAAATATCCTACCCACTTGGTAGGATAATTGTGAGGTGGGGCCCACACGATCTCCACTGTTTCTTTTCTTCGTAAGTAACGCACCCACACCCCCTTTTTAATTAAGTCAACTCCCGCGTTTAATCTGGATATTAAACGCCTCATTAATTGGGCGGTTTTAAACTCCTCAATCAATTGATCGTTTCTTTTCTTTTTGAATTTCAAAGAGGTGGTTTGAGTGCTAATAAAATAAGACAACACTTATTTTATTTGGGTTGGAACTTGTTGCGTGGAGAGGATTTGGAGAAAAGCCTTCTTCTTCGACGAAGAACGTGAAGAACGCGAAGAACGCGAAGAACGCGAAGAACGCGAAGAACGTGAAGAACACAACGATCTTCGACGAAGAACGCCAAATCCTAGGAGATCGACTATGTGACGCCGTGTACCGCGTTGCCAACGACGCTTCTTCCATGACGATTCTTCCGTGAAGTTCCTTTCCGCGACGCGACGATCCCCCTTCCGCGACGCCTTCTTCCGTGACGTGCTTTTCCACGAAGAACCCTTGCTCAATGAATTCGACGAGGTAGGGGTTTTTGATCAATTTAATCTATGTGATTATACCCTCGGCATATGTTTATAATTTTTCGAAAACCTTTTTAAACTGCTAACGCGGTGGGTGCGGACCAACGAACAAGACCAAACCCACAGACTCTTCGTTTTGGATGTGCGGATCGATGGGAGATGATGAAGTAGGCCGCACGGGCGTTGTGAGGTCCTCGAAGTGAAGGAACAGTCTCGGGAGGGCCGTTGGCAAAGACGGCAGGCAAATTCGACCACCGGAGCTCGTCTGGTGGTCCGCAGAATGCTCCGCCGGTGCGCCGCCGCCGCAGATGCCGCGACGGCAGGCCTCTGGTCCCGCGACCGCGCGGGACCGATGGAGGCGGGACGCGGCGCTCGGCCGCGTACATTGACAAGGAGTGCCCCCCATGGGGGCCGCGGTTTTGAGCTGGTGGGGGGTAGCGTGCCGCCCCGCACCACCATCCGCTTGGCCGAAACGGCCGAGCCACCTTGCCCTGGCCAGCGCCAGCAAGCCGGGTCGCCAGGCCGGGCCACACCCAGGCTGGGCCGGGCTACGCCAGCCAAGCCGAGCCATGCCCAAGAGGGCCGGACCCGGACCCGAGTCGGGTCGAACCGGTTCGTGCCGACCCATGGGTGTACTGGGCCGGGTCGGACCGGGCCCGAACCCCCTAATACCGGAATTTTTCAGTCTGTTGCCCATAGCATCAGCTACGGACCTCCGATCAATGCACCGTCAATGGTGATGCGATCCTTGGATCAAGGAGGTCGTTTCGGTATACTACACTTATGGTTTCGGAGTAGCTTGGATTTGACTGGGTTGGTTCATACACGAAACCAACTGGGCCCTCGGAGCGGAAATGCTTATAACATGAGCTCTGACGTCCGATTGAGGTGCCATCGACTTTGTTGGATTCCTCTTGATGAGACAAAACTTTTGGCATGCTTCGCCTACATATTGGATGCAGGTGGATAGCGGCTGGGATGGATTGAACCCGAAATCCAACCGGGCCCCTCGAATGGAAAAGCTGATAGCTTTCAGACCAGCCGTCCGTTTGATGAACCGTCAGTGGCGTTGGCGATCACGTTGAGAAATGGTCCCTATGAGCATACCCTATGAGAGTTCGGTGTACATTCGAGATACGGCCAGGTTGGTTCGCACACGAAACCAACCGGGCCCCTTGGACGAAAATGCAAGTAACTCACATACCTGGCTTCCGACAGACGCGCCATCTGTTGCGTTGAGACCCCTAAGACGAGGCAGTCCTTTGAGATAATTCTTCATGAAACTTCATGATACTTGGAGTACCGACTGGTATCTCATGGAGCGGACCATCCCAGTGACGAGCTAGCGGAGTGTAGAGACCTAGTAGCTGGCTGAGACTTGACGACTCCTGATCTATCGACTCAGTGTATTTAGGATAGCCCAGTGAGGAGCGCTTGGTTGTAGCGGCAGACCCACGGCAGAGGAGCGCTTTGTAGTAGTGGAAGATCCACGGTACTCAATAGAAGGAGTACCTCTTGAGGCTATGTGGGGGAGCACTTGGTTTTATCGGCAGAACCACGGCTGAGGAGCGCTTGGTAGTAGCAGCAGACCTGCGGTACTCAACAGAAGGAGTACTTCTAAAGGCTATGAGGGGGAGCGATTTGTTGTAGCGGCAGACCCATGACGGAGGAGTGCTTAGTTGTAGCGGCTGACCCACGAAAATCAACAGAACGAGTACCTATGAAGCCTATAAGGGGGAGCGCTTGTTTGTAGCAGCATGCCCACTGTACTCGACAGAGGAGGAGTTCTCCAGCAGCCATGGATTTGACATCATGAAGAAGTATACCTGTGTGAGCTCAGTCGTTATTTTCAATATTTATCTTCGATAAGTTTGACTTGATATCCTGTGTGGATTATGTTATGCTTTCTTGTGTGGATTTGGTTGTATTTTCTTGTGTGGACTGGGTTGTACTTGGTCTCAGATGTTGGAGCAGAACGAGAATTGATTACTCAGGTATATTTATGGGAATATACCTATGTGGTGTCGGATGTTACTTCGTGTTTTTATCTTACCTTGTGGACCTTTCTTTGTGGATTCTGGGAGACCTTAGGGGGTCTCGGGGTCCCTACTGAGTAGCTTATACTCACCCATGCATGGGAAATGCCCGCACTACATTGTGTTGGTTGCAGACGAAGGAGATCACTGATCGTAGTTGAGGCACGAGGATCAGGTCAGTACCTGGAGGTGGACCACTGGGCGGAGTGTACTCGGAGCGAACGGCTAGGTCCGAGGAGATATGGAGGCTATCTATACCCACCCTTCAGGTGTGACTTCCAGTGGATGGCTCGACGCTGCGGCTTTACTTTTCAGTTGTTGTACGCTCTTTTTCAGTTGTACTTTACTTTTAGTTTGGGTTTGTATTCTGGCCCACTTACTTTTCCACACTTAATGTTGTACCCAGTTTTTACTTAGTGTTTGCTTCTACTTTCTTGCTCTGTGGTGTTTGTTTACTTTACAAAGGCAATGCCTTCCCAGTTATCGGGATTTACGCCTTTGGTGCTAGTCGCCAGCCCCTAGCCTATGGAAGGCGGGCTTGGGGTAGTCACGGCACGGGCCCTGAGGACGGGTCGTGATAGTATCTCTAAAAAATATAGTAAAACAAAAAAATAATGTTTTATCTAAGGAAACAATAGTATGAAAATTTTAAGAGATTGTGTAAATTAATGTTGAAAAATCAACTAATAATTTTCCTGCTCAATAATGTAAAAATTTAAAGATTCATTATTTGAATAAAACATAGAACAATAAATGACATTATTAAAGTCAAAAAATATGATTCCCATGTTATATAAACTAAACATAGGTAATAAACCATCTACAAAATAAATCACATTAAAAATAAATAATATACAGGGTTTGGGAGAACAATCCTTAAACACCATTAATATATATATTGATATAATATAACAGTTATAATCAGTGGATATATTTGATTTATTACAAAAGTAGTATAAATAATAGTAACTAGATCCTAGGTAAATAAGTTCAAAACTAGGATCAATTTCAATCTCACTTTATTAAATAATTCATCTTCTATAGTTGTAAGTTCCCCGATCATCCCAATTAAAAGATACATATTCTACAAATAAAAATCTATCATAAAACCTGTTACTAGTATAATACTATATATCCACATCAATCATGTTGATCAATATTAATGGCCACACTAAGTCTTTGTTGAACTCAGTATTTAATAATCTAGATTATTATATATATATATATATAATAGTATCGATAATTCTGGATAAAAAGTAATTATTACAATAATATAACTTATATATTTTAAAAGGAAATCCTCACAAAAATGTAGGTTTATTTAAACTAACTAATAAACAATTATAGTTAAGAACTCTTAATGAAATTAAGTATTGCCTAACTTGATGATATTTCAGTAAGTTCTTGTAATTAATTTTTTTTGAGAATATATATACAAAAACCATATCATGAATCATTAGTACAATTTATATACAAAATTGTAAAAAGATACTTTGTGTTTGTCAGGTTTAGTTAGAACCTTATATGTATTATCCTTTCTTCTAGTCAAATTGTTTTGTGTGACTTCACCTTGATTTGAAATTTACAATGTAAAATTTAGATATTTTTATCATAGTAGTTTAGATATTATATTCTATACTGAATAAATAAATAATCCCATCTGTTAACTCAAAATTAAGTGAATGATGTGTATTGTGATTCTAAAAGATTAAATTTGAAAAAAATTATTCTATTGAATAATTTTTTATTGAAATTCAAATTTCTAATGAAGGGAATTAATTTTTTTAGATAAAGTATACTAATAAAATGATTAAAAGTGAATGAATTTTTAATAAGGGGGATGAATCAATGTCAATATTTTCCAAATTGAAACACAAGTAATTATTTATATTTAAACTCAAAAGATGAGAACATACATTGGCATTGAAGGCATGGACACCGATACCAAAATGGTATTGTAAAAGGGTATAACGGGGGATGTAGTAAGAGACTTGACTTATCTAAAGAGTGAAATATAGGATATTAGTAAACCATGTTAAAATAAGGTAACAATGAAAGGATGTTATAGAATTTTTGAAATTCAGTTTACTAAGACACTAAAATTTATGAGTTAATATTTTTGTGTCAATGAGGCTTTAATCCACTAAAATAGATATATACATCATAACATGAATGTAAAATTATAATAGTATGACTAATTTTATGTTCATGATGAAAAACTATAATGTAGTAAAGATGTTGAAAATATTTTCAAGGGAAGTTTCTTAGTTAATGTTTATATCAAGAATCTATGGATTGATATTGGAAAGGAGTCTATAGTAAATTAATAAGAATAATGGATTGTTAGTGATGAGTAAAAAAATTTGTATAATGCAGTTTATTACCACAAAAAAATTTATATACAGAGAGTAAAAATAATATATTGTTTTCTATGTGGAGAACAATGAACCCAAATTCCACATATTAAATTTTTTCTTGAGAGAAGTTAAAAGTATAACTGTATATATGAAAAATTTATTCTATTCAAGATTAAAGTAAAATATTAATTATTTTTGGATTTTTATAATAATAAATCTAATATGATCTATATTATAGAAAATTTATTTTAGTGTAATATTATTTTTAAAAATAATAAAATGGGAATTTATTGAGAAATCAACGGAAGGTATTATTCTAAGATAATTATCTAATGAATATGATTACAACAGATTGATTAAAAGGTGTGATAAGATAATATATTATTACTAGTGGAATTTTATATCAAATCATAAAAAATACATTGATGAAAATTAATTTGATTTAGATTGTAAAAAGTTGAACCACATACAGATTTTTTAGAAAATCAGTAACGAACAAGCATGAAATGAACTATAGAGTATTGAAATTGATTCATTTATATAAATTGTTGATTAATGAAATACTATAGATTATAAAATTAAACATTATATGATAAATAAACAAGTTCATTAAGGGAATATAATTTTAAATTAGAGTGATATAGTTCATAATAGAAGAATAATGATATATAATAATAAAACAACAGTTATTTCAAAAGTTTACCGATAAACAATTACTAAGGATATTGGGAAAAATCATAGACATATAAAACAAATAAAGAGACGATTTTTTTAATCTAATTCCACTTGATAAATTATTCTTATGAAATATGGATAGAATATTATTTTAACCTAGTGGGTACATATAAAAAAATTCAATTAAAATTTTAGTGTAATAAGAATCAAAGATAGAGTTGTGTGTAATGAAAATATATTCTTTAAGGAGTTAATATTGATGATATTTTTTCTCTTTGAGAATAGATTGACGAAATAATGATCTTCTTGGATATTATATCTGTTATGTCGTAGAAAATTTACCAAAGAAATATGAATTATATATTCATTAATGAATACCATGAAGAAGAAGTATAAATTGAAAAAAATTAATATTATTATATTGATATTTACTAAACTATTTTTTAAGTGGGAATAATTAGGTATATAAAAAAATATAACTATAGGGACTAGTTTTTGAAACTGGATATCTTTCCGAGAGACATGAAATTCACAAAATGGAATGTTGATATCAATTTATAAATGAATGATATGGGAAAATGAAATCATGTTTTCATTTTTATATTAATGAAATAATTTTTTTCAAGAGATAAGTAATTATATTTTTATAACTTTTCAAGGACTATGGAAATAAATTTGAAATTTATATACTTGGAGAGTTGTTTTTTCTTTATTTTTTTGTGTTTTGAAATAAAATAATCCATTTTTATATCCCAGAAAATATGAAATGGAATTGTTGGATAATTTTTCATGGAAAATTTTCATGATGTGTATACACCCATATAGGTTTGGTAATGAAAATAACAGATGTTGAAGCAACAAAATATAAATCATAAGGAATTCATAATTCTATTTGGATTTTTTATTTATCTCACTCTATCATGATATTAAATTGATAATGAAGTAACATTATGTGTATGGTATTATAGTGACAAAAAATAATCATATTTGATGGATACCAAGAATGTTATCAAATTTTTCAAATAAACCATGATATTATTTAGATAAGAAAATAAAAAGAACCCAAAATCTTGGTTAGTGACAATAACACAGATTAGAATAAAGACTGTGGTGATTAAAATTCAACATTAGATAGAATATATTGTTTTGGAGAGAGTTGGGTGAGATAAAATTGAAGAATAAAAATCCATGTGATATTAAGTACTACATAGGCTAAGTATGAGACTATTAAAAAACAGTTATATTGAAATTATCTTGATGAAAGAGAATTGGTAAGTCTTGATAGTGAACATTAAGAAGCTATTTATAATTTCTTGTTGTAATCAAATTTTAATTATTCATCATATGAACCATTATATCACTATAGATCTAAATACATTACTATAAGATATTAATTTTCCAAATATAAGGCACTAAATGGAAAATTCAGGTTTTAATTAATTCCTAGAAGGATTAAAATTATAGATATTTACACAAAGGCAATGTATAATGGCATATTTTATGAATTATATTTGAATATACATGTTCATCCTTTCGCTCCCACCTGAGGCATTTGAGACTACCCAAAATTACATTCGTTTTTTAAATTGGTATAAATCTATATAAATATTGTGTATTTCATTTTTAAAATCCTAATATTGTGTTATTTAAAATAGGGAGATAAGTGAGTGTATGAATTGGAGGAGGGAGAATCATAATCACTTGAAGATAATTAATTATCACAAATGGAGTAATGCACTTTAATGAATTTATTTATGCAGTTGTATGGTTTCATGATATATATCTTAAATGAATGATATTATTTTATGTAATTTTATGTCAGATATTGTGGTTTTTAATAAATATAGAGGAAGAAATTAATGAAACAATAGAATTATTGTAGAATTTTTTATGTTGGGTTTTAATCATAAGTGTGAATAATTAGACGGTTTATTGATTTTTTGAGGTGTTGAGAATGGTTTTGGGTTAACACAAGAAATAAATGATGTTAGAGTTTTGGATTCTGGATGTATGTATCTAGATGATATTATTTAAGGTATCTAAATGTTACCAATTTTATAAAAAATGATGTTTATATGTGTTATATGTGTTTAGAAGATAAAATCTCACTATGTCACAATGATCATCAAAAATAGAAAATATATTTATTTTTTATAGTAGTTTTGTAATCATGATGTGTTTTGAAGATAATATGTTTTAATGTGAAGATATTTTTGGAAGGAATAAGTTATAATGAATTAGAAATATCCCTTTGAGTTTATATTATGATATATAAAATCTTCCATTCAGTTCCAACATTTTTATTGATATATGATGTCACTTATTTTATATAGATTCTTTTTATCAAAAAATTTCAATGAAATAAAAACAAATTAGAAACCTTATGTACGATTTCTTATTCCCAATACATATAAATCTATTTGAGGTAGAGATAAAAATTGGTAAAGGAATGATATTATTGTTATACATAATATGATCTTGGTAAAGATAAATAAATTCATTATGTTTCTAATGCAATGTGAAAAAGGAAAAAAATATATGTTAATACATAAGAGTCCTTAAGAATAAATATAATTTCCTTATTATTTTTCTCACTAGATTAAAAAATGGATAAAACATTGCATCAATATATAAGTATTGATAGGGGAATAAATAATTTTGTTTCTATAATGTTAAATAAAATATTGAAAAAGAAAAAAAACATATTTTGATACATATGGGTTGTTATATTGGATGCATAAAAGCACTTATACGGTGTCAAAATTGTTTGTGTCTTGATATTAATTGTATTATTTATGAGTTAAATTTTCTGTTATAATGGTTAATTGTTTTAACTAATGTGATACCTATAAAAATTAAAACCTTATGATAATAAATATCATCCTTAATGAATTAAACACCACTATTATTCAAAGATACATTTTTAATCAAGATGAGTGTTTTGATGATTATCACCATGTCATGATAAAGTAGATGACAACATTAAATAGTTTGAAGATGAAATAAAATTGGAAGTTCATTATGTAATATGGGATGAAAAAACACTATAATAGGAAGAACCACATTGAAATAACAATATTTAGGAGAAAATTGGAATTCAATCATTCCATGAGATAAATTGGTTTTTTTTCTAAATTCCATTCATTTATTCATTTAGTGATTAAACATATTCCCAAATTTTTTATATTTTATAATGATGAAAAATATCATTTCTCTTGATGGAATACGTGAAGACTTCCTCAAATGGTACTAAATATGAATTATGAATAGTATCTTGTTTTATAGATCAAAATATTTTTTTCCCATTTTTATAATATGAAAATGATATTAAACTGATTCTATAAATAATATAATGAATATGATGAAGATAATGTGATATTTGTGTTAATAAATATATACTATATCATTCTATTGATATTGAGTATTAAAAAAAGGAATAATTTGAAAATATGATTTAAATTTATAATTCTTTAACTCAAATATTATGATGTAAGAAGAATATTAATATTATTATATGATGAGTATTTTTTGAGGAATAATAATATGGAGAGTTTTTGTGTACTATCAAGAACACATTTATCATTTTGAAATTTTCTGAAGAATGTTGATATGAATGTAGTGTTGATAACTGTATTATAGTAGCCAAATACAATGTATTAAATAGGGAGATCTTACATAAAAATGGAAATACATTTAAGATCATAATTAATATCTTGTTCTCATATAATATTAGAGGTAGGATCCTTACGGATTCGAGGGATAATGTATAATCTTAGTATAATATCTATTAAGAAACAACTACGCTATCATTATAATGATAGCATATTTATTTATCCATTATCTTATAATCACATAAAAATATTACTAGGAGTAATGGATATATAATTCCATTTACATGCATTCAGTAGAATAAATTATGTAATATATGCGTCTTATACTCAAATCACACATATGAATGAGTAATCACTCATATTAGTGGTGTACCATCTATAAAATTCATCCATGCCTTCAATTTATTTCATTTAAAATTCATCAGAGTGACATTTTAATTTAAAGAGAGTTTATTGTGGGTTTTACCAAACATAGCTTTTTATTTCAAAGATTAAATTTTAATAAGATTATCACTGATTCATCGCCCCTTTATAGTGATACATCACCAGTATGCAATGAATGTAATATATTCATTATATTGATTTATATATTATATATTTTCTAATTTAGGAGATATAATTTCTTAAATAATTTCCTTTATTTTAATTCTTTATTTTATTTATTAAATTACCAATTATCTAAATAATAAAGAGGGTCCAATATTTGATGGAATAAGTTATAATATTTAGAAAAATAGAATTATAAAAAATATTAAATAATTTCAATTTGGTGTTTTCATTGTAATATTTAATGATCTTTAGTTATGTTATGACTATTGAATAATATGACATGAATAATGTAAAAAATTGGATCATGGTCTAATGTTTCAAAAATTCTCTACTAGAGCATTCAGAAAAAATGTTTTTATGAAAATAATACATTATATATCTTATAAATGAATATTAGATAATTTATAAAAAATTCATAAATTTTTTTCAAAATTTATAGACTATAAACTATATATATTAGTAATGAATTTTTTTCTGACTTGGGGATTCTTTTATAAGAATTATTGAATTTGTTTTTAAAAATTAAAATTTTAATTTTTTTAACTATTATATCATTTGTAAGAAATATTTATGATATATATATTTTATAAATGATTCATATAATATCTCAGGAGATGTATATTTTTAAATTCTCAATAGTTTTATAATAATTATTGGGCTAGATTATATTGTTTACCATCCAAAGTATTATGGTAAAATATGAAATGATAGTAGATACTCAATATTGAATATGGTGATATTATTTAAGAGAGATTTTTTCTATATTATGCAAAAATATTAGTATAAAGGAAAAATTTATAGATAATAATTATTAGATAATAACATATATATCATGTAATTTTAAATTAAGAAAAAACAAGTTCAACATGAATATACCATTCTGTAGTTTTTTATAGAAAATAGACCTATTCTGTTTCAAAGATAAATGATTAATAATGAAACATAAGGGGGGGGGGTATAAGAGGTATGAAGGAGTAAAAAATATTTATAATATTATAAATTCAATTTGAAGAACTGATGAAAATAATTTTTTAAATAATTCAAATAATATGAGCTTATGTATAAAGTGGATTAATATTTTTAGATATATTTTTTATGGGTATTATAACTAAATAAATGATAAATATAAATAATTTAATATTTCATTTAATAGATAAAAAATAAAAATGTTTTAAATATGTTATGGTTTTTAATAATTAATTTCATATCATTTAAGATGATTGTGATGATGTTTGGGAGGAGATTAATTTCTAGAGGTAGAAATACCGTAACATAAACTCTACAATGAGTGAGTTTAGTGTGTAAAAACATAGATAGTAAGAAGATATTAATTTTTTGAATGAGTCCATAAAATATTTGTAATGTATAGGTTTGTTGTTATATTAAATATAATTAATATAAAATAAAAAAATTGATTAGAATTTATTTACCATTTACAATTTTCTTTTACATGATAATTAAAGGTATAAGATTATTAAAATTTAACTGTATAATGATATTTAAAAATAAAAAAATTTGATATTGAATAAAATTTGAATTTCATAACTATGGGAATGAAATTTTTTCTAAATAAAAAGTTTATAAAATAATTAATAATTATAAATATGTGTTTGATTAGAAAAATTTTTTTTTACATGGTAAATAATTAGGTGAACTATTATATAGAGATTCATAACATGGAATATTTAAAGATAATAAAATTTATAAAAAATAGACTAGAATGATGATGGGAAAATTGTGAACCAAAAAAAGGTATTAAAATATGTGAACAGAAAATAAGATATTATTGTTTTAAAATGTTTGAATGCACTAAGAGTTTATAAAATAAAGAAAAATATAATAGAAAAAGTGAACTATAACATGAAACTATAAATAAAATCTAATCCCAATATATTTAATCTAATCGAGATTTTTTTGAAAAATATTATTTCACCTATGATGCTATATATTTTCATAATTCTAATATTTTTTAATGTATAATAGAATATAAATTATTTATAGTTTTTCTAAACCCTATTAAGTGGTGTCATAAACATAAATTTGTTTCAAAATATATTCAAGGGGATATATACAAATTTATTTTGGGGGAGGTTATGATAGTTAGATTATGAGGTTTTATATATTCTAATATAGTTTTTATAGTTTAAAACATTTCACAGATATCAAAAATATGTACAGCGAAATACCTTTAGGTTAATTTGGCACTGGATTATTACAAAAATAAATAATATTTGACACTTAATGGTATTTTTTTATATCACACGGATTTAAAAAATACCTTAATAATTATAAAATATAATTTGAATGAATCCCTGATCTTAGAAAATAAAAAAACCGATTGAAGGTAATAATAAATATGAAATAATTGGGAAAGATATAAAAATTATTAGAATTCATTATATTGGATTCCAAAAACATAAAATTCATTACTTAATTCAATTATTAAACAGTAGAAATTATTTGAGTTACAAAAATACTGTTAGTTTGATTAAATTATGTGACAATGAGTCTACTATAATTGTAAAATAGAAGGGAACTTTCATTTTAGGAGGATTGTAAGGAATTGGAAAAAAATTGTTATCCTATGTGAGTTTCATAGTAAGTGGAATAAATATTTCCCAACCATTAAATATTAAAAAAATTATTTTACAATAATTATATAATAATAATATAAGATAAATTAAAGAAGTTTTAACTAATAAGGATTCTATGAATTACTTTTAATTGAAGAGGAATATGTTTGATGTATATATTTCATCCCTGTAATGAGAATTTATAAGAAAATATTACTTATTTTAAAGGAAAGAGATTTCAATATAAATGATTTTTAGTATCTCTTTATATAGAAGAGTTATATATTGTGGGACAATAAATGAATAGTGTTATGCCTTTAATTGGTTGTAGATTAATGTTCGTTATAAAATAAATTTATTATTTTGATAACTCCATAGGTTGAATAAAATAATATAGATTGTTTTACAAAAATAAATTTTATATTAGGCTTAATGTCCCATGATCAGATAATATTTTTTTTATCAAATGGAGTTAAATGTTTATTAGAATCATAATATACATGGTCATGATTTTATTCTATGGACTAAATAAATAAAAAAAGGAATGTAATTAAAAGAATTAAAATAAATAAAATAAGAATTTAAATTTAAATTATGATTAGACTCTCAAGAAGATTTTGAAAAGTTATTATATAAATAAGTATACAACAAAAAAATTGTAATTGTTGAGTCTTTTTTATATGATTCCTAGAAGTAGTATGTTCCCTTTTTAGGATTTTTGAATTTTTGGTTAATATTTTGAAATTCAAAAATATATAAGGCTATTCTTGGAAAGACATATAATTATATAATTTTTTATTAAATAATCATCAATTGAAAAAAAATTCTAATCGCATCTGCATGGTTTCATTCATGGCTAGGTTAAACATTTAAGCTAATCATGAGACATGATTTTTCCCCAAATTATATAGTATGTTAAGATATATGATTTTTCTAACTATTCAAGATAACCACTCGTGTTTGGGATCATTTAAAAATTTTATATTTTTACAGACATTTTAACACCCCATAAATCCATTACTCAACACAATCTACCTTGGATGATTCTAGATAATCCTTATGGTAGTTTTCATCCATCTCCACCACTAAACAATGAATTTCAAGTGAGGGTTACTCATTAACAAGTCGAAACAATGGTTTTAATTTTGAATTTTCATTGGAAAAAGAATCACTATAATGGTCTCTCTCATTCCTGAATATGGTGATATTTGTATGGTATTTTTCAATTAATTTGATTTGTAAGTGAAGATTTTTCTAAACAATCTAGAATGGTCCAAATGCATTCAATCTTTATTTATTTTTCTAATCTGTCATTCAAGGGAAGAGGTGAAACCCTAACAAGACATGAAGGCTAAAGTGATAATAATTGACCCATAGGTCTTAGGAAATCAACCCAAATAAAACAACATTGAACTGCTCCTCCAAAGAAAATGTTGTGACGTAAGATATACACCTTCACATGGATGGTAAGATATTTTCCCTATATAGAGCTACATAGTCTTGGTACCTAGGGAAACCCCATACCCTCTCATTCTACCATGTATGGTTTGATATTCTATGGTGAATTCGCTTACTCTGAATTCCAATATGTGGCCTTGTTCCTTGTAATCTCTAAGGTACATCTACATTTTCAGGTGTACTAAAGCCCTTGTGGTGGCCCTAAGGCCTTGAGGTGGACCGAAGGCCTTATTTTAGCATAAAGGCCTTGAGGTATCCCAAAATACTTAATTATATTTATGTCCTTGGTTGGCCTTAATTCCATGAAGGATCTGAGGACCAAACCGGTGGCTAGAATACCCAAACAGATGAATTTTTCTAGCATCTACATTAACAGACATTACTGAATACAGTCACTGCTATAGTCCAACTACATTACTACTACAATTACTTGAAAATATGACACCTCACAAATTTAATCTCATATTCTATGGGATTCACATGTATGTGCCTATTATCATTCATCTTTTTTTATTATTTATTTAATAATGAATTTGGGAATTCTAGAAAAGCTCCATTTGTTAAGTGGATTTGATCAAATCTATGGTTTAGATAATATATTATACATAATTAGTTAATTGTTAAATTATAAAATGAAAAATTAATATATGTGTTTTAATTCACTAAGTTACATGTTTAATTCTATATAATTATTTTGAACATGTATAAAAAAAATCATAATATATACAAATTAAAATGGAAGAAAAATATTTTCCCACAATGGAACATTGAAAAAGTAAATGAATCCAAGAATTACAAACTATGTATTATTACATATAATGGATAATTTCAATCATTAAAAGTGAAAAAAATATTCTGAAAATTAATACTACAGAATGAAATTTTTATAAATAGGAAATCCACTAGATCATCTTCACCATTGAGAAAAACATTTAGTCGAAATAACCTATAATGAAAAAAAGTTAGTAAATTAGAATGAATTTTATATACTCAAGGAATGAGTAGGGTTATATGTGATGTTAGAATTTTAATTGCATATGGAATGTAATGGGGGAATTATAGCTATTTTATTTCATGAAAATTTGGTATACAACTATTGGGTACAATAATATTAAGCATTTAACCATTATAAAATTACTAGTATTGATGGACCCATTTTATGAATATATTTTTGGATATTATATGTAATTATTATTTGAATTAATTTATTATTATTTATAAAATTTAATTGATTTTATGTTTTAACTAAGGATAAATAGTTTGATGAAAAAATTGAGATGAATTTAGTAAGGTAAAACCACTTCTCACCGTGCTACAAAGTGGCACAATATGACTCCATATATTTTAGGATATATTGAATATACAACATAGTACAAGATGCATCCTATTTTGTAAGAATGAATAACCAAACTACATAGTTAATGGAAAAAATCCCAGAGCTCAAAAATGAAGAACCCAACTAAACTGGGTGAAGCATGCTAGAAATAAAAATTACATACAATGTAAATATTTTACATGTTGGGTAAATGGAGATAATTTAAGGATGTGAGTACTTATAAAACATGATCAAATAACATAGAACCAAAAATTATAGATATTTAAAACCAATTAAACTATATATAAATTATTGGACATATTAGTAAAATGATGATTTATGAAAATTCTTTAGCAAAAACAATTTTTAAACACCCATGGCTGATCCATTAGTACCCAAAACCCATTAATAGACCTTTTTGATTCCATAATGCCTATTCCATGCCTATAAATAAGAGTATAGGGTTGGATTGAAGGTCATCAATTGGAGAGGGAATATCTGGATGATGACCTATGAATGATTTATTCCCCTGCCTTCATTTTCATTTATTTTCATTATTATGAGATATCTCACCTCTCCCGAATCTACTCCTCTTATCCATACGTAGGGACATAGTTCCAATTAGTGACTATTAAAGGGGGAGGCTAGACCCATGTGATTATCAAGAGATTTAGTGATTCATTTTAATAAGTTTTTTCTTATTTCAAAATATGGATTCAATTATTTATTCATTTTTAATTTCTGAATCCTGGTAAATTAGGATTTGAATTTATTAATTTAAAACTACTCTGGTCAACGATTCACATCTCTCTATTAATAATTATTTTTTGTATATAGTAGAATAAATAAGGGTTGGGTGTTTATTTATTAATAGTAATCATCACATGTGTATAATTGTTTTATGGAATACTGTGTTATTAGTATGAAAACAATTTTAGGTCGGAGATTTCCCTATTTAATCAAGAATACCTGCTGAAACTCTACACACATAAGAAAGACGATTGACCAATATGATTTTTCAGATAAGAATATTATCATCATAACCATCTGACCAATGGAGGGAGAGAGAGAGTACTCCGTAGATGAGCCTATCTCTTATTCATCAGCATAATAAAAAGGGGTAAATTTTGGAAACCCTAATAGTGGGACACTGGGTGAAGCCAAACCTTCTCTGGTCACTGTCGATCACAATTATTTTTAATTAAATTAAATCAAACTACCTCTTTCACTCACTTTATATTTATTAATTAAAACCAATTTATCAGAAAACCAATAAAAGGATACAAAATAGTTTTGTGTGGACTCATCCTTTGGATACAACCTATAGTTATCTTTTATAAAATAATTATGTAATTAAAATATTGTTTTTCCACACCGCATGAATGGTGATATTCATGTATATAGATTACATAAATAAAGCTTATTTTGATGGTATATATATATATGTTTATAATAAATAATAAATTTGAAAAAATATATTTAATTATGAATATAAAAAAAATAAAAATTTATTTTTTTAAATTTCCTTTTAGTTTAAATAAATAATTTTTCTAATTTCCATTTTTTCTAAACATTTACTTGAATTAGTGATCAAAACAAAATAGACTAGTTAAATACATTCGACGATTATTAATATAAGTATATAAAATCATATATATAGAAAATTAAATATAAATAATTATTATAAAATGAATCCTGGAAAATTGTAGAAATTTTATTTTAAAACGTAATTATTATTATACCATATATGTTTAAAAGTAAAATTTATCATATTTTTTAGGAGTAATTAAAATAATTTTCATATATATATATTTATATATATATATAAATTAATACCATTTATACATTTATAATTATTTGGTTATTAATAAGAATATAATGATTTATTGTTGGAAATATATTTGTTTTCAAATAATTATTTTCATTAATTTCTCTGTTTTTTTCATAATAAATTAAAATGGTAAATATTTAAGAGTACTTTTAATGAATTTTAACACAAATAAATAATTAAATTACCATTTATATAATTAATATTATATTTCATGTAATAATAATTTATCTGGTTTTTTTCATTAAAATGTAATTTTGTAAGAAGGCATTTTATAATTTATACATTTATTATTTTAAAATAAATTTCTAGCACTTCACTAAATCTAGTTTAAAAATATGGATATACTATATTGAATATTCACATCAAAATTATGTAATAATGTTAACTTTATTTTTTGTGTGTAAGAAATACATTACCAAGGTATACGTGTGTTACAACATTTAAAGTTAAAATGAGTAAGAGGAGTTAAAAAATAATGTATGTTTGAAGGAATTCCCAAATCACATTTTATATTTTTCATTAATTTTGGAAATTGAAACTGCATTCTTCAAAATACTACATTAATTTTATATTACCAAATGGAAATTTACAAAAATTCACCCTCTCACCAATAAAGTGGCCCCTACACTACACATTTCATCCCTCAAAATACCCTTAATTTTATCAATAATTACTAATAAAATTATCTATTTGATCATTTAATCCCATGTTATGTAGCTTTTGGGAAAAATAGAATTAACCAATTTCTGCTAAAATAAGAAGTTTTCTAAAAGAAGATAAGATTTATTATTTGTTATTAATGAATTTTTATCATTCATCATTATTTATATTTTTTGTTTAACTTATTTATGTTAAAAATTATCACATTAATAAAATAAAAATTATAAAAAATAAATTATGCAATTGTTATATTTTAGTTAAATGTCTTTATAATCGTTATTATCTCTTAATTATAACATGTTCTGGTTTGGGTTGATTTCAAAATAGACTTGGATGTTGCTAAATTTCTTATGATTTAAATACATGGGAACTAATAAATATAAATATATGATAGTAATACATAAATAATTTTTTTATAGTTTTGGAATGAATATATTAGTTTTTAACACACTATTAATATTTAAATCCATGTTTGTTAAAATTAATGTAACATTCACGTTAATGATTTCAACTTTCCAAATATTAACCTAAACTCCCATAGAAAAAACATATAACATAATAACTTCCCAAGGAATATATCTTCTTGAAAATTATATATTTTAGAAATGTTTAACTCATAAACATGGAATGATAACAGTTACTATAATTCAAAAATAGATAAGGAATGATTGAAACTACTAAAAAATGATGTGCAGTATACAATAATAATAAGTAATAACATTATAATATTTTAATATAGAAGATTTATAAAAATTAATTCATATTAATTTAGTTATTAAATATAATATTAATGAGTCTTATTTTATTATACATGAAGTTAGTGTGTAACTCAGCAATTGGGAATACATGATAATATTTTTTGATGAAAAAATCATATTTCCTTAAGACATTCACCACCTTATTTGAAAAGTCCTTAAAATGTTTTATTTATACTACCATATAATTTTATCATATTGTATTTCACATTTATTCTTTGGGGGTTATAATTTTATACTCATTATCCCATTTTCTATTGATTCTTATTATATAAATATGACATATTATGGGTTTATCATATAAAATCCCATTCCCTAAAAAAATTTACATGTTCATGAAATATTTTATTTTTTATTTTTCATAAACATCCACCGAGATTCATGCTATTAAAATTTTCATTTAATTATTTTTATTTATAAATCCATATAATTAAATTTATTTTAATATATTTTGATTTAAACATTACCAGTTTTATATGGGTTTCTCTTCCAAAATCATTTAGGAAATGAGATTTCTATGTATTACTATCAATTGATATAAACTGAATGTTACGTATATCTAAATCTATCTTCATAATTTTCTCATAATGTCATTTTTTGTTTATATTCTTTCTCAAAATTTCAAATCTTGTTGGATTAAATTCACCAGGAATGATGGTTGTAAGTGGAACTACTATTTTCTATTCTTTTTAGTACAAAATATATTTTATCTATATTCTTATTTTTAATATAGTTTTATGTATTTTAATTTTAATACTTTAATTATTTAAATTTATTTTTTATTAATACTAAATTTATTATTAAAATGTTGTAATAAAATATTTTTTTTTGATTTTCCTCTTTCTTAATTTCTCTCAATATATTGTTGATATTTCATTAGAAATCATCCTTTACAGGTTTTAATGGTTATATAATTTTTATCATTAAAATTTTGACACTAATGTATAATATTTCTTTAAATAAATGTTATAAAAAAGAAAAAGATACTTCTTATTATTATAAAAATGATTTCCTAATTTTCCACTGAAGTGTATTTGTCTATGAAATTATATATTAAATGTTTGAAGTGATTAATTAGGGAAATGTTCAACGAAACATTTCACATTTTTTATAAGAATGATTTATTTATTCATTGTGGAATATTTTATGATACTTATTTAATTCCCATGGATTATTAATGTTATACTTTATTTATGAATTTAACAATGTTCATCTAATATATATATATATATATATATATATATGTTTTTCATTATGTTCCTAGAAATATAAGAATTATATATCACTCCAATGAATAATTTTTAAATTTATATATAAATAGAAGATATGTAAGGTATTAGGAATAATACCCAATCCATGGTGTTTTTTGTTAATGTGGAATAAGCCCAGTACATTATTTTATTGGAATCTTTCCACTTTATGATAGTATCAATAAAAAAATACATATGAAAGAATGATTCTCTATGATAATTATTATACCTCATTTATCATTTATGAAACATTGCAATGTTTTTTTCAAAGATCATGATTATTGACACATTTTTTCACACACTTATACCTCATTTTTTTATAATATACCAAATCCATCTGTTATGATTCATGATTTGGGATCAATATTTTTTTGGGTATTCAAACCCTATCCTATGTTCTGGTAACTTGACAATTTTCCCATACCCATATGTTTATCATTGGCTCACTTATGATATTTTAATAATATAACATATATTTACCCATACCGATATTCTGAGAACATCCTTTTATTATCTTTCTATCACAAAGTAAATGAAGAGAAGTATTATGTGTGAAATTTCATAAAAGTCATCATATGTTTATAATAATTTGGTATTTATTGGAAAATAACTATAATGTAAGAAATCCATGTTTTAATTACTAAAAAAAAATAATTATAAAGGGTTTGGGTGTGATTTATTATATCATTAAAGGGTTATGAATATAAAATTACCTATTATGTATTTATATTTTGCCTTGATCATCGTAGTTTGTATAAAAATAGTGTGTAGTTATTTTATGGGGATTATTTCATTGATATTAACTGGATAGATCTTATGTACACCAGGGTTAAACTGAATTCATTATAAGTTGATTTAATTATGTCACAGTTGGTCCCAAAGTTACATAGGTTAAAATGAGGGTTTTATAATATGAGACAAATCAGTATTGATATTTAATATTTTTATGATAGTTTTAATCTATTTTATTATATTTTATCGTGATTTTTCTGAACCATTTTTTTATATATCATTGGAAATAAGATAATGAGAATGAATCGGTTAATGGTATGTCTCTAGAAATTCGTATGTGTTATAAACATGTAATGAAGAATAATTGGAATTAATTTTAATGGATAATGAAAATATTATAAAATGACTAATATATGGGAAAATAAAAGTCCACATAGCTTACCTAATATAGTGATGTTTATATATAATTTTAAATTATATCTTTAGTGATGTTTGTCTTTTGGATACCCTTAACAATTTTCATTAGTGTGAGGTTACTAAAATTTATGGGTTGAAATGTTTTAGGAGCAGGATTGACTATGACATACCAGATTTACATATGTATTTTTTTTCCAAGATATATGTTTTATTCTATTTAATGACAAAAATTATTATTAGAAATTTATTCAAAAAATATTTGAATCCGAATAATAAAAATTTATATATTCATCATGAAACATTTCAACAATATTACTTGAAACTAACTCATACATACAATGGATTAGTATATATCATGCATAATAGAATATATTAAAACATTATATAACAAAAATAATATTAAATTTTGATAAATAATACTTTTATTAATATTATTTCCCATGGATCATCTTCACCCTTGATAAAAACTATTAAGATAACTAAATCGATAATTAAAAAAACATCAAAATAGGAGAAATATTCTTATCAACTTTATATATGAGAATTTATGAAATTTTTAGTTATAATCAAATGAATCTATATAATATAATGTGGTTAATATAACTATTATTTGATCGTTATAATGTCTTATATAACCACTTGCATTAATATTAGTAAACATATTTACGGTTTAGTAGTACAAGTTTATAGTTGAAGTAAATAAAATTTATTTATAGGTTATATATATATTATTAATTTTTTATAAAATAATATAAATTATTTTAAAATAACATATTAATATTTAAATTCATTTAAGAATATATTTATTATTCAAATTATTTTCAAGAAATATATATATATATATATATATATATATTTTAATTTATTACATTAATGAATTATTTCAATAAACTAATTTGATGATATAAAATTATTGATTAGTAACTTATCTAGGAAACAATATAATAATTAAAATTAACAACAACTTAATAATTAATATTTAAAGATATATATTTTATTTAAGAAACATAGTTATTATTATTTGTGATATTTTTAAAATATAAATTCTTTATATTTATATTATGAGATTTGAAAAAATTATTATATATATACAAATAAATAAAATTCATATAATGATTTTTTTAAAGAATGGATAAAATATTGTAATATTATTAAGAGAACTTTTTTGAAAAATTAATTTTCATTATTTTGAAAATTTTTATCCAAAAAAAAATAAACTGAAAAATATTTAAGAATTAATTTCTTGAAATTTATTATTTATATATATAACCTAATAAACATATATTCATAATGTAATGTTACTTGGGAAAAAATAATCATAAATCCAATTTTTGGTTAAAAAACATTCTTTTATAAGAAATTGGTTTCGCTATAAATTTTAATTTTAAAATTATCTTCTTTACCTTATAAATATTTAATTTAATAAAATAAATTTCATCATTGGAATCATTATTTTAGTATTACGTGATACAGTCAATCTCATTTTCTTGAAGAATAATATGTTACCAATGTAAAACCATGTTACTACATAAAAGGGTAACATGAGGTAAAAGAGTTAATATTTGGGGTAAAATTATAAATTATAAATTATAACAATAAATATTCTCCAAATTTTTGGATAATGGAATTATTGACCTCACCAAATCAATTTGCTCTTAATTACCCACTTTGGATATAGTATCTTAACAAACGACCTTCCTTTTACATCAAAGAATTAATATTTACAAAAATAAAACTCATTCTAAACTATAAAACTAACCCTATTATACTAATATGGATCGACATATTTCTTGTGGTATTATATTTATTTTCTAAGTTAACTCACTCCCATGTAATCCTATTCTATGTTGGGTATAGGTTAGTCTTAATATAATGCATCAATTACTTAAAAAAATAATTCTACTATGAAAAAACACATTTTCTTCTTTGTAAGTAATTAATTATTATATATATAAATTTATAAATCTTATTCACATATTTGATACCCCTAAAAAATTTAATCAATAAATAACAAATTTTAATTGCCATGTGAAAAAGGTGAACCATTCTTTTTGATAGTCTATGTGATTAGAACTCTATAGTTATGTGAGGGTTGGCCTAGAGTAATATCTGGATGAGTTACAACTTGGGATATTTCTCAGGGGGTGAGCAGGTGAGGAAAATAAACAATGAATGAACATATGTTGGTCTATGAGTATATTCATTATTTTAATAAGTAACCACAATGGTTAATTTCATCTGGTATGTGGGGAATGAAACCGAGGTATTTCTAAAAATACAAGGCTTCATTTTACCATTTTCATGATCCAGGAATGTTATTGAGTTACAAAATGGTATCAAAGCCAATATCCCAGTTGAAGTGTAGTAACACCACAATGGTTTGAGTTATTGGGTATATAATAAGGTAATTATATATTAAATTTGATTGATTTAAACAACCCTATAAAATTGATATTGAAAAGGATAAATATTGTTTCCTATGTTAGATAAGAGCACATTTCGTTTTTAGAGCCTACCTAATTATAACTCCAATGTTAATGGATGATTATAATAGAGTATATTCATGATAGGAGACATCTTGTGATGTTTCTAAGGGTCCATGGGAGTGAGGAAAATGAATCAATAACGAATATTTTTTTCATTACAAGGATATACATTTGTTTGATATGTGACCTTGATGGGTAATAACATGTTGTGTATTTGGAATGAAACCAAGGTGTAACTAGAGACACATGAGACTAGATGAACATGTTCATGGCCTATGAAGGTTGGGTAATGAAAATATAAAACATAATAAAATTTTATTCATCCATTACTAACATTAAAATAATATCATTAGATTTATTCAATAATGAAATATATGTAAAATATATTCACAAGCATACTCGTTTATTAATTATTATAAATCCTTGTTTGTGTGGATTTTACAACATATATAGATGAATCTATGATTTTTTATAATGTATGGTTATGAAAATTAAATTAATATAAATATATTATATTAATATGTAAATAATATTATTTTTCTCATTCTTGAATTGAGATATTACTATCTAACACATTATTAATATAAAAGGTCACGTTTGTTTGAATTACCAAGACATGTTTGGTTTGGAATTCATCTTAATGAATCATTTTCAAAACTCCCATAGAATTAATTTGGAACTTTATCCATAATGATGTTACTAATGTTATACTATTTTTGATATAAAATTTATAATTAATTCATGACTATATAATTTTGGGAAAAATCTATTATATGGAAATAAATAAGAACCATTTGAAAGTACTCCAAACTGACAATCAATTAAGGAAAAAAAATTAGTAATAATTTTTTTTAAATTAATATAAAAGAGTAATAAAATAATTAGTAAATCTTATAGAGGTTTTTAAATATATTATTGATGTTTTTTATTAATTATAACATATTTTAGAGTATCAAGCAGGTGGGAATCGAAGGTGAGGATTTTTATTGACTCAAAATTTATTCATTTTGTCTTACTCATTATTATTTGACTATATACTTCAATAATTATTTCACTCTATAATATTATTCCGATAAATTTAATTTCTTATTCACTTTTAGGATATATTCAGTTCATTCTTATAATACCCTTTTTTATTTATTCTTATATCATAACATATGACATTGTATGGGTTTATCATCTAAATTTCTTTTTATTGTGATATTTTACAATTTAACCCATTATTATATATTACGTTGTGTGTATAGTTATCTGTTTATATTTTTTATCATGAAATGAATGTAATTATTGTTATTTAAAAATCCATATTATTCTCTTTACTTTAATATATTTTTCTCATGTAAGTCCCATAGGAGAAAATAGTTATACCGAGAGAATAGTGTTAAGAACTTTTTGTCCTCTTTTTAAAATTTACTTCATTAAAATAAACCATTTGGGCTAGTTTTGACATGATACTATAGAGTTGAATAAATTTTTCCTCACCCTAAATACATTAATATGATTATGTTTAAGGAAGAGCATTCATTTTATAGGGTTTGACCATAATGTGTGAGCCTACTACATGCTGAAACAAGATGTTATCCCATGATACATATATTTCACTATCAGTACAGGTGGTTGGGTCAATAATTATCCTAATCCCACGATACCTATGCCATACACTTACTATAAATCTTTTAAATATCTCATGATAGTTTCAACGAAATATTGAACAAATAGACGAGATATGTATTTTTCTGAGTGAATGTTTCATCATAAATAGATGTTTTATCATCCAATTTGAGCTAGAAATATAATATATTGGAATCTTAGATTACTCTAATCAATAGAAACTACTTTAATATTTAACTAGAGAATAAACAATAAATTTATTTGTTTCTTAACCCATATCATGTAGTTCCCTTTGTAGATCATTGTCATATTATTATTTAATCTCATCACTATACACATGGGAAAAGTAGATATTTTGAACTCATTATCCTCATCTCTAAGACCCAAAAATCTTATATTAAAAACACTAAATTATAAGGTATATATATATAAATAACACAAAAACCATTATATTCGAGAACCACTTTTATATTTTCACCCTCATTCTCACAGACATCAACTTTTTAAAATAAAAATTATCAATAATTTTTTAATATCTCACTCCAAAATTATCAATTTCATTGATATTTACTTGTTTATTAAATTTATATCATTTAATGGATCATTTCATTTTTAATAACAAAAAATGGAATACCAAGAGGAATTTAGGAACCATTAAATCAAAATTGGAAATACTCATTTTCTGTTTCTGGTTCCCCATAATATTTATAGGATTGATTACTAACTCCATCATGTGGCTGTGATTCCCAACCAATATATTCCAGAACAATATTATTTCAACTTATATTACAAAATAGGTATCTTTTTCCTTTTTTAACTAATTCAAACTCAACCTTACACAATAGGAATTGTCTCTCATTTCAGTATGAAAAAGAACTCAACAAATACTCCCTCCCACAACATAATGAATTTTGAAAAATCATCTTCAATAATTATTTAGACTATAAAACCCACATTTTATAACAATAATGTTTTCAAGAGTTAGTATCCATGAATTTAAATAATTAATCATAAAACTTAATAATTAATTTCTCTATAAAATAGCAAGAGTTTTATTTTTTATTAATGTCATCTATTTGTTCTCTAGACTAACATTTTTCATCATGGAATGAGGATCACTAAATCCAAAAACGTCTTAAATAATATTTAAAATTATATGATTTAATGACTAATGAATATATCATACATTTTATGTTTTTTTTTCTCATTCCTATGTAAAATATAAAATCTCCATATTTTAATTTACCACACCAATAATATTTTAAAATAATTGATTTAAATAAAATATATAGATTATTAAAAAAATAAAATAATTCTAACACAAACATACAATTAATCTTTGAATTATTATTACTATGTATATAGATTCCTATGTATACATACTATAATTATATTAACCTAGGTGCATCCTGATGACTATAATATAATGGTAAATGGCTATATAGATGCATCATGATGTATCCACAGGGTAAAATTGTGGTTACTAAAACAATAAATAAGACTCACAAAACCAATGGAATAATTATTACATATAGGGAAGATTGTAATTTTTTTATTACAAATAAGAATAATCAAATTCTTTATTTATTTTCAGAGTCACTTGAAAAATTGTCAACAACATATTAACCATAATAACTTACTAAAAAATTATTTGATAATTTGGTTAAAAATTTAGACAAAAGAAACATGTCTACAATAATTCCTCTAATTAATTTATTTTAAAAAAAACACATAAGAATCATTTAATCATACCCTATCTCAAGTGAGAGTAATATTAGATCATTACCATATTATAATGTAGTATATTTGACATAACTATATCCCTTGATAACAAGTAATATTTGAAAAGGTCATTCAAATTATTTTTATATAAAATTACTCCAAATAAGCCAATAAATATATCTATTTGAAATATTATTCATAATGGATAATGAATAATTTTACATTATCGGTATTATCCCCATTAGAAGGAAACCTATAATGAGTCATGTAACTATTCTCACAAAAATTGGTAATACAATTAAATTCTTAATGAGTTTATTGATTCCACATATTTTAAGTTAAATGGTATTTTTGAATAGGATTCTTTATCCTTTAGTCTGAAACGGTCCCATCTGAAAATATTTAGGATAAAATATCTTAAATGAATTCTTTATATTTAAAAACTCATCATTTGGATCACCATCTTCTATACCTATTTGATGAAATGATATGTAATATCAACATGTTTTGATGAAATGTTTTGAAACATTATATTGAAATGATCAATATCTCATTGGTTGTCATGGAAAATAAATAGTGGGTACTTATCCTCAATACATCAATCAGTCTGTTAAACATGCATCCATATCAATTGAGTACATGTATATGTTGCAGTTATGTACTTGATCTCAACTATTTTAAAAAAACTAAAAATGTCAACACGAATTTTAATGTTAAAAAACTTCCACCATGAAAATATTTACCACATAAAGTGGAATTATAATCAACATATTTTCAATCATAATCAATAGGCATAAAAACTTTCAACGTTAAAATTTAACCAAATATATATAGTAGGCCTAGCCTTTGTGTATTTGTTAGACCGTTGGATTTTATTGGAATAAAATTGGGTTTTATATCATATATAAAATTAAATAATTATATAATATGAGAATTTAACACCATGATTACTTATGAAATATTTCTTTTTAAAGACATTATTTCTCTTTGATAGCTTGCAAAATACAAAAAACCCAAGTGTTAATGAACTATAATATTATATACCATTATAATTTATCCATTAAATTGGAAGGTTAAAATTAAATTGAATAAAATATGTAAATTATATGGAATAAAAAGATATAAAATAAATATATTGTATATATTTTGAATAGAAATAAAATATGTATGATTTGAAAGAAGAGTATTTTTTTTAAAAAATGGTAATTCTCCAGGAAAATATTTGAGTCACATTTTTGACAATTATATTATAATTTTATTTTATAAATTTTATTAAATTAATTATAAAAAATAAACATAATTTTTGAAATAATCATATTAATATTTTATTGTATTGAATTGTTTATTTGATTGATAAGACATATTTTTCGATGAATATTAAAAAATAATTGGTTTTTTTAAAACAGACATTTATTTTGATGAATTTATGAACTTTGTTTTTGTACTATTGTGATTTTAAAATTAAAATTAATAAAATTATAAATATTTTAAAATTGGGTTATTCTGAATAAAAAAATTAGAATTTTCAGTCAATTTAGGTCATTGTAATAAATTTAACTTCAATTTTTATATAAAAATGTTTTAAATTATTGAATATTTTCTCTTTGAAAAACGCTATCGCATTGGATTGTTGGGTTTAATTTTAAATTAAATTCTTACAATTATATGACATTAAAACTGAAAAATGGATTAAATATTATTAATAACAATAATTTATTTTATATAATAATTTAAAGTAAATATTTGACCATAATTAATAATAAAATCATTAGAAATTATTTATTATGGTTAATGTAAAAATGGTTTACCGGGGGGTTAAACATCAATGGTAAGGGTCAGACATGACCGAAATAATTTAAAACACCCCATTTATAGAAATATTCCTACCTTAATTATTCTAGGATCAATAGTGGCCCAGTTTGGATACTTATGGAATGTAAAAAATGTTGATACACCTTTTTCGTTTGAAAAAATACAAGTTTATAATCCACCACAATTATAAAATTCTACACCACTCATATCCTCTTAAATTATAAAAAACATATTTTCAAACAATATATACCCAAAAAATTTCCATAATTTTATAAAAATACCATATATCACTTTATTACCATAAATATTTCCCGGGAAGGATTTTCATTCAAACCTAAGGAAGTTGTCCAAAAATGGGGTAATATATTAAAAAGAGTGTTTTTTTTGTTTTTTCTAAATTATCTAAAAATATTATTTAAACATGACTATGTAGTATCCTTATTGTATTAAATATACTAATATGTTATTATGTTATGGTAATTACAAATATGTATCTCCTCTTCTATCAAATGGGAAACAAAATTATTGATCGTTTGTACAGAGAACAACTTCCTTACAAACATATGTCATTTTTTTCCTTTCCCACCATTAAGGGAAGAATATAATTTTACATTTAAAATAATTATATGATATTTATGATATTTTTATACTTATATAATCTTACTATCACATTAACCATATTAAATTCCATTCCTTTTAAATAATGATAGCTTTGATCATGTGTACTGAGACTACTGTATCACAGAGTGATGTGATTCATTTTTCACATTCTCTTTACAGAAATTAATATTAAGAACAATTTAATAGATATTATATATAAATATATGTAAATATATTTATGTTTTAAAAATTATATGTTACTTAAATCCTTACCCTTTCCCTAGTTAATTAAATGATAACGTCACTCATCCATATATATATCCGACCATCTTCATGAAGCCATATAATCAATTCTCAAAGTTCAATTTTAAATAATTATTCTAAACATGTATATAATTAAAAAATTATATTTACATGATTAATATCACTTTTTATATGATGTACCTACATAATATTCTAAATGACCAGAACTATGATGATAAGACATGATTGATCATATAATCTAATTAAAATAAGAAATATTGAGAATAATGAAATCTTACTAATTATAGGGATGTAAAATTTTATAAGAGTATATTATATGACATTTTAAATATTAATATTTGTCTAGTATAAATTAACTAAATGATTAAATCCTATATATAAGAGATTACATAATGTTGAACAAAAATGAAGTGTGAGACAAGGGACTTCCTCTAAATTTTCCTTTATTAAAGTGTATTGTAATATTATGTTCAAAATTTAGTTTCTATGGGCTATATACATCCGATTTTACATGTAATATATTCAATCCTTAAAATTAGTGGTAATTTAATTTCTAATTTGAATTATTTATTCATAGAGAATTTGATTTGAAAATTACCATGTGGTGAATTATTTTATAACTCAATTTCCTTTCACTGTGTTATATTATTTATTTGCTGTCTTTGATATTCTACAAATATGTGTTAATTTAGTTTCTGTTATATTTTTTTTATTTCAATATTTTTATCATAATTTAAATTTAATAAACATAATCAATTCATTGATTTATTTTCAATCCATGGTTATGATCTTTGTTAGAGTTTATTTCACAATCACATTTTATTCTAGATTATTTGATAATGAATTTCTATTAATGGAAACAATTTTATAATTAGCTAATTAAAAAATTCATAAAGTCCAATTATTCATGATTTTATCGAGTAATATAATAATTTTTCCTACTCTTTATTAGTTAAGATAATTGTGAAAATGTTTTTAATAGAACCCCAATTCATTTCCCTCTTTTGTAGAAAATACATTTTCTTCCAAATCTATGTTTCGTTTTTTTAGATGATATAAAACTATTCAAAAATCTTATTAATGAAATTTTTAACCATGTATAACCATTATATATTTTTTTAAAGGATTATTCAGGTCTTTTTCCAAACATGGACTATTTGGATTTTAGGAGAACATGTGACCAGAATCATTTTTTTAATGCGTATGAATTGTATATAATTTCCTTCTCTCTTGGAAAAATAATGTTTTAAAAATTTTACTATAAGATTCAAGGTATTTTTTGAATAAATGTTTTTTTAAATTGTTTTGTGATGTTTTTTTAATAGGTGATTTTCAAAATGGTAAGGATATTTTCATTAAGATTGGGTTTAAAGTTCTTTTTATTGTATTTCTATCTATCAATGATAGAAAAGCCTTATTTTACATATAATTTATTGGGTATATGATGTATTAATACAATATTTATTCTTTATATGGATGTTTTATGACTATTTTGACAAAGGATAGCATTGAAAATAATTTCCTTGTTAATTTCTGTATTCATTAACTTTATCTTGAATTATTCACATTCCTAAGACCATTAGACAATAAATTTCCCCTAAATATCCATATTACATACCATGAATAACAATGATTCCTAAAACATATTTCATTTCTACCTATACATTTTTACATTAAAAATTATTTGACTAAATTGGGAACAACTTACAATCCATTTATTTATTCAATACATTTTTTCTAAGGAAAGAAACATTGCTCATGAATTAAAGAAATTATGTGATATATTAAGAATGCATCGGGCAAGAATTTGTGGATATTTATTTTTTATGGATATCCCCATTATGTATATTGTGACAACCGGGTCCCGGTGACAGCATAGCCACCCCGCCTTAACATGGCCGTCGGGTCCTGTCCCACTAGGTACCCCCAGTTGCCCCCGCAGACACATGGGGCCCACCCCAGGGTCCACCCACGTGCCCGAACGGGTCATCTGACTAATGACATTCCCCACAGGCCAACACATGTCCTTTCCAGTGTGCTTTGTCCTCACTCACACACACCCTGGGAAACTTCCCAGAGGGTCACCCATCCTGATCACTACTCCAAGCCAAGCACGCTTAACTGTGGAGTTCTAATCAGACAGGCTCCCGAAAAGGAAGGTGCACCTTGTTGACATGAGTCATATCATTTAGTCATTTAACCCTTTATCATTTGGGGATGTTACAATCACCCCCCCTTTACCCCGTCTTAACATGGCCGTCGGGTCCTGGCCTACCAGGTACCACAAGTTGCCCCCGCAGACACGTGGGGCCCACCCCAGGGTCCACCCACGTTCTCGAACGGGTCATATGACTAATGACATTCCCCACAGGCCAACACATGTCCTTTCCAGTGTGCTTTGTCCTCACTCACACACACCCTGGGAAACATCCCAGAGGGTCACCCATCCTGATCACTACTCCAAGCCAAGCACGCTTAACTGTGGAGTTCTAATCAGACAGGCTCCCGAAAAGGAAGGTGCACCTTGTTGACATGAGTCATATCATTTAGTCATTTAACCCTTTATCATTTGGGGATGTTACATATATAATGTCTCATGAGATGAATAAGTTATATAGACTTATATAAATGGGTTTATAGTGTACTCTTACCAATCATTTATAAACTATCTTGAGGATGTTCATTATAGTTTTGGTTTTATTATTCTGTTGGAACCATGGTCTTCTATAGTTGAATTGGAGTATGGTTTCTGTTTGTTGATAATCCTTAGTGTAAGTTCAGAATGTGAACCAACAAAGTGATACTACAGTTCAAGCAAACAATAGTATTGAAGGTGGCGTCGTTTTCAAGTGTTTGCCCAATTTTTGGGGCTAAAAATCGACAAATGGAGAAATGTGTTTTTGGAAAAGAGACATTCACGCCATGTACTCGAAGGAGAGGAAACTTCTGAACCATTTGTTTTAAGATCAGAACATAGAAAAATTTCAAAGGGATAAGCGCCGCGCAAGTATTGGGCTAGTCGCACAAGTGACCTGCGCGCCGAGAAAGGACTTCCGCGCTGATGCCTAGGAAGCTAGAAAGTTGCACGCCAGTTGTTATTCATGATCAAAACCTCAAAATATGGAAAAGGAAAGTAGGTCGTGCATGTATTGGTTTTGTCGCGCTTGTGGGTTATGCGACAGAGGCTTGGGTAGTTGGAGCTACACGCTGGGACCTGCACGCCATGAGGACACTTGCGCGCCACCACGCAGGGGGTCCAGTTTTACTATAAATAGAGGACCACCCCTCCTCATTTGTAACGGATTTCAAGACGTAGAGACTATTTGAGATCTCTTCATGCAAGTGGTTGAGTCACACAAGTGGTAGTTGGGTCGCGCAGATAGAGGCTACGCGCCGGTGGTTGGCTGCGCGACCAAGGCGGTTGGGGAGTTAAAGGTGCAGCGTCGCGCAAGTTTGGACTTGAAGGAGTCAGTGTCGCGCAAGTGGGTTGGTGTCACCTGTGCGCCGAATTTGTACCGCGCAAGTGACTTGCATGACGGGATTGAAACTTGCACACTGGGATTGAAGAAGCGTTCTAGGGTTGTTAAAGTACATATGTCTTTTTGAAGCTGCACGAAAGCTCGAAGATTGCCCAGTACCCTCTACAGAAAGTAAGATTCGTCTACTGGTCAGAGTTGGACATAAACAGATCATCTACATACAAAAGGGGATGCATTCTTATGCAACGATGAAGATACCTCCCCATCAATAAACTGAGCAGGACTTCATCAACAGTAGTGAGCCAGGGGGAGTCAACGGGAGTGACCCGAGGGACGTCGTGAGCCATCCTTGAACAATTGTAAAGGAAGTTAGCCTGGGACAGAGTGAATGTTCCCAAACCTTTGTAATCCACATCTAGTGATGTTTAGTGGATTTAGGTACGACCGAAAACCTGTCGGCGTATGCTCCTTGGATGTAGCCCATAGTGGTGAACCATGTAGAAAGTGTTGTGTCTTTTCTATGCTTGTGAATGTTTTCTTTCTGATCATTTTCATCATACAGGTTCAACATGTTCCTACCAACATGGGAACATGATCCATCACATTAAACGAAAAAGTTTTCACCCTGATTCACCCCTCTCCTCTGAGGTTGTCCCGGGGTCCTTCAGATTCTTGATATCATGACATCTGATAATTAAAAATTTCCATCCATGAGAATTATGTTATTATTATGCATTATATTTTCACAATGATATTATCTATGGATACATTTCATTATTAATTTTTTAATTAAATGGAAAATGTTTTTTGTCATTTACCATTCCAATTTGATAATTACTTATCTTGTTATGATAGTTGGATTATTGATTAAATAAAATGTGTTTTAATTTATTTACCTATATAGATTGATTATTCATTATTTGGTCATGATAGTCAATTTTTGTAATTGAAATTTGAGTTCAATTATTTATCTTACCATATTGATCATGTGTAATCTTATCAATATATTCAAATTGTTTAAATATAATTTATGTTATATATTTTATAATGAAATATTTATTATGAATTATCTTTTCGTGATAATCAGATTATTTAAATAGAATGTGTGATTAGTTGTTTAGCATTCTATGTTGATTATTTTTATTTATTTAAGAATTCTTCCACTGTATAAAACTCTTAAGGAACAATTGAGAAAACCACAAATATCATTATATTCTCTAGAAGCCATGAAGTGTACTACGATTAATGATTAAGGTTATACTCGTAATAATAATGTTATCTGTGAATAAAATTATTATCTCTCTCTAGTAATATCATGACAATGATGGGGGAGGGGGTGAATCAGTAGTTCAGTTATCTATTATATGAAATTTTCTTACCTCAAAAAAGAATCACATACTCTGAAATTTTTAGAGTTTCGATCTCTTAAATAAAACTCAAAACCTAGCCTTTGATATGAATCAAATATAAATATGTAACAACACATGATATTTACAATGTTTGGTAAAAATAATAACTTATTTCTATGATGGATAGTCCCACTAACATTAATTCTTTCACTAAATTCGTTCTAGAATGAAAATCAACAATAATTGTACCATTATACAGTCCCAGATGAAATTTTCCTATTATAATTTGTTATACCACCATAAATCCTTTTCAATATCCATTTCCTAGAAACAATTCTTTTTAGTAACTGGTAAGTTTCAATAGTTACAAGCTTGACTTTTCTTCTCCTTTTTTGATCCACATAAGAATATATTCACTTCCGAATAATGTATGATGTATCAAATATTTCCTATGTATAATCATTAAGAACATAAAAAAATATTTATAGAATTTTTTGGTCATGAAAATTCTTCCAGAAAATCAATATAACAAATTCCGATAAAATTTTAATCCAGTATTCCTTGTCCCATAAAATCTATCTGATAGAATATATCCAATGTTTATTCTACTCCAATTATCCTTGTTACCTTCCGTTATTAACTATGTATAAATTCTATTGGTAGGTCACAATTACTTTCTCTAATAAAACTCGGTCTGATGACCATTTCACCGATGGATGTCACTATGATGGGTTCACTCTGACAGACATTCCCTAATGAATTTTCGTCTAATGGATCTTTCTATATTAATTGGAATGAACCCCACATTAATAAAAATGTAGTAATAGAACTTCCTCGTCATAAAACTAAAAGAAGAAATACTGTTGGAAATTTAATACCTGAAAAAAAAATTTCAGATCAGTTCGAGTACATTAACAATTCAATTTTTTCACCACTTTTACAATTTCTATATGCTCTCCTTTGATATGTAACTCAAATCAAAAAAATTGGGAAACCTAATTTCACTTGTCGATCCATGAAATTCGTATATCCAAAATATCTCATTCCTTCAAGTCTTCAACTTTTACAACATAATAGATTCAAAACTCCTCTCATGACTTAAACTCACTTTATAATTTTTAATAAATCTTCAACCTGATGCTGATTATCATTATTATTTCATCATTACAATGAAGAGAAATATATAATAACAAAATATTAATTATGTTTCACTATACCAATAGAATGACTAATCTTTAAATTCCTATTTCATCTCTATGTTGATGAAATATGAAAAAATCAAGGTTGACCATTTCGTATCTTTTTGTGAACATCTGATGTCTTCTCACAAATATTCTCAATGCCATATAAAAACTTTTTTAAACATTAAGATAATTTTATAGTTTTCAAAACCTCATATAATAATTATTTTGAAATAAACACATATTTGAAATGTGTTAAAATTATTTCTCATTTTCTTCTTCTTCCTTAGACTAATGATCCTGCTTCCAATGACTTTATTAATGTCATCCTATGTCTGATGTATAAATCTCAACTTCACTACGATGAACATTGTCGGTGCGTGTCTGATGAGCCTTGAAATATTTTTGAGATAGTAAATGCATATTTATTATTTATATTGATCGAATTCTGAGATAAAAAATAACACATCTTCTAGTTTATACAATTAAAAAAAATCACAAATTCTCATTCACTCTTCCTCTAATAGAACTCTATATCTGATGTGGTTATGATACCTAATATTAATAAGGAAAATAAGTTTCACAATAAATTATGATAGATCAATGGAATACAACTTCTGATATACCAGTGTTAGAAGTGACTACTTTACTTTAGTAATATCATACTTACAACTTTCAGTTATTGTCACTCTAATTATTTTTATATTGATGTTCTTCATCCTTCCATGTCTAGTGTTACTCACACCGATGAGATGTAGGTGGAATAGTTTACACAGTATTATTCTATATTCCCAAAAAATCCATCTTATATCAAATTATCCTCATGACTTTGAATGTGTTTGATATCGAATTAGAATCTTTCTAACTATGATGGAAAGTGTTGTAACATTCTAACCTTATAGAAATATATTTCCTTCCAACTGAGCTTCAATAGGATTAGAAGCAGCAAAACTCCCCCTTTCCATTATAAAGTTACACAACATGTTATTAAGAAAACTTATAAATTTTTTCAATTAAAAAACAAAAAATAATTATCAGTTTTTCATCGAATCTATACAAACGTTGATTGAATTACTCATTATAATTAGTACTTCTTTTTCTGACTCAAGTTTAGCCCAATGATCCTTTTCTCCTGGTAAACTTCATTAAATATATGATGGAATTCCTAAAATTTGTGCATATAATCCCTGATTATGATAGTGAAATTTATTATCTATATCATTACCTTTTCTCAACTTCATCAATGTATCTTATATTACCATCCATTAAAAAAATTATACCAAAACATTACTGAGGCCTAAAAATATCACCGTTTATGTTTATTGTCAATACCATCTTCAACCATTTCAATTGCCTTGTCACCTTTTTATCAATTTTGTTTCTATCAATTACATTCTTAATCCCCTTATCTCATAGTTCTCCATTATCACATCTAAATTATTTTTCACCCCCTTACATAAAATCAAATTCAAATGGGTTATCATTGAATGTTTCCCCAATTTTTATTAATGTTATAATTTATTAGGTTAGGATGTTTTCATCTCAAAATATTGAACCACTTTTTCATGAAGAAATAACTATCACATGTTTTTAGTAAAAAATAAAATTTAATTAAAAAAAATATAAGTCAGTATGGTCAAACATGGTGTAAAAAGAAAGATTGAATAATAACGTTTTTCAATGTTTTCAATTTAACAACATTCATGTAATACCCATTTCATGTTTCTTTCTACATTATTATTTCTGAGTTGCTATTTAAATGGGATTTTAAGATGAAAGTAACCTGCACCCATCTCAATAGACATATTAGAATATTTATGTGAATAAACATAACTTTAAATAAAAACATTTCATAACATCGTTACATTCTTTTACAAGAAGAGTAAGAGAATCAACTATTCCATCTTCCTTACTCTGGATCTTAAAATACATATAAGTAAGAAAAAATAATATTTTTTAGAATATAGAAGAACCAAATTGTTTCTCATAATTATTATTTTGACTGAGAGACCTCACACAAGTTTTTCATTTTCTCCTTATTCTTGTATTTTTAATTTGAAGTATTTTTTTCTTCAGCTCATCTTTCTCAGATTTTGTAAAATGTTTAATTTCTTTTATAGGTTCTTTTGTCAATGATGTCAACATATTATTTTATTTAGAAACTATATTTTATAATGAGTTTCTAACAATTATTTAATGATTTCCACTTGTTATAACATGATTATCAAACAAATTTTATTAATATTCCTTTATTGCTCACATCTCATTCATGTTTTCAGAATTTTCAAACCGCAATTTGTTCATATATTTTTAACAATACTTCCAAAAAAAATTAGAAAACATTTTCATTCCCTTTTATTTATTTTATTATTTTTGATTCAGCGACCTTTATTAAAATGTCTACTTGTTTTAGAAAAATCACTAAGAACTCATTCTTTTTGGACTCAATATGCTTTATTCTCCAGTTTCTTTACATACTCAGCTATCTTTATCTTATTATTTTCTAATTTTGGGTCCCAAAATTTTAAGAAATATTTTTTCTTATTTGATCATCATGGATTCCCCAAGATTCATACCAATTTCTAGGTAGAGGCATGTTATACCAACATGAATAAGATCTATTTCCAAAAATTCTATAACACCAATAGTGGGATCTAAGTCATAATATTATAAATTTAGAGTGGAAATGAATAGAACATTTTAATTATTGTTTCATCACATATGATGAACTACTTTTCTTAAGAAAATATTTTTTGAATAATTCTTATTTTTCTTGTTAAAATATTTTTTTTCTCACAAACCAGATATTGTAAGACTTTCTTTTCACGATCTATAGATGTTTCACCTTTAACATCAACCTCATAGGTGAATCTTTATCTCATTTTCTTATCCATTTTTTTTGTAAGAATCATGTATTATGTTTCTATATACTCCTCTTCCATCTCAACTAGACCAACTTTCAAAACATTTATCAACTTGTTGTATTCAACTATATTCATCTAGTTATGAATATTATCTTCATCTAGTGTGGATTATTTCATGTTGATATTCACATTTTTAGAGGATATTTTATTATAGATTCTCATTTTTCTTTCAAGGACCTCTATATTTACAATATAATATCTAATAAAATAAAAATTCGTCTCTTCTATCTTTATCCATTCATTATTTTCAAAAGTTATTGTTTCATTATCTTTCTTCATCTTATTTGTTTCATTCTTGAGTTATGTATTATGCTCAATTACTTTTTTCAAATTCTAATTGTGAATCCACGCTATTTTAATAATATCTTCATCACTTTCATCCTAGTGTATAGAATTAATTATCCTTAAAACATGAGAAATATAGTTGAGTGAATGGTCATTTTAATTATTAGATAAGGAATCATCCTTCTTTCTTCTACATAGATAACCTTTATTGCTATTTTCATTAAAGAATACTTACTTATGTATATTGAACTTTTTTTCTTAGTATTCATATCATATTCTTCAGAATCGTAATCTCCAATTTTCATCCTTGGACAATTTTTGTGAAAAATGTACTTTTCCTTCACAATTCCTCCATTTGATAGATTTAGTTTTCCATTTTCCCTTATTTGATTTCTTATAAAGGATGAAAGAAATTATATGGAAATATTCATCTTTTTCCTCTACTTCTGAATCACTTGATTATTCTTTAACTAATTTATCATTAGGTTTACTTTTTATAAAATCATTGAAAGACATTTATTTATCATACTTCATCTTGAAAGCATAAGATTTTCTTATCTTATATGCCATAAGGATATTTTAAAGTTAATACACATTCAAATCATCGATATATTCTATTGTAGAATAATTAACATCAACTCTATCTAGAATTATTTTCATTGTTTTATTACTATTTGTAGAATCACAACCACAAATTTGACTTTTAGTAGCACTAAAAATGGCCTTTAGTAGCACTAGAAATGCGCTATAGATGCCGGTGAAGTTATGGGGGGGTCCTCTTTATCAACACTCAAAAAAGCGCTGATAAACCCCTTTTATCAGCGATCAAAAAAAGCACTGATAAAAGGGTCCTTTATCAGTGCTTTCTTTTTAGAGCTGATAAAAGACCGCTTTTATCAGTGCTTTTTTTACCATTGATAAAAGTTAAAAAAAAACCTGCCAATCGGTAGGGATTTTATAACACTTGATCTCCCCTTTTACAGTGCTTTTCCGCCCCCCTTTGGTGCCCGCCCGTACCCCTCCACCCATTATCAGCGCTAGCCCCAGATTCATCAATGCGCTCGCATCCCTGCCTCCACTCGGATTTGATCTCAAGACCTCCCCCCTATGCGCCTGAAGCCTTTCCCACTCCCCTATATTAATTTGTTCTCCTATTAGTGATGTATCTATTTATTTATATATATATTTAGTTATATTTATTCGTATAGTAACATATATTTATATTAATATATCTATATATATAGTTATATTAATATATATATAGTTATATCAATATATATATTTATAGTGTTATTAATATATATATTTATAGTTATATCAATATACATATGTAGTTATATTAAAATATATATATAGTTAGATTAATGTATAGGTATATAAATATTAATACATTTTTATTTTATATAAAATGTATATTATTTATTATTTAGATAAAGATAATGTATTTTATATGTAAAAATATATTTTTACTTATACTTTTAATTAATGTTTTAGGTGTGAATATATAAAAAATATGTACATATACTTATATATTTGATTATAAATAGAAGTGCATTATAAAAAACTATAAAATTTCAAAGAAATAATATTAATATTATTTCAATACCTTGGAATAAATTCAGTCCCCACAAAAAAGCCAATAAGACCCCCTTAAACGAGGTTGAAAAACCAAAAATGTTAAAAAATCGGTGTACCCCGAATAAAAACTCAGTTTTTGAGGCCTTTTGGACCTTTTTTGGCCTTGAAGTAACCTTGAACAGGGTCCCCCGTGGTCACAAAGACATAGATCTCATCATAGTCTTTGATGTGATATGTGGTAGAACTCAAACGGACACCCGGATCAAAAGTTATGGTCATTTGAAGTTTGAGTTGCGTTTTCAACATATTTTGGATCTTTTTTTAATTATTTTTAATTTTTTATTTTTCAAATTGTTATTAAATGAATATTATTCCATAATAATAAACAGATTATTAATTAAAAATATGTTTTTTAATTTTTTAAGCCATTTTCACTAAATATTATATATATTATGTGTAAGTGTATATTTATACTTATCTAAAATATATTTAAAATTATATGTAAAAAATATATATTAATTTTATATCAATATAACTATATCTATATATTTTAATATTAAAATATTTTTGTAATGATTTTTTTGGAAGTAGACCCTTTATCAATGCTTTTAAAAAGAAGCACAGATAAAGACCACCTTTATTAGCGCTACTAAAAAAACCGCTGATAAAGGTGTACCCTTAAACAGCGCTAAAAATAGCACCATTAAAAGGGGTACCTTTATCAGTGCTAAAAAAGCACTGATAAACGGGTACTTTTATCAGCACTTTTTCTGCACTGATAAAGGTACCTTTTATCAATGCTTTTTTTAGCGCCAATAAATGTACCCCCTTTATTAGTGCTTTTTCGTTAGCACTGATAAATGGTGGCGTTGGCCTTGCCTAGTTTTGTGGTAGTGAATCATCCAGTTTTTCACCGAAGCAACTAATATTCTTACAATATCATTTCTTATTGTAAAATAACTATCAATAATTTCATCATCATAATGATTCAAGTAGGAAAATATAAATATCTAGTTCTTTTACTCATCTTCGTTAACATTCTCATTCCCTTCATAAAAACATCTAACCTTATCCCATATTTGCATAGCTATTGAAAAACACATTAATCATTGTATAAAAATTATCGTTTTGAGACATCTTCAACCTAATCTATGATTTTCCATCAACTACAATACTTTTATTATCATTCACTATATTAACATATTAATTTATGTAAGAAAATCCCACTATTTATGCATCTCTAACTTTATTTCCAAATAGAAGAAGATCAGGTAACATCCTATTATTCTATCTATGATAGTTCTTGCCATAAAAATAGGAACACCCCTATTATTCACATAATTGAGAAATTTCATTATTATATATGGATCTTTTAGAGGTATCAAACCCAATGATACCAATTTTTGTTCCCATGTAGGATTGGTGCCACTAAGGAGGGGGGGGGGGGGAATTGTGGTTCCTTTTTCTTTTATAATAATTCTTCTAAACTCATTTACAAAAACTTACATAACCTATGAATCTTTTTAGAGTTATAATCCACTCATATATAAATCACAACCACACATTTCTTATAAATAAATATAATGATGGAATAAAAAAAATGAAATTTTAAAATGATTATAAAGAGGCATACTCTTTTCCATATTGGATAGTCCCACCTATATGGATTCTTTCAACAAAATCTTTCTAGAATATGAATTCACAATAAATAAAAAATTATACAATAATATTATATCCTTTTCTACTAATTTTGGTTATACCTCTAACTATTCTTTCCAGTTTCCACATCCCATAAAAAAGCCTTTTCAGGAACTTATAAGTATCAATAGTGATAGGCTTCAATTATCATCTTTTGTGATCCACTTTATAAAGTCTTCAATTCATCCATAATAAATATAAATAACAAATTACCAAAATATAATCATTAAGAACACAAAAAATTTTATAAGGAACTTTTTGTCCTTGAATAATCTTTCAAAAACTCTATCTCAAAAACATCCTCAACAAAGTAATTCTGATATCTCCATTCTGGTATCCGATGTTTGGTGGTATCTATCAAATGTTATGTCTAGTCTGATTCACCTTCCCATTATCCTTATTATATTGAGTAAAAATTTCATTTGAATCTTGTAATTCCTTTTCCTAATAGAAATCCATCAAATAAACCTTCCTTCGATGGATGTTAATTTGATGGGCACACTCTAATGGACAATATCTGATGAAGTGTCATCTGATGGAACAATATTTTTTATTCATATTGAAAAAACTAAAATAAGATCATTTTTATGAAACATTATTTATTTCAACATGATAATAACTCTGGTTGTAAATTCAATACCTAATAAAAGGAATGTCATAGCTCTCGACACACATTAACACTTATCATTTTTTACCACATTTATATATTCTATGTGCTCTTGTTTTATAGGAATCCTAGAATGAAAAAGGTGGAAAAACTAATTTCAATTACTTCTCAATGAAATAATTAAGTCTAGAATTTATCATTTATTCAAGTATTCAACTTTTTAATATTCAATTCTTCTGAACTTTTCTCAGGATTCCATCTTGCTTTATACTTATTAACAAATCTTCTATCTCCTACCGATTAACATTAAAACTTATTCATATGATGAATAAATCTATAGAATAAAATAATCTTCATTAAGTTGATCTACAAAAATTTGAAGACAATTCATCCCATTATTATTTCTTTTTATGCTGTAGTCAAAAAAATAATTCTGATGGCCCATTATGATGAAATATTTTGAACATTGAATGTACCCTCATATGGTTTCTCAGTACCATCTAAAAAATTATTTGTTAAAACATTGATAGAATTATGTATCTCTCAAAACCTCTTTAGAAGATACTTTTAGAGAAATAACCTATATAAAATATCTCATAACTATTCCCTTTTATTTTTCTTCCTATAACCATTGATCCCTCATCTGATGAATTTATCGATGTTAGCCTCTACATGATGGATCTATTACTGCTTCAGTCTGATGAATGTTTTTAGAACAAGTATGATGAGTCTTCACAAATTCTTGATATATTTTGTAATTTTTTCCTTTTTCTTTTAACTAATTTTAAGCGGAAAAAGTAATGATTCTTATTTTTGACACAATTGAAATCTTATTCAGACATTACCAATCATTTTCCTCTAATTGATCTCTCTATATTATGTATTATAGATAACCACATTTTATAGAAAAAATCCATTAAATAATCCTTTACGATGGATTAGTCGAATACCAAATTGGATGGACTGGTGTCGGCTATGAATTCTTTACATCACCAAGATCACAATTCGAGCACTCTATAATTATCTATCTAATGACTCTCATATAGATGATCTACCTCCTTCTATGTTTAATGTTCCACAAAATAATGAGAATTAGGAAAATAATTCACATAATATTCTCCTATATTCTACAACCTCAATTTTATATTATTAATTCCTATTTAATTTTAATAAATATGAGATCTACATACCGTCATATGACTTAAGATGGAATACTGTGTGACTTTCCAACCTTCTATAAACGTATTTCCTTTATACCAAGCACCAATATGTTTCGTAGAACTAGTTGTACCCATTTACATTACAATAAATGCATCACATGTTTCCTAGAGATGTTATGACTTTTTTAAATTACAAAATAGAAAATAATCATTATGTATTTATATGATCCATACAGACCCTAAATGCATTTCTCCATATGACCAGTACATCCTTTTTTGACATAAATTGATTTTATGAGACTTTTATTCCATATAAATTCGTTACAATCTGATGGACTTCTACATATTTGTGCATCCAATCATTGATAATGCTGGTGAGTCTAATAAACCATATATTTAACTTTCCTCAACTTCAACCATGTGTCATTCATTATCATAAGATGAGAAAAAATACAACCAAAAAATAATTGTAATATAAAAACTACGTTGTAATTTTTGTTTTCAAATATAATATGAGAATAATATAGGTATCTTTTATACCCAGACTAATATGCAATTCAGTCCTTCAGGATGAGATTCTATATGTCTTACACTAATGTATTAAATAGAAAACCAGATATAGGTTAGTAGGATTAGGGTTGTTAGAGTTGGTATCAAATGAATTTTAGAAGAAACCTATGTAACTATATTTAGGAATACAAATATTGGGAACATAACCCAATGAAATAATTTTAGGATAAATATATAATAATATTATAATGGTTTATTAAGGTAGATGTTACATGGTTATTCGAAGAAATAAATATTTTTCTGGATAGTAAAAGTTGATGTGGTTTTGGAACAGATGTTCCCAGGGGTAACAACATCAGAAAATACATTTTAGTCTGGATTCGAGAATTACATGATATATGATAGTGTGCCTTATTTAACTCATAGTTTTATTGTTCAAAGGGACATTCTTTTGATAATTCATATTTTCCTAACAAATATATTTTATATAGTTGGATAGATGAGGAAAATTTATTACCTATGTTAAACCTACGATGTCATAGATTGAAAATACAGTATCATTATTTAGATATGGTATAAAATTTTATATGCTTTCCCACAATTACTATTTTTACTAATTCTATGTTTTATTATTTTATTCTATGGTTGGATCTTTAAAAAATGTATTAACATTTAATATGAAGCACAATGTGGTGACTAGGAGAAATAAAATGGTGCGATGTAAAGAAACATGGATATCATGATTATACCTAATCTGAAATACCAAAATATAATTAAAACCATATACCTTAACCAACAATAAAACTCACAATAGAAGAGAATAAGGGACTACACTAAGAGGTCGAGAGGTGGATAACATGGATGAAATAAGGTATGATATCCTCTATGTTAGAAATGTGGAATGAGATACTATGGAAAGTGTCTCAATAGAATGTAAACTTGTTTTACATTAAGAAATAATGAGAATAATGAAATTAAATGCTGTGAAAAAGAATGAAGATTACGATAGAAGGAAGGTAATTTCATCCTCATGATCCATTTAAAGGTTTTTCTCTTAAATGTGGTGAACCTGGACAGTATCCATGCAAATGAACTCTTTTAAAGGGTAACCAATCGATCAAGGAATGGACTTTGATAAAATAAAATGGTTTAAGTTTTTATGTATTGGGATTAAATAATTATGATTAGATATATTTTTTCAGTAATGATATTTTAGTTATAGGAACCATGAAACATATAGGTATTGCGTAAAAATTTAGGATCATATATGTCTTAATTTACATACATGTTTTGGCTACCATCATGGCTTATGAGTTTAATGTTGATCATATGTTCAAATTCTTAAAAAACCCCTTTTCATGTTTTATGTGATGGGGGTTTACAAATGTTATGAGTAATTTGGGAGACAGTTATGGGAGTACAACCTATTGGTTTAATATAAGAAAAATGTATTTGAGGAATAATGGTTGTACATTTTTTAGACATAAAATTAATGGAAATTGGTAACCTTCAAAGATTATATTATCATTACTTTCTTGTAATTATGTGTCATAAAAATTTAGGAATGTTATATGAACTATGTTATTATTGTTTTATAAAAACAATAATATCTTGAACCACAACTAAAGGATTATAAGTCTTAATCACCCACCACTAAACAATGTGATGTTTTGGTTAATATTTCATTATTTTCATAAATTATGTTAAAAATAAATATTAATGCTGAACTGGTGGTGTTACTATTGGGACGTAGATATAAAAGTATTATATTGATGAAAATTTTCTAATGAAATTTGTCTTGAGAAATTATTTTGACAGATAGAAAGACATGTAACTCTTTTATGGTTATTATGATCAGTTAAAATTAAATTATACTGCTCATGGAATAAAATATTATTTATTAGATATTTATTTCAAGGAATGTGAGATAAAGTAGAAATTGATAAATAAACAAATGGATGAAATTATGCAACTGAAATAAAATGATATCATGTAAGTACATTTTATTATATTCTTATATAGTTAAACAATTATTCGTGTTTAGAAAACATATATTAAAACAAAAATTTAATCATATTACCATCTTATCTGATTGATGAAGTGGTATTTTAAAAACTATCAGATTTATGATTTTGAGATCCTTAAATTTACATTTATTATTGACTTTCTTGTGATCAATGACTTTTATCACTCTCTATAATTATTTATTCTTTTCATCTATATCCATATCTTCACTTCCTAGTAATTTTCTCTTACATGGAAACCTAGTTAGGTGATATTACGTATGAAATTACTATTTCCTTTTCTCGATTAACAATATGAACCCTTTTTAACCCATTTATGATGTAGGTATTTGTAATTTTTTTTTTCAAATGTAACACCCTTGATTATCATGGTCAAATTTAAATAGTGAGGGGATAATTTAATGATGGTCGGGAGAATGTGACACCACGATATTTTAAAAGATTAATATTGGGTAGTATAGTGTATATGAAAAGAGACAAAAATCTTAAATGATAATGTAACACCCTACTAATTTTTTATATATTTCTTTTGAAACATATTTTATCTCTTAGATATTTATTGAAGATGTAACACCATTATTATATGGAATTCATTATAGTATTTCGTTTTGACCTTGCCATTAAATTATAGGTTATAAATAGTAATATGTAAATTAATAAATATTTTATGGTTTTCTCATCTACCAAAATAATTACATAGATATATATTTATTATAAATAAAATAAGAATCTTTTTAATGAAAAAGGTAATGGTTTTTAATAAATAATATATTTAAAAAAACAATTTTTGAATCCTTTTATAAAATTATGTTATAAATATTTTTTGTCACTTTCATAAAATTTATTTCATAAAATGTCATTAATATTTTAAAACATCTTATCAAAGATATTTTGTGTAGAATTTTTATGAATTGTTAGAAAAAAATTAAATTTTCAATTAATTTTAAAATTTGATGGGTTTTTAAGAATTTTCATTTCATTTAATGAGTTTAAAAACATAAAAATTATATTAATATTGTTTTAAAGGTAAAATTATTTAAATTATATATATATTAATAAAATCTATGTATATGTAACGAATTTCATATTAAATATTATATAAAAAACATTTAAACATCTATACAATTTCTCTTTGAAAACCCACTTTCTCATCATAAGAGTGGGTTTAATATTAATTTAAATAATGAAAAGAATTTGAGTTGAATAAGAATAATTTTATTGCATATTTTTAATTTGAATATTTTATATTACCTAGTAATTTATAAAACTTTTTTATCATAGAGAAAAATAAAAATAAAAAATATTATTTTCCACGGTTAAGGAAAAAATTAGTTTATCAGGGGTTAAACTGAAATGTTAAGGGTTAAAAGTGACACAAATAAATGGCCACCTGTCTTTTTGTGCTTTCTAAACATGAAACGTCATTTGGTTAAGCCATAAAAAACAAAATAAATTCATAAAAGCACTCTCAGCACACTAGATCCATAATTTTTATGTAATCCAACCTATGAAGGATTGTAGATTAAACATAACAAAGTTTCCCAAAAATGAGGAAACATTATTCGATGAGTGTTTTTTTGTTTCTTCATCCACCTCTTAAAAAACAATCAATACCATATTATATAATAAAATATATGTGTTAAATATACTAATATGTAATTATGTTAAGGTAATTACCAATATCCATATCCTCTTTTATCACGTGGGAAACAAAACTACTAATCAGGTGTACAATGAACTAATTCTGCAAGAAGTGATGTAATTTATTTTCCATTACCACCATAAAAAATGGATATAATGATTAATATAACACATGTAAATGATATGTATTAAATTAATATACTTTTTTAATATTAATATCTCACATACATTTTTCCGTTTGATTTTGTTTAAATTAGGGTAACATCTCTTATATTTTGGGCGGACTACGACCTTACAAAACTTTGTGATTTTCTTCAACATACACATGAAATTGAAGTAAATAAGGATAAATTTAGTGAATATATGTGATATAAATGAAACTATATAGATTATTTAATATTAATATATCTCCGAGTTCTTTACCCATTTACTAATTAATTGAATGATGTCATTTCTCATGTGTACGTATGACCTACATCTTTCCCAAAGAGATGTGATACATTTACAATGTTAAGTTTCAGTAATGATTTAAAGATGTATATAACGAAAAATGATATTTATAACAATAATATCATTCTGTATATGATGGTAATATTTAATATTTTCATGAACCAAAACACTCATGATAAAAGATACATGATAAAATAAACAAATTAACACCTGAAACTATTAAATTAATGAAATATTACTAATAATCGAGTGGTGAAATGTTTTAATAGTATCATATTTGTAATTATAAATATTAATATTTGTTTTTAATTTAATGACATGACTAAAAAAAATATATAGGAGGATAAATAACATTCAACCCATATTAAGCTTGAGGTAAAGGACTTGTTCTCAATTTCCTTTCACTTAGTCATATTGTGATGTTATGGTCCTAATTTATTTTATATAGTGTATATATATCCAATTTTTAATGTAATATCATAAAACATTCATAATTAGTTTTATTGAAGTCATCGATTTTTAATTATTCATCCAAGGCGATTTGAATAAAGAATGTCTATCTGGTAAATAATTTCATAAGTTAATTTCATTTAATTTGGTATATTACATCTTGATTGTCCATGAATTTCTATGATTATGTGTGTAATTAATTTTGTTTTTCATATATTTAATTTACAAATATTTTTATTTTCTTTAAATTTGATTAACATAATCAATTAATTACTTAGTTCCAACGTAACATTATAGTCTTTCTGAGGAGGTTTTCAATAATATAATTTTAATGTGGGTTTTTAAGGATTGAATCTCCATATATGCAAACTATTTCATAATTAGATAATAATACCCATTAATTTTATTATCTTATTGTTATAAATTGTAGCATCACACCCCCAGATAGCTTGAAATCAGTGTTTGTAGTAAATTACATTGACATGATTTCATGGAATGAAGCCTCAATGGACTAATCGGTTTAGTAGTCTTGGAAAACAAGATACATAAATTGGAATTGTATTAAAAAAGGATACACAAATTAATATATATATATATATATAGATATTTCTTCTAAACCAATAAATATATTCGAGGGAAACTGAAATCCATCTATTATATTATTGGATATCTTTCGTAGTGCACTTTTAAGATTCCTGGGGAGATAAACACAATAAGGGTGAGTTCAAATGCTCATTAAAGGAAATATATAGTGACAGAAATAACAAATCATTGAGAATAGTCAATATAAAATGGTAAATAATAGAACACATATTCCATGTAATTAATACACAAAATGAATGTACATAAGAAATATGGAATGGTAATAACTAGAAACACATGTAATTAGAATAACTAGATAAGGAAAAATAAATATGAAAAGGATTGAAACTAAAAAAATTTACATTAATTAATGAAATAAAATGAAATATAGGAATATATATATTTTAATGCAAAATCTCGTGGATGAATAATCCCTAAAACTACTGTGAGGGAATTTTCTGTCTTTACGGGTGTCATGTCACAGGCACATGAGAACCTATTACCATAAATATCATTCATTTGATAGTTTAAATCATAGAGTAGAAACCCATTGGAACAATTATTCCTCCCATGAGAACCTGTTGATGCATCACAGATTTATATAATGTCAGGGATCCACCCGTCATTTCTAGTGAAAATTCATCCTCATATTGAATAATACAAAAAACTAATATGACTTATCAAATAACTATTTTGGAATAAAAATGCAGATCTATCAATAATTCACCAATTAATAAAATAAATTTCACAGTAGGCACTGTATATAAAATTGTATACAGGTTAGGAAATAGAAATATCCATGAAATATGAAGTGGATAATAAGGGGAAATTTATTGTTCAAATATCATAAGAAATTGAATACATCAAGGTGACTAACAAATAAATCAAGGATGTGAGTATGAATAATACCCTTGGAAAAATCAGTAATAAACCTTTCAAAAGAATAATAGGATTTGTATCATAAAAACAAACCCATGTGGTGGAAAATATAAAGTCGTTGTTGTTGATGAAATAAAAAAAATAACTTTATAAAATATTCCTAATGAAAAAAAAGAATAGTAAAAGGGGTGAAACCATATCATAATATAACATTTCATTTCAATTCAATTAATTAAGGGATTCCTCTAACCAGTCAAGAACACATTCACCCCATGGGTTATATAATAATGGAGAAAAATAAGAGTTCACCCCATGGGTAGCCTTGGTTGACTCTAATCAACCTCCAATGACAAAATTGAACTCAAAGAGAACATAATAGGTCCCAAATATTCCAATTTAATTATAAAATTAATTTTTTGGGAACCACTAGAATGTCAGCCACGTGACACCACAATAATTAAGCATATAAAGCAAAAAATCAAAAGGGAAAGGTATAAACCACTTACCATATACACATGGTTGAGAAATCATCCAATATTGAGCTCTCGTTTGGTATTTAACAAGAGAAAAAGTAATAGAATCTGATTAACCTAGGAAATAGGGTATATTAGATGACACTAAAATAGGGTAGGTGAAATGAAGTAAAATGAATAAAAAAATAAGAGGAATATTCATCTCACAATGATATATCCAAAGTGATCAATGACAGAAAACATGGAGTCTAGATTTCAAAACAAAAACAAAGCCTATGTTTGTTTTACATGGTTTCTCCCTTGTGAGAAATAACTGAGTGGGGCCTCCTATCAAAAAATTTTAGGTCCATGCCTCTTTTTTGAAAACATACCCTGAGAATTTAAAAGATATGTGTATGATTTACACAGCTTGTAAATATTGGGGTCTTCCTCCCATAGAAAACATTGCACAACATGAACTACCCTACCTCAGAGATTACAAGTCTTGTATTGAGTACACAAAGTTTATTTCAATTATATAGTGTGTAACTGGAATATAGCCAATATACAACCCTCCCACCTCTTTCATTTCAAAATTTAAAAAAATTTCCCATTTCCCCATATAGTGTCTAAGATAAAAAGAAAACCTAATAAGAGTTTAAATGTAAATAAAACATCCATACCTCATTGGAAAACCCAGGATCATACAACCATCCTCCCTTGAATAAATTATTCCCCAAATTTCCCATCCATGTTTGGTCAATAATCACCAGAGAATAACATTTTACACTGAGCACGTATGTCAGCATCCAGTTCCCATGACCCATCCAATAAATGGTTTTCCTACAGTAACACCATAACTAATAGAACCAACTAGACATAAAGAACCATCATTCTTCTATCAATGAAATGGAAATAATGACCCTAAAATGACACATTTATCTTTAACACCACCTTATTCGACTGTAATGTGTGTAAAGGGGCAAAGTGATAATTTCACAACCAAGATACATGGTTTTTGTTGATCATAAAACCTTATTAGTGAGGTAACTGCACATAATTGGATACATTCCAGACTATCAATAGATTATTGGATGAAAAAACATAAAGAAGTTAAATATTACTCTGTCTCTAGATCATTATATGTCCCAACCATGATGATATATGTAAAAAACCCGATCCCAATCCTTGAACTCTAGAGTTTTTCAGTGGTGATTGACATAATATTTATATCAACACTATGCAGTATCCATCTACTGATTGGTATACTAGATCTCTTTATAAGTCTCCCAAATAATATAAAATCCAAGTAAATATTACTAACAAGTCTACAATAAATATTGGGGTTATATTCATGACCTACCATACAAAACCTCCTACGGTACCATTTTTATAGCATCCTGAAAACTATTACTATAGGATAAATAAAGAAGGGTAATATGACTCTCCATTGATCCCTTAAAATATTTTATGAATTATTGTAGCATGTACTCAAGAGATTATTTCATGTTATCTAACTGGCCATATGTTTGAGTGTTCAATATCGTGCTCAGAATATTTTATATACCCAAGGACCAATAAATAATATTATAGAAGTGATATTTAAACCACACATCCCTATATAAAGTGACAGTAAGGGGAGGAATTTTAAGATGAACTATCTCATTGATATACATCATCCCAATATCATATACTTAAAAGGTCTCTCTTATTCTAATGAATTGAGATACCTTCATGAACCTGTTAATTGGAACATATAAAACATCACTCCCTCGAAGAAACCACATGAAACTGATCAAGAAACTACACTATGACATCATCTGATTTACATTCAAGAATGGGTAACTTTACTAAATTTATGGATGGTCCCTGGTGTCCCACCTTCACCATCTGACAAGTGGAACACCTTGAAATAAAACAAGCTACCTAAAATTTCATACAAGGAAACTAGTACTAATTATGTAAGTAATGTTACATCTTTGTAACACCAAGATGCACTTACTAGAACAAGAAATGAAAATACCAAATTATCTGCTTGTGTAAATCTATTGTAACCCATATATGACCATGAATACATAGAATTTCATCCTCACCCACATTCTAATCTGGGGGTGGGTCCTCACTTACCACACACTCTTATCAGACCAGGACCTCAGAATCCGATAGTTGGATCAACTAAAATATATCCACAAGGGAATAGAAGACAACTAAGTATGAAATAAATTTATACCATTTTATTTCCTACACCCCCACTATCATCTCAACACATAAATCCATAAGCTTCCATTCCCTACTGGCCTCTTAAACTTCCTGTATCTGAATCCTTCTACAAAGGGAATCAACTAATACATTTCCCTTTCTAATGTATAGGAAATATCACAGTCAAAAGACTATAGGTACATAACCCACCATCATTAACTCAATTATGTACCACAAAGTTAAAAAATATACATGAGGATTTTTTTGTCTATGTATACCAGAAAAATGATTTCCCAGCAAATAGTTTCCCCAAAAATTAAAAGCCCGAAAAACTTTAGTTAAATAAAGATTATGTGTTAGGTAATTCCTCTCATGTGTACTCAACCAACGAGCCTTGTATTCCAAATATCTATATCTCTTCATCAGTATTAATCCAAACCTGATTCTTGATGATTCAAAATACATGTTGTACTCATGCTTAGCTCTAGAAGAATCATGGTAGGAACTAAAGTCTATCTCCCTATTTTCTCTCAAAGTATATGTGGCAAGTATCTGTATTCAAAGACATCACAACCTTCTTAGTCAAGATAATCAATTGAACTTCAATGTGTTATATGTTAAATATGAATTTAAAATAATATCCATCTAGCCCCAATAAATTCTTTTTGTCAAAGATATACTTTGGATGATCCTAAGATACTACATCCCTCACCTTCTCTAGTTAAACTAATCATCTTGTCTCTGAGATTATATAAACCAAGAATTGAATCTAATCCCTCAAGAGATAAAACTTGTTGAGATTAGAATATAAATAATTATATCTTAGTGTATCCAAAATTATCTCAATATGTCTGTCATGGTTGCGTCGACTGTAAAAATAAACAAATATATATTTCTTGAAAATCATCAAAATGAATCTACGTATGGATAGAAAACTTAGTTAATACATGACATGAAACCAACTGGAACATTCATGATAATCAATGACATAATCAAATACAAATATAGACTACAAAACTTTGAGAAGTTCAATGAGGTATTTACATAAGTTGAACATGCACCTAGTGATGTCCTAATCCCTAATAAATTTTCAATTGCACATGAGGTCCTCAATAATGATAAAAAGGATTGATATCCATGGTAGGTGATATGGGTTCTTAACCATCAAATGGATCAATTTTGGGAAATCCATGCATATCCTAAGGGAACCATCACACTTTATTTTCAAAAAGTACCAGCAAAACCCACAGAGAAGTACTGGTTCATATAATCCCCTTGGCCCCTAAATAATCAAGATGCATTTTGATCTCCTACAACTCTTCAGTATCCATCAAATGAGGATGAATTAATACCGGTGTTGGTCAGAAACTATCTCAATGGAGAAAAAAATATCTCTCATGATGTAACTATGAAAAGTCATCGTGAAAATATCCATGAATCAATCAACCACTGGAGGTAAATATTCCCTTAAGTGATCCATGTTCATCCATATATAAACTAGAAATCTAGGCTATCATCCCACCCGGCCCACAATTCACAATTCTAGCTCGGCTCGCCTATACATCTTGTTCACCCATGTGAATAAAAAAACCACTGTCTGGTGAGGTAAATTTAACACCATAGAGATATCAATCAACAAATGCTCGATATGCAAATAACCAGTTCATACTGAGTTTGATATCAAATACTGTCATCTTGAGGAAAAAAATATCATATTTGAAGTTCCACCCACCAATATCAATGGAGAAATCACTAAACTAGCATCAAATCTATGATATTTTTCCCATAATATTATCATAGTTAATAAAATCCTACTAAAATGAAAAAAAGACAATCTCTTTCAACCATATGTAAAAGCATGAAACTTGGAGACGAAACGATATCAAAAAGTTCATAGACAATAGTAGAGGATACCAAGATCTTACCTATCACTACAGAAAACTCAAATTATATGATCCTGGATTGTAGTATGTATATATTGTAATTGTACTTTTACCACAATCTGACGAAACAACCTCACTACATAGTGCAATCACACTCTACTGTATTGGTACTAATAGATCCTGGCTACCTTGACCTTGAACAAAACCTTGACCTGACTGACCGATACTACTCTATCCCCTTCCAAACGTGGGGTTGTGAAACCTAATGATTAACCTAATGTGAGATATGACCCCTGCCACTAACTTCATGAGGGACAGTAATGTAGAAATGATGCACATGAACCATCCAAACGCAAGCTTGACACTCAACAAGGTCTCGATCACACCAGTTACTCATGTTCCATCAACTGTCACTCTAATGAATGATAACTATCTACCATAATTAATGACATATATTGTACTAACATATAGAAAAGTCTCGAAATGTCACTTTCTGCCACTAGAAGATGAACTATAGGGTCTAGAGTTTACACATCCATACTCTTCACACCCAGCTTCTCTCACGTTATACTCTGTAATTAGTGCTCGATTTAGTATCTCAATAATCATCATCAACCTGGGAATATTGACCTAAGATCAAATGGAATTACTAAGACCATATTTTATGTGTCTCAGCAGCCATGCCCCAGCAACAAGATATATCATCACTAAACACTACCACATTGTAAATTATAAAGAATACTCTATAACTATCGTTGCCTCCTTCCCCATATGCAAGAACTCACTGGCCAGGTGAACCCTCAATGTATTTGAAAAAAAGTAATAGAATATCCTGGATTGGAAATCACACCAAACCATATCTGACATCCTAATAACATGTTTAAATGTATCCTATTTTCACTTTACTAATCCCCAAATAATATAAGTTGTGATCATCACTCTCTACTCAGGAGCGATCTCTAGATTTATGAATATCCCCAAAGTAGTCTCTTGACACATCATAGTAGAGTGTGGTCCTCAAGCCCTCAGAAACATGGGTAGATTCTATATCTGGAACACACATGTCTACTCAGGTATAGACAAGGAAGCCTATGGATCTCCCTCAAACGTCTGCATGGAGCACATTAAAATTTTGTAAAACTATACCTCATCACATGTGCCTAGAACAACTATTGGTTCCTCACCTATCACTATAAGAGTATCCACTGGTAGTTAATGGACTACCAACTCTATATCATGGTCAACACCATCCTCCTAGAATATAATTGTATGTATCATAGGGGGAATATCTCAACAATGAAAAAAAAAACCTGAAAAAAAATAAATAAATAGTAGTTCACAACTAAAAGAATTATATTGGTAAAAAATCATCATATAAACAAGTGACAACCCTATACCTGCTACTAATATCAAGACTAGGTAAAAAGAAATAGTTATAACATCATTAGAGACACATCTAAATTCTAACTCCGAATACAGGTCATGGTCATGTTCCCTATTTCAAATTTTCAATATCCCTTTAAATTTTATTTTATTTAATAATTCCTTTTAACAGGTAGAATCAAATGGGTAATAATTTTCGATCCATAATGTTGTATACATTGCATGAACTTAAATATGATTTCCTCTTAATCTACACTATAGCACTTACCAATCCGAAGAACCAAAGGCCCATGACTCAATATACCATAGTTTACTGATTAGGTTGTATTATGTATCCTAATAAAGAAAAAGTGTTTGGGTTATGACATGAACTACATGTACCAACCATTTTCTCAATTCACTATAAAAATCATCCATTAAAGCAGTAATTAAATAAATCAAGGAGCACATAAAAGTCACGGAAACTAGAAATGAAACCTATATGGAATGAAAGAATGAATGGATTGTGAATCCTATATAGTTTTTAAAAACGATTCAAGATATGAGTTCCCTAATATCATCATGAAAAAAAGAAAATTTATAATTATAAAGAACATAAAACCAAAATTTTGTCACCCATCAATGGAATCAAAGAAACTGTAAAAACAAATTTCATAAAAACATGTTCCATTCCTAGTAATTTAGATTTTTCCAATACGTGGGTTAGATACTCATAAGAAAAAATCATTACCCAATTATGACACATTAATATCCCTTTTTATAGTCTAGAATATAGTAAAACAATCAAGAAAAATAATCTCTCTGATACCACTTGGTTACATCCCAATCTGTATGTAACTAAAATGTGCCCCGATCTAGTGGGTCACATGGCTTCAAGAACATCTCCCTGAATTTCAGAGGATACCGACTAGAAGAGAGGGCCAAGGGTGTGTCCATTGGGAGACTATACCTTAATTTTTGAGTGTAACTCAATGGAATATCAATAAAAGTAAATAGAGGAAATGGATAAATATATGATAGTAGATAGATGATAACATCAAAGAACAGAATATGTAAGAAATTATATAAGTAATATCATATAGAAAATTATATTTCATATCATATCTTTTATTTCAAAATATTCCAAATTAGATATACATGAATCAATACAATAAAAGTATCAAAATACCTAAAAGAATAAAAAAAATATCTCATCAAACATCATGAGGACCATCTCAACCCTATTCTCCCCTACTCCAAAGCAAGGAAAACATATTGCATCTTACAATGGTAATATCCCTAGATTCCAACATGCATCCATCAAATATTTTCAGGTATCCATCAATGGAAAAATAGGGTGTAATATATCACATAATATGCTTCCACCAATGGTGTCTATAACAAATCTTGTTTCAGAAATACAATAAAAATATTATGAAATGTATAAAACATGTATAGTAGTAGTAGAACTAAAATTCCCATGGATAATTTAATATATGTAAGTGATAATATCATACTGAACAATGATATCTACAAAAGAAATCCAATCTACCAAAACATGGGCAATAATAAAACAAAAATATGTTAGTTCCACTATCAAGTATAACCAATGGAGTCAAAATATCCACCATAGCCACGCCGTACAACCAGTTGTAAACAATCGTCAATGAAGTGAATTATAATCCTCCATATAAATATTGACACGCTTCTATTAAGGTAAATCTCATAACTAAAAAATTGTATTCATTAACTTCTATATTAATCCTTAATCCCATTAAGAATTCATTTGAGTATCTAGGTTTAGAAAAAAAATATTATTCATGTACATGAAAAGAAAAGAAACCCCATAGTCTATTTTTAATAATAAAAAATAAATAAGAAATATAAAATTTTTCACAATAAACATTTGACCGAAAATATACATATTTAATTACATGAAAATAAATTAATTTATTAATATATTTTAGGAAAAATTTAATATTAATTAATAATGAAAAAATAATTATCATAATGTTTTCCCATGAAATATTAAAACTCATAAATACCATTTCTTTTATAACAGTCCTTTCAACATTATTTAAAAAATTCATAAATATTACATGAAAACATGAGCTCACTTTTTACAATTTAAAATTAATGTATTTCCTATATAATAAATTTGAATGATATCATATTGATACATTGAGAAAATATCTTTCTATTTACCCTTACAAGAACCTTAATATTGGAATCACAAAAATGTATAATTTCTTTATCTTGTTGGATTAACCAATCACTAGTAAACCCTATCAATTTACACAATGAACTGGAGAGTTATATCATGGTCACCCATAAATATAGATATTTTAGGAACACCTAACAATAATAAAAACTATACACAATCCAAAACATGAATAAAAACATATAGCCTTCACATAAATTTAAAAACCCATTTGAATTTTCATTAAATATGCCAAATAATAAAAATATCAGTATTCAAGTAAATATGATAAATGTTTTATAGTTCATATAAAATATTTTTAAAATTAATTTTTTTTGAATATTGTGAGAAAAATTATTTGAAAATAACTATGGAGTCAGGTAGGGGAATTCTAGTAATGAATAATGTTTAGGATAGTGGAAAATATGGTCAAGAAGTACATGTCCAAAAAAATATTTTTCACTTTGGAAACAATCATACAATATATCTCACAAGATATACACATACACACATTTGATCACAAGTAAAGCATGGATATCAATGAATCTAGACATAAATAATAACATGGAAATACAAATGTTATAAGATTTCATATATTTAATAAACATCATACCTCAATGTTGTAAATGTCAATGGTATAGATGAACAACCCTATGTGGTTTCATAGTTTAATTAGATAATTCAACAATCAATAACCCATCTTTGCAGACATATTATCATGATCATACTTGTTGTGTACTATATTGAATTGGGGGGTTTTGTTCTTGGTATATGTAATAGCTAATCATCTTATTATGGTTTCCCCATAGAGGGAGAGTAAACACGATGATTGATGATAAATATGGTTGATGATTTTATCCTTGTGACCATGAAACTACTGGATTTATTTTGTATTCTTATTATAAGGAAAATACATGATGCATTGTGGATTATAAGTATTACACCATGCCTTTTGGATTCCAAGAACGTATCTGATACTTGATTCCTTATGGATTCTAAATATTTCTCGATGTGTTGAGGATTACGAGTAGCTTTCCATGAATCGATGCCTTTAAAATTATGATTGGTGTGCCAACATACTTATAGATGTACTAGGATTCCTCTTACAATTTAGGATTATCATTCTCTAATAGTGCTGAAGTAGGTATAGCCAGGGGTTATTGGGGCTTGTTTATCACAAGACCACTTAGTTGGGTATGGTCTATTAATTATTGTTACATGTTTATTATTATTATGTAAAAAAATATTATAATTTAGAACACCAAATTGAGGTCATATTGGTGATTTATTTCTGAGTATTTTATTACCACCCTACTTCAGTATTTTTGATCACCTACTGATTTCAGGATGGATCCAGTGAAGGGTTGGTGTATTATGGTGGATATCTGTGCTAAAGAGTGAGGATCTAGTGGTGGGATAGGATAGAAAAAATTGGGACATATAGATAATTATTTATATATTTATCTAATTTATTTACTTTATATACTCTTTAATATTTTTGGAGATGATTACATTTACTTGAAATGTATTCCATTATTTTAGTACATCACAAGTTTAAATTCATGATTTATTATTTTATATTTTTTATTAATGATCATATGAAATGATAATATGTGTATAGTATACCAACTGGTAAACTGAGACCCTCACTACTAGTCAGTAGCCTCATATATAGAGGGGAACACATGAGATCATGTGAGATGTTAGTTTGGACATATCTATTTAGGTTGGTATGTTACCAAAATGAAATGTGCAGACTTTGTTAGTCTATGGATAATAAATACTATATCATTTTCCCTATTATTAGTCTTTGGAATGCATGTGAAAATGTTAATTGTGATATTATTCCACTTCCATAATGTTATGGGTATTAGTTATAATACCTATTTTTGATTTTATATCTCTCCTTTAACTTGTTGAAAAACCAATCATTAGGTAGTATAATCACTTATCTTCTATTTAGATTGTCCATCCCAAAATGGCCATGAAGTTCTCTAAACTTTTTAGTGCTTCAAGGATTCATTGTGAAAGTATATCTATGAGATTCATCCATCAACTTGTATTTTATATCTATAATAGATGAAATACATACCCTCATACAATATTTATGAACAATTTATTATTCAACATTTAATTCATGAATCATCCAATTTTTCACTATCTATCTTATTTTTCATCAAAGGATCATCTTTTCGAGATATATTGATCTTATCTCGTAATAATGGCTGGGAAATAATATGGGATATTATTTATGATTTCCCTTCCTATATAATTATCATTTCCAACCGTATCAGGTCTTTGATCAATGGATCTCTTTCAATACCCATCATAACATGAACACGTGGTTCATTTATACTCAATACATTTCCAACATTGTCATTTCTTCACGGGTGGGAATTAATGAAAAAAGAATAGTATATAATGATATAAAAATATATCCTTTGTATCATTCTTAGTACCATTTTTTGAATATATAAATCAATAATTTATGATATGGTTATATTTCATACGTTTCTTTATAAATATTGTTTCGTCATATGTTCAGAGAAAATATTACTGTAACTAACATCAGGTGATGTGTGTGATGGTTATATTCAATGGTATTTAACTATAATGATGCATAAGAAATATATTTTTAATTTTTTTGTGCACACATCAAATTATTTTTAAGAATAAATCACCATAAATGAAAAATCCATCCCCATTAGAGTGTAATGATAACATAGATTGACTAACATTCTACTTTTTTAGTTCATGGAATCTTTCATAAAAATCATTTTTCTTGAAAAACATTACTCTATTTGGAGTTATCTCAGTTATAGTATTTGAATGTATAGAATTTTTTTTAGAATCCTTTAATTATAACATTTAATACTACCAAAAATATAAATATCAGTTACCATAGTAGGGCATTCCACAATTCTATACCATTTTCATTCATGGATCAACTGCGTATTATTTATTGATAATGATGTACATAAAGAATGTATTTGTTACCAAATATGACATTCAATGAATTCAAAAGAGTATATATTTCAACAGAGTTTCCAATATAACCCATTGATTATCATCAATCTCCTTCTAAATTTTGAAATATATCAAAATATTATCAAAAATGACCAATAAAAATTTATCAATGCAATATTTAAATAATTCATTCAAAAAATCTATATATATGAAATTATAAATAATAACTTCAATGAAGATATAAAACTCATATTGAAAAAATATTTATGAAAAAGCAGTCTTTGGGGTGTTTTCTTTCCTCAAACTCAACTGACGAAATGTTGATAAGAGGTCAATATTATAAAAGAATTTAACCCAACAATGGTGTTGGTGAAAATTATCAATCCTTATAATAATTTATTTTTTATTCACTATATAACCATTAAGTTATCTATAATCAATAAATAGATATATTTATCCACACTTAATCATTATAAGGTGAACTATTTATCTATAAAGATACACAGTTGGACAAATAATCATTCACTAAAGGATTTTGTTGTTTATTATTTAATTCATCTAACCCTATCTATGATATTATATTTGTGGTCTTTAATATTGGCTGTGATCCATTTATGATTCCAATGGAGAAGTGTAGATCTTTTTTGAGGATAGGTCTAGGTAACTATATAAGAAATAAATTAATTTATTCCCCAACAAATCGGAACATTTTATATGATTATACTTTTATTTTCTTCTCCCCCTTCACCAATCGTATCTATGAAAAATTATAAGGGAGGTTCTCTAGGCAAAGAATAATATAGTAAATATCTTGTTTAAAAACAAATATTTTTTGTCTATAAAAGATTGCTGAAATTTTATTCCTTTAGTAGTTGATATTAGAATTATTCTTATAGTGCTAGTCCATCCCATTTATAGTGTTGAATACCACCATGGGAATTAATTATTGATTTTTGATGAGATTTCACTCAGAAATGATTAAACAAGAGTTTAAATATCAATTTAATTCATAGATAATTAATTTTGTTGTTTTAACTAATAAATATATTTATCAATGTTCTTGGAATGATTTAAAATTTTTAGCAATATTTTATGAAATAAATTAATGTGTAGAAAAATATTCAAACAAATAAAATTATATTTTTTCATCAAAATGAATATCTCTTCCACTACATAGTTTAGTGTATTTACATTAGTAATCGTGGTTTCTAAAGAAAAACAATGATCCCTTGAAATATGATAAGAATTATAGGGGGTTTTTTTCATAATAATATGATTTGTAAATTGATTTGAAAAGTCAACTATTTTTCCATACATAAAAAATTGAACATCAAAATGTTCTTTCACTATATTACCTTTGAAATTTTCATTGAGATTTTGTTACTTCAAATCACTATAACAATTCCATGCTATATATACATCTCTTCATAACATGTGATGAGTAATAGTTAATGTAAAGCAATTATGTGTGTAACATCCCAAGTAAGTAATGAATAATAGATATTTTTATCTATGTCTATTAATGAATTAGATAGTGTTTTAGAGGCTTAAAATGAAAATAAATCCAATCTTAAGCATGGAATACACTAATATTCTTAAAATATTGTTTTACTGCCTTATGATGGAAAACCCTTTTTAAATCTATCTTTTGAAAATTTTATAAACTATGTTTGTCAAAATAAACTTATTCTTTATGATTGGGACATCAAAATTTACTCTGTGTGATTTTTTGGTATTTTTCTGACAATGTTCATTTTTTAATGAATAGTCAAAAATACTGCATTTTACATCAAAACTGCTTTTTATTCTAATTTATTTATATGATTAGATTATCATTTGAATTGGTTTTGAAGTGAAATTAGAATATATTTTTACCATTTAATCCAATGGTGGTCATTGGAATCAATTTCACTTTGAAATTGGACTTAAACCGGTGTCAATCTTTTGATACTTATTGTTTCATAAAAACACGCTATTTGCTCTGACAGCGGGAATTAATTATTAAATTAACTAATGTGACTTATATGTTTTGAATTTTTTAAAATAGAATTCATTTTTGAATTCAGAATATCATATATAGCTTAGGGTGATGTTTTGGTATTTTTCTGAAAAACTCCAATTTTTGATGAATAGTGAAACCACTAAGTGGTAATCAAGCAAACTGATTTTTCAGTTAAATGAAAGTTTACCACTAATGTGTATTGAATTTTGAAAATTCGACATACATGGTTGTCATTAGTATGTAAAATGTGGTTCAATGGGATGAAAATAATTTTTTGGTGAATAGTAACTTTTTTTTCATTAATCGCGATTAGAGGTAATTAGTGTAGTTTACGGTAAAAATAATGCTTTAATAAAATGAGATGAGAATGAAACATGTCCTAACCCTATTGGTTGTGTCATGGACGACCAAGACAACCCATGGGTCGATTTAGGGGACCCCATGGAGCCACTTGGGTGAGATAATGACTTTAATGCCTTTTTTTAAATAAAGGTGAAAATGACAATAACATAAATTGTTTTACTAAAACAATTTTTAGAAGGGGTTATAATAATCCTATTTTTGTCTATAAATATTCATTATAAAGATAAAAAGATTTCCTACATCATAGTATTTGTTTTATAATTTTTAGACATTAAATAAATTAAATTATTTATGACATCATGATGATGCAGCGATGACCTCATTATTTAACGATTAAAATAAAATTGAAAGATAATGTAATATCTAAGACCTACACTTGTCCAAAAACTATTGGATGTGAATATTTATAAGCCTTATCATCTTATCTTAGAAATATATCAATGTAAGACCTTAGAAATTCGAAACACTTTTGAAAATAAAATAATAGTTTCATGATTTCCAAAAGTGCCCCTCCTCTCCTCTTATAAAAGGCCCCCCACCTCTACCTCATTTCACACACTCCTCAAGCCTTTGGCTCGACCAAACCCTGCCCATTTACTCTCTCCACATCCATATCCTCATCCTAGAGGATTCACTTTGGGAAGAATCCTTTCAAAGGAAGCCTTTAGGCTCAAATAAAAAGGAGTTACACTTTTAAAGGTAATTCATTCTCTCATGTTCATTTGTTTTATTTTGCTTCTCCAACCCCCTAAACTCTTTTTATTTACTTCTTTTGTAACAACAAAAGTATCTTCAATATAATAGGATGTTTTTATAATATTTATTCGAGCTACACTCTCACACAACTACATCAAATGGTTAAAGAACTTACGGTATCCGTGGATGGCGAAATTCTGCCTCCCGAAACGATGATTGTTCAATACTCATTTAACACCTTAAAAGGTGGCCATTATGATGTCAATATTTTTATATATGATATATAATATGTTTATTATTTCCTTATGCTTCTTTATTTTTCATTTATGGCATAACTTTATGGTTTCCATTATGGGTGAACACGATATCTTCATTTTAGGAAGTGCGGACTACCGCCCCCTGAAAGTGATTTGATTTGTTAATACCATATGTGGGATGTGTAAAGGATAAAGTTAAGGATATTATATATGTTATTATACTGGAATTATAATATACTCACATATAATTATGATTTCATTCCATAAAATACGAAATAGAAATGGAAGTAGCGTTCATGCGTACGTACGGCTTACCGTCTCCATGAACGGTGCATTTAATTTGTTACCTCTAAATGTGATGTAATATTATAAATACAAGTATATGATGATTATATATGATATATATTTTATCCAAATCATTAATATCATTCTGGATATAACAAACCTTTGACAAAATTAACAACATGTAAGTGTAAGAAGTCTATTTTTGACTTAAGAACCAAATACTGACAAAATGAACATTATTAACTTAAATGATTACATGATGTTCATAACATGGTATAAAAGGAATAATGAACTTGAAAAAGGTTCTTAAGCAAGTATATATTAACTCAAGTTTATTATTCAGGAGATTAAATAACGGTCGAGTCAAGTCGGACCCGAGGTAAGGGAACTTCTTAACCCAATTTCCATTCTTTGGGTTAATATCCTACTCTCAAATTACGTCATGATATTATTTTTTCCTATCTTGTATTTGTACTTTATTTATGTGTAATTATAGTGAATACACATAATAGATCTATTTTATTTTAAAAATTATCTTTGTATGGGACTTTGTCTCAATCTCCTTTCATTGAGGCATTTTTTATTTTATACATAACTTTCTTTTATACGGTGTATAAACACCTTTGACTTTTACGTTTATTCAAAAAGAATCTTTTTTATAGAATCGTTTACTAAACGAAAAAAGGGAATGTTTTTGTCGTACGTATGCGGCGAAAATGACTTCTCTGCCGTCGTGACCGTTATTTGAGTTTCGGCTTCCACTACAAGCCATACCTTCTTTTTAAAAGAAAAATAAATACCATGTTTTACTTTTCTTTTATTTTGGTATTGAAAATTGTTTTCATAATGTTTTTATATCAATGTGTTGTACTGATATATTGTGATTGAAAGGTGGAAATGTTATGTTTCCTTTATGCATGTTTTATGTGATACGATTTTGTTGAGGTTCTTGGGCATTATTATGAAGACGGGTGGTTCCGTGATAGACTAAGGGCGGGTGAGCCCGATATAGCTCTCCAATGCATTGGGTAACGCGAAGGAGTGAAACGTTAAGGTTTCTCCGAAGAGATTTTAGGGAATATACTATGATGGGTATTCCAAACGTAACCAAGAGGGTTACTCCCTACGTAAGAATGTTATGAATGCCTCAAGTTGCCTTTATGTATTATGATTTCTATGATTTATTCATGATTTGATGAGGTATGTTAAAGTGGTTATGTTTTATGGGTAAAGTATGATTTCATTCTTATGTATATATGTACCCATGTTTCCTTTCCATATTTTTATATCCCTTACTGAGCTTTTTATGCTCATCCCAAGTTTTTTTTAAATTTTTTTCACAGGTCAAGGGAAAGGTACATGATATGATGATAGTGTCAAGGAAGTGTCAAGAAAGAATCCATGTTTTATTTTAAATAAGTTTCCATTGATAGGAAAGAAGAATACTATCTTTATGTGACCACTTTGTTTATATGTGGAATGTAATGCAAGTTTTATGATCTAATTCACTAAAACTCTAAACCTGAAAAGATCCTCAACGTGTAATCTTGTGATAGCTCAAGATTATGTAAGGTTTAAGGGTGGGGCCTTATAGTTGGTATCAAACGTCGGTTTAGATAACTTTAGGAGTTAGAATTCTATTAAATGATTATCCAAAAATATTTTTTTTGAAGTGATATAGAATTTAAAGATTACCATGTTGCTTCGCCTAAGATATTTCTGTGTTAAGAATGGTTTTTCATAGAGGAAACAGAACAAATTTTCTGGGAAGGATTACAGAGGGAAATGACCTTTCAAATCAGTATCCTAAGATTGTCAGAATCAGAACTAAACAGTTTGTTGCATTGATGGCTCAGTTGACTCAGGTGAAAAATGTTTGCTATTTTTATTGTGGATATTTTGGTGTTTTCTAAAAGTAAATAGGAGCATGAAAGACATTTAAGGGTTATCTTGCAAACCATAAAATAAAATAAACTGTATGGAAAATTCAGAAAGTGTGAGTTTTGGTTGCAACAAATTTCTTTCCTTGGTCATATTGTTTCTAAAGATGGAATAACTGTTGATCCTGCAAAAAAAAGTTGTGGAAGAATGGCCAAGACCCACAAATGTAACCGAGATTTGTAGCTTTCTTGGTTTGGAAGGCAATTACCGAATGTTTTTTAGAAATTTTTCACGGTTATCTAGTCCTATGACTAAGCTAACTCGGAAGGGAGTTATGTTTATCTGGACAAAATAATGTGATGATTGTTTTCATGAATTGAAAAGAAGATTGGTGAATGCTCCAGTTTTGGAACTACCTTCTAGGAATGGTGAGTTTGTTATATACAGTGATGCTTCATTGAAAGGACTTGGTTGCGTCCTAATGCAGAATGATCAGGTAATTGCTTATGCTTCACGACAGTTGAAAACTCATGAGGTAAATTACCCTACACATGATTTGGAAATAGCTGCTATTTTTTTTTGCTTTAAAAATTTGGAGGCATCATTTGTATGGAGTAAAGTATGAAATATATACCGATCACAAAAGTTTAAAGTATATATTCACTCAGAATGAATTGAACATGAGACAAACTAGATGGCTAGAATTAATCAAGGATTATGATTATACAATTCATTACCATCCGGGAGAAGCAAATAAAGTTGCTGATGCTTTGAGTCGAAAAAGTAATGCTTCATTAGCAATGTTGCGTTTGGAATGTGATCCTTTGGTTAAGGATTTTATGAACTTTGGCATAGAAGTTGTTGGTACATGAAGTTATTCTGTTTTGTTTCAGGTATCAGTGAGATCATCTCTATCAGATAGACTCAAGAAAGCACAGAAGCAAGACAGTGGGTTGCAGAAAAAGGTAGAGCTGGTTCAGAAAGGTAAGTTGCCTGAATTCAACATTGATAATGATTGTGTTTTGAGATTTGGGAAGAGATTGTGTGTGCTTTGTGATTCAAAGTTGAATAGAGAGTTGTTATGTGAAACTCATAGTTCTCCGTTTTAAGTTCATTTGGGCAGTACTAAGATGTATAGAGATCTGCGGGAGTATTACTGGTGGGATGGAATGAAAAAAGATATTGCTGATTTTACTGTGAAGTGTTTGACATGTCAACAGGTTAAAGCAGAGCGGTAGTTATCGAAAGGGATGCTTCAGCCTTTACCAGTGCCAGACTGGAAACGTGAGAATATATCCATGGACATTTTTGTGGGATTACCAAAGACATCTCGAGGTAATAATGCAATTTGGGTTATTGTTGATTGCTTGACCAAATCTGCTCATTTCCTTGCTATACGAGATAATTTTTCCCTATATCAACTTTCCCGTTTGTATCTTAAAGAGATAGTCAGGTTACATGGAGTTCCTCTCTCCATTGTATCTGATCGTGATCACAGGTTCACATCTAACTTTTGGAAAGGCCTTCAGAAGTCGTTGGGTACTGAATTAAATTTTAGTACATCTTTTCATCCTCAATCAGATGGGCAGTCGGAACGAACAATTCAGACCTTGGAGGATATGCTACGTTCTTGCTCTATGGATTATCAGGGAAGTTGGGACCAACATCTTTCTTTTGTTGAATTTTCATATAATAACAGTTTTCATTCCAGTATACAGATGGCACCATTTCAGGCATTATATGGGAAGCGGTGTCGAACTCCAGCTTTCTGGGATGAAGTGGGTGAAAGGATGTTGATGGGACCAGAATTGGTGGAAGAGTTGGCAGAAAAAGTTCAGCTGATTCAGATGCACATGAGAACAGATCAGAGTAGGCAGAAGAGTTATGCCGACAACAGGAGGAAGGATCTATCTTTTGACGTAGGTGATCATGTTTTTCTCAAAGTCTCACCATGGAAAAGTGTGATGTGATTTGGTAAGAAAGGAAAGCTGAGTCCAAGGTTCATTGGACCATATGAAATTCTGGAGAGAGTGGGATTAGTTGCATATCGGGTGGCTTTACCTCCGAGTTTATCTCAGGTACACAATGTTTTTCACGTTTCGATGTTGAGAAAGTATATGCCAGATCCATATCATGTTTTGAGTCCAGAGGTAGTTCAGCTGGAAGAGAACCTATCTTATGAGGAACAACCGGTCCAGATTCTTGACCACAGAGAGAAAGTGTTACGGAATAGGGTGATTAAGCAGATAAATGTTTTGTGGAAAAACCACATGATGGAAGAGGCAATATGGGAATCTGAAAATGCAATGATGGATAAGTACCCCCATTTATTCGATAAATAAATAAACAGCGGGGACAAAATTTTCTAATGGAGGGAAGGATGTAACATCCCAAGTAAGTAATGAATAATAGATATTTTTATCTATGTCTATTAATGAATCATATAGTGTTTTAGAGGCTTAAAATGAAAATAAATCCAATCTTAAGAATGGAATACACTAATATTCTTAAAAGATTGTTTTACTACCTTATGATGAAAACACCTTTTTAAATCTATCTTTTGACAATTTTATAAACTATGTTTGTCAAAATAAACTTATTCTTTATGATTGGGACATCAAAATTCACTCTGTGTGAATTTTTGGTATTTTTCTGACAATGTTCATTTTTTTAATGAATAGTGAAAAATAGTGTATTTTACATCAAAACTACTTTTTAATCTAATTTATTTATATAATTAGATTATATTTTGAATTGGTTTTGAAGTGAAATTAGAATATATTTTTACCATTTAATCCAATGGTGGTCATTGTAATCAATTTCACTTTGAAATTGGACTTAAAGTGGTGTCAATCTTTTGATACTTATTGTTTCATAAAAACACGCTATTTGCTCTGACAGCGGGAATTAATTATTAAATTAATTAATGTGACTTATATGTTTTGAATTTTGTAAAATAGACTTAATTTTTGAATTCAGAATATCAAATATAGATTAGGTTGAAGTTTTGGTATTTTTCTGAAAAACTTCAATTTTTGATGAATAGTGAAACTACTAAGTGGTAATCCAGCAAACTGATTTTTCAGTTAAATGAAATTTTAACACTAATATGTATTGAATTTTGAAAATCCTACATACATGGTTGTCATTAGTATGTAAAATGTGGTTCAATGGGATGAAAATAATTTTTTGGTGAATAGTAACTTTTTTTTCATTAATCGCGATTAGAGGTAATTAGTGTAGTTTAAGGTAAAAATAATGCTTTAATAAAATGAGATGAGAATGAAACATGTCCTAACCCTATTGGATGTGTCATGGCCGACCAAGACAACCCATGGGTCGATTTAGGGGACCCCATGGAGCCACTTGGGTGAGATAATGACTTTAATGCCTTTTTTTAAATAAAGGTGAAAATGACACTAACATAAATTTTTTTACTAAAACAATTTTTAGAAGGGGTTATACTAATCATATTTTTGACTATAAATATTAATTAGAAATATAAAAAGATTTCCTACATCATAGTATTTGTTTTATAATTTTTAGACATTAAATAAATTAAATTATTTATGACATCATGATGATGCAGCGATGACCTCATTATTTAACGATTAAAATAAAATGGAAAGATAATGTAATATCTAAAACCTACACTTGTCCAAAAACTATTGGATGGGAATATTTCTAAGCCTTATCATCCTATATTCGAAATATATCAATGTGGGACCTTAGAAATTCTAAACACTTTTGAAAATAAAATAATAGTTTCATGATTTCCAAAAGTGCCCCTCCTCTCCTCTTATAAAAGGCCCCCACCTCTACCTCATTTAACACACTCCTCAAGCCTTTGGCATGGCCAACCCCTTCCCATTTACTCTCTCTACATAACTCTACTCATCCTAGAGGATCCCCTTTGGGCAGAAGCTTTTCAAAGGAAGCCTTTAGGCTCAAATCAAAAGGAGTTACACTTTTAAAGGTAATTCATTCTCTCATGTTCATTTGTTTTATTTTCTTCTCCAACCCCATAAACTCTTTTTATTTACTTCTTTTGTAACAAAACAAGTATCTCCAATATACTAGGATGTTGTTATAAGATTTATTCGAGATACACTCTCACACAACTACATCAAATGGTTAAAGAACATATGGTTTCCGTGGATGGAGAAATTCTACCTCCCGAAACGATGATTGTTCAATAATCATTTAACACCTTCAAAGGTGGCCATTATGATGTCACTATTTTTATATATGATATATAATATTTTTATTATTTCCTTAAGCTTCTGTATTTTTCATTTATGGCATACCTTTATGGTTTCCATTATGGGTGAACGCGATATCTTCATTTTAGGAAGTGCCGACTACCGCCCCCTGAAAGTGATTTGATTCGTTAATACCATATGTGGGATGTGTAAAGGATAAAGTTAGTGATATTATATATGTTATTTAACTGGAATTATAATATACTCTTATATAATTATGATTCCATTCCAGAAAATACAAAATAGAAATGGAAGTAGCGTTCATGCGTACTTACGACTTACCGTCTCCATGAACGGTGCATTTCATTTCTTACCTCTAAATGTGATGTAATATTATAAATACATTTATATGATGAATATATATGATATATATGTTATCCAAATCATTAATATCATTCTGGATATAACGAACCTTTGACCAAATTAACAACATGTAAGTGTAAGAAGTCTATTTTTGACTTAAGAACCAAATACCGACAAAATGAACATTATTAACTTAAATGATTACATGATGTTCATAACATGGTATAAAAGGAATAATGAACTTGAAAAAGGTTCCTAAGCAAGTAGATATTAACTCAAGTTTATTATTATGGAGATTAAATGATGGTCGAGTCATGTCGGACCCGAGGTAAGGGAACTTCTTAACCCAATTTCCATTCTTTGGGTTAATATCCTACTTTCAAATTACGTCATGATATTATTTTGTCCTATCTTGTATTTGTACTTTCTTTATGTTTAATTATAGTGAATACACATAATAGATCTATTTTATATTAAAAATTATCTTTGTATGGGACTTCATCGCAATCTCCTTTCATTGAGGCATATTTTATTTTATACACAACTTTCATTTATATGGTGTATAAACACCTTTGAATTTTACGTTTATTCAAAAGGAATCTTTTTTATATGAAGCGTTTACTAAACGACAAAAGGTAATGTTTTTGTCGTATGTATGCTGCGACAACGACTTCTCTGTCGTCGTGACCATTATTTGAGTTTCGGCTTCCTCTACAAGCCATACCTGCTTTTTAAAAGAAAAATAAATACCATGTTTTACTTTTCTTTTATTTTGGTATTGAAAATTGTTTTCATAATGTTTTTATATCAATGTGTTGTATTGATATATTGTGATTGAAAGGTGGAAATGTTATGTTTCCTTTATGCATGTTTTATGTGATACGATTTTGTTGAGGTTCTTGGGCATTATTATGAAGACAGGTGGTTCCGTGATAGACTAAGGGCGGGTGAGCCCGATATAGCTCTCCAATGCATTGGGTAACGCGAAGGAGTGAAACGTTATGGTTTTTCTGAAGTGATTTTAGTTAATATACTATGATGGGTATTCCAAACGTAACCAAGAGGGTTACTCCCTATGTAAGAATGTTATGAATGCCTCAAGTTACCTTTATGTCTTATGATTTCTATGATTTATTCATGATTTGATGAGGTATGTTAAAGTGATTATGTTTTATGGGTAATGTATGATTTCAGTTTTATGTATATATGTACCCATGTTTCCTTTCCATATTTTTATATCCCTTACTGAGATTTTTATGCTCATCCCATGTTTTTTTTGAAATGTTTTTCACAGGTCAAGGGAAAGGTACAAGATATGATGATAGTGTCAAGGAAGTGTCAAGAAAGAATCGATGTTTTATTTTAAATAAGTTTCCATTGATGGGAAAGAAGAATACTATCTTTATGTAACCACTTTGTTTATATTTGGAATGTAATGCAAGTTTTATGATCTAATTATCTAAAACTCTAAACCTGAAAAGATCCTCAACTTGTAATCTTGTGATAACTCAAGATTATGTAAGGTTTATGGGTGGGGCCTTATAATGTGAATGTTTATTGTCAAAAAATAATTAAATGATCTAAATATCATTAATAATGGATCATAAAAATTATTTTGTTAACTAAAAATAACCCCTAGTACTACTAATCCCAATTTTCATTGAGACACTTTGTTTTGAACAAGTTTATGATCAAGTTATTGACAACTATGCCATTTTTTTGATTTATTACATTTTATTCATCCATTCCTGATCTATATCCACATCAACAATCCAGATAAGGATATCATTGGTTGGAAACAAATTGATTAATACTTACAGAAAATTTATTGATTATTTAATAGATTTATAAATAATATCATATCTCTTAATAATGTTTTATTTCCCTAATTTCATAAAATAACTAAACCATTCATTTCATAGTAAATATATCATTCGACCTTTTTTAATAAAAGATCCTTCAAATAAATTCATAATAAAATATTACATTAATAACATCAAATGATATTTAGTGGTTTGGTCTCTTAGAAACTAGGTGTATAATATATTAATTACATATGAAAAAAATGAACATAATCATTATGTAATCTATTCAAGGGACTCTATTTATAATTTTCTTTGTTCAAGTTTCTTCAAATAATTTCTTTAGGACATACATCAATAAAAAATGGTGAGCATAAAGTGAGATATGGGATAATAAAAGGTAATGAATGGTGATCATAGATAATATATGATACATAAATGTAGATTATAATGAATAGCACATGATACATATCTAAGAATTTTGGAAACAATTGAAAATTGATATATTTATAAACATTTTAACAAGGTTTATCAACAAGGTTTGTTAAATCGCAATTACAATGTTTATTCAACAAGGTATCATAAAATGTGTAAAATATTGAGGTAAATTATTTAAATTATTCACTATAGTGATATCAAGGAAAAACTTCTTCATAGATTAATTCATGTGACCCATGGTTATCAGAAAAAATCATTTCATCAATAACCAAATAAGAATAAATAACAGATTTCATACAAAATCATTGAGTATAAACGTTCATAAGGGGTTGAACATTGCATCAGTTTTAACCCATAGAAAGAGAATTTTGGTTTATACATGTTAATCCATGATTATATAATTTTTTAAATATTTTTTTAAGTAATATATATATGTAAGTGTCCTAATTATTAAAAATATATGGGTTTTTCATGTAAATCGTTAAAAACATTAATTCTGTAGCATGAAAAAATACAACATGGATTATAGAAAGGTTATAATTAGAAATAATTAATATCACTAATTTATAAATAAATTTTTTACCTTAATAGGATGAAAAATGGGTTTAAAAATAAATAAATTAATCTCTTAGAAATCATACCACAAAAGTGGTAGTTGAATGGAAAATATGTATTGATGAATTCCCTTACCTTGAAGAGTTTCTTCCAAACACATAAAGAAGAAACCCTGAAGACTTAATAATACATTTGAGGTACTCATTAGGGGGTAATATGAGAATTATTTTTTGGATTTAATATTTTTATTGGAGTTGATTTTAGGATGTGTTGAAATTTATAGTAAATGAGGATGAATTATTTAATAATTTCCAAATATAGTTTAGTTAATTATTTGTTGTGAAAAATGATAAACCATTGAATTTCCTTGTGTTTATATCTTGGTTATTGAGGTTTGAGTTATTTTTTATAGTATATTTAATTATTATAATTGAAACAAATATTTTATTATTACACTGGAGAATGAATAGTGAAATTTCCCCAAAATATAGTTTTTAAAATCATAATTTCAATTTTAGATATTGTAAAGGCATTGATTGATTTGGGAATTGACTAAAGAAAATTAAAATATTTAATACTAAAAATATATAATAATTTCTGTCCTGTATTATATTAAATTTATTAATACATCATTATTTCCTATACATGATTTTATGAAACATATTGAAAACAAAAAACAATTTATTTACTATTCATTGAAAAACAATATATTTTTGAAAATTTTAAAAAACGTACCCGTACCAAATTTTGATCATATTTCAATAATAAAATATATATAATAAAATTAATTTTATTAATATGAAATTTTTAAATCTTAAATTTGCAATCCATATTTATTGAAAAATACTATATTTTTTTGACATAGTTAAATTGGTAACATATATAAAAATTTCATAGCACATTATAAAATTATATTTTCATTTAAATTTAATTAAAAAGTGTTTTAAAATTATATTACATTAAAAAATTATGTATAGTACATCATTTTATTAGAAAAAGGTATATAATTTCTATAAATATAAATTAAATTTATTTTTATCCAAAATAAATTTATTAAAATTATCATATAAATTTGAATTTTATTAAAATATACAATACTAAAAATTTTATTAATTAGATAAATAATTCATTTATTCAAAGTAAATTAAAATTTATTGATACTATGGTCTAGATACATAACACCTTATTACATCTTTATATTCCATGAGGGTAAAAAGTGTGACGGTGGTAGTTTCATGGGGTGTCTATATTAACATTGATCAAGTGGGTATCTATAATAACATTAGATTATCCCATATTAAATTTCATTAAAGACCCACTAATTAAAGATCAACTAGGCCTTCATCTAAGCGGAACCCAATTATTGATACCTCCATTCCATTTTTGGAAGAAATAGGATTAAAAAATTAATTATTCTACTGGTTGAGTCCATCATTTCTCTTTTTTTGGATCCATTTTAATTTTTCATAACCGTTAATAATTAGTAATTTTAATGGTCACATTATTCAAAGTGTTTATAATACCCATTGTTTATATTTACCAAATATAAAATTAAAAATTCGTAATAATTTTAAATCTTTATGTAATAGTAAAATGATAATGTTTTTTGCCTTTATACTATATATATACTCCACCATTCATCAATGGTCACTATTTCATTCGCAGGAGTCTTTATGATTCATTTGATAATGTCAATTACATTCTTGACATTTATTATTCATTTTATACTATTCAAGGCTTCTTTAATCTTCCAAGGAGAGTATAATCTTGTAGAGTACACATTTTCAGGGTTTCTATTCTTTTGTTTTCATATACCTACAAATTTTATATTTGTAGTTATTGGTAATTTTATATAACATGAAATATTTAATGTTTTCTGTAATATTATTTTTATGTACAACCAATGTTCAATATAATAAAATAGACACTATAAAAAAATATTTTGTTAATCATAGATGAAAATTTTATGTTGTTATAGTTATAGAAATTTTAAAACCTTATCCGAATGTTTTAACACTATTTAACTAGTTTTAACCACAAGGAGGGGAACACAAGTTTACAAGGATACAATTGATAATGAAAAAAATAAAAGGGGAATATTTAAAATATTTTAATCACGTAATTCCAATGATTGGATCCATTTTTCATCATTCAATTTCAATAAGAGTAAAAAATTCATTTTAAAGTATGTTTGCAAGATGCGCTGATATCTATTTTTAAAAAAAATTAAGAATGAAAAAAGATAAAATTATCTTTTGACTTAAAAATATTTATATAAATTTAATAGTTTGAATAATTATATAATATATAAATTTAATTAAAATCATTCACAAAAAATAAGTAATTTAATTTATCATAATGATTTTTTTTCATTCATAAAAATGGTTTTTTCAGAAAAAAAAATATCATTTACTTTCAAATGATTATTGTTACAGTTATAATCAATTTATATTCAATGAATTCAATCCTTAAATTTGTCAAAAAAATTTATAATTTATTTAGTCCTTTTTATTCTCACTAATATAATTTTTATTTGATAACTGTGACATCGAATAATAATATTTCAATAGTATATAACTGTTCTTTTAAACATGTAGTGTAATGTAATGAAATATATCTTAAAATTAAATTTATTCATATGGACCTATTTCATTAAATCATAGAGTGTTAGATTTTGTGAAACACTTTAGCAGAATCGATTAATTATAATCCATTTAAGAGTCCCTTTTCAATTTGAGGGGTGCATTTCTTTTGGAATGCGATCTCCTATGAAAGATTTTTTTTGGAACCAAAGAAGGTTAATGCGGTGTTGTCTTCGGAATATCCCAATTTTTTTTTTTGATATTTAGAGATTCCATGGGATTAAAATTTAACATATATGGTTCATATAATATATCTTCCAACAATAATTATAAATTAAAGGACTCATTAAGAATGGGGTGAAGTTTGAGTGTTCTTATTTTTCTGAGGAGGTGTTCTTAAATCTATTTTAAATATCAATGAATAAATTTTTTTGAGTCTTTATGAAAATAATATTTGATGTGTAGTGTATTTTTATGAATCTTGGGATGGGTTTGGATTTTTTACAATGATATGGGATTCAAAATTTTATTATAGCCCACACTATTTTTGACCACATGAGTTGAAATACCTAAAAAGATACAAGATGTTGGAAGATATGGTCTAGGAGTTGGAGTGTAGGAGACATTATCTCATTGTTTAGAGGTTTTTTGTTTATGAAGACCACAAAATAATATGATATATATTTTCTCAATTCGACCTTAACATGATTCATTTTCATTGGTCAGAGTATCTTTAGTCATTCGACATTGTGATGTCCTATTATACATGAAGATGTAATGTTAATATACATTATCTCAATCAAAAAACAATAGAGATACATGATCTTGTTGAGTTCCTTTAATAGGGGGAATGATTTTTGATAATTTTGGTGGTTTATTGTTTAGAGGATGCATATGATAATTATATTATAATGGATTTTTCACCTTTGGTTGTGAATTTATATTTGGTCCGTGACATGTAAAAGAGTCAAGAGTTGGACCTAAAGTGTGTAGTATTGTATGAATGCTTAACATGAAATTATCTATATAGTGACCCCATTATTCTTTTATAACTTTTAAATCATTTTAAATATAAATAATATAATATTTTAAAAAACATTGATCAATATGTTTATTGTATTGGGAAAATTAGGAGTATACAAAACCTACACAATAATAAAACATAAACACATATTAAATATAATTTTATTAATCCCTTTAAAGCTCAAGTTCCCTTTTTTACATATGGACACATGGGGATAAAAATCACAGAAATGGATGAGCTAAAATACTAGTAAGAGGATGAATATATAAAATATATCAATAAAAGATGAGTGAGAATAATAAACATCATAAAAACATAAGAATAGGATCACCATCAACATAAATAGGGAATCATTTGTAAAAGTAAGTGAATGTTTAAATTCATTAAAATGAAACATCATGTCTTAGTGGTCAAATACTACACATTGTTGGGAACAAATCTAGTATCATTTTCATGAAAAACATATATGAGTGATCATTAAATCATTATTGTGAACAAATTTATCATAATGTCAATGAATAATACACATTATCTCATGATATACATCACAATACACATTAAAATGGAGGAAAATATAATTCTAGTCTGACCCTTCAAATGATAACATTTACATATTCATACATAACACATAAAATATATAAAAATTTCATTCAGAAAATAACCCATGAAACTGAAATGGGATTCATGATAACTTCATAAATCATACATTCATGAATAAAAAATGGTGTTCGAAAATGATTAAGGGAAGATCATATATGTTATAAGAGTCATCACACATGAGTGAGAAACAAATAATCACAAGTTGAGTCAAGATGTGAATTGTAATGAACTATTATTTTTTAAAATATTTACATTTTTCATAAAACCAGATTTGAAACATGTATATCCTATATAATAAAAATTAAATAAAAATGAAATTATATTTAAGCCACATTAAAATAATATCCATAATAAAAATTTTCATGAGAGAAGGGTAACCCAATGAAGGTGTGGTGGGTTTGAGAATCCTGTTACCTTTTTTTAAATTCCTTTTCTACTTATACATAATATCCAAGATAATAAAATTAAATAATTCTTAACCTTGTTACATTTATTCATTTTATTATAATTTTATAATGTCCATTAATGACCATTTTTATGTGTTATAGAGATTAGTCTCATTTTTTGGGAGAATTCATTTTCAAGGTTTATGGTCGTTTCACTTGGGAATAATTATGGGGGTTCCTTTAAAATGGGAATAGCTTCTATAGTAGTGTAATTTTTTATTAATAATGAACATACAATTCTTTAAATGGTATGAAATACCATTTTTTATATTTTTTGAGGATGATTAATTAGATAAAACATTAACATAGAAATTCTAATTTGTTTTGACAGTTTTAATTACTATAATGAAATTATATCATTTTATTAAATATCATGTCTATATATTAGATCTATAACATTATAAAATTTATAATATTTATATTGAAATATTATTTAACTATAATAATTTTTTTCTATTAACCTAAAGGTCCGTAATGGAAAATTTACACTCATCATCCCCGAAGGGTGTGAATCCACACATCACAGATGATGTTTACATTTTTATAATAATAATATAATGGAAGATATTTGATGATGAATATTACATTTAAAAAAACGAAATTATACAATATATAATATAATGGTGTTATCATTCCACTTTGGACATGGGATTTAAGGATAATATAATATAATAAATGAAAATAAAATAGAAAGAATGAGGATTTTACCTCTTTAATAACAAATTCTAGAGAACATCCTTATGGAACATGGGTTTGTTATTTTTTTTGAGAAGACAATCTCCTAGATGTGAAGAAGATGATTGGGGAGGTAATTGGGATGAATATAGGCAATATAAAAGGCTTATAACGTGTTAGGAGAAGATATGGTGTGTGGTTCTTTTTACATAAGAGAATACGGGTGTTATTTGATTATTTTATTCATTTGAATATCATTATGGATCAAGACTATTAATACTGTATATTTTTGTGAATAAATATAGTAATTAGATTAGGAGAGTAATAACCAATGAGTGGTTTTCCATGTACACATCATCCCTGAACCAATAGCTCATATATTTAGCTTATATCTGTAATTATTATATTTAACTATTCATCAAAAATTCATCTATTTTAGAAAAATCCAAAAAAATCAATGTAACAATTTTTTAGACCATTTTAATTAAAAAATGGAATTTATTTTATTAAAATAATTTTATAAATATGATATATATCATTTTGAATTAAAATCATCAATTATTAAAAAACTACCAATTTCTATTTTATAACCAATTTTATGAATCTTTGAAAAAATAAATACGGTCTCATAAAATTAATTTATAATTATAAGAAAAAAAATTAATATATCAATATATTTTATGAAAATAAATCTTCTTTCAATTCATTATATAATTTATAAAATGTTAAATAATCATTTACATTTTAGAGGAATACCAACACTGAATTTATCATTTTAAAACATTTATTCACATATACCATGATATAACTATATCATATTTTCATTTATATGATGCCGAAATTTTATTTACACAATAATATGTGGGGTTGAAATTCTATTTTCCATATTATTGTTCCTAATGGTCATTAATTTATTCTAATGGACCTGTTTTTATTCCACTGATATAGGTTCCTTAATATAAATAAATATCAACTATTCCATTCTAAATTAATTTGAATAACGATTTTGTTAAGTTATATATGTTATATATGTTTTTTATAACATTATTATAATAAGTATAAATTCCATTGATAAATGTTTGGGTCCTTAAATATTTCCCCACTTTTAGAATTTCATCCTCAAAATTTTATTTTACATAATATGGTGGTACCATGTGAGGGTAATATCCACCATCGCTTCCTTTTGTTTCTATATCCTCTATTCATACATATGATTCTTATATAAAATTTTGAAAAGGTAATTTTTATTCTTGAATAGGAATGTTTCACATCGGTCCAAGATCCTCACCGACTACTCTTCATCCAAGTGGTCATTCTCCAGTTGTACCACCTCTGGATTAATTACATGTGAGGGGTTTGGCATGTGCTTCCTTAGTATAGATACATGGAGTAAATCATGATCTTGAGATATATTTGGTTGATGAGAAAGCCTTTAAGAAACTGGTCATATGTGATAATGGTTATCGAAGAGGCCAATGTAAATTGTGCCAAGCTTACCTTTTTTTCTAATCAACATGACCATTTTCCATGGTGATAATCGAAGGAACACTTTGTCTCCAACTTCATACTACCAATCCCTTCTACAGTTGTGAGCATTACTCTTTTTCTGACTCTTATTATCATTTATGTATTTCTGAATAGATAAGACCATCTCATTCAAATAATATACATTATCAACACCAATTATATTTTTTCACCATATTTATCCAAATTGGATAGAGTTATACATTGCATCCAATATTGAGCTTTTTTTGTATTAATCTGAATACTGTAGTAGAAACTATTGTTTTATGAAAAATAAACCAATGCGATATGCTATTTACTAAATCCTTTAAATTACATTAAAGAGGCTCTCTACATGTCATTGGGTATTTAAATAGTCCTCTCTGATTGTCCATCGGTTTGGGGTTGATAATACTAGATGAAATCAATTTTGTACACAAAGAAAGTTGAAGAAATATCTTGAATTTAGATGTAAACCTCAGATCATGATTAGAGATGATCAAATGTGGTACCCCATCCAGCCTCACAATATCTTTCACATATACCGTAGAAAGTGGTTCAAGAGGGAAATCTTCCCAAATCGTAATAAATTGGGAGTCTTGGTGTGTCGATCCACATCATCCCAATTCGTAATTTTCAACTTCATATTTCATTATTAGACCCATGAAAAAGTACATAAATACATTATCCAATTATGACATTGGAATATGAAAGTGTTTTAACATCCTCTTGGAACATTTCATTTCTAGATTAACATGATGTTATATCAAGCACCATGAGATAAAAATTGGAATCTTTTTCTTTATTTAATCCCTCAAAAAGTGTTTTTCTTGATCAGAGTACATCATATTACATTCCAGGATAGATGGATAAAGATGAGATATGTGCATTATCCAATATCACCGTCATTATCTCAGGTGATTAAGGTACACACAGCCTTCTTCCAAACCCTATCTCACCATCTTCATTGATGTGGAACTCATGTAACTTTCCTTCCATTACCACATTCACATTATTTTGTAACTCTATATCATCCCATTATTCCTCCTTGATCATTTCCTAGATATATGGTTGGGAAATCATTTTGTTAAGGTTGGATTTATTCCATGTTGTCATTATTTACAATTCCATAATTTTCATACCCATTAAGATTGGATCTTTCTCAATCTACATCATGGATAAATATCATGTTTATTTCTAATAAGATCATCAACTACCTTTTATTCCTTCCTAAGAAGATAGTGAATAAGAAATTCATTATCCTTCATTATCTCTATCCAGATCCATTGATAAATTTTTATTTCTTTTTATGTGAATACATACTGTAGAATATTTTTATCGGTATATATATAAAAAATCTCACCATAGAGGTAGTTGTGAAAAAATTTCCTGGAAATCATCAATGTTTCTAGCTCCAAAACATGTATTAAGTACTTATTCTCATTGATAATAAACTATCATGAGGCATATCACTTTATCATTATACATGAGCACACAACCCAATCCTTTAATTTAAGACTCACTATATTTTAAAAAATATCTCCACTTTTTAGTAGTTTGAGTAAATTTGTAGTTATTATCATTTTCTTTAGTTCCATGATGATTTAGTTGAATTATTCAATCTTGAAATACTTTTCCCCAAACATTGTTAACACATTTACTAATCTCGAAAATCATGAAAAATTTTCTCACAAAACATCGGTAGTACACTTCTAATCCAAGAAAACATCAAAATTCAATGACACTTGTTTGCCTGGTCAATTATTTAGTTGACTTTTGTTTTTAATGGTTTATAGAAATTCCCTCACTTTTGATGATGTGTTTTAAAAATGTGTCTTGATACATCCAAAAGTCACAATTTTTGAACATGGGTACAATTATATGTTCACTAATATCACCTGCAAAATCCTAAAATGTTCTTCACGTTCTAGATTTCTCTTGGGCTATATAATAATATCATTAATAAATAGTACCAAAAATTATTATTTTTAGTTTATAAATAATCTATTAATAAAATAAATGACGATTTTAGGGGTGTTACTATGTCCTAATGAAATCACTATAAACTCATAGTGCCCAAGAATTAGACAAAAATTATTCATCAAAATATCTTCCTTCTTCCCCATTAGTTGATTATCTAGAAAAAAGTTCCACCTTTGAAAAGTTTTGTTCTCTTGGTATTTGATATAACATGTCATCAATCTTTGGAGGAGGATACTATTTCATTATGGTGATCTTATTGAGAACCCTGTAATCGATACACAACTATATCGATTCATTCTATTTCATTATGAATAGAACATGTGAACAACATCTCTTTTCCCAAATTCTATTAAAATTACTTATTTAACTCCTCCAGTTCGATCAAGTCCATCCTGTTTTGGAATTTTAAGATTGGAGAAACTCTATGTATGATTTCTATTGATAACTCTACATCATAATGGGTGGAGGTGAGTCCGAGTAAGTCATTGGGAAATAAATCATTGTATATCCACATAATGGGAATTTACTCTAGGTTTTCACCTTAATTTACCCAACCATTTGAACACGATAATCTTTTTCACATAGAATCAACACCCACACCTTTCAGTGATTTTAGAAATTATATTGATGGTGTCATTCTAATTTTTATAGGAGCATTGGATGGTTTAGAATATGAAAAACTATTTCAATTTCTCGATAGTTGATTTGTGTTCAATATAATGATAGTTAATCCATTCCCATTATCGCGTCAACTTATACCAAGGAATGTATAATGAGATTCTCTTGAGAATCATTCCACATAATCCAATAGGGGAAGATTCCAACACTTGGGTTGTATTGATCACACCAAAAAGAGTTTTATGGATATATCTACTTAAAGGTATCAAGTCATCAATCCAATTATATATAAACATTATATGATATAATATAATGATTGGAAATAATATCAAATAATATATTTTACATTAATGATTAGAATGAAGTGTACATTAAATAACTTCATATTATATCTTCACTTCAGTAATACTGATGGCATAATAAATCCCTTTCTCCTTTGGAATTGGTGGATCTAATGATGACTACCTTCAAGTGGTTGATGTTTAGTGAACTAGCTTGCATAGTTCCCTTTCCTATGTAGTTTAAGTATTGAAATATGGGTAGATATCTCCATTACTCCATCATGAAGGTTTTATTAATCATGTATCTTTAAAATTATTGATCTTTATGGAATTACCTCTCACACTTGGATCATTTCTAGGTCGAATTGGTAAAATTCCTAGGATTTCTCTTCCCACAATTTAGGCATATGCGTTGTTGGATAATCATTTCTCATTTTTCTTTTGACCCACCGTCAGGATACTCCATTATTATATTCTTATATCCATAATCATGTATATAACCTCCAAACATCATCTATACATTGATATCACATAGAAAAAATTATTCACAACACTCGTAGTCTTGGATAGTTGTAGCCTTTTGAAGGTGTGATTTTAAACCACTAATGAATATTTATATTTTTCTATCATTATTGAAAACCCAACATGAGTTGTACATTGAAATACTATTGATGTTTTTTAATAAGTGGTGATAGAATCACATTCATTTTTAAATAAATCTATGAATTCTATATCCTATTTTTAAAAAAATATTTTGCGAGGAAATACTAGGTACGAAATAGTTTCTTAATGTATTTTGACTAGATATACTCTATTATTTTGTATATATTTGTGTACATTATTAATTACAACTATTGATAAACTTCTATATCTAAATGATAGATGACTAGAGTAACTTTGTCCATATTAGAATTGTAGAGCACAAATAAAATATTTCCCATCGAGTTAACCCGTAGATCCACAATATGAGAATCAGAAGTTCCAATAAATGTTGTCATTGTAGATATATAAAATAAGAAATATCGAGTTAATCTCTCTTGGGTGAAGGCATGAATTTCATGTTTTTCATGTTTTTGTTAATATACTGAGATTAATAGGTAAGTATTACCAAATTTTATTAACATATCCTTTGATGGAATTGTGGATTTCATCTAGAAAATAATTTCATTTTACCTCTTATGAGTTGTTCAGATTGTTTCTTCTAGTTCCCAACATTTTCTCAAAAAGAAGAGTTTTTTAACAAAATGAATGTCAAGAAAAACTAGATAATTTATCCTTTTTTGAAATCAACACCAAAGTAATATCTTATAAGATATTAATGTTATTAATTTTTTAATAATTATGATATTAATACTATTATCCAAAGGATTTTCACTGAAATTCTCTAATCCTAATTCTGAAATTAACTAAACCTTGCTCTGATATCGACTATTATTTCCCACCTATTGTAGAAAAACCATTACCTCATTTTTAATATAAATAACAAAATTGCATTAAAAACCCAACATAAAAAGGTTTCATGACTTGGGAAAATAAGGAACATACATAACCACCACAATAATACAAAATATACATTTATAAAAAATAATTTCATTATCACTTTAATGCTTATGTTTTATTTAGTACATGTAGTCACATAAGTATATAGGTCATTGAAATGGGTCAGCTAAATTCTTAGTAAGAAGATGAAGAAAGAGCATGAATCAATACAAAATTACTGGGCATAATCATCTTCATCAAAAAATAATAATATAATCATCATCAAAATCATGAGGGAAAAATTACCAAAAATCATGGAATTTGAGAATTTATGAAAATTAAACATAATTTCATAGTGTTAAAATACCAAACATTGTTGTGAAAAATGTTGGCATAATGTTCACGATAAAATATGTCCATAATCATACCATCATCGTTGTGAAAACATTTATAACCATGTTCATGAGTAATACATATAATGTAATGAGATACATCAAATGACCAAGTTTATTTGTAAAATATATAAGATTCTAATCCCAACCATCATATCCTAACAATTATAAAATCATTCATTCCACATAAAACACACATCAATTGTATTAATAAAATAACCATTTGAAAGGAAATTCATTTCATTGTAATTTGATAAATTATAATTTAATGAATAAACATTTTTATTTAAAAATGATAATTATCAGAACATATATGGTATAATAATCATCACACCTGAATGTGGAGAAAACAATCTTTAGAGATGTCAGGTTGTGAATTTTATAGAAGTGTTATTTTGGAAAATATTTATATGTGTCACAAAATCAGGTTGGAAGATTATATATCCTCCAATAAAATGGAAGAAAAATAATAATATCTAGATAGAATTATATATATATATATATATCCACACAAAAATATGGCATTAAAGAGGTATAAACCAAATAAAGGGAGTTAGGTTTGAGAATGCACTTACATATGTATAAATTCCTTATGATATTATTCTTAATATTCTAGATAATACAATTTATTATTTTAGAACCTCTTATAAATTTATTTTATTTATGATTATTTTATTAATTTCATTTATTACAATTTTTTTAGTTATAGAATTTAATCTCAACATTTTAGTGGTGTTTGTTATAATAGTTTATGGTATGTTCCCTTGAGTATAAATATAGGGGTTCTTTTACGAAGGGAATAACTTCTCTGAAAGTGAAATTATTTAGTATTAATGAACACTAATATGTTTTAATGTTCTCATATATCATTTTTTTTGTTTGGTATAAGGATGATTCAATAGATAATGTGTTGATGAAAATATTCTAATTTATTTTGGAGGTCTTTACTACCATTAGAAACATGTATTATTTTATTTAATATAATGTATAAATATTTTTTTAATAACTTTACAAAACATAAAATATGTATAATAAAATATTATTTAACCAATATAATGGTCATATGATCATCCTTGTAGTTGGAAAATTAAAATAAAAACTCATAGTCCAAGATGGCGGGAAATTGACACCTAAGAGATAATATTTTCATTTTAAGAATAAAAGGATATGAAAATATATACGATGATTTATATTAATTTTACAATATAAAATTCTAGAAAATATTTGATACTATATTTGTCATTATATTTTGGATAGGTTAGGTAAGGAGAGGATAATAAAATTAAAATAAAATAAAATAAAAAGGATGATTTTACCATTTGAATATCTTCTCCTATAGAACATCTTTAAGGAAGATGGGCTTGGACTTTTATTGGTACCAATAGATTTTGGACATGAGGAAGAGATTTTTTGAGTGTAATTTATTTAATTTAGACAATATAAAATGCTTAGAATATGTTAGGAGAAGTGCGGGTGGTGGGGGTATATATTAGAGAGAATTGGGGGTGTTTTTTAATTATTTTCCAACATTGATTATTATTTTGGAACATTTATATAAATATTGTTGACTATTATAACTATATATAGAAAAATATTAATTTTATTTGGAACTATTTGGTGATTTTTCAACCAAGAATTGTTCATGACTAAATAATTTATGTATTTCTCTTAAATAAGAAAATATACCATTTCAATATTTAACAAATATTCAACTATTTTATAAAAGTATCAAAAATTATCCCTAACCATTTATTTGATGTGATTAATTCAAAAATGGATTCAATTTTATTGAAATAATATGAAAAATGTGAAAAATTGCATTTTAAATTAGAATCATCATTTATTAAAAAAAATAATGATTTTAGTATTACAATTTCATTTTAGAATCTATGAAAAATTAAATAGGTTCTTATAATATTATCTTATAATTATAGAGAAAAATATTATGTTATTAATATATTTTTAAATAATAAATTTTATTTTAAAACATTATATTATTTATAAAATTTTAACTAATCTTTTACATTTTACAAAAATATAAACACTTAGTTTTTCATTTTTAAAACACTTGAATACTTATACCAAGATATAATTATGTCATATTTTTATTTATATGATGCTAAAGTTCATTTATAATTTCAATGGTGAGGATACTATTATATTTTATAGATTACTATTCCTAATGGTAATGTTACTATTTCAATAGACATGTTACTATTATATTAAGATATGTACCTTAATTTATTTGAATACCACATATTTCATTATTAAATCATGAGAATAATGATTCTATTGTGTTATATATGTCATATATTTGAATTATAAATTTTTATTTTAAGGAAAAATTATATTGATAAAAGTTTGGGTTGTTAGAATATAGTTCTAGAATATTTCATTGAAAATTAGGATTAGATATACGTTCAAGAGAGGTTAGTATTATCAGATTCCACGAGGGAATAACTTATAAATGGATCTCATTCTTCAATTTGGGTAGCATATCCAAGGTTGATGATGATGTAACTTTACATATTCATTCATTTTTAGTGTCCATGTATCAATAGAGACATGGCCAATATTATCATCTGATGTTTTATTAGAAAATGATAGATGATGAGTATCAACACCATGTTGGGTATCTTCACCCACATCTGTTGTCTATATAGATGTAGAGAAAAATAAAAATGGTCATTATAATTGGGCATCCATGTACCAAGAGGATTTTTGGTTCCATTTGGGTGATAATTTATTAAATGAATAAAGTTTTCCACTGTTTTCCATTCTAAGAGACTCATTATGTAGATTATTTGGGAATTACATATGTACAAAAAGTTTAGGAAAAACTAGAGTTCCTTCCAATATCATATCATATAGAACACAAGTTTTATGTATTATAATTGGTAAGTATTACAAAGTAAATTTGGGGCATAGTTAAAGATGAGTACAACATATCATCTATAGACCTATGAAATGTTGGAGATGATGATTTAGATTAGTGAGGAAATTCATTAAGATTGGATCTTTGACATTTATGAATCATTACATGAGTACCTAGCATTGGTATATTTTTTATACAATATAAATTTATAAGATTATTTTTATATTACACCATTTGAGTTTCTCTATAGGTGGTTGTGTGTCTCCCGATTATGTTTAAACAAGGTGGATAAGTCACTCTTGGTTGGTCTTGGTATGATGTATGAGTCCTTAGAGAGAGTGAAATAGATCAAGATCATGATTATTACTATTCAGATAGGGATGTGATTATGGTATTACTATAGGAGGGGTCCTTTAGAGTCCTCTATGGGTGACATGATTTTATTGTGGCTGACTCCACAATTTGGGAATCGATAAATTTTAAAGCATGTTAAGATCTCACAGTGAATTCATGGAGCTTTTGAGATCATAAAAAATTTTACAATTACATACTAGTTCTTAATTAATTATTATATTTTTATGAACAATCATGGAATGTGGCTACTATGGATTGGGATATGGTGATTTTTATTGAATAATGGGGTTTTTTCCTTGCATTGGTGTTACAACATCCTTTCATTAGGATCATTTGAATCCTATAATTTCTCATTGTTGTTTCCTTTAGTTACTCATTTTTGGTTCTTGGGTGTGTACTTTAATTAATAAACATTCTTATTATAAAAATGTGACGTGAAATCTTTATTCATGAGGTAGGATGTTACATACCATTTAGAGGCTATGTAAATGACTAATATGATTATATGAAATCGTGTACTAATATGATTTATACTATGATTGAGTATGAAATAATTTTGTTTTATTTGGATATTATTTTCGCAGTCTTGATTTATTGATTTGTGATTATGATTTAACAAAATTGATGCAATGTGATTTGTTTAGTATAATATATATAGTACATTTTTAGTTCATGATACCTGTGTGATTGGTGGTTCCATCATGGCTTAGTGGGGGATCAAGTTCAGATACTGCATATGATTTGATAATTTATACAAGAAACCCATTTTTGATATATGTTTCATTTTTTTCATCCATAGGTATCTTCTTGAGTATTTGATTTTATTCATTAATGTTATTTAATGATATATTTGTTTTATATAGAATTTCTAAGACAATGTCATCATTAATCTAGTATTTGGATGGGAAATAGGCTCAGTATTGGTTATAAGATCACTTGGAGTGGGAGTCTGATGATGTGACTATATTACATACTGTGGATAATCTGATGGTACAAGTTATATGAAAAACATGCCTCCAGATGTGGGAGTACATAATACAGTGGAGTTCTGTTTCATTCTTGAGGATACCACTTTTTGGTATGTGTTGTATTTTTTTCAAAGCTCATCACTATTTGGAAAAGGCTATCAATAAAATATTAATGCTTTTAATTGATGTCAATATAATAATGATAGTCCAAAATATATGAAAATTTGATGATATTTTCTTATCATAAAATTTTAATAAACAAAAAAATGGTTAAAATAAATTTATTTTCATAGGTTATTATAAAATAATTCATGTGGATTTAGTAAATGAAATTAGATTTCATGCTTATAAAATTCTCTAGAAAATATGATAATTTTTAAATTTTTCTCTCTTCAACGAAAATGTTTCAATAATGAATCATTATTTACAATAACGATGGATTATTTGGATGATGAATAAGTTCATTGGAATTATTATTCAAAAAAATAATAGAGGAAATAAATTCATGATGTTATTTAATTTTTTGAGAAAAGGATTGGAAGAATGAATGGAAAATTTATTAAAAAATTTAAATTATGAGAAGAAGAGGTTCCATTAATTTATTATTGTATTTTTATTTGATACAGGGATTTCTATGAAAATTATATTGTGTCTTATAGAAAAATTCGAATTCCAACCATGTGGCCAGTCCAATATCAACTATGGATCTTATTGGACTTGAAGGTCTTCAATGCCTTTGGGAGGTCTTTTGGAGAAACCTAGAAGGAATCATATAAGGAGGGATGTGTATAAAACAGATTCGTTACTATTTGTAATGTTGGGTGGTGTGCGTGCACCTGAAGGCATGAAGAAGGTGGGATACAATCCTTTAGGGTCGTACCCAACTAATTGTGATTCTTGTATACCAGTACTGATCCTCAGTTTCCATGTCGAATGTGCAGGGGTCACTCATTACCTCATATATTGAGGGGAATTCAAATGTAGAGTCTTATGTGAGATGTGGTGTATGCTGTACTATTCATATGTCTAAAATGATATGAATAAAACCATGGACAACCAATCTAACAAATATCCTCCATTAAATTGTCACAAGAGGTTATATTATACTAATAAAACTCAATAAATATCTATTCAGTTACTCATTTTCATGTCATAACTACCATTATTGAGCTATTAATGAAATTATGAGACTCCATGGAGATGAGTCCATAGGTCATTATGCACATGTGAAACGATGTCCCTTAAAGGAATTAGTTAAATAATAAATCGAAAGAAGATTATATGGATGAATGAAAATGTTGGATCAATGTAAGATGTGTTTATGAAATTTTATGGATGATATTGAGGTAGGATAAAAGAATGTGTGTGTGATTTCATGCAAAATACATCACCACAAAAGAGAATCTATATTGTGATGTAGAAACACCAAGTTATTCTTCTTCATTTTTCCCATGATTGAATAATTAAATGTGGAGTCCATCGATAAATTAAAAAATGATTTAATCGAGATAAATATTATGATTTTGAGTGGTTTAAATGAGGTGTGATCCCCGGATATTAATGGATAGTTACTGAGCATGTTGAAGGTTCCATCATTTTCATTCTTGGGTGATATATATTGTTTCTAAAAATATTGTCTCTTAATTTATTTTGTTACAGGAATAGTAATGGGGAACAAAATTACATAAAGGATTCATGAATAATGGGAGTCCAAGAAAATAGATTGGTTCCAAAATGTATATCCATGCACAAACTGTGAGAAAGAGAGCCATAGACACATGACAGGTGTAAACATGTCATCTTCGTGCTTTATGAAGGAGATTTGTTATGGGAATGGGTTCTTGAATTTTTTATCCCGGCATTGTTATATGAAGTGAAAACATCTCATGTGCCCTATTATTTAATGACATTTATAAGAAGATACATGTTCACTGTTGGGTTTTCTAAAGGATGAAGAAGCTATGTGTGTATCATTATACAAAAAATAAACTTATAATAATTCAATGTAACCACTTGAATCTAGTATTATTAATATTCTACATGATTTCATTCCAACTAGTGTGACGAGAGACAAGTGTATTCTAAAACCATTTATTATCACTAGGTGTAAGAAAATAAATTTTGAGCATATACTTGTTTTTTCAATGTGAATTTTAATTGTGTGTGAATGCATGAATTGATATGTGAATGAATATTCACATGAATAATTATATGAGAGAGTGTGTCCACTTGTGTGAAAAATAAAGACAGACGTTAACCCATGTTCCATAACATACATGTATAGAATTTATATTTCATGTAATATATATATGAACAATTCAGATAGAACAGAAAATATCAATGTATTATATTCTATATATGTTCTAGGTTTTTTGATTCAAGAGGAATTTTTTCTATGTGGTTTCAATTTAATGAAGATAATATAGGGATGAATAAGAGAGTGTGTGCACAATCATTATTTAGTGAATATAGTTTGGGTTTAAGAATAATTATCAAATAATGTGTCCAATGTACTTCAATGAAATTATAAATTATTGGGAATATATTTTGATGATTCAAAGATGAGATAATCTTGATTGATTAAGTAATCCAAAAATTGTTTTATGATTCTAGAAAGATTAGAAGACTGTTATTCCTTTTAGTTAGTTTAATACAATATAAAGAAGAAGGGAGGAAGAGTTGGTTATTAAATTAATATCATTAAATAATTATTTCGGTCAATGAATAATTCATTGATTATCATTCCACAAAATATTCATATTGTGTCTGATGTTAGAATGAGAAGCGTAATTTTTAGTGTGCTAATGTGATGAAGAGAAAGGTTGCATGCCTAATTCTATGCATGTAACCAAGTAAAGAAAAAGATGTTTTTTAAGATCAAAAAAACAATGTGACATCCAACTTTAGTGTCAACATATGCAATAATTTCTTAGTGTTATAAAAAAACCCCATCAAGAAGATAGAGGCTATCATCAGAGGAATAATAATGATCATGGATGAATCTCAGAAACCTGAACTGTCTATTTAATATAATTTCTTGAATGTGAAAAACTATTTCCATTTTACTGCAATGAAATTCAAAGGATTACTTTAGAGTGGCAGTGGGGATTAAAACTTTCTATACCATTCTATGTACTGGATACTCTCATTGAGTAGTGAACCGTATTAAAAATCATGGGTTATATTTAAATACATTCATATAATTGCATGTGATAAGGAAAATAGACTGGGAATCAAGATCAAAATTGTTCTAAGAGTAAAAGGGAAAAAAATTTATTGGATAAATAAATCCCCTCACTAATTCAACCCATCATAGTATTAGGTATATCCCAAACCAGTCCTTTTAGGTGAGGTCATAGAGTGGGTTCACCTTTATTGGATTATCTAATTTGAATTTTTTATCTTTTTAATGTTTTTATTTTCACTCCTATATTAAAAATGATGTGAAATTTCCATGAAAGACTTTTATCTCTGGGAAGAAGTCTATTTTCTCCAAGACCATGATGAATACGAGAACAATGTGAAAAAATGCGGATGAAGAAGCCTCTCTTACATTTGAAGAGGAAGTATTAGTATATCAATGAATTTGAAACAATGATCACATATCAATCATGAAACATAATGGTAATTTGAATTAGTTTTCCACTAATGATAAAGAAAACATTCCTTCCACAATTAAATAAATATATTAAACTTATCTGGTTGTTTGTGTTGTAGCATTTGAAACAAAATTCTCAAAAATGAGATCCTAGAACAAGTAGTGAGAGTGATAAATCTATAATTTCATAAGAAATATCAATTAATTGATTAAGATATATTTTATCTTTATATTACCAATGTCATAGCTTCCATATTTTGGGGAGACATTCAATTTATGAAGGAGTTATCATCCAGCTAGAATGTGTAGTCGATGTTTTGGAGAACTACATGAAAGGAAAAATTATATAATGTTTTAATATCTCCATACATGTTTTATCCTTTGAATAATAAAATAGGGAACATGAAATAAGTTCATCAATATGGTATAAATAATTATAATAGAAAGTGGGAGTTAAAAATAATCTTGAAGAATAAATCGTTTTATTTATGAAAAATTGAAATTAAATTTTAAGTATAGGATTCATAATTTTTTTTGTAGCAAGCATGAAGATCAATGAAATTGACTCTTTTCTGCATTATAAATTCAATATGTATTAAGATAAGGCTGAAATAACGAATAAATATAGTGTAGGTAAATTTATTATGATTGAAGATCCTAAAATCATCCTCAATATAAAATATCTATAATTTGAAGTCTACTTGTCCAATATGAAGAAAATAAATAATGAGTATTTACAAAATATGGTTAATGTTTATACTGCTAAAAAATGATCACTATAGGATTACAATGTTAATATAATGGTAACATATTGTACAAGTGACATGGAATCTTTTTATGACCTATCTCATGTGGCTGTGATGAAACATGTACAATCTTTACAAACATCTATTGATGATTCTAAATATTTTTTCATGAGTAGTGAAGGTAGGAATACAGAATACGAAAAAGTTGGATGAAAAATTGTGATGGGAATCTAATCATAATGACTATAGTGGATAAAAAAGGAGTTTAGAATCTAGTTCAATGAAAATTTCCCATCAAGAAAAGATGAAAACCCAAAAATAATTATACAAAAGAAATCCAATGATCCGAATTTTTATCCCAATGTTGGGGATGTAATTGATCTGGGCATTACAGATAAGATTACTAGTACAATACTCTAAATTAAAAAAAATAAATTCCATGTCAAGGGGTATAAAGCAAGAGATAAAGAAGAAACATTCAAAAGTTCATAAAAAATATGAATACATCAAACAGATTTGGAAATCTTGAAAAAATACAGTGATGTATGATAGTTGTAGTCATAAGGATGGTACATGATCATGTTAACATGTATCTGATTTCAATAAGAACATAATACCATAGATGCTGGATAATAATGAATAATCTATCATGTAAAAAATTCATATGAATATTGTGAACACAAATTCTAGATAGAATATTTCAATTAAGAAATTTTTGAAGACCTAGGATTTCAAATCCTTGATGTCAAAATAAAATTATTCAGGTAAAATAAAACTAAAAAGTATTTTACTGAGAAGAAAAAATATAGAAGATATAAACATGATTCCATAGTTTTTAACAGTCAAATAGTTATCTAGACATAATATTTTTAATGAATATTTTGATGAAAATTGAATAAGAAAATGGAAACTCAAAAGTAAAATAAAGAATTTCACATGATGAAGAAAAAACAAACAAGATTTGTACAACCCTTTTGTTAAAGGATATATTTATGAATGATTTAATAAAACCTTTCACATTGTAAAAGGTTGTTTAACCATTTTAATAGTGAAATAAGTATTCATAAAGAGGATTAACAATTCGTCATCCATGGATGATCATTAGAAGAGAAACTATCCACACAAAGAATAATATAATATGATGATATTGATTCTTTCTCAAAATATATCAATAAAGAATTTTAGATGTGAAAGCATAAATACAGGAGAAAATAAAGAAACACTATTGAGAAAAATACATCAATATTACTATTAAAATTCATAAGCAAGGAAGGATCCACCTTTTTCTCTTAGTCGAATATGTATAGTAATTGTACATAAAATAATGGGAATAGATGGTGAAGCATGTTCTAAGGGGTAGAATCTCCGAATCAATGAGTGCTATTAATTCATGATAGGAATGTTGGAGAAGTAACCTTTCATGGATAATTCTTTTCTTGATTTTCAAATACTAACATGGTAGTGGATCAACTATATTGATCTTAAAGAATTTTTTGTACTATTATGGGCATATAAGATAAATAAGACACCATCTTGTATTTATATTTTTTTGTTATCCTAAAGAAAAAGTGTTCAAGAAGATTATCCTTAGTGAAGTTGTGGAACTTTTCCTACCAGGAATATAATATGTTAATGATTCATTTTTCTGTAATATAAAAAAGGAAACATAAATAAATAAAAATATTATTTTTCTTAAAATTTCATTAAGATAATGTCATTTTTATTGAAATGTTAATATTAACATCTAATCCAAGGCTACTCAAGATAAATTTCTTTTTAAAAATGGGGGAGAAACTGAATTAAACATTCACATAAGAAAAATGGAAATGCTTTCTTATCGTACTTGTTTCACATGAATGATTTGATATATTTGTTTAAGTGAGTTCATAAGTATTATGATGATTTATGTTTCAAAAGATTCATATATGACTTTTTATTTTCATCTTGAACTGAAAATGAATAACCCTTTAAGAAAATTATATTATTTCTTATATTACGAGGTCTCATGATTAGTTGGTAATTTATATATTTGTTGTCCAAATCAAATTCAGTGGTTTTCTACACCGATCACAGATCAAGTAGACTTAGAGAGAAATGATGGAGGTGACATTACTAAAGTTCAAATCAACTCCATCTTCTATTAAAATTTTATTTCTTTTCAATAAGAGGGATATACAGTGAAATGAAGGTTACAGAAATTAAATATAAGAGAGAAGATTGTGGTTCATATATTGACATATTCATTAGGAATGAATATTAATGGTATTCCCATTAAATACAATGGGGGAGATTGAAGAGCATACTTTGTGTATGAGTTGTATTTGTTGATAAATATTATATTTGTTTTTCAATGGCCTCTAGTGATATAGTAATAATTTTCATTGATGCCAAAATTATGAATATGTTTTAATATTGATGGATCTTAGACATGATTAATAATTCTTATTAGCTGAAGAAACATGTAATTTTTTTTGAAGAAATTTAGTTTATGGGTGATGCCTAAATAATAATTATGGATTCATTAAATGAAATCTGATTTCATCCTCGAACAATTATCCACATAACATTAATGATTTTTAATGTTATTTAAGTTTAATTTACTTTTTTGATGAGTGTCACATTTTTTACAACAAATTAGGGTGATTTAGATTATAAATATGTTTATTATAATCAATATTTATAAAATAATATGTGAAAGAAGATAATAAAACTACTAAATTTCTTGAGGAAAAAATTAGGATAATGGAATGAAAAATTTTATTTTTAATTTTTATAACAAACAGTAACAGTATCCATGATTTTAACTATTGTTTTTAATTTAATATTATTTTTTAAAAATAATTTATAAGGTGGATTACAAAAATTTTGGAAAATAACCCATGTATCAAGGAAATCATCAATCATCACTCTTGTGGGACCGGGAGTTCTACCATACCATGGGGAGGTATTTAAGGGAATCATAGCTAGATGAATATGGGGAGGGTCTTGTATAATCACTCTTTGGGAACATGTGTATGGCCCGTATGAGTGAACACGGATGAAGTCACATAGTGTTTGGGAAAAAACTCATAGGGTTGTACCATATTGACTGTGGGTAATGTGTATTAGTGTAGATACCCAGCCACCAACTTAGATAATTTTGAGTCATGATTTGATTTATAAATTCTAGGTAAGCCGCATGTAGAGTTTGATTTGGAATGTGGGGTAATCATTACTTTTAATCCTTTTAAAATGATATATATAAAATAGTGGACACCAGATCAAACAACTCTCTACCACATGTAGAGTTTGATTTGTAACATTGTGTACTATTCTATTTTCATCCTTTTATAATGATACATATAAAATAGAGGACACTAGATCATACAACTCTCTATCATATAATGGTCATAAGAGATCATTTTCTATATACATCCCTTGTCAGTGATATATTTGAATGATTATTTTAATTCTATAAAAACCATTATCAATATAAGATAGATTGGATGAGACTCACAAGAGTCAAGTCTATGGATCTTCATGCACATGTGAGAAGTTATACAAGATATGTATTATTCAAAAAATATGTCAAAGGATGATGCTTAGACCAAATGAAAATGTTGTTTCAAAGTATTATGTATGTATAATATTATATGAATGAGTTCAAACCTGGATATGGGAATACATTTTTGATCACATGTTTTTTATATCACCAATAATGATAATCTAAATTGAAAAGGAAAAACTGCCTTGTAGTTCGATGTCATATAACCATTTTTGAAGAAGTCAAAGGTGATTCCTCAAGGCATTTAAATATATATTTAAAATGAGTGATGATTGATATTTGAGGTGATTCAATGGTTTTTTGATCCTCCCCTATGAAAGGAGAGTCATCCAGAATATTGATGGTTCATCCATTCAAATTTTTTAGTGGTATTTTCTTTGTTTTCTGAAAATCGAGTCTAAATACTTCTTGTTTTATGTGGATATGAATTGATAAATGCGATGCTTAAAGTCTTCATAATGAAGGTTTGTATGATGAAAAAATTTGGTTGTATGGAGGATATCTACACACAACCTATATGAAGGAGATCTACAAACACATGACTAGTGTGAACACACCCTCATCATATTTCATGTTGGGGATTTTTCCCACCAACCTGTTATTGGATATATAACCAACCTATGCTATGTGAAATAAAAACCTCCCTTGTACCCAACTGTTATACTCTGACCCAAAGAAGATACATGAAAAATATTGAGTTATATAGTGGTGGAGCCCCACATGTGTATATCCTTACTAAAAATAAACTTATAATGTTTATATATATTCACAAATAGTGGGTGTTATCATTGTTCCAGGGGAATGCCTTTAATCCTGTCTAAAGGGACATAAGTGCTGGATAAACCATTTCGTGATCATTTGGTGTACAAAAATATAGTGTGTCAATATGCCTATTTGTGAGAATATAATGTGAAAAATATGTTCTAGAATGCATTAATATGTGAATTCATATTTCCAGGAAGAATAAATTAATATATTGTGACCACCTATATTATGAAGGAATAATAGATTAAACCAAAGTTCCTTAAATTACATTAACATAACATGCATTTGATGTAATAAATATATGAATCATTTGGATAGAATATAAAATATAAATTAATTGTAATATATATATATTCACTAGGGGTTTTCATTAAATGAGATGTGGTTACACATAGTTTCACTTGTGAAAAGATAATAATGGGAAGTAGAAGATAGTGGGTTCCCAATCCCTAATGAATGACTATCATATGTTTTGAAGAATAATTCTCATATAATCTATCTATAGAATATCCATATCATTCTGAATTTAGTGGATTATATCATGATGATTCCATGATGAGATGGCCTCCATTTTTCCTATAATCACAAATGAATTTTGCATTCGTTTAAATATTGGAGGAATGTGGTTCAGTGATGTAAATTTTTCACTCTAGATAGAATAAGAGAACAATAGTCATTGATCAAATTGATATCAGTAAATTATTAAATGTTTTTAAACAATATTTCAATTTTAATCAGTCTAGAACATATTGAAACAATTTCTATTGAATGCAGAACATGAAGATGTGAAGTTTTTAATGTGGTTATATGTATAAGAGGATGATTTCTTGCATGTTTATGTGGAGTTATCTTTGAGATGAAAGAGAAGTTTATGGATGATCCAAGATTCAATGTGAGATCTAACAGTAGTCTCAAAATGTTGGATACATTTTTGGTGTAATAAATATCCTTTTAATTATGGTATATAATTTATTTAGAGGCTAAATGAATGTACCTCAAAGATAATTAAAATACACACATTAAAATAACCATAGTTCATTACAAGTGAAAGGTAATTTCTTTATTTCGTAACAAAAATTAAAGGATTTCCATCTAGTGGTTGTGTGGTTGTATCATTTCTATACCATTCTATATATTAGACACTCTAATTGAGTAGTGATTCTTTTAAAAAAAACATGTTATATCTTCTACTTCTTGTATATAAATTCACGTGACAATAAAAGAGAAGAAGAATAGAGATCCTAACAGGTATAAGAATATAAATAATAAAAAGTTGTAATTATATTAAAAAGTCCCCAACACTAATTCACCACCCCTCTATGTGTTAGTAATATCCTAAACATGTTATTTTAATTTGTATATATATTGATATTGGAAAATTACAGGAGTGATTAATAAAAATATCCAAATGTATCAAATGTTTTATGGGACATACTTCTATTCTAGGATAATGACCATTAGTAAGGTTGTGTGTATAATATTCTCAATATTGTCCATCATTAAGGTAAGTAATTTTGTGTTCATAATAATGAACATTTTCAGGGTGTGGTGTTCATTATTATTGTTCACAACCATGACCGAGACTAATACCGTGTGGGGTTCTATAAAGGTAGAACTTAGAAATTGGATTGAGAGGAATGTGGGTTCTTTAAATGTTGAACTTTGAAATAATATGATAGGTGTGATGTTACTAAAAGGAATATCATATAATAGAAATTATATATGTAGGTACCCAACCTATGATGTAATATATGGCATTTCATGTGGGCTTTTGTAATATGCAATTACATTGATATTGATATGATGCTGAAGATAGTGGGTTTGGGGTTCATGGAAGCATATTTTTCAAATGATTAATTAACCCAAGTTTGGTTGTATGTTTACTTGAGAATTTAAATTATATCATGGAACAAACCAATAATTCACATTCACGCACATTAATGACTCATTAGTGGCGTCATACTCCATATGTAATCACATTCTTCACAGGTATCTCAGTGTATCTATATAAGTTGTGATTAGGGATACATAAAATGGGAATACCCCAACTATATGGATCGTTGAGATGATGCATGGTGGTGGGAAGTAGTACAAGGGTAGAATCTAGTGTGATTCAACAATATTTATTTATTTTTACATGTCATGATTATACTATTGTTGAAATTAAAATTGGGTCCTTAGTTTGTTATTAATTATATTCGTTGAGATACATTACATTCGATCTTTTATAGAATTAATTGTTTATTATAATATTTTAGTTTATTTTTGGTATTTTTTGACCTTATTGAAACTAAGGGTATAATCTATCCCCAAAGGTCATATAGACTCTTAATAATAATTGAAAACCTCTTGCATATAGGGAAGTGAATATGGTTCAAGATGGAAATTTTTCCCAGACACGATGATTTCAGAATGAGAATTATAAAAAACACCACTTATTATATTCCAAAATCATCATCAATAACTAAATTGATAGTGAAAAAAATAATGAATAAAATCATCTCATATTCCCTGATTGGTGGTAGTGTAATGTAACTTACTGACTCATATTTTTGAGTGAATTATTTAGTTTTAAAATTATAGAGATAATAATTCCTAGGGAAGGTTGATTATTTATGTTTGAATATAGTGGTAGTATATAATATATCAACATGTTTCATGATATTGATAGGCTAATAGTTGATTAGAGACAATGTAGTTCTTCATTGAGATAGATCATAATAAAAATCATAGTGGCGAAAAGTCCTCAGGTGGGGTGAATATCAATGAACTAGTATTGATATGTATGATCTCCTTTTGGGTTAAGGATGTTTTTAATTATATTATTTTATTTTTTTCATAGTATAAGGTTATAAATAATATATTTAATCAATATTAAAATTCTATAGAATTACTATAATGTGTGAAACAATATCTATTATTATGTGCATAATAAAACATGTTTATAGGTCATCTAAGTGAGCTAGCATGTGAAATGTTTTTGGATAAAAACTTTTAGAAATACTAGACAAATTATTATCCTAATCTTGATATATAAGAACATGATTCATGGAATAATTTGGGGATTTCTATTATAAAATATATTTTTACACACGTAAACTATATTATTCCTTTTATTTGATATTAGATTATTTGAGGGCATTATAGATATATTTTTACAGTTTATTACATTCATCTTTATTAAGTGTTTTATAATTAAAATATATAATCAAATTATAAGGTTTTGTATATAATTTATATCTTAAATCACTCTATAGGTCTATATTTTTTCATGAATATTGAGATATTGGTGTCTAGTTTTTCAATTTATTGGATATGAATTTGTGGATTTGAGGTCACTATGATTAGTGATTGAAGGATTCGGCTACATAAGTTCGACTCATGGAATTTTCAATTTTTAAACTTATAGAAGAAGAAATGAATACGTATTAAGTTTCTATCTCAATAATGGATTTACTAATTTAATAGTTATTTTTTATGGATTCTGATATACTAAGGTCTTCTTGATATTATAATATGAAATTCTAAATTCACAACAAAATTTAGATATTTAGTATAACTAATTTTGAAATATTTGTGGTGAGGGGTACTGATTTTTTAAATAAATTTATAATACTGAAAGAAAAAATTTTAATTTTTTCAAATATATTAATTTTGTTATAATGAAATATATATTTAGAAGATAATTTAAATACTTACTTTAAAATTAAAAACTGATATTCCAATTACATAATTTTTTCATTTTAGTGACTATTTATTTTATTAAATTTTTTATTTTAAGAGTAAATTAAATTTATATAAATTGAAATTTTAATCGGTTAATTTTTTTATTATGGGTTTGACACAAATTATTATTATTTATCAAATTATTTTATGTGTGTTAAAAATATTCTTATAATATTTAACATTAAACTTCTATGTTTTATCCATTGGGATGTTTGGATATAGTAACATTTTTTATAGAGAGCTAGGGTTGAAAAAACAAGGGAAAAAAGGTGACACTCACTATAGTGTTAATTTGGATATATGAATCAATATTCATTAATTTGTAAATATACTATGAAAATAATTATAGAAAAATTTTATTTTCCATTAATCAAGTTCAAAATCTCATATTATGTATAAATGACATGAAAAAACTGAGAGGTTCTATTAGACTTAGTAAAATATGGGATTTTTAATTGGATATTCCAAAATGGTAACTTCATATCATATATAGAAATTGTTGAGTTTCCTTATATTTCTGTAAAATGAGTTTTTTATGATGTCAGGGAAGATAATATTTTTCAAAAATATTTTTATTCAGAAAAAATTTGGATTTTACCAAATTGATGAATCATATTATTTTGAGATAATGTTTGATGATATACAAAATTATTTATGAAATAATGATTTATATGAAAAACTAATATAAATAAATTTATCTAGATATAATGTTTTCTATGAATTTTCATTCATTATCAGAATTTTATTTTGAATTTATATTCAATTGTCATGTAATAGACTTTGTGGGATGTCCTTCCCAGTTCATATTCACTCAATAATTGTTCACCTTTTTTGGAATAAAAACATGGTATTACATAATGGCCAAAAATATAAGAGACTATAATTCATTAGTGGTTAATTATTGTTTTAAATTAAGGTTTTATAGGAGTGAATGGTAACTCTTGGATTAATCTCTCGTTATTTTATGTTATAATTTTTCTTTAATTTTATTCAATAATTAAAAATATTTAACTTTTAATGTGAAACTAGATTTAACTATTTAATGTATATATATTTCATAATGAATTATTATAATTTTTTGTCACATGTATATGCATATATTATTGATTTTACATCCATGATAACTATTCTCCATTGACTTTATACATGCCTCAAAGGGGATGGATAAATTTTTACTATTAAGGAACAAAATTGAGGCAATGTGGAAACATAACTTGGGTCAATGGATTTGGGTTACCTAGTAGGGGAGTTATATAACTATGGGAAATAGGATACCTCGTTAGTTATGTTACTAAATTGGTATAATATAACTTATATGATATTAACCTTCAAAATATCTCATGAAGAAAATGATTTCAAGTAGGAAATGCTTGGATGCACTACAGATAATGAGTCAATTCATAGATATTATACAAAAGTTAAACGATTATTTTTATAGAAATAGAGTTTAAAAAATATTATTATAAGTTTTGGGTTAATAGTATTTGAGGGGAATTGAAAATAATATGTCAAAAATGAATTTATTTATGATTTAAATGATAAAATTAATTTATATTAGTGAGTTAAGATGATGAATTTAAGTCTGTGTGAACAATTAAATATGATAACCATGGTAAAATATAAATATATACTCATGTTATAATTAAATGGAGATGATAATACATTCATATTAGAAACATTTTTGGGCATTAATATAAACATATAAACAAGATGGATAAAAATATTGATCAAATTATATTTTATTAGTACTGGAACAAAAATATTATTTATTATTGATATAAACGAATCAAGGAAATGCATTATATTGGAGTAATATTATATGATTAAAAACTATAAATTAGATCTAGTTTCAAGACAATGAAAACAATAATATTTTTATAAAAACTTCATTCATTGAAATAGAATGAATTAAAACAACGAAGATACAAAAAAATTTGAAAATAATAACATTTACTTATTATGCATAATTTGAAGGTATTTTTTTGTAGAACTATTTATCATGTTGTGAGTTTTGAGGAAATATTGTACTTCTTGGATATTTTTTCCAATATATTGTATAAAGTGTTTCAAATCAAGGATTATTTTATATTTTTGAATGAAATACTTGAATAAGAGGTATATACAGACTAAATTAATGTGTTTGGATTAATAATGAGAAATATGAAGGTGGGAAGGATTAATAGTGATTACCCATGTTAATGAAATACAAATAAAAATCTATTTTAGATTACACACCAAAATATTAAAAAATTCCAATAATGAATATAGGGTGAATAAATAAAATTTTTTGTATGAAGATTAATTTGGAAAATAACATAAAGTTGTATTTTATGATTATGACTTCATTTATAAAGGTAAAATTGGTAAAAAAAATTCAAATAATTTATATATTCAATTATAAATGAATTTGATATATGTATTATTAGATAATTTACCCATTTAATTGGGGACTAAGTGATTCAATAGAAATATTTAATTTTCCATTCATAGATGAAATATGCCAGTAAAAATTTTCAAAATGATTGGAATTCATAATGAAGAAGTTTTTCCCAATAACATTTTTATCAGGGAAATGTTTTTAGTGTATTTGGTTAGAATAGATATTTAGGCTAATAATTAATAGTTGAAGAATAGTGTTTTGAAATTTTTTATTTCAACCATATGAAAAATAATTTCTAAAGGAATCTAATAATATTATTATTTAAAGGTTTAATTTTTATTATTTTTAGTATACATGGAATTATATTAATAATAATAGTAATAATTAATTCATGGATTGTTAAAAGAAATTGGATTTAAAGGATTGGATAAATGATATTTTTCTAGTTAATTGCATATCGATCCACGAAATTGAGTAAATCAAATAAAAAAATATAGGAAAAAATGTTAAAATTTATATTTCATTAATTTAATTTTCTTTTATCCAAATAATTATATTTCTATATTGCCCAATTTTTTTCATTTAAATTATAATATGAATACCCTTTAAATCATTTTCTCTAATTTGAACAACTGTGAAACCTCTTACGATCATATAATTTTTTTGTTAACGTTGAGGCTAGGCCCCATTTAGTGAAGATAAAAAAAGAAACAGTACAAAGGAGGAAATGAACATAAAAAAAGTTTACAACCCAAAATAATTCAGCTAGTGGCCAGGTTTCTTCCTTAACTTCTCACATATTTTCTTCTCTTCTTCTTGAATTGCATTCCAATCAATTCGTTCACAGCCTCTTCCATGACCTCTTCCACGGTCAAACCTATTTTGATGGGATTTCACCTTTTCAATTAATGTCTCAGCACCAGTGCTCTCTGATCTATCTTCATTAGGTTGAATCCTAAATGTATCTAAAGAGTTCTCCTTTGCATCTACTGCTTTTGATTCAATAGGATGTTTTACTCCCCCAAATACATCTTCCATCCCACTATCATTTTTTTTTCAGATTAGAAGTAGTACCTTCATTTGATTGAGAATCATCCACATGATGGTGCATTTTATTTCTTGCTTTTTTTAATTAAAAAGTTGAAAATCATCTTCATCTACTAACAATTTATAGGTGCGGCCTGTCATCAAATTTTCACTAGAATTGGAAATTTTAGTACAGTCAGAGACTATAATTTTCTTACCTTTCCGGACCCCGGAGTCTTGCCCATCATTTTCATATTTATTTGTCACCAGTTTCCCTATTTTCATATCAGCATTGTTTCCACTAACATCATTAGAAAAAATTTCATCCCAAGTCCTTAACTTAGTTACTTCATTAGGTGGCACGGAGGCATTGATCCCCCCATATCCTGTTGGCTTAGCTATGTCCAAATTGTCACATCTCTCGTCATTAGGACTTAGTTTTCTAGCCTGATCCGAATTAGGTGCATTCTTGTAATCTTCCAACATATTAAAAACACCTATATTTTGCGAAGCAATGCTTTTCAAATTTCTAATGCAATAGTTCAAGTCATGTTCAGTCATGTCACAAAATAAAAATTTAAGATGTCCTCTACAAGATGTTTCTTTATGCTAAAAAATCCTATAAGTCTTACAGAATTTTGGGATTTACTCATACATAATTTTCATGTCAATAAAGTCATCATCAGTGGCTAAAAGTACCAAATGTACTAGTTCATAACGTAGATCAAGCTCAACTAAATATCCAGCGAGGTGACCAAACCTAGAATTTTTTGTTTCCTTGTCAATTTTTATCAGAATTCCAATTGAAAATGCTAATCATATAGAATATTTTGATGTAAGAGTATCTAATTCAAGCCATATACACTTACCCAAATTTTAGTCGTCAATTTTCCATTACTATAATAAATACATCTATGGATTTTCAAAATTTTTGATTCAGTTTTTTTGGATTTATAGATTTTTCACATGTAATGGTTGAATGGGTTGATTCTTTAATGTTGAATAATTTTTAATAATTAAAGACACATATTTGAAGAATGAAACTACATAAATTTTATTAAAATAATTTATATCCATTTCTTGTCATTTTATTAATGTGTTTGAGTGTTTTGTAGAAAAATGTTTTCTTGATTTTCTTCCTTGAGATATCATGAAGGGGTTCTCTATGTTTTAAATTCATTGTCATCATGTTAAATCATTTTTCACGTGTATTATTTGAAATTATATTATCATTTATCCATATATTTGAGACTATTCAATTCTACAAAATTATATGTTTTCATTTATTTAGAAAAGGATAATTCTTAATATATATTTTTTATTTGTACAGTAGTTTCCCATGAAAATTACTGAGAAATATTTTCCTCCATATCATTAATTTATCAATGATATATTGATGAAAAATTGTATTTATTTATATTCACAATGATATTATAAATTAATGATTTTTATAGATATTTGTATAGACAAAATTATTTTTATAAACCTTTTTTCATTTAAAATATTATTTATTTAAAAATACTATAAGTATGATTATTATATAATATAAGTGTTCCAAATAATATTGGGAATTTTTATTAATTATTTATAAAAAGATTTCATTGAATTTCATAATGTTAAAAATATTTAATTATTTTATGAATAGGTAAATTTTCATGTAAAAACCATGAATTTAATGATTTTTAAATCAATGTATTTTTATTAGATCATTGAGGAAATAAATTTATACACTATGGGTTCTCCAATTTTTTATAATGGATTTGTCTATTTTTTATTTCTTTTTCTAAAAAAGAAGGTATCATTGCATCTATTTGAAAAAAATAGAGATATTTTTTAATGAAAACCATTCAGTTTTTATGATAAACCAATCCGATTTTGATTGTTAAATGGAATTGATTTCATTTATTAATATAATAAATCTCACACTATATCTATTATTCGTACATTTTAAATATAATTATATTTTTTATATAATACATATTTGACAAGTAAATGGGTAAATTCTTTAGGTGATTTTTTTTGTCACGGAGGAAGAGTGAAAAAAGTAAACATGATTCCTATAAGAGTTCCATTAGATACTTTTAGAGAATAATGAATACTTTTAAATCAATTTAGTAGAAATTATAGACATAAATTATATCCAATTAATTGTAGATAACATAATACGTAAAATACTATCATAGAAAGTGTGATGAATTCCATTACCAGCAGCTAGGATATAAAAAAAATTAAATAGATAAATTACCCCTCTTATCCCCCTTGTATTTTGGATAGGACAAATTTATATTCACAACTATTTTCTTCTTATTATTCACCCTCTTCTACCTGTTGATATTCATAATTTCATTTCATTTTTATATTAAATTAAATTTTTTGGTTTATAGGGTAATTGTTATGTAATTACATATTCCTATTTTTATTTATCCATTTCATTTAATGATTTTATTTCTAAATCTTATTATATGAAACATTTCATGTCTTTTCATCAGAGTCAAGAAATTTTGGTCATCTCATTGTGTGATATACTTGGATTCATTACCAATTAGGACTCTTGTTTTGTGGACACATCTTGATTTCATATAATCATATTATATCATACATGTTGTTGAGAATTAGTATTGGTGTAATGTCAGGAACACAAATCACCAAATAGTAATTAAATCAGAGAACTATATAACCCTAGGGACAAAACAGATTGTCATATGATTATAACAAATAATAAGAGTCTAGTAGTCATATTTTAAGGTATATTCCCTCTAAATAATTATAAAAAAACAAAAATATATAATGAAATACTAATTAACATTAAAAAAATATTAATTATACATATGATGAAGAAAATAAATGTTATGTGATTTGTTAAAAAATGAAATAGATTTCACATTAGATGATCACATTTTTATATAATTTTTTTGATAAAATAAACTAATATTCTGATACTACGGAGTCACTCTAGTTTTCTATAAAACCATATGATTTATTTAATGGAACACATCAACATCCATCTCCACTAAACTACTATTGTAAATACCTAGAACTTACCTATGACACAAACCTGATATAATGCATGTATCTAAGAGAAAAAGTGTGGGGTTCAGGTATAAAAGTAGTAGGACATCAATAATTGTTTCACTAAGAATAATCCTTAAAAATAAAATATTATTAAATGTGAAATAAAATCCAAATGAATCATAACAATCAATTCACTCCACTAGTAATCAACTAGCCATGAGTTATCCATTAACTTATTTAGCTAGTTCTTGAGTGTAATGATTCTTTATCAACCTTTCATACATAATAAAACCTTAGTATTGATACAAATTTTATTTCATAATACATAACAAAATTACTTATAACTAAATAACCACCCATAACATTTCACAAATATCTCAATCACATAGTCATAAACTATACTACAGAACATATATACATATGAACACCTAATAATCTATTAGATCAATAACCTAATGAATCCCAATTCTTGATAATAACTGACTATCACCATGGCTTTCTCGTTAGTCCAATAAAGTATCACATATAAGGTGATCATCCATTTTCTATCCAATAACCACAATAACCATTATTATATAATGGATAGCAAAGATTTATCCCTCATCCATAATGATAGTCAACAGCAACACTAAAACATTGTTAAATATTTGGAGGATAATATCCAAACCCATTAGTGAAAACCACCTATTAGGAATTTTCTTCAAATAGATGACCCCATTTTCCACAACCCCATGGTGAGAAGAAAACACCAAAATCCAATATTTATAACATGACGACCTAGTGTTTTCAAAAACAATAATGGTGGATACCGTCTACATCACCCCAGTAAACAACATCACCACCTTAAAACTGCATAATATCTACCTCTATTAAATGGGTTAGACATATAATGATTCCACATGACCTCCTCAATCACTGCATCCTAGGAAACATTATTGATAACATGAAACACCATGAACATTAGACCCTAAAACCACACACAAAAGCCTTCGAAGCCCTTCTAGTTCACAAAAATCATTTTTTATTAGAGACTACCACTAGTTATATCTTACTAAGAAAAAATACAATAATGGGATTAATTAAAATTATTTCACATGATCTTACTAGTAAATTATTATAACATGATACATATAACACACTTTTCACAAGAAATATCCTCGCACCTCCAACCATTAGTAAGATAGACTCATTATTCTATGGAACTATGAACAATTCATAGGAAAAAAAATAAAATCAGTTGAAATCTAAAAATTATATATTTTGTATATATCTAAATGAAAATAAGGGAATGTTGATACAAACAATACTATGACGATGAAGGTCAGTTTTAGATTTTTATAACTACTTCATCCAATGAAAAACACAAATGATAGATCAAAAGATTACAATCAATAGGGAATATGCAATTTGAGTGTGAAGTATTATTTATGAAATACATACTGTAATACTATATTAAATAAAAAACCAACATTATATATTTTATTTCATAAAATAATTAATATGATAAAAATAATTAGTGAAAAATAATATCATAGACTAACCTCTAGATAATATCATTATTCCCTATCCGATACACACCTCATGGTGTGAATCCCCCTCTATTCTATCATACTCTAATTTTGGAAATGTATAGTTTTATGTTTACCAATTGGATTTTTTGATCTAAATCATAGATTAACCCATATGTATCATAGCGTGACACTGATTTGTTATAGAACACACATATGTCTCATTCTTAGTTGCCCCATCCACCTCAAAAAATAAACTGATTTTCCATGTGGGAATGCAACATCATTGGATTCCCTAATATGGTAAAAACACAATAGAACTATATATTATTATAGTGATATCGTAAAAATACATCACCCAATAATATGCATCCTTTCACCATTATGGAATATCATACCTCATCCTAACAATTCCTATTATCATCCTTTATCATATTGGTATCCCATATCTCTACTTGAATTTTTTTTATTCAATTTGCCATGTATAGACATTATTAATTGATAACTATTAATATAATAAAAAACTAACATTATAATGGTGTACCTATGATATTAAATGGATTCAATAACTCCTCCAAATATTTTTTAATAATCACATGCAGTTGAACTAAAGATAATTTTTTTAAATATATTCCCTCTCTATAGATTTATACTCATTTTCATCCATTTATTACACATATGATTGCCTAACCTACTTCTTTAGTCACTGCATGCAGATGAATCCCTACAACTGGATCACAATACTACTCCTAGTCCATCATCAGATGCCTGAGTTTGAACAAATCATTGAACTCCATAAATTTAAATGAATATTTGAAAACATTGCTCTAGTTTTCCCATATGGTCTCTTACATGAAACTCATTTTTTGTTTAATCACATTGTTATTAAAATTCCCCAGTTTTTCTACATTAGAAATACTTCACTAATAATCCACTATATGATGACATTGTAAGACCAATTCTCTAACTTCCTAACTGACTCTTCTAATTTCCTCACATTACAATACCAAAATTTTGGCTACTTATCCCACCTTGTTACCCAATAAATCTTGGTATAGTTCTATATTCCATGGTTTTTTGCTACTAGTACCTAGTTCATCACCCATTAAAATTAGGTTAAAATGATGATTTTAACTGAACCATAATATGATAATATAAAATACCCCTAAGTCACCAATCATTAGTAATAATATCTCATTGAAACATCTCTGAACATTTCAAAAAACATATAAACCTAGAGGTACAATACCTAAATGATGTTTCCCTCCACACTAGTTTAGCTAATTCATTGGACTTATCCACCCTCAATGTCTTAGAAACTAATTACAAAAATGTACTATCCTCAAAATCGTTCCACACCATATCCTCTTAATTAACAAAAAATACAAATATATCCCATTATTATATCACTGGTCTTCTGACCATATTTTTTTTCAAACATCACCCCTTTCATTAGTGGTGTATAACTGTAATAAAAGATCATATATACTGACTTTACCCAAAAATATGTTGCATGGGGTATACTCTCCACATTTAATAAGGAGTATTATATGATTGAAACACCTATATCATGCATGTTAAGTAAAACTGTACTCTCATCTGTCATTGAATGTATTTATAGAAAACTCATTGTAAAATCATTATAAGATACCCATCCAACAACATACCTAGGTCCTACTGCCTCCATGGTTGACATTGGTACCATTATACCTATACCTTTGTCTCATGATCACCACTTACCCTATGGGCCTCATTTTTTAATGTATTTGTTTTACTATATCTTTTACAACAAACCCTATAAAAGAGTCAATCTACATGGAATCTCTCTGAGAGAAAATTATCATTATTAATAGAAATATAATTTTCCAGATATTGAAAATTGGAAAATCTTTTAAATAGAGTGTGAATTACTAACACTTAATCTTTACTAACAAATCAATGTCCTTTACAGTGTCGACTCATGGAACGACCTACCTTTATTTGAGTCTAGTTTGACACACATCATACACAAATTGGTTACACATAGTTAATTAAACCATTAATTACATCAGTATTATGGATAAGTAAAATTCCATCAAGATGATATATGGGAAAAAATATAAATTATTATTTATAAATTATATTGCTACACCACATTCCATTCCAAAACCAAAATATAAATTAGTATTATTAGAAAATATGTCATACAAGTCATCAATGAATTAAATTATGAAAGAGTACCACATATTTCCTCTTGGGGATATGATTCCAAAATTGAGTTACATTAAATTAAATTCAAATTTATCTAAATGATGAAAGTCTATATTAACCCTAAAAAATATAATCACAATACAAGTGTCCCAAAAAACATGAATAATATTCAGTAATTTTGAAATCCATCCCCACGTCAAGACATACATCCCATGTTTTGAAACATCCATAAACAATTTTCTATCATAACTACACTAAAAAATAATTATGATATCATTTTATCACACCTAGATTTGAAACATTTTTTATCAAGACATAAATCACTGTAAAGTTACTCTATTAGAGCACCAGATGACCTATGATATACCTCCCTATATGAAATAGGTTTCCAACTAGTAGAAAGTTAATAATTTGTTTTCTCAAAGATACTATAATCTACAATGATAAATAATCAAAACAACCCATCCATGATATATTAATCCTTAATTAACATGAAAATGGTAGTGAATGCATACAGTAATAATTTAAAACCTAAATTATCATGTTAATATTACAATGAAATGATTACCCATTGGTTTAGTACACATGTTACAGAACAAAATTTACAAAAATAGCCTACCTATATGGAATAATTAAAACCCCCAACCCATATGTTAAACTAAAATAGAAATCATTCTCAAAAATGGATCCTCTATCTATAGTAGACTTCTTATAATGATCCTTATATATTATATGTTCGATGAAAAATTATTTCTACATCTGTCAAAAAGTCATTGTGTCATGTTTGAGTATTAAATCATCTAACCACTATTAAAAATCATATAGATTAATATCCATATTTATATTTGTGTATAAAAATTTTAATAAAAGAAAACCAAAAAACACAACTTATCTTCTATATTGATGATCATACATCCACAAGTGAGCCTTTTTCTTCATTTTCTAGTTTTAATGTAGAGAAATATAAGAAATAAAATATCATTTTTGAATTTACCTCATCCTTATAACCAATTCCATTTCACACAACATCACATACCAACCCATTATTAAATAAAAATCTTGAGTAATCCAAGAGCCTCCAAAAAGATTTTAAGAAACCATAAAACAATTCCAATGGTTATGCAAACCTTATACAAACCACTAACTAAATAACTCTTTGAATTTCAAGGAAGAAAGACACCCATAATTTACCATTCCAGACATATTGGCCCAAAAATATCTCACATATATGTTTATAGTCATGCTTTAATTAATTGGTGTTAATCATGAAAATGATCCTATTTCGATCCATGATATACTTATCCTCCACAATAATAATCATCAACATTACCTATAGTACACTTATTATGAAATGCGTTTTGGTAAAAAAAACGCAATAAAAAAACATCACAAGATATCAATTTTTTGAAAACAACCATAATAACAAAAAAACCCATGGTTAGAATTAATCAGGAACAACCTATGTACCGAATATGATGATCCAACATTGCCAATTTGAATAAAAGGGTAATTTCTCAGGCCTCCGTGGTCCATTAAATTGTAAAAATCCAGTGTTTGGGGTGTTCTAGGAGGCAATACTAGCTCATTTCAAGAGTTTATCAAATTTCCAATTTTTTTTGTTGTTATGTTGATGTGTTAGTATGTCGAGGTATCCGTAGGATGAGGTATAGGTAATTCAAGGAATCAGTAGGTCAAGGTATCTATTGGTTGAGGGCATTGGTAGGATGTGGGCATTGGTAGGTCGAGGCATCAGTATGTCGATCTGTCGGTAGGTTGAGGGAATTAGTAGGTCAACTGTGTTGGTAGGTCAAGGCATTAGTAGGTTGACAGAATTAGTATGTCAAGGAGTCAGTGAGTTAGGGAGTCAGTGATTAAGGGAGTTGGTGAGTCATAAGTCGGTAGGTCGCATCGATGGCTCAACGTCAGTATCTCAGTATTTGTGACTCACGGTCGGTGGCTCGCTGACAGTGGCTGGATCTCGATTACTCACCCATCAGTGAATCATTTCAAGTTTTTTCCAGTTATTCTCTCATACATTTTATTTTATATAAATCATGGTTAAATCATATTTTGGGTGGTTATAAATGCATTTCAATTGATATTAATAATGGCATAAATTCCTTCTTTTTTATTGAGTTTTGATAATCCCCTTTTCCGATGATGATGGGAACACTTATAAGGCCCATATGGAAGCCTATAATTTCAACATATATTAATTATATCTCAAATATACTAACCCTATAGTGAAATTGAAATAGCCTAACCGCATGGTCTTAGCCATGATCCGACTTTAATGGCCCTAGAAACATTTCCTCTTCTGCTAATATATGATCATGTTTTTATAGCTAAGGCCTTCTCTTCATAGTGTGTTTTCATTTTTTTTCTCGGTGCACCTGGAGCCTTTCCATCTAGTAGAGTCGAGTGTAGTGACATATCCATCGATGCTACTTTCTTGAATTTTTCCTGTTACTCGGGCACCACATGTATTCACACAAGAATTAATCATTGGTCACCTACTGTTCAATGTTGGGATTTCCTTAATCACTATTTTAATTGTGTATCATACGAGGTGGGTATAATTATTCTTCCTTATAATAATTGCTAAATCAAAATTTAACGAAAATAATAAGAAGTAATAAATGAGTTACAGTGAAGATGTGGATGATTGCATTGTTTTATATGTTATCATTGATCCATTTCATGAATCATGTGGGTTGTGTTCTTCTAAAAATCATGGTCGATGGTTATCTCTATTTTCATAACTATATGAATTTTGAATCACTGCAGAAATAATTTGAATATGGATAATCACGTATATTAATTTAAATACATAGATTCCCCAGGATTGAATCTATTGTATGATTGCACATGTTTTATGAAGTGTAATCAAACAATGAGTGATGCGAAATCTGAATAAAATTTTCCTTGTTGGTGTGGTTGTGTACTATGTGAGGTTATGTTCAGGCTTGTGTCTGTGTACGTGGGGTGGTACAGTGGATGGGGGAATGATTTTTAGTAATGGGTGGTACGGGTGGTGTGATGGTATCTCAACTTGTGAGTTTGATAGATTGAAGAACGAATAGACATGTTACGCAGTGTGATTTCATCTGGGAAGTGGTTGGGAAGTGAGGCTACATGACATGGGTTTTTTTTCATGATTTCATGTTTATGGGTGTGAAGGGTGTGGCGTAGTTGTGAAGTGAGGATGTTGGGTTCGGTTTTGAGAAGACTAATTGGGATTGAAAACATTGAAGAAAGGTTGTTTGTAGTTTCATTTATTGTATGACTTGGAAGTGGTTAGTATGGTTTCTTGACCTTATAATGTTTTAGTGATTTGTAATATCTCAAATAGGGAATGAAATAAAAAAAATGAAATATTTTATTATGAATAATGATAATTGGTTAAATGAATTAGATTTGGGTATGTTTCATGTTGGGGCTTGTAGTGTAGTGTCGTTCAGGTGACTATCATTCGTGGTGGTATATTTATGTAGGGGTGGTATCATTGGTGATTTTAAGTGTGTTGGTTTTATGTTTGAAATCCCATTAGATGGGATTAGTGTTTTTTACAAATATATATAATATTTTAGTTCCTTATGTTTTCAATACACAACCCACCCATGTTGAGAACTATATTCCAAACAAACATATTGTTATGGGGGAGGGTGTCTTTCCCAACATCCTAGTAGGAGGATGGATGGATTGTTACTGATTTTACTACACTCCCTATTCTAGGAATTGACCAACCTAGACACTTAGTTTAGGCTATAATGGCTTGAGGTTTAATACCATACTTATGGAATTGGCTAAGTGATTGGTGATTTTTTTTTCTTAACTGTCTTTGGTTTGAGTCTTGGGTGTTTTCGGCCGAGATGTTTAGTTGTTATGTCCGAAGTATCTCTAGGCATGATTTGATGTGGTGTGTGGATCATGTGTATGAAGACAAGCTGTGACAATGGGTATTTTGGAAGATGAAGGTAGCATTTGGATGTTCGTTGTTAGGGATTAGAAGATAACCAATGGGAAGATATGCAGAGTACCCAAATATCTATGTGTTTACCACATTACATTAACAAAATTTTGTAATTTGGGGAGCATGCCTTGGTGAGGTTGAGGTGGATAATAAACCTTATTATGTGATTTTGAGTTTCTGTTGTTTCCTCAAGGGGGAATTTGTATTCTTCTACCCCTTGTGCTCAAGTGACATTTGTTTTTCCTTACCAAGTATACTTGTATCCTCACCCTATGTATATAATACATCTTTCAAGTTTACATTAATATTATGAAAAATGTGATGGATGTTACTTGTTCAGACATTAGGGATGATTTATATGTAAAAATGTATTTTTATTTTGGTACTAAAAATGGAGTTATCTCTGTATTTATAGAAGATTCACTTTAAACATGAATGTGGGATATATTTTTGTTTCTTTATATATATATATATCTTTATATGAATTTTTTAATGTATATATATCTTCTCTCTTGATATTGGTTACTATTAAAAGGTCTATGCTTCAAATTATTGTGATATTTCTATACCTTTGGTTTTGGTCACCACCCTAAGGCCTATTAGAGGTGGGACTAGTGGGTCATTATCACTAAATCATCTCGATGAAGGAAGGTCATGATTAAATTTTATCCTTTCACTCATCATGAAGAAGGCAGGTCATGAAATAATGCAATTAGAGGTGATGGTTGAGAGGTAAGAGGTATTTCAGAGTTAGGAACAGTGAAGATTATATGGGATGGTAGGGAAATAGTGGTAGGTGATCTTGGTGGATGGCATAGGCCAGAGAAGACTGGTGAGGAAATGATATTTTAGGGCCCCTGGTGATACGATGAAAGGACCCTAATCTTACCAAATGATACAGTAATGTAACACCATTTTTGGGTAAAGATCCTAGGAATGGTACATGCATCATGAAGACTTGTGTTCTTCATTTTTTTTGGAATTATCATGAAATTAAAATAAATAAATAGTTAAATAATCTTAATAGAAAATTCAATACTACATGGGCTTAAAAGTTCATTATTTTATTTTATACTATAGACACTAAACATTTATGCATGTGGTATTAGTAGGGGAGGGTCAACAGGATAACCCATTTGACAAGTAGAGGGTCAATCCAATAGAGGAGGATGAGCAGTGGTAGAAGATACTTTTTGATTCCTAGTGTATGGCTCTAGGAAAGTATGATGGTAGAGTCCCCGACATGGAGACAAAGAGTTGGATCGAGTTACTGGTGATCTCTTTCATCTTGATCCAGGTTTCAATAGACTACTGGGTTCCTCTACTAGTGATCTAAATGAGGGGAGAAACACAGCAGTAGTGGAATCTTTACCTCATTGAGGGTAATGTGACTGATGTATCATGGGATGACTTTGAGAAGGTGTTTTGGGAAGAATCTCTTTCTTCCATGATGAATGCATATAAGAGTTAAGAGATTCTCTCCCTCAAGTAGGAGAGTTTTTTAGTGAGGTAATTGGAGATCATGTTCATGGATATCGTACATTTTTCTTCAATTTTCTTTTCAGATGAAGAATATTATTGGAGGAGCTTAGAGGATTCACTCGGTCCTTCTCTTCACTATGTGGTTACTCCCTTCAGCTTACCTACATACATAGAGGTTCAGAAGAAGGATGACGTAGTGGAAAGGTCGAACTCGCGAGGAGGTCTTATACAGGAGGGAAGTCCCCCGAGCTCTTCAAAGGTGAAGGCCACCTTATATAGAATCTGACGTCATAGACATCTATGTTTCAGCCAATGGGGAGATGACCTTAGCAGTTTTAGTTCCAACCCTCTGGTACTCTCATTTTTCCCATAGGCCTAAGGATGGAGTTTTTTTCTTTCATAGGACATGGTAACCCACCATGAATGTTCCTTACTCGAGCTTATTATAGTGGTGGGGGTAAAATCAGCACTCATCTCAACATCATTTTTATACATTACCTTCCAATATCTTGGAAATCATGCCCCAAATCCACCTAGTGTGGATGGTGTAGGTGGAGGCCAACCTCAGAGTGCTACTTAGGGACCTCAACTATGGAATGGTTGGTGAAGGAGCCAATAGAAAAGGGGAAGAGGATCTCGATGTGGGAAGTTGAACATCGTAGATGAAATAATTATAGTAGGTTCGGAAATCATTTTGGGATTGATCAGTTGGTTTAATATGATTTTCAACACCATGTTTGAATCAAAAGATTCACACTCATTTGTTGAATCTGTTTTATCCCACACTCTTGGATTAGAAATAAAGAAAATTTCAATTACCCTAGTGTTGAATACACCAGTCGGTGGTTAGACTAACTTGTTTGATGTTTTTTGGGGTTGCAGTTCGATGTTGGGATGCATCAGTAAAATGGGGATATCTATCTGCTACATATAAATTCATATAGTGTTATACTTGGAATCGACTAGTTATAATACATGCATGTTATTATTGGATTCATCCGAAGAATGGTCTAGTTTCCAGACCTGAATTACTAGTGTGTAGCCTTCATTGGTGAGCGGAGCTATCTGATAGGCAGGCGACGCCTGGAGCCTCTTTTTTCTCTATGAGCCATGCTATCAAGGAGATAAGTGGATGATGATATGGTGGAGGTTTCATGATTTTTCGGAGTGTTTATAGATTTTTTCACTATGTAGGTTGTGACTCTACCCCAATGACATGATGTTGAGTTAGGGATAGACTTACAACCTGGTGCTAATCTGATCTCGATGGGTCCTTATCATATATCACCTTCTATGTTACGAGAGTTACATATTCAAATTGATGATCTGATGAAGAAGGATTTCATCTGACCATGTGCATCACCATGGGGTGGTCTGATATTGTTTTTGAAGAAGTAAAATGGTTCTATGAGGATCTTCCTAGACTACCAAGGACTGAATTAGGTAACGAGGATGAACCATTACCCTATCCTGAGAATAGATGATCTTATCAACTAGTTGACTGGATTAGATTGATTATTTATTATTTATCTACGTTCTAAGTACCATCGGTTAATAGAGAAGGAGGGTGACATACTGGATAATACATTCAGGTGTTTGTATGGGCACATTGAGTTCGTGGTTATGTAGTTTGGTGATACAAATGCACCAGCCATGTTCATGGGGATTTTTATCTATATATTTCGCAATTCCCTACAACGATTCATCGTTGTATTCATTGATGACATCCTAATCTACTCAAATTTATTGTATGAGAATAATGAGCACATTTGGACTATCCTAGAGGTCCTTCAGCACCACCGGATCTACGTAAAGCTATCAAAGTGAATGTTTTGGACATGAGAGTTCCACTTCCTTCGACATATGGTGTCTCTATAGTGTGTATTAGTGGACCCATAAAATGAAGATCTATTAATTTATGGGGAATAACCGATGAATATGGCCAAGGATCTCATTTAACTCGGTCTGGAAGAATTCTACCATAGATTTAGACCATATTTCTCTCGGGGAGCAAATTCATTGATTACTCTGACTAAAAAGGCCAAGATTTTTTGTGGGGCAATCAGTGCTAGGTATCGTTTGACTATCTAAAAGGTATGTTGGTTATTACTCAATATCATATGGTTTTATACGAAACATTGGTGTTTGAGGTGATAATCAATGATTCCCGTCTAGGCCTTCGACATATACTGATGCAGCAATTGGGAGTGATCGTTTTTGGGTCTAGGCAGTTACGTACCCATGAATGTAACTATTCCACCCATGATCTCTAACTACTAGTGGTTGTGTTATCACTAAAACTATGGTTAAATTACCTCATTGGGGAGTGTTTTGTGGTCTTCATAGATCACAAGAGCTTGAGGTACATATTTTTCTGGTGAGACTAGAACCTTCGATAGAGGAGGTTGATGGAGACTCTATAAGAGTATGATTTTGAAATGTATTACACCTCAGGAATGGGGAATAATGTGGCCAATTCTTTGATTAGGAATTCTTAGAAGAAAGTGGTTTGGGAATATGAAGATGCATGGAAGATATTGTACGAGTTGAATTCCTTGCATATAGATGTGGGAATGGATAGAAGAAGATTTCATCTATTTTAGATGATAGTACAATCATCTCTAAGGAAGAAGTTGGAAGAGTCTCATTTGGGAGACTCAAATGTAGAGGTTATGCATCATCACTTTGACTAGGGAGATCCTCCAAAGGGATGATCATATATTGGTTATAATAAGATGATGTTACATGGGAATATATTTTTTCTAATGAAAATGAAGAAGGATGTTCTCTGTGGGTTTCATAGCTCACAACTAGTGGTACACCTTGGAGTTTTATAGGTGTATCTAGGCTTGAAGGAATGTTTCTGGTGTCCTGGGATGAAGCTTCTAATGGATGAGTTTGTGGAAAACTGGTTAGTGTTCCATCAATTGAAGGCTAATCACCATGTACCTGGTGGCTTGTTGTAGTACATAGATGTTCATGACTGGAAATGTGATGATATCTCAATGTATTTCATCACAAGATTACCCAAGGCTCGGGGTGGATTTGATTTTATTTGGGAAGTAGTGGACCAGTTGTTGAAATAGAATCATTTCATAGTGATCAAGGAGTTGAGCACAGTGGATTCCTTAACATAGAGTTATTTGGATGATGTGGTGCAGCTGTATGGAGTTCCAAGATCCATCATCTCATATCGAGATACACATTTTACGTCATGATTCTTGAGGGGACTACATTAGGCCATGGGAACCCATTTACACCTCCACACGACATTCTAGTGTCAGTCGATTGAAAAAATATACAAGACCATCCAGAAATTGGATACATGTAAAATTCTTGTGTTCTAGACCGTAGTGGGGTTTGGGAGTAAAAATTTCCCTTGGTAGAGTTTTATTAGAGTGGAAGGTGTCACTCTTCCATTGGAATGTCTTTATTCAAAGCTTTATATGGGAGTTCATGTCACTCACCCTTGTACTAGACAAAATTTTGGGGGGGGGGCACATTCCTTTGTACGGAGGTTGTGCAGAGCATGATAGAGAATGTGTAGCTTGTCTATGAGAGGATAAAGCCTGCACAGAACCGATAAAAGTCGAATGTCGATCGCAGAAGATGGCCTTTAGTGTTTAGGGATTGAAACCATGTATTGTTGAAGGTTTCACCTCGATGTGGGAAAAAAATGTTCAGAAGAAGGGGTAATATTTTTCCCAGGTTAATTGGACCTTTCGAGGTGTTGGTACGAGTTGGAGAGGTGGCATATCTATTTGAATTGCCGCCATAGTTGGGGAGGGTCCATGATGTCTGACATGTCTCCTAACATCGTCAATACATTCACAATGATTCCCATGACATTGATGGGGGAGATTTGGATATCAAGGATGATAGATTTTTTGTGGTGGGACAAGTGGAGATCTAGGATCATCGATAGAATGTTCTATTTGGATGGACCATTCCCTTGGATCAGGTGATTTGGAGGCATGGTGTCCAGGAGGAAAGCCCATGAGAGTTTGGGATGCATATGTTTGCCCAGTACCCTGAGTTGTCTTAATTTTCACTCAGGTTTTATACTTTGTGATGTATTTCATGAACATTTTTTAACATGAGATGAGTTGTTCCTTTGTTACCTGGCATATTATAAAGCCTTAATGTATGATTATGGGAGGACCTGATTCCTAATTAAGATGCATTAATGTGGATGTGATTAAACCTGTGTGGAAGATTCAGTGCCACCCAAAGGTGATATTATCATGACATGGGGGTTGGAATTCACTGATTTATATGTCCAGCTAGTGTGACTTTTGGGGATAGTGTTGTAAATATTGTGGTTATTGGGTTGGAAAATCTCATAGGTGGGGTTCTTGGATGTTGAGGTGTCACTACAATGAGGTGGTTTATCTTTAAGAGGTATCATATAGGGTGGATGTTATGTCCCCTATTTCATCTGGGGTTGGTATTGAATTATAAAGAGAGAGAGAATAGTTTGAGAGGTATCTACGGTAATGGTCTAGATCTCGACGTTCCATTACATTGTCAATATCTTCTGTTTGGGGTGTTCTGGGTGGAAACAATATCTCATTTAAATTGTTTTTCCAAATTTCTAGTTTTTCTATTAGTAGGTCGAGGTGTGGGTAGTTCTCCATGTCAGAAAGATGAAGCTTCAGTAGGTTGAGGCATCTATAGGTTAGGGTGTTCGTAGGTTGAGGGCATCGTTAGGTCAAAGGAGTCGGTAGGTTGAGGATTTAGTAGTTCAACATGTCGGTATATCAAGGTGTCGGTAGGTCGAGGGCATCATTATATGAAGGCCATTGTTATGTTAGTGCATCGGTAGGTTGAGATATTAGTGAGTAAAGGTGTCTATGAGTCAGGGTGTCAGTGATTCTAGGTATCTACGAGTCACATGCCAGTAGGTCACATCAATGGCACAATGTCAATAGCTCAGAGTTGGTAGCTCAATGTCAAGGACTCACTGTCTGTGGCTCACTGTCATTGTAATTCTGTCGGTGACTCGCCCCTCGGTGACACATTTTCACTTTTTCAAAGTTTTTGAGATTATCCCCTCTTTGGATTCATTTGATGTAAATCAAATTTAAAACCTTTTTTGGGCATTTATAACGGCGTTTTGATGGTTATAAATTATATCTATAATATCATAATGCTTCATGGACATTGAAATAATCAAAACCTGTGGTATTGGCCACGATACCACTTTAATAGACATTAAAATTGTTTCCTCTTCTATTGATACAAGATCATTCCTTTTTAATCATAGACCTTCTCTTCCCAGTTTTTTTATGTTTTCTATTAGTGTTCCTAGAGCCTTATTTTCACATGGAGTCTTGTCTTGTTCCAAATCCATCGATCAATTTTTCTTCGACTATTCTTACTAGTCGTGCACCCTCTACTCTGGTGCAGGGAAGAGTCATTAGTCATGTATTGTTCCAAGTATGTATTTCCTTCATCTATATTTTAATTTTATATCACGTAGGGTGGTTATAATGATTAATCCTTCATAGAATGGTTGAATAAAAATTTAACGAAATATTAACAAGTAATAAATGATAGGTAGGGAGGATGGTGAAGATTTCATTATATTATTTTTTATTCTTGATCCATGTCCTGAATCATGTGGGTAGTGTTCTTCAAAAAATAATGTCCATCAGTGGACTCTGTTTCCTTAACTATATGATTTGTGAACCACTACTGTAATAATTTGATCTTGGGTATTCAAATATATTCATTTAAATAAATACATGCCCTAGGATCATATCATTTTTGTGATCACCCATTTTTTATAATGATTAATTAAAGAAAATGTGATTCTAAACCTGAATAAACATTTCATTTTCGGTTTATATATGTGATGTGTGTGGTTATGTTCAGACTTGATATTTTTAATGGTAGTGTGGTTATGTGTATGGGGGTGTAAATGTGTATATGGGGTGGTAAAAGTGGTGTGAAGGTATCTTAGAATGAGAGTTTTATTGATTTTTGAAGGGATGGAATTTTTTATGCAGTGGGATTTCATCCAGGTAGTGGTTGTGTGGTGGGGTTGCAGGAATTAGTTGTATCATAATTTCAATATTATGGGTGTTCTAGTTGTGGTGTTGTTGTTCATAGGGGATTCTTGTTTATGATTTTAGGGGATAAATTGGGTGGGATAACATTGAAATTTTTTTGGCTGTTATATTCTTTGTTTGAAATTGAAGTAGTTGGTATAATTTCATCACCATATAATGATTACAGTGTTTTGTAGTTTCCCATGTAGGGATAGAAATAAATAAATGAATGATTTGATAATTAATAATGATAAATAATTAAATTAATTGTTTGGGTATTTGTTTCGAGTTAGGGATTCTAGTGTAGTGACATTCAAGTGACCATCGTTTGTGGTGGTACATGCATGTAGGGATAGTAGAAAAGGTTGGGTTGGGTGGTCTAGTTGTATGTTTAGAATCCCATAGGATGGGATGAGTGTTTGTTGCCTATATATATAAACTTGATGTTGATTCTGTTTTCTATATGCACCCCATCCGCATGGATCACTATGTGCCGAACAACCACATTGTTATGGGGGAGGATGTCTTTCCCTATATCCCAGTGGGAGGAAGGTTGGCTACTTAATTACTTTTCTATGCTCCCCATTCTAGGAATGTATCGTCCAAGTCCCTTTGGGTAGGCTATACTAGCATGAGGAATAATATAGGACTTATGGTATTGGATGTTTCAGAGGTGGTGTCTTTCCAAGGTGTATTTGGGATGAGTCCTAGGTGTTTTCGGGTGACATGTAAGGTGGTTTTGGCCTATGTTTCTTTGGGAAGGATCTGATGTGGTGTGTTGATCAGGTGTATGTGGGAAGGTTGTGACAATGGGGATTTTGGATGAGAGTGGTAGAATTAGGACATTCTTTATTAGGGATGAGATGTTCACCAGTGGGAAGTGGTGTGTGTACCCAAATATCCATATGATTAATACTTTACATTAATTGACTTGCATTATCTGGGGAGATTTACTTGGTGAAGTTGGGGATGATCGTATACCTTGTTAGGTTCTTTTGAGTTTTTTTTTATTTTCTCATAGAGGCATTAATATTCTTCTCCCACATGTGCGTGAGTAACATTGGTTTCTTCCTACTATCTATACTTGTATACTACCATACGTATATAAAATTATTTTTTGGTTTTTAGGGAGATTACGCAGACCGTGCTGGACCATACTAGCATGGTCATTGGGGATGGTTTTTGTGTCACTACTTATTTTTATTTTGGTACATACATTGTAGATATCATTGTATTTCAAGTGGTTTTACATTAAACATGCATGTGGGATGGATTTTGGTTTCTTTATATATATATATATATATATCATTCTTGCATTTTTTGAGGTTCATATATCTTATCCCCCAATCTAAGTTACTATAAAAATTGTAATTCCTCCCATTTTTGTGATATTTCTATAACATTAGTGCAGTTTAGCACCCTGGGTCCTATTAGAGGCGGGACTCATGGGTCATTATCTCTCCCTCATCATGTGATTAGCACCAACGGCGAATCCCTGATAAAAAGGGAAGGCACTACCTTTAAACCTGTAAGTCACACAGTCTGAACACAAGTAGTAGAATCAACAAGTACTAAAATAGAAAAGAATGGTTTGCTGAAAGTAAGTGGGCCAGTATACAAACCTAATTGAACAATAAGTACAAGTACAAGTAAAAATGGAAAACAGCTCATGGATCATCCATCGGGGAATCCTACCATAAGGGTAGGTACATATCTGGTACAACTAATCCTTGAGGTCTGTCCCGTCTAGTCCAGCTCCGAGTAGCCTCTCGTCTGTCACCCTCATCCTCGATCACTGCTGATCATTGTCTTCACAGAACACAATAAGGTGCGGGCAAAGCCGTGTAGGTTTGAGTATAAAAATACTTATTAGGGAACCCCGATACCCCCTAAGGTCTCCCATAATCTAGTAAGGATAATTCACAGAGGAAAGATACAATCAAGAAGTATCATCCAACCCTACTTAGGTATATGCCCATACATATACCTATGTTACGAGTCATAGTCCGACTCCAACTCTCTAGCCCTGGCACAACCAAGTCCACAAGAGAAATAAATACAATCACCTCGATGATAATTATTGAAAGACAAGACTGATCACACATAGGTATAAAAAAAGAAGAGGGATAGAGATGATTAGATGTAGCCTCTGAATCATCTCCCCTATTGAACCCACGAAGGATCCAAGAATAATATTAGCACTGTCGAACCCACGTAGGATCTTGGTACTGAAGTCATTACTGTCAAACCCATAGAGGATCCCGGTACAGAAGTCACCCCTGTCGAACCCACAGAGGATCCTGATGTAGTATCGTCACTATCGAATCTATATAGGATCCTAGTATAGTATCGTCGCTGTTGAACCCATGAAAGATCCTGTTATCTCAGTCACATCCAGCCATAGGGTTTCTACACACAGCACGCTCTATTCTGGGAGGGTCCAATCCTCGAGCCAATTTTTGATACATCAACTACCACGAAGTCTCTAGTTTATGTATCCTATAGTTCCATATAATCAAAATAATCCCAACGCGATAGATGACGTGTCAATCAGACCTCTGGTCTCATAGTTATTGGCATTAATGTTCGAGGGGCCCGGTCGGTTTTTAGGTTCAAACCAACCCAATCATAACCCAAATACATCCGAATCTCAAGTGAAGTATTCCAAAAGAATATTCTCACTCCATGAATTCCATCGTCGTAGGTGGTTCATCAATCAGACACCCATAGCCCAAGATAGGGGCAAAAATGTGTAAACTGGCTATATGGGTTCGTGTCCGGTCCGACCCAGTCGGACCGACCCGACCCGACCTAGTCCATACCGAGAACCAACCCCGGTCCATAGATCCTACCTAGTCTGATTAAGTTGCCTATGCTGAGGGGACGGCCCAGCCTAGGGCGACCCGGCCGGCTGGCGGGACCGCGTGGCCTGGCGGGCCGGCCCACGGGGCCCGGTGGGCCGGCCCGCATGGTCGGGAAGGCCAGCACCGTGGCCAGGATGGCCATGCCACAGGGGGGGGGGGGGGTGGGTGGGTGCTGCACCCCCTGCCTTCTGAAGAAACCGGCACTAGGCGCCAGTTCGGTGTACCACAGGACCCTCCTTTTGGAGCGCCACGAGCTACCGGATCAGCCGGCCGCACCGCTTTGACCGCCACGGCTTTTGTCCATGGCCCCTCTCTAGTGTTGCGTGACAGCGCCACACCCCTTTGTCGCGGCACGCCCTGGTCGCGGTTCCGCACCTCCGGCATGGCGCGACGCGTCGGCGTCGCTCCTCTTCCGTCCGCTGCAGCCCTCTTAGCCGTGGTTCTTCTCCTTCGTGATGTGACGACGTTGTGCCCTTCTGGCCCCTTTGTGGCCCGTCTGTCCGCAGCTTTTCTTTGCACGGCGTGACATTGCTACACCCTTTTGGCAGCCCTAGCGCCGCAGGATTCTTCCGTGATCCATCTCCATCATAAATAAAATCCACAAAAGGGGGAGGTCCGGGCCGTGTCATGTGGACCGATCCCTCCTCGTTACATTTATAACAATTGACATCAAATAAACGGAGGTTTAAATGATGACAAACAAGTAAAGAATTCACCTCAATCCCCTACCTACATTTGATGAATGTTGATGAAGGTTCCAAAAAAGAACTCGCATCGATTCATTGACGTCGGAAAGCATCTGAGGAAGAAGAATCTTCGGCTTTCTTCTTGGGAGGCTTCTTCTCTTTTGGCTTGGATGAATATCAGAGACGTTGTTCTTCATTATTCAGTGATGTGGAGAGTTATTCGTGTTCTTTCTCCAAAATCTACCAATCCCTCTCTCAAAGTCCACACAAAAGAATCTCCAACCCCAAAAATAAAATAATAGCTCCACCATTATTTGATTTTTTCCTTGCATTGAAAAATAATTCAAAAGTTTTCATAAAGATAATTAATTGTGGCCATTAATTAACTTTTAGGTGTGTTTGCACCATTAAGGGGATGTTCAAGAGTTTCCCTCATTTCGGGGAGTTCAAGGGGTTTAATGGGGGGTTAGAGGTGTTTAGGGTCTGGGGTGGGCCCCACCTAATAACATGCTCCCTAGGGAGGTTAGGGTGTGGTGGGCCCCACCACCAACCTCCACTTGTGGTTTTAACCACCAATCAAATAAAAATATGCTACACATATATTTATTTAATTTTATTTAGAAACCCCAAAAATTATCTTCCATTCCCCAGAAAATGCAATAGCAGTAAAGGTCTCCTTAAACGAATACTGGCGCTGCAAGTTCAACAATGTCCTCAGATTTCAATTCCGAGCATCGGTTCAAAAGATATAAAATCCCTCTCGTACGTTTACCTAATGTACACAAAAAAAATTTAAGAAAATCATTTCGTGGACACCGGGTCTCATTATCAAGCACCGTGAGAAACTGCAGAGTCGTAAAATATCAATTTATTAAAAAAAAATCCTACAGGAATTCCAGGTCTTTACATTCTCCCTACCACAAGGATTTACGTCCCTGTAACCTACAACTCACACTGATGAAACAAATGAGGGTACTGAGAATGAATGTGAGTCTTCCACTTCAATGTTCTCTCCTGGATGTTCCCGTGCTGCCAGCGAACACACACGAGAGGTATCGACCATCCACGCAGGACCCGCTCCTGTCGATCCTCAATCTCCACTAGAACCTCTTTGAATGTCGCTCCGCAATCGATGTCTATCTTCCCCTGGTCGATGATGTGAGAAGGGTCACACATGTATCTCTTTATCTTACACACATGGAAGACGTCGTGTACTCGGTGCAACTGAGGTGGAATAGCCAAGCGGTAAGCCACCTCTTCTACCCTGCTGAGGACCAGGAAAGGTCCAATTAATAGCGAAGATAACTTTCCGCCTCATCCAAATCTCAGTATACCTCGTTGAGATAAGACCCATAGAAAGATGTGGTCTCCATCCTCGAACTACATTGGTCTCCGTCTCATGTCAGCATAGGACTTCTGCCTGCTCTTTACAGTGTTTATCCACTCCTGGACGATCTGCACCTTCTCTATCACAGCCTGCACCATCTCTGGTTCTATAAGTGCTGACTCCCCTGGGTCAGTCCAGCATAGAGGCAATATTCATGGTTGGTCATAAGTGCCTCTTATGGTTCTATCACGATGGTGGAGTGGTAGCTATTGTGATGCGCAAACTCTACCAAGGGTATGTAATCCTCTCAGCTATGACCGAAGTCGAGGACACATGCACGGGGCATGTCTTTAAGAGTCTGAATGGTCCTCTTAGTCTAAACATCCTTATGAGTATGGAAGGTGGTGCTCAAGAGAAGCTGTCTCCCGAAAGCCTCTTGCAATCCCTTCCATAGCTTGGAAGTTAAATGAGCCTCACGATCGGAGATGATCGTCGATGGCACCCCATGAAGCCGTACGATCTACCATACGTAGAGGCATCCAAGGCTCTTTACGGAACCATGCTCTCTGATCGTTAGGAAGTGGGTCGACATGGTGAGTCGAACTACGATCAACCAGATAGAGTCTTTTCCTTTGGATGTATGTGTAAGTCCAATAACAAAATCCATGAATATCCCGTCCCAATTCCACTCTGGGACCTCTAAGGGCTGAACTAATCCTGCTAGAATCCGGTGCTTCACCTTCACTTGCTGAAAAGTGAGGAATCGTGAGACAAGCTCTACTACTCCCTTCTTTATACCTGGAAACAGGTGCTATCGTCGGAGGTCCTGATACATCTTCTCCACTCCTAGATGTACCGCTAAAGGAGATGTGTGGATCTCCTACAACACTTCCTATTGAAGTGCAACTGCTACCATGGTACGTACTCTAAAAATAATTACATTCTCCCCACCTTTAAAAAATCCTTCAGGTGCCTACCTTGTGGATATATGATCACGTCACATCTCATTGTCAACGTCCCCACGTTGTGCTTCTCTATCTTGCTGAAGAAGTAGAGGAGTGACTGTGAGATACTACAGAAAGACTTATACATCTCTATCCCAAATGGATATTTGAAATGCGGCCACCTGCTCCATCGCCTCTCCTAGAAGCTTAATTCCCAATATCCTACTGAGATCATCTACTACAATGCTCCGCTTCACAAAAGTATAGACTATCTAGAAGTCATTGTCTTGGAGGAACTCGATCCATCATCACTGTCTCAGGTTTAGGTCCTTCAGAGAGAAGATATACCAGAGACTCTGGTGGTCAGAGTAGACTATAAAGCATTCGCCCATAAGATAGTGTTTCCAAATATTCATGGAGAAGATCACTGATACTAACTCCAGGTCATTGTTTGCATAGTTCTTCTGAGCCTATCTCAAATGTTGAGATCCATACATGATCACTCCTCGCTCCTACATTAGGACACACCCAAGTTCGATCCCAGATGCATCGCAGTAAACTTCGTACCCAACACCATCCTCCGGTAGCCTCAAGATGGGCACACTAGTCAACCTCTACCTTAGAATATAAAAGATATACTGGCATCTCTCTGACAACATGAAGGGTTTCTCCTTCTTTTTCAATGCTGAAAGTGGAGCTTCAACTCTGGAGAGTCTGGCCCAAATATTTTATAGAACCTAGCCAGTCCCAAAAAACTCTATACCTCCGTCACACTCCTAGGTGGCTCCAAAGAAATTACTGCCTCAATCTTCACTAGATCCACTACAACTCTAGCCTCCAAGATGACGTGTCCCAAGAAGTAGAAATCTTGAATCCAAAACTGGCACTTTGAGGGCTTACCATAAATCTGGTACTCTTAGAGTGTGTCATATACTACCTGAAAATGGTAGGCATGATCCTCCTCAGTAGTCGAGTTGATCAGTATGTCTTAGATGAAGACAATGACAAAGTGATTAAGGTAAGGCTGAAATATCTTGTTCATGAGACTCATGAACACTAATGGAGTTTTGGTTACACTGAAGGGCATAACTAAGGACTCATAGTGGCCATAATGACAGCTGAAGGCCGTCTTCTACACATCCTCATCTCGAACTATGAGTTGGTGATATCCTCACCTATGGTCTATCATTGAGATCCATTGTGCTCCCTTGATCTGAGGATGAGACTAGCCAACTGATATGTGATCGGTTGCCCCCTCCTCTAGGTAAGTCCTTGTTATGCTGCTAAGGCTCCCCTCTCACTGGTGAAGGTAAACCTCATCACATCCTCATGGACACGCCGACCATTCTGCCTAATTCAATGAATTTGAGCATGAACTATGGATAACTAGTCCATACCCAAGATGATGTAGTAAGGCATCGACACCGCTACGAAGAGATCCCAGCCAAAGCTCTTCCCTCCTAGAGTAAGATCACACTATCTGCACCAGTGCGTAATCGGCGAGTCTGCTCTTGTAGGAGTCTCTAGTCATAAGGATCGATCCAACAACTCTGTTGGAATCTCCTATCTCTGAACGAGGGTAGTGGATATAAAATAATGACTCACACTTGTGTTTATAACTACTGCAACACGGTTGGAGTAGATACATATAGTACCACGAATCATCTCAGGTGTGCTGTGGTTGTAGGACTCAACTCCCTGGAGCTAAGCCCGCCTCTATCCACCAGCTCCCTGTGGTCAGGGTGGACCTCCTGGTGGTGGTGGTAGTGGTAGAGCCTCGAAACGTCATCCACCACCTGATACTCGACCAACTCTTTTTCCATGTCCTCCTCCTACCGGTGGTCCACCACAGTCGAACCTTTGCCTCTGCCTGGGAGGTCCCTCTACTATCTGCTGCTCATCTACATGGTGGGTTGGGCAGTCACGAGCCATGTGACCCTGCCCACCGCATCCATAGCACTACATGCTCCTTATATAGATTGCTCTGTCTCATCTACCCTACAGAACCGAAACTATATCCTGGGGTCTCCCCCTGATGGCATGGTCTTCTTGAACCTCTGTGACATTTGTCTACTGCTGGAAGCAGAAGACTCGGCTAAGTGCCGCCCTGTGGGGGGTCTCGCTGCTGGTGACTGATCATTGAGAAAACTATCCACAAGAAGGGATCTCTCCAACATCCCCGCCTGCATCGGGATACTGAGGGAGATCATCGAATCCATGACCTCATTCCTGATTCCCCGATCGATGGTTCGGGCCTTGAAGGATGGGTCATGCACCATATCTGTGGAGTAGCGTGAGAGGTCGGTGAATCTAACTGTGTACTGAGCTCCTGTCGTGCTACCCAGCTATAGATGCAGTAACTTCTGTAATCGCACCGCACTAAGGGTGGCCGGAACACACTCTGACCGAATGATACACTCGAAGTCTGCCCAGTGTAATGATGCCTCGTCATGCCCCTGGAGCATCAGGATCCACCATCTACCTGCTGCTACATGCAGGAGAATCACGACAAGGATCACCATGAGGTCAGCTGGTATCCCTACCAATATGAAAAATCCCACGACAGTCTCCAGCCAATCCTCAGCTGCCTGTGGGTCCATCCCTCCCCTGAACTTGTGCGGACTCTTGTGCTGCAAGTCATGCAATGCACTCAGGCAGTGTTCACTCTCTGGAACTAGAGCTGGTGGTATCGGTTGCTCAGCAGGTAGTGGTACCGCGGGTACCTTCGCTGTGATGGGGCCCTACACTGAGGCCTCGTCGCTCGATGGGCTACCATCTCACATGAAACTTAGAACCCTAGAAGTCTGCCATTGTGGGACCATCCTGAAAATAAACACGTTCACCGCGATTAAAACTATATACTTGGTGAGCTAACTCAAAGTAATCTCAAAGAAAACTTTTTAAAGGAAACCCACATTCAATCAGTGTTTTTTGTGCACTGAGCCGAAAATCAAAAGTCAGAGTCCAAGTTTATGGATACGTAGGCTGTCGCACCAACACCAGTTTCCCTAATCTGATAACCATACCCAAATCACATAACACTATCTCCACTTAAAACAATCAGTTTCCATGTTTTTTTGTAGAACCGACTCCTCTGATACCAATTTTTCTGGACTCTTCCTCGGGGCTCGTGCTGTGACTACCCCAAGACTTCCTTCCATAGTACAGGGGATGGAGACTGTCACCAAATGCGAATACCTAATAAAGAGGGAAGGTATTTCCTTTAGACATGTAACTCACACAGTCTGAACATAAGCAATAGAAGCAACAAGTATTAAATAAAAAAGAATGGTGTGCTGAAAGTATGTGGGCCAGTATACAAACCCAACTGAACAACAAGTACTAGTACAAGTAAAAAGGAGAAAAAACTCTTGGATTTTCCACCGGGGAATCCTAAATGAAGGGTAGGTATAGATCCCGAACAACTTATCCCTTAGGTACTTACCCTCTAGTCTACCTCCGAGTAGCCACCTGTTTGTCACCCTCAACCTCAATCACTGCTGACCGTCGTCTCCACAGAACACAACAAAGTGTGGGCGAACCCCGTACTGGGGTGAGTATAAAAATACTGAATAGGGGACCCTAATACCCCTGATGGTCTCCCATAATCCAATAAGGATAAACAAATGAAGAAAAATACAATCATGAAGTATCAACCAACCCTACATAGGAATATTCTCATATATATACCTAAGTTTCCAATCACAATCTGACTCCAACTCTTGAGCCCTGGCACCACCCAGTCCCCAAAGGAAGTAAAGTCAATCACCTCAATTATAATGATTGAAACACAATACTTATCTCACATAGGTAAACAACACAAGAAGAGGGGTAGAGATGATTAGATGTAGCCTCTTAATCATCTCCTCTGTCGATCCCACATAGGACCCTGGAACAATATCAGCTCAATCGAACCCACAGAGGATCCTGGAACAGAAGTCATCATTGTTGAACCCACAGAGGATCCTAGTATAGAATTCACCATTGTCGAACCGAAGTAGTATCCAGGTTCAATATCGTCGCTGTTGAACCGACGGAGGATCCTGGTACAGTATGGTCACTGTTGAACCCACAGAGGAACCTGTAATCTCAGTCGTAGCTAGGCATAGGGTTTCCGCACACAACACACTAAATTCTGAGAGGGTCTGCTACTCTATCTAAGTGTCGATACATCAAATACCACTATGTCTCGAGTTGATATATCCTGTAGTTCTATCTCATCATAAGAATCCCAATGTGACAGACGGCACATCAATCGGACGCCCGGTCTGTGAGTTATTTGCATTTCCATTTGAGGGTCCCGGTTGGTTTTTAGGCTCAAACCAACCCAGTCATACACCAACTGCATCCAAACCTCATGTGTAGTTTAAAAAAAGAATCATCTTGCTCCAAGAATTCCATCGTCGTAGGCGGTTCGTCAATCGGACACCCATAGCCTAAGATAGGGGCGAAAATGTGTCCACTGGCCAAACGAGTCCTGGTCCGGTCCGCATATCCAACCCAGTCCAAAGAAGCGGCATGAGCCGTGGGGAAGGCCTGGCCGGAAAGCTAGCCCACGTGGCCTGGATGGCCAGCCGCGTGGCCATGCTGGCCACGCGGTGGGGGGGGGGGGTGCTTCTGAAGGAATTGACGTTAGGAATCGGTTTAGTGTGCCACAGGACCCTTTGGGTCCAGCCTTGTGGAGCGTCCCAGGTAGTCGGCTCATCCGGCCACCTTCCTTCATCTTCTGTGACCTTTACCCACTGTCCCTCTCCAGTGCGTCCTGACGGCGCCACACCCCTTCACCTCGGGCCACCCAAACCACGGTTCCACACCTACGGCGCAAAGCGGCGTGATGCAGCCCCACCTCTTCCATCTTCTGCGGCCCTCCTATATGCGGTTCTTCTCCGGCATGGTGCGATGGGACCGCGCCCTTCCAGCTCCGCCGCAGCCCATCTGGCCGCGCCTTTTCATTGCGTGGCGTGATGGTGCCGAGCCCTTTCGACGGCCCGGTGGCCCTCACTCCAACGGCTTCATCCGAGATCCACCTCCATCGCCCATAATATCAACAAAAAGGGGGAGGTTCGGGCTGTGTTCGTGCGGACCGAGCCCTCCACATTACGTTGATAAAAAATCGACATCAAATAAACCAAGGTTAAATAAGGAAGAACAAGAAAATAATTCAACTCAATCCCCTACCTCGATTTGATGAACGTTGAAGAATGCGCAGAAAAAGATAAGACATCGAATAATTGAAGTTGAAAAGCATCTGAGGAAGAAGCATCATCTTCTTTCTTCATGGGCGACTCCTTTTTTTTCTTGGATGAAGACCAAGACACTGTTCATCATTCTTCGAAGATGTGGAGCGTTCTTCTTGTTCTTTCTCCAAAATCTCCAAAGTCCACTCTCAAAGTCCAAACAAAAGAATCTCCAACCCCAAAAATAAAATAATAGATCCACCATTAATTTATAATTTCCATGAAATAATTTAGTATTCAATTTTTTTAAAAAAAGTTAATTAATTGTGGTCATTAATTAACTTTTAGGTGTGTCGGCACCATTAAGGGGATGTTCAATAGTTTCCCTCATTTATGGGGAGTTCAAGGGGTTTAATGGGGGGTAAGAGGAGTTAAGGGGATTGGGTGGGCCCCACTTAATAACATCCTCCCAAGGAAGAATAGGACATGGTGGGCTCCACCACTAACATCCACTTGGTTGTTTTAACCACCAATGAAATAAAAATATTCTAAACATATTTTTATTTAATTTTATTTAGAAATCCAAAAAATTACCTTCCATTCCCCAGAAAATGCAACTACTGTAAAGGTCTATTTAAGAGAATACTAGCACTGCGAGTTCAACGACGATCTCATATTTCAATTCTGAGCAGCAGTTCAAAAGATATAAAATCCCGCTCGTACGTTTACTGAAGTTACCCAAAAAAACTTTACAAATTGATTCTGGGCACACCGGGTCTCTGAATCAAGTGCCGTCAGAAACCAAGGACTCATAAAATTCCCATCTATTAAAAACAATCCACAAGAATTATGGGTCATTAAAACCAAATCAAAAACATTTTGATAATATCATATAATTAGACATATCTTCATGTTATTTTAAATGGGCAAATTCCATAATATATTTTTCCAGAAAGCATGTTCCAAAGGTTTTTATAAAACATGTTGTTATAAAAACCATTAAAACCCTGGACCTATTAGCCTTGAACCATTTGTTATTTTATTATAGTGTTAGTATATATTATTGATCACATCCCAACGGACTGAATATTATAGTACTCTTGGTCAAATAGATACAATCTTGAATAAAAAATTAAATTTGATAATAGAAAATAAAATATATTTTTGTATCATCCTATTTTTTTAATTTTAATGAATCCCACTATAATAAAAATTTAGGAATATTGTTATTTAAATATTTAAATTTTATAATAAAAATAAATTAATATATAATTTAATGGTACTATTTAAGTGTGAATAATTAGTATTAACCTTGGAAAATATTACTGAATATTTTGGGTGTTAGGTACTTTTTCGGTATTAGATTTGAGGACATAATAACAATTTTTTATATTAAAATATTATTACAAATAAATATTGACATGAGCATGAAATTTCATCAAAATAATAAAATATCCCCAAATGGTGTATCATAAGAGATGTATGATACCACAATTAGGTTCATGATGTAGGATATATCCTTGGCACTACATAACCACTGGGCTAATCAGATGTTTGGTAACATCACATGTTATTGTAATTTTTTTATATTTATATTATAATTTTTAATAAATAAATATTAATATCATTAATGATATCCAAGAGAACCATTAGGACATGGTTGTCGGGTTTAAAATCGGCATGATATAACCATTGTGCATTTTGAGTGTTTGGAAACATCACACAAGAGGGAAATGGTTGTAATTATTTTAATATATTTTTTTCAAAATATTTCGGCATATCCTAAATGGTTCATTATATTAGAGATACGAGACCACCTATAGGTCTTGGATTTGAGGTTTACCCTAGGCATGATTTTTTTTGGATCTTTGGGTGTTTGTTTACATCACACATGTGGATAACCTCTTTTATGTTTACTTATATTATTATTATTATGATTATTATTTAATTTTTTTTATATTCAATTTCCAACTTCATCCTCCCCATGAACAAATTCAACTCATACAGTTGAAATATTGTCACCCAAAATAACATGTTTTGACCAATTTCTTCAGCAATTCATTAACTGGGCGATTTAGAACACAATATTGGGGATGACATTTTTTTAAAATTTTATACTTAAATATGGGACAAAACATACAAAAAATGTGTATTTCAAATAGCCTATCCAATTTTCATTCATTTTGTATCGATCTGGTTGTTATTGTGCAATATAGGGACTCTTTTTGCAGGATTGGGATACCTTTAAAATTTTGATTTTGTTTTCTTGTTATTGTTCTGCAACATTTAATCTTTCTCTAATTCTTTTGGTTTCATGAGAATGAGTTAAATTCTGTAGGTTTTATTTCTTTCTCTAGATTATTTTTTTATTATTTCATTATTATTTTATTCCAAAATATTGAAATAATGATTGTTGTTATTAAAAATATGTTGAAACCAAAAAATTTCTTTGGGAAATATCGATAAAAAATAATATGGAATGTATTATAATTTGTCAATGGATATTATAATAAAAAATCTCAATTGTTAATTGTGAAATTTTGTCTTTAATAATTATATGAAATTATTAAATAATATATTCACCCAATTATCTAATAACATTTATAAATTTTTATTCACTTTTAGTCCTTAAAAGATATATGTAGTAAATTAGAAAAGGAAAGTTTATAAAAATTATCAAAATGTAGATCTATAGGATAAGAAATTAATGATTTTAAAAATTATGAAATAATAATGAAGAAAATTATTACAACAAAATTATCTATAATTACCGAAATATTATTATAAAATAATTCCATATGAGAAGTAATAAAAAAGGTATTTTAAAATTATAATTTATAAGAAATTATAAAAAAATATAATTATAAATGAATAATCTATAATAAATAAAAAAATAACCATTATAAAATCATAATTATTGAGATGATAAAAAAATATTAGTATAAACTAATAATTTATATGAAATTACCAAAAAGGATAACTATGATAGCTTAATTTATGATAAATTATCAAAAGATAAATATTGAAATATATTATATGACATATTATATATAATTATTATATAATGGAAATTTATAAAAAAAAATATTCAGTGATTTTTATAATAGGGTAATCTATAATAAATTATGAGAAGTTAAGTATTCTTAACTATAATATTATGAACACATATAGAGGCCTAGAATAATAATTAAGAAATTATTCAAGAGATAGTAAGTATTATAGCTAGTGATATTTAATTTATTTCTAAAATAAAATACATGGTTTTGGTTTTTTGGAACCCTTGAGAATCATTGAGCATTGACATACCGATGAATATGAAAATAAAGAAAAAAAGTGCATGTTATTGACTATTGATTTTTTCACTTCTGATTGTGACCCTAAATTGGTGTTTTTTTGTTTCCATTGAAAGAAAATAATATTGGGATATAGCTGGCCTCATCATTTTAAGATTTTATTATCCATGATTGTATAATATGATTTATGTGTATTAATATTTTATGACCATGCTAGATTATGACCACAAGGGGTTGTGTTTAGCCCTCTAATCCTTACGTGACACTGGTTTTATTGAGTACAATGTACCTTATTATTATAGTCGATAATGACTCCATGTATTTTATGAGCTGAAAAAATTATAATGATGTTCCATCCTTACCCGTGGATCCTACCATGTGATGTGTGATTTTGTGCTATTGTTCATGGAACATGTGGTTGGTGGACCATTATGAAATGACTATCACCTAGAGCGGGGTTCACAAAAATTATGATGATATTGATTATGGGCCAATTTATAGGGTAGGGATATCCTGATGCCTCATTGATGTCTTTTGAGGAAATATCATCCTAGTAAATGAAATGGGTTTGATACTCAATTCCTATTGAAGGACATGTATACATTGATTCTTGGAGTATGTAAAGAAGATTAATTCTTATCTTACTAGTTTAGGTTGAGTTTGAAAATCACATAATACCAAGAATCAAGATCCATTAACATATTATATAATCCTTGATACTTCTGAAATATTGGTTATCCTTCTCATATTTCGGTGATGTGAGTATTTCAATGGGTTATGGTGGCTTGGTTATTGACTGGCTAATATGTTTTGGATTGTATTTTATTCTTGTTATATATTTGTTATTAATATGTGATAAATTATTATACATGAGAGTAAATGGTTGAGTTTACATTTTTGTTTTCCTACTATGTCTTCAAATTACACTGAACTTGTGAATTTTGGTGTCCTTGTATGTTTTATGATGGATTTGGAAAATAGAAAAGGCCTTCTGGTGGATAGCTAGGAAAATAAATATTGACCTAGGAGTAGTCTAGGATAGAATCGGGAGGACCCACAACCATTTTATTAATTTATCTATTTTACTTACTCTATATATGAATACAACATTAGGGGATTTTTTATGTATTCTATATTTTTAGTTTAACCATTTTTACTTGGATTAATTTGTCAATATGTTAGATATTTTTTAGTATTGATGATATGACAATATAGTAAGGGTATAGTTTCTCCATTCATATAATTTTACCTACAAATATAGTAAAAAAAACTATTACATATAGGGAGTCACAAATGAGGTCATGGGGAACTCTAGATCATACCCGGTGGATCTAGTCGAGATGGATGAAAATAGTATCAGAGAACCAAGACACACAAATTATATTCTTCTCTTTCCCTTGATTTGAGACAGGTAAGAAAATAAATAGGATGGGTGGGACATAGTAGGGGAACAATGAAAGTTCCTAGTTAACACTGTATAGTGGACCAATGATTTTTCATATATCAAAAAATCTTATTTTTTGTGTTATAATTGATTAAATTTACCATGGGTGATTCACATGATGTTCGTATGATATATATGAAATTTGTGGTCTGTTCATGCATCATGATTGAGAAAATAGGTTCTCATTGTATATATAAACCGGTTTTTTTCTCTATAATATTTATTTAATTAATTAACCAGATTTGTTCCATATATTCAGAATAGTTTAGATTTTTATGATATATTTATGTTTCAAAGCTATTATGATTTTTTTTCTAGAAATTATTAGTTGAACATATCATGCTATTGTGTCAGTATATATATGGTGACAATGACCAGCATGTAGGGATGTAGACCATAGTTTTGTAAGGTTTGGTGTCCTGAGAACTAGTCGTTTTGTACTTTGATTACATTAATGTACTCTTATTATATATTATTCATTTTTCAGTATGACTATAATATAATAATGTCCTGGAATATCTTTTGCAATAATATGGTCATGGAAGATCCCTGCTATGATGAGAACCATTAAATTCTATAACAATATTCTTAAATAATGTTCTACGGTTGGATGACATACTATGATAGTACACATAGTATACAGACAGTCATGTGTGAGTACTCTTAAGAAGACGAGACTCTCTCGCATGGAGTTCACACTTGGTAATCTATAAGATGGGAGATTATGAGAATAGACGCGCCAGTAGCAATTCCACATGTCTTGGGGTCATCAGACATTTCTATCTACGAGCATGTGTAATGGTCCTTAGATTGGAAGATTATAATTAACTAATGTCATGACTCACACACTTAGATTTTCTGACAAAAACCATCACGAAGAGACTTGGAGGGAAGTAGTGTACGTTGGGTGCATCATGAATGACATGTTTTTAATGGATAAGTTGAGGAAGGATTTTTCGATTCCATATTTATTGAACTAGATATTTCATTCCCTTTTGTTGAAATAGAACTGTCACAAAAAATCAATGGACATGGTGTCACGACGAATTTATTTCTAGATTTTAAAGAATGAAAGATCAAGCATATAGGTTTATAACACTACCATGAAACCTACTTGATGAGATATTGAGACAAATGGACTAAATTACACAATAATCGCTCGTATGAGGTGACATGTCAATGCGGTATCAACTTCATTCTCTTGGGTTCCTTGACACGTTGCTGGACAATAATCTTGGACTTTAGGCAAGACTGCCTAATGCCCAGGAGAATGAGGCCTAGAGGGTCCCACACTAAGGGTATCCATGTATCTCAAGTAGAATAAAGATTTTTCTCATACATTGTTTAATAATTATTCAAGGAATCATAAATCATTTTAATATTAAAGTATGAATAAAATGAAAACAAGAACATGCCGTGTATTAATGATTACATGTGGTGTAGTTTTTATTTTAAAAAACAAGTACGCTTCATGTATTAATGAGTACACACCGTGTAGTGTTTAATGAAAAACAAGTACATGACGTGTATTTATGATTACACTCCATGTATTTTTTCCAGCCAGGATTTTGAGAAAATATCGTTTAATTAAATTATATTTATTATAATTAGCATGGATGAATGTCAAGGAATTAATTATTTGACATGGGGTTTTGAAAAATAGTTAATGAAATAAATAAAATGCGTAACACATTTATTTCTTGTCATAACTATACAACCTCAAACCCGATTATAAATATCCTCACAACCCCAACTCTTTTCCTAATAATAGTTGTTCACAACAATTCTGGATAATTCTCTCAAGATAGAAAGAACTCCTTCCTCCAAGATAACTCTCAAGACCGATAGAGATCATCTTCATCGGATCAAGATGATTTATGTTGAGAAACGCAATAAAAGGTTTCTCCATTCTAGTACCCAGATACACCTTTGGTGACGTCCAGAGATACGTGATGCATGTGTGGATCAGCGCTAGAGGAATTAAATATAAGGCCCCAGCCTTAAGCCTTACTTAATCTTGAGTTATTACAAGATTACACATTGAGGATCCTTTCAGGTTTAGAGTTTTAGAGAATTAGATCCTGAAACTTGCATTACATTCCACATTTAAACAAAGTGGTTACATAAAAGACAGTATTCATTATTCCCATCAACGGAAACATATTTAAAATAAAACATGGATTCTTTCTTGACACATCCTTGACACTATCATCACATCATGTACCCTTCCCTTGACCTGTGAAAAACATTTCAAAAAAACTTGGGATGAGCATAAAAATCTCAGTAAGGGTTATAAAAATATGGAAAGATACATGAGTTCATATATACATAAGAATGAAATCATACTTTACCCATAAAACATAGGCACATTAACATACCTCATCAAATCATGAATAAATCATAGAAATAATAAGACATAAAATTAACTTGTGGCATTCATAACATTCTTACGTAGGGAGTAACCCTCTTGGTGATGTTTGGAATACCCATCACAGTATATTCCCTAAATATCTTCGGAGAATCCTTAATGTTTAACCCCTTCACGTTACCCAATTCATTGGAGAGCTATATAGGGCTCACCCACCCTTAGTTTATCACGGAACCACCAGTTTTCATAACAATTCCCAAGAACCATAACATATTCATATCACATAAAACATGCATAAAGGAAACATAACATTTCCTCATTTCAATCACAAGATATCAATACAACACATTGATATAAAAACATTATGAAAAGAATTTTCAATACCAATGTAAAACATGGTATTTATTTTTCATTTAAAAAAGAGGGTATGGTTTGTATAGGAAGTCGAAACTCAAATAATGGTACGACAAGGAAAACATTCCCTTTTGTCATTTTGTAAAATGATTCGTATAAAAAAAGTTCCTTTTGAATAAGCATAAAAGTCAAAGGGGTTTATACACCGTATAAAAGAAGGTTGTGTATAAAATAAAATATTCCTCAATGAAAGGAGATTGAGACGAAGTCCCATACAAAGACGGTATCCTTGGATTAAGGATAAATCAATTACATAATTTTGGGTGACAAACGAATACAACAAATATAAGTGGATATTAAGTGTAAAATAATCAAATGTCCTTCACACCTATTCAAAGGATGAAATATTCAATAACTACATGTTGAACACAAAGAAATCGAAATTGGGTTAAAAAGTTCCCTTGGTAAAATTCGTCAGCCTAACGGTGTCACTTCAAAAATTCAGAAAATGAGTTGATGAGAGATAAAAAGGGAATATAATCACTTGGATATAAAATTTACATCAATCAGGATATAGAATAACATATCCCAACATAATAGTATCTGAATTAAAAGACCCAACAAAAGAAGTCTTTTAAAAAGATGAGGGTGAAAGGTTCCCTTACCGACTTGGGTATCATTCAAAACATACACCCCATGAAAGAAGAACAATAAATCATTGATGTAAATACTCATAAACGAAAGTATATTACACAAAGAGTAGAATAATAGGCAGTAAATACACCACTCAATGGAAATTGTGGCAAATGTAGCATAAATCTCACGGGAATAAAAGTGAGATGAAAAATCACTTACGAAAACTCGGCAGCCTAACGGCGCCACTTAAAACTTTCAAAAATGGATTGATGAGAGAGAATAGGGTCTCTCATCACATGAACATAAAAATTACAGTATGTGTAATATAAAATAACATCCCAATAACAATAAAGATGAGCTTTAGAGGGAATGACATAAAAGAGTGTACTTAAAAAGAAAGAGAGGAGTAAGATCCCTTACCTCGTATCCGACTTGACCTGAAAGTTCTTTAATCTCCTGAATAATAAAGTTCAGTTAATCTATACTTTCTTAAGAACCTTTTTCAAGTTAATTATTCCTTTTATACCATGTTATGAACATCATGTAATCATTAAAGTTAATAATGTTCATTTTTTCGGTATTTGGTTCTTAAGTCAAAAATAGACTTCTTGCACTTACATGTTGTTAATTTGGTCAAAGGTTCATTATATCCAGAATGATATTAATGATTTGGATAACATATATATCATATATATTCAGAATATACATGTATTTATAATATTACATCACATCTAGAGGTAAGAAATGAAATGCACCGTTCATGGAGACGGTAAGCCGTACGTATGCCTGAACGCTACTTCCATTTCTATTTCGTATTTCTGGAATGGAATCATAATTATATAATAGTATATTATAATTCCAGTATAATAACATATATAATATCATTAACTTTATCCTTTACACATCCCACATATAGTAATAACAAATCAAATCACTTTCAGGGGGCGGTAGTCCGCACTTCCTAAAATGAAGATATCGTGTTTACCCATAATAGAAAGAGTAATGCTATGCCATAAATGAAAAATACTGTAGCTTAAGGAAATAATAAACATATTATATATCATATATAAAAATAGTTACACCATAATGGCCACCTTTGAAGGTATTAAATGAGTATTGAACAATCATAGTTTCGGGAGGCAGAATTTCACCACACACGGAAACTGTATGTTATTTAACCATTTGATGTAGTTTTGTGAGAGTGTAGCTCGAATAAATCTTATAACAACATCATAGTATATTGAATATACTGGTGTTGTTACAAAATAAGTAAATTAAAAGAGTTTAGGGGGGTGGAGAATCAAAATAAAACAAATGAACATTAGAGAATGAATTACCTTTAAAAGTGTAACTCCTTTTGATTTGAGCCTAAAGGCTTCCTTTGAAAGGCTTATGCCCAAAGGTAATCCTATAGGATGAAGAGAGGGATTTGGATAGAGTAAATGGGCAGGGGATGGCCGAGCCAAAGGCTTGAGGAGTGTGTGAAATGAGGTAGAGGTGGGGGCCTTTTATAAGAGGAGAGGAGGGGCACTTTTGGAAATCATGAAACTATTATTTTATTTTCAAAGGTGTTTCGAATTTCTAAGGTCCCACATTGATATATTTCGAAGATAAGATGATAAGTCTTCGAAATATTCCCATCCAATAGTTTTTGGACAAGTGTAGGTCTTAAATTTTATATTATCGTTTCATTTTATTTAAACTGTTCATTAAGGAGGTCATCATTGCAACATCATGATGTCATAATTAAATTAATTTATTTAATGTCTAAAAATTATAAAACAAATATCCTGATGTATGAAATCTTTTTATATTTCCAAATAGTATTTATAGACAAAATTTTTATTATTATAACCCCTTCTAAAAATTGTTTTAGTAAAACAATTTATGTTAGTGTCATTTTCACCTTTATTTTTTAAAAAAAGGCATTAAAGTCATTATCTCACCCAAGAGGCTCCATACTGTCACCTAAATCGACCCATGGGTTGTCTTGGTCTGCCATGACTCATACAATAGGGGTAGGACAAGTGTCATGGTGTTTTCATATTTTTATAATATCATTTTTATCTTAAATTACACTAATTACCTCTAATCGCGATTAACGAAAAAAAGTTACTATTAACCAAAAAATTATTTTTATCCCATTGAACCAAATTTTACTTCTTAATGACAACCATGTATGTCGGATTTTTTAAATTCAAAACACAAAGATGGAAAAATTTCAGTTAAACAGAAAAATCAGTTTTTATAAGTACCACTTAGTGGTTTCACTATTCATCAAAAATTGAAGTTTTTCAGAACAATCCCAAAAATTCACCCTAAGCTATATTTGATATTCCAAATTAACAAATGAAGTATATTTTACAAAATTCAAAACATATAAGTCACATTAATTAATTTAATAATTAAATCCCGCTGTCAGAGCAAATAGCGTGTTTTTATGAAACAATAAGTATCAAAAGATTGACACTAGTTTAAGTCTGATTTCAAAGTGAAATTAATTCCAACAACCACTATGGAATTTAATGGTAAAAATATATTCTAATTTCCCTTTAAAACCAATTCAAAAGATAATCTAATCATATAAATAATTTAGATTAAAAAGAGGTTTTGAATTAAAATACAACATTTTAAACTATTCATAAAAAAAGAACTTTATCAGAAAGATACCAAAAATTTACAGAAAGTAAATTTTGATGTCCCAATTCTTAAGAAGAATTTTATTTGGTCCAAGAGGATGTATAAGAGTGAATAAAACTATATTTAACAATGGTTCTCCATCAAAAGGCCATAAGTGAACCTTTAGTGAAAACTAGGGCATATACGTCTAAAATTGAATTCTTTCCGTATTTTATGCCTTTATCTTGTATTGGATAAATGTAAAAACATTTAAAAACATATATAATCATATTTTAGTTATTTCTATCCATACCTGTCAATACAATAGCTACATTTTCACTACCATTTAAAATAATATAATTTTATTATTAGAGTGCAACGTAAGATTCCAAAGAAACTCGTTGTTGCGTGTTGGGTACGCCATCGAGCATAGCGTCCCCGTTAAAGACATATTAATATTTTATTCACAAATATGAATAAATATGAAAATGTCATATTCTTTATTTACCTGGGGTTTTACATCCTTCCCCCCTTTTTGGAATTGCGTCCTCGCAATTTTTAAAATTGAGCTTGGAAACATCCTTGAAAGTCCCACATCGGAACAAGAGTCGGTAAAACAATCACTTTAAAATAAAGGAAGATAAGTAAATAGGTCACCTGAGTTAACCCATACTAGGATTCCATGTAGAAAAATATGGACATGGAAGAAAAAGAAAAGGGTCATGTTCTTGAGGGAGAGTGATAGTAAACATGTCTAGGAGAAAGTTAACAATGAGAAAATCACAAACTTGTGATGGGTTAGACGGTATTCGATTCCCCTGTAGGAAAAGCTAATAGAAAACATTTTTGTGTTAAGTTACTTTTTATTAAGGAATTTATTCATAAGGAAACATAATCACTTATCATGTTGAGTTTCAACCTTTACTGGATTCCTTAATCAAACTCATATTTTTTTCCAAAAGATGAGTATTTAGGGAGACTTGTTCGCATTAAGAGTACTATAATCAACTTCTAGAGAGTCACCTAATCCAAAAAAGAGAACTATATACTTCCCATGTCTTTATAATTTAACCAAAACCAAAACCAAAAATGTTAGTACAAGGTCAGATAATCCAGGAAAGGATAACCCATTAAAAAGAAAATCTATGCTTAATCTCCAAAATTTGTCCAACAAAACCCAAAGTTCAACGAGGACCATTCTATAATCAATTTGTCCATAAAAGTATTCAATGTAAACAAAACTAAGATTGAAACCCAAGTATTTTAAGGATTTAGTCACATAGTATTCCATGTTAAATCGTAACATTTATCTCCAAACAACATCAGTTTCTCCTAAAGTCTCGTATTGAAAAGTAATTAACCTAATCACGTATCCTCCATGATAGGTTAATCATTTTCATAAATAACCCAGAATCAACTTAATCTTAATTGATAAAATCATATAACTAGAAAGAATCAGTCAAAATAACCAGGGAATTCACGTAGTCCAGTGGTAGGCGATAAATACCAGTCGCACTTTGGTTGTGGGTTCGATTCCCACAGCTTTGTCCGACGCGACGGGTAGTCACACGGTCTGCATGTTGTCCTTTTTCCAAAACTATATAATTCTTAAAGCATTCCCCAAAATGAGAAAAAATGTTCAAAGATGATCATAACATATTTTAACCTCAATTTTATCTCATGCCTTTCATTTTCCATCATAACATATAATAACCCATAATTACCTCAAAAGTAAGGATCATATAAACCCAAATGGTTCTTTATAAATATGTCCACAAAAGAAAAGATAACTATTCCTTGAATAAAATTTTCCTATATTAAACATTAGGGTTACACATAATATAAAAAGTCTTCTAATGTAACCCCATCATCAAAAGAGACTTAATACTCTTAAGAATTTCACCATTACTCTTGAAGCCCTTATATGTTGACATCTTACTCATTCAACATTCTTCATGATCAATTAACCATTCCTTTCCAACTTATTCCAAAATACCTATTTCCTACAAACAAAATCATGAATCATATCCTATGATTCCAAAATAGGAAAACAATATTCATGAAATAATACATACCTTTGATTGGTCATTGTCAGTTTCTTCATCCTCAATCGGAATGGCATTAGGTATTGGTAAACGAACATTTGTACGCTCTTGGTGATCCCATTCACGAAACTTCTTCATAGGACATGTGTTTGCATAATGACCATGCACACCACATTTAAAACATTCAATTGATCCCTCAGAAAGAACTTCTTTCCCTTTCCTCGAGTCAACTGGATGCATCCTTTTTCCATTGCAGGTTCTTGCTTTAAGACCTTAATTTCCACATCTATAGCATATTCCTGTCCCTTTGAAACATTTTCCTAGGTGTTTCTTTCCACATATTTGACACATAGGTTTTTGAACACACTTACCTTTATGATTATTACCTGTAATTCCGTAGGGATTTGTTTCTCGCATATATGATGCCTTAGAGAAATCTCCAAGGTTTAGGTGCTCAATCATGACTCCAGATAGTTGGTTGAGGATAATCACAAGAGTTCTCATTGCATCTCCCATATCATTCAGTTGCTTGCTCAAAAAACTGTCACAGTTTCCTTCACATCCACTGTTACTTTGGTGCCTGCTAGATCCAGCCATTTACTAAAACCAAAAAGGTTAGTGTGAGTATATCAAAAAAACCATCATGTACTAATGAGGAAGGTAAACACTAAGATATACTTACTCATTCAATTTTTCTAAAACTAGGACTCTTTCTGAAATCATAACCATTATGGTAATGTCACTTATGCTTAAAGAATACCCTAACCTCTAAAGTTATCTAAACCGACCTTTGATACCAACTATAAGGCCCCAGCCTTAAACCTTACTTAATCTTGAGTTATTACAAGATTACACATTGAGGATCTTTTCAGGTTTAGAGTTTTAGTGAATTAGATCATGAAACTTTCATTACATTCCACATTTAAACAAAGTGGTTACATAAAAGATAGTATTCATTCTTCCCATCAACGGAAACATATTTAAAATAAAACATGGATTCTTTCTTGACACATCCTTGACACTATCATCACATCATGTACCCTTCCCTGGAAATGTCAAAAAAATTTCAAAAAAACTTGGGATGAGCATAAAAAGCTCAGTAAGGGTTATAAAAATATGGAAAGGAAACATGAGTTCATATATACATAATAATGAAATCATACTTTACCCATAAAACATAGGAACTTTAACATACCTAATCAAATCAGGAATAAATCATAGAAATCATAAGACATAAAAGTAACTTGTGGCATTCATAACATTCGTACGTTGGGAGTAACCCTCTTGGTTACATTTGGAATACCCATCACAGTATATTCCCTAAATCTTTTCAGAGAAACCTTAATGTTTAACCCCTTCGCATTACCCAATGCATTGGAGATCTATATCGGGCTCACCCGCCCTTAGTTTATCACGGAACCACCCGTTTTCATAACAATGCCCAAGAACCATAACATAATCATATCACATAAAACATGCATAAAGGAAACATAACATTTCCACATTTAAATCACAAGATATCAATACAACACATTGATATAAAAACATTATGAAAACCATTTTCAATACCAAAGTAAAACATGGTATTTATTTTTAATTTAAAAAACGGGTATGGTTTGTAGAGGAAGCCGAAACTCAAATAATGGTCACGGTGGCGGAGAAGTCGTTGTCGCCACATACGTATGATAAGAAAAACATTCCCTTTTGTCGTTTTGTACAATTCTTCGTATAAAAAAGATTCCTTTTGAATAAGAGTAAAAGTCAAAGGGGTTTATACACCGTATAAAAGAAGGTTGTGTATAAAATAAAATATGCCTCAATGAAAGGAGATTGAGATGAAGTCCCATACAAAGACGGTATCCTTGGTTTAAGGATAACTCAATTACATAATTATGTGTGACAAACGAATACACCAAATATAAGTGGATATTAAGTGTAAAATAATCAAAGGTCCTTCACACATATTCAAAGGATGACATATTCAATAACTACATGTTGAACCCAAAGAAATCGAAATTGGGTTAAAAAGTTCCCTTGGTAAAATTCGTCAGCCTAACAGCGTCACTTCAAAAATTCAGAAAATGAGTTGATGAGAGATAAAAAGGGAATCTCATAACTTGGACATAAAATTTACATCAATCAGGATATAGAAGAACATATCCCAACATAATAGTATATGAATTAAAAGACCCAACAAAATAAGTCTTTTAAAAAGAGGAGGGTGAAAGGTTCCCTTACCGACTTGGGTATCTTTCAAAACATACACCCCATGAAAGAAGGACAATAAATCATTGATTTAAATACTCATAAACGAAAGTATATTACACAAAGAGTAGAATAATGGTCATTACATACACCACTCAAAGGAAATTGGGGAAAATGTAGCATAAATATCACGGGAATAAAAGTGAGATGAAAAATCACTTACGAAAACTCGGCAGCCTAACGACGCCACTTAAAACTTCCAAAAATGGATTGATGAAAGAGAATAGGGTCTCTCATCACATGAACATAAAAATTACAGTATGTGTAATATAAAATAACATCCCAATAACTAGAAAGATGAACTTTAGAGGGAATGACATAAAAGAGTGTACTTAAAAAGAAAGAGAGGAGTAAGATCCCTTTCCTCGTATCCGACTTGACCCGACCATTCTTTAATCTCCTAAATAATAAACATGAGATAATCTATACTTTCTTAAGAACCTTTTTCAAGTTCATTATTCCTTTTATAGCATGTTATGAACATCATGTAATCATTTAAGTTAATAATGTTCATTTTTTCGGTATTTGGTTCTTAAGTCAAAAATAGACTTCTTACACTTACATGTTGTTAATTTGGTCAAAGATTCGTTATATCCAGAATGATATTAATGATTTGGATAACATATATATCATATATATTCATAATATACATGTATTTATAATATTACATCACATTTAGAGGTAAGAAATGAAATGCACCGTTCATGGAGACGGTAAGCCGTATGTACGCATGAAAGCTACTTCCATTTCTATTTCATATTTCTGGAATGGAATCATAATTATATAAGAGTATATTATAATTCTAGTATAATAACATATTTAATATCATTATCTTTATCCTTTACACATCCCACAAATGGTATTAACGAATCAAATCACTTTTAGGGGGCGGTAGTCCGCACTTTCTAAAATGAAGATATTGTGTTTAACCATAATGGAAACAATAATGGTATGCCATAAATGAAAAATACAGTAGCTTAAGGAAAAAATAAACATATTATATATCATATATAAAAATAGTGACATCATAATGGCCACCTTTGAAGGTGTTAAATGAATATTGAACAATCATCATTTCAGGAGGCAGAATTTCGCCATCCACAGAAACTGTGTGTTCTTTAACCATTTGATGTAGTTGTGTGAGAGTGTAGCTCGAATAAATCTTATAACAATATCCTATTATATTGAAGATACTGGTGTTGTTACAAAAGAAGTAAATAAAAAGAGTTTAGGGGGGTGGAGAAGAAAAATAAAACAAATGAACATGAGAGAATGAATTACCTTTAAAAGTGTAACTCCTTTTGATTTGAGCCTAAAGGCTTCCTTTGAAAGGATTATTCCCAAAGGGAATCCTATAGGATTATGAGAGAGATGTGGAGAGAGTAAATGGGCAGGGGATGGCCGAGCCAAAGGCTTGAGGAGTTTGTGAAATGAGGTAGAGGTGGGGGCCTTTTATAAGAGGAGAGGAGGGGCACTCTTGGAAATCATGAAACTATTACTTTATTTTCAAATGTTTTTCGACTTTCTAAGGTCCCATAGTGATATATTTCAAAGATAAGATGATAAGGCTTCGAAATATTCCCATAAAATAGTTTTTGGACAAGTGTAGGTCTTAGATTTTATATTATCGTTTCATTTTATTTAAACTGTTCATTAATGAGGTCATCGTTGTATCATCATGATGTCATAATTAAATTAACTTATTTAAAGTCAAAAAATTATAAAAAAAATATCCTGATGTATGAAATCTTTTTATCTTTCCAAATAGTATTTATAGACAAAATTATTATTAGTATAACCCCTTCTAAAAATTGTTTTAGTAAAACAATTTATGTTAGTGTCATTTTCACCTTTATTTAAAAAAAGGCATTAAAGTCATTATCTCACCCAAGAGGCTCCATAGGGTCCCCTAAATCGACCCATGGGTTGTCCTGGTCGGCCATGACTCATCCAATAGGGGTAGGTCAAGTGTCATGGTATTTTCATATTTTTATAATATCATTTTTAACTTAAATTACACTAATTACCTCTAATCGCGATTAATGAAAAAAATTACCATTCACCAAAAAATTATTTTTATCCCATTGAACCACATTTTACTTCTTAATCAAAACCATGTATGTCGGATTTTTGAAATTCAAAACACATAGATGGAAAAATTTTATTTAAACTGAAAAATCAGTTTTTATAAGTACCACTTAGTGGTTTCACTATTCATCAAAAATTGAAGTTTTTCAGAAAAATCCCAAAAATTAACCCTAAGATATATTTGATATTCTGAATTCAAAAATGAAGTCTATTTTAAAAAATTCAAAACATATAAGTCAAATTAATTAATTCAATAATTAAATCCCGTTGTCAGAGCAAATAGCGTGTTTTTATGAAACAACAAGTATCAAAAGATTGACACTAGTTTTAGTCTGATTTCATAGTGAAATTAATTCCAACGACCACTATTAGATTTAATGGTACAAATATATTCTAATTTCACTTTAAAACCAATTCAAAAGATAATCTAATAATATAAATAAATTAGATTAAAAAGAGGTTTTGAATTAAAATACAACATTTTACACTATTCATTAAAAAAATATTCTTTATCAGAAAGATACCAAAAATTTACCCAAAGTAAATTTTGATGTCCCAATTCTTAAGAAGAGTTTTATTTGGTCCAAAAGGATGTATAAGAGTGAACAAAACTATATTTAATGACGGTTCTCCATCAAAAGGCGATAAGTGAACCTTTAGTGAAAACTAGGGCACATACGCCTAAAATTGAATTCTTTCCGTATTTTATGCCTTTATCTTTTATTGGATAAATGTAAAAACATTTAAAAACATATATAATCATATTTTAGTTATTTCTATCCATTCCTGTCAATACAATGGCTACATGTTAACTACCATTTAAAATAATATAATTTTATTATTAGAGTGCAACGTAAGATTCCCAAGAAACTCATTGTTGCGTGTTGGGTACACCATCGAGCATAGCTTCCCCTTTAAAAAAATATTAATATTTTATTCACAAATATGGACAAATATGAAAATTTCATATTCTTTATTTACCTGGGGTGTTACAGTCAACCCTTGGCTTCTGTGACGCAATGACGAATCACATCAGAACGTGATCAACAATACCATCAAAGAAAGAACACCCAAAAGGTACTTATAGTAAATTAATTATATTAATTATAATCAATGGTGGACCAGTACTTGTTCGTTGAACCTAAGTACACGGCGTGTGAATTGAGTATACCTGAGTTTTATTACACCGTGTTGACCAGAAATGAACAGTGCATGGAACTAGAATACACAGAGTGTATTTTAAATCAACACGCCATGTAGTCCGATCTGGCCCAAGTTAAATTGTGTACAAGGAGAAGTTGTGTTCCACGAACATGTGATTTCCAGGCCGGTAATCGCATAATAAGTACGTACACATCGTGTTAGATTAATCTACATGGTGTGTACCCCAAAATTTCAAAAGTAGAGAAAACATGAAAAAGCCCCCGATGTGTACTTTGGATAAAGGGTGAAAAGAAATGAACGCCATGTAAATATAAACTACACACTGTGTACTTTCTAGAAATGAAATTTCAACATGTTTTTTTTCAAAAGTACAAATACATGTACAAGGGATATGGGTGAGAATAGTATCAATTAAATTCAGAAAGGAATGTAAGATTAAGAATTGATTAAGTATAGGATCATAATTAATTACTTTCAAGTGAGACTTATCTTAAATAATATAACGATTAAAATAAATTGAATTCTAAATATGCGTAAATGACGTTTCATGTTATGGATGATCAGGAGTTAGACTAAAGACCCTTTGTATGTGTGTATGGTTCATTTAAATTTGTTTAATTTAAATTCATTGGCCAGTGATCCTTCTTCCAATAAAATGTAGGACATGCATGCCCATGGTTTCTTTAATGTAAACCCCATTTAATAGAGGATCTACCAATCCAAAGTATGTGGTTCAGTATCCTAAGCTGAGGCGAAACCAACCTAAGAAGATACAAAGGTGGATAGGTGGGAGCTGCAAAACATGAACAATCAGTTCAAGGTGTTTTTCCCTAGGTTTGGGTTTGCTTATCAAACCGCTAGAAAATCTAACTAATAAAACCTCATGATCATGCCATATTATTTTCTTTCTATCTGATTGCATGGTTTATTTATTATTTATGTGTTGTCATGATCACATAGTTAATAAAATTAACAAGCATGCAAATATGGAATAAAATAAAAAACCGAACTATGTGTAAACATTATCGGAACATGATTAATCAATTAAGCAAGAATCACTTAATATTAACAAGCATGTGATAAAGTGAAACTATGCATAAGGGATTAAAATCCTTAAATAACATATTATTTCATACCAAGACTTTTGTTACTTGATTAAGGGAAAGAATTAATAAAACTATGTGTTTGACCAACCATTGTCGGGACACTTACTTTTATAATGGAAGCCCTTATAAAAGGTTTCAGGTTGACATAACCATATTAGATCATGAAAATTATCCCTGGATAGACATGATGTAATATTGGAGGAAAGTGTTGAGGAAATCCAAGTGAGGGTTTCCGGATTGGGGAGTCCACTCAACAGATCAAGAAACTGTAAGCTTGTAGTTGGTAAGACCCGCCTACCTAACTACCTTAAAATATCTTGACAAACCCTTGTTGGGGTTATGCAAAGGGGAATATTGATCATTACCACTAGAATGTCAAAGCAAATAGACATTCCATGTTCAATGGTGATGGCCATTGTGACTTGATAAAATATTGGGAGAATAAATAAATTCATTTATTATTTTTCATATAATGTAATCAAAAGGTACTGATAAATCCGCTCTTTTAATTTGTAGATTCAATATGAATAACTCGTTAACCACATTTTCTCTGCGACCAAGTCTGGAAAAAGAATATATCCTTAACGGCAGTAACATTCAGGAATGGTTTAGTTGCCTTCGGGTTATCCTACGCCATGAATGAAATTCTTACGTGCTGTAGTCCTTACGTCCGGATTTGCCTGCCCAAGGGGTGAGTGAATAAGATTTCTTGGTCTATGATCAACATTGGAACAACGCACTTGACGTTCAATGCTTGATGCTATCATCAATGTCTAGTGATCTCATGAAGTCTCATGAAGACATGTATTCATATATCATGATCGAGCACCTCTGTGGTCTATACTAGGAGAGAGAAATATAGTAAATATTTGTGATCTCCAAGGCTCTAATTCAGAGAAATATTGGAGAGGGTCCCCCTACTGGGCCTCATGTATTCAAGCTAATTGGCTACATTGAGCTCTTGTATGTTCTAGGGTTTAAACTCCCAGAAGAACTTTGTACTGATATCATTCTTTCATCACTACACTAGAGCTTCTCAGACTTTGTTGTGAACTTCAACATGAACAACACAGAGAAGCCTTTGTCTGATCTACTTATCCTCATTCACCAAGTGGACAATGACATGATGCGTAAAAATCCTTCTGTCCTCATGGGGAATAAATGGAAAGGGAAGGGTAAAAGCTTTAAGCCCAAAGCTTCTTAAAGGACATCCAAGAAAAGGATGATCAAATGGGAGGCAAGAGAACAAGAGGTTGTTTGTTTCACATGTGGCAAGAAGGGCCACTGGATGAAAAACTACACCCAGCGAAGGAAGCAAGGGGAATCTTTTGGTGCATTTGTTATCGAATGAAATCTATCTGTTTATACCAATTTGGTATTAGATATTTCTTTTGGTGCTCACGTCTGTATCCAAATACATGAACCAAGTAGAATTAGAAATATTGACCGAGGTGAGGTGGAATATGAGCAGCCATAGGTGCCAGACTCACTGTTGTTGTTGTTGAAGACTACCACCTCACATTGCCTACTAGGATGGTCTTGATTTTGAAATGATGTTATTATATTCCCTCTGTAACCAAAAACATTATTTCAGTTTCTAGATTACATACTAATGGATTCATCTTCATGTTTGGAAGTGGATGTTTCTACCTTTATAAAGATAGCATTTTTTTGGTAGGGCACATTTATATAATGACCATTATGTGTTAGACTACAAAATCCAAGTAATGGAAATCGATGGAAAAGTTAATTCACAAGACTCATACCACACCCAAATTTGGCATCACTGGCTAGGTCATGTCAATGAGAAATTCTTGACAAAATTACATCAAGATGGGTATTTAGATTATTTTAAACTAAAACCACTCGGTGTATGTCATGCGTGTCTACAAGACAAAATGACCAAAGCCCCATTTAGTGGGAATGGTGAAAGGGATAAAGGGATTTTAGAATTAATTCACACAAATGTCTGTGTACAATTTCTAGTTGAAGCAAGAGGTGGGTTCTCATACATCATAAATTTTACTGATGATTTTAGTAGATATGGATATATTTACTTAATGGGGTATAAGTCAAGTTCTTTTGATCAGTTCAAAGAATACCAGAATGAAGTTGATGACTATCTTGTTAAGAAGATTATGAAACTCTGTTTAGATATGGGAGGGAAATTTCTTAATCAATACTTCATTGATTTCTTACAGGAGTTTGGGATTTTATCTCAACTCACTCCTCCTTACACACCTGAGTGAAATGGTGTAATTGAAAGGAAGAACTGCACCCTGTTGGACATGGTGAGATCAATGACGAGTCATGTAAGTCTTCCATTATACTATTGGGGATATTAATTACAAACCGCAACATACATACTAAATCAAGTACAAACTAAATCGATAAATGGTATTCCATACAAGTTATGGAGTGGATGCAAAGCCATGTTATCTAATTTACATGTGTGGGGTAGCGAAGAATTTGTTAAAGCTTCTTTAGGTAACAAACTAGCACCCCGAGGCACAAAGTGTATCTTTATATGATATCCCAAGGAAACAAGGGGGTATTACCTATAGAAGCCCTCAAAAAAAAGTTTATAGTGGCAAGACACGCCATATTCAATGAGTGGGAGCACATCTCTAAAAGAGATAGTGGGAGAAAGATAGACATCGATGAAGTCGAGGCTCAAGATACACAGAAGTTGGTACTAGAATAGATTCCACAAGGCCTTGTGGAAGAACAATCTATTCTAGAGACAAAAGAACTATGTAGGAGCACGAGATAGGTGAGAGAACCAGAATGATATAGTTTTCTTGTCACTGAGGATGGTGACTCATTATTGGTTGACAATGATAATCATCTTATATACAAGGAAGTATTTGAAGGAACAGATGTTTCCAAGTGGCAAGAAGCGATTAATTCTGAAATGGATTCCCTGTACAAAAACCAAGTCTAGAATCTGGTAGATCCTCCGGTTGATGTAATGCCTATTGGTAATAAATGGGTATTCAAGAAGAAACTAGAAATGGAGGGGCAAGTCAACACCTATAAGGCACGACTGGTTTCCAAATATTATAGAGAGAGTTCAGGAATTGAATATGATGAAACCTTTTCTTCGATTTCGATGTTGAAATCCATCAGAATCCTATTGAAAATTTCCGCTTACCATGACTATGAAATTTAGAAAATGGATTTCAAAACAGCATTCCTTAATGGGAACCTCCAGGAAGATGTCTACATGACGCAACCTGAAGGGTTTTGGACTCCAAAGAATTCCAACAAGGTATGCAAGTTGCACAAATCAATTTATGGATTTAAGAAAGCATCAAGGTCATGGAACATTTGTTTTGATGAAGCTGTAATGGTATTTGGATTTGTTAAGAACGAATGTGAGCCTTGTATCTACAAGAGGTTTAGTTTAAGTGCAGTCATTTTCCTAATAAAATATGTTGATGACATATTACTTATTGGAAACGAAGTACCTCTCTTACTGTCAGTTAAGGCATGGTTAGATAAATTCTTTTCTATGAAAGACTTGGGTGAGGCATCATATATTCTTGGGATCAAGATCCACCATGATAGATCCAAGAGAATTTTGGGCCTGAGTCAAAGTATATACATAGACAAGATACTGAAAAGATTTAGTATGGAACAATCCAAGAGGGGATTGTTTCCATCATCACATATCATTCATCATTTCAAGAAAATGTGTGCTCAGGCACATGAGGAAAGAAATAAAATGGCAAGGATCCCTTAAGAATATGTGATTGGGTCAGTCATGTATGCTATGCTATTTACAAGGCTATATTTTTCTTATGCATTATGTGGGGTAGGAAGATATCAAGATGATATAGGAGACCGCCATTACATGGAAGTCAAGACTATCCTTAACTATCTGAGGCATACTAAGGATATATTCCTAGTTTATGGAGGGGATTAGGAACTAGTCATCAGAGGACATATAGATTCTAGTTTCCAGACTGATCAAGTTGACATGGATTCATAGACTGGATACATCTTCAGTTTGAATGGAGGTGAAGTGAGCTAGAAGAGCTCAATGCAATGTGTAGTGGCAGATTCTACAGTAGAGTCTGATTATATCGCATCTTCTATGGTCTCTAAAGAATCAATATGGATGCGAAGCTTCATATAATAGTTGTATGTAGTACCTAGCAGTAAAGATCATATCACACTCTATTGTGATAAAACTATAGTAGTTGAACTTGCAAAAGTGCCAAGGTCACATCAGCGGACAAAACACATACTTCGGAAGTATCATCTCCTGAAGGATTTTTCCTAGAGAGGTGAAGTTGCAGTGAGCAGTATTTCCACGGAAGACAACATGGCAGACCCCTTGACTAAAGCCTTGACTCATCAGAAATAATATCATCATGTGAGGTCTAGCATAATAAATGTTTTAGGCACTTGACTCTTGACCAAGTAGGAGTTTGTAAGTGTTGGTGTCCTGAGAACCAACTGTTTTGTACTTTGATTACTTGAATGTACTCTTATAATATATTTTTTCATTGTTCTGCATTACTATAATATAATAATGTCCTGGAATATTTGTGTCATTAATAAGGTCATGGCAGATCACCACTATGATGATAACCTTGAAATGCTATAACAATATTATTAAATAAATCTCTACGGTTTGATGTCATACAATGATAGGACACATAGTATACAGAGCGTCAGGTGAAAGTACTCGTAAGAAGACGAGACTCTCTCTCATGGATTTCGCACTTGGTAATCTCCATGATGGTAGATTACGAGAACAGACCCGCCAGTAGCAATTCTGCATGTCTTGGGGTCATCATACATTTTTATCTACGAGCTTGTGTAATAGTCCTTAGACTAGAATATTATTATTAACTCATGTTAGGGATCGCACACATAGATTTGCTGACGAAAACCGTCATGAAAAGATTTGGTGGGAATTCAGGTATGTTGGGTGTGTCAGAAATGACATGTTGTTAATGGATAAGTCGAGGAAGGATTTGTCCCTTTAATATTTATGGAAGTATATATCTCGGTCGCTTTGATTGAAATAAAACTATCACACAAATTACATGTACATGGTGTCATGATGAGTTTATTTATAGAATTCAAAGAATGATAAATCAAGCATATAGTTTTATGACACTACCATGAAACTTTATTGATGAGATATTGAGACAAAGGGATTAAATTACACAGTAAGATTTCATTTGAGGTAACACATCGATGCAACGTCAACGTCGTTCTCTTGGGTGCCTTGACCCATTCCTAGATAGTAATCTTGGACTTTAGGCAAGCCCGCCTAATTCCAATGAGAAAGAGCCCTAGAGGGTCACACACTAAGTGTATCCAAGTATCTCATGTAGAATAAAGATTTTTACTATACATTGGTTTATAATTATTCAAGGAATCCTAAAATCCTTTTAATTTTTGAGGAAGAATGTAATGAAAACAAGTACATGCCATGTATTAATGATTACACATCGTGTAGTTTTTATTTTTAAGAACAATTACACATCGTGTATTTATGATTACAGGTCATGTAGTTTTTAATGAAAAACAAGTTCACTCCATGTATTTATGATTACACTATGTGTAGCTTTTTCATTTGGGATTTTAATATAATATCATTTTATTCAATGATATTTATTATAATCATCATGGTCACATGTGAAGGAATTAATTATTTGACATGGGGTTTTCAAAAAGAGATAAAGAAATAAATAAAACGCATAACATGATTATTTATTGTCATAACTCTAAAACCTCAAACTCAATTATAAATATCCTCACAACCCCAACTCTTTTCCTAATAATCATTGTGCACGAAAATTCTGGGGAATTCTATGAAGACTGAAAGAACACCTTCCTCTAATAACATTATAATGACCGAGAAAAATCCTCTTCATCAGATCAATACAATCTAAGGCAGGCAACACAAGAAAATGTTTCTCCATGCTAGCACCCAGAGACACCTTTGCCCACGTCCATAGATACGGGGTGCAGGTGTGGATCACTGCTAGAGGAAGTCTACCGTTGGCTCTTGCGACATAATGATGAATCACATCGGAACATGATCAAAAATATCAATGAAGAAAGAACACACAAAAGGTAATTCTTTTCCATTAATTATTTTAATTATAATCAACCTGTGACGATCTAGTATTGTGTTTCTGATACCTTTCTTATACTTTGTATATTTCTGTGAATCGATCCATAGAGACTGGCATTTATCGTCGCATTGATCCCAGATTGATCATTGATAATGACAAAAAGCCAAGTGGGAACATCTACCCCTGAGATTCCGCTGCACCCGAAAAATTCATGTTTGTGCTAGGAGGGGTATACCTTGGTTTATGGGGAGTCTTATATTATAACCATTTGTGATCCCATAGACTAATTATAAATTTTCCCAATGACTTTGTTTCACATTTTTTGCATTTAATTACTGTTAAATAAGATGTCACCTCAATGTAGTTTTATTGCACAACTTGAGAAGCTGGATGAAATACTCCACTAAGTTGAGAGGTTCCTATATTAATCATAGATGTGTGAGAGAATTTATTTTAGGATTATACCAAACATGATATATGGTTTTGGTAAAAATCCCACTTCAACGTGATTTCTATTTCTTAGTTCATATCAAATACATTGGAGTTCAAGACAATTTTAAAATATGACCTTCCATAAAATTATAAATTCATTATCTTTATGTGGACATAAAATACCTCGAGATATTATGGGTTTTGATGAAATCACTATGGAATCCTTTGACCTAGTAGAATCCATGAAGGATTATAATGTTAAGCTTCATGTAATTTGATCGTCTTTCCTGGGGAATGTTACTAATGTTACAAAGTGGTAACATTTTATTGAAATAAAGTCATTGTTTATCAAGATTTTTTATGAATTTTCTTCCATTTATGAAATCTTGTGACCCATATCTATAGAACTCTCATGAATTTTCTTCTAAATGGTTTATTCATGATATCTTCATGTATTGGTACCATTAACCCACAAATAGGAAAATAACATGATTAATAACGTGTTATTAAAAAAGTCCAAATTTACATCTCTTTTGTTGAAAATATGCCCTACTCAAGATAATTTATTAAATACATTTAAAAAAATATAATATTGTCTTATGATATTTTAAATAATTTTTTACCAACATTTTACCCTTAAAAAAGGATAAAAAGAATCTTCATGTAATTTTATGATTGAGGAAATTTTCTAAACCTTTTATAGTGTAAGTTGTATGTTCCACATGTATAGATTCATCTGAGGTCATGACCATTCTTCCTTTGAATATTTATTTGAATGTTTAAAATTTTCATTTAAAAACAATTTCTGTAATATTCTTGAATTTTATTCTTTAACATATGAATTTATAAGAATTTTTTTTTTAATTTTTATTATTTAAAACATTTTTAAATGATTTCCAAATATTTATTTATATGTTTTCAAAATGTTAATTCCAACGAAAATGATTTATATGAATTCAATGATTATTTTTATACTTATTCAATGTATTTTCAAAGAAATTATTTTTTAAACGTTTTCTAGATTATTATTTATGTTTTGATGGAATAAATGATCTCTAAATAGTTTCTAGATTATTTTATTTTTTTTGGGAGAAGAATTAAAAATATTTTTCATGCCTATTACATATGTTTTTAAGGAATTTTTTCTCAAAATATTTTTAATCTTATATTATATTTTTTTAATTGAAATAGGTTTTCAAAATGTATGTAAGAATATTATAGAATTTTTTTAGGGAAAAAGTTTGTCAAACTTTGTTGAGGATTATTTTATATGTTTTAATGGAAAATATTTTCGTACCACTTTAAATATTTATTTATATATTTTCAATGAATAAGTTTTCCCAAATGTTTTCAAATATTACTTTTAATGTTTTCTTATTTATTTTAAAAAATGGTTTTCCAAAGGATTTATTCTTTAAAAAGATTGTTTACAATATGAAAATATATTTTCCTCATGTAATTTTTTCGATGGATCATTCCAAATTATATTACTTCTAAGATGACGTATGTTGGTGTCACTCATTACTTCCGATAAAATGATATGAGAGTTCCCTTCATGTTCTTTCTCTGAATGGATTTTTTTTTGAATGATGTTTGTGAAAACTGTTTCTATTTCAAGGGACGTATAATTATGAATCCCATTTCACGTTCATGGATTATATTCTTTGTATAACCCGTTTAATTTTTATGGGTTATTTTTTTATAAAATTAGTTTATATAAATCAGTAAGCAAATAAGGATTTTTTATAGAGGTTTTTCATGATGTAATTTCAATAATATATTGAATGATAATGATGACCTAGAAAATTGATTTAATTTCATTGTTACATTTAGTTAAGGTAACTCATAACATGTTCCTAAGGATAAGAAAATGATATTTTACATGGATAAATATGTTATGATATGGATAATGTAAATTAGAGATTATTTTATGACATCAGAACTAATAAATTATTTATTAAAAACAAGTATATGTAATAATTGTTTATGTTTAAAACTTCTTAGGTTTAAGGAATATATTCTGTAATCTTTGGATTTGGGAAGTATTCATGATTTCTAATAGAATTTATGGTAATTTTTTATTACCGTATTTCATGTGAATATAGTATGAAGGTGTTATCATGTTTAGAATGTGACAAATAAGAGTGACATTATGATATATATGAGATCAATTTTATGTTTATTTTGTGACCTTGTTTATTAAGTTTGGTATTTTCATTTATTTTAAGGGTTACAAGTTTAACCATTTATGGAATGGTTTATGTTAAAATTTAGATTATGATTTTGATATTAATGTATTATCCAAAAATATGAGGATAGATTCATGTCGTATCGCTATGAAACCCAATTAATATGATTATAACAAAAAATAAATGGAATTAAATATCATTAAATTTATGGATCTCATGAACTGTGAATGTTTTAGTAATTAAATATTCACTTTCATTTCATAGAATATGAGATGAAGTTGAAATTGATCATGGAAAAACAAAGTATAGGGTTGTCCTCAAATCATGTAAGTATATCATTTCATGAATATTCACCAAAATTTTGAAAATTGGTCTTGAAATAAAATATCGCCATGTCATTATCATTTATGATGATATCAATGACCATTTAAATCCACCATGAGATATGGATTTCTGATTGCTAACATTCTCGTATCCTTTTATCTATCACTCTCCATAAAAACTAGACAGTTAGATTTATATTCCATGTCCATTTTTTCACATACCACCTCACTTCTACTATGTGGAACCCAATTTATTTGTTATTTTGGATAAGAATTATTTTTCCATCTTTCAATTTTTTGTGGAATATTTTGTATTCATTTTTATGAGGTGGGTTTTTTGAAAGGAAGTATAAAGTATTAAGGGATTAATAACAAAAAAAATCAAGGGATATGTTCATTTTATTTGGGTAAAATATAAAACACTGATATTTTGTGAATTTTTTTTTTAAATAATTAAATCATTTAATATTTTCATTTCACAAAATATTGTAAATTTTTTTCTAATACAATAACTTTGTTTGGAAGTCATGATACCCCAGAACATGTTTTTATTTCACTACACTCAATAATTAAATTGTCTTTTGGTACACAAAGTACTATTTTGGGCATGTATTACACAAAATATGATGTCTTTTTTGGTATCTTGTGTTATAATCAATGAATATTTTTTTACTAAAAAATTATAATCTAATAATGTGATTATTAATATATTATTATTTCAACCACCTATCCACTAAAATTTCCTCTAGAAACAAGATTAATTAAATTTTGAAAATTTTGTTTACACATGTATGTAATATTAATCCTTTGGTTGTTAATTAGATGAATTCAATGTAAAAACTATTTTAAAATAAAGAAATTACTTTTGTGAGAAACCCATTTTTCAATGTATAATAATATATTATCTCAATAAATTAAAGAAAACTAATATTGATTAATTATTTACAAAATATATATATAAATTCAATAAATATTTTTAATACTCATCCAATAGATTTTATAGTTAGTAGATATCAATTAATCCAGCTTTTTGAATTAAAACAAGTTTTTCTAAAAGTTAATTTTAATTCCTTTTAATGGAGAAAAACTATTTAATATGTTTTTTTTGAAAATTTTATAATTTTTATTTGATGAAATAAAATCCATTTTTTCAAATTTTAATACAATAATATACATTGGGTGAATTTATATTATTTTTCAGAGAAGTTTATTTTTTTGATGAATTGTAAAAAACACAAAATTTTAATTCCAAACACAATGTTGAGTTCTCAATAACACTCATAACAGATTCCAAAAAATATAAGTCTCTATATAGAATTTCCCTGATTCAGTTGCAGGAATTAAAGAAGAAACTCCATGAAAACCTTGATAAGGTATTAATTTGGCCAAGTGTGTCATGTTAGGGTGAACCAATTGTTTTGTGAAAAATAAAGATGCATCAATTTGACACTGTAATGATTATCAGGACGTGACCCAGATCAAAATCAAGATGAAGTATCCACTACACTGTATTGCTGAAATTTTTGATCAAATATGCAGAGTTTAATACTTTTCTAAAATTGACCTTCATTCTAGATATCATCAATCGAGGATAAAGAGATGGGACATACACAATATAACATTTCAAACAAGGTATGGTCACTATGAATATATAGTGAAACCTTTTGGTCTTTCTAATTCCTATTAGATTGTCTTTGATTTAATGAATAGATTATTTAATGATTTTAACTATATGTTTCTGTTAGTCTTTATAATTATAGTATTATATATTCAAATAGAAAGTATAATCATAAAGATCATTTGATTATAGTACTAAAGATCCTATGGAAGGATAATAATGAGTAAAAATTTACAAAGTGTGAATTTTGGCTGAAATAGATTTCATTTTTGGGTTAGATAATCTCAAGAGATAATATAACAGTAGATTCATCATATATAAAGGCTATTGAATGCTATCCTACACCAACCGCATGGACTAATATTCATATCTTTCATGGGTTAATTAGAAATTATTGATGGTTTAGGTAGAATGTTTCATGACTATCTAATATTATATCCACGTTATCATGGAAGGGTGTCATGTCCTTCTGCAAAAATGATTGTGAAGTGAATTTCAAGGAACTAAACAGTGTGATAGTTAGTGGACCTCTTTATACATTACCCTATACTGTATTAGAGTTTGTAAGCTATATAGATGCATCTAATAATGGATTTGGATGTTTTCTTATATAGAATAACTAGGTTATCACTCATTCCTCATGGTAGATTATGATTGATGAGTAAAATTATCCAACTCATTATTTAGAGTTTAGTGGTGGTAACTTTTTTCATTAAAGATGTGGATGAATAATCCTTATGGAGAAAAGTTTGATATATATATATATATAATAAAAGTATGAAATATATATTCACATAGAAGGAGTAGAATATGTTCCAGTAAAGAAGATTAGAGTTGATTAAGGATTATGAGTCTTCAATATATTACCACACTAGGAAATAGAACAAGTTGGTTAATGCTTTAAGTATGAAGGATCAAGATATAATATCCATGATGTGAATAAAAAAAGATCCAACATTTCTAGATTAATGAATGATATATCCTGAAATATTTATGTAAGGGGAAAATATTATCTTTCCCAAATTAATGTTAAACCAACTATCCAAGTAACAGTTATGTAGACGTAGTAGGAAGAATAATTACAGCAAAAGAATGTCTGAAATGTTCTTGTGTTTGACCTTGATTGTGATAGAATTATAAGGTTCAGTAACCCTATATGTGTTCCTTCCAAAATAGATTTTAAGAAGGTGAATTAGTGAAAACTAATAGTTCTTCATTCTCAATCCATCCCAGATTTACAATGATGTATAGAGACATGAATGAATAATTATAGTGGGATGGAATGAAGTGAGATTTCGAAGAGTTTGTATCATGGTGATTTGAATGCCAACAAGTTAATTCTGAAAGAATAAATCCAAAGGGGATGATGCATCCATTACCCATACCAAAATAGAAATTGTAGAACATCACTATGTATTTTTTCATTGTACTGCAAAAATAATCTAAATGAATTAATTCAATATTGGTGGAAGTCAATTGCCTTACCAAATCACCACACTTCACTGGAATAAAAGAATATTTATCTTTTTATTATAATCCTAATATGCATTATGGTTGGGGAAAGGTTGCATGGACTTCAAAATTCTACTTTATCAGATCTGGATCTGAGGATTAACAAAAAAATTTGGAAAATTATCCATGAAACAAATTATATATTATTGATATTCATAACTAGTTATCATCCATAAAAAGATGGTATGTCTAAAAGAAAAATTCATTACATTGAGTATATGTTGAGATCTTATTTGTTAGATTTCAAATGTATCTAAGATCAACACCTATCTCTAGTTGATTTTTCATAAAAAAATATATTTCTATCAAGATTTAATATGGAACCATGTGATTCCCTTTAGGGAATGAAATGAAGATCTCCAATGTGTTTGGATGAGGGTTGAGAAATAAATCATTTGTGTATGGAGATGGATGAAGAAATGACCGAGAAGGTTATAACCATCCCAAAACATATCAAGGAAACTCAATGTCAGTAGAAAATTTATGATGATAATCGTCAGCATGATCTGGAATTTGATGTGGATGAAAATGTGTTTCTAAGAATATCACCATGGAAGAGAGTTATGAGATTCCAAATGAATGGGAAACTAAGACATATGTATGTTTGTCCCTTCTATATTTTTGATCATATTAGAATAGTGGCCAATCACTTGGTACTTCTTCCAGATATCTCTCCAGTCCATGATGTGTTCTATGTATCACTCAAGAGGATATATGTATCTGTACTTTCAAATTAACTAAACTCAGAGGTCATATCATTGGAGCATGATCATTCTTATGAGGAATAACCTGTTGAAATTTTGGACTAATCAATGAAATTTATTCCAAACAAGACCACTCACCTAGTAAATTTTTATTTTTACAAATCACATTTTAGAGGTTGATATGTGGGACATGAGGATATGATGAAGATAAAATATCATCATTTATTTTTACCCAAGTGATGAATTTCAAGGGATAATTTCATTTTAAGTGGGGTAGAATGTAACACCCCATGATTTGATGGACCTTTTTTCTTAATATATTAAAATATTGATTATATCATCTAATATAATAAGTCAAAAATTCTATTTACATGGAATAAAATCAGTGTAGAATACATGAGTCAATGATTTAATGTATGTTACATGCAACGCTGACTTGACGTACATTACATACAACATTGATGTTTCTATGAGACATAATTTTTCTATTATATTTACTTAAATGAAATAATTATAACATAGTTGTTAATCCTATTTATATTACTAATAACAACTAATTTTAAAATATAATTTATAATGTTTTTATTGAAATAAAAAATCCGGTTAAAAAATGATATGATTTTTTGGAAAAGTCCTTCTATGTTTAAATTACCATTTTCTCAAATGAACCACTTTTAACATCCTTCTCTAAAAAATAATAAATTAATTTTAGAAACATTTATTAATTTAATTCTGATAAAATAGTCTTTATTTTTTAACTTAAAATTCAATATTATTGTAGCGCCCCGACCCCAGCTACCCAGAGTCGGTGCATTACTTCGTAACATTGGCATGATCACAAAAGATCAAGTCTCGAAAGACCGATTAGTTTAGTAGCCTTGGAAACACTAGATACATTCGTAAACGTTAAATTACATCATAAAGTGATTAACTACAATTACAAAGTCTTCATAGTCCACACTCATATCCTCTTCTGACTATCCCTGCAGGTCATTCATAAAATACTTCTTCACATCCTGGGAAAAATAAAACATAGAAAAGGGGTGAGCTCAAATGCCCAGTAAGGATAACAATATAGCGGAAACTTTCATAAATAAGAATAAACATTTAAGGCAATGTATAACTAAAACAAAAGCCTTTTAAACTTGAACATCAACATAATATGGAAAAAGTAAAATGAAATAATTCCATTTACTCATTCACATGGATATTCTACTAATCGAATAATCACATGAAAAATAACTAACCACTTTCATAATGTTGGAATACATAATGCCAGACTATCATAACCACATAGCCAAGGCCTCGTGCCAAGACTACAAATAAGATTTTGTCAAGGACTTGTGCCAAAACACTAGTTTGTCTCATGAGACCTACTGATGCATCGAGGAGCTATAGCGGGCTCCACCTGTTACATATTAAGTCCAATGCATTCCCATATGAAAAGGTTTAAACATAACATAAACATTTGTATTAAAACTAGCATACGAAATGTCAATAATTTCACCATAAACTATGAATGGTATAAAATAGCACACCCACAGTCAAACATATCACAAAACCTTCAATACAATATAGAAGTTTTGTATTATAATAAATCAACTTCAAATAAGCGTAAAATCCATCAAAGGATGTTGACATAGATGAAATCAAAACACTTTTTAGAGAAATATCTCTTTCTATTTTTGAAATAATTTAAGAGCCATATAAAACCAAACATTTTCTTGAAAATATTATTATAATCTTGTAAGGAATGCTTTGAAGATTTTATAACGGCGGAAAATAACCGCACCCGCCGTATAAGTTAAAAAAACATTCTTACCTCAATTCTGTCGAAAAGGTTAAAAAAAAGACCTTGTTTTGAAAACGATGGAAAGATTCCTCTTATAAAAAGGAAAAAAGGGTATAAATGACTTTAACCCATATTCTTGTAAATAATAAAAAATGTTTTGAAATACACTTTGAAGAAACATGGATGTGGATGATAACGAGGTCCCAGTAGATAATTATGTATAAACAACTTTGGATAATGAAGAGGTTGTGAAGTAAACCCTTACCTTGTACTTTTCCTTGGTTGGGGTAGGTTAACCTCTTGTATAATGGTGAAATAATTGTTATTAAATTATACAAGAATCATGTACATTCATATGATATCATATATGATCTTTTAACATTTCTTTGTTAACAATATCTAAGATTTATCATTGTTTCGGGTGTTAACTTACTCGTTTTCTTATATGTTTTGTTACGTAAGTAATGTTTTTCATGGATAAGTTGTATCTTATTCATATCCAGAATGATATCATGTCCTCAAACATTATTTTTAAATCATCAAATGATAATTATACTTGCATGGATACGTCAGAGAATGAATCTCATCGCGTTCGTGGAGACAGTAGTCCGTACGTACGCACGAGCGACAATATCATTATTTTGATATTAAAATAATATATAATTGGATAGTATATCATATATACAGAATCATTATCATGTTATATTTATTATTTACATGAATTACATATCATTATTATACCCATATAAATAATAATATATTGAATAACAATTACACCACGACGTGGAGACGGTAAGCCGTACGTACGCACATATGGTGACATGTCATTAAAATGATGGGTAGAATACTGAATATGGTTGCTCCATATTTATAATCACATCACAGTATATAAAATATACTGGAGTTATAATTTTAGACTTGAAATAATAAACAAATAGGGAGTGGAAGAAGAAAGAAACATGAAAGAGGGTGATGAAAATGTTACCTCTTCTTCGGGTTCTTCCTTTTGATTTGATCAAAAGGACTCCTTAGGATGGCTTCCTGACTAAAGTAAAGCTTCTAGGATTAAGGGAGAGAAGTTGGGAGAGTATTTGGGCAGAGGTTGGCCGAGCCAAAAGGCTTGAAAGTGTGAATAAGGTGGTAGAGGTGGGGGCCTTTTATAAGAGGAGAGGAGGGGCTCTTTTGGAAATATTGAAATGTTACATTATTATACAATTCTTTTCGGATTCTAAAGGTCCCACACTTACATAATTTGTGGATAAGGTGATAAGGGTTCGAAATCTTTTCATCCAATAGGCTTTGGGCAAGTGTAAGCCTTGGATTTTGCATTATCTTCTCATTTTATTTAAATCGTTAAATAATGAGGTCATCGCCGCATCATAATGATGTCATAAATAATTTAATTTATTTAATGTCTAAATATTATAAAAAAATAATATGATGTAGGAAATATTTTTTTCTTTCTAATTAATATTTATAATCAAAATTTGGACTTGTGTAACCCCACTTAAAAACTGTTTTATTAAAACAACTCATGTTTGTGTCAATTTAATTTTATATATTAAATAAATATATATTAATGTCATTTTCCAACTAAAGTGGCTCCATGGGGTCCCCAAGTTGACCCATGGGTTGTCTTGGTCGGCCATGACTCATCCAATAGGAGTAGAACAAGTGTCATGCTCATCTCATATTATTAAAACATTATTTGTATCTTAAACTACACTAATTACCTCTAATCGCGATTAAGAACTTAAAAGTTACTATTCACCAAAAATTTATTTTAATCTCATTGAACCACATTTTACTTCTTAATGACAACCATGTATGTTGGATTTTTGAAAATCAAATCACAGAAGTGGTAATATTTAATTTAAATGAAAAATCAGTTATTTAACTACCACTTAGTGGTTTCACTATTCATCAAAAATTGAAGTTTTTCAGAACAAAGCCAAAATTTCACCCTAAGCTATAATTGATATTCCGAATTCAAAAATGATGTCTATTTTACAAAATTCCAAAAATATAAGTTTCATTAATTAATTTTATAATTAATTCCCGCTGTTACAAAAAAATGGCGTGTTTCTAAGAAACAATTTATATCAAAAGATTAGCAATTGTTTAAGTCTGATTTCAATGTTAAATTAATTATAATGACCACCATTGGATAAAATGGTAAAAATATATTATAATTATACTTTAATACCACTAAATAGTATAATTTTTCACTATAAATTATTTTGATTTAAAAAGTTGTTTTTAAGTATTTTTCACTATTCATAAAAAATTAGAAGTTCACAGAAAATTACAAAAAATTCAACTTTGGATAATTTCGATATTACGAATACAAAAATGAAGTCCATTTTGAAATATAAAATTTCTATAATTTTAAAAAGAGGTTATTACTATTCAAAATAACTACTTTGATTAGTCGCGGTGTTTTACAACTCGTAGTTGCGTACAATGCAAGCTATTGCATTATTGAATGAGAAGCGTATCGTGGAAGCTCGGGGTGTTACATTCTCCCCTCCTTCAATAAATTGCGTCCTCGCAATTTGAAATTTTTCTTTGTAAATAAAAGGTTGAAAAGGGAAAATACCTTTGTGGAAAACCCACATCTGAAATAAGGTTAATAAAATTTAGCCTTAGTAAGAGGGAAATGGAAATAAGAAAGTCACCACCAAATTATGATCTCGATAAGGAGAACATTTGTGTAAATTAGAGACATATAATTGTAGGAAAAATGTAAATATTTGTAGGGATTGATTGAGTTCATCAATTACAATCAACTGTCAAATTGAGGGCCTCAAAGCCTTCAATCTATGTTGATTTAAAATATCATCAGTTCAACAAGACATAAGGTATTAGGATAACACATTTTTTTGTTTTAATATCTCTTTACTAAAGTTTAAGAATTAATTTATTCATTGAATAAGAGATAGGTATATATATATTTATGCTTGACAATTAGAGTTTCAACCTTCAACTCATCTTTCACTCAAAAAGATAATAGAACTCAAAAATATTATACTTATCCTAATTGTATAAGGTTCCAAATGTTAAAACATACCATTTAGATTAGTAAAATTATTTTGTAATAACCAGGGACTTCCTATAGGCTAGTGGTAGGAAATAAAGGCCTGTCGCACTATGATTGTGGGTTCGATTCCTGCAGCTTTGTCCGACGCGACGGGTTATGCCCCACCCTGCAGGTTCTCCTTTTCCTAAAACTATAGTATCACAATATTCCAAAAATAATCTTCATAAACTTTTTAACCTTAAACAATACTATCCAAAGATCAACTTAATCCACTCCAACCTTTATAGTTATCCAAAATACCTCTGTCCAGACTTTCTCTAAAAGGTCTCTTAATTCCAAAATCAATTTATCAGATTCCCCAAACAAAGTAAAGTTTCTCTTACTGTCACATACTAAAAATATAATTACCTTCATCGTATTAAAACCTTACAGAAATCAACAGGTACTGCAGTACAATCCTTATATATATATCACATTATTCTAATAACTAGAATATAATCCTTGAGTCCAAAAGCACCAATACATTAGTTATTTTGCTTCAACTGTAGTAACAGCATAAGATTGTCCTTGATCTCTTGGCCTTTTCTGAGGTATGTTTCCTTGACGCTTAAGATATTCATTTGCATAATGCCCCATTTCCCTACAATTGTAGCATTCAACATTGATAGCCTCTTTCTTTCCCTTGCAATCACGATCCTGGTGACCCTTTTCTCCACATTTATAACAAACTCCGATTCCATTTAGGCAAGTACCAGGGTGATTTTTCCCACAATTATCACATAATGGAAAATCCTTCTTTCCCTTTTTCCCTTTCTCTGTCTCTTGTTCAACCATTCTCTTCTTCTCTTTCTTTACTTTGTTGTCATAAGACTTAGAGAATTCCTTTTCTGTCTTGATAGCACACGAGACAATATATTCGTATGATGAGAAGGATTGTGATACTAAAGCTCGACGGAGAAGTGGTTTTAACCCATCAAAGAAACGATCAATCTTACTCCTTGGGTTACGTATATAATCGGCAGCATGCCTCGCTATCCTTGTAAAGATAGCCTCATACTTTGCGACATTCTCATCCTTCTTCTGCCTCAGACTCAGAAATTGCCTTTCCATATCTGCTCGATGGTCACGAGGAAAGTATTTTTCTAAGAAAATCTCTTTGAACTCCCTCCATTCCATATTCGATACGTCATCATCTTCCTTTGTGTTTTGAATCAGCGACCACCACTGATCGGCATCTCCAGTGAGGCGATAAACTGCCATGAAAACCTTCTCCCTTTCACTACTCCCCAAGGCATGGAATATTTTCTCTAAGGAATTTATCCATTGCTCAGCTACTATAGGATTTGTACTCCCATTGAAGGTTGGTGTTTGTTGCCTCATGAAACGGTCTAGCATTGATCCTCCACGTTGCGGATCAGGGTGCTCCATACGAGTAAGGTTATTATTGATAACCTGAGTGAGTTGTCCCAGTATGGTAATAAGTTGATCAGCACCAGTTGTATCTCCAGATCCACAATAATTATCTTGATCAGGAGGGCAATCCCTACACGGAGTTCGTTCATTGATACGGTTTCCATTCCTTCCACTAGGCGCCATTTCTAAACAATGGCATAAACTAGATTAGTTTATGAATCAAAATACATAATTCCATACTTGTAAAACACTTTACATAAATTGAACTATTAATGGATATAATCCATAATCATAAAAAGAAATGTTTTCTTTGAGGAAGTATATACTCATAACCCTTCATAGTGGTTTGTAAATAAAATGAGAATTATCCTAAGCATATCCCCCGGGAGTGTCGTAACCAAGAGTGCAGCAAGGCCCGTTGTCGTGCACTAGTTCCCGTTCGAGTCTAGCTCAAAGCGGTGTTTTCGGGTTTTACCCCTAGGTACATCTGTGCTAGAGCCGCCTCTACCTGCTCGTATCTAGACAGGGATGTATTGCTCGGAAAACTCACAACATCTCTACAATACCAAAATTCTAGGAAGTTCTTCTATACTAATCCTCAAAGTCTATCTTCGGGCTATGTGCTCTAATCAGAGTTTTTCTAAATCTAGCATTCAAGGTTAGTACTAAACTGCCTCTGATACCAACTGTAGCGCCCCGACCCCAGCTATCCAGAGTTGGTGCATTACTTCGTAACATTGGCATGATCACAAAAGATCAAGTCTTGAAAGACCGATTAGTTTAGTAGCCTTGGAAACACTAGATACATTCGTAAACGTTACATTACATCATAAAGTGAAAACCTACAATAACAAAGTCTCCATAGTCAACACTCATATCCTCTTCTGACTATCCCTGCACGTCATTCATAAAATACTTCTTCACATCCAGGGAAAAATAAAACATAGAAAAGGGGTGAGCTCAAATGCCCAGTAAGGATAACAATATAGCGGAAACTTTCATAAATAAGAATAAACATTTAATGCAATGTATAACTAAAACAAAAGCCTTTTAAACTTGAACATCAACATAATATGGCAAAAGTAAAATGAAATAATTCCATTTACTCATTCACATGGATATTCTACTAATCTAATAATCACATGCAAAATCACTAACCACTTTCATAATGTTGGAATGCATAATGCCAGACTATCATAACCACATAGCCAAGGCCTCGTGCCAAGACTACAAATAAGATTTTTTCAAGGCCTTGTGCCAAGACACTAGTTTGTCTCATGAGACCTACCAATGCATCGAGGAGCTATAGCGGGCTCCACCCGTCACATATTAAGTCCAATGCATTCCCATATGAAAAGGTTTAAACATAACATAAACATTCGTATTAAAACTAGCATACGAAATGTCAATAATTTCACCATAAACTATGAATGGTATAAAATAGCACATCCACAGTCAAACATATCACAAAACCTTCAATACAATATAGAAGTTTTGTATTATAATAAATCAACTTCAAATAAGCGTAAAATCCATCAAAGGATGTTGACATAGATGAAATCAAAACACTTTTTAGAGAAATATCTCTTTCTATTTTTGAAATCATTTAAGAGCCATATAAAACCAAACATTTTCTTGAAAATATTCTTATAAGCTTGTAAGGAAAGCATTGAAGATTTTATAACGGCGGAAAATAACCGCACCCGCCGTATAAGTTAAAAAAAACATTCTTACCTCAATTCTGTCGAAAAGGTTTAAAAAAGACCTTTTTTTGAAAACGACGGAAAGATTCCTCTTATAAAAAGTCAAAAAGGGTATAAATGACTTTAACCCATATTCTTGTAAATAATAAAAAATGTTTTGAAATACACTTTGAAGAAACATGGATGTGGATGATAACGAGGTCCCAGTAGATAATTATGTATAAACAACCTCGGATAATAAAGAGGTTGTGAAGTAAACCCTTACCTTGTACTTTTCCTTGGTTGGGGTAGGTTAACATCCTATATAATGGTGAAATAATTGTTATTAAATTATACAAGAATCATATACATTCATATGATATCATATATGATCTTCTAACATTGCTTTGTTAACAATATCTTAGATTTATCGTTGTTTCGGGTGTTAACTTACTCGTTTTCTTATATGTTTTGTTACGTAAGTCATGTTTTTCATGGATAGGTTGTATATTATTCATATCCAGAATCATATCATGTCCTTAAACATTGTTTTTAAATAATCAAATGATAATTATACTTGAATGGATACATCGGAGAATGAATCTCATCGTGTTCATGGAGACGGTAGTCCATACGTACGCACGAGCGACAATATCATTATTTTGATATTAAAATAATATATAATTGGATAGTATATCATATATACAGAATAATTATCATGTTATATTTATTATTTACATGAATTACATATCATTATTATACCCATCTAAATAATAATATATTGAATAACAGTTACACCACGACGTGGAGACGGTAAGCCGTACGTACGCACGTATGGTGACATGTCATTAAAATGATGGGTAGAATACTGAATATGGTTGCTCCATATTTATAATAACATTACAGTATATAGAATATACTGGATTTATAATTTTAGAATTGAAATAATAAACAATGAGGGAGTGGAAGAAGAAAGAAACATGAAAGAGGGTGATGAAAATGTTACCTCTTCTTCGGGTTCTTACTTTTGATTTGATCAAAAGGACTCCATAGTATGGCTTCCTGACTAAAGTAAAGCTTCTAGGATGAAGGGAGATAAGTTGGGAGAGTATTTGGGCAGAGGCTGGCCGAACCAAAAGGCTTGAAAGTGTGAATAAGGTGGTAGAGGTGGGGGCCTTTTATAAGAGGAGAGGAGGGGCTCTTTTGGAAAGATTGAAATGTTAAATTATTATACAATGCTTTTCGGATTACAAAGGTCCCACACTTACACAATTCGTGGATAAGGTGATAAGGGTTCGAAATCTGTTCATCCTATAGGCTTTGGGCAAGTGTAAGCATTGGATTTTGCATTATCTTCTCATTTTATTTAAATCGTTAAATAATGAGGTCATCGCCGCATCATAATGATGTCATAAATAATTTAATTTATTTAATGTCTAAAAATTATAAAAAAATACTATGATGTAGGAAATATTTTTATCTTTCTAATGAATATTTATAATCAAAATTTGGACTTGTGTAACCCCACTTAAAAACTGTTTTAGTAAAACAACTCATGTTTGTGTCAATTTAATTTTATATATTAAATAAATATATATTAATGTCATTTTCCAACTAAAGTGGCTCCATGGGGTCCCCAAGTTGACCCATGGGTTGTCTTGGTCGGCCATGACTCATCCAATAGGAGTAGGACAAGTGTCATGCTCATCTCATATTATTAAAAAATTATTTGTATCTTAAACTACACTAATTACCTCTAATCGCGATTAAGAACATAAAAGTTACTATTCACCAAAAATTTATTTTAATCTCATTGAACCACATTTTACTTCTTAATGACAACCATGTATGTCGGATTTTTGAAAATAAAATCACAGACATGGTAATATTTCATTTAAATGAAAAATCAGTTATTTAACTACCACTTAGTGGTTTCACTATTCATCAAAAATTGAAGTTTTTCAGAACAAAGCCAAAATTTCACCCTAATCTATAATTGATATTCCGAATTAAAAAATGATGTCTATTTTACAAAATTACAAGCATATAAGTTGCATTAATTAATTTTATAATTAATTCCCGCTGTTACAAAAAAATGGCGTGTTTCTAAGAAACAATTTATATCAAAAGATTGGCAATTGTTTATGTCCGATTTCAATGTTAAATTAATTCTAATGACCACCATTGGATAAAATGGTAAAAATATATTATAATTATACTTTAAAACCACTAAATAGTATAATTTTTCACTATAAATTATTTTGATTTAAAAAGTTGTTATTAAGTATTTTTCACTATTCATAAAAAATTAGAAGTTCTCAGAAAATTACAAAAAATTCAACTTTGGATAATTTCGATATTACGAATACAAAAATGAAGTCCATTTTGAAATATAAAATTTCTATAATTTTAAAAAGTGGTTATTACTATTCAAAACAGCTACTTTGATTAGTCGCGGTGTTTTAGAACTCGAAGTTGCATACAATGCAAGCTATTGCATTATTGAATGAGAAGCGTATCATGGAAGCTCGGGGTGTTACAATTATCATCGCATGATTTCTTTTGTGATTTTAATGACACACTTCATTTTTGGATAACTAGTGAAGAATACCGAATCTCAATTCAAAAATCATTTTATTTAATATATTTATAAGGAAAAATTATATAATTATTTGTTTTAATGGTTTAGTTATATAATGTTTTATGGAAATATCTAATTTTTGTCATTGGAAACAATTTCACATTAAATTTTAATATAAAAAGTTAGCAAGTATTTGACCATTTTAACTTTAAAACCCTTTATTGTAAACCCAACTACTTGACCAATTTTTAATTAATTTCTTTGATATATGTTATTAAATTTTGGTACAATATATTCCAAATTTTGAATCACTATAATTAATAATTTCTACTTATTCCATATTGGTTTTAGAACAAAAATATTAGGGGAAGTGATTAATATTAAATACATTAGTTAATTGATTAAATAGGTTAATAATGTACTAAACCTAAAATATATAACCCAAAATGACTTATAAACAAACCCAACACCCTTTTATGTCTATTATTCTTCCATAAACATTAAATAATTGAGTTGGGTTGGTTTTTAATGGCTTTGTATATGTAAAAACGTTGGTAGACAGAACTTGTTTTAAAAAATGGCATGTGTGTCCATTACCTTTCCTATATAAGGCCACTAACTCTAACCACATATTCATAAACATGAAGCCACATTTTACACCAAAAAATTTCTCAAATAATCTCTAAACATCCCTTCTTTATTATTATAATCTTTCCCTTGTGAATAAGGAAACTAAACGAAGTGTTTTGGAACAAACTAGAATGAGTTATCCGAATAAGAGATAACATCTTTTCTCAAGATCCTTTCCTTTATTTTCTTTCTACACCCCTCCACTCTCATTATTCCATTATTTTATGAAAAAAAACAATCTTAAAATTTATATTATGTTGTTATGAAATTTTTTATAACTACAATCACACACACATCCATGTAATTGATATCAAACATACTATTTGTGTGTACGAAGAACAACCACTTTACTGAACTATGAGTGTTCAATTCTTCTTTATTGCCACTTATGTTGGAAATTATGATGAACACTATATTTTTAAACATAATAAATTATATTTATTATTTATTTATGGATATTTATTACTTTTAAAATGAAAATATTTTTTCATTCTATTTGGTGTAATTATGATAATGTTATTGTAGGAAGTGTGGAATACTGCTCCCATAGTTATATGATTCATTCACACACAATATTTAATGAATTAATCATGGGTTTAGTAATATTAGATGATATAAATAACATTATAATTCTAAATTAATGATATTATATACATATAAAATTTTATTTCATTTTCATTATTTCTTTCAATACCACAATTGAAATGGAAACAATGTTAATGCATATGTGGGGCTCACCATCTCCATGAATGATGTATTCCATTTAATACTTATTTATGATGTATAGTATTATAATATACATATAGTGGATATGAATTATATTTATAACATGATTTAAATTCTTGAATCATGATAAATTATAAGGATCCACAATATAAATAATTAATACACATATGAAAATCAAAGCGAATATTACACGAGGTGAAACCATAACATAGGATCCTTATCAAGTGTGTAAAATAAGGTCATAATATAACCATATATGTCTGTATATATTATAATATTGTTCTTTAAAATATGAAAAATATAATTACATATATTATAAAGGAATCATGTACGTGTATGAAGAGAGTCAAGACAAAAGGTAAAGGGATTTCACCTCACTTTTTATTCCCATGAGATACGTGCAATGTTTTCCACTCATTCCTATAGTGTGGTGATTGAACATACAATTAATTTATTATATTTGAATAATATATTAATTAATGGGTATTAAAATATCCATTTTTTGAAATTTAATTCAAGTGTTTTATGTTTCAAGAGTTACCAAATCGGGAAAATATGTTGTCTCAATTTCTCTTCTTTGAATGTTATGTTTTTTATGCACCTAAACTATTTTATGAGGTGTATATACTTCAATTTAAAATGATATATAATGAATATATTTATTTTCATGATATTTTAATTTTCATGAAATTTTATTTTCTTAAATGGAGATTATGATTACATGTTACCAAGTTCTAAGAGTTTGTTGAGACAATCATACCGCTTTTTGGGATTCTTTACGTCTATGATTCTTTTGATGAAATCATTTGATACAACTCAAAATAATCGTCATAAATATAATTATAATATGTTTTCTCAAGATATATCCCTGTATTAGTACCATTTTTACAATATTTGGTACTTAAGATAATTTTAAAACATTGTATAGAAAACATAACTTATTTCACTATTTGGTTAGAAATATTTTTTATTTTCAAAAACTTGTTTTAAAAAGTGATTTCAAATGATATGTGAATATAATTATAGAGGAATAAAAATTTTAATTTTTTTTATTTTATAGGATTCCTTTATATTTTTTCATAACTATTTCCAAGGAAAAATGTTTTCCAATGGTTTTCGGTTATAAAAAATTTTTTTAATGAAAAAAAGGTATTTTACTCAAGAAATATTTTAAAGTACATTCAAAATTATTTCCCATATAATATAACATCTATTGGTGTAAAATAATAATTTACATTAAACTATTTAATGTTTCAATTTATATTATTTCTCTGAATGGATTATGTTTGAAAGGTATTAAGTTGATGAGAACTGTTTCACATTGATGGGTTATATAGAATTAAAACCCATTTTTCATGGGTTATGTGTCTAGTTATGAAATCTATATTTGTTTCATAGTTTATGATATTATAATATGTTTATAATAACCTATTCATTTCATGGGTTATGATATTATTGTTTATTATTTTTTGGAACATGTATGCAAGATTTAACTATGAGATGGGTGGGACCTATATCTTCCTCCAATATAATTGTTAAAACAAATATATCTCTTGAGACAGACAAAGATAGTCTTGGAAATGACCCCTAACTTCTAATATGGAAATGAGAGTGAACCATGAATAAAACTATTTATTGAGGAGTGAACTCTTGCTACTAATATTGGAATGGGAGTGAATAATGAATACCAAGATGGTATGGGGAGTGAACCCATACTATTAGGATGGACTTGGCAGTGATGCCTTGTCTACTATAGAAATCATATTATATGCTTTTATGTCTTCCATAATTTCGTGTTTTATTCCTATGTTATGATTTCACGGATTGTTTTCTTTATTTCATTTTGATTTATGTCTTATGAACTAAAAATAATTATTCCATGATTCCAGTTATGATCATTGATATGTATGGTATGATCTTCTCTTTTTATTACCAAATTCTCATACTCTTATACTCATGTTTAGGCATAAATGTATCCCTTGTTTTTCCTTATTGATCATATGAGATATCCCCCTTTTAGGTTTACTATAACCTAGGTTATGATGTTATTTTTTTAGGTGTCTATGAAGGGAGCCAGTGAAGAAGAACCCAGTGGGAGATGATGTAACTCATTTATGTACCAGTGTTTTTGTTTCCATGTTTCCAAAGGCTACCGACCAATTAATGTATTTAGGAATATTTTTTTATAATGTTTTATGTATGAAAAATGTAATGTAATGATAATATTTTAAAAGATAGGATAGATATATTGATGGTTCTATTCAACAATGGTGATTCTTTCATATATGGAGTAGTTTATGGGTTTTATTTTCAAAGAATCTTATAGGTTTGAGTTATCCAGTGATAATATTATTCAAAAGACCCAAAAAAACTATAATAAATTCAATTATTGAGTCAAATATATGTTCAAAAAGATTAGTTTAATTTCTAGGACATTTTTTTGATTAGAAGAAGATAAAATATTTTAGAAATCAAGACTTGGTGTGCTATCCTATGATATTTTTTAAGAGGAAAATATTTTTCTAAAAATTAATTATTTGGATTCCAGTTTAAACATGTATTACTGGACACTATATAATTTCTCTAGGGACACTGATGTACATGGTTTTAGCATTATACATGACCAAATCTACTTGAATTGATAATAATATTATATAAAATAATTCCTTCCCTGGATATATAAATATATAATAAATAGTATGTCAATGTACCAAATATTATAAATATACTCTATTGATTTTAATTTACAATCTATATTTCATATGAGAGTTACATGCATGGTCAAAAGTAATAATGAACCATTTTCACTAACCAACATCATAAGAAAAATTAAAAAATTGTTCCAAAGATTTAAAGGACATTTTAGAATTGGTATGAGCTAGTAAAAACCTAAATCACCCCAAACATGTATTCACATAAATCCATTTGAGAATTTTAAGTCGTAGAAATGAAAAGGTTATTATATAATTGGATCATTATTAAAGACCTATTTTAATTAAATTTCATTTAATTATGTTTACTTTTGGAATGTATGAATAGATATAGAGGAAATATCCAAATCCACTCCTATATCTAAGAATGGTAATGTATCATCATATAGATTGATTAAAAGGATAAATAGGATGGATGATAAAGAGTATAAGTACTCAAAGGTTATATAGGTAGATACACTAGGTATATTTTATAAGAGTGTTATGTGTTCCATGAAACATGTTGAGAGAGATTCCTCTAAAAAATGTTAGTTTAAGATATGCTAAAATCTCAGATCATTAAAATGATAAATTAGTTATGTTTTAAATAATATAATGTCTTTAAATGATACCAATTTATTTTTGACACACACTAACATATATTAATGGAATAAATAATGGGAAGTCCTAGTCCAATACTGTCGATTAATAAATAAATTATGAATTCTATAAACATGTTTAAAAATTCAATAATCTGTTAAGATTTAATATAGTAAAGAATGAATGAGTGATACCTTATAATGAATGTCATTTAGTTAAGGATAAATAAATTCAAATTTCTTATTTTGGAATTTTTTTATCATAGTGGTATTCTATATACATGTGAGTCTATATAATATCACATTGAATTTTTATGAAGCCCTGATGGATGTTAAAGATAAATAAGTATAAAATGTGAAATGTTCCTTGGTGTTTACATCTAATATTTCTTGAGAAATATGATAGAAGATGATAATTAAATATGATAAAATTATGCTATTTTGTAATTGAAAAAAATTCTATCATCGAAATGTGTCTTATTATGGAGTTGGAATTGAATAATACGGGGGTGGTTATGATAGAAGCATTGGATTTTTCTATTAAGATATGTTTTTCCACAAAAGGGAATCATACATGTGGTATTGAGTACATTAAAGTTGTTTACAATTGTTCATCCTTAGGTTCTCAGTAAAAGGAAACAGAGATTCTAAAATGTGTTAATGCACTGAATTTGTTTTTTTAATGGAGATTTCCTATAGAAAAATTTTATATATATATTGGTGATTAAATATAATAATAATCCTAAAATATAATTGATGATATATGAGATTTACAGTAATATTTTACCTGAAATCATGATTCCAAAAAAGTAGTGAAATAACTAAAAATAACATGCATATTAATAAAGATAGATTGATCATGCTACAAGAAATTACAATTTTGGTTGGTTTAGTGGTTAATAGAGTTTAAGTAATATAAAATTATATTATTTTCAGAATATATCAATTTACATTATTAAGGGAAAGATAATAGATCATGGGAGAAATTATTAAAAAATTTAAAAATTTAAAACAAATATTTGAGAATCATCATCATCAATCAGATTTTTATAAAAGAAAGAGTCTAAAAAGGACGTAATAAACAACTAGGTTTGGGAGGCCTGAAATAGTTCAACCCGAGGGAATCCCCTATGACCAAATCAACTCCCCGTGGCTTAAAGATGTTAGGATTGAGGATACAAGTGTGAATGGAACTCTGGTCTGCCACTGAAGCATGACAATCTACAACCTAGTTCCCTATGCACCGCGTGTGGGACAGTTGGATTGTATTATTCAGGAGACCGTGACATTTTCTGACTTTGTAAGCAGGGGACCAAGGATCAAAGCGCATACCTACCAGGGACTCATGAAAATCATCGAGTCAGTCTCCGCCTAGGATTGGACAACATGATGCTGTGTGCAAAGGGTTAGCCCGATAAGCATTGCTCTGGCCTCGGCCATCAGCGGGGTGCCGCAACCAAAGGATGACGTGAAGGAAAGAACCACATTTACCCATATACCATGGGCCAAACCCCCCTCTAATATTAGCCAGCATAAAGGACCAATCATTATTCAGTTTGATACCAATTTCAAGAGGCCACCAACAAACCCATCTCCATGCCAAGAGCCTGGAAGTGTGAGGCATGAGGATACTGCCCTGCAGAAACCGTTACGACGGAGCAGCCCGCCAGTCATGGATGAGCTGCACCCTGTCCACCAGCATGAAGCGGGTTCTCGCAGTGATTTCCCTTATAGAGGGAAGAGACCCCTCAAACCTGGATTTGTTCCCCACTTTCTATTGGCACTATCACCTCACACTGAGAATCACCGCCCTAGCCATTCGTTCAATATCGGGGTCGCAATCACCATGAAACCACCTTTCCCCAAAAGCTGTTTCCCTCTGATCCTGAAACGAAGGATCCAACAAGCCCCTAAGAAAGGACCAGACTGCCAGAGCCCAATCGAATTCAAAAAAATGTGGGACGTGTCTTCCTCCCAACTAGAATCGTAGTAGTGGAATCTCGAGGCGAAACTGATCCCCATTATATTCACATTCTCATTCGTAGCGAGATCATAATTCCTGATGCACCAGGTGAGAAAATTAAATGTTGTTGAGATCCTATTACACCATACCACATCATGCTAGTTTTCTTGGTTCTCTAGGGAATATGACAGCTTCCGGAAGTGCTTCTAAGTGAAGTAACCTGAGGAAGATGGAGTAAAGACACACCAGTCAGGTTCAGGGGTAAACACAATCGACTCAAGGAGCTCCTATGTTACCTCATCTAGAACAGCCCGCGTAAACATGGGATGACATAATGCTTCATTAAGGGTAATCGAGGGGGCCGAACACCCCGGAAAGCCTAACACAGAGCCCCCCAGTTCCTAAACCAGAAAAGTAAGGTACGTTCACCCACTATCCACTGGGAGTGCTCCTGAAGGTCCTAGATGAGAGGGAAAATATTCGAACCGAAAGAAGAATCATAGCCTCGAACTGCTCCCTCAATCCCTCTAAGGGTAAGCGAAATTTTCTTCCCCCACAAGGTACACTTCTCTAGAACATCCCACATGATCTTGGAGTTCTTGAAATGCAGTGTGCTACGAAGACTTCTAACATTAATCCCCCCTTCATGGACTAGTCTTGCTAGATTTTCCCACGCAGCCTAGTGCCACTTACATTCGAACAAAGCATCCAAGATGAAACTTACCAACACCTTGTCAATGGTGTTGTTGACCCCTTGCGGGAAAATGTTGGATGCCAAGTCAAGGATATGGATAGCATATAAGACACTATTAACAAGTGAAATGTGACCCCCAAAAAATAAGAATATGCTTTTCCATTTCAGGACACGACTTGTAATCCTTCCCACAATATGATCTAAGTCACGATCATGGAAACGAATGATATGAAGAAAGCTATAGAGAATGGAATCCCGAAGAAGAAATATAATATTTCCTACAATAAATCTAGATAATATGTCTAAAAATGCATGAAATTGTGTTTTTTAGGTGTATTTAAACTGGATAGGTTCAAAATTAATTTTGAAAACCCAAATAGAACCAATTACTCTATAAATGATCATAATTAAAATAACTGAATGTATATATTTTTATATTGTATTTAAAGAATATGTCAATTCCAATAGTTAATGGGATGAATTTCAAAAATTATACATCGATCACATATCTAGAATATCTATAAAGAAACTGAATTTTTAGAATGAATAAAATGTTGAAATTTTTATGCTAGATCAAGATAAGAAAGAATATATAGATATGAAATATGTTCTGAATTAAATAAATTTTGTAACATCAAAATATTAATGAATCTGGAAACTTATAGTGGATGAAATCATGAATAATCTTAATTATTTTCATGATTCTATGCATAAATTATTAGGGTTGAGAAAAAATGTCTATCCCTAACGATATGATTGAATAGAGGATATATTCCATCACAATGGTTATTTCAATAGGCATTCATTTCCAATTTTTTTCAATATTTCTTCCGGTACTACAACGACATCGATATTATTTATTGAATAAAGTTACCATGAAGATAAAATATAGAGCGAATCCCACGGGAGGGATTGAGTAATTAATTTATATCCTCTAGTGATTTTTTATTTTTTCAAATTTAGAAAAATAGATTACGCTGTTGTATTGTAATGTTTAGATTTGATATTCAGTATATTTCACTTGTTATGGTGTATATATATTGAATATATCAAGGGGTGTTTTTATAATAAAAATTGGAAGTGGTATACTTGATTTTAAGAATTAGGAAGTTGTTTTTGAGAAGACAAGGGTAGAGTTTTGAATATTTATAAAAACATGATTTGTATAAGCGTTGTGAAGTGATTCTATATATTGAAACAACCTTGAGGGATATATATAGAAATTATTATTTAATTGTTAATCTATACATATCTAATTTTTTAATATTTTTCTTGTAGATTTATAGATGATTTACATTAACCTATTTATCAATAAATATGTGTATCTTTCCTTACCTATAGGGAATGTTAGATTCGTTGGGAGAAGATGGCTTGAAAAATCAGATGGGAGGGGGAATAATTTATCCATTAGAAGGCCCCACCATAAAAAAATATTATATTGATAGATATTGGAAATGGGTTATAGAAACATTTTTAAAGAAAATTTATTTCAATTAATCATGATAATTAAAAAATGAAATTGTGGAATTAATGCAGAATCGAAAAATATCATTTGAGGCAGATTGAAGTACATTACTAATTGAATGATCTTAATGGTTTATTTTTTCGACCTTCAGTTAATATTTTTGATGTCAGTGTATGTGTAAAATTGTATAATGGATTGGTTTATCCACCCAATATATTTCATGGAGGATACAAATGTGGGATGGGTAAAATATATTGAAGATTGTTCCATTGGAAGAAATAATGGAGGTAAGTCTCACAGATTAGTAAAAAAATGGAAGTATTTTGCTTCATGGAACATCTAGATCGATATGTCCAAAATTATTCATAGAAATACTAATGATTTAGTGTTCTTTACTTCATATAAGAACATGATAAATTATGAAGGGGGATTTCAAGAGTAAAATAAAACATTTCAATGATATGGTGTATAAGATATAAATGAACAATTTAACTCAAATCATAATTATTGTTAAAAGGATAACTGATTGGAGGTTTTAGGGGGTCATGATTCATGAGAATATCATTATAGTGTTATAATCCGTAGGTCTCCTAATATTAAATTTTAGAAATACTTATATTTATTTTCATTGAAGTGTGATCTAATAAGTAGCGGAGTCTATGTAAATAATCTACAGAGAATGTTTAATATGGTGCATGTTATTGGATATTTATTTGATGAGTTAAGTTATGTTCCATAGATTAGAAAATGTTTTTTGAATATTTTTATGTGATTGAGAATAAAATGAATTAGTATAAACATTATGAGAATAGGATTTAATAAATTTTAGTATTTATCTATCTTTGCTACATGTGATCTAACAACTAATTTATAATTATTTGAAGTTTAATGAATTAGTTGATCAAATAACTCATGATTAGTTGAAATTTATATGTTTCATTCATTAATATATCAAATGGAAATGTGGTCAATATTCATAGTCATGTGTCTTATCCATTACATTATTCGGTCAATCCACTACCTTAAAGTTGACCTTTATGATATGATTATTTGTTCATGTTGTCGATCATTCTTATGTATAGTCAAATATTATATGGAATATTTTTTCCCAATGAATCTCAGTTTATCTAAATGGTGATGAAGTTGATCCAATAAAATGGTTCTTCCTGGCCTGGGTGTATTGTAAATCCATTACTTAGGAAAAAATTGAGCTTCATCAAAATGAATGTGAAGAATTCTAGAATTAATTATATAATATATAAATTATAGTGGCATGATTGAAAGAATTTTTTTAATTAATTAAAACATATAAAAAACATTTATTTTAGTGTGACTCATGCTAAATAAATATTTAAAATATTACTATTTCATAGAGAATGTTATCAATGTATTGGAGGCTTTCTTGAACCTTTAAATGTTGAACTGATGATGATATTTCTAATTGATTGGTGAATGACTTTTTTTATATTTGAATTATAATTACAACATCCATATATCATGGTATTGTGATGAGATGTGATCTATTATATTCTGAAGAGAGTTTAAACTTCCAGAGAAATTAATGAGAAATAAATTACTCAAAAATATATTGTTATAGATTATGAAAAATGGAAATGATGAGAAATATGGATATTCTTGACTTTTGTTAAAATTATTGAAACACCATAAAAAAATATGTTTCTTAATTTTGATAATGCGAGTTGGGAAAATTTTAGTTCTTATATAAATTTGTAGAACATTTAATATATCTATATAAATATTTAACGAGGATCTCGATGCTTTGGTAGATGAACCAGTCTTTATGTGGAATGATTTATAATCACTATTCCAAAGGGGTGATTGAAATAATATTTTTGGGAGATATTGTGGACTGAATATAGAGGTATTACTTTTTTAAATGTATGTAGAATATTTTTTTGTGATGGTAGGTATAATAAATAAAATCTAAAGTTACTTCATTGAATATAAATAAGAAAAATAATTTTTGAGACAACCTACAATATAATTCTAGACCCCAAAATTGTTGTTTTTAATTATGTTTAATTAGAAAAATGATAATATAACGGGAGAAGAAAAATAAATGGACCTCTTTTTATTATATTAGTCAAAACAGTTCAATAATAAATGAATATTTATATCATTGGTGAATTAGAAATGAAGACAATTTGAAAAATTAGGTGGACAAAATAAGAATAATTTTTTAGGGATATTCTATATTCCTAAATGAAATATCATAATTCATGGAAACCCATTTGTAAAATGTAAAATAATGAGAGACAAGATTTATTCAGAAGTTTATTCATGGATAGGGTGGATAAAAAATATTAATACACCACACTAATATTATAGAATGTATATACATTTAAATATTTACTATTTTCAAAAGAATAAAACAAATTCAACACCAAAAAAATGAACCATGATATACTATGGATGTATTTTTATTTAAATATGATTTTTATAGGATAGTACTTGAATTTGAATATTTAAATTACTCTAAAAAAATTTATGAATTATAGGTATAAATTTTCTCCTAAAAAACTTATTTATTAATATTTAGGAAATTAGTACCCATTCGTTAATGATTTGAATGAAATATTATATGGTTAAGAGTAGTTGAATAGTAAAAGGGATATTTTATTATAAAGGAGGTATTTTTTCAATTTTTAGAATTTTCATATAAAATGAAAATTTATAAATTTAACCAATCTAATTATATAATAAAGCTTAATTTCATAATTCCTGATATTAATATTTTCATAGGTTGAATTTTTGGTATTTTTCTAAAAATCATTATTTTTTCTAGAATAGTAAATATACTGAATTTTATATAAACTATATTTATTTTAGGTATATAAAAAGTATAATTCTAAATTTGATTTTATTTAAATGGGTATAAAACAAATTTTATTAAAAATAAAAGAAATTAATTTTTTACATATCTATATTATTCATAATTATTGTATAAAATAAATTTTATTTTTAAAATTTTATTTAAAAAAAGTATTTCAATGAATATTGAGAACATATATTAAATATTATTTTTAACACTTCAAATAATTTAATTATAGAATTGGATTTTTAATTTGAATATAAAAATAATATTATTTGGTTATGAGTTCCTATAGATGATTTTACATAATGAATAATTACCATGTAATAATATAATCAAAATAGTAAGGAGTAAACTAGGTTCATCATGATCAAAACACAATGATAAGTTATCAAAATGTCTCAAAATCATTATATATTTAACTTGATGAAGTATTTTTGAATAAAATCATGTTATATTAAAAACAATGTAAATTTCGCGTCATTTTCATTTATTAAGGACATTAATAATATTTTACATAATGAATAAGTTAAAAATTTCACTATCATTCATTTAATATATCTAATATATTTTCATATTAATAAAAAGATGTTATTATTGGTTGTAATTTTTTTAATTAAAAAATTATGTTTATGATACAATTTTTTTTAATTTTAGTAATTGTGTACCAATATAAAATGTTGATGCATTGTTGATGAAATCCTTGTGAAAGATGGTGAGAAATAAAAGTGAATATTTTTAAAACATTAAAAGGTATGTGGTTTGGATAAATTAAAGATTTATATTATGTATAAAAAAACAGTAATAATTTTTTAAAATATTCAAATTTTAACACCAAATTAGTAATTGTGTTTTTGATGTTGAAGCATGTGAATAGTTATAAAAACTATTCTAAATAGTTTTTATATTAAAAGGTGTTTAATTAATTGTTTTAAAATCCTTTAAATATTATCTTTTTCCTTGTTAATGATAAATGGTCAGTAACATTGAACATATTTCACTTCTGATCCACTTTTCCATTTAGAATGATAATGTTAACCTTTAATGTCTCTATATTGTTTCAATAAAAAGGTTTAAAATGGAAAACGATTCCCTAAAAAATTAGATAAGTGTTAATATAACTAAAAAATGTCAATATCATATTAAAAGAAATTTATTTTGGAAAATTATGATCTAGATTTTTTATTTTATTCTACTTGGAAAAAAATTTCCTTTAATTTTACAATATATTATTTTAATGTTTAGGATAATTACATGTGTTTCACATACCTCACTAAAAAAAGAAAACCACATATTCTTTATTATTGAATCATTCGTAACTTTAAAGACCATGAAATTTGTAGGAAATTTTTTTCATAAATACTTTGTAATTTTACAAGTCTGCGGTTTCTGACGGTGCCAGATTGTGAGACCCGGTGTGCCCAGAATCAATTTATGAAATTTTGTTTGGGTATATTCGGTAAACATACGTGTGGGTTTCTCTATCTAATGAACTGGTGATCGGAATTGAAATCTGAGGGCACCGATGAACTCGCAGTGCTGGTATTCACCCAAGGGGACCTTTATCGTTGCTGCATTTCCTCGGGTGGAGAAGTTAATTTTTGGGGATTTATAAAAATTTAAATAAAATTTTTGTACACAATTTTATTTATATTTGGTGGTTATTTCCTACAAGGGGAAGTTAGAGGTGGGTCCCACACCCACATAACCTCCCAAGAGAGGATAATGTGAGGTGGGGCCCACACGAGTCCATAACCATTCCACTTCCCTTAAACCCCCATTAGCTCCTCTCTTATTGAAATTTAAACTCTCCACCTCCCTCTCATTAAGTTTTCCAACACAATTAATTAATGAATTCATTAATAAATATATCCGTAAACAATTACTTTGAATTGTTTTCAATTTCATGGTAATTTTATATTATTAGGGAAGCCTTTCTAAAATATTTTCTTGGAAAATATTTAGTGGTGGAGCCTTTAGAGAATTGGAGGAGTGCTTCATCCCTCACCAATGAATAACCCGAGGAATGATATTCTCTCAACGACTGGGGAATGAACGTGAGGCGACGCTCGTGAGGAATGCCTTCATCTTTTATTCTTCCTCCGCGTCAAGGGAGAAGACACCACTCATGAGGAAAGTCGTCTATGAAAACATCTTAAAGAAATTGACAGGATGAAACTGTTCTCTGCGACGTCGTCTTTCGTGGCGCCCGACTACCACAATGCTCGCCTTCCATGGCTCGATGACGTGCAACGTCAATTATTGAGGTAGGGGGTTTGCTTCAATTTTAGTTTAATAAAATTTGTTCTTCGTTATTCATTGAAAACATGTTTTATCTTCGGCTATATGATACTGCCTAACGCGGAGGGCGTGGGCTGAACAAACATGGCCCGACGACTCTCCATTAATCCTTGTATTATTTCGATGGAGGTGGTGACAAAAGAGGCGGTGACGACCAGAGGAAGAGGCATCCATATGCCGGCCGCATGGAGTGGAACCACGACCCACATCCGCGGGCCGCTTAGACAAAGAAGAATCGGCCAGTCGAAGCCGGATAGGCTGGTGGAACCGCAATGCCCCACAGTGCCATGCTGTATAGGACCACAGCCCGCATTCCACAGGCCACTTCGGCGGGAAAACCGACCGGCTCGTCAGACGACCAGGTTGGAGGAGGCCGCGACCCCTGCATGTGCAGCGTGGTAGGACAGCAGACCGCCCCTGCATGCTGCTCATGCTGGGAAGACGGGCCGGTATCAGGAGACCGGAGAGGAGGGCAGCACTGCTCGGTGCCACCGGTTTGGGGAGTCCCCCCACCCCCCCCCCCCCCCCCCCGCACCAGCTCAGCCACCGAGCCAAGCAGTACACTGCTGGGCCGAGATGTGTCCGTGCGCGGGTCTGGGCGGCTGGCACAGGCCGGGCTGTGCCCCATAGGGCCAGGGCACACATTATTGGGCTGGGCCGATCCCTTAGACGGGTCAGACCCACCGAGTAAGAACGGGTCGACCCACGTGCCCACCGTGATTGACGGGCCGGGCCTGTTTCGCTTAAATTCTAATAACTTTATGACCGTGTGTCCGATCGATGCGTCATCTATGGAATTTGGACCCTCACAATGAAGCGTTCCTTTTTCGATACTCTAAGTGATTTTTGGACAACTTGGAAAATGTTAGGGTTTGGAATGAGCGTATTTCCAACCGGGCCCCTAGAACGAAACTGCTAATCACTCTCAGACCGGGAGTCCGTTTGACGCGCCGTTTATTGCGTTGGGTTTTTTTTTTGACGTGACGGAACTTTGGGATACGTCAAATCTAGACATCGTGATAGTTTATGTATCGACCCCTTTGATTGTAGAGCAGACCCTCCTAGAATCGAGCATGCTGTGTACGGGAAACCAAGAGCTGGCTACGACTGCGACGACTACCGTACTGGAATCCTCTGTGGGTTCGACAAAGAGAAACACCGTACTGAAATCCTCTGTGGGATCGACGACGACGACAAATGTAATGTAATCCCTTGTTGGTTTGATAACAATGACTAATGTACTTGTATTCTAAGTGGGTCCGACAGTCTGACTTCTGTACTAGTATCCTATGTGGGTCCGACATAGTAGTTGGTCTACTATCCTATGTGGGTCCAACAACTTAGCTGGTCTAGTATCCTACGTGGGTCTGACAGCATAGATGAATCCGTGACTACATCTGATTGTCTCTATCACTATACGAAGGATGTATACCTGTGTGAGCTGAGTCTTGACTTTCAATAATTATCATCGATGTGATTGACTTGCTTTCCTATGTGGACTGGGTTGTTCTTGGGATAGAGAGTTTGATCCGAACTGAGATTTATAACTTAGGTATATGTATCCTCATATACCTAATAAGAGTTGGTTGATACTTTGTTATTGTATCTTTCTTATGTGGTTTATCCTTTCTGGATTCTGGGAGATCTTTGAGGGTATCGGGGTCCATACTGAGTATCGTTATACTCACCCTTGCATGGGCTATTCCTGCACTATGTTGTGTTGGATACAAACGACAGACAACACTGATCGATGTGCAGGCTTGTGGAGTTGGACGGTACCCGGAGGTGGACCAATTGGTGAGACGTACACGGAGAGGACGACTAGACTTGAGGTGCTGAAGAGGCTATTTGTACACACCCTTCAGGTAGGAATCCCAAATAATGACTCACTGGTTGCTGTTTTACTTTACTGCAGTTGTACTAGATTTTCTGTTGTACTGTACTTAATGTGGGGCTTGTATTTCTTTCCCCTCTCCTTTCAGAACTTACTTTTGTATTCAATATTACATTGTTCTTACTTATGTTGTGTTTTCTATTGTGTTTTTTTAATTTTAAAAAGGCAATGCCTTTTCATTCTATCAGGATTTACACCTTTAGTGTTAGTCGCCATCCCCTAGCCTATGGAAGGCAGGCTTCGGGTAGTCACAACACGGGCCCTGAGGACGGGTCATGAAAAATTGGTATCAGATGAGTTGGTTCTACCACAGAACTCAGGACACAGATAATTCTTTTCTTTGAATCAATAGTGTTTAGTGTATTGAGTGTGGTTTTCATTCCAGGGTGTTTAGTGTTGGTGCGGTGGCCGAAGTATACATACACCAGGACCCTAACCTCTGATTTCTGACTTAGTGTATGAAAACACTGATTGTATTTGTGTTTCCAATGTTTTCTTTGTGATTATTTTGTGTCAGAACACCAGGTATACTGTTTGACAATGGGAAACCTATTTCTTTTCAGGATAGCCCCATTAAGGCAGCCAGCTATGGTTCTGAGTTACATACGAGATGGTAGCCCACAGAGCGATGAAGCCTCAGTGCGGGGCCCATCATAGCAGAGGCACCAGTGGTACAACTACCCCATGGGCCCCTGATACCACCTGCCCTAGCAGAAGAGAGTGCATGCCGCCTGAGTACGTTGCACGAGTTACAGCGACAGAGGCGGCCCATGTTCCGCAGAGAGTCGGACCCACTGGCAGATAAGGATTGGGTGGAGGCTTTTATCAGAGGATTCAGATTGGTGGGGTCACTAGCCGACCTTATGGTGATCCTTGCCGCAAGTCTCCTACACGTAGTAGAAGGTAGATGGTGGAGCTTGATGCTTCAGGTGCATGAAGAGGCATATTTACTTTGGATAGATTTCGAGAGTCTCCTCTGCTCGATGTTTCTTCCAGCCACACTTCGTACGGAGAAGATAAAGGAGTTACTCATCTGCAGCAGGACAGTATGACATTAGCTCAGTACTCAGCGAGGATCAGTGACCTCTAACACTACTCCACGGACATGGTATGGGACTCATTCTTCAGGGCCCGGACCTTTAAATAGGGACTCAGTCATGAGATCAGGGCTTCAATGTTGTCCCTCAGTATTCTGATGCAGACATGATTACTAGAGAAATCCCTCCTTGTAGTGAGATTTCATCCTGAGATGAAATCAGATGTGAGACCCAACACAGGATGACACATAGCAGATTCTACTGCTTCCAGTAGTAGACAGTTGACGCAGGGGTCCAAGCTGACCAGTCCATCAGGTGGGTGACCTCAGGATACAGGTTCGGTTGTGCGGGGAACACGAAACTGAGCCAGCTATATGAGGAGCAGGTTGTGCTATGCATGCGGCGGGCAGGGCCACATTGCTCGTGACGGCACAAACCACTATGAAGACGAGCAACAGATAGTAGAGTGACCTCCTAGGCAGAGGCAGAGGTTCGACCGTGCTGGTCCGTAGGGAGCGGGCGGACGTGGCAGAGGAGCTGGCCGAGCACCAGGTGGTGGATGATGTTTTGAGGCCCTACAACAACCACCACCACCACCAGGAGGTCCACCCCGACCACCGAGAGCTGGCGGACAGAGGTGGGCTCATATCCAGTCTGCCGACGCCTATGACCAAGGCGCACCTAAGATGATTCAAGGTAATATTTGTGTCTACTGAACCTTTGTTTTAGTACATATAGACACACACACGAGTCATTCTTTTATTGTGGTTGCCCTTTTTCGGAGCTCAGAGATTCTGACGGAGCTGTTGGCTCTATCATTATTTCTAGAGACTCCTACTGGAGGAGACTTGACTATTAAGCACCGGTGCCGGCAGAGTGAGGTTACTCTACGAGGTGAGAGCTTCGGCCAGGATCTTACTGTAGCAGTGTCTAGGCCTTACGACGTCATCTTGGTTATGGATTGGTTGTCTACAGTCCATGCTCAGATCGACTGCATTAGGCGTAAGGTGTGGTGTGTCCACACGGATGGGACCTGTTTCACCTTCACTGGCAATAAGGGAGCCTTTTCAGCATAGTATGGACTATCGTAGAGGAGAGGGAAGTCGATCACACATCAGTTGGCTAGTCTCATCCTTGGAGCGGTTGATGTTGGGAGTCTGAGTTTTCCTGTTCTATTGGATTTTTATGCAGATGTTTTTCCTGATGAAGTTCCAGGACTACCTCCTCTTAGATAGGTATACATATACATAGAATTGTTCCCCGGGACAACACCGATATCTACTCCAGCATACCGGATGGCTCCCTCTGAGCTTCATGAGCTGCAGGTATAGTTGGAGGGCTTGCAGGGGAAGGGATTTATCAGACCCAGTGTTTCACCCTGGGCATCTATGAGTTTTTTCTCCAAGAAGGTAGATGGGAGCATGCGACTGTGTGTCGACTACCATCACCTGAATCAGGTGACCATGAAGAACAAGTACCCACTCTAGAGGATTGACGACCTATTTGATCAACTCAGGGGATCACGATGGTTTACGAAGATAGAACTCAGCTCAGGCTATCACCATCTTAGAGTTCGAGCCGAGCATGTGCAGAAGATGGCCTTCAGATGTCGGTCTAGCCACTACGAGTTCTTGGTTATGCCCTTCGGCGTAACCAATGCTCCAGAAGTCTTCATGAGTCTCATGAACAGGATCTTCCAGCCTTACCTCGATCAATTTGTTATAGTTTTCATCGATGACATACTGACTTAATCAACTACTAAGGAGGATCACGCCTACACCGTGTGGGTTATACTGGATACACTCTGAGAGAACCAGCTTTATGTTAGGCTCTAGATGTGCCAGTTTTGGATTTCAGAGGTTCATTTTTTGGGACATGTCATCTCGGAGGCTAGATTTTCATGGGATCCAATGAAGATCGAGACAACACTTTCTTGGGAGCCACCCAAGAGCGTGATGGAGGCGCAGAGTTTCTTGAGATTGGATGGATACTATCGGAGATTTGTTCCAAATATCTCGAGAGTTTTAGCACAACTTTTATCTTTGATGAAGAAGAGGAAACCCTTCGTGTGGTAACATAGATGCCAGCAGAGCTTTCAGGAGCTGAGACAGAGATTGACCAGTGCACCCATTTTAGGCTACCGGAGGAGGTCATTGAGTACGTAGTTTAATGTGACACATTAGGGACCAGACTCGGGTGTGTCCTGATGCTAGATCTAGCAGTGATCGTTTATGGTTCACAGTATTTGAGATATCAGGAGAAGAACTACACTACCCCTGACCTGAATATACTAGTAGTGGTCTTCACCTTGAAGATCTGGCGTCACTATCTGATGGGTTTGCACTTTACAGTCTACTCTGACCACCATAGTCTCAGGTATATCTTCTACCTGAAGGACATGAACCTGAGACATTGGCAATGGATTGAGTTCCTCCAGGACTATGACATTGAGATAGTCTATACTCCTGGGAAGGGGAACATTGTAGCAGATGCTCTTAGCAGGAGATCGAGCATTCATCTGCTAGGAGAGGCGACAGAGCAGCTATCCGCATTGCAGATATTGTTTTTGGATATATATGGAGCAGCCTTTCTTCAGTCTCTCATAGTCACTCCTCCACTTCTTCAGCGAGTCAGGGAGGAACATCGTGGGGACGTTGACTATGAGATGCGACGAGATCAGATATCCACAAGGTATGCGCCTGATGGATTTTATGTAGGAGGGGAGCACGTAATCCTCTTCAGGGGACATACTATGGTACCAGTTTCACTACGAGATTATGTTTTGAGGGAGTTCCACACTTCCCCTCTAGCGGTACATCAAGGAGTGGTGAAGATGTATCAGGACCTCAGACTATAGCACCAGTGGGAGGGTATGAAGAAGGTTGTAGCATAGTTTTTATCACGATGCCTCACTTTTCAGCAAGTGAAGGGAGGAACTGGGTACTAGCAGGCTTGGTATAACCCTTAGAGGACCCATAGTTGAAGTGGGATGGGATATCCAAGGATTTCGTGACGGGGCATCCATGTACATCCAGAGGACATGACTCTATCTTGGTGATCGTAGACCGACTCACCAAGTCGACCCACTTCCTACCAATCAGAGAGCAAGGATCAGTAGAGACCTTGGGATGCCTCTAGGTTCAGGTGATTGTATGACTTCATGTTGTTACATCGTCTATCTTTTCCGATCAAGATGTTCGATTCACTTCCCGACTATGGAAGGGGTTACATGAGGCTTTTGGGACACAGCTATGTCTGAGCACCGCCTTCCATCCTCAAACGGACGACCAGACAGAGAAGACCATTCAGACTCTCGAGGGCATGATCCTTGCATGTGTCCTTGACTTTGGTCACATGTGGGATGATCACTTACCCTTGGTGAAGTTTGCGTACAAAAACAGTTACCACTCCACCATCGGGATGACCACTTACGAGGCACTGTACGGTCGACCTTACAGATCACCTCTGTGCTGGACTGACCCAGGGGAGTAAGCACCTGTAGGACCAGAGATGGTTCAGGATATGATGAAAATGGTGAAAATCATCCAGGAGCGGATGAAGACTTCACAAAGCATACAGAAGTCAAATGCTGATATGAGACGAAGAACACTGGAGTTCGAGGATGGTGACTCTGTCTTCTTACGGGTCTCACAATGATTAGGCCAGCAGAGATTTGGAAAAGAAAACAAGTTTTCTCCTCGATTCTTCATACCTTTCCAGGTCCTCAGCAGAGTAGGTGATGTGGCTTACCACCTAACCCTTCTACCTCAGTTGCATCGGGTGCACGACGTCTTCCACGTATCTCAACTGAGGAGGTACATGCACAACACGACCCACATCATCGATCACTGGGAGCTGGAAATCGGTGATGGGGCGACATTCATGGAGTTTCCAGTGGATATTGAGGATCTACAAGAGCGGGTCCAATGTGGACAGTCGATTCCTCTGGTCCACGTTCGTTGGCAGCACAGAAACCTCCAGGAGAGTACATGGGAGCGGGTGGCTCAGATGCATGTTCAGTACCCCCATTTGTTTCCATTAGGTGTGATGTAGCTTTACAGGGATGTATAGCCTTGATGTGTGATTAATGTAAAGAAACTGAAATTTCTAGGAATGTTTTTTATTAAATACTTTGGAATTTTACAAGTCTGTAGTTTCATACAGTGCCTAATTCCAATGCTCGGTGTGCCCATAATCAATTTTTTATGTTTTGTTCGGGTTCGTTAAGTAAAAGCACATGCATGTTTTTCTATTTTTTGAACTAGTTCTCAGAATTGAAATCTGAGGGCACTGATTAACTCACAACGCCAGTATTCACTTAAGGGAACCTTTACCGCATTTGCATTTGCTCGGGTGGAGATGTTAATTTTTGGGGATTTATAAAAAATTAAATAAAATTACTTCACACAATTTTATTTATCTTTGGTGGTTATTTCCTACATGGGGAAGTTAGAGGTGGGTCCCACACCCACATAACCTCTCATGAGAGTATAATGTGAGGTGGGGCCCACACAAGCCCCTAACGTTTCAACTTCCCTTAAACCCCCATTAACTCCTCTCTTTTTGAATTTTAAACTCTCAACCTCTCTCTCATTAAGTTTGCCAACACAATTAATTAATGAAATCATTAATTAATTTTTTGGTAAAAAATTCTTTTGGACTATTTTGAATTTCAGGGAAATTCTATTTTATAAGGGGAGGCCTTTCTAAAATATTTTCTTGGAAAATATTTGTTGGTGGAGCCTTTGGAGAATTGGAGGAGAGTATCATCCCTCACCAACGAAGAATGTGAGGAACTATATTCTCTCGACAACCGAGTCAAGAACTTGTGGTGATGCTCGTGAGGAATACCTTCATCCTTTCTTCTTCCTCCGCGTCAAGGGAGAAGATGCCGCTCACGAGGACCATAATCTACGAAAACGACTTCCAACGTTGATGAGACAAAACCATTCTCCACGAAACTTTATTCCACGATGCATGACTACCATGACGCCCGTCTTCTGCGGCTCGACGATATCTGACATCAATTATCGAGGTAGGGGGTTTGCTTCAATTTTAGTTTAATAAAAAAATTTCATCATTCTTCATTGAAACCATGTTTTATCTTCGACCATATGATACCGCCTAACGCGGAGGGCGTGGGCCGAAAAAACACTGCCCGATGACCCTCCGCAAATCCTTGTATTATTTCCATGGAGGTTGTGATGGAAGAGGTGGAGGCGACTAGAGGAAGCGGTGGCCATATGTCGGCCATGTGGAGAGGAACCACGGCCTGCAACTGCAGGTGGCATGGCCGAAGAAGAACTAGCCATCTGAATCCGGTCGGGCTATTGGAACCGCGGTGCCTATTGGCGCCGCGCTACGGTGGACCACGACCTGCATTCCGTGGGCCACTTCGGCGGGCGACCCGGCCGGCTCGTTAGCCGGCCGGGTTGGAGGAGGCCACAATACCCACAAGTGCCGTGCAGGAGGACAACGACCTACCCGTGCGGGCCGCTCACGCTGGGAAGACCGGCCTGCTACAGCCAGCTGGATAAGAGAGCAGCGCCGCTCGACACCGCCGGTTTGGGGAGTTGGGCGGCCGCACCCCCCCCCCCCCCCACACCGGCTCGCCCAGCTGGCCAAGCCTTGCCCTTGCGCGGGCCGGTCCACCTGCCACAGGCTAGGCCCCGCCCCACCTGGCCGAGCTGTGCATTATCATTCTGGGCCATTCCCTAATCTGGGTCAGACCCGCCGAGTCAGAATGGGTCGACCAGCCAGCCCACCGGGCTTGACGGGCTGAGCCCGTTTCGCTTTAATGCGAATAACATTACGACTGTGCATCTGATCGATACGTCGTCTGCAGAACTAGGACCCTCGTGACTAATCGGTCCTTTTATAATATTCTAAGTGAGTTTTGGAAATCATGGAAGATTACTGGGTTGGGAACAAGCATATTTTCAACTGGGCCCCTGAAACGAAAAGGCTAATAACTCTTAGACCGGGCATCCGTTTGGCGTGTCGTCTGTCGCGTTGGGTTTCTTTTGATGATACAGAACTTCAGGATACATCAACCCTATAAATTGTGATAGTTTCTGTATCTAACCCTTGGCTCGAGGAGCGGAACCTCCCGGAATTGAGCATGCTATGTGTAGTAACCGTAGAGGTGGTTGTGACTGCGATGACTACCGTACTAGAATCCTCCGTGGGTTCGACGACGACGACAACTGTACTGGAATTCTCTGTGGGTTCGACAACGTTGAAAACTATACTGGAATCCTCCGTGGTTTTGACAATGATGACTAATGTACTTGTATCCTAAATGGGTTTGATAGTTTGACTTATGTACTAGTATCCTACGTGTGTCTGACAATGTAGCTGGTCTAGTATTCTACGTGGGTCCGACAACTTAGCTGGTCTAGTATCCTACAGGGGTCCGACAGCTTAGATGAATCCGTGACTACATATGATCTTCTCTATCACTATACAAAAGATGTATACCTGTGTGAGCTAAGTCTTGACTTTATATCATTATCATAGATGTGATTGACTTACTTTCCTGTGTGGACTGGGTTGAACTTGGGCTCAATGGTTGGAGCCGATATGAGATTGATAACTTAGGTATATGTATGGACATATATTTAAGTAGTGTTGGTTGATACTTCATTATTGTATCTTTCTTCTGTGGTTTATCCTTCATGGATTTTGGGAGACCTTCGGGGGTCTTGGGGTCCCTACTGAGTATCGTTATAATCACCCCTACAAGGGATACGCCCGCACTACGTTGTGTTGGATGCAGTAGATGGAAAACACTGATTGAGGTGGAGGATAGTGGAGATGGACGGTACCTAGAGGGGAACCAATTAGTGAGACATACATAGAGAGGACGACCGAACCCTAGGTGTTGAGGAGGGCATCTGTACCCACCCTTCAGGTGGGAATCCTGGAGGATGACTCAGTGGTTGTTGTTTTACTTTACTGTAGTTGTACTAACTTTTCGGTTGTACTGTACTTACTGTTGGGCTTGTATTTACGGCCCCTTTCCATTCAATACATTCTATTGTATTCAGTATTACATTGTTCTTACTTCTGTTTCGTACTCTTTTGTGTTTGTTTACCTTTATAAAGGCAATGCCTTCTCTTTATATTGGGATTTATGTCTTTGGTGCTAGTCGCCAGCCCATGGCCTATGGAAGGTGGTCTTGGGGTAGTCACGGCACGGTCTCCAAGGATGGGTCGTGACAGTAATCCACATATATCAACAAAAATCTATTCCAAACACTTCTAAACATATATATAAACATTATAGACGTTTTTGTACTTGTTAAATGGTGAACCCTTGGATTTTTAAGAATATATCCACTGGAGGTTTCTTAAAGAAGAGGTAAAACTCTAAGTGCTGTCAAGATTATTTATTCATATATATACTTAAAATATTAAATAATATTTTTTATACAATAAAACTAGTATCTTATCTAGTAATAAAAATTCTATATTAATTTCATAAATAAAATTCATATCCTTTTCTATCTGAATGGAAATTAAAACATAGCTCATGCATATGTTCAAACTACACCAAACAGGAAACAATGTATTTCATTTTATATCAATGTGTATTATTCATGCGTATATATATATAACTGATATATATTATTCCTTTCACATATTTTATGTTCTTTAATGATAAAATGTTATTTACGTTATCTCACTAATATATATTTTTAGATGCTAACTTCGATTGTTTGTACATGTGGACCACCACCACCAGGAAGTGATATGATTCATTTATCTTGGAACTCATAAATTTCATATATCCTGGATTGATTTAATGAATTTATATTATATTTTTATATTAATATGATTCTACAATGATATAATAATATTTAGCATACTTCCCTTCATTTTTGTTAGGAAATGAAAATATTGCTCCTACATACGTACATATTACCTTCTCTAAGAACTGATGTAAACCATTTTTCATAACCACATTTTATGAATTGTTATAATAGTGTATATAATAAAAAAATATTTTACTAATAACATGATTAATATTTATATGATAACGAAACCATGAAAAAGGATAAATTATTTGAAAATCCGATCCAAAACATGCAAGGAAAATTAATCGGTTTTCAACTAAATTGTGATTTTAAGGATGATTTATTAGTTGATGGGTAATTTAAAATTATAATGGAATTATATATATTATGAAATATATGAATATTTTCAATAATATTACCTTAATTTATCTGTATTATTTTTATATTTTTTGAATGCACAAAAATTAAGATGAGAGTTGAGGTAAGGGTTTCTCATGTCACATTTATTTTAATCAGTCATCTTAGAAACCTCACCAACTTTTTTAATTTGGTTGTTTATAAACAAAATAGGAATTTATTTTATGATACACTTTATTAAAGATACTAGTGCTTAAATTTTTTCAATTTATCTATATTTTATGAGTTTTTTATTTAGTGACTACAAAAATTGTAATGGTTCTTTATCTGAATATTGTTTCTTTGAGGAATGTTTCATGATATTCACCTATTTTTGTCTATATGGAATATATAATACCATTTTATATTTTATATCTTGAATCCCTTTATATAAATTCTATTGTATATTCCATTCTGTATTATTTTTTTATTGTTTTTATGATTCGAATGATACCAAAGCGGTAAGGGGTTATGTAACAATCATATTTCTCTTTTGGACAGTCTTTGTCAAAAATCCATTTAGAAATATTATATGAATCTTATCATATAAATTCAAAATATATATTCTCTTATACATATCTATTAATTTTAATTAATTCTATATTTTTTTTTATCAATTCTAGATATTATTATAGATTAATTGTTTTCAATAAAACTAGACATTATGTCTCTTTTTTTAGAATTTTTTCCCTCCATATCCATGTTTTAATGTATTTTTATAGAATTTTGTCTTATATGATTCTATAATTACTTAATTTCATATTATTTCATTTTTAAAATTATATTAATATGTTTAAAAATTATATATTTACAATTTTTTCTAAATATAATATTTTTAATTTTTTTTTCAAAAAAGTGTGAAATGAATATTTTTTAACAAATTCCCAATGAATAGATTTATATGAAATTATGACTGTTAATTTCCTTGAATAGTAATAAAAATGTTTAAGTTATTATTTTAAATCAAAATAATTTTCCCAATATTAAAAAAAATAATTTTTATAATAGTACAAAATGAAATAGATATTCTACTCGGTTTTTAATGAACTGTTCAAATATTCTATTAAAGGAATTTTTTATCTCTTTTGGAATCCTGTGATTTTTCTTATTCTTTAACAGGGGTTTGATAATGTTTTACTATCAGTGTTATTTAATCTATTGGATTATTCTTGTTGGATAATGAAGTATTTATGAAACCAATTTGTTTTTTCAAGGGATATGTTATTGTAGATAGATCAATATTATTTTATTACAGAATTCTGATATATGGATTTAATTATTGAAAGGTTGTACTAGAATTATATATGCATAAAATGATGTTTTAAAGGTAAATATATTCTAAGATAATATAAATTAGAATGGGGAATGAACCAATTTCATTAATGGAATATATCCACTATCATAGTCATCTGAGTGAACCACGACTAAAGAAATCATGAGAATGATGAGTGAATCCAGTCTACTATGGGGCTAACTACACTATGATAGCCTTGGTAGTGATCCATGAATAATTTAATTATTTTATATTCTTAGCTATATTCCATAAACTAAAATCCTATGTTTTGGATATGTTCACATGAGTTACGGTATATTACTGCTGATCACACACTCTTATGACTTATATTTGTTGTATGACAAATTATAAATACATGAATCACGATTTATGATATTTTAATGATTAGTTATGAAATTAAAATAATGTTATTGTGATATTATAACCCTCTATTTATCTTATGATTAAATATTTTCATTATTTTATATCTCTTATGATTACCATTATAGAGTATTTGAGCTAACCATTTACTATGATTCAATTTATCTAGGTTGTAAGGAATGAATTTAAATACGATACATATATATATAGAAATATGGTTTAATGAATCTTTAAGGAGATTTTGATGTCCTCTGGTGGAATAATTAAATTACAGAATAGGGGAAAATAAACATTTGATGAGATAAACATGGGATTTTTACCTAGTGGGTTTTTTTGAATTATCTAAATCCACAATCCTAAAAGATATAGATATTTTAAATGAAACAATGTTTTCTATAAATATTTTAAATATGAAAAGTTAAAAATTATGATGTTTTAATTATTTTCATGTTATCTATATTGAGAACATGTTTTTAGAATTGGATTTTGGTGTACATATCATTGAACGCCTCTATTGGTATAAATAATTAGTAAATCTATTACTAAGGAACAATCACATGTGATCATTTCATGAAAATTAACCATTATCTTAAGTGATTCATGTGGATGTGGTTGCCTATTGGGATAGTGTGAAGATTCCCACCCATGAGCTGTATCCATCGAATGATTTTTCATATAGGTATTGGAAATAACAAATTGGGTAGGAAGCTAGACCATTAATATTGGTATGAGAGAATGGAATAGATAACTCTCTAGGATTTGATGTCATTTTTTGTGTATAATTTAAGATTTATGGATTCCATTTTTGGATATAAATTTTATGTATTATCTAATGTTTTAAATAATTGATATTAAATTTTGTTAATTTTATTTTCATATAACTAATGAAATTTGGTGAAATTTTTTCTATTGTTCAAATCATTTCAATATATGTATAAACTTTTATAAATATACAATTTAGTGTGATATTATTTATGAACGATGTAATTAGGGACATAAGTTTAAAGAAACATAAAAAATTTAATGTTAACATGATCTTTGATGATGATGTAATTATGTTCAATGGGAAGAATGGGTTTGTCATTTTTTTGGAATATATTTTTCTAAAAATATATTTTATGACTATGTTATTAATGGTTTTTAAGATGTTCACTATGCTGGGAATTTTTTTTGTTGAGGTGAACATGGTATTATTTTCATGGATGGAAATTTTTTTGGTGGATAAGGATTGAGTTAATTTATAGATGAATATGTGTTTTTATATAATTTAATGTGGTTTAAATTATATTTGGAAATAACTAGTGTATTACAAAGAATTTATGATTAATATAATAACTTATATTATGTGGATTAATTAGTGGTTTATGAAAAATAATGATAAATGTTAAGTTGATCTTGGAATAATATGTGATCAATATTAATGATTTTGGTTTTATATTTTTTTAAGAATATCTTTTATGAGTTTTAAGGTTATTTATTTGTGAAATTATTTATGTCGATTATATGTGTTATTTTCTAGGTTTTGGAGTTTAATGTACATATGATCACTGATATTGGATGCTTTTTAACAAGGTCTAATTTTTTATTTGGTTAATATATTGAAATAAGGGGAATAATTTTTCATCATTTTTTTGGATCTTGGGTTCCATTAAAATATAATGTTAGTATTAATGTTTTTAAATATTAATCATGGTAATTTGTTTTAAGAAAATAGTTGGAGGTGTAAAAATACTAAAAAAACAAAATGTTGAAATTGTTTGTTGAAATGAAGTTTTTTTCTCAGACAATTTATATAAATGAAAAAAAAATCTCCAAAAAATAGGGTTAATAAAAATCTATCGAGTCCTATATAGAAAATATTATCATATATAATGTTAAACATTATAAAACCCATTCACATGTATGAGTATCACAATTTAAAATTAATCTTTTTATAAATATTCAAAAATTGATTAGTTTTATAGTATAAATATAGTATTTAAAAACATTTTAAAAAATAAATATAATTGATGCATATTAATAATTATTAATTACAACACATGTATATTCATTTTCAACTCACAAGAATATATTTTGAAAATATTTTAGAAACTTTTAATCAGATTCAATATAAAATTCTAAGGAAACAATTTATTTAAGGGGGTAGAAAATAACAATCTAACATTTAAAAATTTACTTGTTTTTATATTAATATAATGTTGGATACTTTGTTTCACATGTAACACCAATCTAAAAAAAATTTCAATATACTATAAAAATATTTTTATTTAAATATAATAGTTATAACCTGTGTGATTTATTGAAAGTATGAAAAGAATGAATGACATTAATAAATATATAAAAAGACATTCTCATGATGAAAATTATAATTACCAGTACACAAGAATGTATGTACTCAATTTTTAATGGATAGAATCAAATCACATTAAGTTAAGAACCATTAATATTTAAAAGGGTTATTTTTAAATACAATATGTTTTGTTTTATATTATTAGAATTTTCATTTGAAATATAAATTATTATGTTTTAGAAATTGAATTTATAGAATATTTAATTCTTTTTTAGATGTGTAATATCTATATTTTATGAGAGTGATTTATTTATTTTTCTAAAAATATAGATTTTAGAGTGAATAGTTAATAAGTTATGAATTTTTATAAAAAGAATAATTTTCATATAAATAAATAAAAAGTACCATTTTATTTAAGATTTTTAATGTTAAATAAGTCCCTTATTAATAATAATATATAAATTAAAATCATATTTATCATCATTATAATTTTTTTGTTATCAAATCATATTTCTGGATGAAACATTAATTTTTTAAAAAATGGTTTCTTTTATCATTTGGAGAACTTATATTAAATGTAAAATTTACCACATATATCAACTAAATATTATAAAATGGATTCCAAATTTGTTATCCTAAGTGTCAAATTTTTTAATGAGATCACATTAATTTTTAATTATAGTGAATATTAATCATAGTACAATTTTGTGACCTTCATAAAGGGTAAAATAGGATTATTATGGAAAAAAATAATGGGATATGGTCATATTATCTAGGAATAAATGTATTTACCTTAATGTATAAGTTTATTATGAAAATAGCTATCATTATTTATAAAACATTCCATTTGGGGTTCATTTTACTTCATCAATTACCATTATACTATTTTATGTTATGAATCTGTAAAATTGTAAGTCTCTTTCCATTAACATATATAATATGTTTTTATAACAATAAAAAGTTTTTAGGAATGATTGTGAATTTTTTTAAGATAAATACACATTTTATGATGAATTTCGTTTTTATTTTATGAGATTGTATATGTATAGAAAATGATTCCATATTACGGATTAAATGGTTGTACAAAAGTGTGAAAAATCAATATAAATAGTTAAAAAAATTAAATACAATTTTTTGAAAATCTACCATACTGAAAAAATTTATTTTTTAAAATCATGGGAATATAATTATATAAATATTAAAATGCTAAATACTAAGAAATAATTAATTTTTTAGTTTATATTTTTTATGGAGCCCCAAAAATTATTTTCATTATATTTTATCATTAATAATAATTATTTAATTTTTTCTAGATAATAAAAAGTTATATATTATTTATTCAATTTAGTTGTAATTAGTATAAATTAGTAACCGTTATCCGGTTATGATTCATGTTAACTTTTATTATAAAATTACTCACTAATAAATAAATTATCATGTTACCATGACATGGGTTAAAATTGTAAATAAGGTTTCTTAAAAATGATAGAATGAATAAAATATCCAAATAAATACTATAAATCTTAATATCTAAAGTTATATATACCCAATATCATTCTAACATATAAATTTATTTCTATCCACATGTCCGATAAATTAATCTTATTTTATTTGATGGATTAGAATAACTACATTTGAGCCACCGCTCACTAACAAAAGGGTGAGTTATATCCTCTGTTAGAAACACATTAATGAGAAATATATCCTAGAAAATTCTAACAAAAACTATTAGACAATTTTATATTTACATTTATGTGTGATTTTATTATTAAAATATGTGTAAAATGTTCCTTAACAATATATGCTAATTAGGTTTTATAAAGAAGAGGTATAACTCTTAGTTGAGTGTTTTCATGATTATTTCTTCATACACATTTTTCAACTCCGATAAATATTTTTAAATACAATAAGAAATAAAATTTTAACTATTTAGAAATTTTATTTTATATCTGTCACAACCCTTTTCGTATTTTTTCGGTCCTTTGAGAAATAAAAACATCGATCTTGTGTAACAGTTGACTACCACCACCACAGGGCGATGTGTTTTATTTTTAAACAAAATTTCATTTAATGTGTCACAAAGAAGGATTTAATGGATATAGATGAAATTGATATAAAATTTATAATTATTTATACATTTAATATTATCTATCTTCATACCCTCTATTACACTAGAAAATGATAACATTCACTCCTGTATAACTATGGACTTCCAACTCCATGAAGTGGTGTGATTTACTTTTAATAACCTCCATACATGTATATTCCTATAAAAAACAATAATATATATATATATATATATAATATTTGTGATATTATTATGATTTGAAAAATATATCTGATGATTTACCTTCTTTTGTTTCCTTTTTATTGGAATATGAAATCATAACACATGTATATGTTTGAATTACCATCTCCACGAAGTTGATGTAATTAGTTTTTACTCACAATATTATATTAATGGTAACAAAAACCATTATTATTAATAAATATTATACTTATAAAAATATTAATATAAATTAGTTGATGAAAACATTAACACAGTGCAAGGATCAAAATCTCTAGACACAAACACTCTTATAAAAAAGAGAAGTTTTACCTTGAATAATGATTTATTAAAGAATTGATAATGGATGGGTGGTTCAAAATTATATGGTAATGATATAAAGTAAGATATATTTGCATATTTTTTTAAAATTAAAATAGTATACTATAGGTATGAATTGATACGATGCATGGTGAGACTTTAGGTAAGTGTATCTTGTCTCAATTTTCTTTCTGTGAGTGAGATACCATATTTTCAAATTATAATTTTTTGTAGTTTATCAAATAAAACAATATTGTAATTTTATATAGTTATAATAATAATATGGGGATATAAAATCTATATAGGTATCTTTCTTTTGTGATTTTTTGATTTAATGTTTACCAAAACATTAATGGTTCTTTACTTAAACAATTTTTCATAGTGAAATGTTTCAGATTATAGAAATATTTGTATATATGTTGTTTATATAGTTTGCAATGGATATATTATATCATGAATAACTTTATTTTAATTTTATTTAATGTTCCATTTAGATGATTTCTATTGTTCTATTTATTATTAAAATTATATCAAATCTATAAGGATTTATTTTAGAATATCATATGATTTTAGAATTTTTTATTTAAGATTTTCATGATATGAATTATTAATTTTATTAATTTAAACTACACAAATTTTTTATCCTATATTTATATCATTATTTTGTTTTTCAATAAACATTACACTATTTTTTACATAAAATTATCAAGAATTGTTTTTAGGAAATATTGTCTTAATTTCTCCTTTTAGTCCAAAATCATTTTCATTTATATCCCTTTGATTTAAAGTATTTTCATAGAATGTTTTCAATATAATTTTATGAATGTATATAAACATAAACTATATTTTAATTTATTTCTAAAGTTTTTAAAATTAAATTTTATAATATTTTTTAAATACGTTATTAATTACTTTTTACTAGAAGTGTGAAATGAATATTTGTTTTATTTTCGGAATGAATATGTATTCTATATTTAATTACCATTAATCTCATAAATTCTTATTTTTAAATTTCTACTTTTTTTTCAAATGAAATATTTTTCTTAATATTTCATAAATACTTTATTTTAATTATACACAAGGAAAATGGTAAAATTTTTAATTTTCAAAAAAATATTGAGAAACTAAATGAATGTGTTTTTATCATACTTATTAATATATTTTATACTTCTTACGATACACTGTTTATATTATATGATGATACAAAACATGTTATTTCTCATGATGTTTTATTATTTTCTATGATGATTTTATTATGAATTCCATTTATTTTTTCGTGGGTTATGCAATAATTATATAATAATTGTTTTTATGATCTTCAAGAATACTTTTTTTATAGTGTTCAATATGTGTTTGGTGGGGATAAAAATATATATCCCACCAATTAATTGGGTAAATATTTATTTCTTATGATATAATGTGATATATAATATGGCATTATCCCAATTCAAAAAGATACTTTTTCACTAAGATAGTATTCTAAGTAAACAGTGACTCAGGAAATTATTTGAATGTAGTGTAAATCTAACACACTAAAGGATTGTTGACACATTGATAGTAATTTTAGTGATCTATGAATAAGTAAATTATTTAATATTTTTTTCCATTCCAAAAACTTTTTTCAAAAGCTTATGACATGTTCTTTGGGATTATGATTGCTTGTTAATGATTCCACACACTTATAGTTTATGTGTTTTTTAAGACAAAGCCTTGTTCCATTAATCATGATTTATGATATATTATTATTAGGTATGAATTTTTTTTCTATAACCATTCTCTATTACCTTTATGATTTTCTAATTCTTATATATTATCATTTATTGATATATCTGATAATTACACTAACTAATATTATGAGCTCACCCATTATTTTGTTTTAATTTCTTATGGTTATGAATAATAATTTTATGAATTATATTTATATAGTTTTATCATGTGTGGAGATATTTTTTTGGATTTCAATATATTCTTTAGGAAAAAATATATTTACTAAAAGTAAATTTCGATTTTTATGACAACTTTATTGGTTTTGTAATGTAATATGTATTAACTAATTCTATAAACCATTCAATTTAAATAGTATTAATTTATTTAGTGACTCAATGGTTTCTAATGGTAATTTAATCATGGATGGATACAAATTGGGTCATCTTAGTTATTCTATTTATCAATAAGTATGCATTTTTATTTTATCACCTTATCTGGGAGTATGAGACTCACGATTTCTCAAATAAAACCATTAAATAAGATGATATAAAAGAAAATTATATTCAAGTGTCTAGGATTTAGACTAGGAAGGAGTCCAAACTAAATTTATAATAATTAGTTCATATAAAATCCAATGCTTTTTAAGTATGATAAGAAAAATCAAGGATAAGACAATGTGGGGTTCATGGAAGAGTTCATTTTTATTTAGTTTTTTATTTTATAATGAGAGATTGGGTGTTACGATCACATAATCTTATTGAGTTTTTTTTATATAGTAAAATTGTATTAAATATGTCCTTTGAATGATTGTCATAATTTCTGATTATGTTTCAATAAATACTCTTGAAGATAACTGGGAATTCAATGACATTATTGTGAGTGAAATGAGATTTAATCTAGTGTATGTTAAGATATAATGTTTAGACTTATGATATACTTCAAGAGAAATATAAATATATAAGTTGTAAATTTTGGAATTACAGTATATTCATTATCATCAGGATACTATATACATTATAGTAGGATGATGATGTTCTTCAATTCATTATAATACTTGGTCAACTCCACCATTGTAATGATAAGAATATATTAGAGTCATTTTACATTGACATAAAAATTATAAAAAGTATTTTAATATTTAAAAAATATATCTATATTCCACATGTTTTTTTAATTTATATATTTTATTGTATATATGACTTAAATTTCATGCTAGAGGAATAAAATATCAATTTTCTGTAACCGAAAGAAGAGGTTAAGTTCCCAAAATGTTCAACGATTTATATGAAAATAACGAGTTACTAAAAACTTATCAAAACATAAATCACACCCACTATTATTTTTCTACAAATATCAGGTTAGCAATTCTAATTAACATTGACATGAGGAAAATAATTCAGTGGAAAACAGAAAATTTAAGGTGTATACATAAAAATAAGCTGAAACATTCCAAAAAACTAAAAGGATCACATCCCGAAAACCAAAAACTGAATAGAAATTTATAGAGAAAATGTGATGGATCCTCCCATGTTTGGCCTGTCATAAGAGGGGAGAAAAAGAGGGAGGTGATATATTTTAAAATAAAAAGAATAAAAAAAATTTCACCTATTTCTATGAAAATTGAATTTCACTAAAACATATATCATGGAATTGAAAACTCCATGGTGAACCCCAAGGAAGGAAACTAAATACCTCTCCCTACCCGTGTAACAACTTCTGTGTGGAACATCATTTTTCAATATTTTTATAGGAATATCACATACATACCACATGGTTCTTCTTAGGGTGGGGATACCCATGGTCTACCCCAAATTACATGGGCACCACCGTGGTCCTCTAGAACACGATGAGACTTTGAATTAATATTTTTTAGTTGAAAACCCATTCACCAATTAAAATATACCACCAATCATGGTACCACCACAATGATCAATTATTTCATGGAGATTCATTTTCCATTTGAAGGTGAGATAATATATACCCTGACTATTTTGATCTCCCCAATTCTATTAGGTAGTGCTCATGACCACTATTAATATATGTCAAGAAATTTTCTATGCACTAAATAGAGTCCTAAAAACTATCTAAAATTCATCACCCATCACACCATTCTCATCAACATGGTGATGTAGTTGCTCAATCAAAACACCAACACAATTTTCCACCAAAACATGAATCATGGTTATTTGACCCTTCCTATTTGAAAATGGTGAATCCCCCTTTTAACTAAAACTAATATATGCTGATAAAACACAAAATATTATGTTTCATCCTGTATCATGGTTATCTCTAGGCCATGGTTGTCCTTTTGGACCCTAAAAATAAGAACCATATCTTTTTAATGATGTGTCCTCCAATGTTTTTTGTATAGGGGGACGCCAAGCAACCACATGATCTACCCAAGATCCATGTCATTTGATTTAATAATTTAACACAACACTATGTTTAACACATTAGTATGGTCCTCCAAATGAAGGTTCACATAAAATTAATTTAACCTCCTTTAATATACATAACTTTTCCATCCCGTTTGTTACTCAATGATACTTTTGATATATGTTCTACAATAAAAAAACCATATAATGATGTTAAAAACCATAAAATATAAATACAAATTTAAAATTTACAAGTCATCCCACAATATGGGAACAAAATTTTAAATTCCTTTTGAATTTAGAAAAATGAAAAGATGGATATTTAAAAAATTCTCGAGAATATATATTCTATACGCAAGGAAATATAAATAGATATAATTATGCAAATTATCTTTCTATGATTTTATTATCTATACCAGATATGATAACTAATTTAAATCTCAACATTAATGAATTTAAATGAGGCTTTCACATAATATTTAATTTAAACATATATTGTTTATTCAATGAATAAATGAAAATAATGTTAATAAATTAGTGATATCCAATGAAGATATGGTAACATTGTATAGAGGAAAATAAATTTAATTATCAACCTAGTTGATGATAATGATCATTTATTAGATTGGTCTGGCAGGGAGAAAAAACTAGTATATAGTGTAATAATAACAATTTTATAGTTAAAACATCAAATGAATCTTATGGTAATCTAATATATTATTCGAGTATGATAGTTCGAGGGTGGAAGGATGATTTTTCCAGACACCCCATGATGATGCCGTTAGAGTTGAAATTTGACTCAACTAAAAAATATTGAAAATTTTAATCAAAGGGAATTAATGGAGGATCTTTTTTAAGATAAGTATACATTTAGTATTTTCTTAGAGAAACATTGAAAATATCGAATAAGAAATCGAATATAAAATAATTGAAACAACCGTTTGTCATAGAATTGTGCAAAACAAAGATAATAGTTTAAAAACTTCTTGTTAAAATAAAACACAATTGTATAGGCCATGTTTGCCACTATAATTTTAGATAGATATGTGATAATTTGTTTTTTAGTCCTATTTTTGTGTGAGATACAATATAAAAAATTAAATTTATTCAGAATCAAACAAAGGCTAATTTAACATTGTATAAATAATATGTTTTCTAATAATGAAGACCCCTTGAGTTTTATGCTGCAAAAATTCTATTATGCATTCATCTTCTAGATTAGTAGATACGTAACTAAAAAATAATGAATATTATTACATATATATATATGTCACATTGTGATCATGAAAGCTCTATTTAATTTCATCTTTGGGTTATAATTTCTATTATGATATGAAACAATTAAAAGCATTTTTTGTGACACCCGATACTTTTATAAAAAATATTAAGTTTTTATTTTATATAAATCATCAAAGGAATATTTCACTACACACAACACCTTCTTGGTTTTCTTTACACGCAATCACGACCTTCCTCGATAGCTTGCGTCATATGCAATACCGAGTTTCACTAAACAACAATATGCTATTAAAATATTATTAAAACTAGCTGTTATGAATATTAATACCCACTTTTTGAAATTTTGTAAATTGTATTTTTCAAAATAGACTTTATTTTTGGATTCGGAATATCGAAATTGTCCTAGGGTGAAATTTTGGTATTTTTTTGAAAACATTCAATTTTTGATGAATAGTGAAAACACTGGGTTACTATTTAAAAACCGAATTTTTATTTAAATAATTATTTATTTTATTAAAATTTATTTTAGGTCAAAATTGATACATAATTCACATATATGTTCAATGCAATTAATTGGAGTAATTTTATAATAATTTTTGATATATAAAAATTTTATTGAACTTTTCACCGTCTTTTACCCACCTCCTAGGAGAATTTGCAAATTTACAAACAAAATTAATTTTACTGCTTTTGTGAGTAGAATTTCAAAAATTCTAGAGACACGGTTGATGTTAGTAAGTAAAATTTGGTTCAATGAGATGAAAATAATATTTGGTGAATAGAAACCTTTTACTTTTATTTACCAAGGTTAAAAGTAAATAGGGTAATTAAGGGTAAAAATGATATTATTATTACCATAACACGTGTCCTAATTATATTGGATAAGTGTAATTAGACCAAAAACAACATTTGGGATAAAATATTACCCTTTAGGTCCACTTGGATTAGATTAGGACATTTAATAATATTTTATTTAAAGAATAGTTAAAATAGTTAAAATCAACGTTTAATAACTAAAACATTTTTAATATAGGGTCATACAGAAGATAAATTAGACTATAAATATTAATTAGAAATATAAAAATATTTTCTACATAATGGTATTTTAATTTTAATTTTTAAAATTTAAATAATTTAATATATTTATGACACAATGATGATGCAGTAATTATATTATTAATGAAATATTGACATAAATGATGTTATAAATACCCATATAAATGTAATTTGAGACTTTTTATGAATTACAATAATTTTCCAAGTTAATATGACATGTTATTATTGATTTAATTAACGTTTTTCGAACTAATCTTTCTGTTATGATTTTCACAAAAATCAATTACCAAATAGTGTATAAATTGACCTTAAATAGTTTTTAAAACAAATATTATATTATTAATTGTTATTTTATTCCTAAAAATATAAGGATCGGAAAAATGACTTAGATAAGGTTATATATATTAATAATAAACAACTTGGGGTTCTTTTGCCTTGTTATATTAAGTTTATTAACCTTATAGTGTAAGAAAACAAGAAGACACGGTAAAAGTTAAATTATCTAACTTAAAGTTAAATCTAAATGATAAGGTTAAAATAGAACTCTAAATTTGTATAAATTTTATTTTATGAGAGGATTTTAACCCATATCTACCTTAGATTCTAAATAAATCAATTTGGAGCTATTAAAAATGGAATATGACTTTATAATAAAATAATATTTTTAGTTTTTCCTAAGGTGCCCCTCTCCTCCCTTATAAAAGGGCACCTCTTCCCTCTCTTCTTCACTCCACATTGCGCCTTCAACTCAGTAATCCCCTCCAAAATTCTCTTCTCCACTTCCCTAGAAACATCCTATAGGTCCTGGTTTTCTTCAATGACCAATTTTAGTGCCCTAAAAGGAGGTCTCAAAGAGGCGCTTCAAAGAAGAGGTAATGTCCGTTACATATTCTTTCAACTCAATTTTTTTTCCACTTCTTCTTCTTTAGTTGTTTCATTATTAAGTAATTACATAAGTATCACTAATATAATGATATGTCATTATAAGTATTAAACAACACTATTTCACTATCTATCCATCCTACGGAAAATGAAATCACCGCCCATGCATACGTACGGAATACTGTCTCCACGCTGTGGTGTAATATATTTTCCTCTACAACCTTACTTGGATGTGTATAATGGTGAAAATAAAAAACTATATATGATTATTTTAATGTGGTATTGATTATGAAATAGTATACATACACTCCAATACAATTCGACGATCATGGGAACGATATCATCGCTCATGCGTACGTACGAAATACCATCTCCACGATGTGATGTGACTCGTTCAACATGATCTTCATTCCATAATGATTATATAAATAAATTGAATGAATAAATATTATTTATATTAAACTTATACCATTCTGGAAATGAGGTATCAATAACATAAAGATATGAATAATAATTTATTCGACAAAACATGCATAATAACGAAAAGTAATAAACACCCGAATAACAAGTAACAATGAAATATTACAAATAAGAATCTAATAATATGACCATATATGATATCATAACAATGAGTATGATTCTGGAAAAAGTCAATGACATTATTTAAATTATTATACATGTGGTTCAGACACTTATGAAGGAAATCGGACCTAAGGTAATGGACAATCTCGCAATCTCAACTTTTATCCGAGATTGTTTGTACTTCAGAATTTACTGGGGAATATTTATCATCCATATCCATGTTTCCTCAATATGTAATATTATTTCTATCCAACTATAATTGTTTAAATTCAATTTTACCCTTCAGTGAGTTTTTAGTAAAAGATATGAAAGGAAACATTTGACATTTTTCGTACAAGGTACTTTTTGACTTTTTTTAGCCAATGTACTAGAAGAATGTTTTTTTAACTTATACGGACTGAATGGATTTTTAGAACATTATTTCAATGAATCTTCCTTTAAAATTTTTCAAGTTTATTTTTAATAAACTTCTTTTAGAATAAAATTATATGACATGTTAAGAAAGGAAAATGTTTTTGATGTAGAAAGGATATTTTCCTCATGAATGGAGTTCAAGTGTTTTATCAAAATTATTTTCCATATAAAATAATATAGGGTTCTGTTTCTATCCCTATTTTTAAATTTTTTTGATTATGTTATGATGGAATTATTTTTATGATGTCCTTTTATCTTATATAGATTGTGTTGTGATTGCATGATGATTAAGAATCCCATTTTTTACATGGGTTATGCTATGATGTTTGATTTATGATTTTGTGGCACACATAAGAATGGTTTCATTATGAGATGGGTGGTACTTATACTCCCTCCAATTCTTTGGGTAAAAATTTATATCTCATGAGATAGAGATTGTAGGAACGGCAGGTTAAACCGGTTCAGTGAAACAGGACAGGAACGAGGAGTGAACTCAGGTCAGAAATGGACTTTGTCCACTAATATTGTCTTGGATATGTGTCTTGACTACTAAGAAATGATTATCTATGATTATGTATGTATGCCACAAAGTTTCATATTTTAAATTATGATTATTGGGATTACATTTCACTACTATGATTTATCCCATGTTATGAAATTATGATCTCTTTTGCAGGTTATGATTTCCAAAATGATATGTTCTTATGAATATGATGTGATTGATATTTCTTTTGATTACCCTTACTGAGCATTTGAGATCACCCTTTTGTATGTTTTCTATTCCCCAGGTCAAGAAGAAGGTTATTAAGTAGGATATGCCAAAAACGGACTCTAGACATGATGAAATAAATGAGAGACAACGTAGATAATTTATGAACCATTTTTTTATGTTTCCCAGTTTTGAAAGACACTATACCTATACGGTCCTTTCATGGTTTTGTTATATGTTGTAATAAGCGTACTTCAATTTTGATGTACTAACAATGTATGTAAAGTATGGGTCATTATAGTTGGTATTAGAGGAATGGTATAGTCAACCTTTGGAAACTAGGAAGTGAAAGACATAGTAAGAACCCTAAAGATATATCTATGCACAGAACACAATATTAGTGTTTTAGAAATGGCCATGAATAACCTATGATAAGACCTTAAGTGTAGATGTTTATTCTTGATTATATGGTTTTCCTATTATAATTAGTGTTTCTCACACTATTCTCTTAGGTTTTAGTCAATGGATGGAACTCAAAGGAACCATGTTAATGTGGAATGCGACGGGCAATGCAATGATTGTCCCCCTGAGCAACCAAACATTACAAGAGCTAGAATGAAAAATCTTGTAGCCATGCTCACACAACATTCTCAAGCTATGAATCATGAAGGACTTCCAAATGAGAAAAAGAAGGAGCAACATGTTATTGAATCCTTCATGAGGCTGCATCCACCTTCATTCAGCGGGTTTACTAATCCATTAGTCACTGAACAATGGATCAGTACTACTGAAAGTATATTTTCAGTTCTTCAATGTTCTGAACATGATATAGTCATCTTAGCAGATTATCGTTTGGTAGGTGAAGCTGACCAATGGTGGAATCTTATCAAGAATACGAGGAAGATAGATGAAATTGAGTCCATGGAATGGGACGAGTTCAAAAACATATTTTTCAATAAGCACTTCCCTTATATTCTTCGAAAAAATATGGAGAATGAGTTTCTTGAAATAAAGCAAAAGGATGATGAATCTATTGGTACCTATGAATAAAATTTTACAAGACTTGCAAGGTACGCTTATGGTATTATTATCCAACCTGTGAGTAAGATCGATTGATTCTTTAGTGGCTTAAAACCAAGTCTTAGAAGGGATTTAGCCATAAGGGACTTCAATAGTTACGAGGAAATTTTTCTATGTTGTCTCAAGGTTGAGATGGAGATTGGAGTAACCCATATGTCATATGGGTTTGATAAGAAGAGGAAAATGGAATTCAAAGGAAAATCTAAAGATCACACTGCAAAGAAGTTGGGTTTTCCCTTATGATCATTGTGTGGAAATAAACATGGAGGGAGTTGTCTTAAAGGGACAAGTAAATGTTTCAAATGTGGAAAGGAAGGTCCTCGGGCATTTGAATGCTGCAATGATGGGAAGAAGATGTCTAGTGATGAAAACAAAGAAAAGGCTACACAGAGTGCACCTTCTACACTTCAATGTTACAAGTGTAAGGAAATGGGGAATTATGCGAATCAATGCCCTAATCCAAGGGTTCTTGATGATGATCGAAGTCAACAAACTCTTAAGGCTAAAGACAAAGGAAAGTCACGTGCAATTTCTATCAGAGATGTGGAGTACAATAATGAAGTGGTGAAAGGTACACTTTCCATCCACTCTAATGTAACAAATGTTTTATTTGATTCTGGATCCACCCACTCTTTTATTTCTGAAGAATGTTCTAAGGGTATCACCGTATTACCTCAACAAATAGATGTTGTGTTAGCTGTGACAACCCCTAATGGCAAAATAGTCGCATCAAAAGGTTATAATTCTTCTCCGATTGAAGTTTGTGGGAAATTGCTTCCTACAAATCTTTTGATCCTTCCTATAGTGGAATTTTATGTGATTATTTTCATCAATTGGATTTCTCTATATGGAGCTCATATAAATTTCCAAAGAAGGGAAGTCACATTTCATATTCTAGATCAATCTATAATCATCTATCGATGTAAGGATGAACATAACCTTCCTGTGGAAATTTCGTCCAACTTATGGGTCTTGATTCGACTAAATGAAGGTTATTTATCTCAAATGGTTGGTGAGAAACTCATGACTAAGAATATGCCCATTACATGGGAGTTTGACGATGTCTTTCCGGAGGAATTACCGGGTCTTCCACCAAATCGTGATGTTGAGTTTTCAATAGAACTCGTACAAGGTGCTTTACCTATTTCAAAGACACCTTATAGAATGGCTCCAATTGAGTTATAGGAATTGAAGAAGAAACTCAAAGAGAATCATGATAAGGCATTCATACGCCCTAGTGTGTCACCTTGGGGAGAACCTGTTCTGTTTGTTAAGAAGAAAGATGGATCAATGAGACTCTGTATTGATTATCGAGAACTAAACAAGATCACTATCAATAACAAATATCCTCTCCCACGCATTGATGACTTATTTGACCAACTACACGGAGCTCAATACCTTTCGAATATTGATCTTCATTCAGGGTATCATCAATTAAGGGTCAAAAGGGAGGATATACCAAATATGGCTTTCCGTACAAGGTATAGACACTATGAATTTATAGTGATTCCATTTGGTCTTACTAATGCCCCTGATATCTTCATGGATCTGATGAATAGAGTCTATAGAGACTATCTTGATCACTTTTTCGAAGTCTTTATAGATGATATTCTTGTATATTGAAAGTGTAAGGAAGATCATGAAGATCACTTGAGAATTATATTTAAGACCCTAAGAAAGGAGAAGCTTTATGACAAATTTACCAAGTGTGAATTTTGGCTTAAAAAACTTGCATTTTTGGGTCACATAATCTCAAAAGAGGGGTTATCTGTGGATCCAGCAAAAACAGACGATATTGAAAGATGGTCGAGACCAACAACAGTAACTGAGATCTGAAGTTTTCTTAGTTTGGCTGGTTATTATCTGCTTTTTGTGAAAGATTTTTCATGATTATCTAATCCACTGACTAGGTTGACTCGAAAAGGAGTTATGTTCTTGTGTAAAGAAGAATGTGAAGAGAATTTCAAGGAGTTAAAAAGATGGTTATCCAGTGCACCTGTGATCACACATCCTTGTAGTGGAGAAAGGATTGTGATCTACAGTGATGCATCCAATAAGTGGCTGGGGTGTGTTCTTATGCAAAATGATATGGGGATATCTTATGCCTCATGATATTTGAAAATCCATGAGAAAAATTACCAAAATCAGGATTTGGAGTTAGCTACGGTAATCTTTGCATTAATGATTTGGAGGCATTATCTTTATGGAGAAAGGTGAGAAATTTATATTTATCACAAATGTTTAAAGTATATTCTCACACAAAAGGAGCTGAATATGCGCCAAAGAAGATGGTTAGAGCTGATTAAGGATTACGACTACTCAATTCATTACCACCTTGGGAAAGAAAACAAGGTGGCGAATGCATTACGTCGACATGACCATGCTAGCTTATCCATGATGAGGATAACAAAAGATCCAATATTTATGGATTTACAAAGGATGGATCTTGGAATTATATTGAATTGGGAGAAATCGTATCTTTCTCAAATGAATGTTCAACCATCTATACATGTGAATATTAAAGAGGCACAAAAAGAAGATGTCGAGTTACAAAAGAAGGTGAGAAATGTTCCTGAATTCAACCTTGATTGTGATGGGATAATAAAGTTCCGGAATAGAGGTTGTGTTCTTCCCATCCCCGAATTAATGGAGCTGCTGGATGAGGCTCATAGTTGTTCATTCTCTATTCATCCTAGAAGCGCAAAGATGTATAGGGACCTGAAAGAGTACTTCTGGTGGGATGGCATGAAATGTGATGTTGCTGAATATGTCTCTCAATGCTTTTTTTGTCAGCAAGTTAAAGCTGAGAGATAGAAGTCTAAGGGGATGTTGCAACCATTATCCATACCATAATGGAAATGGGAAAACATCACTATGGACTTTGTCACTGGACTTCCTAAAACATCCAAAGGCAATAATGCTATCTGGGTCGTAGTTGGTCGTCTTACAAAGTCTGCACACTTTATTGATATTAGAGAGGATTTCTCTCTAGATCAGCTTGCTAGGATATATGTAAAGGACATGGTAAGATTGCATGGAGTACCACATTATATTATATCTGATCGGGATCCGAGGTTTACCTCAAAGTTCTAGCGAAGACTTCAGCATACTCTGGATAAAGAGTTGAGTTTCAGCACTGCTTATCATCCTCAAACAGATGGGCAGTCAGAGAGGATGATTCAAACTCTAGAAGATATGTTGAGAGCTTCCTCTATGGATTTAAAAGGTGGTTAGGATCAACACCTCCCTTTGGTGTAATTTTCTTATAATAATAGATTTCACTCCAGTATTTAGATGGATCCTTATGATGCTCTATATGGAATGAAATACAGGACTACAACTTGATGGGATGAAGTTGGGGAAAGAAAGCTATTAGGAACTTTTCTTGTTGATGAGATGGCAGAAAAGGTTCGATCTATTCAACAACACATAAGTGTAGTTTAGAGTCGACAAAAAAGATATGCCGACAAACAAATAAAAGACTTAGAGTTTGAAGTGGGTGATAAAGTGGTCTTACGAAGTTGTACTATTGGAACAAGATCTTTCTTATGAAGAACAGCCGATAGAGATTCTTGATCGTAGTGAAAAAGTCCTACGGAACAAGACCACTCGCTTAGTGAAAGTTTTATAGAGGAACCACCAATTAGAAGAAGCTACATGGGAGCTTGAGGATATGAGGAGGGAGAGGTATCCTCATCTGTTTGTTACAACGTGACGAATTTCAAGGGAAAAATTCATTTTAAGGGGGGTAGAATGTAACACCCGAGACTTTTATAAGAAATATTTTGTTTTTTATTTTATATAAATCATCAAAGAAATAATTCACTACACACAACTCTATCTTGTATTGCTTTATACGCAATCACGACCTTCCTCGAAAGCTTGCATCGTACGCAATACCGAGTTTCACACAACAATGATATGCTATTAAAATATTATTAAAAATAGCTGTTATGAATAGTAATACCAACTTTTTGAAATTTTGTAAATTTTAGTTTTCAAAATGGACTTCATTTTTGGATTTGTAATATCGAAATTAGCCTAGGGTGAAATTTTGGTATTTTTCTGAAAACATTCAATTTTTGATGAATAGTGAAAACACTGGGTTACTATTTAAAAACTAACTTTTTATTTAAATAATTATTATTATTATTTAAATTTATTTTAGGTCAAAATTGATACATATTACCTATATAATTTCAATGCAATTCATTGGAGTCATTTTATAATAGTTTTAGATATATAAATATTTTATTGAACTTTTCACTCCCTTTTACCCACCTCCTAGGAGAATTTGCAAATTTACATAAAAATTAATTTTACCGCTTCTGTGAGTGGAATTTCAAAAATCCGAGAGACACGGTTGATTTTAGTAAGTATAATTTGGTTCAATGAGATGAAAATAATTTTTTGGTGAATAGTAACTTTTTACATTTATTTACTACGGTTAAAAGTAAATACAATAATTAAGGGTAAAAATGGTATTATTATTACCCTAAAAATGTCTTAATTCTATTGGATTAGAGTAATTCAACCAAAAACAACATTAGGGATAAAATATTACCCTTTAGGTCCACTTGGATTAAATTAGGATATTTAATATTATTTTATTTAAAGAATAGTTAAAATAGTTAAAATCAAAGTTTAATAACTAAATTTTTTTAATATAGGGTTATACATAAGATAAATTCGACTATAAATATTTATTAGAAAGATCAAAACTATTTTCTAAAGAATGGACTTTTATTTGTAATATTTACACTTTAAATAATTTAATTTATTTATGACACAATGATGATGCAGTAATTATATTGTTAATGAAATATTGACATAATTGATGTTATAAATACCCAAATAAATGTAATTTGAGACTTTTTTGAATTCCAATAATTTTCTATGTTAATATGACATGTTATTATTGATTTAATTAACATTTTTAGAACTAATCATTCTGTTATTATTTTCACAAAAATCAATTACCAAATAGTGTCAAAATTGACATAGAATAGTTTTTAAAACAAATATTATATTATTAATTGTTATTTTATTCCTAAAAATCTAATGTTTGGCCAAATGACGTAGACAAGGTTATATATGTTAATAATAAACAACTTGGGGTTCGTTTGGATTGTTATAGTAAATTTATTAACCTTATAGTGTAAGAAAACAAGAAGACACGGTAAAAATTTAATTATCTAAATTAATGTTAAATCTAAATGATAAGGATAAAATAGAACCCTAAACTTTTCTAGATTATATTGGATGAGATTATTTCGACCCATCCCCACCTTATCTTTTAAATAAAAAAATTTGGAGCTATTAAAAACCGAATATAACTTTATAATAAAATAATATTTTTAGTTTTTCCTAAGGTGCCCCTCTCCCCCCTTATAAAAGGTCACCTCCTCCCTCTCTTCCTCACACCACATTGAGGCTTTAAGCTCGAAAAACCCCTGACAAATTCTGTTCTACACTTCCCTAGAAACATCCTAGGGGTCCTGGTCTTTTTCAAAGACCAATTTTACTGCCCTAAAAGAAGGATTCAAAGAGGCGCTTCAAAGAAGAGGTAATGTCCGTTACCGATTCATTCAACTTTATTTCTTCATCCACTTATTCTCCTTTAGTTGTTTCATTATGTAGTAATAACATCAGTATAACTCATATACTGATATGTTATTATAAGTATGAAACAACCCTATTTCACCATCTATCCATCCTACGGAAAACAAAATCATCGCGCGTGCGTACGTACGGAATACCATCTCCACGCTGTGGTGTAATATATTTTCCACCACCACCTTACTTGGATGGGTATAATGGTGAAAATAAATAACTACATATGATTATATAAAGTGTTACTGATTCTAAAATAGTATACATACAATCCAATACAATTCCATGATCATGGGAACGATATCATCGCTCGTACGTACGTACGGAATACCGTCTCCACAATGTGATACAGCTCGTTCTACATGATCATCATTGCATAATGATTATATAAATGAATTGAATGAATAAATATGATATATAGTACACTAATACCATTCTGGAAATGAGGTATCTATAACCTAAGTTGAAGAATAATAATTTATTCGACAAAACACGCATAAGAACAAAAAGTAATAAACACCCGAATAACAAGTAGCAATGAAATATTACTAATAAGAAGCTAATAATATGACCATATATGATATCATAATAATGAGTATGATTCTATAAAAAGTAAATGAAATTATTTATATCATTATACAGGAGGTTCGGACACTTACGAAGAAAATCGGACCTAAGGTAAGGGACAATCTCGCAATCTCAATTTTTATCCGATATTTTTTTAACTTCAGAATTTACTGGGAAATATTTATCATCGACATCCATGTTTCCTCAATATGTAATATTATTTCTACCCTACTAAAATTGTTTAAATCCAATTTTACCCTTCTGTGAGTTTTTAGTAAAAGATATGAAAGGAATATTTTGTCATTTTTCCTACGAGGTACTTTTTGACTTTTCCAGCCAAAGTATGAGTAGAATGCTTTTTAACTTATACGGACTGAATGGATTTTTAGAACATTATTTCCATGAGGCTTCCTTTAAAAGTTTTCATGTTTATTTTTAATCAACCTAGTTTAGTTTAAAAATATATGACATGTCGAGAAAGGAAAAAAAATTTGATGTAGAAAGGATATTTTCCTCAAGAATAGAGTTCAAGTGTTTTATCAAAATTATTTTCCATATAAGATAATATATGGTTCTGTTTCTATCCCTATTTTTACATTTTTTTATTATGTTATGATGGAATTATTTTTATGATGTCTTTTTATCTTATATGGATTCTTTTATGATGGTATGATGATTAAGAATCCCATTTTTTCATGGGTTATGCTATAATGTATGATTTATGATTTTGTGGAACACATAATAATGGTTTTATAATGAGATGTGTGGGACCTATATCTCCTTCAAATGCATTGGGTAAAGATTTATATCTCATTATATAGACATGGCTGGAACGACAGGTTAAATGGGTTCTGTGAAACAGGACTGGAATGAGGAGTGAACTCGGTTCAGAAATGGACTTTGTCCGCTAAGATAGTATTGGCTATGAGTCTTTAACACTAAGAAATGATTCTCTATGATTATGTGTGTATGCCAAAAAGTTTCATGTTTTATGTTATGATTATTGGGATTACATTTCACTACTATGATTTACCCCATGTTATGAAATTATGAACTCTTTTAAAGGTTAAGATTTCCAAAATGATATGTTCTTATGAATATGATGTGATTGATATTTCTTTTGTTTACCCTTACTGAGCATTTGAGCTCACCCTTTTCTATGTTTTCTTTTTACCAGGTCAGGAAGAAGGTTATTAAGTAGGATATGCCAAAAAGGGACTCTAGACATGATGAAATAAATAGGGGACAACGTAGATGATTTATGAACCAGTTGTTTATGTTTCCGAGTTTCTAAAGACACTATACCTATACGGTCCTTTCATGGTTTTGTTATATGTTGTAATAAGTGTACTTCAATTTTGAAGTACTAACAATGTATGTAAATTATGGGTCATTATATTTTTCCTGTTATTTAATTGAGTAAATATCAATAAGAACCACATATTTCATTATGTCTTTATATTGTTGAATTACATTGTCATATGTACTTTAGTTAGTTTCCAATTTGGAATTTTAAATTAGTACATAATATCTTAAAAGGATTTAATATTACACTATTTTTTTTCTACAAATACAAGGTAAAATTTTGAATGAAACATGAGAATGACTAAATAATTATATAGATATATGTTATTGGATAATTGTTTTGGTAGAATGTCATATGGAATGGATATATATAACATCTAAAATAAATATAATAATAATTTTTTGATTTTTAGTTTATTTTGAGTTAAAGAAATGGTGATAGGGAGATAATTGTTTTTGACACATGTACAAGGTTAAATAATCATTTAATAAAAACATATATATACAATATATTTTTTGAAAAAGATAGAATATTTAGTTTCGTACATGAATAAATTACTATGTAGGATAATTATGTATTTCATGTACTTTGATTAAAATTTAGTTCCAGTTTACATTATTTTATAACTAATCATATATTCTTTGAAAGGATTTACATGCTTGGTCATAGTGGAAAGTTGAATAATAATATTGATGAAATTTACAAACAAAAATTTAAATTAAAACAAAATATATAATAACTAAACAATTTTTAAATACCCAAATATGGACTTACTAATTCTAAACTAGTATTTGAAGTTATTTTCAAGTGTTTTTAAATATATTTCTTCATTTTTTGATTAAATTGCTATAAATCTCTATCATTGGAATCATAAATTATTCATTTATATTCAATTTTTCTTTTAACATTTTCGTAACAAATATACTTTTTAAATAGACTAAAGGAAATATAAATACCTCAATTGATTTAGGAATATATTATTAAAATTTATATAGTCATACTAATAATCATGACATATGATGTTAAATAAGTTTCATCCAAAAAATCTCATATATCATTGATGGATATATCATTTTCCAAAGATAATAAATCTTTTAATTTTGATAGATGAATTTTTTTATATATACTACTTTATTGAGGATGGTTCAATCATATATTTATTTTTTAATAATGATTTTCTAATTTTTATATATTCATATTTTTATTTCTGAATATCAAATTGATGGTGAAATGACTTCCTGATGAAAATTTATTTGAGAGACATGAGATATATTGAAAACAAATGTAACAAGAAATATTTATTCTATTTCAAATAATGGATTTTATTTGAAATAATTTAATATTGTATTTTTAAAATGATTTCAAGTATTTTTGTTAATATTTAATTTATAATCCTGAATTATTTTTATCTATTTTGACGTTTATGAAAGACCACAACATAAAACTATATTAAAATTAATATTATAATAATTTGGATATAATTAATATCGGTTTTGATAAAGTTATTTTGATGATGATATTTTATCATAGTGAGAAACCCTATGGTGATTGAATGTTATATGAAAATGGTATTAGAACATGTTTGGGGAATTAAATCATGGGAAATGCTTTCATTTTGAGGTAGGATGGTTTTTAAAATGATATAGAAGAACTATAAACCAAGAATCGGTCTCTAGGGTAGTTAATATTGATAATAATAATTTTAAAATAACTTTTTCAATATAAGTGTTTCATGAAATAAATGGTTCAAATGGAGTTTTTTGGTTTTGATGGAAAAATCAATCATAAGGGTGTATTATCACTCATCTGTTAGGATCATTTATTTTTTGAAGACATATTTCTTATTTAAATGAATAAAATTATTTTCTTTATTTGATTAACATAATGATGTGATTTTATATCAATAAATGACTATTATTTGTTTCCAAATTTTTTGAATCGTTCCATTAACATGATAATATTAAAATTCCATATGAAAAATTGAACATTATGCGACTTTAATGATGTCCTAACATGTAATACATTAATAAAACCTTTATGTATTTATTAGTTTTCATATATAAATTGTTATTCATGACCTATTAAAAAGATAATGATTATTTTTCATTAATTTTGAACAATAAATTCTAAAAATAATGAGTTGTATGATATAGTTTAATTAGATATCCAATGAAGTAGTTAAAAAAATATTAAATTTCTATGGAGGATCGGTAGATATATTTTTATATCATTTATATTATTTCTATTTACAATAACACTAATTTTATTTTTTCCATTAAAACTATTTGTAAAAATATTTTATAGATTCTATTTTTTAAAAGATGATTTTTATATAGGATTTGAGTTAATATTAGAGGGAAATCATCCCCTCAAATTTTACATTCTATTCCAAGACAATTGTTCCCACACTATGGTTAGAATACAGTGTTATCAAGGCCATGTGAATGAATATATTTGGTCACACGGGCTATATTAAATGTAGGAAGAAATAAATACCAATACATAATTATTATTTAGTAATAATTTTGGTTTTTTAAAATCATATAATGATCTAATGAGTATGAATATGTTTAGTAATAATCATAACAAAAATTATTCGAATCTATGTTTTTATACAAGGTTTTAGGGGTGTTTTTAAAGATGGTTTACAATTATTATTCAATAAAAAATCATGTCATGGAAGATAGTTAACAAGAAAATGAAATTAATAATGTTTTTCATATAAAAACCCAGTTTTGAACATTTTAAAAATGAATCCATTAAATTTTAAAAAACTATTCTAATTGTCTTCCCCTTATTTTATAGAAGTAAACACCAAGGAAAAAGCATGTTTTTGTAATAATTATGATTACGAATTATATCAAATTTAGGAATGATATTATAAGGAAGAAATACAAATAGGGGATACTTTTCAATGATGATATTTATATTGTATAAGAGGAGAGTAATGTTATTTTTACTTTTGAACTAAATTAACAATATAATGGTTGTATTAACTATGCTATATTTATTTGTGTAGGATTCCATGAAATTCAAATGGACACTATGAAATTGTGTTATAATTTATATTATCATGTTACGTGATAAAATATGAAACAATGACTTTGTCATACTCAAAATTCTATCATAATCCATTACACATAAAATTATGTTGAGTTTGAAGATTTTCTCTACCTCATAAAATGTTTAAATGATATATAATAAATGAAAATTTTAAATATGGTGTTCCAAATGAGAATATATAGATCAATTTTTTAAAATTTTCACTCAATGTTTTTCAACCATTTATGATTCTTAGTGCTTATGTAAATTAGTTCAATAATTATATATGTGGTTTCATTCAATTCTGCTGATGGGACTATGAAAAATTCCCAGAAAAAACATTCTAAATCTATTTTTACTCTTATCTTTTTAAATAGAGTGTTTTAATAAACCCTAGAATAGGGGAGATAAATCCAATTCATCAATAGATTCATGTAATATATAGAAACCATATAGGTGATGAGGTTTTTATAAAATTTTTATTGATGTTTATTAAACTCATGTTGATGATATGGTTCAAAGAGGAAGAGGTATACTTTAATTTCATTATTCCTTAATTCAATAAAAACATATATAAGTCTATATGGTTTTAAGGTCACTTTTATTTTTTAAAATCATTGGATTAATTATTATCCCCCTAGATACCCAGAACAATTTTAATAATTAATCTTCAAATTTTTTTTGTATGGTGCTCCAAAATTATTTCCTTCTTTGATAACGAGATAAAGTTTCTTCAATAGTGTCCAGGGATACATAAATGATACTTTTGTCCCAATAATTATCATGTTTTGAAAATCTACAGTTATGGGGACCATCTATAACTTTTTAGAAAATAATTTTTCAATGCCTTCATTCATTTCATTAAATATATTTTTATTTAATTGAATGAAATACATATTACATATAAATGCATCCTTATGAATAGTAAACCCTTCTATAGTTTCACCAATCTTACTTGATATCATTATGAATTAATGAATATACTAGTATTATTATTTATATTATAATTTGAAATTATATATAACACCATAATATTTTATTAATTTCATTTTAATGATAAATAATGATGAATAATAACATGTTTTATATTGATAAATTTTTATTGTAGAAAATAATAACATTTAGAAAATTTATTTCCGTGAAAAATAATATTTGAAAAAATAATGCATGGATTTGAAAGATTTTAAAAGATCCAGTTTATTTTCCATCTTAAGGATTTTTTATTCAAATTAAAATAATTTTGTTTTATATAAATAAAATATATTATAAATACCAATAGGTTAATTGACTTTGGGTTTTTCATTAAATTTTATCTGATAATATAATAATTAGAAGGGTTACCCTTGATTACTATAAGTACATATATAAATGTGATTATGGTAATACATATTATATTTTTATTATAATTGAATAAATCACCATCGGTGATGTTTAAAATGTTTGTCAATTGTTTGTTTAAATGGTATAATTAATGTGAAGACATGTTAATTCATCTATAAAAGTAAATTGTAATTATTATTATAGTGATTTAAAATGAAAATGACTATTATTTAAGATCACTCATATTGAATTTATAATAAGAACATTATTAAACACACCTTTGGTGGATTAAAAGTATAAACATTATTTTGAATAAATTAATAATGACACCTTATATTGATTGAAACCAATATTTTATGATTGATATTGAACTATGGTTAATTTATAATGAATTTATTTAAAAAAATATCTTAATATAATTTTATATCAATTGGTGGAGTGATATTTTAGTGATTAGTTTATTTCAAGATTTAAATGTACATTAAAAAAAAATCTGGAGAATAAAACCAAAATAATGAGTGTATATTTATTTCAAAATATTACATATTAAAATTTAATTAATCATGGTTAAGTGATTTCTAAGGGTTAAGGATACCTTTTTTTATTTTATTTTTTACAATTTAGTAATTTTTGGAAAACCGAACTACTAATTAATATATCCCTCATCCAAGAAGAATTAATTTTAAACATTAACATATTAAATATGGGCTCCATACCAGAACATAAAAATGTTCTATCATATTAATTTGAATGTTTATAAGGGAGGACTGCAACTCCATTTTTTATCATATCCCATTATATAAAAAATATTTAGGGGTATTGATGGATGATTAAAACTCATTGGGATATGAAATATAAGTTGATCTAATTTTAATATTGTAGTATATTTTTGGTAATAGTAATGAAACCTATAAAAAATTTTGCGATTTAATATATTTTAGATACTCAAATATTATTTTTTATAGTTCCAATGGGTTTATTTATAAAATTTAATATAGTAGTTCATCAATCATAGATGTTAATATATGTTAGAGAAATTTTACCATAATGTAACTTGGATATACCAATGGTGTATCTTTATATAATGTGGAAATGAAAGTATTTATAAAAAAATCTACTACCTATAATCATCATTTCGTATAAAAATGTGAGTTCACCCATGGATATGGGTTGAACCAAGGATAAAATGTATTTAATTATTTATTATTTTATTTGTGGCTGAAGATAATATAAGTGAATCATTTTTTTTTGAAATTAGAAGTATAATAATTGATAAAGAAGTCATATGAATTTCTATATAGGTTGAGAAAATCATGCGTTAATTATGCATGAGGGGTTATATATATCAAATGAAACAATAAAATTATCATATACTATGGGATAAAAAATAGTCATGATAGCAGATAAAATATGTAATGGTTTTCACTAGATAATAATGTGATCGATTGAAATATTATAAAAACTACAACCCAAGGAATCTAGTTAAACACTTTATAAATTTTTATATTCACACTTCCCTAATATATTTCATATTTAATTTATTAATTACATAAACAAATATAAGTTTTTATATAGTATATTGATATATTCTTATTTTGGATGCATGGGCCCTGAAAAACGTTATTGTCATAGGATTATATCAATAAGTTCATTTTGCAACTTTACTTTAGGGAAGATAACCTTGAGATTTTTTTAGGATGAATATATTATTTTTGATAGGTTAAAAGAAATAAATATTTTCAATTGAGATGTCATATGATACTATATAAATTTTTTACATTGTTTACCCCATGGTGATCAGGATTTATGGTAGAGTTTCATAGTCATTGTCATTTTTAGATTTGGTATAGTGGAATTTTATTATAATGTGTTTTAAGGAATCATGTGGAAAGGTTGAGGTATAACCATAAAACATCCTAATAATGCATGATCCTTTCAATATTATAGGTTTTTATGTTTGTATTTAAATGTAATTCCCAATGTTCATATGATAAGAAGGTGATATTGGGACTAACTAATCAACATCAAGTTGACTGTCAATTATTAGATACAATTAAATAATAAGTGAATAATTTTTGTATTATTCAGGTTTTATTACCCAGGTATAAACAATGCATAAAATTAATCACAAACTAGGTTTAATTAAACTATTATCCTATGATTAGATGACAATTAGATTCATGTAATGATGATATATCATTTCATAAATAAAAAATATAAATATTGATTTATTTGTTATTGTAAATTTATTTAATAAATGAAAGGTCTTTGGATGCATTGGTTAATAACATTTAGAGGTAGTCACATATGACCTTTTAGGGATAATTCAATTATTTCATGCTAGGGATTCATCTAATAACGACAAAGCTTCAAACAAGGAACCAAGTTTATTTTGGTACTATAGAGAGGGAAAACATGATTATAAAAAATAGAACATAATTTTTTTCATCATAAATAATATAGAGACACTATTTAAAAAATATTAAAGTGTGTTATAAATTTTATTAGTGTATCATATATTTGATAATCAATTGTTGAAATTTAATATATTTAATACTATATGTTATGTGATTTTCGGAGGATATAGAATTGATAGGATATGTGAAATATTAGTTTTCCCTATTCATATTTATTTTATTATATATATATAATTTATATATATCATAGTTGGGAAACTTTTTTCATGTACCTAATCATGGATGAGATGGTGTGACATTGAATTTATGGGTAATGACTCAATTATTAGGTGGTAGATTCATATAATGGGATATAAATAAAACCCTTTTATAGATAATATTAATTCTACTCTTTTTTATTTTCTATTGACATTGTACGTTATTTTTGGAAGCTATGTGAATTATTAAAACATAATAAAATAATAGGATGACTTATTTTTCAAGGAGGCTCCTTTATTCCATTTCACTAATGATAAAAGAAGTCTAGTTTGGAATTTATAAAATGAACATTTATTTGGGTAATTAAAATAAATAAATTCATTAATTGAAATATTTTATATCATTTTTTAATAACTGATGTCATTAGGTATAAATGAACTAACAAAATACAACATCTTTGTGTAATTTGATAATTATTATTTTGAGAGTTAAATTAATAGATATATTTGAATTGAATAATAAAATAATTAAAATATAAATGGTATGGTTGATAAAAAAATAATTCAATTACATTATAATATTTAAAAGTTTACATTTTAAATTAATTTTATTTAATTATTTAATTTGCAATTTTTTTTATATTTTAACTTTTTTATTTTTATCTTAAAAAAAATCCCTTCAATTGATTTCCACTTACATTATATATCATTAAACATCTATTGTTATACCAATTTAAGAATATGTATTGTTTATATTTACTTAATATATTCCCTCTTTATTAAACCCATTTTATATCCCTACCCATATATCTCCCCTATGTGTCACCATCATAGACACCCAAAGAAACCAAAACACTTTATCAATGGTTCAACAAAGAAATGAATTTTATTTTTAATATTATCTAATTATTACACATTATTAAATGAAGGAATATATTATCAATGATGTCATTTTATCGATTTCAGATTTTTTAGGATTTCATATCTAGTGCTTTTTAATTGTAGAGTATCCCTCATTGAGTGGTAGTTTTTCTGTAACAATTCATACATGTCGATCAATAATACTTCAAGGTAGGTAACCCCAACCTTCCCTTCGGTTATTTCTATAATAATTTTTTGTGATAGTATTTTTTTTAAATGGATTTATTGGTTTCTTATTAAAATGATTTAATAGACATTTTTTTTAAAAAATTTAATTGATGGTAAATAATATTCACAGGTTTTGATAGATTTTAATTTTCTTTATATCGACCTTATTCCATATCCATTGGGATAATAATAATAATTTCAGTAGTTTGATCTATTTAAAAAATATTTTTATTTATGAAATATGGTAAAATATGAGATTCCATTGACATACATTATAGATATCTTATAATATTATTTAAAAAGATTTAATCTACAATCATGGGGTTTTCTAAGGAATATTAATTTTACATAGTGTTCTTTTAGTTTAAACTGATACAATGAACTAAAAATAATATATAGTATAATTTTTAATAATAAAATCATCCAAAAAATAGTTTTTTGTCTAAAATATGAATTTTAATAATGACATTGATATGGAATAAAATATAGATTTTTTTTTCAATTATATGTCGAATTTTTTATTTTAAATAATTTCATTTGAATGTTTTGTTTTAATTTTTGAATGTGGATTTTGATATATTATTCAATAAATAATATATTTTTGGGAAGATTAAATTTTATTTGTTCTTTTAAATATATAAATTTTTTACTATTCCCCACATATGCATTGATATATACCATGGAATAATATTTAATAAATGGGGAACATATTTTATTGATAAATTGAGTCATACACATGGATATCATGGGATTTATGTTCATAAAATGTTAGGTTTTTTAATTATTAACCATGTAAGTAATTTAGTAATCCTCATAAAAGTAGATAAATTAAATTTATATTATTCTACAATGAAATATAAACCTATAAAATTATGGGTTTTATGTTTTAATTAATGATATATTCAATTTTAATACTATAATTAGGGAGTATCAAGTATAGATACTGTGGATTAAAATTTCAAAATAAATATGATTATTAACATAAAATTAAATGTATTGTTTGAAAGTTTAATCTATTTATTACTTGGTTATAAATTATATCAAACTAAAGTCCCGAATTTTTGATGACTTGACTAAAATGGTTTGTTTTCCTCAATTCATAAATAGATCATTTATTTAAATGTACATGTTAAGAAGAGTTATACATCATACAATATAACCGTTATTTTTAAAATTACTAACAGTTCATTGAGATTGAATTTTGACCTATATATTGAAATACGTATCATGTGGCTTAGATGAAAATATCATATAATAATTTATATAAGGAAAAAAATTAGTTTCACACCCTATATGTTAACTCAGATACAATATTTTTACAACACCTATGTGATTACATAATTATTCATGTTATTTTTATTTAAATTATTAATCAATTTTAAATTATTAATTGATAAAATTAATACTTATTCCACCTTTATAAAATCACTTTCATTTTTTTAACTATTAGAGTAGTTTTTATGGCATGTGGGATTGCAGAAAGTATGTGAAACATATCATACACATAATAAAAAAATATATCCATTATCATATTAATGATGGATTCTATGAATTTTCAAAATACTAAAATATTGTACACCCTCCACTAAAGGTGGAACGACCACATCCCTAATTTTTGGATACTAGAGTATGCATTAATACATTTTTAAAAGATACAAAGAATCACATCTCTAATGTACAAATAGTTTAGTAGTTGTAGTAAACGGGATACATACATGATTACCATATTAAATTTCAATATATATGTTAAAACCAAAATTTTTCCCAAATAATAAAATTTTCCCCTCTATAATATCATGGAAAATCATTCACAGTAAACATCCTAGATTAATAATAAAGGAATATAATTAATGGTTGGCTAAAAGGATTAGAAATGGTTATGTACAATGGATGATATTGTTTACCAATAATCATTTTGAAAATGGAATGGTTAATAACTGAATAGATATGTTAGTTAAATAATTTGAATATGATGATTAGATATGAAATATTAAATGTTTTAAGTTAAATAATTGAAAACATGCAATTTAATCAATAAATTGGGATGGAATAAGTCCAAAGATAATATCATTGGGAAAATATCATGTATAATTATAATTTTATTTATAATGATGGAAATTATTAATTATTGGATGTCATGATCTCAGTCATTATGATACCTCTATTGTCATGTTCTTTCACATGATATTTTAAAACTAATGGACCATTATAAACCAGGAATCCATTTTACTAATTCTAGTGAACTAATTCTCTCATTAGACTACCAATGTATTTAAGGGATATCAATAACTGGCCCCTACATAAATATTATTATCTAATTTATTCCTTATATATCAGATAATCTATTAAATTCCTGAATCAATATTCCTTATCAACAAATATATGTATTTTTTGAAAAATATGGATTTTTAAATATTTGTGTCCCTAAAATAACTCTAAATGTAAGACACATAATTTAAAAATGATATATGGTTTAAGAAATAATCACATCCATGATAAAAATTATGGATATCTATGGTAAATGTAATGTATAGTGATCTTATTAAAGTGAATATTTCATGTAAAAGTTAATGTCTACAAAAATGATTCAAATAAGTTAATGTAAATTGTAAACAAATTTGAAATAACAAAAAACCATATATATAAACAATACCTATTATATTAATACAACATATCCCTATTAGAGTATGCATAAAATAAAGGGTTGTTTTCATTATTCAATATAAAATTTAAAAATATATTTAAACAACATCTTGATGAAAAATAAATTTCACATTGAAATTATTTCCCAAAATAAATATAAATAAATATTCTAAAATAGAAATATTTGAAAAAAAATTAATCATACAATATAAGATTTAAAACATCATGTATTTTTGGTGAGTATTAAATTCAATAAATGTGGTACATGATAAATAAAATATTCCTTTCACACATTCATGAAAGTAAAATCATGATTTTTTTTGAAAAATAAATAAAAAACATATTAATAATATTCCAAAATTTCATTAATGGTTACATATTTATAACAAATAATATAGATAATGTTAAATAAATTTGCTAAATAAATTTTTGAAAGAATTTTTTGGAAGAAAAATTATTTTCAACAGAAGGTAGATATAATGTTTTATTATTTAAAAAATATGTTCTTAATCATTTTATGTTCCAAAAATAGAATATGGTTAAATAAATAAATATTCATAAATAACTAGGGGATTATATAATTTAATGGGTTTATTATAAAATTATAATATAAATTCTTACTATTAATGTTTTTGTATAAAAAATGACAATTAAAAATTCGTTGTTAGACAAAAAAATAAAAATTAAAAACATTGAAGTGAGAATAAGAAATAATATTATTATTTTTATCATATGTTAAACCACATATAATAATTTGAAATATATCATAAGATACTAAAGAACTATTATGTACATAAAATAATAATTAAAAAACAATGAAGAAGTAATACAACCCTATGAAATGAAATTAGGTTATAAAATTATTTATCAAGTTGAAATATTCATGTAAATTCCCCTTCGATGAAATCATTTAAATTAAAAAATATAATAACAAAAATATTTTTTTAGGGTTTTACTAGAAAAAGGGGTATTATATACAATATAAATAAATTAGGCATGTAACATTAAAATATGTCCCATTGAAGGAAAATTCAGGAGAAGTCCCTTACCTCTTGTTTGGTTCTGGGTGAAAATTATTTAACCTTATATATAGTGTTTTTAATAATGTTACTAATTCACCTCATATTCATAATAATAATTTTAATATAATATACCATCATGTTATAATATTTTATTATTTATATTGTTTTGGGTCTTAACTGCCTTGCTTTCTCATGTGTGCCTATCATGAATGTTTCAAATCATGTGTATAGTATAATGATACATTATAAATATAATTAAATTAAAGTTATTAATATAATATTTACTCATTATTTATATTTTTAGAATCATTCTTGATTTTCGGAAATGGGAAATGAAACCCATTGCTTCATGGAGAGGGTTGGTCGTACGTACAGACAGGTGATGATATCATTACACTAATGAGTGTATGTGTAAGAAGTGGGTTATATAGTAATATTATAGAATCAATAAAATTTTATATATATATATGATATATATATTTAAATTTTCCACAGTAGCATTTATGTAAGGCTTGTGCAAAAAATGATTCACATCACTGTGCGAGATGGTATTCCATTTTACACCTGAGCGACATTATCTTATTTTAAATGGAATGGAAAGTAATAAGTTATATGTGATATTTTAAATAAATAATTATAATAATATATTTAATATCATATAAATGTGATTAAAACATTATTCTATCAATCATTAAATTGTGGATATTGAACATGATTTACATAAGTTCGCTAGGCGGTTGTCCACTGTAGACATGAATAATGATTTCCTAATCAATTTTATGGAAGGGGAGATGTATATATGTTATGACTATAAAATATTTAAATCGGATTATAATTAATATAATTATTTTATAATGTAATCATAATTTAATATGTTTTTATGGAGGTGGAAAAAGAACCAAAACAAAATCTCTTGTTGAAGAACATTACATATTTTTCCACAGTTTTTTTTGGTATTCACCAACATACTTCCTAGGTTGGATTTATGATCAAGTAAATGGATCAAGGATGTTTTTACGGGACTATGATTGTTATTTGGGATGTTTTTTTCTGATCCAAATGGATACTGATGTGTGAAATGTGGATGAGGGGTAGTGGCCTTTTTAAACTGCTTGAGAGGATACACCTGGTAATTTTCAAATGAATCAGTTAGATCCACATTTCCTCATTCCAAATGACTCAAAAATGATTCATTATATAACTATATATAATATAAAAATTTAATATTTCCTGAATTTTTTGGACAAATTTATGTCATTTTAACAGTATATTCTTAGTTAATCCCCTAGTGAACATGTTTTTTTCTTCAATTGCAACATTAATTTTATAATGATCACTATTTTTATTTTCATTACAAATTAGGTTAAAAATATAATACTATATAAATTAATATAATTAAAAATATTGATTCCGTTTCTCCAAATTCAACTCATAGATTTGGAAGAATCTAATTTAGAATTATACACATAGAGGTGAAGATGAATCTTGTTTCCAAAGAAAACAATCTCATAATTATTGAACATTTTAATATCATGTCCAAAATTTAATTGATTGGTATTTTCTAAAATAGTTAAATTGTAATATAACTGAACTACTAATAAATTAAAACCAATTTAAAATATAATTTAACAATTTAAATTCATTATATGAAATAATAATTTTCATTAAAAATCTATAATTTCAATTTTCTTTGAAAAATGAATCTTTTATAAAAATCAAAGCATTTCAATATAAGATATTATTTATTTTTTAATAAATATTTATTTTTAATGATAAATTCTATAAAATTTGAAAAAAAACTTTTTAAAAGATATTCCCAAAGTGTGACTGAACCATTTTTATAAAAATACCATTTTCCAAGAAAAATTATTTTTCTTTTAAATAATTATTATTTTATGTATAATAATAGATAAAAATAATTTTAATAATTTATTTCATAATAATAATACCCACATATTTAATTTCTAGTGTATAAGTTATAGTTTATTACAGTTCATTTTTTTCTGGGTTGCGTGTTCCATATGTTACCGAAAATATAATATTTATAGAGATATATTTAATCAATTGCATTAGCTCAGTGTTGCATGTCACATTCAGTATTGAATAAAATTTTCTTATTTTATAATTTAATGCTGTTATAATCTCCAAAACATAAAACAATTGTGTTTTTACAAATTAGAATTTTTCATAGAAATCTAAAGTTGGATATTTGAAAATTTCATTTTTGAGAACCCACATTTTAAAAAGGGTTAATAAAAATCAACTTAAAAAGAGTGAAAAGAAATTTCAAAGGTGATATTGAATAACAGATAAATGTGATTCTATATTGTATATCATTGGTATAATGTGATGATTTGGACATGGAATAAAATGATAAATAATTTTATTTAATGATAGATGCCATTTATCCTTAGAAAGTGAATGATGAATCAAAAGTGAGATCAAAACATTAAATATATAATAATTTGAAACATAATTGGATTCATCATACATGGAGGTAATATGATAATATTTTTGTATAAAAAAGTTTTATAAATAAGATAAACTATGATAATTTATATGAATAAAATAATGTAAACTTATTGGATATCATCTTGTTTTATAAGAAAAATTTCATATTTCAGTTGAGCCTCCATCAATTTCAATTTCATCACTTACTCCAAGAAATGAATATCAAAAAAATATTTTTTATGTATGATATACTAAAATTCAATTTTAACAAATCATATAATCCATAAAAGTGTGAAAATCCTTGTCTTCTATATCTAACTATTTTCTAATACTAATATTGTTTATAATGGTAATTCCATATAATTTATTAATATCTAAACCTAAAAAGTAACACCATTTATTCAATGGTAATATTTCTCATAGAAATATTTTAACTAAAAAATGATATATTTTACTAGAAATTAATATATGATAGTGGTAGGAGTTAAACAAATATCATCTAATATGTAAGACCCTGGTTCGTCCTTTGACATTTGGTTTCTTCTATTCTATTTTTCCTTTGATTATTTTTGTGAAAGCAATGGAAATTTGGGAAAAATACTTGGATTAGTTTTTACACACTATGTAATCCTAAGTAAATTCCATGTAGTATGTCCATGTATGGATGGAATACCTAGCGTGTGGGCTTGTCGGCCAAGAAAAGAGGAAAAACCAACTACACACCCTGTACATCCTAGTACATGTCATATAGTCATGTGACAGTCCCTAAAAAGTATGTCGGTGAAATTCATCCACAAAATTAATAGTAAAATGATATATACCCCATTTAAATGGACTAACATGCCTTATAATTTGCGTTTTTCACTTAAAATAGAAAATAACCTCATTTTCTATTATATTTTTTAGATGAGGCGCCTGGTTCGTGAGGCAGCAGCTGTGATAGGGAATTTATTACCTGGGTGAGAATCAAAAATCAATTTTGATCATCATCAACCTTGTTTGAACCCAATCAGTGAGTTATATTTTACTCTTGAGATATTCTTGGTGATTTGTTTCTCGATGAAGTTATTTAATGATGAGTTGTTATCATTATTTCATATATATATATATACCATTCTAGCATGAATTGGAAGTCGAGAATGGATGAGGAGAGTCATACTATGGTGTGGTAGATGCCCTCATTCTTATTACTTAATTTCATGTCATTTAAATGTGTCTTTGTATTGAACATCCATGTTTTTTATAACACCCCAATCTTACACAATACACTTTTATTTGAATAAAACAGCAGCGTGTGTTGTACGCAACTTCGAGTTCTAACACACACCACAACCAATCAAACTAGCCATTTTGAATAGTAATACCCACTTTCTGAAATTTTATAAATTTAATCTCTCAAAATTGACTTCATTTTTGGATTCATAACATCATAATTATCCTAGGGTAATTTTTTTTAACTTTTCAGATAACATTTATATTTTGATGAATAGTGAAAATTACTAAATTTTAATTAAAAAGAACTTTTTTAATTGAAATAATTATTAGTGATAAATTATGAATTTGAGTGGGTTTAAAGTATATTTAGAATATATTTTTACCATTTAGTTCAATTTTGGTCATTGGACATATTTTCACAATTAAACCGGTAATGAACAAGTGTCAATCTTTTGATAGTTATTATCTCTTAAAAACACGCTTTTTTGTTTTAACAACGGGAATTAATTTTAAATTAATTTCTTCCACTTCTATGTTTTGAATTTGAAAAAATAGATTCCATATTTGGAATCATAATTTCCAAATTGTGTAAATAGGTGACTTTTATTTTGAGACATTTTGAATAATTGCTTCGATAAATATTTTATTTACCATTGTTCAAGGGTAAATCTCGTAAATAAGGGTTAAACAATAATATTATAATAATACTAAATTACCCTAAAACGCATCCTAACCTTATTGGGGGATACATGTCCGAACCTTGGCATCTTTGGGTCGATTTTAGGACCCCATGGAGAAACTTGTAAGTGATAATGACACATTATATTAATTAAGATAAAATAAATACAAAAATGACATAAGCATATATCTTTTACGAAAACAATTTTTACACAAGGTTATATATGTTGGATTTTCGATTATAAATATTCGTTAGAAAGATAAAAATATTTCTTACATAATGTTATTTTATTTATAATTTTTATTCCGATATTTATTTATTTTATTTATGACACAATAATGATGAAATATTTTTATTATAAATGAAAGAATCAAATAATTGGTATTATAAATGGTAAAATTAATATAATTTAATTTTTTTATGACATAAATGAATTTTATTGCTTAATATGACATTATAGTATTGCTTAAATGAATTTTTTTCTAATTATTAAATTTGTTTAGACTTTAAAAAAATCAACTGTTGAATAGTGCCAAAATTGACATAAAAGAGTTTTTAAAACAAATATTTTATAAATAATTGATATTAAATTCCTAAAAATATAAGGTTCGGCCAAAAGACATATATCATGATATTTGTATCATAAATGGACAACTTAGGAGTATCTTGGAGGTATATAGTAATTTTATTAACTATATAATATAAAAATACAAAGAGACATGGTAAGTGTCAAACTAATTAACTTAGTGTTAAAACTAAAACATAAGGCTAATATAATGACCCAAACCTGTCTAAAACCTATTGGCTGAGTGTTTTGCGACCCATCCCCACCTTAAAATTTCAATAATCCACTTTGGATCCATTAGAAACCGAAAATGAATTTATTATAAAATAATATTTATAGCTTTTCCAACGGTTCCCCTCTTATAAAAGGGCACTACCCTTCTCATTAATTCACACCTTCAATGCCTTTTTATTCGGCCAAAACATGACCAAATACTCTCCCAAATTCCCTCAATTAATCTTAGAGGCCATCCTTTAGTCAGAAATCCATCCTAAGGAGTCCTTTTGATCAAATCAAAAAGCAGAACCCGAAGAAGTGGTAATGTTTTCACCACCCTCTTTCAAGTTCCTTTCTTCTTGAACTTCTTATTTCTTTGTTATCACCATTATAAAATAATAACTCCAGTATATTATATATACTTTGATGTTATTATAAACATGGTATAACCATACTTCACTATTCTATCCATCCTTTGAATGACATGTCACCATACGTGTGTACGTACGGCTTACCGTCTCCACGTCGTCGTGTAATTGTTATTCAAAACATTATTATTTGGATGGGTATAATAATGATGTGTAATTCATGTAAATAATAAATATAACATGATAATTATTCTGTATATATAATATAACTTCCAATTAAATATTATTTTAATATCAAAATAATGATATTGTCGCTCGTGCGTATGTACGGACTACCGTCTCCACGAACGCGATGAGATTCATTCCGCATCGTATCCATTCAAGTCTAATTCTCATTTGATGATTAATAATAATTTTTACGGACTTAATATCATTCTGGTTATGAATATGATACAACATATTCATAACAAATATTGCTTACGTGACAAAATATATAAAAGAAAATAAGTAAATTAACACCCGAAATGACAATAATATTAAGATATTATTAACAAAGAAATGATAAAAGATCATATATGATATCATATTAATGTATATGATTCTTGTATAATTTAATAAAAATTATTTCACCATTATACAAGAGGTTAACCTACCCCCATCCAAGGAAATGTACAGGGTAAGGGTTTATTTCGCAATCTATTCATTATCTGAGGTTGTTTATACGTAATAATCTACTGGGACTTCTTTATCATCCACATCCATGTTTCATAAAAATATATTTCAAACCATTTTTTATATTTACTAAAATATGGCTTAAAGTAATATATACCCTTGTTTGACTTTTTATAAGTGGTTTATAAAGGAATCATTTCGTTTTTTCCAAACAAGGTCCCTTTTAACCTTTTCGACAAAATTAAGATAACATAGTTTTTTTAACTTATACGGTGGGTGTTGCTATTTTCATCCGTTATCAAATTTTTGAAGCATCACTTACAAGATTATAATAATATTTTCAAATTAAATGTTTTATTTAATAATTATGGGACTTTTAAATGATTTCAAAAAAATTAGATATTTCTCTCAAATAGTTTTGATTTCATCTATGTCAACATCCTTTGATGGATTTTAAGATTATTTGATGTTTATTTATTATGATACAAATCTTCCATATTGTATTGATGGTTTTGTGATATGTTTGAATGTGGATGTGTTATTTGTATACCATTCATGGTTTACGAAGAATGTATTGACATTTCGTATGCTAGTTTTAATATGAATGTTTATGTTATGTTTAAACTTGTTCATATGAGGAATGCATTGGACTTAATCAGTGACGGGTGGAGCCCACTATAGATCCTTGATACATCAGTAGTTCTGGTGAGACAAACTAGTGTCTTGGCAGAAGGCCTTGAAAAAATATTATTTTCAGTCTTGGCAAGAGGCCTTGGCTATGTTGCTATGATAGTATGGAATTATAAATTCCATCATTATGAAAGTGGTTATTGATATTTCATGTGATTATTTGACTAGTAGAATAACCATGTGAATAAATAAATGGAATTATTTCATTTTATCATTGACATATTATGTTGAAGTTCAAGTTTAAATGGCTTTTGTTTTAGCTATACATTGCCTTAAATTTTTATGCCAAATTATGAATGTTTCCGCTATATTGTTATCCTTACTTAGCATCTGAGCTCACCCATTTCAATGTTTTATTTTTTCCCAGGATTCCAAGAAGTGTATTGTGATTGACATTCAGGGTTAAGCCAAGGGAATAATGACATTCATAAAAGATTATTTATGTTGTTTTTAATGTTTTAAAGTGTAATGTAACATTCATTTATGTAATCTATTTTCTAAGACTGCTAATCTGATCGGTACTTCGGGGCTTGTTTCCTTGTAATCATGCCAATAATAGGTAATAATGCACTGACTCTGGGCAACTAGAGTTGGGGAATTACATTTGGGGTATCGTTTTTTTGAGACATTGACCTGTGTCAATGCCTAAGTATTTTTTGGTGATTAATTACATGAATTTAAGCATGTTGAGACTTCTTGTTTGACTACGGGCCACCCTGCGCATGTGTTTCCCTTCGATAACTTTTTATAGACCTTTTGGCATAAGATAACCATGATTATGCCTCTTATTTCCCTATTATGGGATGTTTGAAATGAATTGGTTAATTATATTCTTACAAATGATAATTTTTTCCTTTTTAACCATGTAATAGTGAAAATATTTCATGTGTTTACTAATAATGAATTTCTTATATATTGGGCTTTGTCCTGCTGAATTATTCTACCTATGGGAAGAGTTTTCTCCTACCTCTGGGAAAGGTTTTGTGTGCCTTTGGGCTTCGTTATTTTATGCCTGCTGGAAATTTCCCATGTGAAAGGATTAGTTATTTATTTGGACTACAAAAGGGAATGGGTTGGAACTGAGGATTAACTTTTTTAATGACTTATGATGTGTCTGCCTAGCTATGAACAAGCTTGGATTAATTTTCCTTTTTACATGATAGATTACTTGTAGAGGTATCTGCTGTGTTTTCTTGAATAAAATTTTGACAAGCTATGGATGCATCCCAAGACCATCTGTTTCAATGTAATTGAACTGCTTAATGGACATGAACATAATAAATGGAACATAACTTATATAATTATTTACTTTTTATTACTTCATATTTTTATAATTTCATTATTATACACAACTACTGCATATACTAACTAACATATTGGAATAAACCTTTGGTCATTGCATATTGTGATTTATTTCTCACACCCAGTTTGGGGCATGCTTATGTTCCCAAATAGTCTATATGGTGGTAGGTGTCGATAGGGGAAAGCCTCCTTATATAGGAAATTGATTGCAACTTAAGAGAAAGAGAGCACGAGACCAACACAAGGCTTGTGTTGCTACTGAGTTTCATTGTGTGTTACAATATTTTCGTATTTTACTGTACTTGATTGCATTATTTCATGTTTCATCTGATTTTATAAAAGATGTTACATGCTGCATCATTTTGAAACAATAAGACTTCTGGTTATCATTATCTTTCAGTCTTCCATTGTTTACATCGATTTCATGTATTTTACTTCTTCTATTATTATTATTTATTCAATTGTGTTATACTCATCCAAGGAAGGATTATTTTCGTAGTATCACACCTTAATCCCTAACTTCTAGTCAGTAGCCTCTGTCATTTGGGGAAATACAGTTGATGCCTTGTGGCTAACTAGGTAAGAGGCACCTTTTTATGGCTTTTGGATCTTGGACATTATAAAGTGTTAATAGAGGAGTTATTTTCTAGTTTTCCTTACTATCTAGAAACGATATAAATGATATGGAATTTGGTTATTAGTGGTGCCCGGGAGTAGCTTCTCCATTTATAGGGAAAATCTAAATTTCCTTGAATTAAATTGTGCATCAATATTTTGAGCTACTAAAATTGATTCGATTTAACTATTGGGTGATTCACTTGTATTGTGCAACTATTATTGATATTATTGTGGTTATATTTTGTTTCAACCAGATAAGATGAGGGTATTCCCTCTCATGCATCATGTAGACACTTGTTAGAATGACATTCCAGGCATTATGCCATGCCATCATGGATGCGTTAGATATTTCATGTTGTTGTGATAGATTTCATGCTACAAATGCATGTTGTTTTGATAGTACCTTGATGGATATGCATGAAATTATTATTGGTGTATTGGTACATGATATGGTTTTAATATGATGAATGCCAAACAAGATCTTTGAGGTGTATGGGTCCTCTCATATCAGAATTTGATGGATCGTGATTCAGTCCTTAATATATAATTATATTGTGATATGATACGCTTGTATGAGAAAGATTAGTGTTTAGGGAGTATAATCCCTCACGGATCAGAGATTGATATACCATTTGTCGATTTTTCTATAGAACACGGATTTTCTAGGTAGTTTTGAGATTATTTTTTGAAAACCCCAGTATACACGGTGTTTAGTTTAGCCTAACACACTATGTGTTCCTCCTATTTGGGGAAGATGATGTTATAAATACTATGAAGAACACACAATGTACCATGTGTACACTCCATGTAGTATGTGACCATGTAATGGGCCATGTGAGATAAAACATAGTCTGTGGAGTTTTTATCAGAGCATGTTGTTTAGCCAACCTGGACAGACCCATGAGGACTGAGCTATGTGGACGTCCATGGCCAAGAGGAAAAGCTTGTGTACATGTCATGTCCATGTTGAACATGCCATTTACCAAGGTTTGATACACGACCAGGCCAATAGTGGAACACAACAATGTGAAATCATAAGGTTACACACTGTGTGTTTTTTTTACATGTCATATAGTATATTATTTCCAAACATTGATTATTTTTTCCTATTTTCTTTTGGAACCCTTAAACGACATAATTTAATGATGAGATTGAACTAAGGCATGTTCTTTAACTTGTAGAGTCATGCAACAACAATAACCAAAAGCTTTATTCTAGGAGAGTGGTGATCATCACACTCCAAAAATGGTTGGCCCTGGGAAACCTATGGATCGTCTAGTTGTGCCAGCTGTAGTACTAGTTGTTATACCAGATGCAGGTGTAGATACACCATTATGTGAAGGTTTTGTGAGGTTCATGTAGACCATTCATGGATCACTGTATGCTGCCACATATATGGAAGCGATGATGCATATCTTTCAACAGTATCATCCACCTACTTTTTCAGGTGATGGTGGAACATAGGCTATGAAATCATAGATGGAATCAGTTATTACTTTCATTATGCATCTGGAGAATCCCCTCGAGGGTAGGGTCAAGAACATGAAATATATGCTATGTGATTCTGTAAAGAGATGGCTGGATGTTATCACTCATGAAGGGCATCATCAGGATATGACATAGGAATAATTTTAGAAGGCCTTATATCGTTATTATTTTCATGAGATGATGAGGGACGACCGAGCCCTAAAGTTCATTCTCCTAGAACAAGGCACACGATCAGTTATAGAATATTTTCCTGAGTATATTAAGCATCAGTGATTTACACCTATTCTGATGCGTGATGACATATCAAAATCTAGAAAATTCAAGGATGGTCTCGAGCTCGATATCGAATCACATGTGAATGTATTCACATTTCCTTCTATATCTGTTATTGTGAATCTGGCATTGATCACTGAGAATAATTTTTGAGAAACTAGTGGTGCGATCCTGGGCGGTTCGACCCTGGTTTTTGGTACTGTCTCACCCGATAAGAGAAAGTGTCTTGTGAAGTTCTATCATAGTAAGAGTAAAAAACATAATTTTTACTTCGGTGGCCAAGTGACATGATACCATTGTGGAATGGTTGGGTACAAGAGACTATATTGGTCAAGGGACACAGTTGAGTTCCAAGATTACGGCAGTATAGGCCATCTACCACACTACAGCCAGGAATTTCCACTAGTGGCTAGTGAGAGAGATTCTGTATAGACTCCATATGAAGTACAAGGTTCAGTACCATCTCACAAGTTTGGAAACTTGAATATGTTGTGGCGTTCAATCCAAGGTGGTGGTCATGGTTGTGGTAGTCAGACCCTAGGATCTTAGTGATAGTTGGGAGTGTCTCTTCAAGGTAGCCAAGTAGTGTATCATGGCAGCGGTTCAGGTCAGACATATGTAGTGAAATAGACCTCGCAAGAGTAGAATCCTAGAATTTTTAATATCCAAGGTACTATCCTAGTGCACTCTATTTTATCTTCTGCAATTTTTTATGCTGGATATAGATATAGTTTTATATCATTGGTCTTTGTAGAAGGTATCATCCTTTATGTTTATAATTTTCTAGATGTTATGATGCTAGAAACTATGTTAGGGATTAAAACAGCAGGTGTGTGTCTGTTAAAATATTTCCCCCTTGAGATTAGTGGGTGTCACTTGTTATGGAACCACTATGTTTTAGAGATGACATGCTATGATTTTATTCTCAGAATGGGATGGGTGGCCTCCTTTTTGGCATTTGTTGACTGCTATCACCAGAGGGTGAGTTATACCTCACCTGAGGGTGAGTCATTTCTACACAAGGGTGAATAGGTTGTCTATGCAAGCTGATATTGACCTAAACATTGTGTGTTTGGTGGGATGATAGACAACATTATGAGTTTATATCTTGATGACCAGGGAACAGGTATGGGAGATTACCCTCTAGTGGTTGATCATTTCAATGATGTTTTTCTAGATGACTTCCCAGTCTTACCTTCAGTCAGGTAGGTGGAGTTCACTAATGTGCTATTTCCAAAAGCTGCACCAGTATCCTTTCTTCCTTATATGATGGTTACCATGGATTTTCAAGAGCTCAAGAGTTATTTGGATGATTTGGAAGATAATGGTTTTACCCAACTTAGTACTTCCTCAAGGGGTTCACTAGTCCTATTTATTAAAATAGTGGACGTTACCCTTAGGCTATGCAAGAATATTGGAAACTAAACCAGTTGATGGTTAAAAATCGATATCCCTTGCCATATATGGGTGATCTATTTTGATTATATTCATGGTGCTAAGGTGTTATAGAATATTTATTTGTGGTCCATATATCACTATGTACATGTTCGTGTTGTAGACATAACACGTACCACATTCTGTAGCATGCATGATCTATATGAGTATCTAGTGATGTCTATTTCTCTCATGAATGTGCCAGTAGTTTTCATGTGGATAATGAATTGAGTGCTCCATTCTTAACCAGATTCTTTTGTGATGGTTTCTGTGGATGACATCATGACATGTTCTCAACATCGACATGACCATGATAAACATTTTGAGATCATTTTGAATACACTAAGAGATAATCAGTTATATGATAATCTAACAAAATGACACTTTTTGATGGTTCATATTCACTTTCTGGGTCACTTCATCTCAGAGACTGAAGTATCAATGGAGCCAGTGAAGGTGAGATAAGTAGTTACCTAAGTGCATCCCAATAATGATTTCGAGGTATGGAGTTTCACGAGGCTAGCTGGTTACTATATGAATTTTATATAGTAAATCTCATGCATAGAAGTTCCAATTATGGGCTTGACTAAGAAAGCTGCGATGTTTGAGTTTTCATATTATTATGATGCATATTTTCAGGAGTTGAAGGAACATCTGACTTTATTACCGATAATTATATTTCCATATCCAAGAAAGAGTTACACAATATACTATGATGCATCATGTATTGGGCTGGGAAAAATGCTTGTTTAGGAGGGTCAAGTTGTTTATTACAAGTCTTGACAGTTGAGGCCACATGAAAGGAATTACCTGACACATGATCTTAAGTTATCAACATTTGTTCATGCCTTGAGATATAAGAGAAATTATTTATTGGAAGAACATTTTGTGATGTACACGGACCACAAAATTCTCAATTACATCATTAATCAGTGTGATTTGAATTTGAGATAGTGAATGTTGGTGGAATACCTTCAGTCATTTGATTTTGAGATTGCCAATATGCCTAGAAAAGGAAATGTAGTTTCTAAAACACTGAGGAAAAATACTTAGAAACATGTAGTGCAGGGGAACATTTTTTAGTGTCAACCTAAGGATTTTTTCTTTGAGATTAATTTAGAGGTGTATGACAGTCAGGGATAGACTTTTCTTTCAACTTTGGATTATACCTCTACCCTACTAGACAGAGTGAGGATGAGGAAACTATCAGATTCCAAAGTCCTTTTCCGATGGGACAATGTGGCAGGTGAGGACCCTCCTCCTGGATGGATGATTAGAGAGGATGAGTTTTTCCTATCAATGGATGTGTGTGGGTTATATAGAATTAACAAGAGGATTTGATGTAGGATTTCAATGCTCCGGCTTGGGCAGTTCATCCGAGAGTCACCAAGATGTAATATGACATGCACTGTCAATATTGGTGGCTGATTATGAATTGGGATGTAGATGGTTTCGTTAAGATATGTTCTATATGGTAAAAGTTGAAGTCCGAACATCGATGGTAGATTAAAATTTTTACAGTAGTTATATATTTTGGAGTTGAAATAGGATGATGTTGTGATGGATTTCATAATGGGGTTACCACGGATTCTTAGAGGAAACCATGTTGTGTGGGTTATACTTGATACGTTTACAAAGGTCTCTCACTTCTTTATGATCATGGAGTTTTTTGGTGTTGATGATCATAGAATGTTGTATATCTGAGAGGTGTTATGCATTCATGGATTCCCTACTTCTATCATTTCAAATAGGGACTCCCACTTTACATCTCATTTTTTTGATGATTTTTTAGAGGACACTAGATGCAGAGGATCATCTCAAAACAACATACCACCCTTATAATAATGGACATTCAGAGCATATGATATAAGGTATAGAGTACATGTTACATGAATGTGTCGATGGCTTTAGGGGATCTTGGGAGAATCATATGTCTTTTTTCAAGTTCTCCTACAATAACAGTTTCCAGGAGACTACACTGATCGCACCTTACGAGGCATTATAGGGTAGGCCATGTCGCTCCCACAATTGTTGGTAAAAAGAAGGGGAACCATACTGACTGTGACCATTTATTTTGTAAGATACTTATGAGAAGGTCCGCTTGATTCAGAGATGGATGGATACTAAACAGACTCTTTAGAAATCATAAGTCGATTTCCAGAGATGACCTTTGGAGTTTGAGTTTGGGGATCCATTTTTTATTTCATGTCACACCAAGGTTGGGATACAAGAGGACCAAGAGATAGGGTATGATTTCAGCGAGATATGTTAGTCCATTTGAGATTCTAGAGTTATTTGGTTCAGTTTATTATCAGTTGGAGTTACCTTTGAGGTACCAAACCATGCATGACATCTTCTATGTATCTCAGCTACGCCGCTATCACTCAGACCTGCCTCACATTTTTTAGCCTGAGAAAGTGGTTTTCAGGTCTATGCATCATTTGAGGAGCACACGATTCTTATAGTTGAAAGGAGAACGAAGGTTTTATAAGGGCATTCAATTCCTCTATTATATGTTCTAAGGTAGCATGGCCGAGTACATAATGAGACTGAGGAGAGGGTGGCCGACGTAAATGATCAGTGGCCATAGTTATTCTCATATATTCCATCACTAGAATTGTAAGGGAAATTCCAGGACTAATTTATTTAATGGGGGATGCTTGTAAGAACTCAGCTCTTCCTCTAGGGTATGTTGTTATATTTTCTTTTTCTATTTATTTGTTTTCGAGAAAACAAGGGAAATTTAGGAAATGTACTAGGATTAGTTGTTATACACCATGTAATCCCAAGTACATGTCACAAAGTATGTCTGTGTATCGAGGGAATACATGGCATGTGCGAATGTTGGCATGGAAAAGATGAAAAACCAACTACAAATTGTGTACATCCTATTACATGTTAGGTAGTCATATCGGTAGGCCCTAGAATGTATGTCAGAAAAATTCATCAACTAAATGACCAGTAAAATGATATACACACTGTGTATATGGACTTACACACTGTGTAATTTTTCATTTTCACTTAAAATAGGTAGTAGCCATGTTTTCTATAATTCTAGGCAGACGAGGCATCAAGATCATGGGGCAACAACATCAGAAGGGAGTTTTGTTCCCAGTTGAGAATCTGAACTCCATTTCAGTCACTGTCATTATTGTTTGATACCAATATGTGATTGATCCTTTACCCTTAAGCCATTATTGATGATTTTTGTTCTCAAATTTTTTATTTATCATTGAGTGGTTTTCCTTATTTTGTAGATCTATATCATTCTAGCTTGAATTGGAAGTCAAGGCTGTGCAAGAAAAGTCATACTACGCCGTGGTAGGTGTTCTTCTGCTTATTTCTCAATGTCAAGTCATTTATGTGTGCCATTTTTCTGTACACCCATGTCAGGGGTGTCATTTTGTTGAGACTTTTAACTATGTGAATTACTAAGAATGTTTTGGTGATTAATTAGATGAATTGAATATTTTTAAAACTACTTGTTTGATTAAAGGCCACCATGTGGGTGTGTTTCCCTTGGATAACTAGTTTTGGACATTTTTCCTTAGGATAACAGTGTTTATGCATATGCTTTCCCTGTTACGGGTTGTTATTAATGAATTGGTTGATTAAATGCATACCAATGAGAATTTTTATCCCTTTTAAACATGTAATAATCCAAATATTGGATGTTTTTTCTCATACTAAATTGCTTATATGTTGTTCTTGGCCCCATTGAATTATTCTTCCCGTGGGAAGAGATTTTTTATCCCTATAGGAAAGGTTTTGGGTGCTTGGGGGATATATTTTATTATTCCTTCACACAATTGCAGATGGGAAATCATTTTTTATGTCTGTGGACTACCTAAGGGAAAGGATTTGAACTAAGGTTTAACTCTTGTAATGAATTATGATGCATCTATAAAGATAAAGAAAAGGCTTTTATTCTTTTCCCAATTTACTTGAAAGAATGTATAATTTCCCTATTCCGGGAACTGCCCAGAGGTACCCTGTACACGGTTTGTCACTTGGACTCATGCACATTTCGTTGAACTCCCAAGGCAGCCTACTAGCTGCGAGGGACTTGCGTGTGATGGTGGGGAAACAATTTCCTCATAGGAAGGTTAACGTAGTGGAAATAAATAGATAATAATAGAGGAATAATTAATACAACACAATAAGTAAAAATCGGGATAATGAAAGTAGATAAACAATTAGAGCACATATATATAAATGATGAATACCAAATATCTCTAGGAATGAATTCAAACAAGTCACAATGCTGAAATACAGTACTAATCCAAAGTACAAAGAAATAAACCGCAGTAGCATCACAAGCCATAGTTTAGGCCTATTCTCCCCAGTTCCACAGTAGTTGAGTACTTAATTTAGAAAGGTTCTTATCCTTATCTATACCTACAAGAATATAATTTGTTTTGTCCCAAAAGCATGAACCCAATAGGGTGTGAGATGAATCTGCATATGTATCCACCAAAATATATGTTCCTAACTATTAGTGATTATATATGGATGTAAATACGAAATATTAAGAAAGAAACAATGAAGTACCCAAATGAAAACAGTCATACAGTCCAAGCTTCATTCACTTACATTTATAAAATTAATCGACCAAACAAACACAGAAAACCCTCTGGGATGTTCTCACAGTCTAACCCATCTGATTTAGCTTCAATATAAACTCTCATGAAGAAGGAATCACTATTAATTCCCCCTGTTGTCATGTAAAGGTTGTATACATATACTAGGGGAAATCACAAAACATCTAGTTCCCAATGTGGTCTCCCAATGTGTAACTACATACACTATGAGAGGGAACTCACATATTCCCCCCTATGTTTTTGTTACTTGAAAAGTATAACAGACACTCTGGGGAATCCCTTGGTGTCCATTCCCCCCATGGTCGAACTACACCTAGTTCCCATATCATTGTGTATGTCAATAATGTATAAACAATATCTAGCAACCAATGTAAATCACAACATACTATTTGGATAAATACCTACAAATCATATCACATTATATCAGATAATATCACTCAATTCTAACAAAACTAGGCATAGAAAACCAAGAAGCATAATAGGATGTTCGGGACCCAACAACCAAAACAATAAAACATGGGCACCCATGTCAAACACACTGTAAATAAACCATATTCACAATCCAATATCCCAACTCATGAAAACAAATCCTAGAAAACATTAAAAAGGTTAAATTACCAAAACACGCAGTACCCTAAACTAGGGTATTAAAGAATTTTTCACCTATAATTTAAATAAAAACAACTGAAAGACACAAAAAACCTGCCTCGATTTTTTACTATCGATATAGTTGAACCTCAACCTTTTAATCATCCTATAGTTTTGTAGATCTACAAAAAACTGAAAAAACTTTCAACCTTGAATATCTCACACAAGAGAAGTAATAAAGAGAAGAGTCTCTAGAAGAATGCAGAACTGAATGATGCAATTCCAATGCAATTGACTCTATTCATTTAATATCATAGACGGTCTATCTGAGGCTCATAGTAGAATCACTATCTTTAGTCTCTCCTAGATGAGATGACGTTAGAAGAAGTTTTTTCTATGAAGGAGATACAACCCAAGTCTGATTTATAAAATAAAAATAAAAATACACAATGCATTCCTTTAGGATACATGACTTGTATAATCCTTACCGAGATCTTCCTTAGGTGGTCACAAGGTTTCCCCACATTGCTATGTATTCAGTCATTACACAGCTAGAACACAGTTACCTGTGGCATCCATATGCACGATTTGTACTCCAGAGTACAGGTCGGGTACTCAAAAAAATTCTAAAAACTCCTATTATTATCAAAAACACCAGAAATCACGATCCATACATGAAACAAAGATTATGGTTCTTACAACCATCCCATATTAAATAAACTCATCATCAAATTTACCTAAAAATGAGGTGAAGAAGAATAAGGATACTCAAACAACTCTGAAAATTAAGATCACATATCAGTCTCACTCTCCCATCTCTCTCCCTATACATGCATGTGCAACCATAGTACCTTTACCAGAATAATAGACTGGCCCAGTAGACCATTCACAATACAATCAATAATCTAGATAGTATGCTCTGCAAATGATTCACCCAGCTCTAACTAAACATCCTCGTGATAAAAAATATGAGATGAGTCTGAGAAGAATCACCGCGACTCTGAAACGTGGAAGACTTCATGCATAGACCAATACCTATGAGGTAACTGCAACCGATATGCCACTATATTGACTCTCTCTAAAATCTCAAATGGACCGACATATATCGGTGAAAATTTTACCCTTTATCCTAATGCTCATGTGTCCTTACATCAGTGCGACCCATAAAAAACATGATCTATGAGGTCGTACTTCAGATGTCATCTCCATCGATCAACATAAGACTTCTATCATGACTATACAGTATTCAACCACTTTTGAATCAACTCCACCTACTCTGAGGTCTCCTGGACAAGATGGGGTCCCATCATAGCTACTGCACCTTCCACTAGCCAACATAGGGGTGATTGGTATGGTCTACTCTGAAAAGGATCATATGGTGTCATCTGAATAGTTTCCTGAATACTATTATAGTATAAAAAATCCCCTATAGGTATGTGTTTCTCCCAAGAAACTCCAATATCGAGGATGCTTTCTCATAGCATGTCCTCTAGATCGTATATCGTTTGCTCAGACTTGCCATTTTTCTTGGTATGGTAAGATATTCTCAGAAAAACCTGTATAGACAAAGCCTTCTATAGCCCTGGTAGAACTAAGAAGTAAATCAGGCATCCCTTCCTGAAACAATGGAGTGTGGAAACCCTTGTAAAAATACGATTTCCCGAATGTACATCCTTCCCAGTTCATCTTAACTTATGGTTATGTTGATCGGTATGAAGTGAGAAACCTTGGTGAGTCTTACAATGACAACACAAACTACCTCATTCACTTGAGGTGGCCTTGGAAATCCTATCATGAAATCAATCATGACATCATTCGACCCACACTCATGAATGGGTAACTACTGGAAATCCATTTTGGTCGCTAATGATCAGCCATCACCTGATGGCAGGTGGAACACCACATCACAAAACCATCAACATACCTCTTCATACCTAGCCACCAATACTGACAGTTTAGATCATGGTACATATTGGTGACACATGGATGAAGTACACAAACTGAAAAATAAAAATCTCTCAAAAGATCATTGTGTATGAATGCCGACAGAAACACACATCCATGAAAGTGAATGATATTATCCTCACCTATGATCCATCTAGGTATAGGGTCATCTCTTGACACACTCTCCCAGAGGACCAGGCCATCGACATATGATAACTACCTCATTCTCACTTGCTCAAGTAGAGTAGAGGTAATAGCTATCAAATAAATAAACAGTTGTCCCTATCATTCATGATCCTCTAAATGAATCTCAAAGAAAAGATCCAAAAGCATCCACTCACTAATGCATTACTTAGCTACCTCTATCTTAGTCCTCCATAACAATGCACCTGCCACTACTTTGATCTTCCCAGGAATGTAGGAAATCTTAAAATCAATGGACTGAAGGTACTCATCCAACCTACATTGTATCAGATTTATAATGCACTGAGTAAATATTTACTTAAGACTTTTTTAATCAGTGAAAAACAAAAAACTCAATCCATGAAGATAATCCCTCCAACAACATAGAGCATGAACATTTACAGCCAACTCAAGATCATGCGTCAGGTAATTCATCTCATATGGAATCAACTTTTGAAAATTGTACGCAACGAATCCTTCCCATAGCATATGTACTACTCCTAGACTGATTCTTGATGCATCATAGAAAACTGTATAACTCTTGATCATCTCTGGAAAAAGAAGAATCAGTGCAGAATTCAACCTCCCTTTCAGCTCTTGAATGGCTGACTCACCAGATTCTAACCACAGGTACTTCACACCCTTCTTAGCTAGGCCCGTCGGTGGCATTGCTATCCATGAGAAGTCTTATATGAAAAATCTATATTAACCATCAAGTACGATAAAACCTCATATCTCAAATAAATTCATTGAATGATCCTAGGAAACTATTACTCTAACTTTCTCTAGGTCCACTAATACTCTTGTCTCTGAGATAACATGATAGATGAGGTAAATATGGTCCATCCAAAAGTGACATTTGGAGAACATAGCATATGTATGATGATCTATAGGTGTACTCAAAACGATCTCAAGATGGATATCATGGTTTTGTCGAGTGTGATAGTACCCCAATAAATCATCCACGAAAACCACCATGAAGGAATACAAGTATGTATGGAACACTCAGTTCATCTGTGCCATAAAATCGGTAGGCACATTCGTTAGACTAAATGGAATAACTACATACTCATATAGATCATACCTACTTAGAAAGGTTGTAAGAGTTATATCAGATGGTATCACGTGCAACAGATGATAACTGAATCTCAATTAGATATTAGAGAACACTCGGGCTCCTCGAAGCTGATCAAAGAAATCATTAATACTCAGAAAGGGATATCATTTCGTGACTGCCAACTAGTTTAGCTTATGATAATCCACACAAAGTATGAAGGTACCATCCTCATTCTTCGTAAACAAGATAGTTAAATTCCAAGGATAAGTAATGGGATGGATAAATCCCTTTCCCTCTAACTCACCAAACTGCTTCTTGAGGTCCTATAACTCTGGTATAGCTATCCTATAATGAATAATGGTTACCGATACTGCTCGTGCGACAAGATCATTAAAAAAGTATACCTCTCACTCTGGAGGAAAACAAAAAAATTTCTCTAGGATGAAATCCCTGAAATGATCCACAACTGGAGGAAAGTCAATCTGCAATGTTACCTAGTCATCCTGATACAGACAATAAATCAGGGAAGTAACTCTTCCCAACCCATGATGCTTGGTGATTTCTTTGCTCTCCTAGACATCCCATTCACCCTTGTGTAGAAAAATACCACCCTCTGGTGATGTGAAACTCACCCTATGATGATATCTGTCATCAAATTCATAGTAAGGAATAAACTAGTCCATTTTGAGAATGACATCATAGCCTGTCATCTCTATGAAAAAGAGGTACCATAAAAAGTGACACCCACAAACCTCAAGAGGGCACTCATTTCACTAACATACACTAGTTGTTCAAGTCCCCATTGAAGTGTCTACCATCAAGATATCATTAGAAGTAATGATTTAGAGCCCAATGCTCTCCAATACCATAAAAAATATGAAACTATGGGAATCCCCTATTATCAAAAGTGTAGAAGCTCAAACCAAGGAAACTAGTATTGAACCTTTAACTATTGAGGGTCTAAGATCCTACTCATACTGAATCTTCTCCACTGTAAATGTCTGACCTATACCATGACCCTATGAACCTGCCTGACCACCCTCAACTGATCCACCATGTTTTTGCTAAAATCCTGGTGAATGGATACCATGGACATAACCTCCACCTCAGTCTGAATGACCATAAAAAATATTGTTCCCAAATTGATGAGAAACTGGAGGTCCTTATCCTGAATGATGGGTCATAGAAGAACATCTATCACCAGCTACTGGTGAAAAAAAACTGACGAAAACAAAAAATATGACCATATTGCCACCTGATCAGCACTTAACTAGGTCAGTCATGCAATGTGTCCTTGTATTCCCACTCTTCCATAATTGGTATCACAATACCTGGCCACCAGAGGAAGTATTATGAATACTCAGATCTCCACATGTAGAATCCCAGTGGTGCTTCCTACTGTCATTCTGAGGGGTATTATCTCTGGATTCTGAGCCAACCTGGCTCATAGACCTACTATCCCTTAGTCATGTCTCTGTGATTAGCTCCTGGTTGACTATATAAGTGACGGAAATCAACCTAAAGATGTTCACGTGAGATCGAATGTCATGCCTGAGTCCATCCTCAAACCTACTCACAAAAATTAACTCATCATCCCTTTTAAGGGGAGTGAAGAACTACAACTCTATGAAGAGAGATGAATTCTCCTTGACAGAGAGAGTACCCGGATCCAGACTCATGAACTCTCAGAATCAGTTGTCCCATAAGTATCTGGGTATAACAAGTTATAGAAGGTATTTTATAACTCATCCCACACCATAACCTGTCAGCGTCCAGCCTAGGAAATCGCATCCCACCATATTTTCGGCGAATCCCGGAGCATATAGGTAGAGTGATTGAACTTCCCCTCTGGAGGCATCTACTAATTCATGAAGATCGACATCATTGATTCTTACCATGACATTGCTGCCTGAGGTCATCCATACCTTGAGAATGTGGGAGGATGCTTCTGCTAAAAATCCCACATCAACTCTACCAAAGACGAGGTAAGATGTGGTACTCCCATAAAGGCCTGCATAAACCTCATGAAACCTTCTCATAAATATGCATCACCGCTAGCATCTGGAATGACGGCTAGTTCCAGAACATGCACAACATGAGGATTGTTTTGGTAATCACTGATCATCCATGTATGGTGTCTGATCATTGCCCTGAATCAGCTGTACCGCTAGCGAATGTCTCGGTGGCATTAATCAGCAAGGTCAAGTGCACACCACTGTTCAAGATCATCCGGAACTAAAACATACAAGTAAAGTAATGTAAAATGAGAAGAAAACGATCAAATATTTTAAAACATAGATATATGTCGTGTATAAACAGTACACAGTGTGTTCCCTTTAGTCTTTACAAGGTCATGTACGTCTAAAAAAAGATGTCATGTAACACCCCAACACATGACGTGTTCCTCCCAAGGACACAAAGTGTACATGAATATTTCCCCCATGATGAGTTCCCCTACATTGCTTAACCACACAGTTCTCCTAGAAGAAAATGAAATAGTGTGTTTGTACAAGACATGATGTGTACCACTTTGAATTCAACCACCCATGTTGTTAGTCACACTGTCAGAGACACAATTGATTCTACACGACATGTTTATTCCAGACACAGAATGTACTTAAACGATATTAATAAATCGTGTTGTTAGTTACCCGACTTATTACATAGTCTACTCCACATGGAGTGTTCAAGATGGAAATGTCATGTACTACCATAGATTCATCCATCCATGTTGTTAGTCACATACGTGGATACACAACACTTATAATAGGGTGTTTACTCCAAGTACACAATCTGTGTCATTGAACATTTCCCAACCTAGTGTCTCTGACCACCCAGTTAGCCACACAGTCAAGGATTACACAGTGTGTACATACAGTACATGGATTGTAGTTAAGAAAAACAGTTCCTTCTCCAATTGACATATACATGACATGTATTGATCATAGCACACAGTGTATTTAAGGTTTTTGCAGGCAGTAAGCCTTAGAAACTACTATTAAATCCCATGAAACCACTAAAACAAATATTTATGTGTCAAAATTTGATACTTGGGGGCACAAAAACCCCATGAATCAAATCTAGGAATCTTATTCATGTAATATCACATAGTGGAAGTGTTAAAGTTCAAAAATTATCCAATGAATTCTGATCTAGGAGGGACCATAACACATTCGGGATCAATGTTTGTTAATCATTCAAAAGAATCATAAAATAATCCAACAACCTATCAAATAGAAGGTATTATATAAATTAATATATCACAACATTCATATCTTTCACAACATCTATCACAACAACATTCAATCGATAATGCATCCTAAATGGCATGAAAAGAATGCATGACATAAGATCTATAGAAAGTGACTATATGATTCATGAGATGTAATGCCCTCATCTCATTATTGTGAAATAGAAATAAATCCTCAATAACATCATTGATAACAAAAAAGAACAACTGAATCACCCAATGGAGAAATCAATTAAATTTTAATTATTTTCCAAACCCGAAAATTGAAATATTTGAGATAAATTAGCTTTTACCTGTACACAAGTTATCTACTCTCTTGCACAACTTATTACCAAGAATCTATTCCTTCCAATCCAAAACTATAGGCTAAAATTAGTAACTCAAGAAAATAAAATCCTTTTATACAACTTGCCAACATACCTATTCCTGGTTCCACCTAGAGGTGCCCCATAATCGGTTCGTCACACGGTCTCAAAGACATTTCCCTGAATTCGATAGGCTTCAAACTAGTAGTGTTGGCCACGGGTGTGATTGTGGTTAAATTATAACCTCATTTGTAGTGTAACAAAGTTTAAATAAATAGATAACCGTAGAGAAAAAAATAATACCATACAATAAGTAAAAAATAGATGACTAAAAGTAGATAAAAAACTGGAGCAAGTATATATAAACGATTAATGTCAAATATGTCTAGGAAAGAAGAAAAGCAATTCACAATGTTTAAATACAGTTCTAAACCAATTTAAAAATAAAACAAATAAAATCTAGAAGCATCACCAGCCATAGCTTGGTCTTATGCTCTCTAGCTCCCCAACAACCAAGTACCTAAAGTAGAAGGTCACATTCCCTTATCCATATCTACCATAATATAACCTTTTTGGACACAAATAATGAACCAAATACAGTGTGAGATGAATAATAGAATGATACCACTGAAATATTTGTTCCTAACTTGTAGTGAATATTTGGCATGAAATATTCAAAATGAAGTAAAAAACAGGAAAGTGCAAAAAATTAACCAATCCTACAGTTCATGCAACAATCATTTACATTTATAAAATTAATCAACCAAATGAACACAAGAAACCCTTTAGAATGTTCTCACAGTCAAACCCTATGGTTCCTCTTTATCATAGTCTCTTTGAGGAAGCACTCAGTCTTAATTACCTATTTTGTCTAATGACTATAAACTACTGACACTACTCCAATGGCCCGAATTCCTTCATTTTTTATTTATTTGTTACAATACAACTTTAAAGGGGTGAGGTGGAACCCTTACAAAGACTATAAGTGTAAGTATTACATGGCCCATTGGACTTAGAGAAATTCATTGCCCATTGGATTCAAATATTACATACCACCTAGATAAACTACTAGGAACTAGTACTCCCTGACATCTTCATCGTGATATAAGATCTCTACCTTCACATGGTTGTTCGGCTAGGCTTTCCCATGCATGCACATACTTGTCCTGATGGCAGGTTCCATACCCTCTCATTATTGAAGTCCATTTAGCTTCTACTAGGGTGAAATCTCCTTGATCATCCTCCTTCTGGATCGTGTTCCTTGTAGGATGTCTGGATTTCATATACACTTAAGGTGGCCTAAATCCCTTAAGGTGGTCTAAAGGGCTTGAGGTGGCCTGAAGGCCTTACTGACCTGATGGCCTGGGTGTCCCGAAGGCCTTAAATGACTCGGGGACCAAATTAGTAACCCAAAGGCCCAAACAGAGGAATATTCCTAGCTACTACACTACCAAATAATTTCTGATAATGTTTCTACCACATTACTGCTATATTACCCCGGAAAAGTATGCCTCTGCCTGGTAATGATCTTGGGTAAAAAACAATAGACACTCTTGGGAACAAATCAATGTTCAATTACCCTATATGGTCTTTCAATGAGTAACTAAAGATACTCTATGGAAGCAATCATGTCCATTCCCCATAGGGTCTCTCAATGTGAAAAGTATAACATAATATATGGTGAATCCCTTGTCTTCCATTCCCCATATAGTCAAACTACACCAGGTTCCCACAGTCCTTTGTAAGTCTATCACATACAAAAAATATATAGAAACCAATGTATATCATAATATACTACTTGTATAAATAGAGAAAAAGCATATCGTATCATATGAGATAATATCACTCCCTCCAAACAACAGTAGGGATGGAGAAAAGCAGCCTAACATGTAGTTCTGGACCCAATGACCAAAACAATAAAATATGGGAAAACACATCCATAGAATTGAAAATAAAACCCATTCACAATCCAATATCCTTACTCAATCAAAAAAAGCATATCATGCATTAACATGGTTAAATTCCCCAAACACGCAATACCCACAACATGGGTATTGTGAAATTTTTCACATATAATTCGTAGAAAATCTATGGAAAGGAACAAACCCCCTACCTCAATGTTGTATAATCTATATAGTTGAACTTCAGAATATGAATCAACCTTGAATTATTTATATCTATAGAAAAAGACAAAAAAATCATCTGTGAATATATTTCACAAGAGGGGAAATCATGAGAAGAGGCTATTTTAGAAGGAAGAACTCACTGATGAAATTCTAACATAATTGATGGTGATCGATTCAGAGTAGAGACAATCGATTTGGGTATTAGAGAAGAATCATGATCTTCGGTCACTCCTAGATGAGACAAAATTAGTATAACTGTATTATATGAACGAAAGAGGACCCCAGTCTGATTAATCAAATAAAAATAAAAATACACGGAGCGTTATCTATGTATACATGACGTGTATATGCCTTACCCGACTCCATATTAGGTGATATCCAAGTAACCCCACATGGCCATATACTCGAACATTACATGGATAGTACACATCTACCCTCGACCACGTAGTACAAGACATGAAATCTTTATTACATGACATATAATCTAAAAAACTTAAAAAACTCTTTTTTAATAAAAAACAATTGAAATCATGATCGACACCTAAAATGAATATTCAGGTTCTTATAGATTTCCTGCTGAGGTATGTGCTGGGTTTTCTTGAATTGTGGATTGACTATCCATGGCTGGATCCCAAGAACTTATGATTCGTTGTAATTGAATTGAATAATGAATATGAACAATATAAATGGAAAAAATTTGTATGATTTTTTACTTTTGAATACTTCTTGGTTTAATGATTTCATAATTATACACAAATTGTTTATATACTCACTAATGTATTAGAACTGACCTTTAGTGGTTTTTTGCTAGGATTTATTTCTCACACCCTATTTGGGTCATGATTTTGGGACCAAACTAACTGTATTGTTGTAGGTGTCGATAGGGGAAGGCTCTTTATAATGGTACTTGATTACTACATAGGATAAAGATAACATTGGACCAAGCCAAGTCTTACAATGTAGTTGAGTTACATTTTTTGTTACCATATTTTGGTATAGTATTGTACGTGATTGTAGTGTATCCTATTTTTTTATGTTTTCATAGAACATGTCACATGAGGCATAATTTTGATATTATATGACTTCTAGTTATCTTTATCAATTAGTATCCCATTTTTTACTTTATTTTCATGATGTCTATTTCTTCTTCTATATTTATTATTTATTCCATTATTTTAAACTCTACTAATGTTGAAATAGTGTCCCCAATATCACACATTATGCCCTCACAGCTAGTAGATAGTCTTTTGCATTTGGAGAAATGTGCTTGAGGCCATGTGGCCAACTCGGTATGGGTCACCTTTTAGTAAATTCTGGATTCAGGACGTTACACATTAGTTGTGGGTTTATGCCCCATTTTATTTCTAGATGTGATTGGTTATCACACAGCATGTTGTATTTCGATTCTCTAAAACTATATCAATATAATTCTTATAATATTACTATAGTATAAAAATAGATAGTAAAAAAACATCATGATAAAAAAAATCCAAACTGATACCAATACCTTTAAAATTATCGACAAAAATGTAAGGTAATTATACTTGAAAAAAATTATCTCTAAATAATATATTAAAATAATGAGTTTGACTTATATAAATGTTTACAAAAAATATCCCCTATCTTAGTAGAATTCACTAACAAAAAACATTAGAAGGTTTGTTTAAAATTTTAAACATATTATTATTCCTAAGGTCAAAAAATCATTGGGGTATCCATAATAGTTATATTAATGATGATATATATGCTTCCAAAATTAACAAAATCCATATATGTGTCGTGGTTCTAATAACTAAAATAAAATTTGAAAAAATAATTATCTAATATAATTATGGAATCCCCATGAATACTTCAACGATTTAATTTCTACAGTATATCATCTGGGTTCTTGGATACAACCATTAAAATTTGTAATTAACTGGGACAATAACCATGTTCCCCCATTTTAGAAAATACAATTTAAATGGATCCATAGGATAAAAATTATTTCTTTCCATAATACTCTTAATATTTACTCAAAAATTCATTTCTTTATGCCCTTTTTCAACACATAAATCATTTTAAGGATAAATTAAGAAAATTCCCTTAGTGTCTCTTTCTAAATTTTCTACATGAAGATAGTAAATACAACCTTTATCCATGGTATCCACCAATCAGGCACTAAGAGAACACAAATATTCTTTTATCTCGTGAGTCTATGATTTGGTTAAGGTATTGTTTTAAATCATATTTCAGGATAATTTATTAGGAATAATCACAATATATTTACATCAGTCATAATCACATTTGATTTATCATAGTCACTAAATTTTCCTTCAAAATCAGTGTCAAACTATTTTTTTGGGTTACAACCATTTACTAAAACCGAAACACAATCTGTGAACAATGATAATCACAGTGGGAAAACAGTATAATCATTTATAGGATTTCAAAATCAAGAAATCATAATTTCAATATAATACTCTTTATGTATACACTAGGTTATTAATTATCATCAAATATTCTAATACTTCATAATGGTATGTAAATAAAATGTGTATTATCCAAAGAATATTCCTTATGAGTGTCAAAATATGTGCATATTAAGGCTCATTTTCATATAATAAGTAATTATCAAGTGCTTTATGATGAACATTAATCAATGTTATTACCAAATATACTTTTATTCACAAATCATTCCCACTTATAGTATTCATAAAATGATGTATTAATTGAAAAAACACATAATATGTCACTTAGTAAAACATTAGGGTGTTTGAATTTATTTACCAAAAAATTCTTTCATAGGGATACATTCCGTAACTTATGCTTTCATAAATCTACTTCCCATGATTTCTATAAAAAAATATTTGATAAAAATGGTAATGAACCCATCCCAAGTATATTGGATTTAATGTGTTCTTTTATAATAATTTTATAAGATACAAGGAATAACATCATTAATGATTGAATATTTTAGTCGTCTTTGTAAACTAGATACATGTATGATTTCGATATTACATTTAAATAAAAAAATTATACATAAAATTATCTAGAATAAAATTATTCCCTCTACCATATCCTGGAATATGAATTATAGTACAACTCCTAAATTCTAGTAAAAGGAACCAAAATAACGGTTAGATCAAAATAACAGTAATGGTTTTGTATAATGTAATCTGTCATAATAAAAATAGCATAATAAACAAGGAAAGGTTTCTAACATAACAATCAGAAAATTTAATTAATTTAACTGTAAGGATTATATAAGGAATAATCAATATATAAAGTTAAATTAGAAAAAAACACATTCCATTTAATAAATAAAATTATAATGAATCACATCTAGAGATAATATCGTTGGGAAAAAAGTCATGGTTAATAATAAATGAATTATTGACATATAACATTTTTAATTGTTGGTTTTCATTATCTCTGGTATCATGATACCTCTACTGTCATGTCCATTCCCAAGATAGATTAAAATAGATTGGTAGGTATACACCAAAAACCCATTATAATAAGGCTATCCAAAAAATTAATCTCATTAGACTTTTAATTCATTGATGAAATATTTATAACTAACAGCCATCCATATTTTTATTTCCAACAATATACTCATATATCACATAGTCGATTTAATTCATGGATTAGTATTCCTTATCAATAAATATGAAAATTTATTAAACAATAAATATTTTTAATAAGTGTTTTTCAATAAAATAACATCCAAAATAATGAAATTTATGTAGAAATGGTTAATTAATTATGGGATAAGAATAACTATGATACATAATATGGATATTTATAGGATTTTTAATAACCAATGAATAAAGGAATGTTAATATTTCCATGGAAATTTTTTGTCAACAAAAATAAATCGAGGAAGTGAATGTCAATACTATCATTGGCCAAAATAATCACAATCTAACTTGAATAATTATATAGATGATATCATGTTGACATATATAGAATATAGTACATGAATAATAAAGGTTATTTTTCATTCGTAAATAGATATACAACAAAATAACTGTAAAAACATATTAAGGAAAATATCATTTTCAAATTGATAATATTATTATATGAAAAAGTTAGCAAAAAATATTGAAAATAATATTCATTGTATATAACCTTTAAAATATATAATGTAATATTTAAAAAATAGATCATTAATGTTGATGGAAAATTATATACATTCTATATATGTTAAAGTATATATTTATTTCAATTTTTTTTAAACATCCAAGAAATTAATGTATACAAAATCTCAATTAAAATGAGAATCTGAAATGAACCCTTTAAAGATCATATTGATGATGTGAGAATAAATAAATGAATCAATTATGTATAATAAATATGAATCTACATAACACTGGTGAAAATGAAATATAAAGTATTCAAAATTCATTTCATAGATAATTTAGAATTTTTAAGACATGGATGATGTAATATAACGTTTGAAAAAAAATTAAGTTATAAAATTAATTTCCACGTGGTTATTTTAATGTAAAATATCCTAAGATGAAATAAATAAAATTTCATTATTAAATAATATGATTTATATATTATTGAAATTATTAAATAAAATATTTAATGTATGTACACCATATAAAATAAATTAAATTCATAAGATTACAACATGAATCATTTTAGGGAAATTGAAATGAAGTACCTTACCTCATACATACTAGAGGTTAAAAATGATTCAAAATACTGAATAAGGTTTTTATTAATCTTATTTATTTATAAAAGAACCATATTAATATTTATAATATCATATACCATCCTATTATAATATTTCATTATATCCATTATTGTAGGTGTTAACTGCCACTTTCCCCATGTCTGTTTTGTCATGAAAATTTCACATCTTGTGTATAATATATAGATTAAACATCTATTTATTTATATTAATGTCATAAATATAATATTTAAATATTACCAAAATTTTATAATCATTCTATATGGTTATAAATGGGAAATAAATCACATTATTTCATAGAGTTTGTAGACCATATGTAGACATGAGTTGTGTTATCATTGCATTAAAAAGTAAAATTTTAAAGAAGTGGGTGATATATTAATTTTATATAATTAGTATCATGTCACACATAAAAAAAAATTTATCCTTATGAACTTCTTTCTAATGTGTAATTGGATAAGTAATCACATTACCTTGTGAGGCCGTAGTTCACTGTACACATGCGTGACATTATCATATTTTTAAAATCATTGAAAGTAATAAGTTATATGTTATTTTATAATTAAAAATGTATAATAATATCAAAAATATAACATAAATATTTTAAATCCATACTTATTCCCATACCTAAATGGTGGTGGTGGATAATTAATTACCTCGAGTCACGAGGCAGTAGTCCAACAAACAAACAATCGAGGATTTCATTTTTCATTTCATGGAAAAGGAAATGGATATTAGTTACAGATATAAAATTGTGAATTATATGAAGATGGAATAAATTGTAGACATATTATAAGAATGATATAATTTTATTTTCATGATGTGGATGAATAAAAAACACTCATTTAATATTGTTACATATTCTTTAGAAAACTTATGTTTATTACACCAAAATCTACCATAGAATGTATTTTAGATTTTTATAAGTAATTAAGGGTTTTTAAAGGAGATAATGTGAATTTTTATGTATTGTATAAAAAATTGATTTTTATTTGTGAAACAAGGAAGAGATTTGGATTCCATTTATATGTGGGGGTGATGACACAAATGGATGTTTTGAATAAAATCAATTACACTGATGTTTTTTCACATCATAAAATCCGTAAAAAATTGTTATATATAAACCATGAAACGATATGAAGTATAAATATGGAAAAAAATATTTTATATAAACATTTAATGTTAGTTTAACCCTTATATTATTTTCATAACCTATTGGTAAACACATTTTTATCTTAAATATTGTAAATAATTTTTACTGTTTAAAATATTTATTAAGGATAAATATTTAATCGGAAATACTAAATAATATATACTATAACTATTAAAATATCATATAATTTATTTCTAATTAAATTTACATAATTTCATGAATAAATTTTAAAATTTAATATGTATATATGTTATAAAAGTGGGGTCTCATGGATAATATTCTCATTAGTATAGAAACTTTTAATGTCATAATTTAATAAAAAATTTATGAACATTAACTAAATCATATAAATTACAATACAATTCATAAACATTTGATTTATATACAATATATAATTAAATTTAACAATAAAAGTTATTTAAACAAAAATGAAACATTAAAAAATAATTTTTTATTTTTTATTATTCCTTAAAAAATAAATCCTCTCATACAAAAGAAAACAAAATTCATCCAATGATAAATTTGATATTATGATTTAAAAATAATAATTTCTTTCTAGAAACTAAAATTTATCAAATTGTTAAAATTTTTATTTAAATTATGTTTCAAAAGCCCGAGTAATTTTTTTCTATTAAAATATAGTTTTTAGAGAAATTTACTTTTTCTTTTAAATGATTATTTTTTATTTCAATTGAATAGATAATAATAATTTTTATAATATAGTTAGTAAAATTTTCACTCAATAATTTATAGTTAGGTTATTACTGTATATTATACAAAAGTTTTTTAGACTGGCGGTTTTGTGGTCAAAATTCCACAGATTATATTAATTTTTTTAATATATTCCTTATGTTATTTTAGGTGTGTGTTTCATGTCAACTAATCTATTAAATACAATTATCTTATTTTGAACTATTTTGTTTAATAGAAACTATTTTTTTGGGTGTATACTTTAGTTTCCTTTAGTGGGTTATAGGTATGAAAAATAATACTTTAGTTAATATTAGAAAGTTTATTATTTAGATTCATGCATTATAGTGGTTCAATGCGAGAATGTATTAGGGTGTTTTATTATTTTAGTGTTATTTAGAATCTTTTACATGTTCTATCCATATAGTAACTTTTTATTGTATATGTTTTATTAGATTGAATGGCATATTAGTTGATATTTATAGAATCATTTTTATTATTTGAGAACCCAATAGTTTTTTTATTTACTATTCTTATTAATGACAATAATTACATCCGGTAGTGTTGGGTGATAGAGGAAAATCCCAATAAAGAATAGTATTTCTATAAACATATATTGATGGGTAATGTATAGTCACACTACTTTTAGTTTATCGTACCATAAACTAGATTATTGGGTAGTCTAAATTTTTGTTCATGTAGTGTTATTATGTTTTTGTGGCAAAGAAATATCGATAATTTTTTCAAATTTAATTACACAAGCAGGGAGCAGAATAAATAGTAAAGATTTTATTAATATAAATATAATGTTAATAGATTATTACAGAAACCAAAATATAATTTTTAAATTAGTATGGATGCTATGTTAAGAAATTAGTATCTATTGGATTAACATTCGGAGAAGATGAAGTTATAATGGAAATGAATGTACGTGATGTTATATAAGAAATTCCCAAGTTGAGTATTCAAATGCAGTGATATTTCTAAGAAATATGTTGAATATTTTGGAAAATATTATTACCAATTCAATTTTTTTTGGAGTTGTTTTGAACTAATATAGTTTTGATGGATAAATCAATGGAAGATTTAATTTTGTTTTTATGGTTATTATAAATATTTGATATGTTTTTGTGCTAAAGAGGAATATTGGACATGTATGATACTAAGGGTTATCTAATGATGTTATATTGAATTTATGATAACAGAATAACATTTTAAGATTATTGAATCACTCTATAATTTTTTTTGTTTCTTATAATGATTTCTAGATATTTTATATCCATTTTTTATAAATAATTATGAATTGGAAAAGGAATTATGACATTATATGTGAATTGAAATACATAATAAGGATAATTTTAGGAAAATAAAGGGGAATATTTTCTTAATATGGTTAAATTAAAAATTTATAAATAACTTTTATAACATAACAAAAGTGAATTTAGACTTAATATGGGTTAGTTCTGAGTAGATGAAGTGTTGGAGTGAATTATTTTCAAATTCATAGGAATCATTAAGATATAAATAGAGTATATTCTAATATCATATGAGGCATAATGAACTTTATATGGAAATCATGTGTTTCATTTACTCTTATCAATTAATAATTTTTAGTTGAAAAAATACTTAATGTAAGAAAATATTATGAAATTCATATGATCAATTTGTTTTTTCATTTATTACACACTGTTTGAAAATTTAACAATGTTTTGGACTCACTATGAATATCATACGGGTCAGTTATATTTTCCACAAAATTTATCCTGTTCAAAAAAGTTAAAAAATTTATAATGATGGAAAGATAATTTATTTCAATGGATATATATTATTAATAAGAAATCAAATTAGTTGATGGTCATTATATCATTAAATATAAAATTATTGTGAAATAGTGTTATACCATGAATCAAGAGTCGATCTATTGATGATTGATAAAAAATAGGATATAAATATTTATTAATTATAGATTTCCATATTTAGAAATATAAAAAACTATACATTTGATTAATGATAAATGAATTCTTGTGGATGAATCTAATGATCTTCAAACAATTCATTAATAATTATAAAATAAAAATACTGAAAATTTATTTAATATAAATGAGTGATAATGTTGATATTTATAATTTTGAATAAGATTATGATTAATAAATTCAATCTATTAATTATGAACAAAGATAATGATTTTAGTTGTTTTTAAAGATTTATTATGGTGAAGGAAGAAATTTCAGGCTACATGTATTGTAGGATTTTTGATTTCATTAAGATATATAGACTGGTCTATTTATTGATTAATTAATGATATTCATTTGAGATGTATCTTCAGGAGTCTCTCAGATGAATTAAGGGGAATAATTACTCGGTTGGGTGAAAATGAGAAAGAAATTAGAAGTTGTGTATTCCTAGAATTGTACTTGAGACAAGTAGTTGAGGAAGTTCAAATGTTCATGATCCTTGTGGAAAATTTATTTGATAAATGGGGAAAATCTATATAAATCACATCAATGAGTTTGTACGTAACCTACAACATTTAATGTATATAATTGTTATGTTGTAATATTAGAATATAAAATGGAATAATAAGAATGATAAAATATTTACTGTGTTCTTGTGATAACAAAAAAATACCATTTCAAGAGGAACTTATTATATCATGGAAGAATATGAATAATATAATAATATTATGTGTGCCAAACACATTAATGTTGTTTGAACAATAATATGGAAAATATGGTATAAATACCAACTTTTATGATAACTAGCATTTTAAAAGTATGATATTGATGAATAAGGAAGAGAAATAATGAGAGGTGAGGAATGAACACATCTATAAATTTTTATAGATCCACTTATCATATTCAAATATATTATTGATTTTGTGAAAAATATGATTGTTTATATTTAATGTAATATTTGGTTACTTGGTAACTAATATAAACTGAGTTCTATACTAGTATAAGATCATCTATTCGATGTCCAAGACTCATTTAAAGAGTAGGACTGGACTATATAATATAGTACCATTCTAAAATATATTGATTATCATCAGAAAGATGCATTGTAATGATTTTAGTTGATGATTTGGGGTTCTAGTATAAACAATATTTTATATAATTTGGTAAATATTTAAATACCCTATTGATTAGAATTTTGATTACCCTTGAGCAGAAGATTTCAAATCATCCATAACATTACATCTAGTGTAAAATAAAACAATTCAAGTGTTGGTTGGAGGGTGAAACCTTCTTAAAAAAACAATTACTATTTTGAATTATTGATAAATTTTATGTCATGATACAAGAATTAAAAACAACTTGGAATAAGATAATCTTTCTGGGGAAAACCATACAAATGCAAAATGTGAATATATTAACAACATGTTATTTATTGAATATAATTTTTGGGTTTGGGTAGGAGATAAAAAAGATAAAATTATATCCTAATATGTATAAGAGGATAAAATTCTATAATGGGTACTATTTTAAATAATATTTTCAATATGGTAAAAAATAGTCAATCCAATTTCAAAACATCCTTGTGTTTGCGTGTGATCTTCTAAGAATATCAATTGGTATTATATGACATGGTTCTATCTTGATGGATTGATATTTTTTACATATGTGTTTTATTCTGAATTATACAAAGTTCATTTTTTATAATTTTAATATGATCCTCATTTAGAAAATTATATTTGTATTCCTATTATTATTAATGTTTTTGTTTTGGAAATAGAACATAAAACTAGGAAGAAAGAAGTGGGAAATTATTATAAAAACAACCCTAAATTTCATCATTAATCAACATGATCTAATGATAATTATAATGGCAGATGTGTCAAAAATATATTAAAAATGATTCCTAGGAGAAAAGATAATTAAACATTGTTAAATATTTTTTTAATTAATGACTAATTTATATTTATTATGATTTCAATGATTATCTATAAAAAACTTTATATTATGAATTTCAAAAATTTATTATCATTTATTAAGGGGGGGGGTAATGTATAAAAATCAGATTTATAGTTTAATGAGATATAATGGAATATGAATTGGTTAAAAATTTAATCAGAGTAACACACTCAAAAACTAGTTAAATCTGAGGATGAATGTACCCATTTAATAAAAACAATTCCTTAGTTGTAAATGAATTTAAAAGAAGTATTTGTGATAATATTTTGTTTAACAATGTCTTAAAAATGGTATTCTAGGAATTATAAAACAAAACAATGTATCTTTGAATTTTACATATGATTTGTTATAATTTAATGGTAATTAAAGAAAAGAGATAAGAAATTTTACATTAACGAATATTATTGTTTGTGTAGATAATATTTGAATGTGGAATGTAATATGAATGTGAAGGGTGAAAATAATTTAAGTCCAAAATCATATTCTAACCATTTAATATAATGATTGATGTAATGTAACAATTGGGTCCTGGTGAAAACACTGACACCACGCCATAACCTAGCCGTCAGGTCCTAGCCGGCTAGGTACCACTAGTTTCCCCCGCAGACACATGGTAAACACCCTAGGGAACAACCATGCACCTGAACGTTTCATCTATGTAATGACAGTCCACACAGACCAACACATATCGTTTCCAGTGTTCTTTGTCCTCACATTCACACAAACTGAAAAACATTCCCGAAGTTCACCCAACCTGATCACTACTCCAGGATATGAACACATAACTGTGGAGTTCTAATAAGACATGGTACAGAAAAGGAAGGTGCTCCTTATTGACATGAGTCATATCATTGGGTCATTTAACCCATTATAATCCTAGAGTGTTAAATTTACCCCCCTTTAGAGCACAACGTCCTCATTGTGGGACTTATATATCAACCCAGGCAGTGCGCTGCACTTAAGGCTGGGTACCACCTCTCATACCAAATTTAACAATTGGGTCCCAGTGACAGCCCAAACACCCTACCTTAACAAGGTCATCGGTTCCTGGTTCGCCTGATACAACTATTTTCTCTACGGACACATGGTCCCCACCCTGGGGTCCAACCATGTGCCCGAAAGGGTCATCTATCTTACGATAGTCCCCAAAGGGAAACACTTGTCCTTTAAAGAGTGAATTTTCATCATGCACACACATCCTACGAAACATCCCAAAAGGTCACACATCCTGGGAAACTTCCCAAAAGGTCACCCATTCTGAGAAACTTCCCAGAAGGTCTCTTATCCTGATCAGTACTCTAGGCCATGAACGATTAACTGTGGAGTTCTAATCAAACAAGATTCTAAAAATAAAGGTTATCCTTGTTGACATGGGTTTTATATTTTAGTTTTTTTTACCTTTTTTCATTTTTGGTGTAAAATGTAAATAATAGAATATTTAAAAAACTCCAAAGAATATTCATTATGAATTTTAAAAGAAGAAGTTCTTCCACACCAATTTATAAAAAGGGACATGTTCTAAGGAGGATGTAATTAGTTAATAGTAGTGAAAGAGTTGTATTAGAGTAATAAATTCTACTTCCTCATAGTCCATGGTTACTCGTGATAAAAATAAGATAGTTTTCACTAATATTTTTGATAGATAATATCAGGATAAAGTAAAAATCTGGATAAATATGGGTTTGAAAAAATTAAATGATATCCACCACAAAACCAGTGGTGGATATAAGAGAGTATATTGATGGAATATCTATAATTGGTTCCCAATATTGTAAGGTGACTATATAAACTAAAATATCAAAATCATTAAATAAATAAAACATGATTATTTTTAGATATTTAATCTTTTTATGGAGGTTTGTGATGAAGTTCATTGAGTGAATGTACACCCTGATAATGAACATGAATTATATATTAATATAATTATGGGGGATTATACATAAAATTAAAATAACATATAATATATTGAAGAAATATTTTTATATTTACAATAATATATCCAACAAGGAAAAAATTAAATATATTGATAACATCTATGATTATTAAGAAAAAGGTGTCCATAGTAAAAATACTTGATGGTATGTAACATTAAATCATAATTAAAATATTGAAATGAATATAACACTAAAAAAATTCATATGTTGGTGAGAAAAGAAGATATGTATTCCATAATGAAGAAATAGAATTTGAGATTTTTGATAAGTGTTCTCAAGAAGACATTAAATAGGCAGAAATGGATTTCATAAACAAATGGAAGAAATACTTATATTTTGGAATAAAATAGAATACACGAGAAAATTTAAAATATTCCATATAATTTTTTGGAGGTATGAAATAATAAATAAGTAATGAATCTATTATATATAAAAATGCATGGATAGTTTTTATAGAATAAATTTAGGATAATGTATGGATTTCTTGAGACGCTATAGGGGAATAATTAACTAAATGGAATTGAAAATATGTGTGTATGGAAAGAACAATATAATAATATAGATTCAATGTTCATGATATTGATTGAATATAAAGATAAATTATTTATGAAAATGGAATAAAACATGTTACATCAAGTAATAAATATGATGTTATGAAAAAGGTTTCTACATAAAAAATAAGGACATGAATGTGCTAAATTATTTCTTCAATTAATAGAATTAATTTGTAAAATTGGATAATATTATAGTATAATATAAAAAGAATGAATGTTTTTTTCTATACTAATTATGTATATTCAATCTTTAGAAAAAACTGAAAAGTTATATAAGACATAGTATAAAAACATTATCATATATAAAAAAATCAATAATGAAGTTGGCATGAAGGGTTCATGAAATTTTAGAGATTTAAAAAAAGAGTTTCCGTGTTGAGATAACATTATAAGCCCTACATCACTGATGAAATAGTTGATTAAAACCCTTTTGATTTCCAAAACTAATTAGTTAGCATTTTTTTTAGAATTAATTTTGAAGAATGAAGAATGATAGAAAATGATTGTGGTGAAATTTATAAATAATGAATTATTAATCCATAAAGAGTATTTATTTTGGTAACATGTTATATAATATCTACAAATAGATGGAAAACACATTTGGTATAAGATATCAACTTCTAAAAAATTTAGTTATTATATATTCTAGATTAAAAAATATCCCAAATTAAGATCATTTTGCTTCATACCGTAATAGGAATCATAGAATTTAATATTTTTTATGGTCACTAATTAATAGATAAATTTTTGATAATTTAAAACTGAATTATTTGATTTCATATTAACTTTACCATATAATTTTGATTATGTCCAATCATTTTACCCAGGGGGAGTGATTTATTTTATAAAATGGAGTGAAATGGTGAATGAAATTCTTTAAAGTGATTGTTTTTAATGTGATTAATGAACATGAGTGAAGGTTTTTAATTTCATTAATTATCTATTGTCACCAATAATATATTGTGAATTAATTATTGTTAAAAAAATTTAATGTATATGGAAGGACTTATTTGTTAGACTAATCACATGATTGTTCTTCATAGGTAATCTCTCATATAGGCATAGTTTTAATTAAATGATGAATGATATTGGATAAAAATGTTTTCCTTCTCTTTTATGATGGAAATTGATTGGTTTCCTCTATAAAGAGGAGAATAAATGGAGGTATATAATGAAAGCAATATGATATTTCATTGAGATATTATTGAGAAGAATCATTCAACAATATTTCAGTTTGTATATTTACTTATAATGGGCAGAGGAAATGTGAACTGTAGAGATAGGAGTTCAAAATGTATAAAATAAGTTAGGGGTTAAATTAATGAACCTAATTGTTTTTTATGTTTGTTTATTAATAAAGAAAAAGTTAATACATTTGTTTTGGAGTGTTTGGAAATATAGGAACATACCAAAAATTAAATATAATTTATATCCATTTATTTATTGGTAAATTTTAATGATGATAATTTTAACATGTATTCCCATAAATCATATTAATTTAGTTCTAAAACTATTTTTATGAAATAATTTGATTTATGTATGGAAAAAACCTACCTATAATAGTTTTAAATGTTATTAATGACAAGGGGTAATGTAGTGACCTAGGTGTTTCTGAAGAAAAATAGCTACATTTTGAGTTCCCTAGTATTGAGACCTCATCATGAGTGAAAGGGTATATTATCTTTCATATGACTTTGGAAAAAATATTCTAATGGTTTTTATGATCTTGAGGTGTCTTTTTAACCCTTTATCAAGAGTAGCATGGAATTTTTGGAACTAAATATTTACATGAATAATATATTTTTTATAATATATAGATATATTCTTGTGTTTGTTACATACATGGGAATATTGAATATCAATAAAAATAGTTCATTAGATAGAAAATTTGAGATTATTTTTTCATATGTGATATAGGTTTTAATATTGAATTTGTGTACAATAACATATCATTGGGATCCCATGGATGGGGGAAGTGGGGGTGATACTTCATGTTTATTGTTAAGTAAATAATTTAATTGAATTTAATTAATTAGTTAGATATATTAAACGATAAATCCATTTGATATATAAGATCCTAAATTACCTATAAATTGGGATAGTCATTAAACCAATTTTTTTAGTGGATATGTATTAGGTATAGAGGTTATTATGAGCTTCTCATCATTATCAATGTTGAAGAAATCATTAACGATGACCGATGAAGATTTGATCTTCGAAAATGATTGTTCTAAATAAATAATTATGTAATTTTGGCAACATTATTGTGCTAATTCAATATTAAATTGTTATTTATCATATTGTTTAGTTTTTATTCAAATATATTAGATATTTTAATAAATTTTAACCCCATAAATTATTTGATTTTAGATGGAGATCGAAAAGGAAATGGAAACTAAGGGTTTGAACATCAAATGTTATTCACATAATGGGGTAGCCACAACCATTATTTTATGGTTCAACCCCTTTCTCCAATATTTTTAGTGATTTAAATGTAGTTAGGTGGATATATTTTGGTGATGAAGGGTTGATAAAGCTTGAGCATGATATCTGGTGTGTGAGGTGGTGATGTTGTGAAATACACAATTCAAATTCAGACTGACAAAAATAAAGATTGGTTCAAAACATGTGGTGGTTAGTGGTGGTTGAAAGGAATATTGTTCCACCAATATCCATTAGGATAGATTTAAAAGTTATGAGGCCCATCAAAGCATGAAGTGTAATGTATGGAGGGGTATATATTTTCATCCCATTCAACCAATCACAATCGAATCTACAAAAATTTGACCTACATATAAATTTCAATGGGTAAACAAAATTGATCATCCTATATTTCTTTAATATGTGTAATGGGATTTCCCCATGTAGGGTCCAGATCTGACAACCCAAACATGAAGTTGGCCAAGAGGTGCACCCTATGTGGGGTTCACCAGACCTCACCTGTGTGAGAACATGTGTTCATTGTGTGTTTAACATTATCATATCAATGAAATGTACCTGGGGGTAAAAATGACAACTTGACCACACTACTCATATGACTAGCTAATTATATTGAAAATCTAAAGACTGGTACATGTTGTTATAATCACCCATGTATTTTCATTTCTATAATTTTCCCATTGGGTGAAAATTTTAAAAAAATTATAGTCTCTCATGATTATTTTTCTACATAAATAACACTAACCTGGGTTTTTAAGTTATAAAATATCATTTAAAATAGAAAATTACTATTTTATGGATTAAACACTATACGTATGATAAATGGGTTCATGGATTGAATTTTTGATCAATTAGGGGGTCAATAGTTACCTTGCTATAAGTTTTTGTTATAGAGTGGCTAACCAATATTCATTATGGAGATAATTAATCCCTAATATTCTGAAAGAATAAGTTTTCTAGGAAGGTATTGGGTCATTAATCCATGAGATACAATAATTTTATAGGCCACCAATCACAAAATATATGGATCAGTACTCCCCTCATTCATTGGGATTAAATCCCCTATCCATGTATTCATTAATCCTTTGATTGAGGTGTATTATAGTGAGTCATGGGTCCACCACTATATTTCCTGAGAGGTTACATGGGTTTATATATTTGTATAGCCTAACTATTTAGTATTTGATGATATTTTTATCCTATATCTCAAAATGGATAGAGAGGGAAAAATTTATATGTTCATATTTTTTCCTTCAACACATAATTTTGTTGCTATGTCAGTAGGAATGAGTACCTCCTTTAATGGGATTTGTTCATATGAAAGACACAATTTTATAGACAATAGTTTTTAATGGAATCAAAATATCGATGGATATAGATTATTACGTATAGTACCCCACATATGACGCACATACATAATTAATGGTGTCATCCATTATTGTCTTTAATCCTAATTTAGATGTTCGAGAGGACGAGAAGATCCATATACTATAAAATTTTTACTTCTTATCCAATCAATGTATTATTACAATATTATATGTTTTATTGGGCTAAGAATATTAGATTTTATTGGACATTATGGTAATCCAAGAATCCATAATTTATCATGAGATTAAATCCTTCATGTGTTAGTGTTGACATGGTTTGGAATCTTATTTTTTCATGATATTTCTATATATAGAGAATATCTGGATAATAAATTCTCATCATCATTTGGGTAACTCTCTCATACTAGGAAATTTAAATGAATATTATATTTATATATATGCTTTTGGGTATTCAGGTTATTCTATTGGGTTTTCTTCACTATCACCCATAAATGGTATGTGTGACCAAACACATTGTATAAATGTACCAAATTTATGGTTTGAAGATGATCTTGGGGGAGATGGAGCAGGTGTTTCTTGTTCAATGTGGATGACTAGAGACATAATATGACTCATGATGGAACCAGGTGGTTCATGATGGATTATGTTACTATTACATTTTGATATATATACTAGATATTTTAGTGAGGCAGTTAATTACCAAGAATGTTTTTAGATTTGTAGTATTATTTTAACGATGAGACATTTTGAATAAATTGTGTTTCCTAACATTTTCTATTATTTTTTTACACTCAACAAAACTATTTCATTTAATAAAATGAGTATAATTAAAATAAGACAGTTGGAAACTAAATTTTTCAATTATTATATCTAAATGAATGTGATATTGATTAATTAATATAGAAAGAGGATTTGATGGCCCCATCCAGTAGTCTTGGGCTGATCGTAGCCCATCTGACGAAATTCAGGAAGGAGGTAACACCTTTGGGCTTTGCTCTGGACCAAACCCAATCTGAACATCATTGTGTGAAGTTGGAACAGAATAAAATTCGTGAGAAGTTCAAGCTGATATAAATCACTACTTGGGCGATGTTGGCTGAGCCGCCCCAAGATTCTATCACTCTAGCACACCTTACTCTTAGGTCCTATGCTGGTGTTATAAGGGGTTCTGTAACGAAAACATAACTGCCTTGTGTAATCATTTGATTTAAATAATAATTTTGATTTCTTTTTATGATGATGTTTGTGAATTTTCAAATGTCTGGATAAATATAGTATGCATATTATTGATGAATTTTAGAAAAAGGATATTTTAAAAATAATTATGTAAACCTTAAATAATTAAAAATGTGTAATGATTTTCAAAAAATGGTCTTATGTAGTTGCGTTCAGTATGAAATTTATAGTCTAATAAGATCAAAATAATTTTTAATGAATAGTAAATTATGAATAGTGATTTTACGCATAGGATTAGTAATGTGACCAAATAGATTAGTAATCTCATTTAAATAAATCATTAATATAATTTAGGCACCTTGATTATGTAATAAGATTCAATCAAATAGGTAAATAAATGTTTCGGAAATTATTGGCTAAGTATTAGTTTTTTAGGGTGAATAGTTTTTTTATTTAAAAATTAAATTATAGATATTTAGAAAATTATTTCCATAATATGTTGTTAATTTTTGAAATCAGAGCATCGATATTTGTTTATGGTGAAATTTTGGGTTTTTTTTAGAAAGTAGAATTTTCGGTGAATAGTGAAAATATAGTTTTTGAGTTCTGGGTGTTTAATGACATCATTAAGGATGTATTAATTATTCAATAATTTGGGTAGACTTATGAATTGTAATATATCGTATGAGGTGTTACAAGTGGACAATAACATGGGAAAATACCTTGGAAAATCCAATGGTGTTTCCAATACCACCGATGAGGTGTCCCTTGGCAATTTATGCCTTTCCCCCTCACTTCTCTTATAAATAACAAACCATTCCCTCATTAATTTAATTTATAAATCCTCCCAAATGTTATTCTGGTCTCTTTACCTCCCAAGTCGTCCTCCCATGGTTCCCTAAAGCCTTCCAAGGTCCCGACCTTCATGCTTTTGAAGTTACTCTTCAAGGTAAGGGATCCAACCTCTCTCTTTCTTTTCAAGTACCCTTTTTTATGTCATTTCATTTCAACCCCATGTTCTTATGTTGGGGTATGTTATTTTATATTTATATTAAATACCTTTACATGATCATATTATGAGAGATCCCCTCTTACTCTCATAATTTCGTTTTATGAATGTTTAAGTGGCGTCGTAGGATGCCTATTTTTTACGGGATTCTTCCACCCCTCTCATTATTCAAGTTTTATTTTCATGTCATTTATTTCATGTTCCTTTTATTATGTTGGGGTATGATCTTCTATATCTATAATACTGTCCTTTTTATGTTCATATTATGAGAGACCCTATTTCATCTCATCAATTCATTTTTTGATGTTTTAGGTCACACAGTTAGGCTGTGAATTTTCATAAGAGAAATATTATTTTGGTCTTCCTTTCAAGTTATTCATTTCATATGGTATATCATTAAAATATAATAAACATGTTATTAAATACTTTATATAATTCCCCCCTACTGTTTTATAGACCATTTATGATTGGGTGACCCATGTCCCCTCTCTTTTCAATGTTTTCTAAAACCCTGTAACATGGCCGTTATGCTGCAGAATTTTCGACTAAAAATGTCTTTCTCTTTTTCTCAAATTATTTTATTTTATTAAGTGAATACTAAAATATCTTTATTCTATAGGGGGTATTGACATATATATTAAAATGTTCTATTTTAATTCTGGGATTTAAATACATGACACCCGCTTTCCTTTTCTGTGGGTTTAAAGTGACATAAAGATCATGTCTTTAAAGTAGTTTTTAAAACGTTATGATTTTGAAATGAAACCCATTTATTTTATGCTATATGGGTTATTTGTTAAATTTTTGATGATTATATATGTGTCTCACATGATAATAAATAAAAATTAAGGGTGAGCTCTGATACATCTCTAATGCATTTGGTAAAGGCTTAATCTCTAAAGATGGCCATTTTAACAATACAATGCTGAATAAACTTGGTAATATTTAAATGAAACCTTGGGGATGGAACTTGATGATACAAAAATGATTGTCTATGTTAAATGTTTCAGCCACATCTTCAATTTATTAAACAAGTTATTTTTATTATGATATTCCTCATGATCTCTTTCTCATTCATTAAAATTATTTCTCATGACATTATTGATTTATCTCAAGTTCACATGTAAAATGTTTCTCTTGTATCCCATACTGGGCCTTATGCTCACCCTTTCATTTGATGTATTCTGTCAGGTTATTAGATGATGAAATGAACGTAGGATGAACAATTAAGAAGCTTTAAACGTGGTTTAGAAGAATGTTTTATGTTGTTCTCATGTTTTATGTTCCTGATTTCCAAGACACTAGACTTTAAAGATCCTCTGTTTGTAAAAAGTAATGAAATGTTACGTAATAAAAAATCGGGATTCTATAGTTGGTATCAAAGGATAGTTTAGTTATTTATGGAATTTTGGATATGAAAACCATAGGAAGAAACCTATAGAAAAGTTTAAATATAGTAAATTTTCTTGGTATTTTAGTGAGTATTGAGTAAGTGGTTTATCAAGAAAATACATCCCTGTCTGGATACGAGCAGGTAGAGGTGGATCTGGCACAAATGTACATAGGGTTAAAACCCAAAAACACCACTTTTAACTAGACTCGAACGTGAACTAGTTCACAATAATGGGCCTTGCTGCACTCTTCGTTACGACACTCCCGAGGGATATGATTGGTTTATCCTATGCTTTTTATGAATCCTTATGCAGGAATTATTGAAAAATGTAATTTTTCTAAGAATGAAGTTTGAAGACATAAAATCATTTTTAGATAATAGATTCATAAATGATATAAGTTTCTCACAAAGTATCTCTTATTGTAGAAAATTTCCTCATCATCTAGGAATACGTTGACATATTTCCTGAGGAGTATCCCGAACCTTCTCCAGAAAGAGAGGTAGAGTTCTCCATTGAAATCATACCAAGATCTCATCTGATGTCAAATAACCCTATAGGATGGAAAATGTGGAGCTAGAGGAATTAAATAAACAACTCTGAGATCTTTTGGATAATGGGTTTATCCCACCAAGTGTGTGTCCTTGGGGAGCACCAGTTCTTTTTATGAAGAAGAAGGATGGATCGATGCAGCTATGCATTGATTATAATGAACTGAATGGGATCACAGTGGAAAAAAAATACTCTCTTACATGAATTGATGACTTATTTAACCAACTTCATGGGACTCAATTCCTCTCTAAGATTGATCATTGTTCTGGTTATCATCAAATTAGGATGAAGAATGATGATATTCCAAAAACTGCATTTAGATCAAGATATGGGAATTATGAGTTTGATGTTATGCCCTTCGGACTAATGCACCTGCTATTTTTATAGATCATGAATAAGTTGTTTTTGGAAACATATATCAAATGGATATCCTATGTTTATAAAAATGATTTGGTGATTAAATGATAAAGGTTATTTTGGATGTTGTTTTCTCTTTTGGAGTACTATATGCCTAAGATACTATAGGATTTAAATTGAGAAGGAATGGTTGAATTTTTTTTGTAGGAATTTATGTATTTATTGTGGACATATGGTGATTTGGGTTATTTCAGGAAAATGATGAACCTAACATAGAGAATATATGAATAGGTTAATTACACTTCATTATGAGACTTTAATTGTAGTCGATGTTATTTGGAGATAAATGTTATAAATTTTTTGGGGGAGACTATGTGATTACATCCTTCTGAGTTTTGGGTTCCAATATTAGTTTATATTATTCTGAATTATTTTTAGGATGATTGTGTATTGAATGGTCTTTCTAGGACATTGGGTAATTTTTTTGAATTTTAGATACTAACCGTCATATTTATTTTTATAAAGGATTATCCTTTCTGGGGATTATATGAACTCGTTCTAACCTTTTTATTTTTATTTGATGACTAAAGACAGGGAAAAATATAGTTATTATTTTGTGGAGTATGTGATATTCTAGAAGATGATTCTTGTTATTTTGATGAGACCAAGTCTTTTTGAATACTCATTGATTAGAGAAAAGATTAGTCTTGGTTGAAACATATTAAGGGATGAGAATATACTTGAAGGTAAATGTATTTCCTTATTTTTTTAATCTAGGTAGAAAATGAATTCCTCAAAATTATGAAAAGGAATGTAAAAAAAATACGTTGTTTTTTTTATGATTCCTACTGGGTAATCAAAGACCGTTTAACACATATTATGTTTTTGATCTTCTTCTGGTTAATTTTCTCCTAATCATGTTTTCTATCACTCTCCATCATAACTTGACCCTTTGTTTTCTCCTCCATATTCATGTTTTCCTACATGGAATCATATTATGGGTTAACTCAGGTGACCATTATACTTCCCTTTCATTCTTTTAATGTAATTATTTTACTAACTCTTTTCCGATGTGGGAGTTTCAACAAAACATCCAAGCCCAATTTTAAAATTGCGAGGACACAATTTCTTAAGTGGGGAAGATTGTAACGACCTGAAATTTTGAATAAATTTTGTTTCCTAAAATTATATGTTATTTTATTATATACTCAAATAAACTATTTCCTTTAATAAAATGAGTATATTTTAAATAAGACCGTTGAAAAATAAATGATACAATTATTTTCTATAAATACAAGTGATATTTATTAATTAATATAGAAAGAATATTCTATGGCCCCATCTAGTAGTCTCGATTTGATTGAAGCCCATCACGCAGAATATGGGAAGGAGGTAGCACATTTGGGCTTTTCTCTAGACCAAACCCAAGACAAACATCATTGTGTGAAGTTGGAATGGAATCACCTTTGTGAGAAGTTCAAGCTTATAGAAATAACTACTTGGGAAAGGTTGGCCAAGCCACCCCAAGATTCTATCACCCTATCAAATCTTACGATTAGGTCCTATGCTGGTGTTATAAGGGGTTATGTAAAGAGACCATAACTGCCTTTTGTAATCTTTTGATTTAAATAAAAATTTTGATTTCTTGTTATGATGAAGTTTGTGAATATTCAAATGTCTGGATAAATATCGTATGCATATTATTGATAAATTTTAGAAAATTATCTTTTAAAAATATATATGTAAACCTTAAATAATTAAATATGTTTAATGATTTTCAAAAAATGGTCTTCTATAGTTGATTTCAATATGAAATTTAGAGTCTAATAAGATCAAATTAATTTTTGATGAATAGTAAAATATGAATAGTGACTTTATGCTTAGGATTTTTAATGTGACCAAATGGATTAGTAATCTCACTTAAAGAAATTATTAATATAATTTAGGAACCTTGATTAAGTAATATGATTCAATAAAATAGGTAAATAATTATTTGGGAAATTATTGGTCAAGTATTAGTTTTTTCGAGTGAATAGTGTTTTTATTTAAAAATTAAATTAAAAATTTTTAGAAAATTATTTTCATGTTATGGAGTTCATTTTTGAAATCAGAGCATTGATATTTGGTTAAGGTGATATTTTGAGTTTTTTTGAGAAAGTTGATTTTTCAGTAAATAGTGAAAATACAGTTTTTGAGTTTCTGGTGTTTAATGACATCATTATGGATGTATTAATTATTTAATAATTCTGGATGACTTATGAATAGTATGTTATGGTATGAGGTGTACCGTGTGGCCAATACCATGGGAAAATAACTTGGTCAAGCCCATGGTTTTTCCAATACCACCGATGAGGTGTCCCTTGGCAATTAATGCATTGTCCCCTCACTTCTCCTATAAATACCAAGCCTTTCCCTCATTAATATCATTTAGAAATCCTCCCCAAAGAATTTATGGTCTCTTTAACTCCGAATAAGTTCTCCCAAGGTTCCCTGAAGCCTCAAAAGGTCCCAACATTCAAGATTTTGATGTTACTCTTCAAGGTAAGGGATCCTACCTCTCTCATTCTATTCAAGTACCTTTTTGCATGTCATTTCATTTAAGCCCCATGTTCATATATTGAGGGATGTAATTTTAAATTTCTATTAATTCCTTTAACATGATCATATGATGATAGATCCCATCTAACTCTCATAATTTTTTTTTATGAATGTTTAAGTGGCACCGTTAGGCTGCCGAATTTTTGTAAGGGATTGTTCCACCCTTCTCATTTTTCATGTTCTATTTTCATTTCATTTCATTCAAGTTCCTTTTCATATGTTGGGGTATGATATTCTATATCTATAATACGCTTATATTTATGTTAATATGATGAGAGACCCTACTTAAACTCATCAAATAATTTTTATAAGTTTCAAGTAATGCCGTTAGGCTGCCGAATATTCATAAGAGAAATCTTATTTTTTTATTCCTTTCATGTTTTTAATTTCATATGGTATATCATTCAAATTTTCTTACCATGTTACTAAATCCTATATATTTGGCAGCCCTAATATTTAATGGATAATTTTTGAGTGGGTTACCCATGTCCCCTCTCTTTTCAATGTTTTCTAAAACCCTATAACATAGTCGTTATGCTGCAGAATTTTTGACTCAAAATGTCATTCTAGTTTACTTAAATTCTTTTATTTTGTTAAGTGAATACTCAAATATCTTTCTTCTACATGGGTATTCACATATATATCAAAATTTTATATTTTAATTATCGGATTTACATACATGAAACCCGCTTTTCTTTTCCATGGGTTTAATGTGACATAAAGATCATGTCTTTAAAGCAGTTTTTAAAACATTATGATTATGAAATGAAACCCATTTCATTTATGCTATATGGGTTATTTATGAAATTTTTTATGATGATATATGTGGATCACATGATAATAATGGAAAATTAAGGGTTCACTATGATAGCGCTATAATTCATTGGGTAAAGACTTAATCTCTAGAGATGACCATTTTAACGATACATTGGTGAATAAACTTGGTAATTTTTTAATGACACCTTGGGGATGGAACTTGGTGATATAGAAATGATTGTCTATGTTAAATGTTGTATCAACATATTCATGTTATAAAACACGTTATTATTATTATGCTATTACTCATGATCTCTTTCTCATGCTTTAAAGTTATTTTTTATGACATTGTTGATGTATTCAAGTCCACATGTAAAATGTTTCTCTTGTTTCCCTTACTGGGCCTTCTGCTCACCCTTTCCAATGATGTATGCTCCCAGGCTATGAGATGATGTAATTAACTTAGTATAAAAAATGGATAATCCTTAGATGTGGTTTAGAAGGATGTTTTATGTTTTTCTCAGGTTTTATGTTCCAAATTTTCAAGACACTAGTCTTTAAAGAGCCTTTGTTTGTAAAAAGAAATGAAATGTTATGTAATAAAAATGAATGATGATATAATTATGATATTTAAAATTACATTTTTATCTTATTTTATAGAATTTTATTTCTATTTTTTTGTCTCATTAATGTGTTGTATACAGTTTTATTGTTCGTATATATCCTCTAGTTTCATATGTTTATTTTTTATTCATTGGAGAAATGTGTGTTTTAGGATGATACTTTCCAAGGCCTCTAATATTGTGTGATATTATAAATCAATGTCTCCACCAACCTCTAACCTTTTTGGGGGTCTAATATTTGTGAAACACTAAGCTTACCCCTAACCCTTGAATAACATTGTTGGGTAGGAAAGGGATAATGTGATATCACGCCACGTTTGTATAGGGGAAACAATCTTGAGCTAGTATTAAATTAAGAATTAGTTTTGAAACATATTTAAATAATGTTAATGTGTTATTAGGAACAATTATATGACATGGGAGACCATATAATAGTAGTGACTAATATATCATTTCATCAGGACTCTTATAACCCATTAGACAACATGAATCTATAAAACATAATTTAAAGGTACATGTATATTTGTACATTCATCATATCTTGGATTATTATATTCATAAATTTTCTTCTAATGTAATCATATAATGAACCATCATGGGAAGACAAAACATGTGACCAACACCATTCTTCTATAAGGGGTAAGGTGAATTTCCAACTAACCCTTATTTATGTCATGAAACATGGTGTCAAAAGAGAAAGAATGCTAATGATTTCACCCTCAATAAAAAATAGAATAAAAATTAATCCAACATGGAACCTTGAAAAAAGACTCATTATATTGGATGTCCATGATAAAAATAAATAATCTTATTTAAAAATCAAAAACTAATCCTAGAATGATAATGCTTAAAAATATGAAGATATTTTCTAAAAAAAATTCTTTCCAAATAAGGAAATCAATTATTTTTAAACATAAATTATTAAAACAATGAAGATGAAAAGTAAAAGAAACATGTCAGAGGCCAGAGTTGTTGATACATGACATGAACCAAATTGATCAGACAAAATTGAGAGGAAATACCTTCTATGAACATGTGTTTCCAAAGTAACCACCATGAACCAAACATCACTCAAATAAAAATGGGGAGTTATAACTATATAAACTTCTACCTAAAACCTATAACCCAAAAAACATGAAGACTAAATACTCACAAATTTGGGGATGCAATGATTGAGCTAATCGGTATTAAGAAACAAATAAGTGTCTATTAAATACATATTTTTAAATAATTTATGGAAAATAGTATGAATGTAAATGAAAGTAGGTTATCTATTTGTATATAAAAAATACAAATATATATACTATACATTATATAATTTCTTAAAACAAACCACTAACAATATCTATCTCAAAGAGAATATTCCCAATTAATGTAACTTTAAAATAAATCCACCACTATTAAAATAATTCCTTTACTAAATTACCATGATATATTAACCCCTTTCAATTTAAACTCCAATTTTCAATATAAATGGTCTCATTGTATTAAATAAATTTCAAATAATAATTTCATAATGTTCTTATTTTAAAAAATATTTCTTTTAAAATTTTAAGACTCAAAAAAGACAACTGCACATGTCGAATGTAACAATATAGAAAATGGATATAAATAATTAAATTAGAATCCCCAGAATGACATAAAATAATGAAAATAAATGGAATGTAAAAAACTAGTCAACACCATCACTAATGTATAAGAATTTTCAATACATTGAAGAACACTCCATACAAGTAATAAATAATTCACATTACAATAACCAATAATGATGAATAAAATAGACATATATCATGAGTTAATAACATAGGGACTAAGAGAACACAACTAGATGTGCACATGTGAAACCAACTGCCTTCTGGTAAATAGTGACATATCATGTCCCACAAATCAATCTCAACTAGTTTTATTAGAGACAACACACCATTTAAACAATAACATTCAACAAGGGGATATCAACAAGTCTAATACTTTTATCTAGAATAGAAAATATCCCATAAATCCCCTTAACTTAGCCCATTGTAACTCATTTTTTAGAGAATTGAACCAAACACAATAAATTCCACAACAATCACATGATAAATGAAAATCCTAATGGAAATACAACTTGATAACCAAATATATGCCACCTCTAACTCACCCCATCAATAAAGATACCATAACCAAACTATATAAAAATGAATATCATATCATATAACTATATGACATGAACATTAGAATAAATAAAATATGATAAGGAGATTATATTAGTGTATATAAAATCAATTA